>OZ038392.1:20646685-21846685 GCA_964036045.1 Eutreptiella sp. 'Long Island Sound 2002' | reverse complement strand
GGGATCTTGAGGGGGATCCTGCAGGGGATCTTGAGGGGGATCTTGAGGGGAATCTTGAGGGGGATCTTGAGGGGGATCTTGAGGGGGATCTTGAGGGGGATCTTGAGGGGGATCTTGAGGGGGATCTTGAGGGGCATCCTGAGGGGGATGTTGGGGCTGATCTTGAGGGGAACTTGAGGGGGATCTTGAGGGGGATCTTGAGGGGGATCTTGAGGGGGATCTTGAGGGGGATCTTGAGGGGGATCTTGAGGGTATCTTGAGGGGGATCTTGGGGGGGATCTTGAGGGGGACCTTGAGGGGGATGTTGGGGGGGATCTTGAGGGGGATCCTGCAGGGGATCTTGAGGGGGATCTTGAGGGGAATCTTGAGGGGGATCTTGAGGGGGATCTTGAGGGGGATCTTGAGGGGGATCTTGAGGGGGATCTTGAGGGTATCTTGAGGGGGATCTTGGGGGGGATCTTGAGGGGGACCTTGAGGGGGATGTTGGGGGGGATCTTGAGGGGGATCCTGCAGGGGATCTTGAGGGGGATCTTGAGGGGAATCTTGAGGGGGATCTTGAGGGGGATCTTGAGGGGACTTTGAGGGGGATCTTGAGGGGGATCTTGAGGGGGATCTTGAGGGGGATCTTGAGGGGCATCTCCATGGGGATCTTGAGGGGGATCTTGAGGGGGATCTTGAGGGGGATCTTGCGGGGGATGTTGAGGGAGATCTTGCGAGAGATCTTGAGGGGGATCTTGAGGGGGATCTTGAGGGGGATCTTGAGGGGGATCTTGAGGGGGATCTTGAGGGGGATCTTGAGGGGGATCTTGAGGGGGATCGTGAGGGGGATCTTCAGGGGAATCTTGAGGGGGATCTTGAGCGAATCTTGAGGGGGATCTTGAGGGGCATCTTGCGGGGGATCTTGAGGGGGATCTTGAGTGGGATCTTGAGGGGGATCTTGAGGGGGATCTTGAGGGGGATCTTGAGGGGGATCTTGGGGGGCATCTTGAGGGGGATCTTGAGGGGGATCTTGAGAGGGATCTAGAGGGGTATCTTGATGGGTATCTGGAGGGGGATCTTGAGGGGGATCTTGAGGGGGATCTTGAGGGGGATCTTGAGGGGGATCTTGAGGGGGATCTTGAGGGGGATCTTGAGGGGGATTGTGAGGGGGATCTTCAGGGGAATCTTGAGGGGGATCTTGAGCGAATCTTGAGGGGGATCTTGAGGGGTATCTTGAGGGGGATCTTGAGTGGGATCTTGAGGGGGATCTTGAGGGGGATCTTGAGGGGGATCTTGAGGGGGATCTTGGGGGGCATCTTGAGGGGGATCTTGAGGGGGATCTTGAGGGGGATGTTGAGAGGGATCTAGAGGGGTATCTTGATGGGTATCTGGAGGGGGATCTTGAGGGGGATCTTGAGGGGGATTTTGAGGGGGATCTTGAGGGGACTTTCAGGGGGCTTTTGAGGGGGATTCTGAGGGGGATCTTGAGGCGGATCTTGAGGGGGATCTTGAGGGGGATCTTTAGGGGGGTCTTGAGGAGATCTTGGGAGGATCTTGAGGGGATCTTGGGGGGGATATTGGGGGAGATCTTGAGGGGGATCTTGAGGGGGATCTTGAGGGGGATCTTGAGGGGGATCTTGATGGGGATCTAGGGGGGGATCTTGAGGGGGATTTTGAGGGGGATCTTGAGGGGGATCATGAGGGGGATCTTCAGGGGAATCTTCAGGGGGATCTTGAGGGGATCTTGAGGGGGATCTTGAGGGGGATCTTGAGGGGGATCTTGATGGGGATCTTGAGGGGGATCTTGAGGGGGATCTTGAGGGGGATCTTGAGGGGGATCTTGAGGGAGATCTTGGGGGGGATCTTGAGGGGGATCTTGAGGGGGATCTTGAGGGGGATCTTGAGAGGGATCTTAAGGCGTATATTGATAGGTATCTGGAGGGGGATCTTGAGGGGGATCTTGAGGGGGATCTTGAGGTGGATCTTGAGGGGACCTTGAGGGGGATCTTGAGGGGGATTCTGAGGGAGATCTTCAGGGGACTTTGAGGGGGACCTTGAAGGGTACTTTGAAGGGGATCTTGAGGGGGATCTTGAGGGGGATCTTGAGGGGGATCATGGGGGGGATCTTGAGGGGGATCTTGAGGGGGATCTTGAGGGGATCTTGAGGGGGATCTTGAGGGGGATCTTGAGGGGGATCTTGAGGGGGATCTTGAGGGGGATCTTGAGGGGGATCTTGAGGGTGATCTTGAGGGGGATCTTGAGGGGCATCTTGGGGGGGATCTTGAGGGGGACTTTGAGGGGTATCCTGAGGGGGTTCTTGAGGGGAATCTTGAGGGGGATCTTGAGGGGGATCTTGAGGGGGATCTTGAGGGGGATCTTGAGGGGGATTTTGAGGGGGATCTTGAGGGGGATCTTGAGGGGGATCTTGAGGGGGATCTTGAGGGGGATCTTGAGGGGGATCATGAGGGGGATCTTCAGGGGAATCTTGAGGGGGATCTTGAGGGGATCTTGAGGGGGATCTTGAGGGGGATCTTGAGGGGGACCTTGAGGGGGATCTTGAGAGGGATCTTAAGGGGTATCTTGATGGGTATCTTGAGGGGGATCTTGAGGGGGATCTTGAGGGGGATCTTGAGGTGGATCTTGAGGGGACTTTGAGGGGGATCTTGAGGGGGATCTTGAGGGAGATCTTCAGGGGACTTTGAGGGGGACCTTGAAGGGTACTTTGAAGGGGATCTTGAGGGGGATCTTGAGGGGGATCTTGAGGGGGATCTTGAGGGGGATCTTGAGGGGGACCTTGAGGGGGATCTTGAGGGGACCTTGAGGGGCCCTTGAGGGGATCTTGAGGGGGATCTTGAGGGGGATCTTGAGGGTATCTCGAGGGGGATCTTGAGGGGACTCTGAGGGGGATCTTGAGGGGGATGTTGAGGGGGATCTTCAGGGTGATCTTGAGAGGGATCTTGAGGGGGATCTCCGGGGGATCTTGAGGGGGATCTTGCGGGGGATCTTGAGGGGGACCTTGGGAGAGATCTTGAGGGGGATGTTGAGGGGGATCTTGAGGGGGATCTTGAGGGGGATCTTGAGGGGGATCTTGAGGGGGATCTTGAGGGGGATCTTGAGGGGGATCTTGAGGGGGATCTTGAGGGGGATCTTGAGGGGGATCTTGAGGGGGGTCTTGAGGGGGATCTTGAGGGTGATCTTGAGGGGGATCTTGAGGGGCATCCTGAGGGGGATGTTGGGGGGGATCTTGAGGGGGATCTTGAGGGGGATCTTGAGGGGGATCTTGAGGGGGATCTTGAGGGGGATCTTGAGGGGGATCTTGAGGGGGATCTTGAGGGGGATCTTGAGGGTATCTTGAGGGGGATCTTGGGGGGGATCTTGAGGGGGATCTTGAGGGGGATCTTGAGGGGGATCTTGAGGGGGATCATGGGGGGGATCTTGAGGGGGATCTTGAGGGGGATGGATCTTGAGGGGCATCTTGAGGGGGATCTTGAGGGGGATCTTGAGGGGGGTCTTGAGGGGGATCTTGAGGGGGATCTTGAGGGGGATCTTGAGGGGGATCTTGAGGGGGATCTTGAGGGGGATCATGAGGGGGATCTTCAGGGGAATCTTGAGGGGGATCTTGAGGGGATCTTGAGGGGGATCTTGAGGGGCATCTTGAGGGGGATCTTGAGGGGGATCTTGAGAGGGATCTTAAGGGGTATCTTGATGGGTATCCTGAGGGGGATCTTGAGGGGGATCTTGAGGGGGATCTTGAGGTGGATCTTGAGGGGACTTTGAGGGGGATCTTGAGGGGGATCTTGAGGGAGATCTTCAGGGGACTTTGAGGGGGACCTTGAAGGGTACTTTGACGGGGATCTTGAGGGGGATCTTGAGGGGGATCTTTAGGGGGATCTTGAGGGGGATCTTGAGGGGGATCTTGAGGGGGATCTTGAGGGGGACCTTGAGGGGGATCTTGAGGGGACCTTGAGGGGCCATTGAGGGGATCTTGAGGGGGATCTTGAGGGGGATCTTGAGGGTATCTCGAGGGGGATCTTGAGGGGACTCTGAGGGGGATCTTGAGGGGGATGTTGAGGGGGATCTTAAGGGTGATCTTGAGGGGGATCTTGAGGGGGATCTTGAGGGGGATCTTGAGGGGGACTTTGAGGGGGACCTTGGGAGAGATCTTAAGGGGGATGTTGAGGGGGATCTTGAGGGGGATCTTGAGGGGGATCTTGAGGGTGATCTTGAGGGGGATCTTGAGGGGCATCCTGAGGGGGATGTTTGGGGGGATCTTGAGGGGGATCTTGAGGGGCATCTTGAGGGTGATCTTGAGGGGGATCTTGAGGGGGATCTTGAGGGGGATCTTGAGGGGGATCTTGAGGGGGATCTTGAGGGTATCTTGAGGGGGATCTTGGGGGGGATCTTGAGGGGGATCTTGAGGGGGATCTTGAGGGGGATCTTGAGGGGGATCATGGGGGGGATCTTGAGGGGGATCTTGAGGGGGATCTTGAGGGGATCTTGAGGGGGATCTTGAGGGGCATCTTGAGGGGGATCTTGAGGGGGATCTTGAGGGGCATCTTGAGGGGGATCTTGAGGGTGATCTTGAGGGGGATCTTGAGGGGGATCTTGGGGGGGATCTTGAGGGGGACTTTGAGGGGTATCCTGAGGGGGTTCTTGAGGGGAATCTTGAGGGGGATCTTGAGGGGGATCTTGAGGGGGATCTTGAGGGGGATGTTGAGGGGGATTTTGAGGGGGATCTTGAGGGCGATCTTGAGGGGGATCTTGAGGGGGATCTTGAGGGGGATCTTGAGGGGGATCTTGAGGGGGATCTTGAGGGGGATCTTGAGGGGGATCATGGGGGGGATCTTCAGGGGAATCTTGAGGGGGATCTTGAGGGGATCTTGAGGGGCATCTTGAGGGGGATCTTGAGGGGGATCTTGAGGGGGATCTTGAGGGGGATCTTGAGGGGGATCTTGAGGGGAATCTTGGGGGGGATCTTGAGGGGGATCTTGAGGGGGATCTTGAGGGGGATCTTAAGAGGGATCTTAAGGGGTATCTTGATGGGTATCTTGAGGGGGATCTTGAGGGGGATCTTGAGGGGGATCTTGAGGTAGATCTTGAGGGGACTTTGAGGGGGATCTTGAGGGGGATCTTGAGGGAGATCTTCAGGGGATCTTGAGGGGGCTCTTGAGGGGGATCTTGAGGGGGATCTTGAGGGGGATCTTGAGGGGTGCCTTGAGGGGGATCTTGAGGGGGATCTTGAGGGGGATCTTGAGGGGGATCTTGAGGGGGATCTTGGGGGGGATCTTGGGGGGGATCTTGAGGGGGATCTTGAGGGGGATCTTGAGGGGGATCTTGAGGGGGATCTTGAGGGGGATCTTGAGGGGGATCTTGAGGGGGATCTTGAGGGGATCTTGAGGGGGATCTTAAGGGGCATCCTGAGGGGATTTTGAGGGGGATCTTGAGGGGGATCTTGTGGGGGATCTTTAGGGGGATCTTGAGGGGGACCTTGAGGGGGATATTGAGGGGATCTTAAGGGGGATCTTGAGGGGGATCTTGAGGGGGATCTTGAGGGGGATCTTTAGGGCATCTTGAGGGGGATCTTGGGGGGATATTCAGCAGGAGCTTGGGCGGACCTTGAGGGCGATCTGGAGAGGAATATTGAGGGGGGTCTTGAGGGGGATCTTACGGGGGATCTGGAGCGGGATCTTGCGGGGGATCTGATTGAAGGGGATCTTTAGGGGATCTTGAGGGCGATCTGGAGGGCGATCTTGAGGGGCATCTTGAGCGGGATTCTGAGGGGCATCTTGAGGGGATCTTTGAGGGGGATCTTGAGGGGGATCGTTAGGGGATCTTGAGGGGGATCTTGGGGGGATCGTCAGGAGGATCTTGGCCGGACCTTGAGGGCGATCTTGAGGGCGATCTTGAGGGCGATCTTGAGGGGGATCTTGAGGGGGATCTTGAGCGTTATCTTGTGGGGGATCTTGCAGGGCATCTTTAGGGGATCTTGAGGGGGATCTTGAGGGGGATCTTGAGGGGGATCTTGAGGGGCATCTTGACGGGGATCTTGAGGGGGATCTTGAGGGGATTAAGAGGGGGATCTTGAGGGGGATCTTGGGAGGATCTTGAGGGGGATCTTGAGGAGGATCTTGAGGGGGATCTTGAGGGGGATCTTGAGGAGGATCTTGAGGGGGATCTTGAGGGGAATCTTGAGGGGGATCTTGAGGGGCATCCCGAGGGGATTTTGAGGGGGATCTTGAGGGGGATTTTGAGGGGCATCTTGAGGGGCATCTTGAGGGGATCTTGAGGGGGATCTTGAGGGGGGTATCTTGAGGGGGATCTTCAGGGGGATCTGGAGGGGGACCTTGAGCAGGATCTTGAAGGGGATGTTGAGGGGATCTTGAGGGGGATCTTGAGGGGGACCTTGAGCAAGATCTTGAGGGGGATCTTGGGGGGATCTTGAGGGGGATCTTGCGAGGATCTTGAGGGGTATCTTGAGGGGGATCTTGAGGGGGATCTTGAGGGGGATTTTGAGGGGGATCTTGAACGGGATCTTGAGGGGGATCTTGAGGGGGATCTTGAGGGGGATCTTGAGGGGGATCTTGAGGGGGATCTTGAGGGGGATCTTGAGGGGGACCTTGAGGGGGACCTTGAGGGGGATCTTGAGGGGGATCTTGAGGGGGATCTTGAGGGGGATCTTGAGGGGGATCTTGGGGGGGATCTTGGGGGGCATCTTGAGGGGGATCTTGAGGGGGATCTTGAGGGGGATCTTGAGGGGGATCTTGAGGGGGATCTTGAGGGGGATCTTGAGGGGATCTTGAGGGGCATCTTGAGGGGGATCTTGAGGGGACCTTGAGGGGGATCTTGAGGGGGATCTTGTGGGGGATCTTTAGGGGGATCTTGAGGGGGACCTTGAGTGGGATCTTGAGGGAATCTTGGGGGGATCTTGAGGGGATCTTTAGGGGGATCTTGAGGGGGATCTTGAGGGGGATCTTGAGGGGGATCTTTAGGGAATCTTGAGGGGGATCTTGGGGGGATATTCAGGAGGATCTTGGGCGGACCTTGAGGGCGATCTGGAGAGGAATCTTGAGGGGGATCTTCAGGGGGATCTTAAGGGGGGTCGGGAGGGGGATCTTGCGGGGGATCTTCAGGGGATCTTTAGGGGATCTTGAGGGGGATCTGGAGGGCGATCTTGAGGGGCATCTTGAGGGGGATTCTGAGGGGCATCCTGAGGGGATCTTGAGGGGGATCTTGAGGGGGATCTTTAGGGGATCTTGAGGGGGATCTTGGGGGGATCGTCAGGAGGATCTTGGCCGGAACTTGAGGGCGATCTTGAGGGCGAATTTGACGGCGATCTTGAGGGGGATCTTGAGGGGGATCTTGAGCGTTATCTTGTGGGGGATCTTGCAGGGCATCTTTAGGGGATCTTGAGGGGGATCTTGAGGGGGATCTTGAGGGGGATCTTGAGGGGGATCTTGAGAGGGATCTTAAGGGGTATCTTGATGGGTATCTTGAGGGGGATCTTGAGGGGGATCTTGAGGGGGATCTTGAGGTGGATCTTGAGGGGACTTTGAGGGGGATCTAGAGGGGAATCTTGAGGGAGATCTTCAGGGGATCTTGAGGGGGATCTTGAGGGGGATCTTGAGGGGGATCTTGAGGGGGATCTTGAGGAGGATCTTGAGGGGGATCTTGAGGGGAATCTTGAGGGGGATCTTACGGGGCATCCTGAGGGGATTTTGAGGGGGGTCTTGAGGGGGATCTTGAGGGGGATCTTGAGGGGCATCTTGAGGGGGTCTTGAGGGGGATCTTGAGGGGGGTATCTTGAGGGGGATCTTCAGCGGGATCTGGAGGGGGACCTTGAGCAGGATCTTGAGGGGGATGTTGAGGGCATCTTGAGGGGGATCTGGAGGGGGACCTTGAGCAAGATCTTGAGGGGGATCTTGGGGGGATCTTGAGGGGGAACTTCAGAGGATCTTGAGGGGTATCTTGAGGGGGATCTTGAGGGGGATCTTGAGGGGGATTTTGAGGGGGATCTTGAACGGGATCTTGAGGGGGATCTTGAGGGGGATCTTGAGGGGGATCTTGAGGGGGATCTTGAGGGGGATCTTGAGGGGGATCTTGGGGACGATCTTGAGGGGGATCTTGAGGGGAATCTTGAGGGGGATCTTAAGGGGCATCCTGAGGGGATTTTGAGGGGGATCTTGAGTGGGATTTTGAGGGGGATCTTGAGGGGCATCTTGAGGGGATCTTGAGGGGGATCTTGAGGGGGGTATCTTGAGGGGGATCTTCAGGGGGATCTGGAGGGGGACCTTGAGCCGGATCTTGAGGGGGATGTTGAGGGGATGTTGAGGGGGATCTTGAGGGGGACCTTGAGCAAGATCTTGAGGGGGATCTTGGGGGGATCTTGAGGGGGATCTTGAGAGGATCTTGAGGGGTATCTTGAGGGGGATCTTGAGGGGGATCTTGAGGGGGATTTTGAGGGGGATCTTGAACGGGATCTTGAGGGGGATCTTGAGGGGGATCTTGAGGGGGATCTTGAGGGGGATCTTGAGGGGGATCTTGAGGGGGATCTTGAGGGGGACCTTGAGGGGGACCTTGAGGGGGATCTTGAGGGGGATCTTGAGGGGGATCTTGAGGGGGATCTTGAGGGGGATCTTGGGGGGGATCTTGGGGGGCATCTTGAGGGGGATCTCGAGGGGGATCTTGAGGGGGATCTTGAGGGAGATCTTGAGGGGGATCTTGAGGGGGATCTTGAGGGGATCTTGAGGGGCATCTTGAGGGGGATCTTGAGGGGACCTTGAGGGGGATCTTGAGGGGGATCTTGTGGGGGATCTTTAGGGGGATCTTGAGGGGGACCTTGAGTGGGATCTTGAGGGAATCTTGGGGGGATCTTGAGGGGATCTTTAGGGGGATCTTGAGGGGGATCTTGAGGGGGATCTTGAGGGGGATCTTTAGGGAATCTTGAGGGGGATCTTGGGGGGATATTCAAGAGGATCTTGGGCGGACCTTGAGGGCGATCTGGAGAGGAATCTTGAGGGGGATCTTCAGGGGGATCTTAAGGGGGGTCTGGAGGGGGATCTTGCGGGGGATCTTCAGGGGATCTTTAGGGGATCTTGAGGGGGATCTGGAGGGCGATCTTGAGGGGCATCTTGAGGGGGATTCTTAGGGGCATCCTGAGGGGATCTTGAGGGGGATCTTGGGGGGATCGTCAGGAGGATCTTGGCCGGACCTTGAGGGCGATCTTGAGGGCGATCTTGAGGGCGATCTTGAGGGGGATCTTGAGGGGGATCTTGAGCGTTATCTTGTGGGGGATCTTGCAGGGCATCTTTAGGGGATCTTGAGGGGGATCTTGAGGGGGATCTTGAGGGGCATCTTGACGGGGATCTTGAGGGGGATCTTGAGGGGATTAAGAGGGGGATCTTGAGGGGGATCTTGGGAGGATCTTGAGGGGGATCTTGAGGAGGATCTTGAGGGGGATCTTGAGGGGGATCTTGAGGAGGATCTTGAGGGGGATCTTGAGGGGGATCTTGAGGGGGATCTTAAGGGGCATCCTGAGGGGATTTTGAGGGGGATCTTGAGGGGGATTTTGAGGGGGATCTTGAGGGGCATCTTGAGGGGATCTTGAGGGGGATCTTGAGGGGGGTATCTTGAGGGGGATCTTGGGGGGGATCTGGAGGGGGACCTTGAGCAGGATCTTGAGGGGGATGTTGAGGGGATCTTGAGGGGGATCTTGAGGGGGACCTTGAGCAGGATCTTGAGGGGGATCTTGGGGGGATCTTGAGGGGGATCTTGAGAGGATCTTGAGGGGTATCTTGAGGGGGATCTTGAGGGGGATGTAGAGGGGGATTTTGAGGGGGATCTTGAACGGGATCTTGAGGGGGATCTTGAGGGGATCTTGAGGGGGATCTTGAGGGGGATCTTGAGGGGGATCTTGAGGGGGATCTTGAGGGGGATCTTGAGGGGGACCTTGAGGGGGACCTTGAGGGTGATCTTGAGGGGGATCTTGAGGGGGATCTTGAGGGGGATCTTGAGGGGGATCTTGGGGGGCATCTTGAGGGGGATCTTGTGGGGGATCTTGAGGGGGATCTTGAGGGGGATCTTGAGGGGGATCTTGAGGGGGATCTTGAGGGGATCTTGAGGGGCATCTTGAGGGGGATCTTGAGGGGACTTTGAGGAGGATCTTGTGGGGGATCTTTAGGGGGATCTTGAGGGGGACCTTGAGTGGGATCTTGAGGGCATCTTGGGGGGATCTTGAGGGGATCTTTAGGGGGATCTTGAGGGGGATCTTGAGGGGGATCTTGAGGGGGATCTTTAGGGAATCTTGAGGGGGATCTTGGGGGGATATTCAGGAGGATCTTGGGCGGACCTTGAGGGCGATCTGGAGAGGAATCTTGGGGGGGATCTTCAAGGGGATCCTAAGGGGGATCTGGAGGGGGATCTTGCGGGGGATCTTCAGGGGATCTTTAGGGGATCTTGAGGGGGATCTTGAGGGGGATTCTGAGGGGTATCTTGAGGGGATCTTGAGGGGGATCTTGAGGGGGATCTTTAGGGGATCTTGAGGGGGATCTTGGGGGGATATTGAGGGGATCTTAAGGGGGACCTTGAGGGCGATCTTGAGGGCGAATTTGAGGGCGATCTTGAGGGGGATCTTGAGGGGGATCTTGAGCGTTATGTTGTGGGGGATCTTGCAGGGCATCTTTAGGGGATCTCGAGGGGGATATTGAGGGGGATCTTGAGGGGGATCTTGAGGGGCATCTTGACGGGGATCTTGAGGGGGATCTTGAGGGGATTAAGAGGGGGATCTTGAGGGTGATCTTGGGAGGATCTTGAGGGGGATCTTGAGGAGGATCTTGAGGGGGATATTGAGGGGGGTTTCTTGAGGGGGATCTTGAGGGGGATCTGGAGGGGGACCTTGAGCAGGATCTTGAGGGGGATGTTGAGGGGATCTTGAGGGGGATCTTGAGGGAATCTTGAGGGGATCTTGAGGGGCATCTTGAGGGGATTTTGAGGGGGATCTTGAGGGGAATTTTGAGGGGGATCTTGAGGGGGACCTTGAGGGGATCTTGAGGGGGATCTTGAGGGGGGTATCTTGAGGGGGATCTTGAGGGGCATCCTGAGGGGGACCTTGAGCAGGATCTTGAGGGGCATCTTGAGGGGATCTTGAGGGGGATCTTGAGGGGGACCTTGAGCAGGATCCTGAGGGGGATCTTGAGGGGGATCTTGAGGGGGATCTTGGGAGGATCTTGAGGGGGATCTTGAGGGTATCGTGAGTGGGATTTTGAGGGGGATCTTGAGGGGGATCTTGAGGGGGATCTTGAGGGAATCTTGGGGGGATCTTGATTGGGACCTTGAGTGGGATCTTGAGAGAATCTTGGGGGGATCTTGAGTGGATTTTGAGGGGCATCTTGAGGGGATCTTGAGGGGGATCTCGAGGGGGATTTTGAGGGGGATCTTGAGGGGGATATTGAGGGGGATCTTGGGCGGACCTTGAGGGCGATCTGAGGGGGATCCTGAGGGGGATCTTGAGGGGGATCTTGAGGGGGATCTTGAGGGGGATCTTGAGGGGATTTTGAGGGCGATCTTGAGGGGGATCTTCAGGGGGATCTTGAGGCGGATGTCGAGGGGGATCTTGAGGGGACTTTGAGGGACATCTTAGGAGGATCTTGAGGGGATCTTGAGGTGGATCCTGAGGGGGATCTGAGGAGATCTGGGGAGGATCTTGACGGGCATCTTGAGTTGATCCTGGGGTGGATCTTGAGGAGACTTTGAGGTGATCTTGGGGTGGATATTCGGGGGATCTTGGGGGGATCTTGAGGGGATCTTGGCGGGATCTTGAGGTGGATATTGGGGGGATCTTGGGGGGATCCTGACGGTGATTTTGAGGGGGATCTTGAGGGGATCTTGAGGGGATCTTGAGGTGGATCTTGAGGGGATCTTGGGGAGGATCTTGGGGGATCTTGGGGGTATCTTGGGGGGATCTTGAGGGGGATCTTGGGGGTATCTTCAGGGTGATCTTAAGGGGGATCTGGAGAGGGATCTTGAGGGGATCTTGAGGGGGATCTTGAGGGGGATCTTGAGGGCATCTTGAGGGGGATCTTGAGGGGGATCTTGGGAAGGATCTTGACGGGCATCTTGAGGGGATCTTGGGGTGGATATTGAGGAGACTTTGAGGTGATCTTGGGGTGGATATTCGGGGGATCTTGGGGGGATCTTGAGGGGATCTTGGCGGGATCTTGAGGTGGATTTTGGGGGGATCTTGGGGGGATCTTGACGGTGATTTTGAGGGGGATCTTGAGGGGATCTTGAGGGGATCTAGAGGTGGATCTTGAGGGGATCTTGGGGGGATCTTCAGGGTGATCTTAAGGGTGATCTTGAGGGGGATATTGGGGGGATCTCGGGGGGATCTTGAGGGGGACCTTGAGGGGGATCTTGAGGGGGATCTTGAGGGGGATCTTGGGGAGGATCTTGGGCTATCTTGGGGGGATCTTGGGGGGATCTTCAGGGTATCTTGGGGGGATCTTGAGGGGGATCTTGGGGGTATCTTCAGGGTGATCTTAAGGGGGCTCTGGAGAGGGATCTTGAGGGGATTTTGAGGGTGATCTTGAGGGGGATCTTGAGGGGGATGTGAGCAGACCTTGAGGGGATCTAGGGAGGATCTTGAGGAGATCTTGACGGGGGTCTTGAGGGGGATCTTGGGGAGGATCTTCACGGGCATCTTGAGGGGATCTTGGGGTGGATCTTGAGGAGACTTTGAGATGATATTGGGGTGGATATTCGGGGGATCTTGGGGGGATCTTGAGGGGGTCTTGGCGGGATCCTCAGGTGGATATTGGGGGGATCTTGGGGGGATCTTGGGGGGATCTTGACGGTGATTTTGAGGGGGATCTTGAGGGGGATCTTGGGGGGGGTTTCGAGAGGGATCCTGAGGGGATCTTGAGGGGATCTTGAGGGGGATCTTGAGGGGGATCTTGAAGGGATCTTGAGGGGATCTTGGGAGGATCTTGAGGGGGATCTTGAGGGTATCGTGAGGGGGATTTAGAGGGTGATCTTGAGAGGGATCTTGAGGGGGTTCTTTAGGGGGATTTTGATGGGGACCTTGAGGGGGATCTTGAGGGAATCTTGGGGGGATCTTGAGCGGATCTTGAGGGGCATCTTGTGGGGATCTTGAGTGGGATCTCGAGGGGGATCTTGAGGGGGATCTTGAGGGGGATCTTGCGGGGGATCTTGAGGGGGATCTTGAGGGGGACCTTGAGGGCGATCTTGAGGGGGATGTTGAGGGGGATCTTGAGGGGGATCTTAAGGGGGATCTTGAGGGGGATCTTCAGGGGATCTTGAGGGGGATCTGTAAGGGGATCTTGAGGAGGATCTTGAGGGGGATCTTGAGGGGCATCTTGAGGGGGATTCTGAGGGGCATCTTGAGGGGATCTTGAGGGGGATCTTGAGCGGGATCTTTAGGGGATCTTGAGGGGGATCCTGGGCGGATCTTCAGGGAGATCTTGGGCGGAACTTGAGGGCGATCTTGAGGGCGATCTTGAGGGGGATCTTGAGGGGGATCTTGAGGAGTATCTTGTGGGCACTCTTGAGGGGGATCTTTAGGGGATCTTGAGGGGGATCTTGAGGGGGATCTAGGGGAGGATCTTGACGGGAGTTGATCTTGGGGTTGATCTTGAGGAAACTTTGAGGTGCTCTTGGGGTGGATATTCGGGGGATCTTGGGGGGATCTTGAGGGGATCTTGGCGGGATCTTGAGGTGGATATTGGGGGGATCTTGGGGGGATCTTGACGGTGATTTTGAGGGGGATCTTGAGGGGATTTTGAGGGGATCTTGAGGTGGATCTTCAGGGGATCTTGGGGGGATTTTGAGGGGGATCTCGGGGAGGATCTTGGGGGATCTTGGGGGGATCTTGGGGGGATCTACAGGGGATCTTGAAGGGATCTTGAGGGGGATCTTGGGGGTATCTTCAGGGTGATCTTAAGGGGGGTCTGGAGAGGGATCTTGAGGGGGTCTTCAGGTGGATCCTGAGGGGGATCTTGAGGGGGATCTGAGGAGACCTTGAGGGGATCTAAGGTGGATCTTGAGGGGATCTTGAGGGGGATCTTGAGGGGGATCTCAGGGAGGATCTGGACGGACATCTTGAGGGGATCTTGGGGTGGATCTTGAGGAGACTTTGAGGTGATCTTGGGTTGGATATTCGGGGGATCTTGGGGGGATCTTGAGGGGATCTTGGCGGGATCTTGAGGTGGATATTGGGGGGATCTTGGGGGGATCTTGACGGTGATTTTGAGGGGGATCTTGAGGGGGATCTTGGGGAGGATCTTCGGGGATTTTGTGGGGGTTTTGGGGGGATCTTCAGGGGATCTTCGGGGGATCTTGAGGGGGATCTTGGGGGTATCTTCAGGGTGATCTTAAGGGGGGTCTGGAGAGGGATCTTGAGGGGGTCTTCAGGTGGATCCTGAGGGGGATCTTGAGGGGGATCTGAGGAGACCTTGAGGGGATCCAAGGAGGATCTTGAGGGGATCTTGAGGGGGATCTTGAGGGGGATCTCGGGGAGGATCTGGACGGACATCTTGAGGGGATCTTGGGGTGGATCTTGAGGAGACTTTGAGGTGATCTTGGGTTGGATATTCGGGGGATCTTGGGGGGATCTTGAGGGGATCTTGGCGGGATCTTGAGGTGGATATTGGGGGGATCTTGGGGGGATCTTGACGGTGATTTTGAGGGGGATCTTGAGGGGGATCTTGGGGAGGATCTTCGGGGATTTTGGGGGGGTTTTGGGGGGATCTTCACGGGATCTTCGGGGGATCTTGAGGGGGATCTTGGGGGGATCTTCAGGGTGATCTTAAGGGGGATCTGGAGAGGGATCTTGAGGGCATCTTGAGGGGGATCCTGAAGGGGATCTTGAGGAGGATGTTGAGGGGGATCTTGAGTGGGATCTTGGGGGGGATTTCGAGAGGGATCCTGAGGGGATCTTGAGGGGATCCTGAGGGGGATCTTGAGGGCGATCTTGAAGGGGTCTTGAGGGGATCTTGGGAGGATCTTGAGGGGGATCTTGAGGGTATCCTGAGGGGGATTTTGAGGGTGATCTTGAGAGGGATCTTTGAGGGGGTTCCTTAGGGGGATTTTGATGGGGACCTTGAGGGGGATCTTGAGGGAATCTTGCGGGGTTCTTGAGCAGATCTTGAGGGGCATCTTGTGGGGATCTTGAGTGGGATCTCGAGGGGGAAATTGAGGGGTATCTTGAGGGGGATCTTGGGGGGGATCTTGAGGGGGATCTTGAGGGGGACCTTGAGGGCGATCTTGAGGGGGATCTTGAGGGGGATCTTGAGGGGGATCTTAAGGGGGATCTTGAGGGGGATCTTCAGGGGATCTTGAGGGGGATCTGGAGGGGGATCTTGAGGAGGATCTTGAGGGGGATCTTGAGGGGGATCTTGAGGCGCATCTTGAGGGGGATTCTGAGGGGCATCTTGAGGGGGAGCTTGAGCGGGATCTTTAGGGGATTTTGACGGGGATCTTGGGGGGATCTTCAGGAGGATCTTGGGTGGAACTTGAGGGCGATCTTGAGGGCGATCTTGAGGGGGATCTTGAGGGGGATCTTGAGGGGTATCTTGTGGGGAATCTTGAGGGTGATCTTTAGGGGATCTTGAGGGGGATCTTGAGGGGGATCTTGAGGGGGATCTTGAGGGGGATCTTGAGGGGGATCTTGACGGGGATCTTGAGCGGATTAAGAGGGGGATGTTGAGGGGGATCTTGGAAGGATCTTGAGGGGGATCTTGAGTGCATCTTGAGGGGGATCTTGAGGGGGACTATGAGGGGGATCTTGAGGGGATTTTCAGGGGGATCTTGAGGGGCATCTTGGGGGGAGCTTGAGGGGCATCTTGAGGGGATCTTGAGGGGGATCTTGAGGGGGATCTTGAGGGGCATCTTGAGGGGGATCTTGAGGGGGATCTTGAGGGGGATCTTGAGGGGATGTTGAGGGGGATCTTGCGGGGGGGGGGGTTGAGGGGGATCTTGAGGGGCATCTTGAGGGGCATCTTGAGGGGGCTCTTGAGGGCGATCTTGTGGGGATTTTGAGGGCGATCTTGAGAGGGATCTTGAGGGGGATCTTGAGGCGGATGTTGAGGGGGACTTTGAGGGAGATCTTAGGAGGATCTTGAGGGGATCTAGGTGGATCTTGAGGGGGATCTTGAGGGGGATGTGAGGAGACCTTGAGGGGATCTTGAGGGGGATCTCGAGGGGATCTTGAGGACGATCTTGACGGGCATCTTGAGGGCATCTTGGGATGGATCTTGAGGAGACTTTGAGGTAATCTTGGCGTGGATCTTGGGGGATCTTTGGGGGATCTTGAGGGGATCTTGGGGGGATCTTGAGGGGGATATTAGGGGGATCTTGGGGGGTTCTTGACGGTTTTTTTGAGGGGGATCTTGAGGGGATCTGGAGGTGTTCTTGAGGAGGATCTTGGGGAGGATCTTGGGGGATCTTGGGGGGATCTTGGGGGGATCTTGGGGGGATCTTGGGGGGATCTTGGGGGATCTTGGGGGGATCTTGGGGGGATCTTCATGGGATCTTGGGGGGATCTTAAGGGGGATCTTGGGGGGATCTTGAGGATGATCTTGAGGGGGATCTTGAGGGGATCTTGACGGGATGTTGAGGGGATCTTGAGGAGGATCTTCCGGGATTTTTAGGGGGATCTTGAGCGGATCTTGGGGGGGATCTTGAGGGGGATCTTGGGGAGATCTTGGGGGGATCTTGAGGGTGATTTTGAGGGGATCCTGGGGGCATCTTGAGGGGGATCTTGAGGGGGATCTTGAGGGGGACCTTGCGGGGGATCTTCAGGGGATCTTGAGGGGGATCTTGAGGTTGATCTTGAGGGGGATCTTGCGGGGATCTTGAGGGGGATTTTGAAGGGGATCTTGAACGGGATCCTGGGGGGGGCTCTTCAGGGGGATGTTGAGGGGGATCTTCAGGGGATCTTGAGGGGATCTTGAGGGGATCTTGAGGGGGATCTTGAAGGGGATTTTGCGGGGGGCCTCGAGGGAGATCCTGAGCGGGACCTTGAGGGGGATCTTCAGGGGGATCTTGAGGGGGATCTTGAGGGGAATCTTGAGGGGCATCTTGAGGGGGATCTTGGGGGGATCTTGAGGGTGATCTTGAGGGGGATCTTGAGGGGATCTTGAGGCGCATCTTGAGGGGATCTTGAGGGGGATCTTGAGGGGGATCTTGAGGGGGAGCTTGAGGGGCATCTTGAGGGGCATCTTCAGGGGGATCTTGAGGGGGATCTTGAGGGGGACATTGAGGCGCATCTTGAGGGGATCTTGAGGGGGATCTTGAGGGGGACCTTGAGGGGCATCTTGAGGGGATCTTGAGGGGGATCTTGAGGGGGATCTTGAGGGGGATCTTGACGGGGATCTTGAGGGGGATCTTGAAGGTGATCTTGAAGGGGATCTTGGGGGGGGGTCTTGAGGGGGATCTTGAGGGAGATCTTGAGGGGGATCTTGAGGGGGATCTTGAGGGGGATCTTGAAGGGAATTTTGGGGGGGGTCTTGGGGGGATCTTGAGGGGGACCTTGAGGGGCATCTTGACGGGCATCTTCAGGGGGATCTGGAGGGGGATCTGCAGGGGGTCTTGAGGGGAATCTTGAGGGGGATCTTGAGGGGATCTTGAGGGGGATCTTGAGGGGGATCTTGAGCAGGATCTTGAGGGGGATCTTGAGGGGGATCTTGAGGGGGATCTTGGGAGGATCTTGAGGGGAATCTTGAGGGGGATCTTCAGGGGATCTTGAGGGGAATCTTGAGGGGGATCTTGAGGTTGATCTTGAGGGGGATCTTGAGGGGATCTTGAGGGGGATCTTGAGGGGGATCTTGAGCAGGATCTTGAGGGGGATCTTGAGGGGGATCTTGAGGGGGATCTTGAGGGGGATCTTGGGAGGATCTTGAGGGGGATGTTGAGGGGGATCTTGAGGGGGATCTTGGGAGGATCTTGAGGGGAATCTTGAGGGGGATCTTCAGGGGATCTTGAGGGGAATCTTGAGGGGGATCTTGAGGGTGATCTTGAGGGGGATCTTGAGGGGATCTTGAGGGTGATCTTGAGGGGGATCTTGAGCAGGATCTTGAGGGGGATCTTGAGGGGGATCTTGAGGGGGATCTTGGGAGGATCTTGAGCGGGATCTTGAGGGGGGGCTTCAGGGGATCTTGAGGGGAATCTTGAGGGGGATCTTGAGGGGGATCTTGAGGGGGATCTTGGGGGGGATCTTGAGGGGGATGTTGAGGGGGATCTTGAGGGGGATCTTGAGGGGGATCTTGGGAGGATCTTGAGCGGGATCTTGAGGGGGAGCTTCAGGGGATCTTGAGGGGGATCTTGAGGGGATCTTGAGGGGGATCTTGAGGGGGATCTTGAGCAGGATCTTGAGGGGGATGTTGAGGGGGTCTTGAGGGGGATCTTGGGAGGATCTTGAGGGGAATCTTGAGGGGGATCTTCAGGGGATCTTGAGGGGAATCTTGAGGGGGATCTTGAGGGTGATCTTGAGGGGGATCTTGAGGGGATCTTGAGGGGGATCTTGAGGGGGATCTTGAGGGGGATCTTGAGGGGGATCTTGGGAGGATCTTGAGCGGGATCTTGAGGGGGATCTTCAGGGGATCTTGAGGGGGATCTTGTGGGGGATCTTGAGGGGGATCTTGAGGGGGATCTTGAGGGGGACCTTGACGGGCATCTTGAGGGGAACTTGAGGGGGATCTTGAGGGGGATCTTGAGGGGGATCTTGAGGGGATCTTGACGGGGATCTTGAAGGGGATCTTGAAGGGGTTTTTGGGGCGAGGTCTTGAGGGGGATCTTGGGGGACCTTGAAGGGGATCTTGAGGGGGATCTTGAGGGGGATCTTGAGGGGGATCTTGAAGGGAATTTTGGGGCGGGTGTTGAGGGGGATCTTGAGGGCAACCTTGAGGGGCATGTTGACGGGCATCTTGAGGGGATGTTGAGGGGGATCTTGAGGGGATGTTGAGGGGGATCTTGAGGGGATCTTGAGGGGAATCTTCAGGGGGGTCTTGAGGGGGAGTTTGGGGGGGATCTTGAGGAGGATCTTGGGGAGGATCTTGGGGGATCTTGGGGGGATCTTGGGGGGATCTCTTGGGGCATCTTGGGGGGATCTTGGGGGGATTTTCAGGGGATTTTTCGGGGGATCTTGAGGGGGATTTTGGGGGGATCCTGAGGGTAATCTTGAGGGGGATCTTGAGGGGATCTTGAGGCGCATCTTGAGGGGATCTTGAGGGGGATCTTGAGGGGGCTCTTGAGGGGGATCTTGAGGGGCATCTTGAGGGGCATCTTCAGGGGGATCTTGAGGGGGATCTTGAGGGGGACCTTGAGGCCCATCTTGAGGGGATCTTGAGGGGGATCTTGAGGGGGACCTTGAGGGGCATCTTGAGGGGATCTTGAGGGGGATCTTGAGCGGGATCTTGAGGGGGATCTTGACGGGGATCTTGAGGGGGATCTTGAAGGTGATCTTGAGGGGGTTCTTTAGGGGATCTTGAGGGGGATGTTGGGGGGGTTCTTGAGGAGGATCTTGGGGAGGATCTTGGGGGATCTTGGGGGGATCTTGGGGGGATCTTGGGGAGGATCTTGGGGCATCTTGGGGGGATCTTGGGGTGATCTTCAGGGGATTTTTCGGGGGATCTTGAGGGGGATCTTGGGGGGATCTTGAGGGTGATCTTGAGGGGGATCTTGAGGGGATCTTGAGGCGCATCTTGAGGGTGATCTTGAGGGGGATTTTGAGGGGGACCTTGAGGCGCATCTTGAGGGGATCTTGAGGGGGATCTTGAGGGGGACCTTGAGGGGCATCTTGAGGGGATCTTGAGGGGGATCTTGAGGGGGATCTTGAGGGGGATCTTGACGGGGATCTTGAGGGGGATCTTGAAGGTGATCTTGAAGGGGATCTTGGGGGGGGGTCTTGAGGGGGATCTTGAGGGGGATCTTGAGGGGGATCTTGAGGGGGATCTTGAAGGGAATTTTGGGGGGGACCTTGAGGGGCCAACTGACGGGCATCTTGAGGGGATCTTAAGGGGGATCTTGAAGGGGATCTTCAGGGGATCTTGAGGGGAATCTTGAGGGGGATCTTGAGAGTTATCTTGAGGGGGATCTTGAGGGGGATCTTGAGGGGATCTTGAGGCGATCTTGAGGGGGATCTTGAGCAGGATCTTGAGGGGGATCTTGAGGGGGATCTTGAGGGGGATCTTGGGAGGATCTTGAGGGGGATCTTGAGGGGGACCTTGAGGGGCATCTTGAGGGAAATCCTGAGGGTGATCTTGAGGGGGATCTTGAGGGGATCTTGAGGGGGATCTTGAGGGGGATCTTGAGCAGGATCTTGAGGGGGATCTTGGGAGGATCTTGAGGGGGATCTTGAGTGGGATCTTCAGGGGGTCTTTAGGGGAATCTTGAGGGGGATCTTGAGGGGGATCTTGAGGGGGATCTTGAGGGGGATCTTGAGGGGGATCTGGAGGGGGACCTTGAGGGGCATCTTGCGGGGATCTTGAGGGGGATCTTGAGGGGGATCTTGAGGGGGATCTTGAGGGGATCTTGAGGGGGATCTTGAGGGGGATCTTGAGGGGATCTTGAGGGGGATCTTGAAGGGGATCTTGAATGGGATCTTTGGGGGGGGTCTTGAGGGGGATCTTGGGGGACCTTGAGGGGGATCTTGAGGGGGATCTTGAGGGGGATCTTGAAGGGGATCTTGAAGGGAATTTTGGGGCGGGTCTTGAAGGGGATCTTGAGGGGGACCTTGAGAGGCATCTTGACGGGCATCTTGAGGGGATCTTGAGGGGGATCTTGAGGGGATCTTGAGGGGGATCTTGAGGGGATCTTGAGGGGAATCTTCAGGGGGATCTTGAGGGGGATCTTGAGGGGCCAACTGACGGGCATCTTGAGGGGATCTTAAGGGGGATCTTGAAGGGGATCTTCAGGGGATCTTGAGGGGAATCTTGAGGGGGATCTTGAGAGTTATCTTGAGGGGGATCTTGAGGGGGATCTTGAGGGGATCTTGAGGCGATCTTGAGGGGGATCTTGAGCAGGATCTTGAGGGGGATCTTGAGGGGGATCTTGAGGGGGATCTTGGGAGGATCTTGAGGGGGATCTTGAGGGGGACCTTGAGGGGCATCTTGAGGGAAATCCTGAGGGTGATCTTGAGGGGGATCTTGAGGGGATCTTGAGGGGGATCTTGAGGGGGATCTTGAGCAGGATCTTGAGGGGGATCTTGGGAGGATCTTGAGGGGGATCTTGAGTGGGATCTTCAGGGGGTCTTTAGGGGAATCTTGAGGGGGATCTTGAGGGGGATCTTGAGGGGGATCTTGAGGGGGATCTTGAGGGGGATCTGGAGGGGGACCTTGAGGGGCATCTTGCGGGGATCTTGAGGGGGATCTTGAGGGGGATCTTGAGGGGGATCTTGAGGGGATCTTGAGGGGGATCTTGAGGGGGATCTTGAGGGGATCTTGAGGGGGATCTTGAAGGGGATCTTGAATGGGATCTTGGGGGGGGGTCTTGAGGGGGATCTTGGGGGACCTTGAGGGGGATCTTGAGGGGGATCTTGAGGGGGATCTTGAAGGGGATCTTGAAGGGAATTTTGGGGCGGGTCTTGAAGGGGATCTTGAGGGGGACCTTGAGAGGCATCTTGACGGGCATCTTGAGGGGATCTTGAGGGGGATCTTGAGGGGATCTTGAGGGGGATCTTGAGGGGATCTTGAGGGGAATCTTCAGGGGGATCTTGAGGGGGATCTTGAGGGGGATCTTGAGGGGATCTTGAGGGGGAGGTTGGGGGGGTTCTTGAGGAGGATCTTGGGGAGGATCTTGGGGGATCTTGGGGGGACCTTGGGGCATCTTGGGGGGATCTTGGGGGGATCTTCAGGGGATTTTTCGGGGGATCTTGAGGGGGATCTTGGGGGGATCTTGAGGGTGATCTTGAGGGGGATCTTGAGGGGGATCTTGAGGCGCATCTTGAGGGGATCTTGAGGGGGATCTTGAGGGGGATCTTGAGGGGGATCTTGAGGGGCATCTTGAGGGGCATCTTCAGGGGGATCTTGAGGGGGATCTTGAGGGGGACCTTGCGGCGCATCTTGAGGGGATCTTGAGGGGGATCTTGAGGGGGACCTTGAGGGGCATCTTGAGGGGATCTTGAGGGGGATCTTGAGGGGGATCTTGAGGGGGATCTTGACGGGGATGTTGAGGGGGATCTTGAAGCTGATCTTGAAGGGGATCTTGGGGGGGGGGTCTTGAGGGGGATCTTGAGGGGGATCTTGAGGGGGATCTTGAGGGGGATCTTGAGGGGGATCTTGAGCAGGATCTTGAGGGGGATCTTGAGGGGGATCTTGAGGGGGATCTTGGGAGGATCTTGAGGGGGATCTTGAGTGGGATCTTCAGGGGATCTTTAGGGGAATCTTGAGGGGGATCTTGAGGGGGATCTTGAGGGGGATCTTGAGGGGGATCTTGAGGGGGATCTTGAGGGGGACCTTGAGGGGCATCTTGCGGGGATCTTGAGGGGGATCTTGAGGGGGATCTTGAGGGGGATCTTGAGGGGATCTTGAGGGGGATCTTGAGGGGGATCTTGAGGGGATCTTGAGGGGGATCTTGAAGGGGATCTTGAGGGGGATCTTGGGGGGGGGTCTTGAGGGGGATCTTGGGGGACCTTGAGGGGGGTCTTGAGGGAGATCTTGAGGGGGATCTTGAGGGGGATCTTGAAGGGAATTTTGGGGCGGGTCTTGAGGGGGATCTTGAGGGGGACCTTGAGGGGCATCTTGACGGGCATCTTGAGGGGATCTTGAGGGGGATCTTGAGGGGATCTTGAGGTGGATCTTGAGGGGATCTTGAGGGGAATCTTCAGGGGGATCTTGAGGGGGATCTTGAGGGGGATCTTGAGGGGATCTTGAGGGGGATGTTGGGGGGGTTCTTGAGCAGGATCTTGGGGAGGATCTTGGGGGATCTTGGGGGGATCTTGGGGGGATCTTGGGGAGGATCTTGGGGCATCTTGGGGGGATCTTGGGGGGATCTTGAGGGGGATCTTGAGGGGATCTTGAGGCGCATCTTGAGGGGATCTTGAGGGGGATCTTGGGGGGATCTTGAGGGTGATCTTGAGGGGGATCTTGAGGGGATCTTGAGGCGCATCTTGAGGGGATCTTGAGGGGGATCTTGAGGGGGATCTTGAGGGGGATCTTGAGGGGCATCTTGAGGGGCATCTTCAGGGGGATCTTGAGGGGGATCTTGAGGGGGACCTTGCGGCGCATCTTGAGGGGATCTTGAGGGGGATCTTGACGGGGACCTTGAGGGGCATCTTGAGGGGATCTTGAGGGGGATCTTGAGGGGGATCTTGAGGGGGATCTTGACGGGGATCTTGAGGGGGATCTTGAAGCTGATCTTGAAGGGGATCTTGGGGGGGGGGTCTTGAGGGGGATCTTGAGGGGGATCTTGAGGGGATCTTGAGGGGGATCTTGAGGGGGATCTTGAGCAGGATCTTGAGGGGGATCTTGAGGGGCATCTTGGGAGGATCTTGAGGGGCATCGTCAGGGGGATCTTCAGGGGATCTTGAGGGGAATCTTGAGGGGAATCTTGAGGGGGATCTTGAGGGTGATCTTGAGGGGGATCTTGAGGGGGATCTTGAGGGAGATCTTGAGCAGGATCTTGAGCAGGATCTTGAGGGGGATCTTCAGGGGGATCTTGGGAGGATCTTGAGGGGGATCTTGAGGGGGATCTTCAGGGGATCTTGAGGGCAATCTTGAGGGGGATCTTGAGGGGGATCTTGAGGAGGCTCTTGAGGGGGATCTTGAGGGGGATCTTGAGGGGGATCTTGAGGGGGATCTTGAGGGGGATCTTGAGGGGGACCTTGAGGGGCATCTTGAGGGGATCTTGAGGGGGATCTTGAGGGGGATCTTGAGGGGATCTTGAGGGGGATCTTGGGGGGGGTCTTGAAGGGGATCTTGGGGGGCGGTCTTGAGGGGGATCTTGAGGGGGATCTTGAGGGGGATCTTAAGGGGGATCTTGAGGGGATCTTGAGGGGGATCTTGAGGGGGATCTTGAGGGGATCTTGAGGGGGATCTTGGGGGGGGTCTTGAAGGGGATCTTGGGGGGCGGTCTTGAGGGGGATCTTGAGGGGGATCTTGAAGGTGATCTTGAAGGGGATCTTGGGGGGGGGTCTTGAGGGGGATCTTGAGGGGGATCTTGAGGGGGATCTTGAGGGTGATCTTGAAGGGAATTTTGGGGGGGGTCTTGAGGGGGATCTTGAGGGGGACCTTGAGGGGCATCTTGACGGGCATCTTGAGGGGATCTTAAGGGGGATCTTGAGGGGGATCTTCAGGGGATCTTGAGGGGAATCTTGAGGGGGATCTTGAGAGTTATCTTGAGGGGGATCTTGAGGGGGATCTTGAGGGGATCTTGAGGGGAATCTTGAGGGGGATCTTGAGCAGGATCTTGAGGGGGATCTTGAGGGGGATCTTGAGGGGGATCTTCGGAGGATCTTGAGGGGGATCTTGACGGGGACCTTGAGGGGCATCTTGAGGGGATCTTGAGGGGGATCTTGAGGGTGATCTTGAGGGGGATCTTGAGGGGATCTTGAGGGGGATCTTGAGGGGGATCTTGAGCAGGATCTTGAGGGGGATCTTGAGGGGGATCTTGAGGGGGATCTTGGGAGGATCTTGAGGGGGATCTTGAGGGGGATCTTCAGGGGATCTTTAGGGGAATCTTGAGGGGGATCTTGAGGGGGATCTTGAGGGGGATCTTGAGGGGGATCTTGAGGGGGATCTTGAGGGGGACCTTGAGGGGCATCTTGCGAGGATCTTGAGGGGGATCTTGAGGGGGATCTTGAGGGGGATCTTGAGGGGATCTTGAGGGGGATCTTGAGGGGGATCTTGAGGGGATCTTGAGGGGGATCTTGAAGGGGATCTTGAAGGGGATCTTGGGGGGGGGTCTTGAGGGGGATCTTGGGGGACCTTGAGGGGGATCTTGAGGGGGATCTTGAGGGGGATCTTGAGGGGGATCTTGAAGGGAATTTTGGGGCGGGTCTTGAGGGGGATCTTGAGGGCGACCTTGAGGGGCATCTTGACGGGCATCTTGAGGGGATCTTGAGGGGGATCTTGAGGGGATCTTGAGGGGGATCTTGAGGGGATCTTGAGGGGAATCTTCAGGGGGATCTTCAGGGGGATCTTGAGGGGGATCTTGAGGGGATCTTGAGGGGGATGTTGGGGGGGTTCTTGAGGAGGATCTTGGGGCCGATTTTGGGGGATCTTGGGGGGATCTTGGGGGGATCTTGGGGAGGATCTTGGGGCATCTTGGGGGGATCTTGGGGGGATCTTCAGGGGATTTTTCGGGGGATCTTGAGGGGGATCTTGAGGGTGATCTTGAGGGTGATCTTGAGGGGGATCTTGAGGGGATTTTGAGGCGCATCTTGAGGGGATCTTGAGGGGGATCTTGAGGGGGATCTTGAGGGGGATCTTGAGGGGCATCTTGAGGGGCATCTTCAGGGGGATCTTGAGGGGGATCTTGAGGGGGACCTTGCGGCGCATCTTGAGGGGATCTTGAGGGGGATCTTGAGGGGGACCTTGAGGGGGATCTTGAGGGGGATCTTGAGGGGGATCTTGAAGGGAATTTTGGGGGGGGGTCTTGAGGGGGATCTTGAGGGGGACCTTGAGGGGCATCTTGACGGGCATCTTGAGGGGATCTTGAGGGGGATCTTTAGGGGGATCTTCAGGGGATCTTGAGGGGAATCTTGCGGGGGATCTTGAGAATCATCTTGAGGGGGATCTTGAGGGGGATCTTGAGGGGATCTTGAGGGGGATCTTGAGGGGGATCTTGAGCAGGATCTTGAGGGGGATCTTGAGGGGGATCTTGAGGGGGATCTTCAGGGGATCTTGAGGGGAATCTTGAGGGGGATCTTGAGGGTGATCTTGAGGGGGATCTTGAGGGGATCTTGAGGGGGATCTTGAGGGGGATCTTGAGCAGGATCTTGAGGCGGATCTTGAGGGGGATCTTCAGGGGGATCTTGGGAGGATCTTGAGGGGGATCTTGAGGGGGATCTTCAGGGGATCTTGAGGGGAATCTTGAGGGGGATCTTGAGGGGGATCTTGAGGAGGCTCTTGAGGGGGATCTTGAGGGGGATCTTGAGGGGATCTTGAGGGGGATCTTGAGGGGGATCTTGAGGGGATCTTGAGGGGGATCTTTGGGGGGGTCTTGAAGGGGATCTTGGGGGGCGGTCTTGAGGGGGATCTTGAGGGGGATCTTGAGGGGGATCTTGAAGGGAATTTTTGGGCGGGTCTTGAGGCGGATCTTGAGGGGGACCTTGAGGGGAATCTTGACGGGCATCTTGAGGGGATCTTGAGGGGGATCTTGAGGGGATCTTGAGGGGGATCTTGAGGGGAATCTTGAGGGGAATCTTGAGGGGGATCTTGAGGGGGATCTTGAGGGGGATCTTGAGGGGGATCTTGAGGGGGGGTCTTGAGGGGGATCTTGGGGGACCTTGAGGGGGATCTTGAGGGAGTACTTGAGGGGGATCTTGAAGGGAATTTTGGGGCGGGTCTTGAGGGGGATCTTGAGGGGGACCTTGAACGGCATCTTGACGGGCATCTTGAGGGGATCTTGAGGGGGATCTTGAGGGGATCTTGACGGGGATCTTGAGGGGATCTTGAGGGGAATCTTCAGGGGAATCTTGAGGGGGATCTTGAGGGGGATCTTGAGGGGATCTTGAGGGGGATGTTGGGGGGGTTCTTGAGGAGGATCTTGGGGAGGATCTTGGGGGATCTTGGGGGGATCTTGGGGGGATCTTGGGGAGGATCTTGGGGCATCTTGGGGGGATCTTGGGGGTATCTTGAGGGGGATCTTGAGGGGGATCTTGAGGGGCATCTTCAGGGGGATGTTGAGGGGATCTTGAGGCAGATCTTGAGGGGGACCTTGAGGGGCATCTTGAGGGGATCTTGAGGGGGACCTTGAGGCGCATCTTGAGGGGATCTTGAGGCAGATCTTGAGGGGGACCTTGAGGGGCATCTTGAGGGGATCTTGAGGGGGACCTTGAGGCGCATCTTGAGGGGGATCTTGAGGGGGATCTTTGAGGGGGATCTTGAAGGTGATCTTCAAGGGGATCTTGGGGGGGGTCTTGAGGGGGATCTTGAGGGGGATCTTGAGGGGGATCTTGAGGGCGATCTTGAGGGGGATCTTGAAGGGAATATTGGGGGGGGTCTTGAGGGAGATCTTGAGGGGGACCTTGAGGGGCATCTTGACGGGCATCTTGAGGGGATCTTGAGGGGGATCTTGAGGGGGATCTTCAGGAGATCTTGAGGGGAATCTTGAGGGGGATCTTGAGAGTGATCTTGAGGGGGCTCTTGAGGGGGATCTTCAGGGGGATTTTCAGGGGATCTTGAGGGGATCTTGAGGGGGATCTTGAGGGCGATCTTGAGCAGGATCTTGAGGGGGATCTTGAGGGGGATCTTGAGGGGGATCTTGGGAGGATCTTGAGGGGGATCTTGAGGGGGATCTTCAGGGGATCTTGAGGGGGATCTTGAGCAGGATGTTGAGGGGGATCTTGAGGGGGATCTTGACGGGGATCTTGAGGGGGATCTTGAGGGGGATCTTGAGGGGGATCTTGAGGGGGATCTTGAGGGGGATCTTGAGGAGGCTCTTGAGGGGGATCTTGAGGGGGATCTTGAGGGGGATCTTGAGGGGGATCTTGAGGGGGATCTTGAGGGGGACCTTGAGGGGCATCTCGAGGGGATCTTGACGGGGATCTTGAGGGGGATCTTGAGGGGGATCTTGAGGGGATCTTGAGGGGGATCTTGAGGGGGATCTTGAGGGGATCTTGAGGGGGATCTTGAAGGGGATCTTGAAGGGGATCTTGGGGGCGGGTCTTGAGGGGGATCTTGAGGGGGACCTTGAGGGGCATCTTGACGGGCATCTTGAGGGGATCTTGAGGGGGATCTTGAGGGGATCTTGAGGGGGATCTTGAGGGGATCTTGAGGGGAATCTTCAGGGGGATCTTGAGGGGGATCGTGAGGGGGATCTTGAGGGGTTCTTGAGGGGGATGTTGGGGGGGTTCTTGAGGAGGATCTTGGGGAGGATCTTGGGGGATCTTGGGGGGAGATTGGGGGGATCTTGGGGAGGTTCTTGGGGCATCTTGGGGGGATCTTGGGGGGATCTTCAGGGGATTTTTCGGGGGATCTTGAGGGGGATCTTGGGGGGATCTTGAGGGTGATCTTGAGGGGGATCTTGAGGGGATCTTGAGGCGCATTTTGAGGGGATCTTGAGGGGGATCTTGAGGGGGATCTTGAGGGGGATCTTGAGGGGCATCTTGAGGGGCATCTTCAGGGGGATCTTGAGGGGGATCTTCAGGGGGACCTTGAGGCGCATCTTGAGGGGATCTTGAGGGGGATCTTGAGGGGGACCTTGAGGGGCATCCCCGGGGGATCTTGAGGGGGATCTTGAGGGGGATCTTGAGGGGGATCTTGACGGGGATCTTGGGGGGGATCTTGAAGGTGATCTTGAAGGGGATCTTGGGGGGGGGGTCTTGAGGGGGATCTTGAGGGGGATCTTGAGGGGGATCTTGAGGGGGATCTTGAGGGGGATCTTGAAGGGAATTTTGGGGGGGGGCTTGAGGGGGCTCTTGAGGGGGACCTTGAGGGGCATCTTGACAGGCATCTTGAGGGGATCTTGAGGGGGATCTTGAGGGGGATCTTCAGGGGATCTTGAGGGGAATCTTGAGGGGGATCTTGAGGGGGAACGTTGAGGGGGGTCTTGAGGGGGACCTTGAGGGGCATCTTGACGGGCATCTTGAGGGGATCTTGAGGGGGATCTTGAGGGGATCTTGAGGGGGATCTTGAGGGGATCTTGAGGGGAATCTTCATGGGGATCTTGAGGGGGATCGTGAGGGGGATCTTGAGGGGATCTTGAGGGGGATGTTGGGGGGGTTCTTGAGGAGGATCTTGGGGAGGATCTTGGGGGATCTTGGGGGGAGATTGGGGCGATCTTGGGGAGGTTCTTGGGGCATCTTGGGGGGATCTTGGGGGGATCTTCAGGGGATTTTTCGGGGGATCTTGAGGGGGATCTTGAGG
The DNA here is from genome assembly GCA_964036045.1 of Eutreptiella sp. 'Long Island Sound 2002'. NCBI lineage: Eukaryota > Euglenozoa > Euglenophyceae > Eutreptiales > Eutreptiaceae > Eutreptiella > Eutreptiella sp. 'Long Island Sound 2002'. The sequence continues at coordinate 21,817,670 of OZ038392.1, read as the reverse complement.
GGGATCTTGAGGGTGATCTTGAGGCGCATCTTGAGGGGATCTTGAGGGGGATCTTGAGGGGCATCTTGAGGGGGATCTTGAGGGGCATCTTGAGGGGCATCTTCAGGGGGATCTTGAGGGGGATCTTGAGGGGGACCTTGGGGCGCATCTTGAGGGGATCTTGAGGGGGATCTTGAGAGGGACCTTGAGGGGCATCCCCGGGGGATCTTGAGGGGGATCTTGAGGGGGATCTTGAGGGGGATCTTGACGGGGATCTTGGGGGGGATCTTGAAGGTGATTTTGAAGGGGATCTTGGGGGGGGGTCTTGAGGGGGATCTTGAGGGGGATCTTGAGGGGGATCTTGAGGGGGATCTTGAGGGGGATCTTGAAGGGAATTTTGGGGGGGGTCTTGAGGGGGCTCTTGAGGGGGCTCTTGAGGGGGATCTTGAGGGGGATCTTCAGGGGATCTTGAGGGGAATCCTGAGGGGGATCTTGAGGGGGACCTTGAGGGGGATCTTGAGGGGGATCTTGAGGGGATCTTGAGGGGGATCTTGAGGGGGACCTTGAGGGGGATCTTGAGGGGGATCTTGAGGGGATCTTGTGGGGGATCTTGAGGGGGATCTTGAGCAGGATCTTGAGGGGGATCTTGAGGGGGATCTTGAGGGGGATCTTGGGAGGATCTTGAGGGGGATCTTCAGGGGATCTTGAGGGTGATCTTGAGGGGGATCTTGAGGGTGATCTTGAGGGGGATCTTGAGGGGATCTTGAGGGGGATCTTGAGGGGGATCTTGAGCAGGATCTTGGGGGGGATCTTGAGGGGGATCTTGAGGGGTATCTTGGGAGGATCTTGAGGGGGATCTTGAGGGGGATCTTCAGGGGATCTTGAGGGGAATCTTGAGGGGGATCTTGAGGGGGATCTTGAGGGGGATCTTGAGGGGGATCTTGAGGGGGATCTTGAGGAGGCTCTTGAGGGGGATCTTGAGGGGGATCTTGAGGGGGATCTTGAGGGGGATCTTGAGCAGGATCTTGAGGGGGATCTTGAGGGGGATCTTGAGGGGATCTTGGGGGGAAACTTGAGGGGATCTTGGGAGGATCTTGAGGGGGATCTTGAGGGGGATCTTCAGGGGATCTTGAGGGGAATCTTGAGGGGGATTTTGAGGGGGACCTTGAGGGTGATCTTGAGGGGCATCTTGAGGGGATCTTGAGGGGGATTCTGAGGGGGATCTTGAGGGGGATTTTGAGGGGGACCTTGAGGGGGACCTTGATGGCGATTGTGAGGGCGATCTTGAGGGCGATCTTGACGGCGATCTTGAGGGGATCTTGAGGGGGATGTTGGGGGGGTTCTTGAGGAGGATCTTGGGGAGGATCTTGGGGGATCTTGGGGGGATCTTGGGGGGATCTTGGGGGGATCTTCAGGGGATTTTTCGGGGGATCTTGAGGGGGATCTTGGGGGGATCTTGAGGGTGATCTTGAGGGGGATCTTGAGGGGATCTTGAGGCGCATCTTGAGGGGATCTTGAGGGGGATCTTGAGGGGGATCTTGAGGGGGATCTTGAGGGGCATCTTGAGGGGCATCTTCAGGGGGATCTTGAGGGGGATCTTGAGGCGCATCTTGAGGGGATCTTGAGGGGGATCTTGAGGGGGACCTTGAGGGGCATCTTGAGGGGATCTTGAGGGGGATCTTGAGGGGGACCTTGAGGGGCATCTTGAGGGGGATCTTGAGGGGATCTTGAGGGGGATCGTGAAGGTGATCTTGAAGGGGATCTTGGGGGGGGGTCTTGAGGGGGATCTTGAGGGGGATCTTGAGGGGGATCTTGAGGGGGATCTTGAAGGGAATTTTCGGGGGGGTCTTGAGGGGGATCTTGAGGGGGACCTTGAGGGGCGTCTTGACGGGCATCTTGAGGGGGATCTTGAGGGGGATCTTCAGGGGATCTTGAGGGGAATCTTGAGGGGGATCTTAAGGGTGATCTTGAGGGGGATCTTGAGGGGATCTTGAGGGGGATCTTGAGGGGGATCTTGAGCAGGATCTTGAGGGGGATCTTGAGGGGGATCTTGAGGGGGATCTTGGGAGGATCTTGAGGGGGATCTTGAGGGGGATCTTCAGGGGATCTTGAGGGGAATCTTGAGGGGGATCTTGAGGGGGATCTTCAGGGGATCTTGAGGGGAACCTTGAGGGGGATCTTGAGGGGGACCTTGAGGGGGATCTTGAGGGGATCTTGAGGGGGATTTTTAGGGGATCTTGAGGGGGATCTTGAGTGGGATCTTGAGGGGATCTTGAGGGGGGTCTTGAGGGGGATCTTGAGGGGGATCTTGAGGGGATCTTGAGGGGGATCTTGAGGGGGATCTTGAGCAGGATCTTGAGGGGGATCTTGAGGGGGATCTTGAGGGGGATCTTGGGAGGATCTTGAGGGGGATCTTGAGGGGATCTTGAGGGGGATCTTGAAGGTGATCTTGAAGGGGATCTTGGGGGGGGTCTTGAGGGGGATCTTGAGGGGGATCTTGAGGGGGATCTTGAGGGGGATCTTGAGGGGGATCTTCAAGGGAATTTTGGGGGGGATCTTGAGGGGGATCTTGAGGGGGACCTTGAGGGGCATCTTGACTGGCATCTTGAGGGGATTTTGAGGGGATCTTGAGGGCCATCTTGAGGGGGATCTTGAAGGGATTTTGAGGGGATCTTGGGGGGAAACTTGAGGGGATCTTGGGAGGATCTTGAGGGGGATCTTGAGGGGGATCTTCAGGGGATCTTGAGGGGAATCTTGAGGGGGATCATGAGGGGGATCTTGAGGGGATCTTGGGGGGGATCTTGAGGAAACTTTCAGGGGATCTTGAGGGGGATCTCCAGGGGATCTTGGGGGGGATCTTGAGGGGGATCTGGAAGGGAATCTTCAGGCGGATCTTGAGGGGGATCTTGAGGGGGATCTTGAGGGGGATCTTGGGAGGATCTTGCGGGCGATCTTGAGGGGGATCTTCAGGGGATCTTGAGGGGATCTTGAGGGGGATCTTGAGGGGGATCTTGAGGGGCATCTTGAGGGGCATCTTTAGGGTGATCTTGAGGGGGATCTTGAGGGGGACCTTGAGGCGCATCTTGAGGGAATCTTGAGGGGGATCTTGAGGGGGATCTTGAGGGGGATCTTGAGGGGATCTTGAGGGGGATGTTGGGGGGGTTCTTGAGGAGGATCTTGGGGAGGATCTTGGGGGATCTTGGGGGGAGATTGGGGGGATCTTGGGGAGGTTCTTGGGGCATCTTGGGGGGATCTTGGGGGGATCTTCAGGGGATTTTTCGGGGGATCTTGAGGGGGATCTTGGGGGGATCTTGAGGGTGATCTTGAGGGGGATCTTGAGGGGATCTTGAGGCGCATCTTGAGGGGATCTTGAGGGGGATCTTGAGGGGGATCTTGAGGGGGATCTTGAGGGGCATCTTGAGGGGCATCTTCAGGGGGATCTTGAGGGGGATCTTCAGGGGGACCTTGAGGCGCATCTTCAGGGGATCTTGAGGGGGATCTTGAGGGGGACCTTGAGGGGCATCCCCGGGGGATCTTGAGGGGGATCTTGAGGGGGATCTTGAGGGGGATCTTGACGGGGATCTTGGGGGGGATCTTGAAGGTGATCTTGAAGGGGATCTTGGGGGGGGGGGTCTTGAGGGGGATCTTGAGGGGGATCTTGAGGGGGATCTTGAGGGGGATCTTGAGGGGGATCTTGAAGGGAATTTTGGGGGGGGTCTTGAGGGGGCTCTTGAGGGGGATCTTGAGGGGGATCTTCAGGGGATCTTGAGGGGAATCTTGAGGGGGATCTTGAGGGGGACCTTGAGGGGGATCTTGAGGGGGATCTTGAGGGGATCTTGAGGGGGATCTTGAGGGGGACCTTGAGGGGGATCTTGAGGGGGATCTTGAGGGGATCTTGTGGGGGATCTTGAGGGGCATCTTGAGGGGCATCTTCAGGGGGATCTTGAGGGGGATCTTCAGGGGGACCTTGAGGCGCATCTTCAGGGGATCTTGAGGGGGATCTTGAGGGGGACCTTGAGGGGCATCCCCGGGGGATCTTGAGGGGGATCTTGAGGGGGATCTTGAGGGGGATCTTGAGGGGGATCTTGAGGGGGATCTTGAAGGGAATTTTGGGGGGGGGCTTGAGGGGGCTCTTGAGGGGGACCTTGAGGGGCATCTTGACAGGCATCTTGAGGGGATCTTGAGGGGGATCTTGAGGGGGATCTTCAGGGGATCTTGAGGGGAATCTTGAGGGGGATCTTGAGGGGGAACGTTGAGGGGGGTCTTGAGGGGGACCTTGAGGGGCATCTTGACGGGCATCTTGAGGGGATCTTGAGGGGGATCTTGAGGGGATCTTGAGGGGGATCTTGAGGGGATCTTGAGGGGAATCTTCAGGGGGATCTTGAGGGGGATCGTGAGGGGGATCTTGAGGGGATCTTGAGGGGGATGTTGGGGGGGTTCTTGAGGAGGATCTTGGGGAGGATCTTGGGGGATCTTGGGGGGAGATTGGGGGGATCTTGGGGAGGTTCTTGGGGCATCTTGGGGGTATCTTGGGGGGATCTTCAGGGGATTTTTCGGGGGATCTTGAGGGGGATCTTGAGGGGGATCTTGAGGGTGATCTTGAGGGGGATCTTGAGGGGATCTTGAGGCGCATCTTGAGGGGATCTTGAGGGGGATCTTGAGGGGCATCTTGAGGGGGATCTTGAGGGGCATCTTGAGGGGCATCTTCAGGGGGATCTTGAGGGGGATCTTGAGGGGGACCTTGGGGCGCATCTTGAGGGGATCTTGAGGGGGATCTTGAGAGGGACCTTGAGGGGCATCCCCGGGGGATCTTGAGGGGGATCTTGAGGGGGATCTTGAGGGGGATCTTGAAGGGGATCTTGGGGGGGATCTTGAAGGTGATTTTGAAGGGGATCTTGGGGGGGGGGGGGTCTTGAGGGGGATCTTGAGGGGGATCTTGAGGGGGATCTTGAGGGGGATCTTGAGGGGGATCTTGAAGGGAATTTTGGGGGGGGTCTTGAGGGGGCTCTTGAGGGGGATCTTGAGGGGGATCTTCAGGGGATCTTGAGGGGAATCTTGAGGGGGATCTTGAGGGGGACCTTGAGGGGGATCTTGAGGGGGATCTTGAGGGGATCTTGAGGGGGATCTTGAGGGGGGCCTTGAGGGGGATCTTGAGGGGGATCTTGAGGGGATCTTGTGGGGGATCTTGAGGGGGATCTTGAGCAGGATCTTGAGGGGGATCTTGAGGGGGATCTTGAGGGGGATCTTGGGAGGATCTTGAGGGGGATCTTCAGGGGATCTTGAGGGTGATCTTGAGGGGGATCTTGAGGGTGATCTTGAGGGGGATCTTGAGGGGATCTTGAGGGGGATCTTGAGGGGGATCTTGAGCAGGATCTTCCGGGGGATCTTGAGGGGGATCTTGAGGGGTATCTTGGGAGGATCTTGAGGGGGATCTTGAGGGGGATCTTCAGGGGATCTTGAGGGGAATCTTGAGGGGGATCTTGAGGGGGATCTTGAGGGGGATCTTGAGGGGGATCTTGAGGGGGATCTTGAGGAGGCTCTTGAGGGGGATCTTGAGGGGGATCTTGAGGGGGATCTTGAGGGGGATCTTGAGCAGGATCTTGAGGGGGATCTTGAGGGGGATCTTGAGGGGATCTTGGGGGGAAACTTGAGGGGATCTTGGGAGGATCTTGAGGGGGATCTTGAGGGGGATCTTCAGGGGATCTTGAGGGGAATCTTGAGGGGGATTTTGAGGGGGACCTTGAGGGTGATCTTGAGGGGCATCTTGAGGGGATCTTGAGGGGGAGTCTGAGGGGGATCTTGAGGGGGATTTTGAGGGGGACCTTGAGGGGGACCTTGATGGCGATTGTGAGGGCGATCTTGAGGGCGATCTTGACGGCGATCTTGAGGGGATCTTGAGGGGGATGTTGGGGGGGTTCTTGAGGAGGATCTTGGGGAGGATCTTGGGGGATCTTGGGGGGATCTTGGGGGGATATTGGGGAGGATCTTGAGGGGATCTTGGGGGGATCTTGGGGGGATCTTCAGGGGATTTTTCGGGGGATCTTGAGGGGGATCTTGGGGGGATCTTGAGGGTGATCTTGAGGGGGATCTTGAGGGGATCTTGAGGCGCATCTTGAGGGGATCTTGAGGGGGATCTTGAGGGGGATCTTGAGGGGGATGTTGAGGGGCATCTTGAGGGGGATCTTGAGGGGGATGTTGAGGGGCATCTTCAGGGGTATCTTGAGGCGCATCTTGAGGCGCATCTTGAGGGGATCTTGAGGGGGATCTTGAGGGGGACCTTGAGGGGCATCTTGAGGGGATCTTGAGGGGGATCTTGAGGGGGACCTTGAGGGGCATCTTGAGGGGATCTTGAGGGGGATCTTGAGGGGGATCTTGAGGGGGATCTTGAGGGGATCTTGAGGGGGATCGTGAAGGTGATCTTGAAGGGGATCTTGGGGGGGGGTCTTGAGGGGGATCTTGAGGGGGATCTTGAGGGGGATCTTGAGGGGGATCTTGAAGGGAATTTTCGGGGGGGTCTTGAGGGGGATCTTGAGGGGGACCTTGAGGGGCGTCTTGACGGGCATCTTGAGGGGGATCTTGAGGGGGATCTTCAGGGGATCTTGAGGGGAATCTTGAGGGGGATCTTGAGGGTGATCTTGAGGGGGATCTTGAGGGGATCTTGAGGGGGATCTTGAGGGGGATCATGAGCAGGATCTTGAGGGGGATCTTGAGGGGGATCTTGAGGGGGATCTTGGGAGGATCTTGAGGGGGATCTTGAGGGGGATCTTCAGGGGATCTTGAGGGGAATCTTGAGGGGGATCTTGAGGGGGATCTTCAGGGGATCTTGAGGGGAACCTTGAGGGGGATCTTGAGGGGGACCTTGAGGGGGATCTTGAGGGGATCTTGAGGGGGATTTTTAGGGGATCTTGAGGGGGATCTTGAGTGGGATCTTGAGGGGATCTTGAGGGGGGTCTTGAGGGGGATCTTGAGGGGGATCTTGAGGGGATCTTGAGGGGGATCTTGAGGGGGATCTTGAGCAGGATCTTGAGGGGGATCTTGAGGGGGATCTTGAGGGGGATCTTGGGAGGATCTTGAGGGGGATCTTGAGGGGATCTTGAGGGGGATCTTGAAGGTGATCTTGAAGGGGATCTTGGGGGGGGTCTTGAGGGGGATCTTGAGGGGGATCATGAGGGGGATCTTGAGGGGGATCTTGAGGGGGATCTTCAAGGGAATTTTGGGGGGGATCTTGAGGGGGATCTTGAGGGGGACCTTGAGGGGCATCTTGACTGGCATCTTGAGGGGATTTTGAGGGGATCTTGGGGGGAAACTTGAGGGGATCTTGGGAGGATCTTGAGGGGGATCTTCAGGGGATCTTGAGGGGAATCTTGAGGGGGATCATGAGGGGGATCTTGAGGGGATCTTGGGGGGGATCTTGAGGAAACTTGGAGGGGATCTTGAGGGGGATCTCCAGGGGATCTTGGGGGGGATCTTGAGGGGGATCTGGAAGGGAATCTTCAGGCGGATCTTGAGGGGGATCTTGAGGGGGATCTTGAGGGGGATCTTGGGAGGATCTTGCGGGCGATCTTGAGGGGGATCTTCAGGGGATCTTGAGGGGATCTTGAGGGGGATCTTGAGGGGGATCTTGAGGGGCATCTTGAGGGGCATCTTTAGGGTGATCTTGAGGGGGATCTTGAGGGGGACCTTGAGGCGCATCTTGAGGGAATCTTGAGGGGGATCTTGAGGGGGATCTTGAGGGGGATCTTCAAGGGAATTTTGGGGGGGATCTTGAGGGGGATCTTGAGGGGGATCTTGAGGGCCATCTTGAGGGGGATCTTGAGGGGATTTTGAGGGGATCTTGGGGGGAAACTTGAGGGGATCTTGGGAGGATCTTGAGGGGGATCTTCAGGGGATCTTGAGGGGAATCTTGAGGGGGATCATGAGGGGGATCTTGAGGGGATCTTGGGGGGGATCTTGAGGAAACTTTGAGGGGATCTTGAGGGGGATCTCCAGGGGATCTTGGGGGGGATCTTGAGGGGGATCTGGAAGGGAATCTTCAGGCGGATCTTGAGGGGGATCTTGAGGGGGATCTTGAGGGGGATCTTGGGAGGATCTTGCGGGCGATCTTGAGGGGTATCTTCAGGGGATCTTGAGGGGATCTTGAGGGGGATCTTGAGTGGGATCTTGAGGGGCATCTTGAGGGGCATCTTTAGGGTGATCTTGAGGGGGATCTTGAGGGGGACCTTGAGGCGCATCTTGAGGGAATCTTGAGGGGGATCTTGAGGGGGATCTTGAGGGGCATCTTGAGGGGATCTTGAGGGGGATCTTGAGGGGGATCTTGAGGGGGATCTTGAGGGGATCTTGAGGGGGATCTTGAAGGTGATCTTGAAGGGGATCTTGGGGGGGGGTCTTGAGGGGGATCTTGAGGGGGATCTTGAGGGGGATCTTGAGGGGGATCTTGAGGGGGATCTTGAAGGGAACATTGGGGGGGGTCTTGAGGGGGATCTTCAGGGGGACCTTGAGGGGCGTCTTGACGGGCATCTTGAGGGGATCTTGAGGGGATCTTGAGGGGGATCTTGAGGGGGATCTTGAGGGGATTTTGAGGGGGATCTTGAGGGGGATCTTGAGGGGATCTTGATGGGGATCTTGAGGGGGATCTTGAGCAGGATCTTGAGGGGGATCTTGAGGGGGATCTTGAGGGGGATCTTGGGAGGATCTTGAGGGGGATCTTGAGGGGGATCTTCAGGGGATCTTGAGGGGAATCTTGAGGGGGATCTTGAGGGGGATCTTGAGGGGGATCTTGAGGGGGATCTTGAGGGGGATCTTGAGGGGGATCTTGAGGAGGCTCTTGAGGAGGCTCTTGAGGGGGATCTTGAGGGGGATCTTGAGGGGGATCTTGAGGGGATCTTGAGGGGGATCTTGAGGGGATCTTGAGGGGGATCTTGAGCAGGATCTTGAGGGGGATTTTGAGGGGGATCTTGAGGGGATCTTGAGGGGAAACTTGAGCGGATCTTGGGAGGATCTTGAGGGGGATCTTGAGGGGGATCTTCAGGGGATCTTGAGGGGAATCTTGAGGGGGATTTTGAGGGGGATCTTGAGGGGGATCTTGAGGGGCATCTTGAGGGGATCTTGAGGGGGATCTTGAGGGGGATCTTGAGGGGGATCTTGAGGGGGACCTTGAGGGGGACCTTTAGGGCGATCGTGAGGGCGATCTTGAGGGCGATCTTGAGGGCGATCTTGAGGGCGATCTTGAGGGGGATCTTCAGGGGATCTTGAGGGGAATCTTAAGGGTATCTTGAGGGGGATCTTGAGGGGATCTTGGGGGGGATCTTGAGGAAACTTTGAGGGGATCTTGAGGGGGATCTCCAGGGGATCTTGGGGGGGATCTTGAGGGGGATCTGGAAGGGAATCTTCAGGCGGATCTTGAGGGGGATCTTGAGGGGGATCTTGAGGGGGATCTTGAGGGGGATCTTGAGGGGGATCTTCAGGGGATCTTGAGGGGAATCTTGAGGGGGATCTTGAGGGTGATCTTGAGGGGGATCTTGAGGGGATCTTGAGGGGGATCTTGAGGGGGATCTTGAGCAGGATCTTGAGGGGGATCTTGAGGGGGATCTTGAGAGGATCTTGGGAGGATCTTGAGGGGGATCTTGAGGGGGATCTTCAGGGGATCTTGAGGGGAATCTTGAGGGGGATCTTGAGGGGATCTTGAGGGGGATCTTGAGGGGGACCTTGAGGGGGATCTTGAGGGGATCTTGAGGGGCATTTTCAGGGGATCTTGAGGGGGATCTTGAGCGGGATCTTGAGCGGGATCTTGAGGGGGATCTTGAGGGGGATCTTGAGGGGGATCTTGAGGGGATCTTGAGGGGGATCTTGAAGGTGATCTTGAAGGGGATCTTGGGGGGGGGTCTTGAGGGGGATCTTGAGGGGGATCTTGAGGGGGATCTTGAGGGGGATCTTGAGGGGGATCTTGAAGGGAACATTGGGGGGGTCTTGAGGGGGATCTTCAGGGGGACCTTGAGGGGCGTCTTGACGGGCATCTTGAGGGGATCTTGAGGGGATCTTGAGGGGGATCTTGAGGGGGATCTTGAGGGGATTTTGAGGGGGATCTTGAGGGGGATCTTGAGGGGATCTTGATGGGGATCTTGAGGGGGATCTTGAGCAGGATCTTGAGGGGGATCTTGAGGGGGATCTTGAGGGGATCTTGAGGGGGATCTTGAGGGGGATCTTGAGGGGGATCTTGAGGGGGATCTTGAGGGGGATCTTGAGGGGGATCTTGAGGGGGATCTTGAGGGGGATCTTGAGGGGGATCTTGAGGGGGATCTTGAGGGGATCTTGATGGGGATCTTGAGGGGGATCTTGAGCAGGATCTTGAGGGGGATCTTGAGTGGGATCTTGAGGGGATCTTGAGGGGGATCTTGAGGGGGATCTTGAGGGGGATCTTGAGGGGGATCTTGAGGGGGATCTTGAGGGGGATCTTGAGGGGGATCTTGAGGGGGATCTTGAGGGGGATCTTGAGGGGGATCTTGAGGGGATCTTGAGGGGGATCTTGAGCAGGATCTTGAGGGGGATCTTGAGGGGGATCTTGAGGGGATCTTGAGGGGAAACTTGAGGGGATCTTGGGAGGATCTTGAGGGGGATCTTGAGGGGGATCTTCAGGGGATCTTGAGGGGAATCTTGAGGGGGATTTTGAGGGGGATCTTGAGGGGGATCTTGAGGGGCATCTTGAGGGGATCTTGAGGGGGATCTTGAGGGGGATCTTGAGGGGGATCTTGAGGGGGATCTTGAGGGGGATCTTGTGGGGGATCTTGAGGGGGATCCTGAGGGGGATCCTGAGGGGGATCCTGAGGAGGATCTTGAGGGGGATCTTGAGGGGGATCTTGGGGGAGATCTTGAGGGGGATCTTGAGGGGGATCTTGAGGGGGATCTTGAGGGTGATCTTGAGGGTGATCTTGAGGGGGATCTTAAGGGGATCCTGAGGGGGATCTTGAGGGGGATCTTGAGCAGGATCTTGAGGGGGATCTTGAGGGGGATCTTGAGGGGGATCTTGGGAGGATCTTGAGGGGGATCTTGAGGGGGATCTTCAGGGGATCTTGAGGGGAATCTTGAGGGGCATCTTGAGGGTGATCTCGAGGGGGATCTTGAGGGGGATCTTGAGGGGATCTTGAGGGGGATCTTGAGGGGGATCTTGAGCAGGATCTTGAGGGGGGTCTTGAGGGGGATCTTGAGGGGGATCTTGGGAGGATCTTGAGGTGGATCTTGAGGGGGATCTTCAGGGGATCTTGAGGGGAATCTTGAGGGGGATCTTGAGGGGGATCTTGAGGGGGATCTTGAGGGGGATCTTGACGGGGATCTTGAGGGAAATCTTGAGGGGGATCTTGAGGGGGATCTTGAGGGGGATCTTGAGGGGGATCTTGAGCAGGATCTTGAGGGGGATCTTGAGGGGTATCTTGAGGGGATCTTGGGGGGAAATTTGAGGGGATCTTGGGAGGATCTTGAGGGGGATCTTGAGGGGGATCTTCAGGGGCTCTTGAGGGGAATCTTGAGGGGGATTTTGATTGGGATCTTGAGGGGGATCTTGAGGGGCATCTTGAGGGGATCTTGAGGGGGATCTTGAGGGGGATCTTGACGGGGATCTTGAGGAGGCTCTTGAGGGGGATCTTGCGGGGGATCTTGCGGGGGATCTTGAGGGGGATCTTGAGGGGGATCTTGAGGGGGATCTTGAGGGGGATCTTGAGGGGGATCTTGAGGGGGATCTTGAGGGGGCTCTTGAGGGGGCTCTTGAGGGGCATCTTGAGGGGGATCTTGAGGGGGACCTTGAGGGGCATCTTGAGGGGATCTTGAGAGGTATCTTGAGGGGGATCTTGAGGGGTATCTTGAGGGGGATCTTGAAGGTGATCTTGAAGGGGATCTTGGGGGGGGGTCTTTAGGGGGATCTTGAGGGGGATCTTGAGGGGGGTCTTGAGGGGGATCTTGAGGGGGATCTTGAAGGGAATTTTTCGGGGGGTCTTGAGGGGGATCTTGAGGGGGACCTTGAGGGGGATCTTGAGGGGGATCTTGAGGGTGATCTTGAGGGTGATCTTGAGGGGGATCTTGAGGGGATCTTGAGGGGGATCTTGAGGGGGATCTTGAGCAGGATCTTGAGGGGGATCTTGAGGGGGATCTTGAGGGGGATCTTGGGAGGATCTTGAGGGGGATCTTGAGGGGGATCTTGAGGGGGACCTTGAGGGGGATCTTGGGAGGATCTTGAGGGGGATCTTGAGGGGGATCTTCAGGGGATCTTGAGGGGAATCTTGAGGGGGATCTTGAGGGGGATCTTGAGGGGGATCTTGAGGGGGATCTTGACGGGGATCTTGAGGGGGATCTTGAGGAGGCTCTTGAGGGGGATCTTGAGGGGGATCTTGAGGGGGATCTTGAGGGGGATCTTGAGGGGGATCTTGAGCAGGATCTTGAGGGGGATCTTGAGGGGGATCTTGAGGGGATCTTGGGGGGAAACTTGAGGGGATCTTGGGAGGATCTTGAGGGGGATCTTGAGGGGGATCTTCAGGGGCTCTTGAGGGGAATCTTGAGGGGGATTTTGAGGGGGATCTTGAGGGGGATCTTGAGGGGCATCTTGAGGGGATCTTGAGGGGGATCTTGAGGCGCATCTTGAGGGGATCTTGAGGGGGATCTTGAGGGGGATTTTGAGGGGCATCTTGAGGGGCATCTTCAGGGGGATCTTGAGGGGGATCTTGAGGGGCATCTTGAGGCGCATCTTGAGGGGATCTTGAGGGGGATCTTGAGGGAGACCTTGAGGGGCATCTTGAGGGGATCTTGAGGGGTATCTTGAGGGGGATCTTGAGGGGGATCTTGAGGGGATCTTGAGGGGGATCTTGAAGGTGATCTTGAAGGGGATCTTGGGCGGGGGTCTTCAGGGGGATCTTGAGGGGGATCTTGAGGGGGATCTTGAGGGGGATCTTGAGGGGGATCTTGAAGGGAATTTTTGGGGGGGTCTTGAGGGGGATCTTGAGGGGGACCTTGAGGCGCATCTTGACGGGCATCTTGAGGGGATCTTGAGGGGATCTTGAGGGGGATCTTGAGGGGGATCTTGAGGGGATTTTGAGGGGTTCTTAAGGGGGATCTTGAGGGTGATGTTGAGGGGGATCTTGAGGGGGATCTTGAGGCGATCTTGAGGGGGATCTTGAGTGGGATCTTGAGCAGGATCTTGAGGGGGATCTTGAGGGGGGTCTTGAGGGGGATCTTGGGAGGATCTTGAGGGGGATCTTGAGGGGGATCTTCAGGGGATCTTGAGGGGAATCTTGAGGGGGATCTTGAGGGGGATCTTGAGGGGGATCTTGAGGAGGCTCTTCATGGGGAGCTTGAGGGGGATTTCGAGGGGGATCTTGAGGGGGATCTTGAGGGGGATCTTGAGGGGGATCTTGAGGGGAATCTTGAGGCGGATTTTGAGGGGGATCTTGAGGGGGATCTTGAGGGGCATCTTGAGGGGATCTTGAGGGGGGTCTTGAGGGGGACCTTGAGGGCGATCGTGAGGGCGATCTTGAGGGCGATCTTGAGGGCGATCTTGAGGGCGATCTTGAGGGGGATCTTCAGGGGATCTTGAGGGGAATCTTAAGGGTATCTTGAGGGGGATCTTGAGGGGATCTTGAGGGGGATCTCCAGGGGATCTTGGGGGGGATCTTGAGGGGGATCTGGAAGGGAATCTTCAGGGGGATCTTGAGGGGGATCTTGAGGGGGATCTTGAGGGGGATCTTGAGGGGGATCTTGAGGGGGATCTTGAGGGGGATCTTCAGGGGATCTTGAGGGGGATCTTGGGGGGGATCTTGAGGGGCATCTTGAGGGGATCTTGAGGGGGATCTTGAGGGGGATCTTGGGAGGATCTTGAGGGGATCTTGAGGGGGATCTTGAGGGCGATCGTGAGGGCGATCTTGAGGGCGATCTTGAGGGCGATCTTGAGGGCGATCTTGAGGGCGATCTTGAGGGGATCTTGAGGGGAATCTTGAGGGGGATATTGAGGGGGACCTTGAGGGGGTTCTTGAGGGGATCTTTCGGGGGATCTTTAGGGGATCTTGAGGGGGACCTTGAGGGGGATCTTGAGGGGGATCTTGAGAGGGATCTTGAGGGGATCTTGAGGGGGGTCTTGAGGGGGATCTTGAGGGGGATCTTGAGGGGGACCTTGAGGGGGATCTTGAGGGGGATCTTGAGGGGGATCTTGAGGGGGATCTTGAGGGGGATCTTGAGGGTGATTTTGAGGGGATCTTGGGGGCATCTTGAGGGGGATCTTGAGGGGGATCTTGAGGGCGATCTTGAGGGGCATCTTGGGGGTGATCTTGAGGGGGATCTTGAGGGGGATTTCGAGGGGAATCTTGGGGTGGATCTCGAGGTGCCTGTCATGTCTCTTTTTTGTGTCTTGGCCTCTGGGTCTCCCGGCCATATCTACTTCGTGTTCCGGACAAGACAATCCTGTGCCTCCTTGTCCTCCGGTCAAGCCCACCACACGTGTTTGCTTCGCCCCGCGTGCTCGCCTTCATCGTTCCGGTCATCTTCTCGTGGGTCTGCTTTCATGTGCCCCCCCTCCGCAACTGCAACCGCAACCCGCCGACTGCGTGCCGTGTATGGCTGCCGTTGCTGCTGCTGTTCCTGCTAAAAAGGGTGGCTCAACCTGAAAAAGGGACAGAGAGACTTACTGGTCACACCAGATGCTTCGCCCCGAGTGTTGCTGTTGCACCCGTGCTCCAGCGTGCGGGCTGGCATTGGGGGTGCAAGCGCGTGTGCTCAGGCACGCAGGGCTGTTCTGTGGCCGCCGGCTCCTGTGCTGCATGTCTGGGATGCGACCGGGACTCGAGGCAAACGCGCCCGACGTAAACCACCGGAACACGCAAAGGCGCACATACACTCACACACGGGCATACACAGCGTTACGCACGCGCGTGCGCACAAACACGTTGGTCCGATTCCAAATATTGCTGCAGTGCAGAGCTCTTCTGAGTTCGAAAGGCCTGGGTGTCAGACGCACAGCAACACGCGCGAACATCCACGCCTTCGTGGGCGGACGCGCGCACGCACACGCACGCGCACGCACACGCGCATGCGCGTCCACTCCTTCCCCTTGGTGCAGGTGAAGAAACGGGATTACCGTCGGAGAACGAACGCGAACTACTTGGCACTGCTCAAGGAACAGGACGATGACATCAAGAAGCGGGATGAAAGCATGAGAAAGTATTACGAGTTCAGTACGAAGGTCAGCACAGCTCTCGCCTCTGTCACTGCCAACCTGTTGTCAAAGGGCACACGGACCTTCATGTTTAAAGGGCCGCCGTTTTTTTTCCTGTTAAACCGAGGGACGCCGCCCGAGTAGTCGCTGCACGAGGGGCGCGTGACCGGCGGCCGCGGGTGTGCAACGGACGGCTGTGGACGCGTCGCCTACGGCGGGTGGCTGGTTCTTCGCGGCAGCAGTCCGATGTCTGCGGACCACCCGCGGGCGCGCTACCGCACGCCCAGGCGTGTCTCCAAACAACTGGTGTGAACCCTCGGATTCGAACTCGAGGCTTTGCCGCGGCGGGTGCACCAGGAACAGCAATAATTGCGGACAGGGCTGAGCGCCTCCTGTGCACAGTGGTGCTCGCAGGAACCAGCGCTCGACAATACCCCCGTCAGTCACACCTCCCCACCTGCACATCGGGGCTCAGGAACCAGCTTCGGTGAGTGCCTGGCAGACTTGACGCTAGCGTCTGCCAACTCAGACATGATCCGATGCAGCAGGGTCCTACTGAGCCATGCACTGGACGCAGCACGTTCCTACTGAGTTCTGGTGGTGCACGGGGCGGGTATTACTATGTGGCCTTTGATACGGGGCCCAATGTAACTGAGAAGCGGTCTGCCTGCCAGACGCTAGTGGCGTGTCTGGTGGCTGGTTCGCTGGATGATGCTGTGGGCCTTCTTTGCCACGTTGGTTTTGTTGCCCTGGGATGCTCGGGGACTGGATGGGACGTGCTTCCGAGGATCCCCCGTATTGCGCGGCATCCTGTCGCCCCAACCAACACACCCGCATTCGTGGGTGTTGGTGCCCTTGTGCCGTGGGGAGGCCCGAATGTGACCGTGTCGCTCCAATGCTCTTAGTGCATTGAAAGGGAGCTGGAGGCCGCCACGCACCACAGCCATTTGGGCGAGTTCCGCGACGATGTGGAGCGCCACCTGAAGACGCGGATGATGCAGCTCGTCGGGATCGTCGCCGACACCATCATCGAGGACATCAGTCCACGGCAGGAGAAGCCAACTCATCTGGGGGTACCGTCGCAGAGCGTACAGCGGCGCTACAGCGACGAGGTATTCCTGTGCCAAAGTGCGCACCGGCGCAGCCGCAGAGGTTTGGGGGAAGCCCCACAGGCAGCCGCCCACAGGGACGTCAGCAGGCCCGGGATGAGGGGCACAAACCGGATACAGTGCCCGTATCTACGGACGATGGCAGCGCCGCAACGCCTGCCGCCCTTTGCCCGCACCTGTGCACATCGGGTGTCCCCCCCCCCCGTGGGCAAGCTACTGACTGTGATTGTCTGACTAATGTAGTCAGACATGATGTTCTGTTTTCTGTTTCAGACACAGTGTGTGTCTTGAGGTTTAACCAGGTTTGGCATAGAGAATAGAGATGCACCTGGTTAAACCTCAAGACACACACTGTGTCTGAAACAGAAAACAGAACATCATGTCTGACTACATTAGTCAGACAATCACAGTCAGTAGCTTGCCCACGGGGGGGGGGGGGGGTGACCTAATGAAAAAACAGACAAATGCAAACCACAGGTAATGCGCTCCACAGTCCGGCATAAGTAGAGATGCAGTTATGCCGGACTGTGGAGCGCATTACCTGTGGTTTGCATTTGTCTGTTTTTTCATTAGGTCACCCCCCCCCCCCCGTGGGCAAGCTGCTGACTGTGATTGTCTGACTAATGTAGTCAGACATGATGTTCTGTTTTCTGTTTCAGACACAGTGTGTGTCTTGAGGTTTAACCAGGTTTGGCATAGAGAATAGAGATGCACTTATGCCGGACTGTGGAGCGCATTACCTCTGGTTTTTGCATTTGTCTGTTTTTTAATTAGGTCCCACCCCCCCCGTGGGCAAGCACGCTGAAAGTCAGGAAGACGACGGTGAGACGGGGGCCCGTGCTTGGACAGGTGCGGGCATTGCATAAACACCCCCCTCCCTAGCCCTGAACACCCTGCATAAAACAAATGCCGGTGTTTAGGCGTCAAACTACCTATGCAAAGCCCCCACACGTGCCATTGACACAGGCCCGTGCTGGCGCGGAACACGCGGTACCAAAATGCTGACAGCCCTGGTGTTGGAGAGGCTGTCTGAAGGTTCCGGAGAAGGGCTGCAGAGGCATACAAACCGCAGTCTCCGCGGACCGATTTTTGGTGATTCCGCGGTGCTTGAACTTCATCAAAGTGCTGAATGGAGCGCCGGCCGGAATATTGTTTTGCGTTCGTTTCTCAAAACGCCTCACGTGAAGCGTCGGGGTGTGTGAAAGGGCATGTGGCAAACAACCACATACAAGGCCAAGTGCTCAAGAGTGGTCAGACAGAATAATGCACAAAAGAATGCGATTCTCCCAAATCCAGAATGTCTCCGCCCCGTCCTCAAGAGGCGTGCAAGAGCACGTGCACTGTGCTCAAAGGTTCCGTCACATTTCAGTCACGTCTGAAAACATGCCTGTCTGCCCGCCCCTGCATACCCGCCGTCCGACCCCCCCCCCCGCCACACACAGTAGTGCCCGCAGTAGTGCGGATGCCTGCTTGTCATAGCAGAAGGTTCAAGGGCGAGAGCCCAATAGGCGCCGCCACATGCTAACAGAGCCAACCACCAAGGCCTTGTGCCAACCCCCCCCCCCCCACCCCACCCCATACATCAAGAGCACTAGGAGGAGATCCCAGGGCCAATGGGCCATTTGCCGGCCAGTCGAACACGCAATGCGCTGAGAAGGTGATGAAGGCCGTGTGAAGGGGTCCGTGGTAAAACTGAGTAAATTTTTTAAAAAAAAATTTTTTTACTCAGTTTCAAAACTGAGTAAAAAAACAATTTGTTACTCAGTAAGTGGGGTTTCTACTCAGTTGCGGAACTGAGTAAAAAAAATTTTTTTTTTTACTCAGTAAAGAACTGAGTGGAAAAAAAATTTTTTGAGGCGGTGGGGATCCCCGATACGGCAGGGGTGAGGTAGCCATTTTGCCCACTTGTGGGCCACTTCTGATTTTGCCCCCCGCTCTGAAGCGGTGGGGATCCCCGATACGGCAGGGGTGAGGTAGCCACTTTGCCCACTTGTGGGCCACTTCTGATTTTGCCCCCCGCTCTGAAGCGTTGGGGATCCCCGATACGGCAGGGGTGAGGTAGCCATTTTGCCCACTTGTGGGCCACTTCTGATTTTGCCCCCCGCTCTGAAGCGGTGGGGATCCCCGATACGGCAGGGGTGAGGTAGCCACTTTGCCCACTTGTGGGCCACTTCTGATTTTGCCAGTCCGAGATTTGTGTAGGATTGCGCCAATTCCGGGTGGCCCCCCTTGCTGCTGCTGCTGCTGTTGTTGCTTTTGCTGCAGTTACTGCTGCCAATGCCACGCATGCCACTCCTGCCAATGCCAATGCCACCGATGACACCCGTCCCGGTGTGTGGATCTGTCGGAAGTGGTATGCGTTGCCTCCTCAATACCCCCAAAATGCTGATGGTCAATTGGAAAATGACCAAGCATTTTGCAGAAAGCTGCATTTGGAAAAGAAAGAAGATCTCTTTGAGAGATGCAAGCTGAATCCCACCCCGAGAGGCAAGCCTCACTATAGAGATACTAAGGCCGACTTGATCTTCAAGCGTGTCTTTTGTAACTACTTGTAAGTAGTTGGCCCCACCCTCCCTCCCTCCTCTGTGCATGCATGCATACGATACTCAACCCTCTTTGGTGAAGTGGTTGTGTGATCCCTCCCTCCCCTGTGCATGCATGCATACGGTACTGAACCCTCCTTGGTGAAGCGGTTGTGTGATATATATATGATGGTTTGGCCCGGGTGGGGCGCCACTAACACAAGTGGCCGGGAATCGACTCGGGGGCCTTGTGCCCTTAAACAAAAGTACCACCTACCATCAAAGTGTGCAGTTTTTTGTGCAATTTTTTTCAAAAAAAAATTGTCTTTTTACTGAGTAAAAAAAAATTTTTTTAAAATTTATTTTTCAAAAAAAAATTTACTTAGTTTTACCTCAAATCTACTCAGTTTTACCACATTTTACTCAGTTTTACCTCGTCTGGTACTCAGTTTTACCAAATACCCCGCGGCCGGGGCGCAGTGGCGGGTCCACACCTGACCTTTGGAGGCCCGCCCGCCATCGATTGTGCCCCTTGGACGCCTGTGGGCCCCCTCTCGCCCGACAATTTTTCAGGAGTTGCTTCCACATTTGGTGGTGTGTAGACCGGGTCTGGCCACCCCCTCTCTGCCGCCCCCCTTGAGTGTGCAAGGCACAGCACCCCCCCCATGGCTGCGGGCCAGGGTGGTTTCCCTGTGGTGACTGTGGGACGCCCAGGGGCATGCCCGTGTCTGGCCACGGGTCTTATGGACACGAGTGCACGCAAGCACACCTACGTACACACATTTAGAAGCATGTGTTTCCTTTCTGGGCACTGCATCCGTGCTGGTTCCATCCAGGCCATTCAGACGCTCAAGCCCCCAAATGAGACATCCCCAATCCCCTTTCATAGTATCTTGGCTAAATGGCAAATGCCTGGGGCAGTAGGGCTTTCAACTTGGGGGGGGGCTCTAGGAAAGGGGCTCAATTGACAGGACCATTAATCAGTTATTGTGAACTCTAGCGCGGAAGGCGCCGTATTTTTGTCACCATAAAAAATGGTCAATTTTTTTTCACCAAACATATGGCAAATGATGACTTTTCTGAACCCCTTTGACGCGCTGATTCCAAAAATCCTATTTTCATTTTTTGCCGATTTTTGGGTCCGGGTCACCTCCGAGGCCCGGGGGTTAGGGGGTCAGTCTCGGTAGGATTTTGGGGGTCCTGTCAATTGAGCCCCTTTTGCGGTGTAGGGGGGTCTAGCCAGTGGGCTCTATCGACCCCCCCTCCCTTTCCAATTGAAAGCCCGCCTGCCCCTGACTGTTGGCTGGGTTTCTATGTCTGGCCATTTAAATGTAGGTGAGTTGCAAGATGAGGGAATTGAGGACCGATTTTGGTCTGTGTGAGGGAAGAGGGGCGGGGGTCCAAGGAACAAGCAGGAGCCTTTCTGCGCCTGAGTGTGGGTGCCTGCGCGCCTGCATGCATGAGTGCCTGTGTGTTTGTACCTCGAGGCAAAGAATGTTTGTTTCAGTCCACAGCTGTGCCCTGCCATAGGCTTGTGAGGGGAGTCAACGGGCTGGTATGCCAGCGCACGAGCAGAGGGTTGCTTGCGTGCGCATCACAAATGTTGAAAGCCATTGTGCGTTTTTTATTTCCATTCCAATTATTGCTTTTCTGAAATTTCAGTGTCAACTGTCCAAAACGTGTATGGTATGGACAGTTTTTGACATGCAGCAGTTGGTTTCAGACTGCATGCTTGCGAGGTGGGCAGCAAAAAGGATCCCCCTCCCCCCCACAGAATCACCATTATCCTCACCAGTTTTGCGTTCAGTAGCATCCCCCCCCCCCCCTTCACGTTAAGAGAATTGTACAGCGGTTCGTTGGACCGCGCTATGGCCGGGACGGGGGCACACCCTGCTTCCCATTGCCACCATGATTGAATGCGAACTGCCAGTAAGCTCCAATAATTGAGCAGGGCCCTCCAAGGGTCGTTACCACACTTTGGGCATGTGTTGTTCGCTCCGGCCTGCGCATCTTAGATGCATGCAGGAGTTTTTTTGCGTGTCGTGGCAGTCGTCTCTGGCACTAAAATCAGTCGCTAGGCAGGCGGCCATTGCTGACTTTTGCGCCAAGCGAAAGAAAGTTTCAGCCACAGACTGGGACCATATCCTTTCTTTCTTGTGCCCCAGATGAATGCAGGAGGAATTGATCCTTCCGCGGCACCATCTGCGGTTTTTGGCACCCTGTGCGCACATCGCAGGGTGTACAGGAGTTTGAGCCCTGAAATGGGATCGATTTCTGCTGCATCCCTCCACGGGGCATGAAGTAAGCAGCGGATACCGATCCGCAACTTTAAGTTTCTAATGCACAGGGATGCATGTGTGTGGTGCCGAAATCAGTCCTTGGGGCTTGGCTCATATCTTGGCTGGCCAGGTCCGATTTCCATCTGCACCGCACAATGCATTCGACACAGTTGGCCATGTGTGCTCTCACTGCCACTGTGCATCCCATGCAGATGCAACAAATGTGCCCGCCGTTCGTGGGCCATGCTGAATGATGCAACACATGGATGGACCACAGCTCCATGCGCCATGCTGCTCTTGTTGTCCCTCATCCTCGTGGAAGCCACCAATTGGTGGTTGTTACATGACATTGCTGCAGTGCAGACAGAGCTTTGGAGGGGTGTTGTATCATGGCCAGTATTTGTGAATGTTGTGTTTTGGGCACTGACACATGCAAACACACCCACACCCACACAACAGCACACACATAAATCCCCACACGCACAGGGGCACACACACACCAGCCTATTGCACTCCCCTAACACGCTCGTGGCAGCTCACAGCTGTGGACTGAAAGAAACATATGTTGGGGTGTTGCAATATGAGGGAGTAGGGGACCAATTTTGGTGTGTTTGGGGGAAGAGGGGGGGGGGGGGCACAAACAGAAGCACCTGTGCCCCTGAAACACATCCCCCCCCCCCCCTGCACACACTTCTCTTAGGTCATGTGACTTCAGCTTTGGCCTCCCCCCACATGCACACACTGGGTGGAAGATGGAAAGGGATGGGGGCTGCGTAACTTGGCCATGTGTGTGCAGGTGATGGAATTTTTGGACCGGGAAGTTGAGCAAGTTGTCAAAACGGCCGATGAGAACTCGGATGGGCTGTTGAGCGAAGAAGAATTGGTGCACGCTGTCCATAACAAGGCCGGGCTTTCGGAGCGCATGAAAGTGCTTGCTTTCAATCTGATGATGTTCCGAGAGAACCGCGAACAGATGGGTCGGACTGCGCCGGGTGTCGCTTGTGCCCCATCCTTTGCCTGCCCCACCCCTTGCCAACACGTCCCCTGTGTCCGCTGCCCTAGTGTCTCCTGCCGTGTACGTCCCGAAAGTGTCCTGTGTGCAGCCCAAATGTAGAGCCATCTAGTGCATGATCGCCCCTGGACACACCCCTCTTGTGCACGCTCCCCCAGTGGCCCCGCTCCCCAGTGAACAGGCATACAGTGTATTACCCTCGTAGGTACAATTTGCACATGTACACACCTCTGTACCCCGTGTACACGTGTACACACCTCTGTATCCCGTGTACACGTGTACACACCTCTGTACCCTGTGTACACGTGTACACACCTCTGTACCCTGTGTACACGTGCACACAGCTCTGTACCCTGTGTACACGTGTGCACACCTCTGTACCCTGTGTACACGTGTACACACCTCTGTACCCTGTGTACACGTGTACACAGCTCTGTACCCCGTGTACACGTGTACACACCTCTGTACCCCGTGTACCCCCCCCCCTTGTAATAGCTACGCCCTTATAATAGCTACAGTAGGCTTAGGGACCGTATTAATTTGGTACCTAATTTTAATTCGGTACAAATGTAGTACAGCCGCATAACACATGGGTTTGGTGACAATTTTGCCAGCTACATAGGGTCATGGACACATTTGTTGTGAGTGTTTGCCCACTTGAACCCACATAGCTCTGATTTGGGGGATATTTGTGTACTATACGGAGGTTAAGGTGCACTCATACCATGCATTCTCTCACGTGTATGTCGGTAGTGGTATGTGTCGTGCGCAAGCCATGCCCTTGTAATAGCTACAGTAGGCGTAGGGACCAAATCAATTCCGTACTTTGGCGTAGCTATTACAAAGGGGGGGGGTACATGTGTACACACCTCTGTACCCTGTGTACACGTGTACACACCTCTGTACCCCGAGTACACGTGTACACACCTCTGTACCCTGTGTACACGTGTACACACCTCTGTACCCTGTGTACACGTGTACACACCTCTGTACCCTGTGTACACGTGTACACACCTCTGTACCCCGTGTACACGTGTACACCCCTCTTCCCGTGTACACGTGTACACACCTCTGTACCCTGTGTACACGTGTACACACCTCTCTACCCTGTGTACACGTGTACACACCTCTGTACCCTGTGTACACGTGTACACAGCTCTGTACCCTGTGTACATGTGTACACACCTCTGTACCCCGTGTACACGTGTGCACACCTCTGTACCCTGTTTACACGTGTACACACCTCTGTCCCCTGTGTACACGTGTACACACCTCTGTACCGTGTATACACGTGTACACACCTCTGTACCCTGTGCGCACGTGTACACAGCTCTGTACCCTGTGTACACGTGTACACACCTCTGTACCCTGTGTACAGGTGTACACAGCTCTGTACCCTGTGTACACGTGTAAATACCTCTGTACCCTGTGTAAACGTGTACATACCTCTGTACCCTGTGTACACGTGTACACACCTCTGTACCCTGTGTACACGTGTACACCTCTCTGCCCCGTGTACACGTGTACACACCTCTGTACCCTGTGTACACGTGTACACACCTCTGTACCCTGTGTACACGTGTACAGACCTCTGTACCCCGTGTACACGTGTACACACCTTTGTACCCTGTGTACATGTGTACACACCTCTGTCCCCTGTGTACACGTGTACACAGCTCTGTACCCTGTGTACACGTGTACACACCTCTGTACCCTGTGTACACGTCTGCACACCTCTGTACCCCGTGTACACGTGTACACACCTCTGTACCCTGTGTACACGTGTAAATACCTCTGTACCCTGTGTAAACGTGTACATACCTCTGTACCCTGTGTACACGTGTACACACCTCTGTACCCTGTGTACACGTGTACACCTCTCTGCCCCGTGTACACGTGTACACACCTCTCTACCCTGTGTACACGTGTACACACCTCTGTACCCTGTGTACACGTGTACAGACCTCTGTACCCCGTGTACACGTGTACACACCTTTGTACCCTGTGTACATGTGTACACACCTCTGTCCCCTGTGTACACGTGTACACAGCTCTGTACCCTGTGTACACGTGTACACACCTCTGTACCCTGTGTACACGTCTGCACACCTCTGTACCCCGTGTACACGTGTACACACCTCTGTACCCTGTGTACACGTGTACACACCTCTGTACCCTGTGTACAGTTCTGCACACCTCTGTACCATGTTTACACGTGTACACACCTCTGTACCCCGTGTACATGTGTAGACGGCTCTGTATGCTGTGTACACGTGTACACACCTCTGTACCCCGAGTACACGTGTACACACCTCTGTACCCTGTGTACACGTGTACACACCTCTGTACCCTGTTTACACGTGTACACACCTCTGTACCCTGTGTACACGTCTGCACACTTCTGTACCCCGTGTACACGTGTACACCCCTCTTCCCGTGTACACGTGTACACACCTCTGTACCCTGTGTACACGTGTACACACCTCTGTACCCTGTGTACACGTGTACACACCTCTGTACCCTGTGTACACGTGTACACACCTCTGTACCCCGTGTACACGTGTACATACCTCTGTACCCTGTTTACACGTGTACACACCTCTGTCCCCTGTGTACACGTGTACACACCTCTGTACCGTGTATACACGTGTACACACCTCTGTACCCTGTGCGCACGTGTACACAGCTCTGTACCCTGTGTACACGTGTACACACCTCTGTACCCTGTGTACACGTGTACACAGCTCTGTACCCTGTGTACATGTGTACACACCTCTGTACCCCGTGTACACGTGTACACACCTCTCTACCCTGTGTACACGTGTAGACACCTCTGTACCCTGTCTACACGTGTACAGACCTCTGTACCCCGTGTACACGTGTACACACCTCTGTACCCTGTGTACACGTGTACACCTCTCTGCCCCGTGTACACGTGTACACACCTCTGTACCCCGTGTACACGTGTACACACCTCTCTACCCTGTGTACACGTGTACACACCTCTGTACCCTGTGTACACGTGTACACACCTTTGTACCCTGTGTACACGTGTACACACCTCTGTCCCCTCTGTACACGTGTACACAGCTCTGTACCCTGTGTACACGTGTACACACCTCTGTACCCTGTGTACACGTCTGCACACCTCTGTACCCCGTGTACACGTGTACACACCTCTGTACCCTGTGTACAGTTCTGCACACCTCTGTACCATGTTTCCACGTGTACACACCTCTGTACCCCGTGTACATGTGTAGACGGCTCTGTATGCTGTGTACACGTGTACACACCTCTGTACCCCGTGTACACGTGTACACACCTCTGTACCCTGTGTACACGTGTACACACCTCTCTACCCTGTGTACACGTGTACACACCTCTGTACCCTGTGTACACGTGTACACACCTCTGTACCCTGTGTACACGTGTACACACCTCTGTACCCTGTGTACAGTTCTGCACACCTCTGTACCATGTTTACACGTGTACACACCTCTGTACCCCGTGTACATGTGTAGACGGCTCTGTATGCTGTGTACACGTGTACACACCTCTGTACCCCGTGTACACGTGTACACACCTCTGTACCCTGTGTACACGTGTACACACCTCTCTACCCTGTGTACACGTGTACACACCTCTGTACCCTGTGTACACGTGTACACACCTCTGTACCCTGTGTACACGTGTACATACCTCTGTACCCTGTTTACACGTGTACACACCTCTGTACCCTGTGTACACGTGTACACACCTCTGTACCGTGTATACACGTGTACACACCTCTGTACCCTGTGCGCACGTGTACACAGCTCTGTACCCTCTGCACACGTGTACACACCTCTGTACCCTGTGTACACGTGTACACAGCTCTGTACCCTGTGTACATGTGTACACACCTCTGTACCCCGTGTACACGTGTACATACCTCTGTACCCTGTGTACACGTGTACACACCTCTGTACCCTGTGTACACGTGTACAGCTCTCTGCCCTGTGTACACGTGTACACAGCTCTGTACCCTGTGTACACGTGTACACACCTCTGTACCCTGTGTACACGTGTACACAGCTCTGTACCCTGTGTACATGTGTACACACCTCTGTACCCTGTGTACACGTGTACAGCTCTCTGCCCTGTGTACACGTGTACACACCTCTGTACCCCGTGTACATGTGTACACACCTCTCTACCCTGTGTACACGTGTACACAGCTCTGTACCCTGTGTACACGTGTACACACCTCTGTACCCTGTGTACACGTGTACACAGCTCTGTACCCTGTGTACATGTGTACACACCTCTGTACCCCGTGTACACG
The DNA here is from genome assembly GCA_964036045.1 of Eutreptiella sp. 'Long Island Sound 2002'. Lineage (NCBI taxonomy): Eukaryota > Euglenozoa > Euglenophyceae > Eutreptiales > Eutreptiaceae > Eutreptiella > Eutreptiella sp. 'Long Island Sound 2002'. Next base: position 21,791,261 of record OZ038392.1, on the reverse strand, counting down.
TGTACATACCTCTGTACCCTGTTTACACGTGTACACACCTCTGTCCCCTGTGTACACGTGTACACACCTCTGTACCGTGTATACACGTGTACACACCTCTGTACCCTGTGCGCACGTGTACACAGCTCTGTACCCTGTGTACACGTGTACACACCTCTGTACCCTGTGTACACGTGTACACAGCTCTGTACCCTGTGTACATGTGTACACACCTCTGTACCCCGTGTACACGTGTACACACCTCTGTACCCTGTGTACACGTGTACACACCTCTGTACCCCGTGTACACGTGTACATACCTCTGTACCCTGTGTACACGTGTACACACCTCTGTACCCTGTGTACACGTGTACAGCTCTCTGCCCGGTGTACACGTGTACACACCTCTGTACCCCGTGTACACGTGTACACACCTCTCTACCCTGTGTACACGTGTACACACCTCTGTACCCTGTGTACACGTGTACAGACCTCTGTACCCCGTGTACACGTGTACACACCTCTGTACCCTGTGTACACGTGTACACCTCTCTGCCCCGTGTACACGTGTACACACCTCTGTCCCCTCTGTACACGTGTACACAGCTCTGTACCCTGTGTACACGTGTACACACCTCTGTACCCTGTGTACACGTCTGCACACCTCTGTACCCCGTGTACACGTGTACACACCTCTGTACCCTGTGTACAGTTCTGCACACCTCTGTACCATGTTTACACGTGTACACACCTCTGTACCCCGTGTACATGTGTAGACGGCTCTGTATGCCGTGTACACGTGTACACACCTCTGTACCCCGAGTACACGTGTACACACCTCTGTACCCTGTTTACACGTGTACACACCTCTGTACCCTGTGTACACGTGTACACACCTCTGTACCCTGTGTACACGTGTACATACCTCTGTACCCTGTTTACACGTGTACACACCTCTGTCCCCTGTGTACACGTCTGCACACCTCTGTACCCCGTGTACACGTGTACACCCCTCTTCCCGTGTACACGTGTACACACCTCTGTACCCTGTGTACACGTGTACACACCTCTCTACCCTGTGTACACGTGTTCACACCTCTGTACCCTGTGTACACGTGTACACACCTCTGTACCCTGTGTACACGTGTACATACCTCTGTACCCTGTTTACACGTGTACACACCTCTGCCATCTGTGTACACGTGTACACACCTCTGTACCGTGTATACACGTGTACACACCTCTGTACCCTGTGCGCACGTGTACACAGCTCTGTACCCTGTGTACACGTGTACACACCTCTCTACCCTGTGTACACGTGTACACACCTCTGTACCCTGTGTACACGTGTACATACCTCCGTACCCTGTGTACACGTGTACACACCTCTGTACCCTGTGTACACGTGTACAGCTCTCTGCCCGGTGTACACGTGTACACACCTCTGTACCCCGTGTACACGTGTACACACCTCTCTACCCTGTGTACACGTGTACACACCTCTCTACCCTGTGTACACGTGTACACACCTCTGTACCCTGTGTACACGTGTACAGACCTCTGTACCCCGTGTACACGTGTACACACCTTTGTACCCTGTGTACACGTGTGCACACCTCTGTCCCCTCTGCTGGTGACCTGGCACCAGTCTAAAAACCCTCAGGATGGTAGCTGTGGGACAGATTGCCCACACACACTGCCACGCTCGAAACCAGTCGTGATACGTCTCGATTTCTCGTGCGTCTTCCCTGTGTCAGGCCGGGCTCACCCCGCCCGCCAACCGTCCAGGACCCCTCCCTGGGCCAGACATGCAGTCCTGTGGGGGACAGATGCACATACGTGGCCTCCCCCCGACCGCCAGACGCCAACGTGGCGCCTGCCCCGACAGCTCTGCGCCGACATGGCGCGGGCTCAGTGGCAGGGCACCATCGTGGTGCCGCGAACGTACCCGTGCGCCGTCGTGGCGCGGCCTTCTGGGCAGAGCGCCGTCGTGGCGCGCCCTTCTCGGCAGAGCGCCGCCGCGGCGCCGCCCAAACAATCCAGCGCCAACGTGGCGCCACTTCAGTGGCAGCACACCACCGTGGTGCAGCCAACGTGCACGTGTGCCGCCGTGGCGCAGTGTTCGAGGCATGGCGCTGTCGTGGCACTGCCCAGACAGCCCTATGCCTCCGTGGCGCCAGTTCAGTGGCAGAAGGCCATCGTGGTGCCGCCAACGTACACGTGCGCCATCGTGGCGCAATCCTCAGGGCAGAGCGCCACCGCGGCGCTGCCCAGACAGCCTTGCGCCGACGTGGCGCCAGTTCAGTGACATGGCGCCGCCGTGGTGCAGTCAACGTCCGCATGCGCCGTCGTGGCGCAACCTTCAGGGCAGAGCGCCACCGTGGTGCTGCCCAGACGGTCTTCGTGCGCCAGCCTGGCCATGGTGTATCCTCCAGGCCGATACACGAGGCACCATGGCGAGGTCTGCACCTGGCGCTCCGCCAACCCCCGTGACACCCCGTGCAGAGGTGACGTGTCATCGGCGGTACTCACCGCCTCACGTGCCATTGACGAACGTCGCCGTCTCGCTCGGGCACCATCGTGGTGCCATTTTCTCGGTCACGTGCCGTCTCGGTACACGTATCGTGGGGCTCGTCGTTTGGGCTCGGCCTTTGCGGCCGGGCGTCGTCGGTGACCTCCACGGCGGTGCACCACCGTGGTGCTATGGCCGTGACGCACGTCCCGCACTCACAGAACCCGGGGGTACCCAGGCCACCGGCGGTGCGCGTGATCGTGTGGCGTGACCGTACTCGCGACGCCGGCGGTACTCAGCCCACCGGCAGTGCGCATAGTCGTGCTGGGCCGCGTTCTATTTAGCCCGGCGACGTTTTCAAGTCGGGGGTGAGGCCCCGGGAGACCCACACCTTCTCAGCTCACGTTGATCTTGGAACGCTGACTCGGGTGGATCCAGGACAGATCGGGGCAGTCGGTGGCCGGGACCGGAGAGCTGATCGGACCGTAGCGTGGTCGTACACCGGCGCTTAGACCCAGACGGCCTGCTGGGAGGGGCGTTCTCAGGTGTGCGACGAGATTCGTCTTACTCTAGCGGAGGTAAGACGGAGGACTCCCTCGGCAGAGCCTGCGTGGGGCCCCCGAGGGACGACGCCACGGCTCACCGTACGTGGGACCACGGCAGGCGCTCCTCCTCCTCCTCCTCCTCCTCCTCCCCTCTGTACACGTGTACACACCTCTGTACCCTGTGTACACGTGTACACACCTCTCTACCCTGTGTACACGTGTACACACCTCTGTACCCTGTGTACACGTGTACACACCTCTGTACGCCGTGTACACGTGTGCACACCTCTGTACCCTGTGTACACGTGTGCATACCTCTGTACCCTAAGTACATGTGTAGACGGCTCTGTATGCTGTGTACACGTGTACACACCTCTGTACCCTGTGTACACGTGTACACACCTCTCTACCCTGTGTACACGTGTACACACCTCTGTACCCTGTTTACACGTGTACACACCTCTGTACCCTGTGTACACGTCTGCACACCTCTGTACCCCGTGTACACGTGTACACCCCTGTTCCCGTGTACACGTGTACACACCTCTGTACCCTGTGTACACGTGTACACCTCTCTGCCCCGTGTACACGTGCACACACCTCTGTACCCTGTGTACACGTGTACACACCTCTCTACCCTGTGTACACGTGTACACACCTCTGTACCCTGTGTACACGTGTACAGACCTCTGTACCCCGTGTACACGTGTGCACACCTTTGTACCCTGTGTACACGTGTACACACCTCTGTCCCCTGTGTACACGTGTACACACCTCTGTACCGTGTATACACGTGTACACACCTCTGTACCCTGTGCGCACGTGTACACAGCTCTGTACCCTGTGTACACGTGTACACACCTCTGTACCCTGAGTAGACGTGTACACAGCTCTATACACTGTGTACATGTGTACATACCTTTGTACCCTGTGTACATGTGTACACACCTCTGTACCCTGTGTACACGTATACAGACCTCTGTACCCCGTGTACACGTGTACACACCTTTGTACCCTTTGTACACGTGTACAGACCTCTGTACCCCGTGTACACGTGTACACACCTTTGTACCCTGTGTACACGTGTACACACCTCTGTCCCCTGTGTACACGTGTACACCTCTCTGCCCCGTGTACACGTGTGCACACCTCTGTACCCCGTGTACACGTGTACACACCTCTGTACCCTGTGTACACGAGTACAGACCTCTGTACCCCGTGTACACGTGTACACACCTTTGTACCCTGTGTACACGTGTACACACCTCTGTCCCCTGTGTACACGTGTACACAGCTCTGTACCCTGTGTGCACGTGTACACAGCTCTGTACCCTGTGTACACCTGTACACACCTCTGCACCCCATGCACATGTGTACACACCTCTGTACCTTGTGTACACGCGTACACAGCTCTGTACCCTGTGTACATGTGTACACACCTCTCTACCCTGTGTACACGTGTACACACCTCTGTACCCTGTGTACACGTGTACACAGCTTTGCCCCCTGTGTACACGTGTACACACCTCTGTACCCTGTGTACATGAGTACACACCTCTGTACCCTCTGTACACGTGTAATTGTCATCCCACAGGTGATAGAAGGGTGTCCGAAAAAGTCAAGAGGTAATTTTCAAAGGTTTTCAGCCGACCCATGCAAACCTCAAAACAGCTGAGTCCTCATAGGGCCCATAGGGCCCATAGGGTAGACCAGCCAGGGGTACCCTAAGTTCGGACCTGAGACCGCCACCGTTATTTAGGGGGCCCATGTGCAAGTGGGGGGTATGTGTCGCTCACGCCTGCTTGATCTAACAACCCTCCTTGGGGTGATTGGCTGATATGCAAATGCCCTGATATGACAGGACAAAGGCGAAACACACACACACACACACACACACAATGAGAACCGCAAAAACAAGAACACGGCAAGAAAAGCGGTGAAAGAAAACTCCTCAGGGACAACAGAGCGTCTTTCGGTCTGTTGATAAATGCAGTAATGTGCATCATTGGGTTCGTTCATAGTTGTCCCCTGCTCCCTGCCCTGCATCCGAATCCGTGCTGCACCACCAACAGACCATAATTCACCTACGGAGGAGGTCGTGTCTTCATGTCCAATTTATGCAACCTGTGCTAGGTGCGTCCACCTAGCCGCACACACACAAGGGGGGCGTAGCCGGGGGGTTTTTTTCACGGACCTGTCCCACGAACACGCCGTAAATGTATGTCCGTGCTCCAATTGGGTTTGTACCCTTCAGGCTGGAGTTTAGGGGGTATCACGGTGTCTGTGTAGTGTTTGACATTCCACTTGGCATGGTGCCCGAGCTAGTGAATGAATTTTGTGACCACTGTAGACGGTGCGCATGGCTGGTGGTGTGCAATGGCGTACACCACGCGCATAGTGTTTTGTGCGTTCCAGGGAGATGCAGAGTACACATGGCGCACTGGCTTGTGCATCGCGCGCATCACCGTCATCCGTGCGTAGCCACACGCTAGTGCAACTTGTGCCCATGCCAGGGCTGACAGGATCTGTGACCCCCGGCTGTGCAGCAATGGTAGTGCAGCGGTCAGGCTGCTAGTGAAAATGCAGGCAAGGTATTCGGGGGCTGCAAGACTGGGTGAAATCAGCGGTTTCCCATACCTCAGGGACCGGTCATCTTTCAGTGCTAAGGTGGGTTGTGCTCAGTCCTACACCCCCCCCCATCAGTCAGGCTGATTCCCAGTGCCTGTGCTGTTTTTAACAGACGCTGTCCTTCATAGACAGCTGCTCCCCCGTCCACACAGGCGCATAGCACCTCCAGGTCCCATATCTTGGACAGTGTGTTACAAATCATCTGAATTATATTGGTGGTTTGACTCGGGCGTATGTTCGACGCACACAATATGTTATCCCCGAACTGGCAAAGGCTAAACCACACAAGACCTCTTTGCCAGACTAGATATCCCTCTTCGGACACGCTAAATGTACCCCAATCCCCGAAAGTGTATGCAAATGTTCTCCAGAGTGTATGCAAATCGGCGCTTTGTGCTGAAACTGGGCCGCCCATTGGGATGCTGGTGTCACGTCGCCACAGGGTGCCCACTGCCTGTAGCACATTGTTTTTTCGCATTTCAAATTGCAGTAACCGAGTCAGTAGGTCATGTGAAATGCACCAGAACCTGCTATTTATGGCGTGTCCTGCCCGGTCAAGCTTTGGACTGTCCCTATTTGCCGACCACTGCAGCTATGTTTGACGCCAGCGCCGTTTCTTGTACAAGCAGTTTGATGCTTCCTCGAACGCCTGTAACACCACGCGGGGGTTGATATTGTCAAACTGTTTTTTGCAATCGAGCTCAGTCAAGGACCGTGCGCCCTTTCGGGCCATAAATTGAAAAGAGCAGGAGACCTGTTTTATATCTGCACATTGAAAGATGTGCAGTACCTCAACGTGTAGCATGCGCAGCATGCAGGTGAAGGACCGCGCTGCCAGTCACAGTTGCTCTCAGTTGAGTACCGGGGCGGGTGATGCAGAAATTCCCCTGAAAACCCAGGTTCCTGTCCGCAGGGACTTTGCCTTAGCTAGCACATACAATATGCACAACCGCCCCTTCGGGTTGCGTTGCAGGTTCATATCTCTGACTGCTTTTGAGATCCGGCGGTCCCATTGTTCATGTGTGCAGCCTGCCGGTACAAATTTTTCGTTTATCATGAATTCTTCTACCTTGTCCCACAGCTAGGCAAAACAGAATCCCCACATTTCCCCAGCCCCCTTGTCGACGATCCGGATATATTGCGACCTGGCAAGGAATTTGAACAGGTGGCGCAGCTGGCTCAGCACGTCGCCCGATTCGGGGAACAAGGAGGGGGGTAGTACGTGGTCTAGCGGGGGCACAGGGGTCTGTAAGTGCTTGCAAAAATCTGTAAGGCCTTCGATAGCTTTAGCCCTGGCCCTGGCACCAGGTACAGGAACGGGGTCGTTTGGACGCAGTGCCTCATGGCCCCCCATTCCAAAGTTGACAGGCAATAACACTGCGTGTCCATCGATGTCAATTACCCTGCCAAATTCGGCTAATGGCATGCCACTAGGCATCTCAGAAAACGACACCTCAAACTCAAAACATGCATACATCACCATTACAATCCTACACGTGCTACAGGAACTCAAACAAGCGAAGCAAGAGCGGGATACACAGCGTGTAAAAACACTCTAGACAGTTTTGCGTGACACCGCCAGCAGCTGGTGCTGCCCTTCCGTGTCTGCGGCACTATTGTGGTTCCCAACCTAAAAAAACCATAGAAGACAATTATCACAAATGTGGTACGCAAAATCCTACACAGTTCAACACTAAAAGCATACGAGAGGCAAGCACTCAAGCATAGCGTGCGCATTGTCCGTTCAAACCCAAACACCGTCAGGTCATTGTTCCAGTCACATGCCATGTCCTAGTCGCGTCTCCAAACCCGGCCTGTGTGCCGGTGTGCCCAATTCTCAGCGCGAGCACACTGCCCAGTGGCGAAGGACGGACCACCAGGTGCGCTCCACCAGGCCTGTCTGGAACTGGGTGCTACAGTACCGGAGGTGGCGCGCGCCTACCGTGCACATTGCTGCAAGGAGGCGTGTCAATCAAACTACCTCCTCTATTTGGAGGAGGACATCACCGAGGCCGTGGCCAATGCACGCCGCTTGGGGGTAGGGTTGGATGCCGTGGGGGGGGGGGGGGAGGCCGGGGGCAACCTAACTAGAACGGGAGGGGGAGGTAGTTTCGCAAGTGTGGGAGTGGTGGTTTTCAAAATTTGACCTCCCGTTACGCAACTACGGGACCCCCCATACCGCCCCATTCACCATGGCCAAACCCATGGCCACCCGTAGCCCCCCGCCCTCCACCCTTGCTTCCCCACCGCTAGCTTTGTTTTCTCCTTGCCATGGACGCCTCGGCCATACAAAAGATGTTGGCCGACATGTTCAAAGCGAACAACGAAGCTCTAGTGTGTGTTGCTTGTGCACGCTTGCTTGTGTATACGGGTTAATATTTGCGGCGATTCGTTTAATATTTCGAGATGAATATTAACAGTCGCGTTCATTAATATTTAATATACTAAATAATAGATAATAATAATTTGAAGAAATTAACTTGGGGGCACAAAAATTAATTTTTTTTCCACCCTCTCACTCTCAGATGGCGCAAGTGGAGCAGCAATTGGCAGTAGCAGCTACTCCAGCAGTCCCTGCACCACCACCAGCACCTCCTCCGCCTCCACCCGCTGCACGGGGGGGAGATTGAGGAGATGTGGGGGAGCATGGGAGGGGGTGGGGTGAGCGAGGGGGAGGAGGGGGGCCATGAGGCAACGGAAACTGGGCTCCAATACGCCCCCGTGTCACAGGCGCATGATCATAACCACATTGTTCAGTGTGTTTCTTGCTGCACTGCAGCGCAGACCAGTTCTATACCACACCAGGTGGTTGCTGACTGTACTTTGGCTTTGGTCCTCTGGACACTGAGGTCAGCTCACACCCACCACCCTCCCACAGTGCCGGTTAGTCTCTAACCCTTGCCCTGCAGGTCGTGCCCCTGTCAAGCACTTGCTCTTTGGCACGTGAGGACGTGTCGTACCCGAACCTCGGGGGCGCAACGGCGCCTTGGGTGGCGCAAAGGCATCTCGATATTTCAACAAAGGCTCGGGCTGCCGGACACCTCAACAGTTCATTGCTGTACTGTGTGTGGCGCCTACCTTTTCAGCACCACACCATGCGTGCACAAGCCGCCCACATTTTCATGTCTACTCGCATCCAAACGCCCTCTCATGGGCCGCATTCTCGCGGCCCTTGCCATCCTTCGGCTTTCCAACACGTAACGACGTGTCGCGCCTGTGCTCCAGGGGCGCAATGGCGCCCTGTTATTTCACCATTATACTGCTCTGTGCTGCCTTGGCGTCCCATACACCCTGGTCAGCTCGAACCCACCACCCTCCCTTTGCGCCGGTTAGCCCCCGACTCTTGCTCTGTGGATCTCTCTCCCACTCTCTCCCTCTCTTTCTCTCCTGCTCTCCCCCCTGCGCCCCACCCTCTCTCTCTCTCCTCTCCGTTCCTTTCCCACTGCGTCCCACACACACACACTCTCTCTCTCTCTCCCGCATAAAAGGGGTTTTCGGGACGTTCGGTGTATCACTATCCCCCCCGGGGTTCGAACCATCCTCCGCAGGACAGAAGAGGTGCGGTTTATCCACTGGGCTATGACGATTGGGTATCTGCACCATTTGCCAGATAGGCCACACATTCTTCCTCCGTGGCTCCCGTTGGGGTGGACACTTGATCCCAATGTTCCACCAGCTTTTTTGCCACCGCCTTTGCTCCGCGTACTGCCGTGCCTGCCCGAGACACCAGCTGCTGAAGTTTCTTTCGCTCCTGCAGCTCCCGCATCAGCCGGTACAACTCGTTTCTTCCTCTACAAGGTGGCCCGGCCCCTCCTCTTCCCCACCCTCGAGGAGGCCGAGCGGCACCGAGAAGAGGCCCGGGGGGCGGGCAAGAAAAAGGCCAAACCCCCGCCCCCACAAATGAAGAGTCTAACCCCCCGAACGCAAACCCTACCACGGAACCCATTAACCCACCTAACCCCACTAACCCCACCAACCCCCCATCCGGACCCGCGAAGATGTGGCACCCCACTACGGGGTCCCATGAGGTAGGAGGGCCCGGATAGGGACCCAATGGGCCACAATGGCCATGGACAACATACATAAACACACACATAATGCATTACATGTTGCGGTGTGCCAGTGTTAGGAGGGTTAATATTTGGGGAATAGAGTTAATATTTGTGAGATTAATATTAATGCTGGCGACTCTTTAATTTTTAACTTTTCAAATATTAATCCAAAAATTAAAAACAAAAATTAAAGCCGAGAGCCATTTTAACATTTGGAAACAACCACATGGGCAGGACCCCCCCACCAACCCCCGGGGGGAAATGACACCCAAGCCTATAAGGCAACCCATGGGGGTGATAATTTTCACGGCAAACCCCCTAACCCCCCCAAAAAAATTGAGACTTGAGATTAACGTGTTAATTTTTGGCCAGATATTAAATATTTTGGGTTTAATCTAGGTCACTAGGGAGGGTACACAACAGCTACTGACACGTGGACGGGCCAGGGATATCACAGAGCAGAGTAACGAACACATCCCGATGCCTGCACTTCACATCCAGCAGCGACTGCTGCATACCCTTGAAGGGGTGTCCGTGTGGGATCACCCAGCCTATCGTGCGACGGTACCGCACATACCAGTCAGACCCCGGCCCCCACTTGAGCCACCACCACCAGCCCTGAACACACATGCGCTAGCGGATACACACTACGTTGCGAACTGGTCGGATCTAGGTACCGGGATATTCTCATCTTTTTCCACAAAGGACAAATTGTGGATTTGGGCACAGACAGGATCCGGCGTGGAAGAGATGCCACAGGTGCGGCAAATGTGTGAAGGGCACACGCTGTGGGCCACGACATCAGCGTGGGAATCTCTGTCCACTACACAAACCCAACGCCTCTATATGTTGTTTTCTGGATATGGCAAGTGCACATTCCCCATGCCAGTCCCACCGCACAGAGATACATTTTGTCCGCCCTTCTGTACTGGATGCAGCGGGCGCTGGCGGAAACAAACCTTGGGCGGGGGGCGGAGCTGATGCAAGCCAGCATGCCATTTTGGCCTTTCACAAAACTCCCTGCCCTTCGCACTGTCCGGTGAAAAGCACAAACAAACGAGTGGTACGTGCACGTCGCACCCCCACAGCATGTGATATATGCGTGTGTCAACCTGCGAACGGGCGTTGTACATGTCGGGCAAGCTGGATAGAGCCCAGTCCAGAGATGCGCAAGCACCACACGGATGCACGGCCGGTAGGCAACTGTGCGACATTCCACAAAATGTTGCCAACAACAAACATGGCAGACATAGGTTACAGTGCCTGTGCCGCACGTAGGTCCCCGCGGGGCGGCTTGTCCGTGTACAACTCCTGGAGGAGGTCACGCATGGCCACGATGGCTTGCCATTCACCATCCTCCGGGACGTAGTCCAACAAAGGACCAAGTTCCTCCCACGCGAGGAACAACGCACGGGCCTCCTCCCCGTCGGGTGCCCCCGTCGCACCCAACTTCACACCCGTTTGGGCCCGGTAGAGGACTCATTGCACGGCGTCGTCGTTCTCCTTGGGGAGGTACACGAGGCGTGTCTCGATGAACGCCACTTGGAGCCGGCCTATGGCCATGCAACAATGGAGGATGCATAGGAAAACCACGCACCGGCCAACCACAATGTGTGGATCCCCTATGCATCCCCCATTCTCCAAGCTACGGCCAGTCTCCTTGTAGCGGCGGCGGGCCGCCTCCTCACGGTCCAAGGTCGCCACGTTGACCCATGCCGCCGCAACCTTGTCGCACACCCCCATATTGTAAATTGAGCCCACCAAGGGCGAGGTGGACACACCGATAAGGTGCCGCACGAAAAGTTGTTCTCCCCCGATGACCAACCTGCTTGGCACCCAGCGCGACACCCAGTAAAACTTCTCGCAGTCTTGAATGGACTGCAATACCTACAAAAAGGACATGGATTAATATTTACATTAATTTCTCGAGATTAATATTAAGTGAAATTTTCAGTCGGCGTTACTATCAACCGAAAACTAGATATTAATCTCGAGAAATTAACGCAAAAATCAACAAACAACGAATGGGCCACAAACCTTCAAAGTATCGGCCCATATCGTTGCAAGTGCCGCCATGTCCTTGTCCCCGCACACTGCCATCCCTATCACCCACAAGTACGCGGGTGTGCGGCCCCGTGCGCCGTGGTTGAGGAGCCCAATGGAGAGTTGGGTCCAACTACCACCGGCGCACGGGTACGCATCCCCACGCACAATGAAGGTGAAGGGCCTTGTCCAATCGATGGTGTCCACTAGCGATGCGCGTGATTGGACGTACCGGGCCCATGAGGGTAGCGGCCAAGAGCGCCCACTCGCGGCGGGATCGGGGACGTACACGGGTGGTCGTAGGTCAAGGGGGGTGACCAACTCCTTGCACGTGTCCGTGAACGTATCCCGAGTGGGGATGGGACGGGGGAACGGGAGGCCCGTTGCGGCCGTGTAGGCCGACCCCCGGCGGCTCATGTACTCCGACACGTGCCGGAAGCCGAGCTTGGGGACGTTCAAGTCCATGAGGAGGCCAATGAGGTCCGGGCCTGGGAAGAGGAGGGAGGCATATTGCTTCACCGCCTCCTTTTGCTTGTCGCGAATAAGGGAGGGGTAGCCAACCTCCGTGGCCTCTGACCATCGGGCCCGGGCCAAGGGAGATGAAGCCACCCACTCACCAAGGAGTCGGGAGACCACCGGGTCCCGCAAACTCTTGGCCCTACTCAAACGCACGAGCATCATGTTAAGTTCGGTAAAGGTGTCCCGAGAGAAAGGCATAACAAGGGCTATACAGGGGAACATGGTGGTGTGGAGGGGGGGGGGGGGTGCGGGCAACCGGAAGGGGGGTGTCCAAGACACCCACAATCTCTACTATACCGTTGTGCAACAATATACCACGTAACACCCCTTATCGGTCCTCGTATGTGCATGGAAAAATGGGTACAAATGACCCAATCAAAGAATTTGAGCTTTAACCTCTTAATATTTGCGAGATTAATATATTAACGGCTTCATCGGGGGGGGGGGGGGGGGCAGAAAAAAAATCCCCCCAGGAGGCGATTTTTTTTTCAACCGCGACACTTGTCACCCCCCAACCCCGTATACAAAAATTTCTACCCGCGGGGGACTTTTTCTACCCTAACCCCCCATTGTCCCCATTGGGCCCACAGACCCCCCCCCTTGAGCCCCCCCCCCCCCTTGAGCCCCCCCCCCCTTGAGCCCCCCCCCCTGGCCCCCCCCCCGTTCCCCCCCCCCCGACCCCACCCCACCCCCCTTGCTCCGCCGCCCCCACAGAAATTTTGTGGAGCCTGCCCCGGCTACCATGGCCAGGCGTGGCCAATCACATGCCCCCGATCCTGGGGCCGACTCACGGAGCGCCGGGTTCCAAGCACATGGATTGTTCACATGTATATGTACAGGAGCACATTGATCTTTTGACACCATCGCTCTCTCAAAGAGAAGAGACTACGGCCCCGGCTCAATGTGCAAAAGCGTAGAAGGGAATTGCACCCTTCGGCACTGCGTCGCACGCGGTACTCGCACGCACAACGCTTGCGACTGTCTCCCTCACCATGCGAAGATACAGCCCTTCTTTTTCTTGTAGCCTTTGGTGAGTGTCTTAACAGAGTCGTCATCCACAGTGTACTCCACAAACTCTTCATACCTGCACAAAAGTGGGCGGGGCGACAACATACCTGTTTTTTGGAATGCCTGTCTTCAGCGCCATGCGAAGATGCCGTCTGGTGGCCGATCTGCGACTGCAACAACTGCTCGTGCAATTGCGACATCCGTATCTCCTGCTCGGATTCCATCGCCTGCGAATCCTTGATACCTGCAGAAAAGTGGCAAGCAAAACACACCTGTTTTTTTGCCTGTCTTCGGCGCCCAGAAAAAATTCGCTGCCCATCCTAAAGCATTCGGTAGCCCGCCACCTCAACGCCGTAAATGTACATGAGCTGCCGGTTGGTGACCTGCAGAAAAGTGACAAGCAAAACACACCTGTTTTTTTGCCTGTCTTCAGCGCCAGTCCATTGCGCTTTGATTCACATCATAGGTGGTCTTCTCGGCACGATAGCACGTGTATCCTCCATAGGTTTGCACAAGCAGAGCACAAGAAAAATGCACAGGACTTGGGATGGCAGTACTGAAGTATCACCAAGGCCGGAACACCGGCGGTTGTATGGATGGGTGCGCTGCGGACCACTCCGCTGGATGCGGGACCCCACTCTGATACGGACCCTGACCCTATACCCTGGTCCACACGCTGCAGCACGGTTAGATCCCCCACTCTACCCGAGGGAATCGGTTTCAAAAGGGACAGGAAAGGCAGGTGCTCTCAGGGGGTCAGTCGGTCAGTGGGTGGGTGGGCGGGCAAAGACAGGAAAACTGCCTAAACATTGGAGACGCAAACAAAAGTTGAGACGAGGCACAACTAGTGTTTGCACAAGCAGAGCACAAGAAAACTGCACAGGACTTGGGTATTCATTCTCCGCTGTACCCAGTTCCCACACCACAGGTCCCACATCCGGATCCCAGCCCCAGAGGAATGTGCACTGAGGTAGTTATCAAGCAAAAGGCAAAGCAACAGAAGCAACCCCCCCCCCCCCCACGACAACCAGGGGACCCGCCACCGTGCACCGCTGACCCGCATCTTCCCGAGACACGGCGCCGCGCTCGATGGCAGAGGCCAGAGGCTGAAGTGGAGGGAGGTCAGGATTCGTGTCTTGTACCGGGCCCAATTCAGCAACGCCACCCTCGGCGGACCCCTCCAGCGGCCGCGCCGCCCGGACAGTCACCACAGTGGTCAGACACAGGTGGTCACGACGGTCTTCGTGCCCCACGAACAGATAAGGCGGGTAAATCGCACCAATCCGCCGGCAGCCCCAGCCGGACGCGGAGTGAGGTCGGCCCAAAAAGATCTCCGCCATATCCAGGTATCCACCACAGGGTCCACAACCTAAGCCCGGCGGACTCCTCCAGCGGCCACGCCGCCCCGGACAGCCACCACAGCGGGCAGTTACAGGCGATCACGACGGTCGCCTTGCCCTGCGGACAAAGAGGCGGGCTAATCGCACCAACCGGCCGTCAGTCCCAGCCGGCTGCGGAGTGATGCTGGCCCAAAAAGGTGAATAAATAAAGCACCCAGCGGCCGTGCCGCCAGCCGTGTAAAAAGACAACACAACAGGCGCACCCAGCGGCCACGCCGCCGGAGTCAACCTCTGCAGAGGGCAGAAACAGGCGAGCACGCCTGTCGCTGAGTCCTTACTAACGGTAAAAGGCGGCCAGTCCCAGCACCCGGCCTTCAGCTCCAGCGGAACGCGGACCGACGCGGCCCAAAAATACAAACCCAAATCAGCACCCAGCGGCCAAGCCGTCAGGGACACCCACTGCACCGGGCAGGCACAGACGACGACGACAGCTGTCAGACCTCACGGGTTGAAGAGGCGGGCAATTTGTAACACCAGCCCATACCGGGCCTGGATCCATATATAGGGTACAGCAACCCTGCGTCCCTGGTTCCAGTCCGTTAGGGAGGCCACAGCGACTCCCTCCGGCAGCCTTACCTCCCAGACCTGGCAGCAGGCATGCCGCCCTGGGGGTTTGACGCTGCGGCCGCCGGGGGTCGTGCGGCGGTGCGGCGTGCCTCCCACGCGTGCGGCCACGTCCCGGACCGCCCGTTCCAAAAACCCCTCCCTGTCGTCAGGGAGGGGGCACTGGGGGCACAGGCGTACCCCGTTGCCGAGCAGCACCCGGCGGACGGGCAGGCGCGCCAACCTGCCGCGAAGGCGGGTGCGGAGCACTCTGCTCCACTTCGCCGCCCGGCGCTGCTGGGCGTCCGCGGAACGTCGGTGCCGCTGTCCGCCATGGCGACCCTTTCGGTGGGCTCCACGGGAACCCCGTCGCTTGTGGGCGCCACGCGAGCCCCGACGCTTGGTCATAGGTGCGGATAGCAAAAGAAAAAGGTTGCTACATGGAGGGCGCATACTCTGCCGCCGCTGTTCTGCTGGGGGGGGGGGGGGGGGGCTAGCATCCCCGGAGACACACCACCCCCCTCACCCGAGCCTCGCCCAGATTCTCCAGCAATGCATCCCACGTGCACCAAGCCTCGACTTCCGCTCTGGCCTGCGAGCCTCCGAACACTGACGTCACCCTGGACATAGGTTCTCCCGGCTGAAGCGCCGAGGGCACCCACACGAGGCGGAGCACGATCCCCGATACCCACAGGATTCTAGCCAACGACCGAAGGACTGTTTGGTGGTGGGTCAGGTGGCTAGTCGCGCGCAGCCTGAGGACCTGAGCAATGGCCGCCTCACTGTCGCTACAGACCGTAACAGATCGGTGTCCCGTCCTGACTGCAAACCTGACAGCCCACGCCACCCCCCTCAGTTCCGTGGTTTGCTGGCTGGCGAAGCGGGCAGGAGGTGTCACATGCGTACGCACACCCACTCCCGGCACGAGCACCCCAACCCTCCAGCACCCCGCATCGCGCGCTCCATCGACACAGATGACGACGCCCCCGCACCACAGAGATGATCGCGAAAGCCTATCCTCGGTCCCAAACTTGAGGGTCCTCAATTGCCGCCAGGCCTCCCCGCCCGGCGCCTGCTAGGGCTCGGCCGCCAACGCCACCAATGTTGCGAGGCTGCCCAGCATTTTCATAGGGAAGCCCTGGGCCGGCTGTTTGACCCCCCCCACCGTCCTACCCCAGCGCAACCAGCAGTAGGCGCCCGCCGCGAAAGGGCAACCCAATCCCCTCGGACGCACATGCCAATTCAGCAAACCCAGGAAGCTTTGGAGGTGCCGGTCGTTGCCTGCGCCAACCGCCAGCCTCAGCCATCCCGCCCACAACTGGAGCAGTGCTTGTTCATGGCTCCTGATCCGTCCGGCCTGCAAGTCGAGTTCCTTCCCCAGGAATGACGCCACAGGCACCGGGTCCAGGACACTCTTAGGACTTATGAGGAAACCAGCCTCGATCAGGGCACGCACTGCCACTCGCCCCGCCTCCCTGAGCACCTCCCTATCAGTGAAGACGAGCAAAAAGTCATTGAGGTAGTGCACAAGGAGTACCTCGGGGGGCAGTACCCCCTGGAGAATGCGTGCCAAACTCGTTTGGCACAGATAGGGGCTGTATTTCCAGCCAAACGGTAGGCGCGACAGCGCCACAGGCGGAGCCCCGGGGGCGGGCCGGAAGCGAAAAATCTGGCGCGCACCCTGGGGCAAGCAAAAGCTCCAGAACGCATTTTTGAGGTCAATGTGGAGGCCGTAGAGGTCCACATCAGGCGGGAACGTCGACAAGGACCTAGCCAAATCCTCCCAGGAATCCAATCTAAAAGTGGGGGGCTTGCCCCCGTCACTCTTATTGATCTTGACGCAACTCAAGATCAAGGAGACCTTCTCGGATGATTTGGGGATGACGAAGGGGTAACACGTGGGCGGGGGGGGGGGGGGGGGTCGGCCGGCTCCTCGTAGACCCCCGCCCCCCTCAACGCCTGCACTATCCTCTGGACCTACTGCGACACCCATCTGGTTGCCCCTCGGACCACCCTATCCCCGTCCTGCCACTCTCGCTCGACGTCAACATCCTGGAGCCCTCCATGGTAGAAGGGCGGTACGACAGCGTCCCACAGTTCGTCCGGTAGCTGGTGGGATCCTACCGGTCCCAATCCCCGGTCCAAAATGGCGTCCTCGACCCCCCCCATGAACCGCGGAATGGGGGAGGTGTTGATATGGAGGCATGCCTCCCAGGCGTCCGGGTGGAGCTTGCGCAAGGCGCCCAGGAGAGCGGGCAAAGTCCCTTGCAAGCGGAAATCCTCGGCTGTATCAAATACTCTATTCAACCACAAATCCACCCTCTTCGCAACCATCCACAAGCCACAACGTTCCCGCTCGGCTATCCAGTGAAAATGGGGGGTGAGCGTCTGCATGAACTCCAGGAAGAGGGGGGGCTGTTCCTGCACCCTCCCACCCCTGTCGGGACCCTTACAGATGGGGGGGGGGCGACGCCACTGGGCCCGCCCTCCCCCAAGTCTTGGCCTTGAGACGCTCAGCTGCAGCCACGAAGGCACCCTCCACCGGGCCTTGCGCCTCCGGCGTCCGGACACGCCCGCCCTGCCTGAGCTTGATGCGCTTGGGCTGCGGCGTTCCGATCTGCTGGGCCAAACGAGGTCTCCCAGCTTGACGGCGTGCGGGGGCTCGGGATCGCACGGCCTGCGTACCATCCAGGACCACCTTAGCGCGACGCGGCCCCGCGTATGTGCGGTAGACACGGCCCACCACTCCAGCTTTCGAGCCCGCTGCGGGTCCTCCTCTGACTGGGCCAACGGCTGCCCTGGAGGACCACGGCTTACGCTCCCGTCCAACGAACCTGGCAACTCCGGCCTGTCGACGCCCGGGGGAGCCCCTGGCGCTGCCGACTGCGAATTCGCCAGAGGGCTCGCTTCCGGAATCCTCGCTGTTGTCGTCGGTGTCCACGTCGGAATCGACATTGATGGGCCCGGCTGCCGTCCCCGGCCCGCACGCCCCCCCCCCCACGGCCACCAAAGGCCCCGCCACCGTGCACAGCTGACCCGCATCTTCCCGAGACACGGCGCCGCGCTCAATGGCAGAGGCCAAAGGAGGAAGTGGAGGGAGGGTAGGAGCTGTGTCAGGCCCCAGGCCCACCTCAGCAGAGCCGTCCCCTGGGGATTCCTCCAGCTCGGCCGCGGTTTGGTCTCCGTCGCCTCCTCCCCCAAGCGTGCCGCTCGCAGTGGATTCCAGCTTCTGACCTCGCGGAAGTCTCTGCTTGCGCTTGGTCGGGGTGTTGAGGGCGCTCGCGATACTGGGGAACATCGGGGATCCCCACAGGGCCAGGACGCCCACGCGTTCCGG
Source organism: Eutreptiella sp. 'Long Island Sound 2002' (assembly GCA_964036045.1). Classification (NCBI taxonomy): domain Eukaryota; phylum Euglenozoa; class Euglenophyceae; order Eutreptiales; family Eutreptiaceae; genus Eutreptiella; species Eutreptiella sp. 'Long Island Sound 2002'. Next base: position 21,772,695 of record OZ038392.1, on the reverse strand, counting down.
AGTCGGCAAAGGCCCCAGGTCACGGGACCATGCGGGCAGCACCGTAGGGGCAACGACTCCCGGGTCTGACCATTTGGTGCCGTATTGCATCGCCACGGCCGTGCTCTGCCATCTGCCCCACCATTTGTAGCAGGCGAGGTCTGGCTTACGGGCCCAAGTCGCTGCGGCGCCTCCCCTGCGCAGGGCGTGCCACCTGGCTCGGAAGTGGGCGGTGCTCGCCAGGGCGTCGGCCATGCCTGCCTCCAACCCCGCTTCCCCTGACTGCCAGACGAGCATGTCTGAGGACCGGCCCAGCGAAACCATGTGGCCATGAAGCCACGCCCTGACGCCGTCCGCATACCTGTACAGGGGGCGGGTGGTGTACCCCTCCTCCCCTGTCTTGGAGTTCCAAAATTGGACAAAGCCTGGCACAGCCAGGTCAGTAACCCTGATGCCAGCTGCTTCGCCCACCCGCAGGTAGCATACCCAGCTGATGATGGCCAATGCGCTGAACACCGCTCCGTGTCTGGAGTCTCTGGCCTTTTCGACCAGCTGGACCAAGCCTGCTGGGGACAGATAGGGCTGAGAGCCCGAGGATGCGGCTCCCGCCGCAATCCGCTTGTGCAAGGTGGTGACTGTTGGGGGCAGCCACTGGAGGTCCTCCACGGCTCTGACCGCGGAGGTAATACCCCGCAGGGCTGACGCTGTAGCGCCGGCTTGCGCCCGCTCCGCCAGGAGGCCTGCCAGTGCTGCGGCTGTATCAGGCTGGCCCGTGCGGTCCGCGTAAGCCGCCAAGGCCCGGAGTCGGGACGCGTACTGCGAGCGGGTTCTCGGTCTCCAGGACTGCATGGCACTTTCCTCCGGTGAGCAGGGGTCGTCTGACCGGGCTGCTGTCTCCCACCGGCGGGCGAGCGCCCGCAGCTCTGCCGCCGTGTCCGCAACGCCGGAGCCCGGGGCGGCCTGTCCGGGCTCCAGTCGGTCCTGTCAGGACCAGTGTGGGCATCTAAAGTGCCAGTGGCGTTCGTCGGGGGATCCCCGCTGCGCGCACCTCTGGCACCCCCCGCTCGGCGGCGAGTCCACAGGGATCCACTCGCCCTGCCTCGACTGCCATTGCAGTACTCCTCCCACCTCCCTGAATTTCACGCTCCGCCACGTGAACGCCGATCCTTGTTCCTTCCATGTCTCCTCCAGCGTGGTGTACTGGTTGGACTCGGAGCTGGTTTTTCCGTGCGTCCCTGCATACCTTCGGGCATATGCCGCCTGGGACTGGGACACGCAGTCCCAGACCCTCCACGCCAGCTGCTCTCCCGGGTCGACTGCGGCCTCCGTCGCCTGGCCGCCAAACTCACTTGGTCGGGGGATCTCCCCCACCTCACCAGCTCTAAGGCGCACGTACGCCTTGATGTTGGACAGCATGAGTCTCATCCACTGTGCCAACTGGGGCTTCTCGAGGGCTCGGTTTACTTCTGGTACGCTCAGCGGGGGCAGGCGGGGCCCCTCCTTCACTGCCACTCGGGCGAGTTGCTCTCTGAGTTCCTGAATTTCTTTGGCTTGCGCCGCCAGCCGCTCCTCGGCTGACTCTTGCTGGTTCTGATTAGGCTGCTCAACCCCGTCCATGGGTTAACAAAAACAAAGACAGGAAAACTACCTAAACATTGGAGACGCAAACAAAAGTTGAGACGAGGCACAACTAGGCAACCCACGATCAGCTCGGTGATCCACTAGTTGTGCCTCGTCTCAACTTTTGTTTGCGTCTCCAATGTTTAGGCAGTTTTCCTGTCTTTGTTTTTGTTAACCCATGGACGGGGTTGAGCAGCCTAATCAGAACCAGCAAGAGTAAGCCGAGGAGCGGCTGGCGGCGCAAGCCAAAGAAATTCAGGAACTCAGAGAGCAACTCGCCCGAGTGGCAGTGAAGGAGGGGCCCCGCCAGCCCCCGCTGAGCGTACCAGAAGTAAACCGAGCCCTCGAGAAGCCCCAGTTGGCACAGTGGATGAGACTCATGCTGTCCAACATCAAGGCGTACGTGCGCCTTAGAGCTGGTGAGGTGGGGGAGATCCCCCGACCAAGTGAGTTTGGCGGCCAGGCGACGGAGGCCGCAGTCGACCCGGGAGAGCAGCTGGCGTGGAGGGTCTGGGACTGCGTGTCCCAGTCCCAGGCGGCATATGCCCGAAGGTATGCAGGGACGCACGGAAAAACCAGCTCCGAGCCCAACCAGTACACCACGCTGGAGGAGGCATGGAAGGAACAAGGATCGGCGTTCACGTGGCGGAGCGTGAAATTCAGGGAGGTGGGAGGAGTACTGCAATGGCAGTCGAGGCAGGGCGAGTGGATCCCTGTGGACTCGCCGCCGAGCGGGGGGTGCCAGAGGTGCGCGCAGCGGGGATCCCCCGACGAACGCCACTGGCACTTTAGATGCCCACACTGGTCCTGACAGGACCGACTGGAGCCCGGACAGGCCGCCCCGGGCTCCGGCGTTGCGGACACGGCGGCAGAGCTGCGGGCGCTCGCCCGCCGGTGGGAGACAGCAGCCCGGTCAGACGACCCCTGCTCACCGGAGGAAAGTGCCATGCAGTCCTGGAGACCGAGAACCCGCTCGCAGTACGCGTCCCGACTCCGGGCCTTGGCGGCTTACGCGGACCGCACGGGCCCGCCTGATACAGCCGCAGCACTGGCAGGCCTCCTGGCGGAGCGGGCGCAAGCCGGCGCTGCAGCGTCAGCCCTGCGGGGTATTACCTCCGCGGTCAGAGCCGTGGAGGACCTCCAGTGGCTGCCCCCAACAGTCACCACCTTGCACAAGCGGATTGCGGCGGGAGCCGCATCCTCGGGCTCTCAGCCCTATCTGTCCCCAGCAGGCTTGGTCCAGCTGGTCGAAAAGGCCAGAGACTCCAGACACGGAGCGGTGTTCAGCGCATTGGCCATCATCAGCTGGGTATGCTACCTGCGGGTGGGCGAAGCAGCTGGCATCAGGGTTACTGACCTGGCTGTGCCAGGCTTTGTCCAATTTTGGAACTCCAAGACAGGGGAGGAGGGGTACACCACCCGCCCCCTGTACAGGTATGCGGACGGCGTCAGGGCGTGGCTTCATGGCCACATGGTTTCGCTGGGCCGGTCCTCAGACATGCTCGTCTGGCAGTCAGGGGAAGCGGGGTTGGAGGCAGGCATGGCCGACGCCCTGGCGAGCACCGCCCACTTCCGAGCCAGGTGGCACGCCCTGCGCAGGGGAGGCGCCGCAGCGACTTGGGCCCGTAAGCCAGACCTCGCCTACTACAAATGGTGGGGCAGATGGCAGAGCACGGCCGTGGCGATGCAATACGGCACCAAATGGTCAGACCCGGGAGTCGCTGCCCCTACGGTGCTGCCCGCATGGTCCCGTGACCTGGGGCCTTTGCCGACTCCGGAACGCGTGGGCGTCCTGGCCCTGTGGGGATCCCCGATGTTCCCCAGTATCGCGAGCGCCCTCAACACCCCGACCAAGCGCGAACAGAGACTTCCGCGAGGTCAGAAGCTGGAATCCACTGCGAGCGGCAAGCTTGGGGGAGGAGGCGACGGAGACCAAACCGCGGCCGAGCTGGAGGAATCCCCAGGGGACGGCTCTGCTGAGGTGGGCCTGGGGCCTGACACAGCTCCTACCCTCCCTCCACTTCCTCCTTTGGCCTCTGCCATTGAGCGCGGCGCCGTGTCTCGGGAAGATGCGGGTCAGCTGTGCACGGTGGCGGGGCCTTTGGTGGCCGTGGGGGGGGGGGCGTGCGGGCCGGGGACGGCAGCCGGGCCCATCAATGTCGATTCCGACGTGGACACCGACGACAACAGCGAGGATTCCGGAAGCGAGCCCTCTGGCGAATTCGCAGTCGGCAGCGCCAGGGGCTCCCCCGGGCGCTGACAGGCCGGAGTTGCCAGGTTCGTTGGACGGGAGCGTAAGCCGTGGTCCCCCAGGGCAGCCGCTGGCCCAGTCAGAGGAGGACCCGCAGCGGGCTCGAAAGCTGGAGTGGTGGGCCGTGTCTACCACACATACGCGGGGCCGCGTCGCGCTAAGGTGGTCCTGGATGGTACGCAGGCCGTGCGATCCCGAGCCCCCGCACGCCGTCAAGCTGGGAGACCTCGTTTGGCCCAGCAGATCGGAACGCCGCAGCCCAAGCGCATCAAGCTCGGGCAGGGCGGGCGTGTCCGGACGCCGGAGGCGCAAGGCCCGGTGGAGGGTGCCTTCGTGGCTGCAGCTGAGCGTCTCAAGGCCAAGACTTGGGGGAGGGCGGGCCCAGTGGCGTCGCCCCCCCCCCATCTGTAAGGGTCCCGACAGGGGTGGGAGGGTGCAGGAACAGCCTCCCCTCTTCCTGGAGTTCATGCAGACGCTCACCCCCCATTTTCACTGGATAGCCGAGCGGGAACGTTGTGGCTTGTGGATGGTTGCGAAGAGGGTGGATTTGTGGTTGAATAGAGTATTCGATACAGCCGAGGATTTCCGCTTGCAAGGGGCTTTGCCCGCTCTCCTGGGCGCCTTGCGCAAGCTCCACCCGGACGCCTGGGAGGCATGCCTCCATATCAACACCTCCCCCATTCCGCGGTTCATGGGGGGGGTCGAGGACGCCATTTTGGACCGGGGATTGGGACCGGTAGGATCCCACCAGCTACCGGACGAACTGTGGGACGCTGTCGTACCGCCCTTCTACCATGGAGGGCTCCAGGATGTTGACGTCGAGCGAGAGTGGCAGGACGGGGATAGGGTGGTCCGAGGGGCAACCAGATGGGTGTCGCAGCAGGTCCAGAGGATAGTGCAGGCGTTGAGGGGGGCGGGGGTCTACGAGGAGCCGGCCGACCCCCCCCCCCCCCGCCCACGTGTTACCCCTTCGTCATCCCCAAATCATCCGAGAAGGTCTCCTTGATCTTGAGTTGCGTCAAGATCAATAAGAGTGACGGGGGCAAGCCCCCCACTTTTAGATTGGATTCCTGGGAGGATTTGGCTAGGTCCTTGTCGACGTTCCCGCCTGATGTGGACCTCTACGGCCTCCACATTGACCTCAAAAATGCGTTCTGGAGCTTTTGCTTGCCCCAGGGTGCGCGCCAGATTTTTCGCTTCCGGCCCGCCCCCGGGGCTCCCCCTGTGGCGCTGTCGCGCCTACTGTTTGGCTGGAAATACAGCCCCTATCTGTGCCAAACGAGTTTGGCACGCATTCTCCAGGGGGTACTGCCCCCCGAGGTACTCCTTGTGCACTACCTCAATGACTTTTTGCTCGTCTTCACTGATTCTTAGCTCAGCCGTGCCTGAGCTTTGGTTTTGCTCGTCGGGTGGTGTGTGTGTGCGCATGCGTGTGTGCAGTGAGCCTCTGTACTTGTAGAGCATTTTTGCTTGTTGCCAGCAGACCATAGGTGGTCACACGTAGAGCCTGCTCCGTGACACTTTGGAACGACCCGGTCTGTGAATATGTCAGTTGACGATTTTGCCGTCTTCGCGAAGGGAACAATTTGTTCCCAGTTCATTGATAGCGTTCCCATGCTGGAGATAGCCAGGGCTGCCTCGCAGGTGGAGATGAAGCTGTCGGTGCTGCTGGAACGCAGGTCAGAGTGGGAGGCTAGTTTCGTCGCCAAGTACGGAATCGAATTGGGGGAGGTGGGGCTGGTGAAGATGATCGCCTCGTATTGCGTCATGGCCCAGTGCGACCTGGATGTGGCGTCGCTGGGCTTTGTCAAGGTGGAGGTACCACCCCAACAGCCGCAGACGGTGTCGCCAGAGCTTCAGGAGCTCAAGCAGTTGGTTCAGGGACAGGCCCTTGTGATGGAGGGCCTGCGCAAGCAGTTGGAGGCGGTCAGTGCCAAGGCCGAGGCGGAGTCCAAGAGGAAAATGGCGAAGGTCCCGCCGCTGTGTAAAGCGGAAATCGTGAAGGTGAGGGAGTTGGATTCTAAGCCCCAGTGGATCTTCGCCAGCCTTCTCGCGCTGTCCACCTTGTTGTGGCGCAGGGAGGTGCCCCAACACGAATACGTCTCCAAGTACAAGGACAAGGAAAAGTTCACGGACGCCATCCTGGACGAGCTGGCGCCGGTGGTGGACGCGGACTCCGCGGACACGGAAGTGTGGCAGCTGGAGTCCATGGATGATGACGAACTTACGCGCCTTCGGAGTTTTGTCCAGGCGGTCTGGACGTTCACGGTGACTAGCCTGTCGGCATACAGGGGCAAGAAGGGCTTGGACCCCGGACCGGTCGGCGAGGGGTCGGACGCGGCCGAGGATGAGTCCGATGTGCCTGTGCTGTCCGCTGGTTGTACGGGGGCGGCGGAGGAGGAGGTGGTGGGGCGGCGGCTGCAAGCCATGAAGGGTAAGTTCCGCGTTGAGGGGGGCCGCCGCCTGTACACCGCCAAGCCGGGTGCCGAGCCGATGGACGTCACCAATGCCCCGGTGACAGCGTGTCGGGCATGCAAGAACGCTGGGAGGGGAGTGAAACGGCATTGGTTTCACGAGTGCCCCGGCTTTGACTGATGGGGAAGCTGCCCCATCCGGCCCATCCCTCCCGAGCCCCGGGGGGCCTTGGTGGTTCTCGGACCGTCGGACTTCCGGGATGGCGAGGACGTGGTCTGGCGCCTGGTGTGGGCAGCGTGGAGACGGATATGGAAGGAGGATGAGATCACCTCCGTGGACGCCCTGCAGGCATCCTCCTGGGCAAAAAGCACCATGGGTACGTATTGTACCCACTTCCGCAAGATGGCCCTCTGGGTGGGCTACACGCCCACATCCGAGCTTGAACGAGCGGCGTGCCGCTACATTTTCCAGTTATGGGGACTGGGGTACTCGGGAAGCTCCCTCAAGGTCGCAGTGTCGGCGTTCCGGGCGCTGGAGGACATGGGATGGCTGCCCGCGTTCGTCAGTCGCCGGGTCTGGCGCTGTGCCAAGCGGGCGCCCACGGAGCCGGCCCTACGGCCCTACGCAGGTTTGGACGACCTCCGAAACTTCGCGCTGGCTTGCACGGAGCGACCGCAGTGGACCGTCTATGGGATGGCAGTCCTGGCATTCACCTGCCTTCTGCGGGTGGGTGAGGCCGCGCCCCTCCGTCGGGGGGGATCCCGGTGTCGGGGATTGGCGTTCCGCACGGTCAAGGTGGCGCCGCGCATCGTGCGCAGGCGACTCGGGAAGTATGCCCAAGAGTGGCTGGGCTGGCTCGATGCCACGGGGGCCACGTCTGCTGTCGTCGGAGCGCAATTCTGTCCGCAGGGACCAGCTTTCATGCAGTCGGTCATGGCTGCCGCGTTGGGGGGCAGCGACAACCCCCACGCCAGGTGGCACGCATGGAGGCGAGGGGGCTCCGCGGCCCTGCGATGGTTGGGGCTGCCCATCAAGTGGCTGGCTTGGTGGGGGCGGTGGCTTTCGGAGACGGTGGCAGTCCACTACGCCGACGCGCCCGACGACTTCGTCGTCACGACCGAGGCTGTCCTCCCCTGGCCCCCTGACAACCATGCAGGAGAGTTCGTTTGGCGCGCCGTGTCCCTCCGGGACGTTTTCCCGAAGGAGCTCCTGGAGCTCTGTGCCCCTGATGCCGATGAGCCCCCACAATGGGGAGGTGACGGGGATGGGTCGGCAGGAGGTCGGGGTGGATCGTGCCCTGGGGAGTCCGCGGGTCCTGCCGCTGCGGGAGCTGCTGGGAGGGAGGACCGGGCTGGCGCACGTGACCCGGGGGCCCCTCCGGCCCTTACGGCTGTTGAGGGGTCCTCAGGACGCGGGCGCCGGCCGCGGGGGGACGGGGGGGGGGAAGTCATTGATGTGGATGCAGACCCCCCACCTGCCTCCGCAGCAGGCTCCTCCATCAGGCGGCTGCGCATCGCGGCCCGCAGGACGGGTGAGGTCGCGTCCGTCTTGGGCAAGCGGAAGGCCGCGGGCCCGGCCAGGATTGTGGGTGCGGCTGCCCGAACGGCAATTTCCCGTCGCGTCGGAGCTGGGTCAGTGGGTGCGGGAGCGCCTTCGGACCGGTGAGTGGGACGCCTGGTTGTACTCCCTGCGGGCTTGTCTGCCCCGCGCACCGCCTGGTTTACTGGAGCGTCGCCTGTTGCAGTTTCTGGAGTGGGGCAGTGAAGCTGCCCGTGATCTCAGACAGCCGGAGTTTCTGCGAGTCTTGGCTGTGGCTTTGTCCTCATTTAGCCCTGAGGTTTGGGAGTCGCTCTTGCATGATTCGACGTCGCCCAAATTGCTTATGCAGCGTATCAGGGAGGAGGTATTGGCGCGGGGTTTGGGGCCGGTGGGGCGTGTGGATATCCCCCGCGAGGTCTGGGATAGTTGTGTGCCGGACGGCTTCGCAGAATTGGTAGGCAGGCAGTTTTCTGGGATAATTCCCCCGTCGGATGAGGCGGTGGTCATGATGAGGGCATTGCGGGACCAGGGTTTGCTTTTCCCCCTGCCGCCGGGGTCACCTGGGCCCAATGGGGGTGTTTTTGCGATACCCAAGACGGAGGAGAAGTGCAGTTTGATTGTCAATCTGGTGCCCCTTAATGAGGAGATGCGGTCTCGGCCGGAGAAGTTCTCCCTCCCCTCTGTGGAGGTGTTGGCCCTTTTGGCGCAGGTGGCACAGCAAGGGTCCTCCTTTTTCCTCCCCTCTTTTTATGCCCGAGCGCGTTGCATGAGGCCGGTGTGGGATATTCTGTCCCTGCCGGGGGGGGGGGGGGAAGAGCTGTGCATGTGCCACATCGACCTGAGTAATTGCTTTTGGTCACTTCAGCTGCCGCGCGAGTTCTGGGGGGCCTTTCGCGTCTCGGATGGAGAGGGGGGGGTGTTGGCTTTCCGGTGCTTGCCCTTTGGGTGGAAGTACAGCCCCCTCCTGTGCCAGCGAGTGTTAGAGGGTCTGGTGGCCGGCGCGGGGCTGTTGGGGGTGCTGGTTTTAATTTACTTGGATGATGTCCTGGTTGTGGGGCGCGGCCGAGCGCGTGTGCGAGAGCAGACGGCAAGGGCGGCGGAGGCGTTGCGCCGTGCAGGTGCTGTAGTCAGCCCAAAGAGTACGTTAGAGCCTGTGCAGCGGCTGGTGTGGCTGGGGAAGGATATTGATTTGCAGGGGGGGGAGGTGCGGACTGCTGGCAACGCGTGGGAAGCTCTGTTTGCGCATTGGTTGAGGTTGTCTGTGGGACCCTGTAGGGTAAAACGGCTGCAGCAGTTCTTGGGGCGGGCACAGTGGATATGTCGCCCGGGTTCTGGGCACAGTCCGCACCTGTCTGGTGTGTGGGCTCATGTGCTCTGGGCGCCCCCCCGGCTGCCGTTTACCCCAGTGCGTTTGCTTAAGTCTATGTGCGTGGCGTGCGTGCTTGCCAGGAGGCAATGGTCAGTGGTGTCCCTCCCCAGGGTGGTGAAGCGATCGCCGTTGGTTGTTTACGTCGACGCGGCGCTGGACGCGGGTGAATACCGGCTGGGCCTTTTTTCGATGGATGTGGGTTCTCGATCGGTTGTGCCCGCGGAGCAACCGCCCAACCAGCAGTGTGCGGAGGCTGCCGCGCTGCTCTGGGGCTTGAAGCTCATCCTCAATGTAGGCGTTCGGGAGGCCCATTTGTTTGGGGATAATGCGGCGGCGCTAGTGCAGTTTCTTCGGTGTAAAGCCAAGGTGGGGCGTAAATTCCAGCAGTCCATTCTGAAGCGTTTCCGCTACCTGTGGGCGTCGTGCGCAGGCTTCACGGTATATATGCACTGGGTGCGTGGTTCACATAATCCCGCTGATCCTATCAGTAGGTTGAGTGACAACTTCAATGGAGATCTGGGTTTGGCGCGCGAGGTGGCGGCGCGCAGGGTTGGGGATCTCTGGGCCTTTCCCGATAGGCGCACGGTTTTTTTGTGGACCCTGGGGGTGCCTATGGGGCCCTTTGTTCTGCCGCATTCGTGGAGAGCGGGCCTGTGGTCCCCGGGGGGTGGTGAAGGGGGGGCGGAGTTCCACGAGGTTTTTTTGCAGTACCGCTTGGAGGAGTCGGTGGGTGCAATGACTTGATGTCGTGTAGTGCCGGCGCCTGCTTGTAGCACTCGTTTCTCTTGGTGCATGTGATCATGACCCGGCGCCGCCGTAACCGCCGTGCGCGTAGCGGCGGGCGGAGGCGGGGCAAGAGCCGCTCGCGCAAGCGTTCGGAGGAGGCCGTTCAGCGGCGCGCGGCGCGGCGCCGCGCCGCGCTGCGGGAGAAGTTGGGAGCCTTGGTGGGCCGCAGGGCCTGTCACCGGGTGCTCCTCCGGAATGGGGTGCGGCTGTACGTCGCGTATGGCGTGCCAGAAGATCCCGGGGAGAGGGACGACTTCCTGGGTGCCGCGGCCATGGACATCGCCAAGCGGGTTCGGGGGCAGGCGACGCGGCGCACCACCGCGGTTGGGGACCCCGGGGTGAAGCCGGGGGGCAGACACACTTGCGGGGGGATGTGGGATGTGGTGACGGGGTCGAGGGGAGGTCAGAGGGTGGTGGTGTCGCTGACGGACTGGAACGGGGGTCGTCGTACCCCCGTCCCGTATCTATGGGTGCAAGGGTCTTATCCCTTGGTGGTGAGAATAGCTGGCCACTTCAGGCCGTTGGTGTAGTCTGTTTTTTGGGTGGTCAGCCGGTCTCCGAGGGGCTGGGGTGGGAGTGTGCGCTCACCCTTTGCTTTGCGTTCTGTGTCAGGTCTCTGAGTGCCACCCTGGGATGGCCGGGCTGCTTTGCGCCCGGGCATTGCTCGCGCATTTGTGGGCGTTTTTTGGCTTCCATGGCTGCGCCAATGTTCTGGTTGTTGTGTGTGGCTCGTATTCTCTCTGCGTTTTGGCAGGTCCAGTGTGCGCAGGCGGGAGCCCTCCGGGCGATTGTCTGTAGAGGCGGCCCTGCCCTGCGTGGATGTCGCGGGCTGATTTTGTGGTTATATGCCGGGCGTTGGTCCTTTGGCCTGCACCGCTGCCACTTTGTTGTGGGTCCGGGGTCCATGCTTTCTTAGGGTTGGAGCTGGGTTGGGCGCTGGCCCGCCATTTTGGGATCTGCTGCGGATCTCAGGGGTGCTGCCCTGGGCTGACCGGGCAGCTCTGCGACAGGGCGGCAGTGCCTGACGGTCGCTGTACATTTACCGCTTCCTCATTGGCGGCGGCAGGGGTCGTCCACGCTCTCTTGGGCTTGGTCTGCGGACGCCTGAAGCCTGGCGGGTGGCGCCGGTGTGTGCGGGGCGCCTTTGGCGATTTATGTTTGGGGCGGCCGTATACTTCGAGGGTGTGGCGTGCGTTGCGCATGGGAGCCGCTGGGTCTCAGACCTGCGCCGGGGGGGGGGGGGGGGGGGGGTTATGCGGCAGTTTGGCATGAACGAGACCCACGAGGAGGCGGCACACTGACGAGATGTGCCACAGGAGACGTGCGTGTTTTGCCTCGTGTTTGCGTGTTTGCTTGTGGTTTTAGCAAAATCTTAGCTCAGCCGTGCCTGAGCTTTGGTTTTGCTCGTCGGGTGGTGTGTGTGTGCGCATGCGTGTGTGCAGTGAGCCTCTGTACTTGTAGAGCATTTTTGCTTGTTGCCAGCAGCCCACCCGTCCCGCCCAATGACGCTATTTGCGACTTCTATTGCCCATACCGGGCTTTTGTGACTGCCCACGAGGAGGCGGCACACTGACGAGATGTGCCACAGGAGACGTGCGTGTTTTGCCTCGTGTTTGCGTGTTTGCTTGTGGTTTTAGCAAAAAGGGAGGTGCTCAGGGAGGCGGGGCGAGTGGCAGTGCGTGCCCTGATCGAGGCTGGTTTCCTCATAAGTCCTAAGAGTGTCCTGGACCCGGTGCCCGTGGCGTCATTCCCGGGGAAGGAACTCGACTTGCAGGCCAGACGGATCAGGAGCCATGAACAAGCACTGCTCCAGTTGTGGGCGGGATGGCTGAGGCTGGCGGTTGGCGCAGGCAACGACCGGCACCTCCAAAGCTTCCTGGGTTTGCTGAATTGGCATGTGCGTCCGAGGGGATTGGGTTGCCCTTTCGCGGCGGGCGCCTACTGCTGGTTGCGCTGGGGTAGGACGGTGGGGGGGGTCAAACAGCCGGCCCAGGGCTTCCCTATGAAAATGCTGGGCAGCCTCGCAACATTGGTGGCGTTGGCGGCCGAGCCCTGGCAGGCGCCGGGCGGGGAGGCCTGGCGGCAATTGAGGACCCTCAAGTTTGGGACCGAGGATAGGCTTTCGCGATCATCTCTGTGGTGCGGGGGCGTCGTCATCTGCGTCGATGGAGCGCGCGATGCGGGGTGCTGGAGGGTTGGGGCGCTCGTGCCGGGAGTGGGTGTGCGTACGCATGTGACACCTCTTGCCCGCTTCGCCAGCCAGCAAACCACGGAACTGAGGGGGGTGGCGTGGGCTGTCAGGTTTGCAGTCAGGACGGGACACCGATATGTTACGGTCTGTAGCGACAGTGAGGCGGCCATTGCTCAGGTCCTCAGGCTGCGCGCGACTAGCCACCTGACCCACCACCAAACAGTCCTTCGGTCGTTGGCTAGAATCCTGTGGGTATCGGGGATCGTGCTCCGCCTCGTGTGGGTGCCCTCGGCGCTTCAGCCGGGAGAACCTATGTCCAGGGTGACGTCAGTGTTCGGAGGCTCGCAGGCCAGAGCGGAAGTCGAGGCTTGGTGCACGTGGGATGCATTGCTGGAGAATCTGGGCGAGGCTCGGGTGAGGGGGGTGGTGTGTCTCCGGGGATGCTAGCCCCCCCCCCCCCCCCCAGCAGAACAGCGGCGGCAGAGTATGCGCCCTCCATGTAGCAACCTTTTTCTTTTGCTATCTGCACCTATGACCAAGCGTCGGGGCTCGCGTGGCGCCCACAAGCGACGGGGTTCCCGTGGAGCCCACCGAAAGGGTCGCCATGGCGGACAGCGGCACCGACGTTCCGCGGACGCCCAGCAGCGCCGGGCGGCGAAGTGGAGCAGAGTGCTCCGCACCCGCCTTCGCGGCAGGTTGGCGCGCCTGCCCGTCCGCCGGGTGCTGCTCGGCAACGGGGTACGCCTGTGCCCCCAGTGCCCCCTCCCTGACGACAGGGAGGGGTTTTTGGAACGGGCGGTCCGGGACGTGGCCGCACGCGTGGGAGGCACGCCGCACCGCCGCACGACCCCCGGCGGCCGCAGCGTCAAACCCCCAGGGCGGCATGCCTGCTGCCAGGTCTGGGAGGTAAGGCTGCCGGAGGGAGTCGCTGTGGCCTCCCTAACGGACTGGAACCAGGGACGCAGGGTTGCTGTACCCTATATATGGATCCAGGCCCGGTATGGGCTGGTGTTGCAAATTGCCCGCCTCTTCAACCCGTGAGGTCTGACGACTGTCGTCGTCGTCTGTGCCTGCCCGGTGCAGTGGGTGTCCCTGACGGCTTGGCCGCTGGGTGCTGATTTGGGTTTGTATTTTTGGGCCGCGTCGGTCCGCGTTCCGCTGGAGCTGAAGGCCGGGTGCTGGGACTGGCCGCCTTTTACCGTTAGTAAGGACTCAGCGACAGGCGTGCTCGCCTGTTTCTGCCCTCTGCAAAGGTTGACTCCGGCGGCGTGGCCGCTGGGTGCGCCTGTTGTGTTGTCTTTTTACACGGCTGGCGGCACGGCCGCTGGGTGCTTTATTTATTCACCTTTTTGGGCCAGCATCACTCCGCAGCCGGCTGGGACTGACAGCCGGTTGGTGCGATTAGCCCGCCTCTTTGTCCGCAGGGCAAGGCGACCGTCGTGATCGCCTGTAACTGCCCGCTGTGGTGGCTGTCCGGGGCGGCGTGGCCGCTGGAGGAGTCCGCCGGGCTTAGGTTGTGGACCCTGTGGTGGATACCTGGATATGGCGGAGATCTTTTTGGGCCGACCTCACTCCGCGTCCGGCTGGGGCTGCCGGCGGATTGGTGCGATTTACCCGCCTTATCTGTTCGTGGGGCACGAAGACCGTCGTGACCACCTGTGTCTGACCGCTGTGGTGACTGTCCGGGCGGCGCGGCCGCTGGAGGGGTCCGCCGAGGGTGGCGTTGCTGAATTGGGCCCGGTACAAGACATGAATCCTGACCTCCCTCCACTTCAGCCTCTGGCCTCTGCCATCGAGCGCGGCGCCGTGTCTCGGGAAGATGCGGGTCAGCGGTGCACGGTGGCGGGTCCCCTGTTTGTCGTGGGGGGGGGGGGGGTTGCTTCTGTTGCTTTGCCTTTTGCTTGATAACTACCTCAGTTCACATTCCTCTGGGGCTGGGATCCGGATGTGGGACCTGTGGTGTGGGAACTGGGTACAACGGAGAATGAATACCCAAGTCCTGTGCAGTTTTCTTGTGCTCTGCTTGTGCAAACACTAGTTGTGCCTCGTCTCAACTTTTGTTTGCGTCTCCAATGTTTAGGCAGTTTTCCTGTCTTTGCCCGCCCACCCACCCACTGACCGGCTGACCCCCTGAGAGCACCTGCCTTTCCTGTCCCTTTTGAAACCGATTCCCTCGGGTAGAGTGGGGGATCTAACCGTGCTGCAGCGTGTGGACCAGGGTATAGGGTCAGGGTCCGTATCAGAGTGGGGTCCCGCATCCAGCGGAGTGGTCCGCAGCGCACCCGTCCATACAACCGCCGGTGTTCCGGCCTTGGTGATACTTCAGTACTGCCATCCCAAGTCCAAGGACACAACTAGTGCAAAAGCGTAGAAGGGAATTGCACCCTTCGGCACTGCGTCGCACACCTTCGTACCCTGTGTAAACGTGTACACACCTTTGTACCCTGTGTACACGTGTACACACCTCTGTACCCTGTGTACACGTGTACACAGCTCTGTACCCTGTGTACACGTGTACACACCTCTGTACCCTGTGTACACGTGTACACAGCTCTGTAACCTGTGTACACGTGTACACACCTCTGTACCCTGTGTACACCCTCGCACACCTCTGTACCCTGTGTACACGTGTACACACCTCTGTACCCTGTTTACACGTGTACACACCTCTGTACCCTGTGTACATGAGGACACACCTCTGTACCCTCTGCACACGTGTACACACCTCTGTACCCCGTGTACATGTGTAGACGGCTCTGTATGCTGTGTACACGTGTACACACCTCTGTACCCCGAGTACACGTGTACACACCTCTGCACCCTGTGTACACGTGTACACACCTCTGTACCCTGTGTACACGTGTACACAGCTCTGTACCCTGTGTACACGTGTACACACCTCTCTACCCTGTGTACAGCTCTGCACACCTCTGTACCCTGTGTACACGTGTACACACCTCTGTACCCTGTTTACACGTGTACACACCTCTGTACCCCGTGTACATGTGTAGACGGCTCTGTATGCTGTGTACACGTGTGCACACCTTTGTACCCTGTTTACACGTGTACACACCTCTGTACCCCGTGTACATGTGTAGACGGCTCTGTACCCTGTGTACACGTCTACACACCTCTGTACCCTGTTTACACGTGTACACACCTCTGTACCCTGTGTACACGTCTGCACACCTCTGTACCCCGTGTACACGTGTACACCCCTCTTTCCGTGTACACGTGTACACACCTTTGTACCCTGTGTACACGTGTACACACCTCTGTACCCTGTGTACACGTGTACACAGCTCTGTACCCTGTGTACACGTGTACACACCTCTGTACCCTGTGTACACGTGTACACCTCTCTGCCCCGTGTACACGTGTACACACCTCTGTACCCTGTGTACACGTGTACACACCTCTCTACCCTGTGTACACGTGTACACACCTCTGTACCGTGTACACGTGTACAAACCTCTGTACCCCGTGTACACGTGTACACACCTTTGTACCCTGTGTACACGTGTACACACCTCTGTCCCCTGTGTACACGTGTATACACCTCTGTACCCTGTTTACATGTGTACACACCTCTGTACCCTGTGTACACGTGTACACACCTCTGTACCCTGTGTAGACGTGTACACAGCTCTGTACCCTGTGTACATGTGTACACACCTCTGTACCCCGTGTACACGTGTACACACCTCTGTACCCTGTGTACACGTGTACACACCTCTGTACCCTGTGTACACGTGTACAGACCTCTGTACCCCGTGTACACGTGTACACACCTTTGTACCCTGTGTACACGTGTACAGACCTCTGTACCCCGTGTACACGTGTACACACCTTTGTACCCTGTGTACACGTGTACACACCTCTGTCCCCTGTGTACACGTGTACACCTCTCTGCCCCGTGTACACGTGTACACACCTCTGTACCCCGTGTACACGTGTACACACCTCTGTACCCTGTGTACACGTGTACAGACCTCTGTACCTCGTGTACACGTGTACACACCTTTGTACCCTGTGTACACGTGTACACACCTCTGTCCCCTGTGTACACGTGTACACCTCTCTGCCCCGTGTACACGTGTACACACCTCTGTACCCCGTGTACACGTGTACACACCTCTGTACCCTGTGTACACGTGTACAGACCTCTGTACCTCGTGTACACGTGTACACACCTTTGTACCCTGTGTACACGTGTACACAGCTCTGTACCCTGTGTACATGTGTACACACCTCTCTACCCTGTGTACACGTGTACACACCTCTGTACCCTGTGTACACGTGTACACAGCTCTGTCCCCTCTGTACACGTGTACACACCTCTGTACCCTGTGTACATGAGTACGCACCTCTGTACCCTCTGTACACGTGTAAACACCTCTGTACCCTGTGTAAACGTGTACACACCTTTGTACCCTGTGTACACGTGTACACACCTCTGTACCCTCTGTACACGTGTACACAGCTCTGTACCCTGTGTACACGTGTACACACCTCTGTACCCTGTGTACACCTGTACACAGCTCTGTACCCTGTGTACACGTGTACACACCTCTGTACCCTGTGTACATGAGTACACACCTCTGTACCCTCTGTACACGTGTAAACACCTCTGTGCCCTGTGTACACGTGTAAACACCTCTGTACCCTGTGTAAACGTGTACACACCTCTGTACCTTGTGTACACGTGTACACAGCTCTGTCCCCTGTGTACACGTGTACACACCTCTGTACCCTGTGTACATGAGTACACACCTCTGTACCCTCTGTACACGTGTAAACACCTCTGTACCCTGTGTAAACGTGTACACACCTTTGTACCCTGTGTACACGTGTACACACCTCTGTACCCTGTGTACACGTGTACACAGCTCTGTACCCTGTGTACACGTGTACACACCTCTGTACCCTGTGTACGCGTGTACACAGCTCTGTACCCTGGGCACACGTGTACACACCTCTGTACCCTGTGTACACGTGTACACACCTCTGTACCCTGTGTACATGTGTACACACCTCTGTACCCTGTGTACACGTGTACACACCTCTGTACCCTGTGTAAACGTGTACACACCTCTGTACCCCGTGTACACGTGTACACACCTCTGTACCCTGTGTACAC
The DNA here is from genome assembly GCA_964036045.1 of Eutreptiella sp. 'Long Island Sound 2002'. NCBI lineage: Eukaryota > Euglenozoa > Euglenophyceae > Eutreptiales > Eutreptiaceae > Eutreptiella > Eutreptiella sp. 'Long Island Sound 2002'. The sequence goes on along the minus strand of OZ038392.1, from coordinate 21,755,405 downwards.
GTGTACACAGCTCTGTACCCTGTGTACACGTGTACACACCTCTGTACCCTGTGTAAACGTGTACACACCTCTGTACCCCGTGTACACGTGTACACACCTCTGTACCCTGTGTACACGTGTACACACCTCTGTACCCTGTTTACACGTGTACACACCTCTGTACCCTGTGTACACGTCTGCACACCTCTGTACCCTGTGTACACGTGTACACCTCTCTGCCCCTTGTTCACGTGTACAGACCTCTGTACCCCGTGTACACGTGTACACACCTCTCTACCCCGTGTACACGTGTACACACCTCTGTACCCTGTGTACACGTGTACAGACCTCTGTACCCCGTGTACACGTGTACACACCTTTGTACCCTGTCTACACGTGTACACACCTCTGTCCCCTGTGTACACGTGTACACACCTCTGTACCCTGTGTGCACGTGTACACACCTCTGTACCCTGTGTACACGTGTACACACCTCTGTACCCTGTGTACACCTGTACACACCTCTGTACCCCATGCGCACGTGTACACACCTCTGTACCTTGTGTACACGCGTACACAGCTCTGTACCCTGTGTACATGTGTACACACCTCTCTACCCTGTGTACACGTGTACACACCTTTGTACCCTGTGTACACGTGTACACACCTCTGTCCCCTGTGTACACGTGTATACACCTCTGTACCCTGTGCGCACGTGTACACAGCTCTGTACCCTGTGTACACGTGTACACACCTCTGTACCCTGTGTAGACGTGTACACAGCTCTGTACCCTGTGTACATGTGTACACCTCTCTGTACCCCGAGTACACGTGTACACACCTTTGTACCCTGTGTACACGTGTACACACCTCTGTACCCTGTGTACACGTGTACACAGCTCTGTACCCTGTGTACACGTGTACACACCTCTGTACCCTGTGTACAGCTCTGCACACCTCTGTACCCTGTGTACACGTGTACACACCTCTGTACCCTGTTTACACGTGTACACACCTCTGTACCCCGTGTACATGTGTAGACGGCTCTGTATGCTGTGTACACGTGTGCACACCTTTGTACCCTGTCTACACGTGTACACACCTCTGTACCCCGTGTACATGTGTAGACGGCTCTGTATGCTGTGTACCCGTGTACACACCTCTGTACCCCGAGTACACGTGTACACACCTCTGTACCCTGTGTACACGTGTACACACCTCTGTACCCTGTTTACACGTGTACACACCTCTGTACCCTGTGTACACGTCTGCACACCTCTGTACCCCGTGTACACGTGTACACCCCTCTTTCCGTGTACACGTGTACACACCTCTGTACCCTGTGTACACGTGTACACCTCTCTGCCCCGTGTACACCTGTACACACCTCTGTACCCTGTGTACACGTGTACACACCTCTGTACCCCGTGTACACGTGTACACACCTCTGTACCCTGTGTACACGTGTACAGACCTCTGTACCCCGTGTACACGTGTACACACCTTTGTACCCTGTGTACACGTGTACACACCTCTGTCCCCTGTGTACACGTGTATACACCTCTGTACCCTGTGTAGACGTGTACACAGCTCTGTACCCTGTGTAGACGTGTACACAGCTCTGTACCCTGTGTACATGTGTACACACCTCTGTACCCCGTGTACACGTGTACACACCTTTGTACCCTGTGTACACGTGTACACACCTCTGTACCCTGTGTACACGTGTACACACCTCTGTACCCTGTGTACACGTGTACAGACCTCTGTACCCCGTGTACACGTGTACACACCTTTGTACCCTGTGTACACGTGTACAGACCTCTGTACCCCGTGTACACGTGTACACACCTTTGTCCCCTGTGTACACGTGTACACACCTCTGTCCCCTGTGTACACGTGTACACCTCTCTGCCCCGTGTACACGTGTACACACCTCTGTACCCCGTGTACACGTGTACACACCTCTGTACCCTGTGTACGGGTGTACAGACCTCTGTACCTCGTGTACACGCGTACACACCTTTGTACCCTGTGTACACGTGTACACTCCTCTGTCCCCTGTGTACAGGTGTACACAGCTCTGTACCCTGTGTACATGTGTACACACCTCTCTACCCTGTGTACACGTGTACACACCTCTGTACCCTGTGTACACGTATACACAGCTCTGTCCCCTTTGTACACGTGTACACACCTCTGTACCCTGTGTACATGAGTACACACCTCTGTACCCTCTGTACACGTGTAAACACCTCTGTACCCTGTGTAAACGTGTACACACCTTTGTACCCTGTGTACACGTGTACACACCTCTGTACCCTGTGTACACGTGTACACAGCTCTGTACCCTGTGTACACGTGTACACACCTCTGTACCCCGTGTACACGTGTACACACCTCTGTACCCTGTGTACACGTGTACACACCTCTGTACCCTGTGTACGGGTGTACAGACCTCTGTACCTCGTGTACACGCGTACACACCTTTGTACCCTGTGTACACGTGTACACTCCTCTGTCCCCTGTGTACAGGTGTACACAGCTCTGTACCCTGTGTACATGTGTACACACCTCTCTACCCTGTGTACACGTGTACACACCTCTGTACCCTGTGTACACGTATACACAGCTCTGTCCCCTCTGTACACGTGTACACACCTCTGTACCCTGTGTACATGAGTACACACCTCTGTACCCTCTGTACACGTGTAAACACCTCTGTACCCTGTGTAAACGTGTACACACCTTTGTACCCTGTGTACACGTGTACACACCTCTGTACCCTGTGTACACGTGTACACAGCTCTGTACCCTGTGTACACGTGTACACACCTCTGTACCCCGTGTACACGTGTACACACCTCTGTACCCTGTGTACACGTGTACACACCTCTGTACCCTGTGTACACGTGTACACACCTCTGTACCCTGTGTACACGTCTGCACACCTCTGTACCCTGTGTACACGTGTACACACCTCTGTACCCTGTGTAAACGTGTACACACCTTTGTACCCTGTGTACTCCTGTACACACCTCTGTGCCCTGTGTACACGTGTACACACCTCTGTACCCTGTGTAGACGTGTACACAGCTCTGTACCCTGTGTACATGTGTACACACCTCTGTACCCCGTGTACACGTGTACATACCTTTGTACCCTGTGTACACGTGTACACACCTCTGTACCCTGTGTACACGTGTACAGACCTCTGTACCCCGTGTACACGTGTACACACCTTTGTACCCTGTGTACACGTGTACAGACCTCTGTACCCCGTGTACACGTGTACACACCTCTGTACCCTGTGTACACGTGTACACACCTCTGTCCCCTGTGTACACGTGTACACCTCTCTGCCCCGTGTACACATGTACACACCTCTGTACCCCGTGTACACGTGTACACACCTCTGTACCCTGTGTACACGTGTACAGACCTCTGTACCTCGTGTACACGCGTACACACCTTTGTACCCTGTGTACACGTGTACACTCCTCTGTCCCCTGTGTACAGGTGTACACAGCTCTGTACCCTGTGTACATGTGTACACACCTCTCTACCCTGTGTACACGTGTACACACCTCTGTACCCTGTGTACACGTGTACACAGCTCTGTCCCCTCTGTACACGTGTACACACCTCTGTACCCTGTGTACATGAGTACACACCTCTGTACCCTCTGTACACGTGTAAACACCTCTGTACCCTGTGTAAACGTGTACACACCTCTGTACCCTCTGTACACGTGTACACAGCTCTGTACCCTGTGTACACGTGTACACACCTCTGTACCCTGTGTACACCTGTACACAGCTCTGTACCTTGTGTACACGTGTACACACCTCTGTACCCTGTGTACATGAGTACACACCTCTGTACCCTCTGTACACGTGTAAACACCTCTGTACCCTGTGTACACGTGTAAACACCTCTGTACCCTGTGTAAACGTGTACACACCTCTGTACCTTGTGTACACGTGTACACAGCTCTGTCCCCTCTGTACACGTGTACACACCTCTGTACCCTGTGTACATGAGTACACACCTCTGTACCCTCTGTACACGTGTAAACACCTCTGTACCCTGTGTAAACGTGTACACACCTTTGTACCCTGTGTACACGTGTACACACCTCTGTACCCTGTGTACACGTGTACACAGCTCTGTACCCTGTGTACACGTGTACACACCTCTGTACCCTGTGTACGCGTGTACACAGCTCTGTACCCTGTGTACACGTGTACACACCTCTGTACCCTGTGTACACGTGTACACACCTCTGTACCCTGTGTACACGTGTACACAGCTCTGTACCCTGTGTACACGTGTACACACCTCTGTACCCTGTGTACGCGTGTACACAGCTCTGTACCCTGTGTACACGTGTACACACCTCTGTACCCTGTGTACATGTGTACACACCTCTGTACCCTGTGTACACGTGTAAACACCTCTGTACCCTGTGTAAACGTGTACACACCTTTGTACCCCGTGTACTCCTGTACACACCTCTGTACCCTGTGTACACGTGTACACACCTCTGTACCCTGTGTAAACGTGTACACACCTCTGTACCCCGTGTACACGTGTACACACCTCTGTACCCTGTGTACACGTGTACACACCTCTGTACCCTGTTTACACGTGTACACACCTCTGTACCCTGTGTACACGTGTACACACCTTTGTACCCTGTGTACACGTGTACACAGCTCTGTACCCTGTGTACACGTGTACACACCTCTGTACCCTGTGTACACGTGTACACACCTCTGTACCCTGTGTACATGTGTACACACCTCTGTACCCTGTGTACACGTGTAAACACCTCTGTACCCTGTGTACACGTGTAAACACCTCTGTACCCTGTGTAAACGTGTACACACCTTTGTACCCTGTGTACTCCTGTACACACCTCTGTACCCTGTGTAAACGTGTACACACCTCTGTACCCCGTGTACACGTGTACACACCTCTGTACCCTGTGTACACGTGTACACACCTCTGTACCCTGTTTACACGTGTACACACCTCTGTACCCTGTGTACACGTGTACACACCTTTGTACCCTGTGTACTCCTGTACACACCTCTGTGCCCTGTGTACACGTGTACACACCTCTGTACCCTGTGTAAACGTGTACACACCTCTGTACCCTGTGTACACGTGTACACACCTCTGTACCCTGTTTACACGTGTACACACCTCTGTACCCTGTGTACACGTCTGCACACCTCTGTACCCTGTGTACACGTGTACACCTCTCTGCCCCTTGTTCACGTGTACAGACCTCTCTACCCCGTGTATACGTGTACACACCTCTCTACCCCGTGTACACGTGTACACACCTCTGTACCCCGTGTACACGTGTACACACCTTTGTACCCTGTGTACAAGTGTACACACCTCTGTCCCCTGTGTACACGTGTACACACCTCTGTACCCTGTGTGCACGTGTACACACCTCTGTACCCTGTGTACACGTGTACACACCTCTGTACCCTGTGTACACCTGTACACACCTCTGTACCCCAGGCGCACGTGTACACACCTCTGTACCTTGTGTACACGCGTACACAGCTCTTTACCCTGTGTACATGTTTACACACCTCTCTACCCTGTGTACACGTGTACACACCTCTCTACCCTGTGTACACGTGTACACACCTCTGTCCCCTGTGTACACGTGTACACAGCTCTGTACCCTGTGTACACGTGTACACACCTCTGTACCCTGTGTACACGTGTACACAGCTCTGTACCCTGTGTACACGTGTAAACACCTCTGTACCCTGTGTACACGTGTACACAGCTCTGTACCCTGTGTACACGTGTACACAGCTCTGTACCCTGTGTACACCTCTGGACACCTCTGTACCCTGTGTACACGTGTACACACCTCTGTACCCTGTGTACATGTGTACACACCTCTGTACCCTGTGTACACGTGTAAACACCTCTGTACCCTGTGTAAACGTGTACACACCTTTGTACCCTGTGTACTCCTGTACACACCTCTGTACCCTGTGTACACGTGTACACACCTCTGTCCCCTGTGTAAACGTGTACACACCTCTGTACCCCGTGTACACGTGTACACACCTCTGTACCCTGTGTACACGTGTACACACCTCTGTACCCTGTTTACACGTGTACACACCTCTGTACCCTGTGTACACGTCTGCACACCTCTGTACCCTGTGTACACGCGTACACCTCTCTGCCCCGTGTTCACGTGTACAGACCTCTGTACCCCGTGTACACGTGTACACACCTCTCTACCCCGTGTACACGTGTACACACCTCTGTACCCTGTGTACACGTGTACAGACCCCTGTACCACGTGTACACACCTTTGTACCCTGTGTACACGTGTACACACCTCTGTCCCCTGTGTACACGTGTACACACCTCTGTACCCTGTGTACACCTGTACACACCTCTGTACCCCATGCGCACGTGTACACACCTCTGTACCTTGTGTACACGCGTACACAGCTCTGTACCCTGTGTACATGTGTACACACCTCTCTACCCTGTGTACACGTGTACACACCTCTCTACCCTGTGTACACGCGTACACACCTCTGTCCCCTGTATACACGTGTACACAGCTCTGTCCCCTGTGTACACGTGTACACACCTCTGTCCCCTGTGTACATGAGTACACACCTCTGTACCCTGTGTACACGTGTAAACACCTCTGTACCCTGTGTACACGTGTACACACCTCTGTACCCTGTGTACACGTGTGCACAGCTCTGTACCCTGTGTACACCTCTGCACACCTCTGTACCCTGTGTACACGTGTATACACCTCTGTACCCTGTGTACATGTGTACACACCTCTGTACCCTGTGTACACGTGTACACACCTCTGTACCCTGTGTAAACGTGTACACACCTTTGTACCCTGTGTACTCCTGTACACACCTCTGTACCCTGTGTACACGTGTACACACCTCTGTACCCTGTTTACACGTGTACACACCTCTGTCCCCTGTGCACACGTGTACACACCTCTGTACCCTGTGTACACGTGTACACAGCTCTTTACCCTGTGTACACCTCTGCACACCTCTGTACCCTGTGTACACGTGTACACACCTCTGTACCCTGTGTACATGTGTACACACCTCTGTACCCTGTGTACACGTGTAAACACCTCTGTACCCTGTGTAAACGTGTACACACTCTTGTACCCTGTGTACTCCTGTACACACCTCTGTACCCTGTGTACACGTGTACACACCTCTGTCCCCTGTGTAAACGTGTACACACCTCTGTACCCCGTGTACACGTGTACACACCTCTGTACCCTGTGTACCCGTGTACACACCTCTGTACCCTGTTTACACGTGTACACACCTCTGTACCCTGTGTACACGTCTGCACACCTCTGTACCCTGTGTACACGTGTACACCTCTCTGCCCCGTGTTCACGTGTACAGACCTCCGTACCCCGTGTACACGTGTACACACCTCTCTACCCTGTGTACACGTGTACACACCTCTGTACCCTGTGTACACGTGTACAGACCCCTGTACCCCGTGTACACGTGTACACACCTTTGTACCCTGTGTACACGTGTACACACCTCTGTCCCCTGTGTACACGTGTACACACCTCTGTACCCTGTGTACACGTTTACACACCTCTGTACCCTGTGCGCACGTGTACACAGCTCTGTACCCTGTGTACACGTGTACACACCTCTGTACCCTGTGTACACCTGTACACACCTCTGTACCCCATGCGCACGTGTACACACCTCTGTACCTTGTGTACTCGCGTACACAGCTCTGTACCCTGTGTACGTGTGTACACACCTCTCTACCCTGTGTACACGTGTACACACCTCTCTACCCTGTGTACACGTGTACACACCTCTGTCCCCTGTATACACGTGTACACAGCTCTGTCCCCTGTGTACACGTGTACACACCTCTGTCCCCTGTGTACATGAGTACACACCTCTGTACCCTGTGTACACGTGTAAACACCTCTGTACCCTGTGTACACGTGTACACAGCTCTGTACCCTGTGTACACCTCTGCACACCTCTGTACCCTGTGTACACGTGTACACACCTCTGTACCCTGTGTACATGTGTACACACCTCTGTACCCTGTGTACACGTGTAAACACCTCTGTACCCTGTGTAAACGTGTACACACCTTTGTACCCTGTGTACTCCTGTACACACCTCTGTACCCTGTGTACACGTGTACACACCTCTGTACCCCGTGTACACGTGTACACACCTCTGTACCCTGTGTACACGTGTACACACCTCTGTACCCTGTTTACACGTGTACACACCTCTGTACCCTGTGTACACGTCTGCACACCTCTGTACCCTGTGTACACGTGTACAGCTCTCTGCCCCGTGTTCACGTGTACAGACCTCTGTACCCCGTGTACACGTGTACACACCTCTCTACCCCGTGTACACGTGTACACACCTCTGTACCCTGTGTACACGTGTACAGACCTCTGTACCCCGTGTACACGTGTACACACCTTTGTACCCTGTGTACACGTGTACACACCTCTGTCCCCTGTGTACACGTGTACACACCTCTGTACCCTGTGTGCATGTGTACACAGCTCTGTACCCTGTGTACACGTGTACACACCTCTGTACCCTGTGTACACCTGTACACACCTCTGTACCCCTCTGTGCGCACGTGTACACACCTCTGTACCTTGTGTACACGCGTACACACCTCTGTACCCTGTGTACACGTGTACAGACCTCTGTACCCCGTGTACACGTGTACACACCTTTGTACCCTGTGTACACGTGTACACACCTCTGTCCCCTGTGTACACGTGTACACACCTCTGTACCCTGTGTACACGTGTACACACCTGTGTCCCCTGTGTACACGTGTACACACCTGTGTACCCTGTGTACACGTGTACACAGCTCTGTCCCCTGTGTACACGTGTACACACCTCTGTACCCTGTGTACATGAGTACACACCTCTGTACCCTGTGTACACGGGTAAACACCTCTGTACCCTGTGTAAACGTGTAAACCCCTTTGTACACCTCTGTACCCTGTGTACATGAGTACACACCTCTATACCCTGTGTACACGTGTACACAGCTCTGTACCTTGTTTACATGTGTACACACCTCTTTACCCTGTGTACATGAGTACACACCTCTGTACCCTCTGTACACGTGTAAACACCTCTGTACCCTGTGTAAACGTGTACACACCTTTGTACCCTGTGTACACGTGTACACACCTCTGTACTCTGTGTACACGTGTACACAGCTCTGTACCCTGTGTACACGTGTACACACCTCTGTACCCTGTGTACACGTGTACACACCTCTGTACCCTGTGTACACGTGTAAACACCTCTGTACCCTGTGTACACGTGCACACACCTCTGTACCGTGTATACACGTGTACACACCTCTGTACCCTGTGTACACGTGTAAACACCTCTGTACCCTGTGTAAACGTGTACACACCTTTGTACCCTGTTTACACGTGTACACACCTCTGTACCCTGTGTAAACGTGTACACACCTCTGTACCCTGTGTACACGTGTACACACCTCTGTACCCTGTTTACACGTGTACACACCTCTGTACCCTGTGTACACGTGTACACACCTCTGTACCCTGTGTAAACGTGTACACACCTCTGTACCCCGTGTACACGTGTACACACCTCTGTACCCTGTCTACACGTGTACACACCTCTGTACCCTGTGTACACGTCTGCACACCTCTGTACCCTGTGTACGCGTGTACACCTCTCTGCCCCGTGTTCACGTGTACAGACCTCTGTACCCCGTGTACACGTGCACACACCTCTCTACCCCGTGTACACGTGTACACACCTCTGTACCCTCTGTACACGTGTAAACACCTCTGTACCCTGTGTAAACGTGTACACACCTTTGTACCCTGTGTACACGTGTACACACCTCTGTACCCTGTGTACACGTGTACACAGCTCTGTACCCTGTGTACACATGTACACACCTCTGTACCCTGTGTACACGTGTACACACCTCTGTACCCTGTGTACATGTGTACACACCTCTGTACCCTGTGTACACGTGTAAACACCTCTGTACCCTGTGTAAACGTGTACACACCTTTGTACCCTGTGTACACGTGTACACACCTCTGTACCCTGTGTACACGTGTACAGACCTCTGTACCCCGTGTACACGTGTACACACCTTTGTACCCTGTGTACATGTGTACACACCTCTGTCCCCTGTGTACACGTGTACACACCTCTGTACCCTGTGTACACGTCTGCACACCTCTGTACCCCATGCGCACGTGTACACACCTCTGTACCTTGTGTACACGCGTACACAGCTCTCTACCCTGTGTACATGTGTACACACCTCTCTACCCTGTGTACATGTGTACACACCTGTGTACCCTGTGTACACGTGTACACAGCTCTGTCCCCTGTGTACACGTGTACACACCTCTGTACCCTGTGTACACGTGTACACACCTCTGTACCCTGTGTACACGTCTACACAGCTCTGTGCCCTGTGTACACGTGTACACACCTCTGTACCCTGTGTACACCTCTGCACACCTCTGTACCCTGTGTACACGTGTACACACCTCTGTACCCTGTGTACATGTGTACAGCTCTCTGCCCGGTGTACACGTGTAAACACCTCTGTACCCTGTGTAAACGTGTACACACCTTTGTACCCTGTGTACTCCTGTACACACCTCTGTACCCTGTGTACACGTGTACACACCTCTGTACCCTGTGTACACGTGTACACACCTCTGTCCCCTGTGTAAACGTGTACACACCTCTGTATCCCGTGTACACGTGTACACACCTCTGTACCCTGTGTACACGTGTACACACCTCTGTACCCTGTTTACACGTGTACACACCTCTGTACCCTGTGTACACGTCTGCACACCTCTGTACCCTGTGTACACGTGTACAGCTCTCTGCCCCGTGTTCACGTGTACAGACCTCTGTACCCCGTGTACACGTGTACACACCTCTCTACCCCGTGTACACGTGTACACACCTCTGTACCCTGTGTACACGTGTACAGACCTCTGTACCCCGTGGACACGTGTACACACCTTTGTACCCTGTGTACACGTGTACACACCTCTGTCCTGTGTGTACACGTGTACACACCTCTGTACCCTGTGTGCACGTGTACACAGCTCTGTACCCTGTGTACACGTGTACACACCCCTGTACCCTGTGTACACTGTACACACCTCTGTACCCCATGCGCACGTGTACACACCTCTGTACCTTGTGTACACGTGTACACACCTCTGTACCCTGTGTAAATGTGATCACACCTCTCTACCCTGTGTACACGTGTACACACCTGTGTACCCCGTGTACACGTGTACACAGCTCTGTCCCCTGTGTACACGTGTACACACCTCTGTACCCTGTGTACATGAGTACACACCTCTGTACCCTGTGTACACGTGTAAACACCTCTGTACCCTGTGTAAACGTGTACACACCTTTGTACCCTCTGTACACGTGTACACACCTCTGTACCCTGTGTACACGTGTACACACCTCTGTACCCTGTGTACACGTGTACACACCTCTGTACCCTGTGTACACGTGTACACACCTCTGTACCCCGTGTACATGTGTACACACCTCTGTACCCTGTGTACATGAGTACACACCTCTGTACCCTCTGTACACGTGCAAACACCTCTGTACCCTGTGTAAACGTGTACACACTCTTGTACCCTGTGTACACGTGTACACACCTTTGTACCCTGTGTACACGTGTACACAGCTCTGTACCCTGTGTACACGTGTACACACCTCTGTACCCTGTGTACACGTGTACACAGCTCTGTACCCTGTTTACATGTGTACACACCTCTGTACCCCGTGTACACGTGTACACACCTCTGTACCCTGTGTACACGTGTACACACCTCTGTACCCTGTGTAAACGTGTACACACCTTTGTACCCTGTGTACTCCTGTACACACCTCTGTACCCTGTGTACACGTGTACACACCTCTGTACCCTGTGTAAACGTGTACACACCTCTGTATCCCGTGTACACGTGTACACACCTCTGTACCCTGTGTACACGTGTACACACCTCTGTACCCTGTTTACACGTGTACACACCTCTGTACCCTGTGTACACGTCTGCACACCTCTGTACCCTGTGTACACATGTACAGCTCTCTGCCCCGTGTTCACGTGTACAGACCTCTGTACCCCGTGTACACGTGTACACACCTCTCTACCCCGTGTACACGTGTACACACCTCTGTACCCTGTGTACACGTGTACAGACCTCTGTACCCCGTGGACACGTGTACACACCTTTGTACCCTGTGTACACGTGTACACACCTCTGTCCTGTGTGTACACGTGTACACACCTCTGTACCCTGTGTGCACGTGTACACAGCTCTGTACCCTGTGTACACGTGTACACACCCCTGTACCCTGTGTGCACTGTACACACCTCTGTACCCCATGCGCACGTGTACACACCTCTGTACCTTGTGTACACGTGTACACACCTCTGTACCCTGTGTAAATGTGTACACACCTCTCTACCCTGTGTACACGTGTACACACCTGTGTACCCCGTGTACACGTGTACACAGCTCTGTCCCCTGTGTACACGTGTACACACCTCTGTACCCTGTGTACATGAGTACACACCTCTGTACCCTGTGTACACGTGTAAACACCTCTGTACCCTGTGTAAACGTGTACACGCCTTTGTACCCTTTGTACACGTGTACACACCTCTGTACCCTGTGTACACGTGTACACACCTCTGTACCCTGTGTACACGTGTACACACCTCTGTTTCCTGTGTACACGTGTACACAGCTCTGTACCCTGTTTACATGTGTACACACCTCTGTACCCTGTGTACATGAGTACACACCTCTGTACCCTCTGTACACGTGCAAACACCTCTGTACCCTGTGTAAACGTGTACACACTCTTGTACCCTGTGTACACGTGTACACACCTTTGTACCCTGTGTACACGTGTACACAGCTCTGTACCCTGTGTACACGTGTACACACCTCTGTACCCTGTGTACACGTGTACACAGCTCTGTACCCTGTTTACATGTGTACACACCTCTGTACCCCGTGTACACGTGTACACACCTCTGTACCCTGTGTACACGTGTACACACCTCTGTACCCTGTTTACACGTGTACACACCTCTGTACCCTGTGTACACCTCTGCACACCTCTGTCCCCTGTGTACACGTGTACACACCTCTGTACCCTGTGTACATGTGTACACACCTCTGTACCCTGTGTACACGTGTAAACACCTCTGTACCCTGTGTAAACGTGTACACACCTTTGTACCCTGTGTACTCCTGTACACACCTCTGTACCCTGTGTACACGTGTACACACCTCTGTACCCTGTGTACACGTGTACACACCTCTGTACCCTGTGTACACGTCTGCACACCTCTGTACCCTGTGTACATGTGTACACCTCTCTGCCCCGTGTTCACGTGTACAGACCTCTGTACCCCGTGTACACGTGTACACACCTCTCTACCCCGTGTACACGTGTACACACCTCTGTACCCTGTGTACACGTGTACAGACCTCTGTACCCCGTGTACACGTGTACACACCTCTCTACCCTGTGTACACGTGTACACACCCCTGTCCCCCGTGTACACGTGTACACAGCTCTGTACCCTGTTTACACGTGTACACACCTCTGTACCCTGTGTACACCTGTACACACCTCTGTACCCCATGCGCACGTGTACACACCTCTGTACCTTGTGTACACGCGTACACAGGTCTGTACCCTGTGTACATGTGTACACACCTCTCTACCCTGTGTACACGTGTACACACCTGTGTACCCTGTGTACACGTGTACACACCTCTGTACCCTGTGTACATGAGTACACACCTCTGTACCCTGTGTACACGTGTAAACACCTCTGTACCCTGTGTAAACGTGTACACACCTGTGTACCCTGTGTACACGTGTACACACCTCTGTACCCTGTGTACACGTGTACACAGCTCTGGTCCCACGTGTGCGCGTGTACACACCTCTGTACCCTGTGTACACGTGTACACACCTCTGTACCCTGTTTACACGTGTACACACCTCTGTACCCTGTGTACACGTCTGCACACCTCTGTACCCTGTGTACACATGTACAGCTCTCTGCCCCGTGTTCACGTGTACAGACCTCTGTACCCCGTGTACACGTGTACACACCTCTCTACCCCGTGTACACGTGTACACACCTCTGTACCCTGTGTACACGTGTACAGACCTCTGTACCCCGTGGACACGTGTACACACCTTTGTACCCTGTGTACACGTGTACACACCTCTGTCCTGTGTGTACACGTGTACACACCTCTGTACCCTGTGTGCACGTGTACACAGCTCTGTACCCTGTGTACACGTGTACACACCCCTGTACCCTGTGTGCACTGTACACACCTCTGTACCCCATGCGCACGTGTACACACCTCTGTACCTTGTGTACACGTGTACACACCTCTGTACCCTGTGTAAATGTGTACACACCTCTCTACCCTGTGTACACGTGTACACACCTGTGTACCCCGTGTACACGTGTACACAGCTCTGTCCCCTGTGTACACGTGTACACACCTCTGTACCCTGTGTACATGAGTACACACCTCTGTACCCTGTGTACACGTGTAAACACCTCTGTACCCTGTGTAAACGTGTACACGCCTTTGTACCCTTTGTACACGTGTACACACCTCTGTACCCTGTGTACACGTGTACACACCTCTGTACCCTGTGTACACGTGTACACACCTCTGTTTCCTGTGTACACGTGTACACAGCTCTGTACCCTGTTTACATGTGTACACACCTCTGTACCCTGTGTACATGAGTACACACCTCTGTACCCTCTGTACACGTGCAAACACCTCTGTACCCTGTGTAAACGTGTACACACTCTTGTACCCTGTGTACACGTGTACACACCTTTGTACCCTGTGTACACGTGTACACAGCTCTGTACCCTGTGTACACGTGTACACACCTCTGTACCCTGTGTACACGTGTACACAGCTCTGTACCCTGTTTACATGTGTACACACCTCTGTACCCCGTGTACACGTGTACACACCTCTGTACCCTGTGTACACGTGTACACACCTCTGTACCCTGTTTACACGTGTACACACCTCTGTACCCTGTGTACACCTCTGCACACCTCTGTCCCCTGTGTACACGTGTACACACCTCTGTACCCTGTGTACATGTGTACACACCTCTGTACCCTGTGTACACGTGTAAACACCTCTGTACCCTGTGTAAACGTGTACACACCTTTGTACCCTGTGTACTCCTGTACACACCTCTGTACCCTGTGTACACGTGTACACACCTCTGTACCCTGTGTACACGTGTACACACCTCTGTACCCTGTGTACACGTCTGCACACCTCTGTACCCTGTGTACATGTGTACACCTCTCTGCCCCGTGTTCACGTGTACAGACCTCTGTACCCCGTGTACACGTGTACACACCTCTCTACCCCGTGTACACGTGTACACACCTCTGTACCCTGTGTACACGTGTACAGACCTCTGTACCCCGTGTACACGTGTACACACCTCTCTACCCTGTGTACACGTGTACACACCCCTGTCCCCCGTGTACACGTGTACACAGCTCTGTACCCTGTTTACACGTGTACACACCTCTGTACCCTGTGTACACCTGTACACACCTCTGTACCCCATGCGCACGTGTACACACCTCTGTACCTTGTGTACACGCGTACACAGGTCTGTACCCTGTGTACATGTGTACACACCTCTCTACCCTGTGTACACGTGTACACACCTGTGTACCCTGTGTACACGTGTACACACCTCTGTACCCTGTGTACATGAGTACACACCTCTGTACCCTGTGTACACGTGTAAACACCTCTGTACCCTGTGTAAACGTGTACACACCTGTGTACCCGGTGTACACGTGTACACACCTCTGTACCCTGTGTACACGTGTACACAGCTCTGGTCCCACGTGTGCGCGTGTACACACCTCTGTACCCTGTGTACACGTGTACACAGCTCTGTACCCTGTTTACATGTGTACACACCTCTGTACCCTGTGTACATGAGTACACACCTCTGTACCCTCTGTACACATGTAAACACCTCTGTACCCTGTGTACACGTGTACACAGCTCTGTACCCTGTGTACACGTGTACACACCTGTGTACCCTGTGTACACGTGTACACAGCTCTGTACCCTGTGTACACGTGTACACACCTCTGTACCCTGTGTACACGTGTACACAGCTCTGTACCCTGTTTACATGTGTACACACCTCTGTACCCCGTGTACACGTGTACACACCTCTGTACCCTGTGTACACGTGCACACACCTCTGTACCCTATGTACACGTGTAAACACCTCTGTACCCTGTGTACATGTGTATACACCTCTGTACCCTGTGTACACCTCTGCACACCTATGTACTCTGTGTACACGTGTACACACCTCTGTACCCTGTGTACATGTGTACACACCTCTGTACCCTGTTTACACGTGTACAGACCTCTGTACCCTGTGTACACGTCTGCACACCTCTGTACCCTGTGTACACGTGTACACCTGTCTGCCCCGTGTTCACGTGTACACACCTTTGTACCCTGTGTACTCGTGTACACACCTCTGTACCCTGTGTACACGTGTACACACCTCTGTACCCTGTGTAAACGTGTACACACCTCTGTACCCCGTGTACACGTGTACACACCTCTGTACCCTGTTTACACGTGTACACACCTTTGTACCCTGTGTACACGTCTGCATACCTCTGTACCCTGTGTACACGTGTACACCTCTCTGCCCCGTGTTCACGTGTACAGACCTCTGTACCCCGTGTACACGTGTACACACCTCTCTGCCCTGTGTACACGTGTACACACCTCTGTACCCTGTGTACACGTGTACAGACCTCTGTACCCCGTGTACACGTGTACACACCTCTCTGCCCTGTGTACACGTGTACACACCTCTGTACCCTGTGTACACGTGTACACACCTCTGTCCCCTGTGTACACGTGTACACACCTCTGTACCCTGTGTGCACGTGTACACAGCTCTGTACCCTGTGTACACGTGTACACAGCTCTGTACCCTGTGTACACGTGTACACATCTCTGTACCCCATGCGCACGTGTACACACCTCTGTACCTTGTGTACACGCGTACACAGCTCTGTACCCTGTGTACATGTGGACACACCTCTCTACCCTGTGTACACGTGTACACACCTGTGTACCCTGTGTCCACGGGTACACAGCTCTGTCCCCTGTGTACACGTGTACACACCTCTGTACCCTGTGTACATGAGTACACACCTGTGTACCCTGTGTACACGTGTAAACACCTCTGTACCCTGTGTAAACGTGTACACACCTTTGTACCCTGTGTACACGTGTACACACCTCTGTACCCTGTGTACACGTGTACACAGCTCTGTACCCTGTGTACACGTGTACACACCTCTGTACCCTGTTTACACGTGTACACACCTCTGTACCCTGTGTACCCCTCTGCACACCTCTGTACCGTGTGTACACGTGTACCCACCTCTGTACCCTGTGTACATGTGTACACACCTCTGTACCCTGTGTACATGTGTACACACCTTTGTACCCTGTGTACACGTGTACACACCTCTGTACCCTGTGTACACGTGTAAACACCTCTGTACCCTGTGTTAACGTGCACACACCTTTGTACCCTGTGTACCCGTGTACACACCTCTGTACCCTGTGTACACGTGTACACACCTCTGTACCCTGTGTAAACGTGTACAGACCTCTGTACCTCGTGTACACGTGTACACAGCTCTGTACCCTGTGTACACGTGTACACACCTCTGTACCCTGTTTACACGTGTACACACCTCTGTACCCTGTGTACACGTGTACACAGCTCTGTACCCTGTGTACACGTGTACACACCTCTGTACCCTGTTTACACGTGTACACACCTCTGTACCCTGTGTACCCCTCTGCACACCTCTGTACCGTGTGTACACGTGTACCCACCTCTGTACCCTGTGTACATGTGTACACAGCTCTGTACCCTGTGTACATGTGTACACACCTTTGTACCCTGTGTACACGTGTACACACCTCTGTACCCTGTGTACACGTGTAAACACCTCTGTACCCTGTGTTAACGTGCACACACCTTTGTACCCTGTGTACCCGTGTACACACCTCTGTACCCTGTGTACACGTGTACACACCTCTGTACCCTGTGTAAACGTGTACAGACCTCTGTACCTCGTGTACACGTGTACACAGCTCTGTACCCTGTGTACACGTGTACACACCTCTGTACCCTGTTTACACGTGTACACACCTCTGTACCCTGTGTACACGTCTGCACACCTCTGTACCCTGTGTACACGTGTACACCTCTCTGCCCCGTGTACACTTGTACACACCTCTGTACCCTGTGTACACGTGTACACACCTCTCTACCCTGTGTACACGTGTATACACCTCTGTACCCTGTGTACACGTGTACAGACCTCTGTACCCCGTGTACACGTGTACACACCTTTGTACCCTGTGTACACCTGTACACACCTCTGTCCCCTGTGTACACGTGTACACACCTCTGTACCCTGTATACACGTGTACATACCTCTGTACCCTGTATACACGTGTACACACCTCTGTACCCTGTGCGCACGTGTACACAGCTCTGTACCCTGTGTACACGTGTACACACCTCTGTACCCTGTGTACACGTGTACACAGCTCTGTACCCCGTGTACACGTGTACACACCTCTGTACGCTGTGCGCACGTGTACACAGCTCTGTACCCTGTGTACACGTGTACACACCTCTGTACCCTGTTTACACGTGTACACACCTCTGTACCCTGTGTACACGTCTGCACACCTCTGTACCCTGTGTACACGTGTACACCTCTCTGCCCCGTGTACACGTGTACACACCTCTGTACCCCGTGTACACGTGTACACACCTCTCTACCCTGTGTACACGTGTACACACCTCTGTACCCTGTGTACATGTGTACAGACCTCTGTACCCGGTGTGCACGTGTACACACCTTTGTACCCTGTGTACACGTGTACACACCTCTGTCCCCTGTGTACACGTGTACACACCTCTGTACCCTGTGTACACGTGTACACACCTCTGTACCCTGTGCGCACGTGTACACAGCTCTGTACCCTGTTCACACGTGTACACACCTCTTTACCCTGTGTACACCTGTGCACACCTCTGTACCCTGTGTACACGCGTACACAGCTCTGTACCCTGTGTACATGTGTACACACCTCTCTACCCTGTGTACACGTGTACACACCTCTCTACCCTGTGTACTCGTGTACAGACCTCTGTACCCCGTGTACACGTGTACACACGTGTGTACCCTGTGTACACGTGTACATACCTCTGTCCCCTGTGTACACGTGTAGACACCTCTGTACCGTGTGTACACGTGTACACACCTCTGTACCCCGTGTACACGTGTACACACCTGTGTACCCTGTGTACACGTGTACACACCTTTTTACCCTGTGTACACTCGTACACACCTCTGTACCCTGTGTACACGTGTACACACCTCTGTACCCTATGTACACCTGTACACACCTCTGTAGCCTGTGTGCGCACGTGTACACAATTCTGTGCCCTGTGTTCACGTGTACACCTTTCTGCCCCGTGTCCACATGTACACACCTCTGTACCCCGTGTACACGTGTACACAGCTCTGTACCCTGTGTAGTAGTAGTAGTAGTAGTAGTAGTATGCGGCGACACCATTTTTTGGAGGCGCCATGCCTGTAATACCCTTTAGGGCAGCTGGTACTGACGGAGGCCAGTCCCCTTCGGTTTCATTCGCTGTTCCTTGTCCCTACCCTCCACACTCCGCGTCCCCTCTCCCCCAACCCTGAGCGCTGCAGCACAACACAGTTAATGGCTCAATTATTCGATCCATTCTGCGAGGTCTCCATCATCCGAGTCTGAGTCCGTGTCCATTTCTGGCAGTTCTGGCTCTGATTCCTCCTCTTCTTCTGCCTCTTGCCACTCATCCCTCAGGAGGTCTGCCAGAACCCCTCCTAAGCCTGACACATTTGCCCCTGCCCTGAAGCATATATACATGCCTGGTGGCGTTCGAACCGCTGTGACACCTGGTGCACAGTAGCCAACATGTGGAGAGGTGGGCGACAAAGCGAGGGTCACTGAATCCCAGGTGCCTGCCACTGGGAGCCCCAGCACTACCACCTGCCTCCCCGTCTCTGCCCGCCCGCTAGACTCTACCCATCCACTGTCCGTCCCCTCATACCCGACTTCCTTCAGTGCACATGCGTGTGCCATGGCTCTGGCGCAAATGAGGTATGCCCATGGCGTCCCTATCCTCTTGGGCCAGGCAGGGGGTTTCTTTCCGAACAGGTAATGTCGGCGTTGGAAGGGGGACAGGCGAAGCCATGCTCCTATTGCCAAGAAACGCTGTTGCAAGATTTGCTCTGAGTGCCAGGTTACAGGGGCCTTTTTCGTGCATGCGGATGAGACCTGACTTGGACAATAGCACTTCACCATGCCCTACTTCGCCCCCGTCGGTCAGTCTGGACTCTGACACCAGGCTGAGATGCTCGGCTTTTCCTTTTTTGCTGAACCAGACTGACTCTATAGTGACCCAGTCCATCGACCATCCCTCAGCGTGCGAAAACTCAGCCACTGCAATGAAGCCTAGAAAACTGGCCACGGACGAGATAAAGCATTCTGTAGTGATGTGACCTCCCCAGCTTCGACATTCTCTCCTACAGAACGGACAGAAAAAATCAGGGGATTCAGCTACATGACACCATGTGGCAGTCCGTGCCCAGAACGCATATTTGAGTGCTACTTGCGTCAGATTGTGTTTGATGATTGTCTCCTGCCACGTCCTGGCTGCTTCCCTCATACCCTGCGGTACGTTGAAGCCCTGTGCTGCTATCTAGCTTGCATCCATGGTTTTTGGAGCATCCATGACCAGCTTCCCTTCCCAAAACAGAAAAGCACAGTCTGACAGCAGAGATCGAAATGGAATGGACCATGCCTTGGCTTGGTCTGCAGCTTCTTTTGCTAGATCATCACATTTCTTTTGCCACATGGCTACCTCATGCGTAGCATGCGAATCGTGCTGAGCCGGGACGAAGAATTCTTCAATCCCATGTGCATGGATGAATTCAGCGTAGGCCAGCCTGAGTCTGTCTATCTAGACACACGACGATGGCGAGCCACCGGAGTTGCCAAAGACCGCCGCAGCATTATTTGCAATGGCAGCCATGATGCTCCTGCCTCTCCGGTCGACATGCTCTAGGAGTTCTATGGCCAAATGTTTCCCGCACCGCTCCGCACTCCATGAGGAGCCCGAGACGCACACTGCCGACCCTGCCGCTGATACGACCACCCCCTCAGCATCGACAAGGATCGCAGCCCACCCTATCCTGTCGCCTTTCTTTCACCCATCTGAGCACATGATCAGCGCACCTTGGGTTTCACTTCTGTGAACCTGTACGTTGCAGTGCGCATCATCAACATTGTCTCTCAACTCAGTGCCGAAAACCACACTCAACTCTTTCACACTCATCCACTCACGTGCTTGCTTGCATCCCAGTGCTCAATCTACGGTGACTCTTTTAGGAGCCACGCATGACGGCATGCTTCCCGCGTCAGTGCATTTTTGCTATTCACGAGCTGAAACCAAGTCAGGATGAATTTCATCTGAAATCGCAGGTATAGAGTCGGTAATCCGAACCCACACCCACTCAGGGGGGTATATATCAGTGCTTTTGGCACTTTGGGGGGTAGCTTGAGGGCTGCACAGGCCACCCGCTTAATCAGGTTTTGCGCTTTACAGACCCATGCCAGTTGCACTGGTACAACCGCAAAAACATAGTCCGGCCCTGCAATGGCATACGCGATCAGAATCCGCAGAAGCAGTACAAAGGAAGGCCCCAGCCTCATCGTGGTTGCATGAATCTTTTGAAGTCTGACACAAAGTTTATCTATGCACACTGTGGGACTGTGCCCCATCAGCAGGGGTATTCCTATCATTGCGAATTCTTTTTTGCAAAAATCAAAATTGCCGAATACCGTGTCAACTTTCCCTGCCTTCAGGACCGGTTTGTTTTTATTGAAATTTTGAAAAGCCGGAGTTTCGCGAAGTTAACTGAACCTCCCACACTCCAGCAGATGTCCCCTTCCGTCAGCAGAAAGTAGGACAAACCTTCTTCTGACAGCGCAAAGCCTCGTCTGTCATCAGAGTAACAAATCTGTGCTATCTGATGACCTTCTCTCCATGGCAGGCAGGGGAATAGAGCTTGTGATTCATACGCTCCTGGCCTTAACGACTCTGGTTGCATACCTTGTTACCAAACCGCAGAGTTGTACGATGTTCGGACTATGCCCGTGTTGTTAAAAATCCCCACCCCCAAGCTGCTGCCTTGAGGTCCCCCATGCCTCATTTGGAATGGTCCCACCAACCCAAAAGGGGATACTACACACACTCTCATGTTCTCAAACGTTGATCGCGTTCATCTCTCAACTCTCAGTTCAGGGTGTCGCGTGACTGCATCCTATCCTGGTCTGGCCACATTGCAAAAAGCATTTTTCTCATCCCAATCCACTGAGAAAAGCACACCATGTTTTGCACCACTGCGGGATTAGGAGCCTGCCCACCATAGGCGCTGCTTGCGGATACAATTGCTTCCTGTATGCAAAGAATTCTGATGGAATCAGCCCTGCCAGTTCTCATCCGATCTACATTCGGTGAAAAACATTCGTTGCGGACAGCCGGCACATAAAAGTTTCTAGCAGCATAGGCCTCCTATTCCTGGGCAACCATGTCGGAAATCGCCTCGAAGAGGGTTGTTAGATCAAGCGCAGGTGCGTACGCCATATACCCCCCTTTTTGGGGTCATTCGCGTACGATACCCCAAGGTATGGTACCGGATGTCCAACCCCTTGTAAAATCATCATTTTAGGAGAGAAAATGATCCCCCAATGAATTTTTCGTTTTTCACCCCATTAGCCCCCCGTGCGCGGGTACCCCAGTGACACCTGCAAGATTTCCGAAATTCGCTTTTTTCCGAAACCCTTCTGTCGCCCCTATTATGGGTTTGGGTGATGATTTAGTGACGATACGGGTACTTGAGCACTCATGGGGACCCACGTAGTGGCTGCCAAGCCCATATAGCCCATGCCATGGCCCCTCCAAAAGCCCCGAAATTGCCGTTGTGTAGGCTGTTTAGTGACACCTGCAAGATTTCCGAAATTCGCCTTTTTCCGAAACCCTTCTGTTGCCCCTGGGATGGGTTTGGGTGATGATTTAGTGACAATACGGGTACTTGAGCACTCTTGGGGACCCACATTGTGGCCGCTAGGCCTATGTAGCCCGAGCCATGGCCCCCCGAAAGCTTCAAAATTGATGTTTGTAGGTGGTTCAATGGCATTTGGTGTGAGCACAAACTGCTTAAGCAGCTTTCAACCCTCTACAAGTCAAAAATGGAAAATTTTGCAAAACATTTTTTTGATATTGTGACCACTTACAATGATGAAATATGCTATGTAAAGGATGATTTAGCCCCCTTTTATGTGGTTTTCACCCTATTTGGGTGTTGGGGGCGGTTTCCAAGGGGTCTAGGGCGCAACCTGCTTATGCAGTTTCCCCGCCTCAGCAGCTCAAAAATGGAAATCACCTCACAGAGGTTGTTAGATCAAAGCCAGGCAGGCGTATATGAGGGAAAATGCCACATACCCCCCCATTTTGGGCCTTTTTGGGCCTATGCGCGTACCCTACCCTAAGGGGTTGAATTATTAGTTTAACCCTTTGTAAAATCATTATTTTGTCCAATAAATGCATCCCCCAATGAGTTTTTGGTCCGGACCCCCCAAGACCCCCCCCCACTTGAAACCCACTTTTTTGAGTTTTTGAAGGGGGGTGGGGGGGGCTGGGGGGGGTTGGGCGGGGTCAAAAATTTCGAATAAATGACCCCCCCTTTTGTTGGGTTGAAAATCATGAATCTTTTGGTTTTTTTCCATTTTCAGCCGAAAAAGTGTTTCCGGGTCCCGACTCTATGGAGTTTGTATGGGGCGGAGTGGGACAAGCGCTGGTGCAGTTTATGCACTTTTCGGCCATTTTTGCTATGTTGGCGGTTTTGGCAACCTCGGTGACCCGGTGGTACGCACTCTGAGGGGTGTGAGTGGGGATGTTGTGACAGTATATGCCCACTAGGATACGAAAGGACATTTTTTGCAGTCTCTAGCCTTGCTGAGAGCCGGTCATAACCTGTGCCAAAGACGCGAAATGACTGTTTCCACCAATAATGGCCTAGTGAATGGGGAGGTACACAACCTGCTTATTGCGGTTTTTCAGCCCGGGCAGCTCAAAAATCGAAGTTTTCGAAACTTACTTCTTTTGATATTTTGATCACCTAAAATGACCATCCAAGGTATGTAAAGCATGTTTTAGGCCGTACGTACATATTTTTCACCCTATTTGGGTATTAGCTCCGGGGGGCTGGGGGGGCTCCCAAGGGATTGGTACACAACCTGCTTATGCGGTTTTTCACCCTAGGCAGCTCAAAACTTTGAAGTTTTTGAAACTTACTTCTCTGAAATTGTGATCACCGAAAATGACCATCCAAGCTATGTAAAGCATGTTTTAGGCCATATTTATGTCGTTTTTTCCCTTTTTGGTATGTGCCTTGCTTGGAGTAGATTCTCCGCGAGGTGCAGTTGCCGAAGGCTATAAAATCACCTCGCAGAGGTTGTTAGATCAAAGCCAGGCAGGCGTATATAGGGGAAAACGCCACATACCCCCCCATTTTGGCCATTTTGGGCCTATTCGCGTACCCTACCCCAAGGGGTTGAATTGTTCGTTTAACCCCTTGTAAAATCATTATTTTGTCCAATAAACGCATCCCCCAATGAGTTTTTGGTCCGGACCCCCCCAGACCCCCCCCACTTGAAACCCACTTTTTTGAGGTTTTGAGGGAGGTGGGGGGGGGGGGTGGGGGTGGTTGGGGGGGGGGTCAAAAATGTCGAAAAAAATGACCCCCCCTTTTTTTGGGTCGAAAATCATGAATCTTTTGGTTTTTTTCGATTTTGCGCCGAAAAAGTGTTTCCGGGTCCCGACTCCGTGGGCTTTGTATGGGGCGGAGTGGGACGAGCGCTGGTGCAGTTTATGCACTTTTCAGCCATTTTTGCTATGTTGGCGGTTTTGGCGACCTCGGTGACCCCGTGGTACCCACTCTGATGGGTATGAGTGGGGATGTTGTGACAATATATGCCTACTAGGATATGAAAGGATGTTTTTTGCAGTCTCTAGCCTCCCTTGGGGCCGTTCACAACCCGTGCCAAAGACGCGAAATGACTGTTTCCACCAGTAATGGCCTAGTGAATGGGCCGGTACACAACCTGCTTATGCAGTTTTTCACGCTGGGCAGCTCAAAAATCGAAGTTTTCGAAACTTGTGTTTTTGATATTGTGACCACCTGAAATGATCATCCAAGGTATGTAAAGCATGTTTTAGGCCGTATTTACGAGTTTTTCACCCTATTTGGGTAATAGGTCCGTGGGGGGGGGGGGGGGGGCCTCCCAAGGGGTTGGTACACAACCTGCTTATGCAGTTTTTCACCCTAGGCAGCTCAAAAATGAAATTTTTGAAACTTGTTTTTTTGATATTGTGACCACCTCAAATGACCATCCAAGGTATGTAAAGCATGTTTTAGGCCGTACGTACATATTTTTCACCCTATTTGGGTATTAGCTCCGGGGGGGTGGGGGGGCTCCCAAGGGATTGGTACACAACCTGCTTATGCAGTTTTTCACCCTAGGCTGCTCAAAAATCGAAGTTTTCGAAACTTGTTTTTTTGATACCGTGATCACCTAAAATGATCATCCAAGGTATGTAAAGCATGTTGTAGCCCGTATTTATGTAGTTTCCACCCTATTTTGGGTGTGTGTTGCTCGGGGTGGATTCTCTGCGAGGTGGACTTGCCGAAGGCAATAGAATTTCCGAACCTAATTTTGTTGATACTTTGACCATCCAAAATGATCAAATATCCTATGTAAAGCATGTTTTAGCCCCTCTTTATGTGTTTTTCACCCTATTTGGGTGTTATTGGGGGGGGGGGGGGGGCTCCCAAGGGGTCTAGGGTACAACCTGCTTATGCTTATGCTTATTTTCCGAAACTGATTTTTTTGATACTTTGACCATTCAAAATTATCAAATATCCCATGTGAAGCATGTTTTCGCCCCTTTTTATTTGTTTATGTGTGCTGCACGGACGCGCGAGTTCGGAAGTGACTTAGTCATTACCAGCTCGTCCCTCCGTGTCGCCGCACTCCACAGGCGGGGGGCGCCCTCACGGGGGGGGGGCGCTGAACTCAAGGGTCGGCCCTTCCCCCCAGCCCCTCGACCTCTGTGCATAGCCACGTGGACAGTAAAAGCGCAATACCCTCTTTATGTGTTTTTCACCCTATTTGGGTGTTGTGTGGGGGGGGGGGGGGGGGGCTCCCAAGGGGTCTTGGGCACAACCTGCTTATGCAGCTTTCCCGCCTCAGCAGCTCAAAAATGGAAATCACCTCGCAGAGGTTGTTAGATCAAAGCCAGGCAGGCGCATATAGGGGAAAACGCCACATACCCCCCCATTTTGGCCTTATTGGGCCTATGCGCGTACCCTACTCTAAGGGGTTGAATTGTCAGCTTAACCCCTTGTAAAATCATTATTTTGTCCAATAAACGCATCCCCCAATGAGTTTTTGGTCCGGACCCCCCCCAAACCCCCCCACTTGAAACCCACTTTTTTGAGGTTTTGAAGGAGGGGGGGGTCGAAAATGTCGAAAAAAACGACCCCCTTTTTTTTGGGTCGAAAATCATGAATCTTTTGTTTTTTTTTATTTTGAGCCGAAAAAGTGTTCCCGGGTCCCGACTCCATAGGGTTTGTATCGGACTGGGACGAGAGCTTTTATGCAGTTTATGCAGTTTCCAGCCATTTTTGCTATGTTGGCGGTTTTGGCAACCTTGGTGACCCCGTGGTGCCCACTCTGAGGGGTGTGAGTGGGGATGTTGTGACAGTATATGCCTACTAGGATGTGAAAGGACGTTTTTTTGCATTCTCTAGCCTTGCTGAGAGGCGGTCACAACCCGTGCCAAAGACGCGAAATGACTGTTTCTACCGATAATGGCATAGTGAATGGGCCGGTACACAACCTGCTTATTGCAGTTTTTCACCCTGGGCAGCTCAAAAATCGAAGTTTCCGGCGGTTGTTTTTCTTGATATTGTGACCACACAATATGACCATCCAAGCTATATAAAGCATGTTTTAGGCCGTATTCACGTGTTTTTCACCCTATTTGGGTATTAGGTCCACGGGGGGGGGGGGGCGGGTCCCAAGGGATGGGTACACAACGTGCTTATGCAGCTTTTGACCCTAGGCAGCTCAAAAACCGAAGTTTTTATGTTATGTTAGCGGTTTTGGCGACCTCGGTGACCTCGTGGTATCCACTTTGAGGGGTGCGAGTGGGGATGTTGTGACAATATATGCCTACTAGGATACGGAAGGACTTTTTTTGCAGTCTCTAGCCTTGCTTAGGGCCGTTCACAACCCGTGCCAAAGACGCGAAATGACTGTTTCCACCAATAATGGCCTAGTGAACGGGCCGGTACACAACGTGCTTATGCAGTTTTTCACCCCAGGCAGCTCAAAAATCGAACTTTTCGAAACCTGTTTTTTTGATATTGTGACCACGTAAAATGACCATCCAAGGTATGTAAAGCATGTTTTAGGCCGTATTTACGTGTTTTTCACCCTATTTGGGTATTAGGTTCTGGCGGGGGGTCTCCCAAAGGATTGGTACACAACCCGCGTATGCAGTTTTTCACCCAAGGCTGCTCAAAAACCTGCTTATGCAGATTTTCACCCTAGGCTGCTCAAAAATCGAAGTTTTCGAAACTTGTTTTTTTGATACCGTGATCACCTAAAATCATCATCCCAGGTATGTAAAGCATGTTTTAGCCCGTATTTATGTAGTTTCCACCCTATTTTGGGTGTGTGTTACTCGGGGTAGATTCTCTGCGAGGTGGACTTGCCGAAGGCAATACAATCACCTATGTAAAGAATGTTTTGGCCCCCCTTCGTGTGTTTTTCACCCTATTTGGGTGTGTGTGTGGGGGAGGGGGGGCAAGGGGTCTAGCGCACACAACCTGCTTCTGCAGTTTTCCGGGCTCGGCAGCTCAAAAATGGAAATCACCTTGCAGAGGTTGTTACATCAGAGCCAGGCAGGCGCATATAGGGGAAAACGCCACATACCCCCCCATTTTGGCTTTTTTGGGGCTTTTCGCGCACCCTACCCCAAGGGGTTGAATTGTTACTTTAACGCCTTGTAAAATCATTATTTTGTCCAATAAACGCATCCCCCAATGAGTTTTTGGTCCGGACCCCCCAGACCCCCCCCCACTTGGAACCCACTTTTTTGAGGTTTTCAGGGAGGTGGGGGGGGGGGGGGGGGTTGGGGCCGAAAATCACGAATCTTTGGGTTTTTTTTTATTTTGAGCCGAAAAAGTGTTTCCGGGTCCCGACTCTATGGGGTTTGTATGGGGCGGAGTGGGACGAGCGCTGATGCAGTTTATGCACTTTTCGGCCATTTTTGCCCTGTTGGCGGTTTTGGCAACCTCGGTGACCCGGTGGTACCCACTCTGAGGGGTGTGAGTGGGGATGTTGTGACAGTATATGCCTACTAGGATACAGAAGGACATTTTTTGCAGTCTCTAGCCCCGCCGAGGGCCGGTCCATGCCAGTGCCAAAGACGCGAAATGACTGTTTCCACCAATAGTGGCCCAGTGAATGGGCCGGTACACAACTTGCTTATTGCAGTTCTTCACCCTGGGCGGCTCAAAAATGGAAGTTTTCGAAACTTGTGATGATATTGTGACCACACAATATGATCATCCAAGGTATGTAAAGCATGTTTCAGGCCGTATCTACATGTTTTTCACCCTATTTGGGTATTAGGTCCGGGGCGGGGGGGGTCTCCCAAGGGATTGGTACACAACCTGCTGATGCAGTTTTTCACCCTAGGCAGCTCAAAAATGGAAGTTTTTGAAACTTGTTTTTTTGACATTGTGACCACCTAAAACGACAATCCAAGGTATGTAAAGCATGTTTTAGGCCGTATTCACGTGTTTTTCACCCGATTTGGGTATTAGGTCCGGGGGGCCGGGGGGGGGAGGGGGGTCTCCCAAGGGATCGGTACACGACCTGCTTATGCAGTTTTTCACCCTAGGCAGCTCAAAAATGAAAGTTTTCGAAACTAGTTTTTTTGATATTGTGACCACCTAAAATGACCATCCAAGGTATGTAAAGCATGTTTTCGGCCGTATGTACATGTTTTTCACCCTATTTGGGTATTAGGTCCGGGTGGGGGGGGGGGGGGGGCTCCCAAGGGATTGGTACAAAACCTGCTTATACAGTTTTTCACCCCAGGCAACTCAAAATCGAACTTTTCGAAACTTGTTTTTTTGATACCGTGGTCACCTAAAATGATCATCCAAGGTATGTAAAGCATGTTTTAGCCCGTATTTATGTGGTTTCCACCCTATTTTGGGTGTGTGTTGCTCGGGGTAGATTCTCTGCGAGGTGGACTTGCCGAAGGTAATAGAATCACCTATGTACAGAATGTTTTGGCCCCTCTTCGTGTGTTTTTCACCCTATTTGGGTGTGTGGGGGGGGGGGGGGGGGCCAAGGGGTCTAGGGCACACAACCTGCTTCTGCAGTTTTCCGGGCTCGGCGGCTCAAAAATGGAAATCACCTCGCAGAGGCTGTTAGATCAAAGCCAGGCAGCCGTATGTAGAGGAAAACGCCACATACCCGCCCATTTTGGCCTTATTGGGCCTATGCGCGTACCCTACCCCAAGGGGTTGAATTGTCAGTTTAACCCCTTGTAAAATCACTATTTTGTCCAATAAACGCATCCCCCAACGAGTTTTTGGTCCGGACCCCCCCAGACCCCCCCCACTTGAAACCCACTTTTTAGGGGGGGTGGGGGGGTGGGGGGGGGTGGGGGGGTGGGGGGGGGGGTCAAAATGTCGAAAAAATGACCCCCCCTTTTTTTGGGTCGAAAATCATGAATCTTTTGGTTTTTTTCGATTTTCGACTCCATGGGGTTTGTATGGGGTGGAGTGGGACGAGCGCTTGTGCAGTTTATTCACTTTTCGGCCATTTTTGGTATGTTGGCGGTTTTGGCGACCTTGGTGACCCCATGGTACCCGCCCCGAGGTGTGTGAGTGGGGAGATTGTGACAGTATATGCCTACTAGGATATGAAAGGACGTTTTTTGCGGTCTGTAGCTGTGCCGAGGGCCCGTCAAATGCCCGTGCCAACTACGCGAAATAGCTGTTTCTACCAATAATGGCCTAGTGAATGGGCCGGTACACAACCTGGTTATGCAGCTTTTCACCTTGGGCAGCTCAAAAATCGAAGTTTTTGAAACTTGTTTTTTTGATGTTGTGACCAGTCAAAATGACCATCCAAGGTATGTAAAGCATATTTTAGGCCGTATTTACGTGTTTTTCACCCGATTTGGGTATTAGGTGCGGGGGGGGGGGGGGTCCTCCCAAGGGATTGGTACACAACCTGCTTATGCAGTTTTTTACCCTGGGCAGCTCAAAAATGGAAGTTTTTGAAACTTGTTTTTTTGATGTTGTGACCACTCAAAATGACTTAGGCGGCCCTTTACGCACGTAGACTTCGTTGCTAAAAGGCACGATTCATGGCGATTTCAACATCCGTTTTTTGCCCCCCAAAAAAGCATATCAATTTTTTGGCCAACCCCACGTCGATTTTCATCGTGGGATACAACAACCTCGCCTTTTGTTGCTTCCAGAGGTGTACGTATACACCCCCTATTCCGGGCTGAAAATTGTATCATTTATGATTTTTGGGCACTGCCTTGCCCAAAAATTTGAAATGGCTTTTTTCAGTGGGTTCTTTAGTACACCTCTGTAGTCATCTCCACAGGTGATGTCATACTGCAGCAGCATGCATCAAAACTTGGCATACCCGTTATCAATGGGTCATCGCACCGCGGCATTATACTCGGAAGGCCACGAACAATGTACCTTGCCCAATCACTTCCATTCCTGTCCAAATGTGCACTTGAAAATGGACTTCCAGTACTTTTGGGCACTGCAGTGTCCAAAAAATTTAAAACTCCGTATTTCACTCCTATTGGTTCCCATTGTGTAACACCTGACAAAGGACTTATGAATCATCGGACGTTGGTACTCATCCTCTGCTCCTTGAAAATATATTGCCGGTTGTCTGACTGCCACCTTGGAGTGTACCCAGGCTTTGGAACGTTCCACGTCCATTGGGGGATACATTGTTTGGATCTTCGCTAGCTGCTTTTGGTCTATGCCGCATCAGGTTTATTTTGTGATAGTGTCTCTGTTTTCTTTGTCCCCTTACCTTTGCTGCCTGCGAACAGGACTTTTGTCCATGGATGCGGCTCCCTTCCGGCAGTTCCTTAGTTCGAAGGTATATGCTTCAAAGGAGGATCT
This sequence comes from Eutreptiella sp. 'Long Island Sound 2002', assembly GCA_964036045.1. NCBI lineage: Eukaryota > Euglenozoa > Euglenophyceae > Eutreptiales > Eutreptiaceae > Eutreptiella > Eutreptiella sp. 'Long Island Sound 2002'. Next base: position 21,723,756 of record OZ038392.1, on the reverse strand, counting down.
ATCTGAGGCTGTGGGTGTGGATAAGGGTGCCGATGCGTTTTGTACGTGGGTGTTAGATCTCCGGTTGGAGTGGAGAAGTAGGCGGTCCGTTGGTGAATACATCCAACAAAGGGACAGGCGGACCGTTAATTGTCTGCCGGACCAATGGTTCCGTGTTGCTGAGCAAGAGATTTTTACTATATGGTCTGTTCTACACAAGAGGTGTCGTCCATGTGCCAAGAGGGCTGTAGGTGTTCAACCCAAGAGTCGTGTGCAACGTAGGTGTTTGGCTCATATGGGTCAATGTTCTTACCATGTACCCTCCTTTGCAGTTCAAGGAGCAACTGTGTGCACCAGTCTTTGGCAGACCTTGGAAGGTAAACCCGCTGTTCTATGGTTTGATAATTTTTATAGACGTAACTTCCGGCCTGTGCCTGGTAATGAGAACCGGTCCCTTAATTGTACAGCTGGTGCTATCATACTCTTGAAACAACCTGTTGACGTTATGCCGTCTTTTCCTAGCCTCTCGGTCTTGCGGCAGAGGATTGGGTACACTGCAGACTTGTTGGTGCAGAGCCATAAAAACTTCATTGATGGCTTGCAAGGGTTGATGGACGACCCCATCCGCCTTCAACATGTTCGTTGCCCCTTGGACATACGACGGGCTAATGTTACCAGCCCAGCTTGGACCCCCTTTTTTCTCACAGACCTAACTGTTTCCGCTACCCCCGACCTTGTCTCTATTATTCACGGGCTCCAGGAGGTGCAGCAGCACACACAGCACCGTTTTCCATTGTTGGTCGACGAAAATATTCACTACCGTGTCCTTAAGCTCGTTTACAGCATCAGCTATGCTCGGTACAACGTGCCCCTGTTCATTACACGTACCCCGGTAGTGTATGGCACATGGCACCCATATAAATATTGTGTAACCCTGTGCTACAGAAGATTCTTCCCTTTATTTACCTATTTTTCCTATGGTTCACTCAATTTGGGCACTGCGGTGCCCAACTTTCCGAAACTCATCTATATGGAGCGTATGATTCTGGTGCTCTTGCACTTGGCCCATAAGTGGCGCCAACCTTTGGAACAAAAGTTACAGACTCTAAGGGGTTTGCACCGACCGGGTAACGCTAATCACAGCACACTTCTTACACAGGTGCAAGGGTTGGTAACACTGTTGTATGGTTACATTCCAGCCTTGTTTATTATTGGGTCGCAAGTGAGGGATTGTCATTGTTCTGCACAGGGAGAGCAGCACGCTGCAGGGCCATTGTTGAGCCGTTGCCTACACGTCCTTCTGAGGCTCACCCTAGGTTATGAGGACAAGGTTGAATATGTGCGCACCATTGTTGTTGCTAGGCTGTTGTGGTCCCAGTGGTTTGCCCGCTTACCTGGGGTGGCACACAGTGAGGAACCGTGTGAGGCCCTGTTAAGCCGTGTTGTGCACTTAATGGCACAACACCCTGGGAACTGTACGTTGCAACAGGTGCATGACCTGTTTATACTCACTCCCGTTGCAGACCAGACCCCAAAGGACTTGCAGTACGTTAATGTTCCCAAGGGACTGCCACAACTGGTTGATCGTCGTTTCACCAGATTGATGGCGCGATTTGATGTTGGTGTTATACCCCGCCTGGTCTGGTCCAGTCAGAAGTCGAGTATCGTGCAAGACAGGTGGGATCCTGCCAAGATGGATTTTCCTTGCGCACTAGATACGGTGCTCACTGCAGAGCATTACCAAGATCTATGTGCCAAGACATTGCAGACACTTGTTAAACCTGTTAAAGTTGATGCTGACGTGATGACAGAGCTGGGTAGATACGTGCCACAACGTCCTCCAGGTGATATGGACACAACAGTAGCACAGGCACAGGACATGTTACGCGCATGTAATACACCAGACCGGTACAAGCGACGCCGGCCAGCACGCGCTTTTGCGCAAAGGGACCCCACCCGGATACCCGCCCCCCCCAATGCTGATGGCGACAGTGACAGTGATGAGGACCCCCCCCCCCGCTGGTGGGGCAGCCGGAGATCCAGACCTGAGGGATTTTGTGGGTGATGATGGATGGGACCCGGACCCCCCCCCCCCAAGAAGCAGTGTCTGTTCAAAGTGATGATTCCGACGCCCCCGTGGCTGTCCTTTCGGAGCTGAATGAGTTTGACCCTCGATTTTTACCAGGTGCATCCGACTGTGATGCCATTTCTGCCATCTGTGTTCAATCGTCGAGCGCTGCCAGTAGTCATCAACATTAGAAGCCTGTAAGTCAACAATTTGCAGCCCTGTGGCCTTTTGTAGTCTGTCGTGTGACCCTTTGTTAGCCCCTTTGCTAAGCTATGCCTTCGGATACCGAACTGCCGGAAGGGGATGAGCAGCAGACCGCATCGCAAGCCGTTCACACAGCAGAGAAGACACGGGCGCAGTCGGGGCAGGCTCCAGTGAAGCGGACGGGGACAGACCGGGCAACGGAAACATTCCGGACAACGTGGATCAAAAAGGAGCTGGTCAAGATACAGCTGACCAAGATAAAGTTTGACACCGACCTCACGCGTGGGCAGACCAGAGAGAGGGACGAGGACTCAGTACTATCGCGGATCGCAAGCCTGAGGACAAATCCACCCTGCCGGCCTATCTCAAACATTCTCATATGGCGAAACGAAGGTACACTACCATCCTGTCACACACGCGTCGTAATTTTCACACAGTCTGGTCGTTTGGGCACTGCAGTGCCCATCTCGCTGATATCTCCCATCTCCCATCTCCCTGTGGTGCATTTTTCTATCAGCTGAAATTCCCTACTGCTTGGGCGGGGCTCATATCCTGACGGCACTCCAAAGACTTCACCGAGAATACTGTGAGAAGTCACGGGCACTGCCGGACTGGTTACAACACGTCTACTGCGAGGAGATCAGACACGACTGTCCTGTTGACATCAGAGAGATTATTGGAGGCGATCACAATGCGGTACAACACTCAGTGAGCAAGCTGAGTATGGGACAAGTGGCCGCTCGAATTTGGACTGAAGTGCAGAAGGGCAAAGCGTAAGAGATGCTGCTGGTGGCTCTGCGGAAGTGTGGCCGGCTGGGCGAGAAAACATCTGTGGTATGAGAGATGCACGATGAGACCACCGTTGTCAGTCTTTTGCGTACCTGTGGCCTGTCCAACACTGTATCCCTGCCAGGACTCAATCTGGAAAAATTGGAGACCGCTGGTTTCATTACTGCAGATATCTGGTGGCCGCGTGGCTGAGTTTATTGACACCTTTGAGAAGACTGCCGGTGAAGGTATTATGTCCTCTGAGCACCTGTTTTTGTCGTCTTTCGGTGTTCATGGGAGCTGCAGTGCCCAAATTCGATGCGACCCTAATTTTTGCACTGCAGTGCTCAACCCCTACACTCTGCGGCCGTTGACGGGACTGCATGGCGACCAGATGGATGAAATACTGCTGTACATGGCTGGAGATCGGGCCAAGATCGCAGGACTACATGCCAAGGCCAGACTGTTGAAGCGGGACCGCCTGTGGGAGATGCTGTACCTTCACCCGGACAACACGCTCATCCATCCTTCTCGACGTATGTTTATGGGGCGGCAGGGTCTGGCGCGATCGCTGTTGACCCCCCCCCCCCCGGACCCACGACGTAAGGCTGTTTCGATCCCAGTGGTACCCGTGGTCTCCTGCTCTAACAGTGAACGTGCATGAAATGCAAAGAGTCCGCAAACTGCTTGCAAAGTCGCCGAGGGCCGCCAAATTGTCACTGGGGAAATGGACCTGGAGTGCCGAAAATCCCTTACCAAGCTGGGACACCATCCAGAAAGCACCGCTGTGGCAGGATGAGGAATGGGCTGACTTGAGGATTGCGCTGGCGAGGCCTGTCAAGGAAACTGCAGTGACAACGACTGATGGGGAGAAATCAACAACTATCTGGCTCAACAAGCCGCAGGATGGGACTGAAGCAACCGGAGCTCGGGCAGAGGCAATTGCGTTGGTTCCTGGCAAGGCTATCCCGTATACGATTGCATTGAGGGAGTACAAAGCGGTATGCAACCATTAGGCATAAGAATGGGATCGATTTCGCATTGCTGGTCACTTTAGGCACTGCAGTGCCCATCTGTAATGAAATGTGCTTTTGACAACAGGTCTTCATTGAGTGTACGAAGGAACAAATGGACGATATCCATCCGCTGGTGCTGAAGGTTGCTGCGAAGTTGGTACCTGTGGCTATTGGTGGAATGACGGCCGACGTTAAGTTCCTGGTTAATCAATTGCGCGACTCTGAGGAGTGTGGAGGCTGGCAGTATATTATGACCTCTTTTTTTGATCAGGCAGTCGGTCACCCGACCTATCGGTTCGAGGAGAGGACTATTTGCTTCTGTGTCCCCGACAAGTTTAGGGTGAAGGTCCCGAATATTTTCATTTGCGATCAGGGTGCATACGGCAGCACCATTGGTCTGGCAGCGGCTGGTTGGCTCCTGCGTGTGCTTGGTATTGTTCCCCGACGCGACAGACAGTCCGAGGATGAAGTCTGGCTCCTGCTTTTGACAGCATCGGCTGTATTGCCAGCACAGCTCCTGTCCTGCCTTCCTGAGTCCCCCTGTCTGGCAGCTTGCTTCACTGGGCGCCAGGGTTTGTTTAACGAGTTCTGTGAACAGCTAGCGGTGTATGTGCAGGAGATGGACTGTGTCTACTTGGTTAACTGGGACGCTTGGATGCCAAGGATTAGGGACTGTATGCCAGTTGTGGTGCAGCGGCCTGGGGAAGGGGAAGATGAGGAGGGGGGGGACGATGTGGAGGAAGAGGAGGATGACGAGATCGTGCTGGTCGGAGGTGGTGACAGCAAGAAGAGGAGCACCCCCAGCAAGAAGAAGCCGTCCTCCGACGACAGTGGGGATGAGGTTGATGATCCCCCCAAAAGGCCAGCCAAAAAGGCCAAGGACAGTACCCCCCTCAATATGTTTCACGCCAAAGTAGGTCAGGCCAAGGGTAAGAAGGCTCCACCAAAGAAGAAGTAGACTGCGTTGCGCGGTTGGCACTGCCTGTGTCCATGTCAGTAGTTTTTTCGCCTCGATTTGCACACTGTCGCGTGTCTTGTTCTTTGCAGGTGTGAGACTGGTGCCCTTTTTCATGTTTTGGTAATTTTGGGCGCTGCAGTGCCCAAATTCAGCGACTCGCCATTTTTTTACCCCTGCTGCGCCACTTCTTTTGCAGGCATTGTTGCCGTCAATTATTATTGCATTGGCTGCACTGGCAGCGCCTCCGTTGTTTGTCGGCACCACTGGTGGTGCATTATTTGTCACGATTCGCATACAATCACAGTGACTGGGTCAGCAGACGCGGTAACAAAAAGCAAACCAGAGTTTTGCATGTGTTTGCCTGTCGTCCTCCTTGCTTCATTTTTTAGGTTGCATTTTACGGTGTGGTTTGAAATGCAGCAGCGGATGATTTCGAAGAATTGGGTTTTTCTTTGGATGGACACTGCAGTGCCCAAATTTGAAGGGGATATATGACTTTTGACTGGCACGTGTTGTACCCCCTACGCACAGTCATTTTGGATAATTCACAGGTTTTTGGGGGTGTTCCCTGCAAAGCACAATTGTGCAATTTTTCAAAGTGGTTTTTCAGCCCCCGTTTTGGGGTGGTACCCATTTGGGAACTGTGGCAATTTTGTTACGTGCGTATAGGGCCGCCTAAGAATGATCATCCAAGCTATGTAAAGCATGTTTTAGGCTGTAGTTACGTTTTTTTCACCCGATTTGGGTATTAGGTGCTCGGGGGGGGGGGGGGGGTCTCCCAAGGGATCGGTACACAGCCTGCTTATGCAGCTTTTCACCGTGGGCAGCTCAAAAATCGAAGTTTTTGAAACTTGTTTTTTTGATGTTGTGACCACTCAAAATGACCATCCAAGCTATGTAAAGCATGTTTTAGGCTGTAGTTACGTGTTTTTCACCCGATTTGGGTATTAGGTGCTCGGGGGGGGGGGGTCTCCCAAGGGATTGGTACACAACCTGCTTATGCAGTTTTTCACCTTGGGCAGCTCAAAAATCGAAGTTCTTGAAACTTGTTTTTTTGATATTGTGATCACCTAAAATGATCATCCAAGATATGTAAAGCATGTTTTAGCCCGTATTTATGTAGTTTAAACCTTATTTTGGGTATGTGTTGCTTGGGATAGATCCTCTGCGAGGTGGACTTGACGAAGGCAATAGAATCACCTCGCAGAGGTTGTTAGATCAAAGCCAGGCAGGCGTATATATGGGGAAAACGCCACATACCCCCCCATTTGGGCCTATTGGCGTACCCTACCCCAAGGGGTTGAATTGTTCGTTTAACCCCTTGTAAAATCATTATTTTGTCCAATAAACGCATCCCCCAATGAGTTTTTGGTCCGGACCCCCCCCCCCCGACCCCCCCCACTTGAAACCCACTTTTTAGGGGGGGGGTGGGGGGGGGGTGGCGGGGGTGGCGGGGGGGGAGGGGGGGGGGGTCAAAAATGTCGAAAAAATGACCCCCCCTTTTTTTGGGTCGAAAATCATGAATCTTTTGGTTTTTTTCGATTTTGAGCCGAAAAAGTGTTTCCGGGTCCCGACTCCATAGGGTTTGTATGGGGCGGAGTGGGACGAGCGCTTATGCAGTTTATGCCCTTTTCAGCCATTTATGCTATGTTGGCGGTTTTGGCAACCTCGGTGAACCCGTGGTACCCACCCTGAGGGGTGCGAGTGGGGATGTTGTGACAATATATGCCTACTAGGATACGAAAGGACGTTTTTTCCAGTCTGTAGCCTTGCTTATGGCCGTTCACAACCCGTGCCAAAGACGCGAAATGACTGTTTCCACCAATAATGGCCTAGTGAATGGGGAGGTACACAACCTGCTTATTGCAGTTTTTCAGCCCGGGCAGCTCAAAAATCGAAGTTTTCGAAACTTGTTTTTTTGATATTGTGACCATCCAAAACGACATTTCAAGCTATGTAAAGCATGTTTTAGGCCGTATTTACGTGTTTTTCACCCTATTTGGGAATCAGGTCCGGGAGGGGGGGGGGGGGGGGGGGGGGGCTCCTAGGGGATTGGTACACAACCTGCTATTGCAGCTTTTCAACCCGGACAGCTCAAAAATGGAAGTTTTTGAAACTTGTTTTTGTGATATTGTGATCACCTAAAATGACCATCCAAGGTATGTAAAGCATGTTTTAGGCCGTATTTACGTGTTTTTCACCCCATTTGGGTATTAGGTCCAGGGGGGGGGGGGTCTCCCAAGGGATTGGTACACAACCTGCTTATGCAGTTTGTCACCGTGGACAGCTGAAAAATGGAAGTTTTTGAAACTTGTTTTTCTGATATTGTGACCGGCTAAAATGATCATCCAAGGTATGTAAAGCATATTTTAGGCCGTATGGACATCTTTTTGACCCTATTTGGGTATTAGGTCCCGGGGGTGGGGGGGGGGTCTCCCAAGGGATTGGTACACAACTTGCTAGTGCAGTTTTTCACCCTGGGCAGCTCAAAAATCGAAGTTTTCGAAACTTGTTTTTTTGATACCGTGATCACCTAAAATGATCATCCAAGGTATCTAAAGCATGTTTTAGCCCGTATTTATGTAGTTTCCACCCTATTTTGGGTGTGTGTTGCTCGCGGTAGATTCTCTGCGAGGTGGACTTGCCGAAGGCAATAGAATCACCTCGCAGAGGTTGTTAGATCAAAGCCAGGCAGGCGTATATATGGGGAAAACGCCACATACCCCCCCATTTGGGCCTATTCGCGTACCCTACCCCAAGGGGTTGAATTGTTAGTTTAACCCCTTGCAAAATCATTATTTTGTCCAATAAACGCATCCCCCAATGAGTTTTTGGTCCGGACCCCCCTAGACCCCCCCCACTTGAAACCTACTTTTTAGGGGGGGGGGTGGGGGGGGTGGGGGTGGGGGGGGGTGGGGGGGGGGTCAAAAATGTCGAAAAAATGAGCGCCCCTTTTTTTGGGTCGAAAATCATGAATCTTTTGGTTTTTTTCGATTTTGAGCCGAAAAAGTGTTTCCGGGTCCCGACTCCATAGGGTTTGTATGGGGCGGAGTGGGACGAGCGCTTATGCAGTTTATGCCCTTTTCAGCCATTTATGCTATGTTGGCGGTTTTGGCAACCTCGGTGAACCCGTGGTACCCAGACTGAGGGGTGCGAGTGGGGATGTTGTGACAGTATATGCCCACTAGGATACGAAAGGACATTTTTTGCAGTCTGTAGCCTTGCTTATGGCCGTTCACAACCCGTGCCAAAGACGCGAAATGACTGTTTCCACCAATAATGGCCTAGTGAATGGGGAGGTACACAACCTGCTTATTGCAGTTTTTCAGCCCGGGCAGCTCAAAAATCGAAGTTTTCGAAACTTCCTTCTTTTGATATTTTGATCACCTAAAATGACCATCCAAGGTATGTAAAGCATGTTTTAGGCCGTACGTACATATTTTTCACCCTATTTGGGTATCAGGTCGGGGGGGGGGGGGGGGGGGGCTCCCAAGGGACGGCTGCAAAACCTGCTTATGCAGCTTTTCAACCCGGACAGCTCAAAAATCGAAGTTTTCAAAACTTGTTTTTTTGCTATTGTGACCACCCAAAATGACCACCCAAGGTATGTAAGCATGTTTTAGGCCGCATTTACGTGTTTTGCACCCTATTTGGGAATCACGTCCGGGGGGGGGGGGGGGGGTCTCCTAGGGGATTGGTACACAACCTGCTTATGCAGCTTTTCACCCCGGACAGCTCAAAAATGGAAGTTTTTGAAACTTGTTTTTGTGATATTGTGATCACCTAAAATGACCATCCAAGGTATGTAAAGCATGTTTTAGGCCGTATTTACGTGTTTTTCACCCGATTTGGGTATTAGGTCCAAGGGGGGGGGGGTCTCCCAAGGGATTGGTACACAACCTGCTTATGCAGTTTGTCACAGTGGGCAGCTCAAAAATCGAAGTTTTTGAAACTTGTTTTTTTGATACCGTGATCACCTAAAATGATCATCCAAGGTATGTAAAGCATGTTTTAGCCGGTATTTATGTAGTTTCCACCCTATTTTGGGTGTGTGTTGCTCGCGGTAGATTCTCTGCGAGGTGGACTTGCCGAAGGCAATAGAATTTTTTGCTATGTTGGCGGTTTTGGCGACCTCGGTAACCCCGTGGTATCCACTCTCAGGGGTGGGAGTGGGGATGTTGTGACAGTATATGCCTACTAGGATACAGAAGGACGCTTTTTGCAGTCTCTAGCCTTGCTGAGAGCCGGTCACAACCCGTGCCAAAGATGCGAAATGACTGTTTCCACCAATAATGGCCTAGTGAATTGGCCGGCCCACAACCTGCTGATGCAGTTTTTCACCGTGGGCAGCTCAAAAATCGAAGTTTTCGAAACTTGTTTTTTTGATATTGTGACCACCTAAAATGACCATCCAAGCTATATAAAGCATGTTTTAGGCCGTATTTACATGTTTTTCATCCGATTTGGGTATTAGGTGGGGGGGGGGGGGGTTCCCAAGGGATTTGTACACAACCTGCTTATGCAGCTTTTCACCGTGGGCAGCTCAAAAATCGAAGTTTTCGAAAAGTGTTTTTATGATATTGTGACCACACAATATGACCATCCCAGGTATGTAAAGCATTTTTTAGGCCGTATTTACATGATTTTCACCCTATTTGGGTATTAGGTTCGTGGCGGGGGGGGGGGGGGGGGGGTCCAAGGGATTGGTACACAACCTGCTTATGCAGTTTTTCACCGTGGGCAGCTCGAAAATTGAAGTTTCCGAAAAGTGTTTTTATGATATTGTGACCACACAATATGACCATCCAAGGTATGTAAAGCATGTTTTAGGCCGTATTTACATGATTTTCACCCGATTTGGGTATTAGGTATTGGGGGGGGGGGGGGGGGCTCCTAGGGGATTGGTACACAACCCGCTTATGCAGTTTTTCACCCTAGGTAGCTCAAAAATCGAAGTTTTTGAAACCTGTTTTTTTGATATTGTGACCACACAATATGACCATCCAAGATATGTAAAGCATGTTTTAGGCCGTATTTACATGTTTTTCGCCCTATTTGGGTATTAGGTCGGGGGGGGGTGGGGTTCCAAGGGATTGCTACACAACTTGCTTGTGCAGCTTTTCACCGTGGGCAGCTCAAAAATGGAAGTTTTTGAAACTTGTTTTTTTGATATTATGAGCACACAATATGACCATCCAAGATATGTAAAGCATGTTTTAGCCCGTATTTATTTAGTTTATACCCTATTTATACCCTATTTTGTGTGTGTGTTGCTTGGGACAGATTCTCTGCGAGGCGGACTTGCCGAAGGCAATAGAAATCACCTCGCAGAGGTTGTTAGATCAAAGCCAGGCAGGCGTATATAGGGGAAAACGCCACATACCCCCCCATTTTGGGCTTTTTTGGGCCTATGCGCGTACCCTACCCTAAGGGGTTGAATTGTTCCTTTAACCCCTTGTAATATCATTTTTTTGTCCAATAAATGCATCCCCCAATGAGTGTTTGGTCCGGACCCACCCAGACCCCCCCCACTTGAAACCCACTTTTTTGAGGTTTTCAGGGAGGGGGGGGGTGGGGGGCTGGGGGTGGGGGGGGGGTCAAAAAATGACCCCCCCTTTATTTGGGTCGAAAATCATGAATCTTTTGGTTTTTTTCGATTTTGAGCCCAAAAAGTGTTTCCGGGTCCCGACTCGATAGGGTTTGTATGGGGCGGAGTGGGACGAGCGCTTATGCAGTTGATGCACTTTTTCAGCCATTTTTGGTATGTTGGCGGTTTAGGCGACCTCAGTGACCCCGTGGTACCCACCTTGAGGGGTGTGAGTGGGGATGTTGTGACAGTACATGCCTGCCAGGATACGGAAGGACGTTTTTTACAGTCTCTAGCCTTGCTTAGGGCCGCCCACAACCCGTGCCAAAGACGCGAAATGGCTGTTTCCACCAATAATGGCCTCGTGAATGGGCCGGTACACAACCTGCTTATGCAGTTTTTCACCCTGTAGAGCTCAAAAATCGAAGTTTTCGAAACTTATTCCTATGATATTGTGATCACCTAAAATGACCATCCAAAGTATGTAAAGCATGTTGTAGGCTGTGTGTACGTGTTTATCACCCCTTTTGGGTATCAGGTCGGGGGGGGGGGGGGGGGGCTCCCAAGGGATCGGTACACAGCTTGCTTATGCAGCTTTTCACCGTGGGCAGCTCAAAAATCGAAGCTTTTGAAACTGATTCTTTTGATATTGTGACCCCGCAATATGACCATCCAAGGTATGTAAAGCTTTTTTTAGGCCGTATTTACATGATTTTCACCCTATTTGGGCATTAGGTCTTGGGGGGGTTGGGGGGGGGGGGCTCCCAGGGGATTGGTACACAACTTGCTTGTGCGGTTTTTCACCCTGGGCAGTTCAAAAATCGAAGTTCTCGAAACTTGTTTTTTTGATATTGTGATCACGTAAAATGACTATCCAAGGTATGTAAAGCATGTTTTAGGCCGTATTTACGTGTTTTCCACCATTTTTGGGTATTATTTCCGGGGGGGGGGGGGGTTCCCAAGGGGTTGGTACACAACCTGCTTATGCCGTTTTTCACCTTGGACAGCTCGAAACTCGAAGTTTTCATAACTTGTTTTTTTGATATTGTGATCACTTAAAATGACCATCCAAGCTATGTAAAGCATGTTTTAGCCCTTATTTATGTAGGCTTTACCCTTTTTTGGGTGTGTGTTGCTTGGGGTTGAATCTCTGCGAGGTGGACTTGCCGAAGGCAGTAGAAATCTTTATGAGACAAAGATGAATCACCATCCGCCACCATTGACTGTCTGTTCCTGCATCCGGGTTAAATAGCAGCTACACAAGAGTATACCATGCTGCACCGGTCAACTTTCAATACCAATACCAATACGAAGCTCCTAGGCATCTCTTCACAGGACGTCGCCTCTGACCGTGATCTGTGCAACATATCCACAAAGTCATCGAGCGTTGGTGCCTCACCTGCCACATCTTCATGTACCCTGTGTAGACGTGTACACACCTCTGTATCCTGTGTACACGTGTACACACCTCTGTACCCCGTGTACACGTGTACACACCTCTGTACCCTGTGTACACGCGTACACACCTCTGTACGCTGTGTACAGGTAAATCGACCTTTGTACCCTGTATACACGTGTGCACACCTCTGTACCCTGTGCGCACGTGTACACAGCTCTGTACCCTGTTTACACGTCTACACACCTCTGTACCCTGTGTACACGTGTGCACACCTTTGTACCCCATGCGCACGTGTACACACCTCTGTACCTTGTGTACACGCGTACACAGCTCTGTACCCTGTCGCAAGTACTGAGGGCATGGGCATGTAGAGCTCCGACCTGCCATATGGGTGCATGCGCACGGCGCAACGCTGCTGCAGAGACGCTTTGAAAGAGACGCATCGGCTTGGCTATCTTCGGGGACATGGAGAGGTCGTGCAACAGCGGAATCTTGAGGGGTCCTGGCGGCTGGCGTGACGAGGGTTTAGCCAAGAAGTCAACGTGGGCGGCAATGAGGCGCATAGACCCTGGTACGAGGCGTACTCCGTGGAAATGGAGCTTATCTGGGTGCCCGATGCGGCCAACTCCTTCCGACAAAGATGCGCGGGACGCCGCTTCCGCCGTCACTCCGGCCAGGCTGGATCCCAGGAAGTGCGTGTCATCGATGAACATGACCCGTCCACATGGGAGACCCGGCCAGAGGGGCAAAAGGTGTCCGGCAGGGGCAGGCCGTCTGGCGGAACCGGTAGGTAGGCGTTGAGCACGCGCTGGGTGGCCTGGAACCCTTCACTTGCGAAAGAGTCTCCTTGGTTCCGGCCCTGCCCAGTGGCGAAGTGGGGGGCCAGGCCCTCGCGTGTGAGAGGGTGTATGCGCAGTTGACTGTACACCTGGTCCGCCCATTGACCAAAATCCCACACCGGCTAGAGGGTCCGGGTTAAAGGGGAGGACGCATCCCTGGGCTCCCGCAAGAAGGCGTCGCTCTCGTCCCAATCGGCATCCCCGAACTCCCCGGCACGCCGAAATGCCACCACTGCTGCAGCTCGACACACCAGCAGAAGATGCTGCGGGAGCGTGGCCACACGATAGCTGAACACCTCGGGGGTCAGGGCGCCGGTGACCTCCAGGGAGTCGTTGAGCCGCTGCTGCCCAATGCCCGTGTAATCCCGCACCAGCGCCGACTCCATGGTACACGGCCGGTAAGACCCGTAAAGGTGGCGAGGTCCTTTATGCTTGTCTGGCAGGATGCCCTGCTGTTGACGGGGCTATCATGGACGCACCGGTGCACCCTGCCTCCACCAGACGAAGTCGCCTCACCCCTCCCATGGCGCCACACTTTCCCAGCCGTTTCGGTACGCGACCCACCAGCCCTGGCTGTAGGGTCCTACAACGCATTCTGCAACAACGTTGGCGGCGCCCACAACCAGACTGAAGTCTTGCCAGCGGTCATTCAGACTCTGGACCCGGACTTTGTCATCTTGTAGGAATGCTGGGATCTGGACCGGGCTGCCTCCTTCATCCCCCCTTCTCATCACGTCTTCCGCGGGTCCTCTGATGGCCGCAGGTCGGGCCTGTTGATCGCGGTCCGTCGCTGCTTGCGCAACCTTGACTCCCCTGATTGCTTGGTGCATGATGGGCACCACTGGGTTGCAGTATTGGTGCACATCATCCCTCGGGGCCGCCTTCTCATCGTGAACGTGCACCTCCGCCCGCACCTACGGTATGGCGAGTGGCTGCAGGAGATGTGCACGGTTGACGCGTGCGCGCGGCGCGTTGGGGCAGATATGTCCATAGTGGGGGTGATTTCAACTCTATGGGCGCCCCGGGCACCCCATTAGCCACCGCCCTTGGCACGAAAGGCGCTCTCACCGCGTGGTACCGAGTGTTGCCCCCGAACTGCCCCACCAATTTCACCCGCGTGGCGGGCCTCAACCGGCAGACGGCCATCGACCATGTATTCTTGCGAGGCGATGTGACGCAGGCGGACCACGAGGTGGTGCCCACAGCCAGCTCTCACGCGGGCATCTTCATGACTGTCACTCGGGCAGCCGGACGGGCGGATCCGTACGCATGGAAGCTGTTTCGCTGGCGCGCTGCCACCGAGGAGCAGCGGGAGCAGTTTCGTGCTGCCCTCGCACTCATGTGGGGTTGGCTCGCCGTTGCCCCCACTCCAGCTGCAGACTACATCGGGTGCCTTCACTTCTTGGCCTCCCAGTACATCCCCCTCCCAATATCCCTCCCAGCAGTTCTGCGCCGTCTGTGCTGCCATCCGCCTCCATGGGCCACAACTGCTCTGCACAGCTTCATCGCCGAGGCCTCTACAGTGGCCCCCGACCGACGGAGCGCGCGCCGCATGGCCGGACTATCAGCCACTTCGGTCACTAGCGCTACACCAGCGTCCATGTGCCTGCCGTCAGCGCGGTTGGAAAATTCCCAGTTGTACCGAGTCCATGACGATGCTGTCGATCCCCTGCTCCGTCTGCCGCAGCACTGCATATTCACCTGCCAGGATGCCTCCCGGAGCTCGGCGGAGGGCCCACGCTGGCACGTTGTCCAACGACGTCGCCAGAGACCCCGATCGGTCCACTTGCGCGGCCAAGGACTGCACAGTCAAGAGGGGCTCCCAGGCCCGAGCTGAAGCGTAGGCCCAGCGATTGGCGGGGTGCTGAGGGTCCAGGCCTGCGCGGAGCGTGGCCTGGAATACTGGAACCGGCAAGGACATGGCGAAGTCGACGGGGTCGCATGCGGACGGTTGTCGGCCCAGCTTATACCTGTCTGTGTCCACTGCGATGAAACGGTCATGAGTAACAAAGTGCGCTTGGGCCGTCACCTCAGCCAGCCGCGCCGCCCTCGTCGCAAGCGGGGCGTCGGGACGTGGGCGGATGTCGTTGCCTTCTAAGATAAATTTTTTTCACACTTCTGAGCAGGGTTTTTGGTGCAGGAAAAACAAACCACATTTTTTGGCATGGGCAACAAGGACAAATCAGAGAGAAAGGTGGTCAATAGCGGTGGATATCGGTTTTTGGAAAACCGCCCCTCTGAGTTTTAGGCCAAAAGCTTAGATCAGAAGTTTGGTTTAGGTGAATTTTTTGTTTGAAAACTTTTAGTGGTTTCTCATAAATTGGTTTCCCATAGTCAGCTGGGTTTTTAGGTGGCAGTGAAACCCCCCCACTCAGGATAGTGCAGGAATACCCGAAAGAAAGTAGAGGGACCTTAGGCAAGGACTCCAGGTCCTGGGGGTAGGAGGATGTGCAATAATCCGGTTATTTCTGTAAATTTCTGTGCATTTCCCTGCGCAAAGCGCTGACCACCCGCCGGGCCACTGAGGCAGTCGTGATGGACGGCGCGCCGCGCAGGTGCGGGCAGAAGGCGCCCGGCAAAAGCAGTTGACTCTGGGCGGTGAGGATGGCGGCCTCGTGAGGGCGCGGGCGGGCGCACTGCTGGCATAGTTCAGAGGCTATGATGGTGTTGACCCGGACTGGGGACACACGGGCCCACAACCCGGACGGCCGGGAAGAGTATAGCGTATAGAAACCGGGCGGTAAGCGCGGCAGGAAAGGCGACGCCAGAGGCTGCGCATCCCAAGGTACACCAAGGTACTAGCCACACATAAGGGAGGTGTCGCGCAGCCTCCATGCGGTACCACACGGAGGAGTCTGGCGATCCACAGCTGGAGCCCGTTGAGGGCGATGGCTCGGAGTGGGCCAGGGACAGCGGCCAGGACACCGTCGATCTCGGGTACCCTGGTACTATGACTGGGGCCGGCGCACCTGGGGGGGGGGGTGCGTGGGGTTGAAGCATCACAAACGCCCCACACAATCCGCAGCCAATTCCGGCATGGTGCAAAGGGGACACGCAAAGCTCCGCACGCCAAGCAGATAGGCCTGGCGGCAAGCTGCGGCACCACTCCTGCGGCAGAAGGGCGCCACGCCGCTAACGCCGCATGCAGCGCACGGAGCGCCCGCAGCGGCCTTTGCTCTGCCACGGCCACAGCCAGGGCCCACAGCACCGTGTCAGGGGCGCTCCCGGGCGGTAGGACGTCAGGACGGTGGAGTCATCGCTTCCCCGTGCCCGGCTACATCGGGCTGGTGCGTGTTGTTGTGGGGGCGGCACGTTCCAAGGAGACGAGCCTGTCCCACTCCGCTCCCACCGTTGTCTTGCGTTTTGGTGGCGTCTGTGCGTTGCCGCTTGGTTGCCCTGGTGTCCGGCGAGTCTCCTGGCCGTTGGGATGGCGGGATGGTGAGGGCGTTGGAGTCGGCGCGGAACAGCTCACCGGTAGAATCACGGCGTCCTTGGAGCGTCGCCTCCCAACCCGTCGCATGAATGTACGTGCGGGTGTGTTTCGCCGCGAACAGGGAGTGGTACACAGGCCCAGGTACTGCCGCAAACCCGAAGCCGGCCCGAGCGTCTCCAGGGGTCATGTACACAGGCCTGCAGAAGCTAGGACAGGGCCGCTGATGCCTCCGAGGGGTCTAGGCGTTGAAGACCTTGGATACGAAGCACACAGCTCTCGGGCGTCGTGTCGGGCGGCTGCAGGCCCGGTTGATGAGCAGACCGGGAGACTGACGCTGGTGCGGCGCATCCCACGTTCAACGCCGGACTGCCAGGGGACGGCAGCTGGGACGTTTGAACTGGAGCCGCAGGAGGCGCCACACCCTCTTGTAGAAAGCAGGCATGGCCGTCGGCGGCCGTTGGCTTGAGCGCGCGGCGGACAACTGCGAGCAGAGCTTCATGCTGAGACGGCCGGGTGAGGGATATAGTGAGCGCCAAAAGCCCCTTCCGAAACGTCGCGGCGTCGCGGGCGGGGCCCATGTCGGTGAAGGTTGTCATAGTCAGGGCCTCGTCGGTAGCTATCGTCACCGCTGCGCCAGACCAAGTGCAGAAGCCCCGCTGTGTCGCTCACGGCAGCCAAGGTGGTTCGCTGCTTACTCTCTTGATCTGGCCCCCCAAACTTGTCAGTGACCTTCTTGACAAAAGCCTCAAGCTCCTGCGCCAGACGGGGCCGGGATCCGGGGGGGCAAGTCTCCCACAAAGACTTGGCCGCCAACACGAGGGTCGCTGTAGTAGTCACCGAGCCCAGACTCTGCGTGATGCGCGCGGGCAGGTGATAAGGCTTGGCTAGCAGCGCCAAGGCCGAAGCCATTGTGGGCGATTGGTAATTGGCCACCACTGAGAGGTTGTCGAGCATGGTCTGGACGCTGGAGGGGTCCACCACAGGCGGCCGGTCAAGGAATTCTTCCCATGCCAGTGACACAGCCGGGTTGGCAGTTGACGATTCAAGCAGACGTTCACGCCCAGAAGCTCCGCCTCGATTCCCGGGAAAGTCAAGCTGCCATCTTTCTTGCTCCGCCAACTCAGAACGCCACCTTGCGGGGTGCAGCGGACCAGTTCCAAGATAGCGCTCATTCTTGTCGGATGTCAGCACGACGAACGCTGGGTACGCCAGCTGCAAACCTTTGTGCCGGGCAGCCCAAACCGCCAGCCAGTGTAGGATTGGGAAGCGGAGCAGGACTGGCTTGATGGCGGTGACCCAGCCCAGCAGGTCAAGGAACTCAGGGAAGGACAGGTTCCGAAGCGGCTCGTCTCCAAAAGGGCGGACATGGGCGCATATCGCTGTCAGTAGGGCCGTGCGGTCAGCTTCAGGTTTGCCCGCCACATACTCCAGGAGCAGCTGGCAGCACTCCTGGTAGCTGAGCCACGAGTAGGTGGGAAGTGGGTGCGCAGCGTGTGTACATCAAGGTCTTGAAGGCGCCCCGCAAAGACTGCCCAGAAGAGGGCCATGGATGCGAGAAGAGGGGACTGCTGCAGGACAATGTTGGACACGTTCGTGGTGCCGTGCTGCAGTGTACACTCGGCCCGCCCCCAGGTCCTCCGTCACGGACAGCACAGGCCAGGTCTCCGCAAGGCGCAACTGAGCTTGCCGCTCCGCGGGAGAGAGATTGGCGAAGGCGTGACGGCTGTGGGCGTTAGGCATGGTACCTGAGGCGAGGACATGCAATGCGGTAGGGGGGGGGGGGGGGGCTGGGGCAGATGCAGTAGTCTACGAAGCAATCTGTTGTCTCGTTGAAGCTGTCAGCAGTCGGTTCAGGCGCTCGCGGCCATTGGTGCTGTCGCGCTGCCTACGCTGCGTATGTGCCTATTCGGGCTTACGGGCACCGTGCAGAATGGCGCGGCAGCCGCGTGTGCTGCAGGGTATGTCGGGCAGAGTACAGGTCGGGGACTGAGGCAAGGAAGCAGTCACAGGGAGGGGGATGGCATATGGTGCAGATGGGGCTTGAGCCAGGTGCGATGACAACTGTGTCCGCTACGATGATAACCAGAGCGCCATAAACAGGGCGGTGACTGGGGTTGGAGCCAGGTACCAGGTCCAGGGCGTACTAGACGGTCAGGACTCGCTGACCAGTGCCCGGGAAGATGACAACCACCTCTCCCGCTGCGCTGCAGCCACAAGCAGGGCGGCTACTGGGGCTGGATGCCTCGTTCGCAACAGCTCAGGGTGAGGTAGGCAGCGTCGGAGAGGCACGACCAGCTGCCCAGGGCCCGCGACGACGACAACCAGGGCGCCCGCTCCGTGGGGGCTACAAACAGGACGGTGACTGGGGCTGGAGCCAGATACCACAGCTGCTGCTGCCCCGGGACGCGGTGAAGAAGTCGTCGCCCAGAATGTTGATGAAGGCAGCGATGGACAGCTCTTACGACATGTCTGGGACCACAAGAGAAAAATGATACCATGTCCCTCCCTGAGCATGGTGCCCAGGGCGTGCCCGTTCACGCAGGTCTCGTCGCCCAAAAGTGGAGGAACGGTCGCCCTGGACGTCGCAGCACGGGCCAAGCCTCGCCACCACCGAGGCCCAGCCCAGGAAGTGCAGTGCACAGGGGTTGTGAGGGGTCGGCCGCACGGCTGTCCCCAGCTGCAGCCGCCGCACGGCGGGCCCCAGGGCCGCAGAGCTATCCATAGCCGACCGGCATCACAGTTGCGGGGTACACATCTCTGTACCCTGTGTACACGTGTACACACCTCTGTACCCTGTGTACACGTGTACACACCTCTGTACCCTGTGTACACGTGTACACACCTCTGTACCCTGTGTACACGCGTACACACCGCTGTACGCTGTGTACAACTGTGCACACCTCTGTACCCTGTGTACACGCGTACACACCTCTGTACCGCGTGTACACGCGTACACACCTCTGTACGCTGTGTACACGTGTACACAACCCTGTACGCTGTATACAAGTGTACACACCTCTGTACCCTGTTTACACGTGTACACACCTCTGTACCCTGTGTACACGTGTACACAGCTCTGTACCCTGTTTACAGTGTACACACCTCTGTACCCTGTGTACACGTGTACACGCCTCTGTACCCTGTGTACACGTGTACACACCTCTGTACCCCGTGTACACGTGTACACACCTCTGTACCCCGTGTACACGTGTACACACCTCTGTACCCTGTGTACACGTGTACACACCTCTGTCCCCTGTGTACACGTGTACACACCTCTGTACCCTGTGTACACGTGTACACACCTCTGTACCCCGTGTACACGTGTGCACACCTCCGTACCCTGTGTGCACTACTCTTCCCTGTACACTTTGCTGTAGTTTGTATACAGGTCTCCCAGTGCAGCCGGATGGCCGAGAGGAATCCAGCTGTTTGGGCCATTGATTTTTCTCTTGTCTATTGTCTTTCTGATTGTCTTTTTTCCAAGCCGACAAGTTTCTACATGGCGGGGAGGGAGGCTTACGTGACAGCAGTCGGGCAGCAATTTTACCGGGACTGGCCTGCTCTGACTTTACGCTTGCAGAGGACGAAGAGCGCCTGCAGAAGGTGCTGGACGACCTGGCAAGCAGCATCGACGTCAACGGTGACGGCTACATTTCTGCGGATGAGATGCGGGCGCTGCCGCCGGAGGTCAAGCTGAAGCTGCACAAGGCCGGCATCCCGGTCCTGATGTGAGTCTGCGCGGGGGCGTGGGGAGCGAGGGCCGGCTCTCCGTGGCCCATCCCCACGGATTTCCGCCTCCAAACACTTGCGGGGGAGGGAGGGGAGGGGGGATATGTCTACTGTCAGTCCCGGTATCGGAAAGAGGAAGCCCTTCTTCTCGTTCGTGACACCCGGACCCCCCTGCGTGCGCCATAAGGCACTGCAGTCTGGGGCCCGTGCCTTGGCGTTTTGGCACGGCACAGTGATGCGGGTCCGGATGTGGGCTGTGTACTGAGCCGAGCGTTGTGTAGTGAGGCCGTGTATTGAGGCGGTGTGCTGAAGTGAGGCGTTGTCCTCGAGCTGTGTGACAGGGCTGATCAAGGGTTTTGGTCCCCAAGAGCTTCTAAAGTAGCTTGAAAATGGGTCCATTGAATCACAACATCGGGTTGAAAAAGAGTCAAAAATGCATTTTTCTAAAGGGATTCTACACCCCTTGGGATGCTCCAACAAGTCTTTGAAGCCCGTTCTGAGCCCGTGGTGACCTGTGTTGGCCCCCTAAACTGTCCCTTAAAGACTTGAAGATGTCCTGTTTCAGGACGGAAACAGTGTCCGACAAATGATTCAAAAATGCATCAGAAGCAGCAAAGCGCTGAAAAAATCAGTCTTTTGGGTCATTTTGGGCGATTCTGGGGTCCAAGGATGCCAATCGGGTTGATAGGGTGCTGCATCGTGGGTGGCAACAATGCTTCTTTAGATCTGGCAATTGTTTCCGCATGTTTGACGTGCCTTGAGCACTGTTCGCTGAGGCTGCTCAACTCAGGCGGTGGAGCGGGAGTAAGGCAGGGGCGATACTGAGTTGCAGGGGGGGTCTGGGCGCATGCGGCGGCGCGGGGGGGGAGGGGCTGGCGCAAGGACGGTGCCTTGCACTGGTGGCCCTAGAGGCGGCGCAGACGCAGGAGCGCACCGGTCCGACCATTTCCACGACGGGCACAGGGAGGGGGATGGCCTGGCTCCTCTCGGCTTTGCCCGGCGGCGGCGGCTGGGCCGCGCTCTGGGCCTGGCCACGCTCTTGAGGCGTGGCCTGTGCGTTGGGTCGCATGGCCTCTGAAGCCCCTCCCGAAGCGAGAGCCCGCCCCCTCGCCGCGGCGGTGTGGGAGAGGGCGGTCGGTGTGTCTGGGCCTGGGGCTCCGCGACACAAGAGGGGGGTGCGGTGCCACGGTGGTTCAGTGGTCGCGTGTCGGGCCATCGAAGCGGAGACGCGGTGCCGCCCTCAGAGGCCCGACGGCGTGGCATGGGGGCTGCCAGCGATGAGGGCCACGCGGTGCTGCGGGTCGAATGGGGGGCCGCGAAATCAGTCGGACCCGCGTCGCGTCCGGCAGAGCCGGTCCACGACCCCGTCCCCCCGGCCGGTGCACGCGGCGGCCCGTGCGGAATTCTGCGCCCGGACGGACGCTTCTGCGTACAGCCCCCGTTTTACACAGCCCCAGGGGTGGGGGGGAGGGCAGTCAGGCCCATGCCTGCGACCCCCCCCCCCAATTTGTCGCCCTCAATTTACCCCCCCCCCAATTTGTCGCCCTCAATTTACCCCCCCCCCCAATTTGTCGCCCTCAATTTACCCCCCCCCCCCCCTAGCGGGGTTTCGAAAGGGAATGTCGCCGCTGAGCCCATGTCCGGACTGGGGCCCAACACACTTTTGCCCCACGACCCGCGGCTCATCGCGATCGGTGCCACGAGGCGAGCGTACGGAGGCATTTGTCCGGGTCCCGGACGCCCCCCCCCCCCTCCACATCTTTTTGACCGACAGCCACGGGGGGCCCGGTCGGCCCCTCGATGGGGGTGGGGGGGGGGGGGTTCCAGCGCAGTCCCAGAAGTCCCATGGGAGAGGCATTGTGTGTTGGCGCCGGGGTTTGGCTCCCGCCAGCCATGAGTGAGACCACCTGAATGGATGGGGCTGGTGACACGGAGACCCGCTGCCGGGCGGCTTTGGGGCGAGTGTCAGGCCCGCCCCCCGACTTGGGTCTGGATGGGTTGAAAAAAAAAAAGTCTGCGGGGGGGTTTGAGATGGTCGCGGTGGTGTGCCTCCACCAAGGCCTCCGGAGGGCTAGACATGGGAATGACAGCACTGCGCACGGGATCCTACGAGAAGTAGTAGAATCAGCCCCTTGTTTGCTAAAGATAGCTGCATGGAACAGACCATTGCTTAGTGGCAGCCCCCCCCCCCCTCCCCCCGGTAGGCGGGTGGTCAGACGCCAAAAAAAATCTCCAATTTTGAGTAAATTTCAGTTTCCCACTGAGAAAAAAATTTTCTTATGTGGGGGGATGGTGGGTGGGTTGGCCGGGGTCCGCCAGGGCCCCAATGCCCCCCCCCCCCCCCCGCGCGCTATGCCTGCACACCAGTGACCGCGGGATCGAACCCGGCTGCAGTCAAAGGTCGTAACCGGCCGGGGTGGCTCATACCCGGTGATTGTGGTTCTCAGAGCGGCTCCAAGCCGCGCGATACTGTGGTAGGGAACAGCACTGGGATGGATTAACCTTTAAGACACGGTCAGGGATAGTGCAGTCCTTTCTCGACAATGAACACTGCTGCGGCTCACTGGGACCCGTGCAGAGTGGCGGATGTCGAGGGCAGGCTGTACCCTGGACTCCAGACAAACTCGGCGGGGGTGGAGACGAGAGGCACGACGAGGGACCACGTCTTGGACTTGCGGCCTACGTCCGGGTGGGTGAGTGGCCCATAGCTCCTCCCTCCTCCTCCTCCTCCACTCCCGGGGGGTCGGCAAGCAATGGTCTGGCACGGAACCAGCAACACTTGTACTAGTGAATACCGCACGCCCCAGCCCAAGGCCCGAGCCTTGGGCGGAGGCAACCCGGAGCGCGTCGCATGGCACGACCGCGAGGCCATGGAGTGTGGACCCCCCCCCCCCGCCCCTTTCGACCATTCAAGGGCAGCGGATTGAGCTTCTGCGGCAACGAAGGGAGGGCTTGTGGTTGACACGGCCCTTTAGGGGGGGGGTTCAGCAGCCATCGCACAGGTCCAGCACACCGCCGCCCCCCCCCCCCCCCCATCTGTCTGTTGTCCATGTCTTGTTCGGCGCAGTGCACAGCTGCGGCCTCTGTCGGATGCATGGCACACGAGGAGCTGCGGCGGGACCGTCCGCCCCCGCTGCCCGTGGCCTGCCGCCCCCCTCTCTGCATGTCCCCCCCTACCCCCCCTCTGCATGTCTAACCCGTGTGTCGCCCCCCTGACCCTTCGGCGAGGCCCGGCGGGACCCCCACATTCTCTTTCGGATGGGGCGACGTGGAGCAGTGTGGCCGCAGCGTGGGAATCGGGAGGGAGAGGGTGTGGGGCAGGCATGCCACTAGCGTCTGGCAGGGAACCTGGTTCTCAGTAGGAATCGGCCCCGTATCAAAGGCCACTCAGTAATACCCGCCCCCTGCACCACCTGAACTCAGGAGGCACGTGCTGCGTCCAGCGTGTGGCTCAGTAGGACCCTGCTCCATCTGATCATGTCTGAGCTGGCGGATGCTAGTGGCAAGTCTGGTGTGGGGGAGCCCCCACGACCCACGATTCGCTGCTGTTGACTGCCCCCTGCCGAACCAATTCGGGGAGCGTTGCGAAAGATTTGGGGTGGAGCGTTGCAGCGGGAACGGATGGCGTGGTGTGCATACCCGGGGTTCCTTTGGGAGCCTTTTTTTTTGTGAGGACCCTGATACTCCCCCCGCACCTCGTGGACTGACTACTGAACAGCCGACCGCCGTCGATGACCCGCCGACTGCCGTTGGATGTGCACAATACTTAAGGAATATACCTCCCAAGTTCCGCCCCAAAAATTTCCCTTGTGTCCAAAACCATGTCCGTACACGGTTTTCTCCGAAAAAACCCGTGTACGTACACGATTTTTTGGGTCCAAAAAACCGGTGCACGATCAATCGCCGGTCTCCATCGGCCAACCGCCCCCCACCGTCGGGGCTACTTCCGTAGGTCGGTGGCCACAGGCTCCGACTTCATGTGGTCTGTTCACGTTGGACCATTCAGACCGCAGCATCGGTTTCCACGAGGCGCCGTCTGCGGGTCGACCCGGTGCCCCCCCCCCCCCCCCTCCCCTCTCACCCCACAACCCGTCGTCCGGTGATCGGGGGTGCCCATGGTGCGCCCACAAGCGCACGGCAAACCCACAGAAAACTCCATCGGTGCCCGGGGGAGGCTTTGGGTCCCAAGCCCCCCCTTGAGGGCACGGCCCACATGCCTTCCCTTCCTTGTATATAGCCCCTCCGCCGAAGTCAAGTGCCGGTCCCTTCCCCTTGTCTGCACGCGTCCAAACCTCGGCCCCTCCCTGCCACGTCTTGCCTGACCGCATGTCGCTCATCAAGCCTCCCCCCCCACCCCACCACCACCACCCCATCAGAACCAAACCATTTTCATGTGCCTTTTCCCACGACCGCTTCTGCACCCCTGAAAGAACCAAATTCCGTGAGCAAATTGCCGGCCTTTAGTCATCAATACAGTGACCCCCTGCCCCCCTGGACGGTTCTGGCCCTTATGTAGCCTGCGCGCTTGGGGGGGGGGCACCATTGCGCAGGACTGGCCATGCAAGAGACGGGGGGCAGTGCTTATCCGGAACACGTAAGGGGGTTGCTGCTGCGGCTTCAGACTCAACTTCCAAGCGGCAGAATAAAAGGGCAGGGGGGCATGGGCATGACTGCATCACCTCGCAACCTCACAGCCCCACAGCCCCACAGCCTCATGGCTTCATAATGTGACGTGGCAATCGCATGAAATAAAGTTTGGCGCCGGTTGAAAAGACACCAAGAGCAGCCCATTGACGTGGGAACCCACGCAGCCCACACCGCCCACACGGAGGATGCCGGAGGCCCTGATCGCGACACGACGGGTGCTGTCGCCACAACGCAC
Source organism: Eutreptiella sp. 'Long Island Sound 2002' (assembly GCA_964036045.1). NCBI lineage: Eukaryota > Euglenozoa > Euglenophyceae > Eutreptiales > Eutreptiaceae > Eutreptiella > Eutreptiella sp. 'Long Island Sound 2002'. Next base: position 21,698,891 of record OZ038392.1, on the reverse strand, counting down.
GCGCATCGCGTGCACTGCTTCGCACGAAACACGTCAGCAGCCCCAGTTTTGTGGCGACAGTGCCGATTGTACTGGACGGCACAACGTGACGCGAGAGTTCCCACGCCCCCCGGTCTGCACCTCCCTCTTGCATCCGATTCCTGAGCTTCATTGAGGACCCGGGGCTCGACCCCAGTGGCCTACACCCACTGACCCTTTGCAATGACTGTGATCTCCATTCCAGCCGGGCTGACCGTGCGATGCTGCACGCGCCCTCCCCTCCTTCCTCGTTGTTGTCATGGAACCGCGGTTCTCGCCCCTTCCAACTGCCAAACGACTGTTGCGCAGTAGCTGCCTCCTGGCTCTGCACGCTGCACACCGCTGTGATTGTCTTTTCGGGGGAGTACCTGCCGCGGTGCGCGCGCGGTGCGTGCGCAGTGCGGGTACTGGGGTTGTTCCATAGACCCTTTCATCCAGAGCCAATCAGGGGGAATGGTAACGCCACCAGGTACCAGCTACAACTCCTCTCCCGGTAGACCATCTCCTGGATGTTGTCCAAATACCTGACGCGGTGCGTGCACGGTGCGCGTGCGGTGCGGATACTCCCCCTTATTGTTACACAGCAACGTCGGGGTTCTCCCTCTCACCTTCTGTCCCCGAATGCACCAATTTGGTACCAAGGTGGGCACATCCTGTCGCATGCACATGCATATTCTGTGCTCGTTCAAGCGGCTGCACCACGGCCCCCATCCCCCCCCCGCCCCGCCCGCACAAGAGCATGGTAAACGGTTTGGTGTGTGGACCTACAATGAATTTCAGAAGAACTGCCGAACATCGCTACATCCGCATACCAGGACATGCATGTGTGGGGCGCTTTTGTGATCTGCTTGCGGCCCCGCCCGCAACCGCCGAGCCGGAAACCAGCATAGGACATATGCATAGCGACCTTGAAACTTGCCATGTAGATATTCAGAGCGATGTCGCACACCGCAGCCGTGTCTGTTCCGTATTCGACTGCTGATGCGGGCTCCTATGCAAAGGAAACCAGTGTGCACACAGCCGTCTTCATACGGTTGCTGGCGTGTCAATGTGAGTGTTTTTTTTTCCAAGGGGAGGCTGTGGGAACATATTCACCGGACATTTCATGCTCATTTCATCAGGCCGCAGTCCTCAGGTCTGTGCAGACACACGCTCCGGTTGCGATGTCGCAGGGGAACCGTTCTTGACCTCATCTGAATCCCATTCGGCTGAATCACATTCAGTCGCCGCGTGCTCTGCATGCAGGGCCTCGCCATCCCAGAGACAGAGCTCTCGATTGTATCTGCAGTACCCGAGCGCTGCCCCCCCCCCCCCCCACGCCGCCGCTTTAATTTCAGACTGGGAGTGGCTGGGCGGCCCCCATTGGGTGGCTGGGCACATCAACGCAGACAGCACGCCAAACAAACTGACAGAATCCTCATACCTTCCACACCTGGACTTCCCTCATTAAGACCCTCTGGCACACAAACACACGTGTGCGCTCGCAGCGAGCCAGGGTCTGGCCTAAAGTGTATACCGCACTGGTCGAGGGGCAACACAGGGACGCACCCCTGGCCTGCGCCGTGGGCCTCACCGATGGGGAGCGACCCGACCTGAGGACGCCAGTGTGGTCATACAGGCTCAACCGGGAGACCTGGTCAAAATGGTGAAACCTCCCCCCCACCCCAGCGCCTTTGACGCACACACATACCAACACACACGCACGATACATCAACGAGAGAGCATGCTGTGGCATGCCACGGACACCGTTCTTGACCTGGAACACAGGCAGTGGGCACACGACACATGCTGCAATACACGGAACCAGAGGCTTTTCACATGCGAATCACGTGTAGAAGCACACACCTGCATGTTGCAGGACCCTAGGCACAGGTTCACCCTTCCACGCAACCATGACATTCAAGTTGCCGAGGGCTTGGCACTTGTTCAAGGGACGCCTGCATCTGAAACCGTGGTGCTTCTTTAGATGTTCGGGTGCCCCGCATGTCAAGCTGTGCAACAGGAGGCCTGTGTTTGTCCATGGGGGAGGGTGGGGGGGGCGTTGAGTGCCCCTGGTGCATTGGGGTATAGAAGATATATCCCCCTCCCCCGCTTTCCCCCCCCATGGTCTTCATAGCCACAACCTCCCCCCTGCCCAAGAACACCCTCGTTGGAAGGCGTGCGGACCGTCTGAATGGTCCCCATTATTTGGTCCCAAATCTTCAAGTTCAACCATTTTGAAGTGAACAGCAGTTTGCTTGCTGTAGAAAAGGGTAAAAGAAGGGTCAGAGCCGCTGCAGGCTGCAGATACAGACCATGGGGGTGTGTTTTGTGGCTGTCATGTTTCTGTGCACAGGAAGGTATGTCCGGTGCCGCAGCAGTGGAAATGGACCAATAAGGCATTGTAGGGGGTTTGCACTCACACTGAAGCGGCCCATACGGGTGTACATGCCCCGTCTGCTCATTGATGCCCAATCTGTTGTGTGGGTGCACAGTAATGGGCTCGCAGCCAGTGGCCCAGTGCAGCTTCGTCAATCTGAGGTTTTGATGAAATGCACCTGTTCAAACTCTGAAGACTACGGCACATCACATGCGGCTTTGTGAACGAACACCTGGCGTTCGGACCGTACTAATCTGGCGCTTCCCATTGGTTAGACGAGGAGAAATGCAGCATGACCTCGGTCTGCTCCAATATGCCGTGCTAGACCCTCCCAGTCTGCCTGCTTTCCTGCGGACCTTCTGAATCGTCCGGACGCTCACTCATTCAAAATGGAGCAGAAAGTCTCATACAGCTGGGGTTCTCAAGGGTGCTTTGAGCAGGGCACGCTGTTGTCTTGACGGATTGAGCAAAGCCGGACTGCTTTGTGAACACAACCAAAGCGCGTGAATGTCGCATCCCCATGAGACACGTGAATTGCGTGTTTGTGCTGTATTCCGATCTGACTCGCATACTGAAACACACAGCAATACTGCAAGGCACCAGAATTACGTGCCTCGTGTTGCCCAAAGGGACTTGACAGAGCTGGGTTTCTCATGCACTCCGGGTGTACCAATGCAGCATGTGCGTGACCATGCGTATGTGTGTGATTATCGTTGATGGACGATGGCGATGGTTGCAGTTGCACATGGGTGAAATGTGATGGGGGCGCTTCTGTGAACACGGGATAGGGACTGGTATGCCTGTGCCAGGACATACGAATCTGCATGCCTGCAAATAGTGTCCCCAAATATTTTGTTGAATGCAAACAAGCCACCGAGCAGTCGGTCGGTCGCGTGTAGCTATTGCTTGGATTTGTTTGATGTTCACACCTGCCAGGGTTCTGAAGGACGGCATGTCCGTTAGTCCTGTGTTTGTACATATTGCGTGCTGTTACCTCTAACCTGAGCCCTGGTGGGTTGGGATTTCGTATTGCCACATTGCGCCATAGTAACATTGGAGGAGCCCCTGCTTGTTGTGCGGTGTTTATGTGTTGTGTCAATCGCAGGCCTCAACTGTTCCACACTAATTTGGGGTTGGGCTCGGTGCAGACCCAAGCTGTCTCAACAATTTTTCGCACTGCGACCCGCCACGCCCCTGCAGCAGCAAATAGATGTTTGCACATGCAATTTTCTTCATCTTCATGGTTTGCACCCTGCCCCTCCTTGACATTCAAGTACCATTCTCTCAAGCCTCCTCTGCACATACATACTACCATCCCCCCCATGCCAATGCCCCCCACCCAGAAAGAAGAATCATGGCAACCCATGGAACTGCTTTTGGTGTTTGTTTGAACATTATTGCGCATTGCATGTTGCCCATATAGGAGCTGCCTGGGCCTGGGACTTCCAGCCCCTAGAGAGCTGACATGTCTAACGTCCCTATTGTTTGTTTTTTTTCGTTGTTTGAGATGTCCTATGCGCTTGACTTTCCTTAGTTTTGTCGAAGCTGAGTTACATAACTCGAGAGTGCTTTGTATGCATGACACTTGTGACATGTTGTCGTGAACACACTGAGTTGTGTGCATAGATGTGGTTGAGTAGAGCCACCACGTGCCACCTCTTAGAAGCATTTAGAAGCAGGCTTTCAGTATGCAAGGTGAGTAGTAGCCATACAAATGCTTTGTTCATTAGTGAGCAGCAGCCATAGGTGCTATCTTGTTTGAATGTTGTTGTTTCATCACGCATCCTACGGTGCAGCCCACCAAAAACCAAGCGAAAACCACAGATGCACGCAGTGCGGTGTGGTACAGGTGGGTAGCCAAAAAATGGAAGGAAGTGAGGCCTACAACCATTCAAAAGATGTGCGACCTTCAAGGGATGCATCCAAACAATGCCTCAACAAGATGTGCGTACAAGAAAATACTCACACACCGGTTTTTTTTGAAAAATTTTGAGAATACTCAGAGCCAATGCCCCCCCTCCTACATGCTAATGCCCCCCCCCCCACCCGGAAAGAAGAATCCCGCCCCCCTTTGTCAATGGCCCCCCTCTCGGGAAAGAAGAATCTTGGCCCGGGCCATTGCCGGGGGGGGGGGGATGGTAGGGATCAATTTGCTTATCAATTTGCGTACCGAAAAAATACAGTCCAAACAGTAAGTGTTCACTGCCCACGGTGTTCTGGTTTGCGTTGAACAGGGGAGGGGGTTACACTTACTTCAAGCAAACAAATGGTTCTACATAACTGGATGGACCAATGATTCGAGCCCAAAACAAAAAGCCCCGTCAACCAAAAATTGATTGGGAACAGGCATGCGAAGTGATGGGGGACATACTTCAACAACACTATTGAATGGCTAGGCTAACATACGAAGTTGCCCACCTGACCTAGTGTGCGAACCGACGTATGTCAGCAATGGACACAACATACCAATTCAACATATGTGCCAAACCAATGTATTGCAAACTCGTACCCCACAAACAAAGAGACCACCATATTGGACACCACCAATTGGACAGGCGACCATAAACACAGCTAGGTGTGATGACGGTACAGGGGGCGTACCGTGCGCTGTGCCCGCGCTGTGCGCGCGCTGTGCGAAAAGTTGGCTGTTCTCCACCACCGGGAGTTCGGTAAGTTAGGGGGCTATGGTTACTACCCGGTTTACTTTGAAAAATGTACTTAATGCTGAAAGAAAAAATAAATAAATAGAGTAGTGATGCGAATTTGGGGATGGGGGGTAACCGTTCCCCTCAGCAGCCCCGTCCCCCCCCCTTTCCTGTTCGCGTCCGCCCGTCGGTGGTATAGCCAATGGAGCGATGAAGGAGCCGGGGTGTGACCCCATACACTGTCTCCTAAACTTTGCATGAGACAAATGGTGCATGGAAGCGCGGCACCAGAGTAAACGGAACATCTACAAAGGCTGATAAATGTTGGTTGACAACATCATATACTCTCTTGTTTGCTGCTGCTACGTTGCTATTGTTGGCAGATGAGTCACCCGTTGCTACTGTTAGTAGAAGAGTCACTGTGACTTTCACTGTCACCATCAGTCTCTAAATCGTCGCTCAAGATGAAGGTGAGTAAAGCTAAAGAAATTCAACCCCTTGATTGAAATCACCCGGCATTGCTTACATCATCTCAACCGCCATCCCTCTCACCTTCTTCTCCATCTTGTAATGGCCAGGCACATAAATTCAAGTCTTGCATTGCTTGTGCCAAACAGGGCATTTCGGTGTAGGTGCCCACAACTCGGCAACCAGCCCAACACTTGGCAAGTAGAACCCCCGGTCGGCATTTGCAAGCAAATCAGCCACAATGATTGCACCAGCAGTCAAGTAGCAGCAGCTGCAACAGCAACAGCAACACTCTCTTCTAGTCTTGGCCCTCATTGTGATAAGGGGACATTTCTCAAACCGTTCTGCTTTTCTCGACATACCGAAGTGTTCAAACGGAAAAAACACAAGATGGCCATAAAAGCACACCCAAATGAGGGATAAAACCGCCCGTAAAACCACCCTGGGTATTTTTTCCTTGGCATCCGCGGAGACAATCACCTCAAAAGGCGCACAGTGCGCACTTGGCATTCGCGGCAATACAAGTCTCCGAAACCTCATGCCCTGTTAAACACCCCCTCTCCTTAGAGCGTCCCACCTCTGCCCCTTGGTGACCGCTCCGGTAGAAATGGAAGCCACAGTGGTGTGATTTTGTTTGGTGCATGCCTCTTGTGATGTCCCCACATAGCCCTGAATCATAGTGCACAAGCTTTATTCGGACGTCGTTGCAGCTTCATGTGCCGGGCACCTTTGAGGTTTGAGCTACCTTGCGTGGTGGGCGGACTGGCGGAGGACCGTTTGGGGGATATGGAGCCCTTGGCAAAGTCGAAGAGGCCGAATGCCTAAAATGTTGCATGGCACAGACGGAAAAACTAGAACAGGTCATCCAGTAGAAACATTTACTCTGCACAGAATATTGATGAGCTGTGCAGTACACCAATTATTGTTCCAAAATGTGTTGCTTCAAACAAACCTACTGCGGTATATGGGTAACCAAAAGTCACAAAAATGTTGTAGATGGTCTGTTGCCGTCCTGAGCCATGCGGCAGGCCGCGTGGAGTGTGATGTCCATGGATGGATGACAGAATTGAAGATGTTGGACCTTTGCAGTGCTAAAACCTAGGATGCAAGCTCCAACGCCATGAACAGCAGGCCTGCCAGCATTTGTTGGGGAGATCACCAAATGCTTCAAGCCATGTTGATAATTTCCAATGGGCACACAAGGTCGGCTACTGGTGCTCCACTACTCAGAACACGCGCCGCACAATCGCAGCGAGTGTGCCAGGCTAGGGTCAAGCATCTCTGCCTATGCCGTAAACGTGTGGGACAGGGCATGTGGTGTTTCACGCGGAGGCCGCCCAGTAATCAGGAAGCCACCCAGGATTCAGGGGACATGTTGGGGGATTTGAGCACACACATATGACTTTGATACCTGAAGCTTAGGGCAGGCATGAAGGCACACACACCGCACACAGACAAGTTGTGGGGTATGACTATTGGTTGGAGTTCAGCACTCGTAGTAGCGTCAAGGAGAACGCACAAGAAGCTTGTTGGAATGACAGATTGTGTGTTAGTACAGCAAACAGATGTGGTTCATCAACACCCACAGCTTAATCTTTTTGTGCCTAGGTCAATTTGAATATTAGGGGGTGTTTTGTTGTTTGTAGCGTTGATGACACAACTTTTGCATGAACCAGTGCACACTAGCTGCAAAGCGACCCACAAAAAATTTCTTCAAACAGTTTTCACCAAAGATAATACCAATTAAACCAAATCAATTCGTTGGATTAGGTTATAATCATGAAAGTGAGTGGTCCTAAGCAAAGTATACCCCAATCTGCGGGGTGCTAATTCTTAGGATACGGAAACTCATATTTTGGTTACAGTCGTACAGTGGTTACATGGTGGCATAACTATATTGCACGGTCCTTGTTTCTAGGGCGCACAAGGGAAGGATGCGTGGGGGTGCGGGAAGGGGGCTTGCGGGGTCCTGGCACACGAGGTGCACGGAGAGTGGGGATGTAGTTGTGCGCACGAGAAGGTGATATATAGTTAGCCATGTAGAAGCAGTTGTTTACTACTAATTGTGTACGCTGGCAAACGGCCATACGATTGTGCAACACAACTCGCGTCGAAGGTTGTGCCCAACCTCCCGCATCTAGCCTACTCTGTGGCCAAGCAGCCTTTACTGTACATATTTCCAGACCTAGCTGCCCATGCACACCGTCTTCCTTGATGACTGAACTCTTCGGTGTCAGAAATCAAGAAAAAAGTTAGAGCTCAACTGAAAGATATGGTGTAGCCACCAGCCATTTTCTGTGGACAGGTCTCGATTGTGGCCAGCCCACTCTCTGTGCTACACAGGTGCCCGTGAGTGAAGTTTGTCCGGCCCATAGTTCCAACATATCGTCACAACTCCAAAACAACGCAAGGGGGGTAAAAACATGCTTTTGGTTTTGTGCTGAATCTGCTGGTCTAGGTCTTAGGTTGTAAGTCAACAATATGTTGAGGGTTTGAAGGATTTTTTTTGCCAATTCCGGGGCTTGAGAATCTGCCAAAAAGGAATTGCTGCAGCACATGTCTGCGCTTGAAGGCCCCACTGCTCCTTCCTACCGTCCCATTCAGCCGTAACTCTGAATTTTGAAATCTCCATGTTCAAAATAGGGGCGTTTGTAAGACAACTGCGAAAGGCGGATGTATAATGGCGAAAAAGAAATGAACGCCAGGCTCGAACCTTTGCCTTTGGAGTCGATATGCTCAATATTGAGGGGGTACAGTTTTCCCCACCTGGGAATGATGACATTTGGCCAAAATCCCAAATGGTGTGAATATTCCGCTCTTTATGCATTCAAATGGCCTCCCCTCCCCCTAGTGAAACACCCATACACAGATGCGTGTGTATCTGTGTACACCACACGCGCAACCACTTCCGACCCCAAAGTTGCTTCCCATGTTGACTTCACCTTGCAACTGTATCAGTGATGCGCACTCTCACTCGCTGATGTGAATGCTTGAATCAATGCAATGTTCTGCTGGACAATGGTGACCAAATAACAACATTTTTCGCTGTCCTAGCTTGAGCCGATCATGTTTTCTTTGCATTGATGCATTCTCTGTGTGCGTGTATGTATATATGTATGGCGTATCGCAAGATCAGAGCCCCGCACTGAAGCCGAGCCCCAAAGATCAGTGCCCCAGCATAGAACTTCCTTCCCTGCCCCCACTTTCCGACTGTCAGTTGTTTTTTTTCGCTATGGTTCATGTATGTCTCATGATGGTGAGATTCATCACCTATGCCTTCATGCTGGTGACCACATCAGTCAACGGCGACCTTCTGGGCATTCACCACAGAGCAGTCTTTGTACCTTCTGAAATTCATCCCCATTTCAAGGGCTTTTGCAATAAGAATCCTGTTCTGAACAAGACTGTGCTTGTACATACAGAGATCAATGGGTTAACAAATCAACTTTACTCTCTACATCAAGTGCTTGTTCTTGCCGCGAAACTTAGGATCCCTGTGGAATCCTATGCGTTGCTTGACGTTGGCTCAGACTGCAATCACCTGCCTTGGCCTTCGTGTTACAACAACGACTTGGTATCTTGGAGAGATGTGCTGGATGTCCATGCTTTCAGTCACCATCTTGGTGTGAGGTTCCATGGTGATGCCACCAACAACTTTTGTGTCATGGCAGCACTACGGATGACCGACGACCCCCCATATGACGTTTCAACTTGGCTATCTCAAACAAATCTCACTGTGAAGGGACGAACGGACGTGCATGTTACTTGGTCATTCTTCAAGACTCGCCAGACACAAGTGTCCTGGTTGAACTTTACGAAAGCCCTATACCTCAGCATGCATCTGGAAATTCGTGCACATTGTAAAAGCATTGTCCGACGCTTGTCAGCTGCAGGAGAGTTTCACTGCTTGCATCCACGCTACGAAAACGAATTCAAGGCACCTTTCAACCTTGTTGATGCCTATGCTGATGATGGTGACATTTATTATGTTATTGCCAAGGACAGAGTTGATTTCCATCGCAGCAACGTCTTTACTAAATGGTCTTTCGGCAATTACAGCTCAAATGTTAGGAATCAACTGCTTGATGCCTGTGTGTGTATGTACGCATACAATTTCACAGGTTGGTTTTTTTCGAGCTACAGTTGGCTAATTGCTTCGATGAGGTCCTCCATGGAGGAGCCTGCCCCCTCGTATTTGCTGAAGAGACCGGGGGAACTAATGGGTCCAGCGGTGGTGACACGAGTCTTGGCTTCTTCAGTGTATATGACAATAGTCCACACACACGAACTCTCAACAGACAAAGGCTCGTGGTGTGTGCAGGAACATTATCCATCCGGTGTGCTTGAACCATTGTGTAGGGAGACACATTTTCCAATGGCATTCGATGGCACAACCCCAAACATGGGGACAAAAGAAAAGCGCAGTAGGCATAGGAAGAATTGAAGGTATCCTCTGATTTGACGGGCACCAAACAGGCGGCTCTCATTGGAGTAAGGTAGGTGGTTCATTGCAACTGGATGATTTCTACAAAGGAATGCCCTCCCATTTGTAAAATCTAGCTGGCCTTCCACGCTCATGGTCTCAGCTTGTCAGTGGGGGCTGAGGCTGGAGCTGGGACAGGGGCTGGTGCTGGTGCTGGGGCTGGGGCTCGAGCTGAAGTTGCGGCTGCCATGTCTTCTAAAATATACAAGATGATACAAGGTTTTGTTATGCTCATTTTCTGCACTGTTTGCAGTCTGCCCAGTCAGTCCCAGATTTCCCTGCTCAGACATTGCTCAGAGGCAGTATTCAGTGCACAGAGCGGAGTGGTGTTTTGTTTGGGAGAGGTTATTTTCAGGCACTACTCAGTGATTGCACAGTTCAGCCATTAATCTCATCGTCATGTTTACCCTGTTCCAAATCTTTTGAGATGATGGTCATCATTGGCGCACAAGGCTGCACACAGGGAGGGATGCTATTTCTGTGTTTTTTTTGGGGCTCCAGGTGTTCATATCTGAAGTTCCAAAGCAATCTGGCTCTGCACTACAAGAACAGTTCGCGCGTCATTTGCGCAATGGCGGCTTCCGGCACCAGGAATCAGTTGAGATCATCTTCACCGGATGTAGTGTGTACTGCAACAGCAAGCTCTGGAAGTGCTCAGCAAAATGCAATACGACATCAAGCGGTAGTCTTTACTGTTTTCGTGCTGATGTGCCTTGTTGCATGCCGCGCCTTGTGGCGCGCACCGTGCCGTGTGCGCGGCGGGGCAGGGGCCCCGCCGCGACCAGCGCAGGTGGCGTAATCGTACTCCGTACCAGATAATGGTGCTCTGCCGAAGTGATCGGTTAGAGACCTTTTCTGTCGAATTTGGCTGCACATCGGTGAAGCTTAGGTCTAACCTGAGGTCGCCCATCTTGGGCATTTTTTTCTAAATGCACGGATTTGGATATCCGAAATTTCATCGCCAAAAAAAAATTTTCTCGAAAATTTTTTTCGAATGCATATTCCTGAATGGCCTTATAAAACGATCCAAGTAGCAATTGGAATTTCCAAAAACGGATCCGTTTTTGCCGTTTGGCGAAGCGTTTTTGTTTTGAAAATTTCGGATTTTTCGAAACGCGGGTGAACTAGCGACCTAGCTAGGGCCGCGCTAGTGGCTCATCTGGCCCAGGGTCGCGGAAAATTTTTTTTAGCTCCAGACGACCCGGTGGCGCCGATATACGGCCGTTTCCGTGAGACCAATTTTGGCGAAAAACTGCATTTTTCAATCGCGGACCGTACGGGATTTTGCGCTGCGCGAATACAACCTTGAGATAGGAGGCCGCCTCCGGACGAATTCGAAGCCCTACTGTTCCCCTTCGATCTGTACTATGCGGTTTTGTGCGTGCTTGCATATGGTCATAGAACCGGAGCAGTCTAGTGGAGGGTTTCGGAGCACGCTGTCAGTAGCCGAATCAGGCTGCGTTTCTATGCAATCATGGGTCTCCCCCCAAGTGGTATTGCGAAGAGCCCCGGATCCACTTGCCTTACAACCTTTCTTATCAAGGTCATTCGTGGTGTGTAGCATGGGTTCGGTTGGTATTTGGGTCCGCGGAGTTATAAAATGCAGCCGTTCCATGCGTCGGAGGTTGGACATTTTCGAGTTTTTTCAAGTCGCGCGGTCGCGTATATTGGGCAGCATTTGGACATGTCGTGGAGTTAAGCCTTGGGACGAAGTTTAAACCGTTCCTTGACACATGTAGAAGAGAATGGCCGGGGGGTATTATTTGGCAGCTCCGAATATTTGGGTCCATGCTCCACAGCTTCCACTATGTGCTGCAACGTGCGCAAAACCCTTAACTCACCAACCGCCTTGATTATAGCACTTGACACATTCGCTTTGGCCCTTGGGCAAACTGCAAGGGACCACCGCATACAATTTTCAACCAATCACTCTAAAAAGTGTAAAAACAACGGCCATCTTTATCACCAAAAAAGTACTTTTTGCCATAATTTTTGCGACGGGAGGTTAATTACAGTCAGATAGCAATTCGACCCCGATCAAACCAAAAACGACGCAGTTCAAAGGAGTACCCTGTTGGTGTTGCCTTGCAATGACGGTGGTACAAAACGACCATTGGCTGCTGTGGGAAAAAAATCATTTCTGAATGTGATTTATTAGGGTTGATTTTCCGAACCACACCGCAATGAAAACGTAGGGCTCCCTCCAGCGCACAGACTTGATTCATTGCATCTAAACAAAGGGTGAAGACGGACAGGAGCTCTGTGCATGGTAGGCTCGGCCGTAGAAAAAAAAAGAATGTAAACATTGTGCAACAATGTGAACCAATGACAAAAACAGAAAACCGTTCCTAGGCTTGGGAAGGGGGAGTGTAGCGAGCCCTGTTCAAGCGTAGCCAACCGACCGATGGCCAATACTCCCCCAAAATTATTGTTTTATTGTTTTTGTTATTATTTCCACCGATGTTGTATGAAACATTTATGAAATTTTTCGTTACAGAGGACCAAACGCGCGAGCTTGGTGCGTTAAGACTTCCTGCCGACAAGCATGTGTGTGGAAAATGATAAGATGTGTGCAGTTTGTAACCGGACATACACACACCAAATGAAAATCAAAAACAAAAGAGTGGCATGAAATTCTATCAGGTAGCAAAGTGGATGGTTTGGAGTTATACCATGTTTCAATGGCATACCAGCTTAAAATTATGTCCCCTGCTGTTATCCATGTTCATTAATGTTCCACTAGTAATCGTTATGGACGTAGTTGCATAGACACGTGCTTCCTATAGAAAGGAAACGAGGGGCATCCGGAATATTTCGTTGTATATCAATCTTTGTACCGTCAACCCCCTATTGCACATGGCTTGTAGCCGGGCCGGGTGGGTGGGCACTCCGCACGGCTTGTTGCATGGCGCGCACCGTGCTCTATGAGCGGTGGGGGAGGGGCCCCCCCGCGCCCGCCGACACGTGTGTGGAATCTCCTCCGTGCCCGCGGAATGTCTCCTGCCGAACTTGTCGGTTAACGACCTATTCTTTCGAATTTGACTGCACATCGGTGAAGTTTAGGTCTAAGCTGAGGTCGCCCATCTTGGTCTTTTTTGTCTAAATGCGCGGATTTGGAAATCCGGAAATGGATCGGGAAAAAAAAATTTTCTCGAAATTTTTTTTCGACTGCACATTCCTGAACGGCATCCAAAAACGATCCAATTGGCAATTGGAATTTCGAAAAACGGATCCATTTTCGCTGCTTGGCGAAGCATTTTTGTTCGGAAAATTTCAAAATTTTCGAAATGCGGGTCATCTGGCGACCTAGCTAGCTCCGTGTCAGCGGCTCATCTGTGCTTGATCGAAGCATCATCACCTCCAGACAGCTCTGAGGGTCGCGGAAAAAGAAATTTAGCTCCAAGCGAACCGTCGGCGCCGCGATACGGCCTTTTCGGTGAGACCCATTTTGGCGAAAAACTGCATTCTTACAGTCCTGGACCTTATGGAATTTGACGCTGCGCGAATAAAACCTTGAGATACGGGACCGCCCCCGGACCAAATCGAAGCCCTACTGTTCCTCTTCCATCTGTACCATATGGTTTTGTGCGTGCTCACATATGGTCATGAAACCCGAGCAGTCTAGTGGAGGGTTTCACAGCACGCTGTCAGCAGTCAAAACAGCCTGCGTTTTCTGCCCTCATGGGTCTCCCCCCAAGTGGTATTCCCAAGAGCCTCGGATCCACTTGCCTTAGAACCTTTCTTATCAAGGTCTTTCGTGGTGCGTAGCATGTGTTGGGTTGGTATTTGGGTCCGCGGAGGTATAAAATGTAGCCATTCTGTTTGTCGGAGGTTTGACAGTTTCGCGTTTTTTCAAATCGCGTAGTCGCGTATATTGGGCGGCATTTGGATATGTCGTGGAATTAAGCCTTGGGACCAAGCTTAAACCGTTCCTTGACACATGTACAATAGATTGGCCGGGGGGGGGGGGGGGGTATTTGGCAGCTCCGAATATTTGTCGCAAAACATATGACAAAAAGTACCTTTTTGGTGTTACAGATGACGGTCGCTTTTACAATTTTTAAAGTGATTGGTTTAAAATTGTATGCGGTGGTCACTTGAAGGTTGCCCAGGGGCCAAGGCGAATGTGTTTGTGTAAGATGGACCAATACACCTGAGATGGCTTGGTGTGTCCCCCCCCGTCAAGTGCTATAATCAAGGCGGTTGGTGGGTTGGGGGTTTTGCGGTCGTTGCAGCACAGAGTGGAGGCTTTGAAGCATGGACCTGGAGGTAAATTACGATGCAATAACAATGTGAGCTAGATGAAACCAAAACCGACGCAGTTAGAAGCAGTGCACCGTTGGTGTTGTCAGGCGGCAAAAGTGGTCCAAGAAGCACATTGTCTGTTCTGTGAAAAAAATCATTTGTGAATGCAATGTATGAGGGTTGATTTTCCAAACCACGTCGCCATGAAAACCCATAGATCCCCCGAGCGCACGGATTTGATTCATTGCATCAAAACAAAGAGTGAACATCTGAGGTATGATGCAACTAAAATGTGAAGAGGCCTTTGTGCACGGTAGGCTCAGTCGCTGAAAACAAAAAGGATGTAGAAATTATGCTATGCAATGTGTACCAATGACGACAACAAAAAACCGCTCCTAGGCTAGGTCCCAAAATAGCCGGCCTGGAACCATACTTTGATTCACTCCATATTAGCAATAGGTCCTCGGCATTTATCCATGTTGACCTGATATTTCACTAAGAATTGTCGTAGTTGATAGCCGTAGTTCCATAGACACTTGCTTCAGAACAAAAGTTGACAAATCTATCTTCGTACAGTGTTTTTCATGCAAACCATCCCTTGTTGCGCACGTCTTGTAGCCGGGCCCGGGTGGGTGGGCACTCCGCACGGCTTGTTGCTTGTCGCGCCCTTGTGGCGCGCAGCCTGCCGTGTGCGCGGCGGGGGAGGGCCCCCGCCGCGCCTGCCGGCAGGTGTGCAGAATCTCCTATGTACCGGAGCAATGTCGCCTGCCGAACTGATCGTTAAATGAACTTTCTTTTCGAATTAGACTGCAAATCGGAAAAGTTTAGGTCTAACCTGAGGTCGCCCATCATGGGCTTTCTTTCCTAACTGCGTGGATTCGGACATCTGGAAATGGATCACGAAAAAAGAATTGAACGGCGACCTAAAACGATCCAAGTAGCAATTGGAATTTCGAAATACGGATCCGCGCGAATACAACCTTGATATACGAAACCGCCCGCGGACCAAATCGAAGCCCTACTGTTCCCCTTCGATTTGTACCATGCGGTTTTGTGCGTGCTCACATATGGTCATAGAACCCGAGCAGTCTAGTGGAGGGTTTCAGAGCACGATGTCATCACCCAAAACAAGCTGTGTTTTTCCGCCCTCATGCGTCTCCCCCCAATTGGGATTGCCAAGAGCCTCGGATCCACCTGCCTTGAAACCTTTCTTATCAAGGTCTTTCGTGGTGCGTAGCATGTGTTGGGTTGGTATTTGGGTCCGCGGAGGTATAAAATGTAGCCATTCTATGCGTCGGAGGTTGGACATTTTCGAGTTTTTTCAAATTGCGCAGTCGCGTATATTGGGCGGCATTTGGACATGTCGTGGAATTAAGCCTTGGGACCAAGCTTAAACCGTTCCTTGACACATGTACAATAGATTGGCCGGGGGGTATTTTGGGGGGGGACTATTTGGCAGCTCCGAATATTTGTCGCAAGAAATATGGGAAAAAGTTCTTTTTTGGTGTTACAGATGGCCGTCGCTTTTACAATTTTTAAAGTGATTGGTTGAAAATTGTATGTGGTGGTCACTCGGAGTTTGCCCAGGGGCCAAAGCGAATGTGTTTGCGTAAGATTGACCAATACACCTGAGATGGCTTGGTGTGTCCCCCCATCAAGTGCTATAATCAAGGCGGTTGGTGGGTCGGGGGTTTTGCCGTCGTTGCAGCACAGAGTGGAGGCTTTGAAGCGTGGACCCGGAGGTAAATTACGATGCAATAACAATGTGAGCTAGATGAAACCACAACCGACGCAGCTAGAAGCACTTCTTTTTTGTTGTCAGGCGGTAAAGCTGGTTCAAAAGAGCATTGGCTATTCTGTGAAAAAAATCATTTGTGAATGCATTTTATGAGGGTTGATTTTCCCAAGCACGTCGCCATGAAAACCTGGAGCTCCCTCGAGCGCACGGATTTGATTCATTGCATCGAAACAAAGAGTGGACATGTGAGGTATGATGCGACTAAACTTTGAACAGGTCATGGACAAGACCTTTGTGCACCGTAGGCTGAGTCGCTGAAAACAAAAAGGATGTAGAAATTATGCTATGCAATGTGTACCAATGACGACAACAAAAAACCGCTCCTAGGCTGTATCAAATATTTTGTGTTATTTTTCTTGTGATTATTCCCGCCGATGTTGCATAAAACATTTTCTGAAATTTTTCGTTATAGAGGACCGAAAATGCCAGATTGGTGTGTTATGATTTCCTGCCGACCACCATATGTGTTGAAAATGTTATACTGATAAGCCGAGTGAAGTTTGCAACAAGAGATAGAGGTACCAAACGACTAAAAGCAAAAAAGAGTGCCATGGAATACGATTAGGTCGCAAAATAGCCGGCCTGCAACCATATTTTGATTCAGTCCATATTACCAATAGGTCCTCCACATTTATCCATGTTCACTTGATGTTTCACTAAGGATCGTCGTAGTTGATAGCCGTAGTTGCATAGACATGTGCTTCAAAAAGAAAGTAGACAAGGGACACTTGGAGTATTTCGTTGCAAATCTATCTTGGTACACTATTTTTAATGCAAACGATCCCCCGTTGCGCACGTCTTGTAGCCCAGCCCGGGTGGGTGTGCACTCTGCACGCCTTGTTTTGCAACGTTTGTTGAAGAATGTGGATGCTTCATCTAGCATGGTGCCCTTAGGAGCTGCGTATATGCTCCCCGGATTTGTGTTCGTTTGGTTTCAGCAAAATGTATTCTTCGGCGCTACTCTAAAAATAAGATTCTGATTTTTTTGACATTTGTAGTCGTGCAAATGATTTTTTTTTTGCTTTTTGGGTTTGTTTGATTTTTATTTTCTAATCGGGCGGCTCTTTTTTGAGCTGCGAAATCTTTTTCCTTGGCCGGCTTTTTTTCTCATGTGTTACATATTTTTGCTCTTTTTGTAGCTTATTTGAATTACTCTATTGGATTTACGTATTTTTTAGAGCATCTAAAAAGGCATTATTCCACATGGCTTTTTGTCCCATTCATACGTTTGGAGCCCGTGAAACCTGCTGACGAATTATTTCTCCATATCCGTGGAGTAGCAGAAGAATAATTTAAAACTTCTGCGGGTGCTTCGTGGATTAGCGTAAATATTGAGGCATTGTTTTTGCCAAAATCTTTTGGCGCCGGGCCTTTCCACGATGTCAATCAGAAAGTGCTCCTGGCGCTGTTGGCACCCTGCTATATGAAGTATCGCGCGGTTTGGCGCCAGTGGCCACCTAGTACTTCTTCTACCAATACCACAAACAAATCCCCCCCCTCATGTGACTTGAATTCTAGAACTCCTCTGAGAACATATAGAAAATGTGCTCCATGAGCTAGGAAAGCAAATGCTGACCTAGAGACATGGTTCATCTTTGATTTCAAGAAGTACGCTCATCCTAAATTCACACTGTGCTAGGGGACCAAAACCTAACCCTACGGCGGCAGATAATGAGAACGCAGCAGGCAGGCATGATAGGTCAACACAACCTAGACACATGTGTCTCTGGGGCTGGGCCGACGGCTCCCTCACACAGCACACCAACCACCAAAACGCTTGTGCCCCTTGTTGTCACGTGGACCGTCGCCTTAACCCAGTGCATGGATCACCGCCTTATCTAGCCCTGAGGTTGAGTGTTGAGGACAGTGTAATTGCTCAAACACGACCACCAACTCCCGAAGTGATGCGGATAGTAACATCAATGAACTCCCGGTACCATCCATGATTGAACTCTTATGGGTTGCTTCGGCGTGGCAGTAACAAAATCAAAAACACATTCCCCGATTGCAGAGTTCTATGGACTCACAAGATTTCAACTCAAGCAACGCAATGCCATCCAAAATGGATGGACAGTCATCATTTCACTACCAGGAAAGGACTCTGTGCAGTAATTGTAATGATCCATGCAGTTAACCAAAAATAACTGCACAGTTAACAAATCACACATCTTGATGCTGCAACTGAAAGCGATGTTATGCGATATCTCTTGGAATGTAACTTTTATAGGTGTAGTGTGCAATCTGTCGCAAATACAAAGCTTCAATGGTTTCTACACAAACATGCATGCAATGTGACATCACTCTAGCTAGGTAGAATGGACTCCGCACTTGATGTGCACTGCTTGGTGTGCAATGGAGTAGGTTAGGAATCTGGGGCACGTAGGTTCGGCCAGACACAGCATATGGCTTGGCCAGCCTGGCCAAGCACCTGAATTCAGAAACAGTTATAGAATAGGACCACAATACGTAGATGAAACTGTTGAGTACCTAGGTCATGAGGTGGGGGGCCACTAGGGTTAACCTTTAAGGAAAAGGCATGAAGTGCCTACTTTATTTCGGTATATACCTCCATGAAGGAAGACACCTCCGCTCCAGTGAGTGGCGGGAATGAACTTCACGGGGGGGCTAGGGTTGCTACCCGTTTACTTTGATAAATGTACTTAATGCATTTTAAGAATAAAGAAAGTGGTGCAATGTTACTCTTGAATACTTCCCGCCGAATAGGGGGGGGGGGGGGCTTGGCCCGGAACAACTACCCCACACAAGACGTGGTTAGTGACTTTGTTACTCGGCGCATCACAACACACTGTTCTGCAAAATGACACACTTACCGGCGGCGAAATTTTGAGGTTGACAAAGTGACGGTGTGTCACAGCCTCCGGATAAAGACAAGGGTAGAGGCAAGATACCGATGGAGAGGAGGTAGGCTACAAGGCTCTCCGCTCTTGCATGATGTCTTGATAGATATTTGGTTGCGTATCCTTGAGGTTGATGCAAATGCTCGCTCAAACATTGTATTTGACCCGCTAATCAACCTTTCTTGCATGAACGAGCTAGGCGTACATGGCTATTGCATAGCAAATGTACCAGCCATCCCATGATTTGCCATCATCATAATCCAATCTCCAAGAACAAATGACAACAAGGGTGAAACCGGTGCAAAATAGAGAACGAGGAGAAGAGAAAAAGAGGGGGGGGGGGGGGGCGTGTGATGGTCGGTTCTAATTGACCGAATGCCCTCGCCACAGGACCTTTTATCTTTCACTCTAACAAAATGTGTATGCAGCACCAAAGTTATAATCGACCATGGGACCAATGGCTTGCAAGTGTGGTAAAACGGGGTGACAAAAAGACGAAAAGTGCACGTAGCACGCACCATGCGCCTTGTAAGTGGTTGCATGCCGCTTGTGTGAACTGCCACGACTAGAGTCAAACTAACTTACCATCCAAGAAACCTAGTAGCTTATGGTAAAGGCCCCACATAGAGTTAGGGTGGCCATGATACAAACACCCTTCCCGCACATGGGCACTATGTAACAACATGTATGGACAACATTTTTGGAGTAAACCTTGTGCCACTCTCGTCATTTGCGGAGGCTGCTTTGGGTCAGGTTGCGTGGCATTGTGGTAGATTGCAGTATAGTGTCACCCCACACAAGATGTGATTTGAGGTTTGAGGTTTTTTTCCTTTGATCTTTTGGGTATAGCAAGACACCGCTCATTGTTGGCTCCCCACAGGTGATCACACGAGGGCATGTACTCATGCACCACATGGTCAACAAGGCACTCACACCACTCTGGAAACCACAAGCATGAGTACTGCAAGGCACCGCCATGGCACGGGAGGGGTCCTAAAAGCAGGGGCGGAGGGTGTTAGTAGCTTCGTGCAAGGACCGATCCCAGAGCTCTTCCGGGACCCTGAACGTGTTGTGGTACACACTGATAAGGCCTAGTTGTAAGCACCGTGAGTGCATACCGCCCCTGGGAGTTTAGGCACACAGAGGGGGGTTGCGAGTAAAGGGCTTCACAGGTTAGTGCCACTCCACTCAAGACCCACCCCCGAGCAAGCCCGGTTGACGTAGGCGAGCGTCCTCAGGGGATCGGCTTGTGAGATGGCCGTTTGGAGGCGGGAATCCAGGACTGAACCACCCCCAAGGGTACCTAGTTCAGCACGTGAGCGTTTTCTTGGTACTACACAATGCGGAATGATGTCGCTGTGGGAGGCTAGGTAAGTAGGACCCACTGACCATTTGGCTGCAATCGTGATAAGCAGCCAATGGGTATTCCGATGACCCCCATCGTTACTTCCCTCGGTTGGGGGGGAAGCGTACCTCCAGCCCAAAGTACCATAAACGCAATGATTTTACAGCTTGCGAATGCAACTTGTGTGATCGTTGGTCTTCAAATCTAGCATCCTTGTGGCATTTGTGCCCAGTTTGTTAAGTCCGTCCCACACCAGGGGGTGCCATAAGGACACTCACCCTTTTTTTTTTACTATGGCATGCACTCTCTGATGGTCATAGGTCACCAGATCTTGACATACCTTAGTTGGTAGTTGTACTAGGTTCTGGTTCCAAGGGTCCTTGGTTCAAACCCTACTACCTGCAACAATTTTAGCTTCGGTTTTTTTGTCTTTTTTATGTCCCCATGTCACCCCCAGCGGTTACCCTACAACCGCCATCGGTTACCCAACAACCGCCGTCGCTTACCCACCAACTGCCATCGGTTGCCCACCAACTGCCATCGTTCACCCACCAACCGCCATTGTAGGGCGTATTGGACACTCCGAGTTTTTTGTTTTTTGTTTCATTACGGCACCCCGTGTCTCACACAATTTATCCAACCCTTGAGGCACAAGCAAAAAACAGCCATAACTACGAACAAAGGCAAAATCGAGTACAATACACAATCAAGGTGGCTTCCTAAACCCTGCCTTCAAGGCGTCCCCGGTGGAGTCGGAATCAATCACGCAACATACAACATAACCCGGGTATTTTGAGCTCAGAGTGGGGGGGGGGCAAGGCTGGTAAGAGTGAGCAGTGATGCAGGATACCAACTTTTTCGGGTCCGCTCATCGAGCTCCATGTGGAGGGGAGTATGCAATAATGCCATGTAACACCTACCTTCTTGCGGGCCCCAACATAAGGGAGAAGGGAGATGGTGCCAAGATTCCCACAATCTCAGCCTTCCCATGGCGGAGAGGAGTAGATGAGGACGTACGAGCTTTGCCTTCTTGGCACCCAGGTGATTGTGAAAATCAATATGGTCACCTGCTTGGAGCCCAACAGAGGACCCTAAATAGATTTGGTGGCATAACTATTTTGCGGGGTCCTTGTTTCTAGGGCGCACAAGAGGAGGATGTGCGGGGGTGCGGGAAGGGGGCTTGCAGGGTCCTGGCACACGAGGTGCACGGAGAGTGGGGGATGTAGTTGTGCACACGAGCAGGTGGTATATAGTTTGCCATGTAGAAGCAATCTACTAATTGTGTACGCTGGCAAACGGCCATACGCTTGTGCAACGCAACTCGCGTTGAAGGTTGTGCCCAACAACCCGCATCTAGCCTACTCTGTGGCCAAGCAGCCTTTACTGTACATATTTCCAGGCCCAGCTGCCTATGTACACCGTCTTCCTTGATGGCCGAACTCTTCAGTGTCAGAATTCAAGAAAAAAGAACAAGTTAGAGCTCAACTGAACGATATGGTGTAGCCACCAGCCATTTTCTGTGGACAGGTCTCGATTGTGGCCAGCCCTCTCTCTGTGCTACACAGGTGCCCGTGAGTGAAGTTTGTCCGGCCCATAGTTCCAACATATCGTCACAACTCCAAAACAACGCAAGGGGGGTAAAAACATGCTTTTGGTTTTGTGCTCAATCCGCTGGTCTAGGTCTTAGGTTGTAAGTCAACAATATGTTGAGGGTTTGAAGGATTTTTTTTGCCAATTCCGGGGCTTGAGAATCTGCCAAAAAGGAATTGCTGCAGCACATGTCTGCGCTTGAAGGCCCCACTGCTCCTTCCTACCGTCCCATTCAGCCGTAACTCTGAATTTTGAAATCTCCATGTTCAAAGTAGGGGCGTTTGTAAGACAACTGCGAAAGGCGGATGTATAATGGCGAAAAAGAAATGAACGCCAGGCTCCAACCTTTGCCTTTGGAGTCGATATGCTCAATATTGAGGGGGTACAGTTTTCCCCACCTGGGAATGATGACATTTGGCCAAAATCCCAAATGGTGTGAATATTCCGCTCTTTATGCATTCAAATGGCCTCCCCTCCCCCTGGTGAAACACCCATACACAGATGCGTGTGTATCTGTGTACACCACACGCGCAACCACTTCCGACCCCAAAGTTGCTTCCCATGTTGACTTCACCTTGCACCTGTATCAGTGATGCGCACTCTCACTCGCTGATGTGAATGCTTGAATCAATGCAATGTTCTGCTGGACAATGGTGACCAAATAACGACATTTTTCGCTGTCCTAGCTGGAGCCGATCATGTTTTCTTTGCATTGATGCATTCTCTGTGTGTGTGTATGTATGTATGTATGGCGTATCGCAAGATCAGAGCCCCGCACTGAAGCCGAGCCCCAAAGATCAGTGCCCCAGCATAGAACTTCCTTCCCTGCCCCCACTTTCCGACTGTCAGTTGTTTTTTTTCGCTATGGTTCATGTATGTCTCATGATGGTGAGATTCATCACCTATGCCTTCATGCTGGTGACCACATCAGTCAACGGCGACCTTCTGGGCATTCACCACAGAGCAGTCTTTTTACCTTCTGAAATTCATCCCCATTTCAAGGGCTTTTGCAATAAGAATCGTGTTCTGAACAAGACTGTGCTTGTACATGCAGAGATCAATGGGATAACAAATCAACTTTACTCTCTACATCAAGTGCTTGTTATTGCTGCGAAACTTACGATCCCTGTGGAATCCTATGCGTTGCTTGACGTTGGCTCAGACTGCAATAACCGGTTTTGGCGTTTGTGTTACAACAACGACTTGGTATCCTGGAGAGATGTGCTCAATGTCTATGCTTTCAGTCACCATCTTGGTGTGAGGTTCCATGGTGATGCCACCAACAACTTTTGTGTCAAAGCAGCACCACGGATGACCGACGAACCCCCATATGACGTTTCAACTTGGCTATCTCAAACAAATCTCACTGTGAAGGGACGAACGAACGTACCTTTTACTTGGTCATTCTTCAAGACTCGCCAGACACAAGTGTCCTGGTTGAACTTTACGAAAGCCCTATACCTCAGCATGCATCTGGAAATTCGTGCACATTGTAAAAGTATTGTCCGACGCTTGTCAGCTGCAGGAGAGTTTCACTGCTTGCATCCACGCTACGAAAACGAATTCAAGGCACCTTTCAACCTTGTTGATGCCTATGCTGATGATGGTGACATTTATTATGTTATGGCTAAGGACAGAGTTGATTTCCATCGCAGCAACGTCTTTACTAAATGGTCTTTCGGCAATTACAGCTCAAATGTTAGGAATCAACTGCTTGATGCCTGTGTGTGTATGTACGCATACAATTTCACAGGTTGGTTTTTTTCGAGCTACAGTTGGCTAATTGCTTCGATGAGGTCCTCCATGGAGGAGCCTGCCCCCTCGTATTTGCTGAAGAGACAGGGGGAACTAATGGGTACAGGTACAGGTACAGTTAAGGTACTGGGGACACGAGTCTTGGCTTCTTCAGTGAATATGACAATAGTCCACACACACGAACTCTCAACAGACAAAGGCTCGTGGTGTGTGCAGGAACATTATCCATCCGGTGTGCTTGAACCATTGTGTAGGGAGACACATTTTCCAATGGCACTCGATGGCACAATCCCAAACATGGGGACAAAAGAAAAGCGCCCCCCTACTAGTAAGGGGTCCACGTAAGGGGTGTTAAGGTCATCTTGCAATTTCCGGTCCTAAATTTTCTAAAGAGAGCCTGTCCCTACAGATCAAAGACACGATTATATGGTGTTTGCTTTCTTTGACCATTTGTGTTCTTGGACCTTGACGAGAAGAAGCATTCCCAGAAACCCGTGTGGAAATAGTAGGCATAGGAAGAATTGAAGGTATCCTCCGATCTGACGGGCACCAAACAGGCGGCTCTCATTGGAGTAAGGTAGGTGGTTCATTGCAACTGGATGATTTCTACAAAGGAATGCCCTCCCATTTGTAAAATCTAGCTGGCCTTCCACGCTCATGGTCTCAGCTTGTCAGTGGGGGCTGAGGCTGGAGCTGGGACAGGGGCTGGTGCTGGTGCTGGGGCTGGGGCTCGAGCTGAAGTTGCGGCTGCCATGTCTTCTAAAATATACAAGATGATACAAGGTTTTGTTATGCTCATTTTCTGCACTGTTTGCAGTCTGCCCAGTCAGTCCCAGATTTCCCTGCTCAGACATTGCTCAGAGGCAGTATTCAGTGCACAGAGCGGAGTGGTGTTTTGTTTGGGAGAGGTTGTTTTCAGGCACCACTCAGTGATTGCACAGTTCAGCCATTAATCTCATCGTCATGTTTACCCTGTTCCAAATCTTTTGAGATGATGGTCATCATTGGCGCACAAGGCTGCACACAGGGAGGGATGCTATTTCTGTGTTTTTTTGGGGCTCCAGGTGTTCATATCTGAAGTTCCAAAGCAATCTGGCTCTGCACTACAAGAACAGTTCGCGCGTCATTTGCGCAATGGCGGCTTCCGGCACCAGGAATCAGTTGAGATCATCTTCACCGGATGTAGTGTGTACTGCAACAGCAAGCTCTGGAAGTGCTCAGCAAAATGCAATACGACATCAGGCGGTATTCTTTACTGTTTTGGTGCTGAAGTGCCTTGTTTTGCAAGGTTTGGTGAAGAATGTGGATGCTTCATCTGGCATGAGCTTAGGAGCTGCGTATTTGCTCCCCGGATTTGTCTTCTTTTGGTTTCTGCAAAATTTATTCTTCGACGATAATCTAAAATAAGGTTCCGATTTTTTGACGTTTTTAGTCGTGCAAATGATTTTTTTTTTGGCTTTTTGGGTTTGTTTGATTCTTATTTTCTAAAACGCGGTTCTTTTTTGAGCTGCGAAATCTTTTTCCTTGGCTGGCTTTTTTTCTCATGTGTTACATATTTTTGCTCTTTTTGTAGCTTATTTGAATTACTCTATTGTGTTTTACGTAGTTTTTAGAGCATCTAAAAAAACATTATCCCATGTTGCTTTTTGTCCCATTCATACTTTTGGAGCCTGTGAAATCTGCTGACGAATTATTTCTCCATATCCGTGGAGTAGCAGAAGAATAATTTAAAACTTCTGCGGGTGCTTCGTGGATTAGCGTAAATATTGAGGCATTGTTTTTGCCAATTTTTTTAGGCGCCGAGCCTTTCCACGATGTCAATCAGAAAGTGCTCCTGGCGCTGTTGGCACCCTGCTGTATGAAGTATCGCGCGGGTTGGCACCAGTGGCCACCTAGTACTTCTTCTACCAATACCACACACAAATCCCCCCCCTCATGTGACTTGAATTCTAGAACTCCTCTGAGAACATTTAGAAAATGTGCTCCATGAGCTAGGAAAGCAAATGCTGACCTAGAGACATGGTTCACCTTTGATGTCATGAAGTACAGGCGGGGGCAAATTTCGCCATAGCAGAATTTCGCAGGGAAAATTTCGCCGTTAAGAAAGGTGGCGAAATTTTCCTCTGGCGAAATTTTTGCGTAACATTTCCATCCTTCACCACAGCTGCAGGCATAACGCTTGAAAACTCGGGCCCAGGATTTGTTGAAATATGTCGCATCCAAAGCACTTGATCCACGTGGCTGCAGTTTCCTCCGGTGTTAGTCGCAGTGTGCTACATGCTTTTTGTCTTTGGGTATCAGTGTTGATGCAATCCTTTGTACCCCTTGCAAGTGCTGTCTGTTTTTGACAGCTTTTCCATGGACAAATTTGTCATCCGCAAAAGTGCATCCCAAAGTGCTGTGGATGGTCTCATTGACAATTTGAAGGAGTTTGCATCCACACTGCCACCGAAAGACAAAAAGCGCAAGGGGTACAATTCAAAACCAATGGCAAACTGGGACCAACAACAACGCGAGGATGCTGCATTACTTTATGTTCGGAAAAAGATGGACGGTTCTGGGCAATGACACCCAGGGAGGGGGCCTGGGTGTGGCGCCATCGGAAGTGCACGCCGCGCATGCAAGCTCAAGTATGGTGCATCGTGTCCCCCACGTAGCACACTACGAGACTGGGCAGATAAGTATGCAATGCAAGGCAAAGTGAAGCCCATTGGACGTCCACCGAAGTTAACACCGGAGGAAACGGCAGCCGTGGCGAAGTATTTCTCTGGAACGTGGTCTGAGGGTGCTGTCATTGACGCCGAGGCACTTCTTGTCATGGCAAAACACATTTTGGAAACAGCGCGGGGATCAAGTGCTTTGGATGCGACATATTTCAACGAATCGTGGGCCCGAGATTTCAAGCGTCTTTAGGGCTGGAGCCGGCGCCTTTGATTTCATGAAGTAGGCTTATCCCAAAATCATATGGTGCTAGGAGGCCAAAACCTAACCCTACGGGCGGCAGATAATGAGAGCGCAGCAGGCAGGCATGACAGGTCAACACAATCTAGACACATGTGTCTCTGGGGCTGGGCCGACGGCTCCCGCACACGGAGAGCAACCACCAAAACGTTCGTGCCCCCTGTTGTCATGTGGACCGTCGCCTTAACCCAGTGCATGGATCACCGCCTTATCTAGCCCTGAGGTTGAGTGTTGAGGACAGTGTAATTGCTCAAACACGACCACCAACTCCCGAAATGATACGGATAGTAACATCAATGAACTCCCGGTACCATCCATGATTGGACTCTTATGGGTCGCTTCAGCTTGGCAGTAACAAAATCAAAAATACAATCACCGATTGCAGAGTTCTATGGACTCACAGGATTTCAACTCAAGCAACGCAATGCCATCCAAAATTGATGGACAGTCATCATTTCACTACCAGGAAAGGACCCTGTGCAGTAATTGTAATGATCCATGCAAGTAACCAAAAATAACTGCAGAATTCACAAATCGCAAATCTTGATGCTGCATCAGTGCATGCTAAGCATGATTGTGGTTTGTCATGTTCGTGCCGGGCATCAATTGCCTCTTTGCAACATGAGGTAGCTGCAGTGAGAGCTGATCGGACGATTTTTTCTGATTCTTTAGAGAGGTTGCAAACCCAAGTTACGCGGGTCGAGAGTGAGTTGGCCGAAGTGGAATCGCGAGGAGGTGGCCACACTTCTCATGGCCCCGATTGTAGTATTTATTGCTCGTGTCGTATGCATTTGTCGCAGCATGACACGTACATTCGTCAATTGTGCATGGCTCTTGATGAGCTACGGGATTAGTATCGGCCACTTAGTACTTCTTCTACCAATACCACACACAAATCCCCCCCCTCATGTGACCTGAATTCCATAACTCCTCTGAGAACATATAGAAAATGTGCTCCATGAGCTAGGAAAGCAAATGTTGACCTAGAGACACGGTTCATCTTTGATTTCAAGAAGTACGCTCATCCTAAATTCACACTGTGCTAGGGGACCAAAACCTAACCCTACGGCGGCAGATAATGAGAACGCAACATGCAGGCATGACAGGTCAACACAATCTAGACACATGTGTCTTTGGGGCTGGGCCGACGGCTCCCTCACACAGCACACCAACCACCAAAACGCTTGTGCACCCTGTTGTCACGTGGACCGTCGCCTTAACCCAGTGCATGGATCACCGCCTTATCTAGCCCTGAGGTTGAGTGTTGAGGACAGTGTAATTGCTCACACACGACCACCTACTCCCGACATGATACGGATAGAAACATCAATGAACTCCTGGTACCATCCATTATTGAACTCTTATGGGTAGCTTCAGCGTGGCAGTGACAAAATCAAAAATACAATCCCCGATTGCAGAGTTCTATGGACTCACAGGATGTCAACGCAAGCAACGCAATGCCATCCAAAATCAATGGACAGTCATCATTTCACTACCAAGAAAGGACCCTGTGCAGTAATTGTAATGATCCATGCAGTTAACCAAAAAATAACTCCACATTTCACAAATCGCAAATCCTGATGCTGCAACTGAAAGCGATGTTATGCGATATCTCTTGGAATGTAACTTTTGTAGGTGTAGTGTGCAATCTGGCTCAAATACAAAGCTAGAATGGTTTCTACACAGACGTGCATGCAATGTAACATCACTCTAGCTAGGTGGAATGGACTCCGCACTTGATGTGCACTGCTTGGTGTGCAATGGAGTAGGTTAGGAATCTGGGGCACGTAGGTTCGGCCAGACAGAGGATATGGCTTGGCCAGCCTGGCCAAGCAACTGAATTCAGAAACAGTTTTAGAATACGACCACAATACAGTAAATGAAACTTTTGAGTACCTAGGTCCTGAGTTGGGAGGCCACTAGGGCTAACCTTTAAGGAAAAGGCATGAGGTGCTTACTTTATTTTGGTATATACCTCAATGAAGGAAGACACCTCCGCTCCAGTGAGTGGCAGGAGTGAACTTCACGGGCGGGCTAGGGTTACTACCCGTTTACTTTGATAAATGTGCTTAATGCGTCTTAACAATAAAGAAAGTGATGCAATGTTGCTCTTGAATACTTCCCAAAGAATAGGGGGGGGGGGCTGGGCCTGGAACAACTACCCCACAGAAGACGTGGTTAGTGACTTTTTCTTACTCAGCGCATCACAACACACTGTTCTGCAAAACGAGACGCTTACCGGCGGCAAAATTTTGAGGTTGACAAAGTGATGATGTGCAGGGGGTGCCATACGGAAACTCACCCCCCCCTTTTTTTACTATGGCATGCACTCTCTGATACTCAACTGTCACCAGATCCTGTCATAGTTTGGTTGGTAGTTATACTAGCCTCTAATTCCAAGGATCCTGGGTCCTAACCCCACTCCCTGCAACAATTTTAGCTTCGCTTTTCGGTCTTTTTTATGTCCCCATGTTACCTACCCCCAGCGGTTACCCACCAACCACCAGCGGTTACGCACAAACCGGCATCGGTTACCCACCAACCGCCAGCGGTTACCCACCAACCGCCAGCGGTTACCCACCAACTGCCTTCGATTACCCACCAACCGCCGTTGTAGGGCGTGTTGGACACTCCGAGTTTTTTTTGTTTAATTACGGCACCCCATGACGGTGTGTCACGGCCTCCGGATAAAGACAAGGGTAGGGGCAAGATACCGGTGGAGGGGGTAGGCTATAAGGCTCTCCACTGTTGCATGATGTCTTGATATATATTTGGTTGCGTATCCTTAAAGTTGATGCAAATGCTCGCTCAAACATTGTATTTGACACGCTAATCAACCTTTCTTGCATGAACGAGCGAGGCGTACATGGCTATTGCATAGCAAACCTACCGGCCATCCCATGATTTGCCATCATCATAATCCAATCTCCAAGAACAAATGACAACAAGGGTGAAGGACAGTGCAAAATATAAAATGAGGAGGAGAGGCAAAGGGGGGGTGGGCGTGTGATGGTCAGTTCTAATTGACCGAATGCCCTCGCCACAGGACCTTTGATCTTTCACTCTAACAAAATGTGTATGCGGCACCAAAGTTATAATCGACCATGGGACCAATGGCTTGCAAGTGTGATAAAATGAGGTGAAAAAAGACGAAAAGTGCACGTAGCACGCATCATGCGCCTTGTAAGTGGCTGCATGCCGCTTGTGTGAATTGCCGCGACTGGAATCCAACTGACTTACCATCCAAGAAACCTAGTAGCTTATGGTAAAGGTCCCACATAGACTTAGGGTGGCCATGATACAAACACCCTTGCAGCACATGGGCACTATGTAACAACATGTATGGACACCATTTGTGGAGTAACTCTTGTGCCACTCTCGTCATTTGCGGAGGCTGCATTGTTGTAGATCCCCTCCATGTGTGCTCGATGAGCGGACCCGAAAAAGTTGGTATCATGCATCAGTACTCACTCTTACCAGCCTTGCCCCCCCCCCCCCACACTCTGAGCTCAAAATACCCGGGTTATGTTGTATGTTGCGTGATTGATTCCGACCCCACCGGGGACGCCTTGAAGGCAGGGTTTAGGAAGCCACCTTGATTGTGTATTGTACTCGATTTTGCCTTTGTTCGTAGTTATGGCTGTTGTTTGCTTGTGCCTCAAGGGTTGGATAAATTGTGTGAGACAGGAGGTGCCGTAATGAAAAAAAAACAACTCGGAGTGTCCAATACGCCCTACAATGACGGTTGGTGGGTAACCAATGGCAGTTGGTGGGCAGCCGATGGCGATTGGTGGGTAACCGATGGCGGTTGGTGGGTAACCGCTGGGGGTAACACGGGGACATAAAAAAGACCAAAAAAGCGAAGCCAAAATTGTTGCAGGTAGTAGGATTTGAACCCAGGACCCTTGGAACCAGAACCTAGTACAACTACCAACTAAGCTATGTCAAGATCTGGTGACGTATGACCATCAGAGAGTGCATGCCATAGTAAAAAAAAAAAGAAGGGTGAGTGTCCTTATGGCACCCCCTGGTGTGAGACGGACTTAACAAACTGGGCACAAATGCCACAAGGATGCTAGATTTGAAGACCAACGATCACACAAGTTGCATTCGCAAGCTGTAAGATCATTGCGTTTATGGTACTTTGGGCCGGAGTTACGCTCTCCCTTCACCGAGGGAAGTACGAACGGGGGTCATCGGAATACCCAATGGCCGCTTATCACGATTGCAGCCAAATGGTCAGTGGGTCCTACTTACCCAGCCTCCCACAGCGACATTATTCTGCACTGTGTAGCACCAACAAAATGCCCACGCGCTGAACTAGGTACCCTTGAAGGTGGTTGAGTCCTGGATTCCCGCCTCCAAACGGCCATCTCACAAGCCCATCCCCTGAGGACGCTCGCCTACATCAACAGGGCTTGCTTAGGGGCGGGTCCTGAGTGGAGTGGCACTAAATCATGAGGTCGTTTAGTCGCAACCCCCCTCTGTGTGCCTACACTCCCAGGGGCGGTATGCCCTCATGGTGCTTACAACTAGGCATTATCAGTGTGTACCACAGCACATTCAGGGTCCTGAAAGAGCTCTGGGATCGGTCCTTGCTACTAACACCCTCCGCCCCTGCTTTTAGGACCCCTCGCCTGCCATGGTGGTGCCTTGCAGTACTCATGCTTGTGGTTTCCAGAGTGGTTTGAGTGCCTTGTTGACCACGTGGCGCATGAGTACATGCCCTGGTGTGATAACCTGTGGGGAGCCAACGATGAGTGGTGTCTTGCTATACCCGAAAGAGCAAAGGAAAAGAACCTCAAACCTCAAACCACATCTTGTGTGGGGTCACACTATACTGCAATGTATGCAATAATGCCCTGTAAGACCTACCTTCTTGCGGCCCCAACGCAAGGGAGAAAGGAGATGGTGCCAAAATTCCTACAATCTCAGCCTTCCCATGGCGGAGAGGAGTGGATGAGGATGTACGCGTCTTGCCTTCTTGACACACAGGTTATTGTGAAAATCAATATGGTCACCTGCTTGGAGCCCAACAGAGGACCCTAAATAGATGTGGTCACATAACTATTTTGCGGGGTCCTTGTTTCTAGGGCGCATTGTGTACGCTGGCAAACGGCCATACGCTTGTGCAACACAACTCGCGTCGAAGGTTGTGCCCAACCACCCGCATCTAGCCTACTCTGTGGCCAAGCAGCCTTTACTGTACATATTTCCAGGCCCAGCTGCCTATGCACACCGTCTTCCTTGATGGCCGAACTCTCCGGTGTCAGAAATCAAGAAAAAGAAGTTAGAGCTCAACTGAACGATATGGTGTAGCCACCAGCCATTTTCTGCTGACATGTCTCGATTGTGGCCAGCCCACTCTCTGTGCTGCACAGGTGCCCGTGAGTGAAGTTTGTTCGGCCCATAGTTGCAACATATTGTCACAACTCCAAAAACAACGCAAGGGGGGTAAAAACATGCTTTTGGTTTTTGAATCCGCTTGTCTAGGTCTTAGGTTGTAAGTCAACAATATGTTGAGGGTTTGAAGGATTTTTTTTGCCAATTCTGGGGCTTGAGAATCTGCCAAAAAGGAGTTGCTGCAGCACATGTCTGCGCTTGAAGGCTTCACTGCTCCTTTCTACCGTCCCATTCAGCCGTAACTCTGAATTTTAAAGTCTCCATGTTCAAAGTAAGGGGGTTTGTAAGCCAACTGCGAAAGGCGGATGTAGAATGGCGAAAAAGAAATGAACGCCAGGCTCGAACCTTTCCCTTTGGAGTCGATATGCTCAATATTAGAATCGGGTCGCCTCGCTCCCCTGTCGCCATCCTGTTGCCTCCCTGTAGCCTCCCTGTCGCTTTTTTTGGCACTTTGGGCCCCCTGTCACTCCCCTGTTGCTTGCCTGTTGCTTCCCTCTCGCTCTCCTGTTGCTTGCCTGTCGCTTCCCTGTCGCTTTTTTTGGCACTTTGGGCCCCCTGTCGCTCCCATGTTGCTTGCCTGTTGCTTCCCTGTCGCTCTCCTGTTGCTCCCCTGTCGCTTCCTTGTCGCTTTCCTGCCGCCCTTCTGTCGCTATCCTGTTGCTTCCTGTCGCTTCCTGTCGTTTCCTGTCGCGGTGCTACTTTTTGCCTGTCGCTCTCCTGTCGTTCCTTCCTGTCGCTCTCCTGTCGCTATTTCCTGTTGCCTCCCTGCCGCTCTCCTGTTGCTCTCCTGTCGCTCTCCTGTTGCTTTCTCCTGTCGCATCCTTGTCGCTTCCCTGTCGCCGCTAGCCCTGTTGCCCTCCTGTCGTCTTCCTTTCGCTTTCCTGCCGCCCATCCGGTCTGTCGCTATGTCTTGTTTCCTGTTGCTTCCCTGTCGTCTTCCTGTCGCCACCCTGTTGCCGCCCTGTCGCCCTCCTGTTGCTCTCCTGTCGCACCTCTCTTGTCGCCTTCCTATCGCGTGCCTGCCGCTTCCTGTCGCTTCCCTGCCGCTTTCCTGCCGCTTTCCTGTCGTCCTCCTGCCGCCACCCTGTCTTCTTCCTGTCGCTACCCTGTCGCCTTCCTGTTGCTCCCTGCCGCATTTCACCGTCCCCTGCCTCGCGCGGCCCGAATCTATTGAGGGGGTACAGTTTCCCCCACCTGGATATGATGACATTTGATCAAAATGCAAAATGGTGTGAATATTTGGCTCTTTATGCATTCAAATGGCCTCCCCTCCCCCCTGGTGAAACACCCATACACAGATGTGTGTTTATTTGTGTACACCACACGCGCAACCACTTCCGACCCCAAAGTTGCTTCCCATGTTGACTTCACCTTGCACCTGTATCAGTGATGCGCACTCTCACTCGCTGATGTGAATGCTTGAAGCAATGCAATGTTCTGCTGGACAATGGTGACCAAATAACAACATTTTTCGCTGTCCTAGCTGGGGCAGATCATGTTTTCTTTGCATTGATGCATTCTCAGTGTGCGTGTATGTATGTATGTATGTATGTATGGCGTATCGCAAGATCACAGCCCCGCACTGAAGACGAGCCCCAAAGATGAGTGCCCCAGCATAGAACCTCCTTCCCTGCCCCCACTTTACCGCTGTCATTTTTTTTCTCCGCTATGGTTCATGTATGTCTCATGATGGTGAGATTCATCACCTATGCCTTAATGCTGGTGACCACATCAGTCAACGGCGACCTTCTGGGCATTCACCACAGAGCAGTCTTTGTACCTTCTGAAATTCCTCCCCATTTAGAGGGCTTTTGCAATAAGAATCCTGATTTGAGCAAGGTTGTGCTTGTGCATCCAGTTGTCAGAGGGCTCACAAATCAACTTCTCTCTCTACATCAAGTGGTTGTCATTGCCGCGAAACTTAGGATCCCTTTGGAATCCCTCGGGTTGCTTGACCTTGGCTCAGACTGCAATCACCTGCCTTGGCCTTCGTGTTACAACAACGACTTGGTATCCTGGAGAGATGTGCTGGATGTCCATGCTTTCAGTCACCATCTTGGTGTGAGGTTCCATGGTGATGCCACCAACAACTTTTGTGTCAACCCACCACTGATACACGACAAACCCCCATATGACGTTTCAACTTGGCTATCTCAATCAAATTAAACTCCGAAGGGACGAACGCACGCAGCTTTTCCTTGGTCATGCTTCAAGACTCGCCAGACACAAGTGTCCTGGTTGAACTTTACGGAAGCCCTACACCTCAGCATGCATCCGGAAATTCGTGCACATTGTAAAAGTATTGTCCGACGCTTGTCAGCTGCAGGGGAGTTTCACTGCTTGCATCCACGCTACGAAAACGAATTCAAGGCACCTTTCAACCTTGTTGATGCCTATGCTGATGATGGTGACATTTATTATGTTATGGCTAAGGACAGAGTTGATTTCAATCGCAGCAACGTCTTTACTAAATGGTCTTTCGGAAATTACAGCTCAAATGTTAGGAATCAACTGCTTGATGCCTGTGTGTGTATGTACGCATACAATTTCACAGGTTGGTTTTTTTTGAGCTACAGTTGGCTAATTGCTTCGCTGAGTCGTCCATGGAGGAGCCTGCCCCCTCGTATTTGCTGAAGAGACAGGGGGAACTAATGGGTACAGTGATGGGGACACGACTCTTCAGTGAATATGACAATCGTCCACACACAAGAACTCTCAACAGACAAAGGCTCGTGGTGTGTGCAGGAACATTATCCATCCGGTGTGCTTGAACCATTGTGTAGGGAGACACATTTTCCAATGGCACTCGATGGCACAATCCCAAACATGGGGACAAAAAAAAAGCGCCCCCCTACTAGTAAGGGGTCCATGTAGGTCATCTTGCAATTTCCGGTCCTAAATTTTCTAAAGAGAGCCTGTCCCTACAGATCAAAGACATGATTATATGGTGTTTGCTGTCTTTGACCATTTGCGTTCTCCGACCTTGACGAGAAGAAGCATTCCCAAAGATCCGCCTGGAAATAGTAGGCATAGGAAGAGTTGAAGGTATCCTCCGATCTGACGGGCACCAAACAGGCGGCTCTCATTGGAGTAAGGTAGGTGGTTCATTGCAACTGGATGATTTCTACAAAGGAATGCCCTCCCATTTGTAAAATCTAGCTGGCCTTCCACGCTCATGGTCTCAGCTTGTCAGTGGGGGCTGAGGCTGGAGCTGGGACAGGGGCTGGTGCTGGTGCTGGTGCTGGTGCTTGGGCTGGGGCTCGAGCTCAAGTTGGGGCTGTAATGTCTTCTAAGATATGCAAGATGATACAAGGTTATGTTATGCTCATTTTCTGCACTGTTTGCAGTCTGTCCAGTCAGTCCCAGATTTCTCTGCTCGAACATTGCTCAGAGGCAGTATTCAGTGCACAGGGCGGAGTGGTGTTTTGTTTGGGAGAGGTTGTTTTCAGGCACTACTCAGTGATTGCACAGTTCAGCCATTAATCTCATCGTCATGTTTACCACTTTCCAAATCTTTTGGGATGATGGTCATCATTGGTGCACAGAGCTGCACACAGGGAGGGATGCTACTTCTGTGTGTTTTTGGGGCTCCAGGTGTTCATATCTGAAGTTCCAAAGCAATCTGGCTCTGCACTACTATTTGCTCCCCGGATTTGTGTTCTTTTGGTTTCAGCAACATTCATTCTTCGACGCTAATCTAAAAATAAGATTCTGATTTGTGAACGATTTTAGTCGTGCGAATGGTTTTTTTTGGCTTTTTGGGTTTGTTTGATTCTTATTTTCTAATAGGGCGGCTCTTTTTTGCGCTGCAAATCTTTTTCCTTGGCTGGCTTTTTTCTCATGTGTTACATGTTTTTGCTCTTTGTGCAGCTTATTTGAATTACTCTATTGTGTTTTACGTAGTTTTTAGAGCATCTAAAAAAATATTATCCCATATTGCTTTTTGTCCCATTCATACTTTTGGAGCCTGTGAACTCTGCTGACGAATTATTTCTCCATATCCGTGGAGCAGCCGCAGAATAATTTAAAACTTCTGCGGGTGCTTCGTGGATTAGCGTAAATATTGAGGAATTGTTTTTGCCCATTTGGTTTGGCGCCGAGCCTTTCCACGATGTCAATCAGAAAGTGCTCCCGGCGCTGTTGGCACCCTGTTGTATGTAGTATCGGCCAGCTAGTACTTCTTCTACCAGTACCACACCCAAATCCCCCCCCTCATGTGACTTGAATTCCAGAACTCCTCTGAGAACATTTAGAAAATGTGCTCCATGACCTAGGAAAGCAAATGTTGACCTAGAGACACGGTTCACCTTTGATTTCATGAAGTAGGCTCATCCTAAATTCATACGGTGCTAGGGGACCAAAACCTAACCCTACGGCGGCAGATAATGAGAACGCAACAGGCAGGTATGACAGGTCAACACAATCTAGATGCTGCAGCTGAAAGCGATGTTATGCGATATCTCTTGGAATGTAACTTTTGTAGGTGTAGTGTGCAATCTGTCTCAAATACAAGGTTTCAATGGTTTCTACACAAACGTGCATGCGATCTGACATCACTCTGGCTAGGTAGAATGGACTCCGCACTTGATGTGCACTGCTTGGTGTGCAATGGGTAGGTTAGGAATCTGGGGCACGTAGGTTCGGCCAGACACAGGATATGGCTTGGCTAGCTTGGCCAAGCAACTGAATTCAGAAACAGTTATAGAATAGGACCACAATACGTAGATGAAACTGTTGAGTACCTAGGTCATGAGTTGGGAGGCCACTAGGGTTAACCTTTAAGGAAAAGGCATGAAGTGCCTACTTTGTTTTGGTATATACCTCCATGAAGGAAGACACCTCCGCTCCAGTGAGTGGCAGGAGTGAACTTCACTGGGGGCTAGGGTTGCTACCCCATTTACTTTGAAAAATGTACTTAATGTGTCTTAAGAATAAAGTAAGTGACGCAACGTTACTCTTGAATACTTCCCAAAGAATAAGGGTGGGGGGGGGGGCTTGGCCCGGAACAACTACCCCACACAAGACGTGGTTAGTGACTTTTTCTTTCTCGGCGCATCACAACACACTGTTCAGCAAAATGACACACTTACCGGCGGCGAATTTTTGAGGTTGGCAAAGTGACGGTGTGTCACAGCCTCCGGACAAAGACAGGGGTAGGGGCAAGATGCCGGGGGAGGGGAGGTAGGCTACAAGGCTCTCCGCTCTTGCATGATGTCTTGATAGATATTTGGTTGCGTATCCTTGAGGTTGATGCAAATGCTCGCTCAAACATTGTATTTGACCCGCTAATCAACCTTTCTTGCATGAACGAGCTAGGCGTACATGGCTATTGCATAGCAAATGTACCAGCCATCCCATGATTTGCCATCATCATAATCCAATCCCCAAGAACAAATGACAACAAGGGTGAAAGCCGGTGCAAAATAGAGAACGAGGAGGAGAGACAAAGAGGGGGGGGGGGTGGCGTGTGATGGTCACTTCTAATTGACCGAATGCCCTCGCCACAGGACCTTTTATCTTTCACTCTAACAAAATGTGTATGCAGCACCAAAGTTATAATCGACCATGGGACCAATGGCTTGCAAGTGTGGCAGAATGAGGTAAAAAAAGAACGAAAAGTGCACATAGCACGCACCATGCGCCTTGTAAGTGGTTGCATGCCGCTTGTGTGAACTGCCACGACTGGAGTCAAACTAACTTACCATCCAAGAAACCTAGTAGCTTATGGTAAAGGCCCCACATAGACTTAGGGTGGCCATGATACAAACACCCTTGCAGCACATGGGCACTATGTAACAACATGTATGGACACCATTTGTGGAGTAAACTTTGTGCCACTCTCGTCATTTGCGGAGGCTGCTTTGGGTCAGGTTGAAGAAACGTGGCATTGTGGTAGATTGCAGTATAGTGTGATGGGATGGTGTGCCATTGCGGACCCCACAGAAGATGTGGTTTGTGGTTTGAAGATTTTTTCTTTGATCTTTCGGGTATAGCAAGACACCGCTCATTGTTGGCTCCCCATAGGTGATCCCACGAGGGCATGTACTCATGCAGCACGTGGTCAACAAGGCACTCACACCATTCTGGAAACCACAAGCATGAGTACTGCAGGGCACCGCCATGGCAGGCGAGGGGTCATAAAAGCAGGGGCGGTGGGTGTTAGTAGCTTCGTGCAAGGACCGATCCCATAGCTCTTCCGGGATCCTGAACGTGTTGTTGTACACACTGATAAGGCCTCGTTGTAAGCACTATGAGTGCATACCGCCCCTGGGAGTTTAGGCACACAGAGGGGGGTTGCGAGTAAAGGGCTCCACAGGTTAGTGCCACTCCACTGAAGACCCACCCCCGAGCAACCCCTGTTGACGTAGGCGAGCGTCCTGACGGGATCGGCTTGTGAGATGGCCGTTTGGAGGCGGGAATTCCAGGACTGAACCACCCCCAAGGGTACCTAGTTCAGCGCGTGGGCGTTTTCTTGGTACTACACAGTGCGGAATGATGTCACTGTGGAGGCTGCGGTAGTAGGACCCACTTATCATTTGGCTGCAATCATGATAAGCGGCCAATGGGTATTCCGATGACCCCATTGTTACTTCCCTCGGTGGCTCGGTGGGGGGAAGCGTACCTCCGGGGGGAGCCAATAAGTGTAAGTGTGGCCACACGGAGACTCCCAACAGGTGGAGGGAATGTCCATGTAGTACCTTCGCCTCCCGAAGCTCGCAACCAGTTCAGTTAGGATACTCGCAAAGATAGGGATATGGAGATTAGCTTTTCTTCTTACGCCGGGAGAGGGTGTCAGCGTGGGTTAGTAGTTGACTCTCGCTGTTCTCAACGAGATAGGAGCGGAGGATGGGATCGATGGACCCACCAGGCTGTACGAGCGCAGACATGTCGCCTTAGAAAGCCCATAGCCGTCCCACGGGTCCAAGATTTTCCAACCCTATTGATACTCGTGGCGAGCAATACCTGCAACCACGTAGTATCCATCTACTGCCATCTCATCGGCAGTCATCTCTTCGAGTTCGCCTGCTTCCTCTGAGGTGGCAGCGTTCTCCACGTCGATTCTCTCGACCTCTTTGCTGCTCAGATGCCACTCATCCCATGACAAGTCATCGGGAGAGTGGTAGTGCCTCAACTGTTTCGGGGCACATAGCCATTCTCCACCCTAACGGGGACTGCATCTCACATGGATCCGGGATCCATTTATTTTTATAATGCGATATGGCCCAAAGAACGGGTCCTGCGGACAATTGCGCGGCTAGGAGTGCAATCGCGAATGGTGCCCCAGCCCCAGGTCACCTCCTCTAAAAGTAGCAGGACGTCTAAGGCGATTACGCCTAGTCGACTCATCTTCAGGAACGTGTTTGAGGTTAGCACTGGCCAAATTAGCCAAGTCCTGCTTGTGTTCCAACCATTCCCCTACAGGGCTCTTGTAGTCCTCTGGTTTCAGGGGTTTTGAAAAACCAAGCTGGTCGCCCCCCATGGAACAGCTCGTGGGGGGTGTAGCCTGTGGAGTTCATGGTTAGTACTTCCTAGAGTTCTAGGCGTACCCAATCTTTGGTAGATTGCTGTTTCATCCGAATCCTTTGGTTCCGTTCAACCACACGGTTGTGTCTTTCGCACAGAGGGTTAGAAGTGTGAGTGTAGGGCACACCTGTGGTTACCTGGACGTTCACTGCGTCCAATACTCGCTCGTACCAAACGGTATGGCTCCGGATGCGTACATCCTCATCAGAGTTCACCTCTTTAGGTGCTCCGTAGGGTTCGAACCATTGTTCAATCAAAGTCTGTTCTCCTATAATCTTTTTGTTACATGGGAATGCACGGGTGAAAGGGGTCAAACCACAGGTGACAACCAAGCAACTGTCATAGCCTCCAAACCTAGACAGACCGTGGATGTAATCCACGTACAACAGAGAGTTAGCGCAGTAGGGGATTGGTAAACTAGAGATCGGTCCTCGGTCTCTGGAGTCACTCTGCTGGCTGGCGTGACAGCCATAAGAGTCCACTATGGACTGCATACGCGACTTGAGTTCAGAATGGGTTAGTGGGGAGTGGAAACACTCCCTGAAGAAATCCACTAAACGGTTACGACCTGTGTGCCCTGGACTGAGATGGGCCCACTGTTGGCAGTCATCGAGTCCTGCCTCACGCACGACCATCCGGTCCTCAGAATAGAGGTGC
This sequence comes from Eutreptiella sp. 'Long Island Sound 2002', assembly GCA_964036045.1. Lineage (NCBI taxonomy): Eukaryota > Euglenozoa > Euglenophyceae > Eutreptiales > Eutreptiaceae > Eutreptiella > Eutreptiella sp. 'Long Island Sound 2002'. The sequence continues at coordinate 21,658,782 of OZ038392.1, read as the reverse complement.
CTTTTATCGTTATACCATCGGGCACCGTCTATTAGACGGGCCTCTGGGCCATCAGTTACGGTTCGGAGTACACAATGGTTCTCCTCTTGGTAGTCATTAAGATACTAGCCCTGTAGGACTCCAGTGGTGCGAATGGACAGGTCTAGCTGGACGTCCATACATTGGGGCTCTCACCCAGGAGGGCATCGAAGGGTTTCGAGAAATATAGTCAGCTTGTTCGTTTTTTATACCTTGGATATGGTGGACACTCTGTCTGAACTGACTGAGGTAGGTCCACCATTGCTTCAGTTTAGCCTTCTCAGGAGGGGGACCCTTCTGAAGGGTTTTCACCGGCTCCGGGTCACAAAGCCATATGATAGGCTTAGAACCGAGTAGGCGTGATTGGAAGGAGAGCACAAGCATCCCAGCCAGGAGTTCCTCATTGTAGGTGCTTTAGTTGGATCATGCTTGATTCCACTTCCATTTCCAGTGCCCTGGGGGCACCAAACGCCATTCATTGGCGGGGTAGTCATGCTTCAGGGATCCATCACGGTTCAGGCCTAAAGTATGGAACTGACAGTGTCACAACTCAGTGGGTTTAAGCTCCTGCCCATGGTATAGGGTACCCCGCCACCACCTACATCACAGGCATATGTGATGAGTATAATCTCGCCCTTAGGGCGTCGTATTCCGAGGCAATTGGCTGAAGAAATCTTCTTCTTCGGTTCCCGGAAACAGGCCTCTTCCGTGGCTGTCCACCGCCAGGGATTCTTCTTCTTTATGAGGTTGGTTAGGGGGGCTGATAAGTAGGTTGACTTGTGTATGTGGCGTGTGTAAACATTACACATCCCAATAAAACTACGTACATTGTGTACACCCTTCTTAGGGTCATCACCGAGTTGCGTATCCTGTGCGGGTTGCATCTTCGATGCAGCTGGTTTCCACCAGCCGTACCCCACATTGAACCCTAGGCATTCCATCTCCTCAAGCATGAACTCACATTTCTCGAGTTTGATGCGGAGATTGTTTTCTTGACAAACAGTGAAAAAGTCCTGTGAGAGGAGCATATGATCCTCCTGGGTATTAGTATGATTAGGATGAATGCCGCTCCATGTCACTAAGGGAGAAGGTAAATCAGTGGGAGTCACTGTGTAGATCGCCGGTCGACGAAGGTGTTGATGTGATCCACCCCCGGTTTTTTTACCCACACACGGGACCCCCCCCCCCCCGCCAGCGATGTGTGGTTAATTTTTACCATCTCCATCCGAAGGGTGGAACCCGGAATATCCGCACACTCATTGAGGCCGACAAGGAATGCACTGATGCCCGTGCCGTGTATTGGCGTGAGAAGATCTACAAAGACTTCGCCAACTCCATCTTCTCCCGGAGTGGAATGATTTGGGAGGAAATAGAAAAAAACAAGCACAAGCGGGGTGAGTACTTTGAGTGCATGCTTCAGCCGATTGAGGGCGCTCAGCCGAAAGCTGTGAAACGCTTTCGCGCTGTGCGTATTCGCGAGCAAGTTTTGGAACATAAAATCCGAGAATTTGAAGCCAAGGGCTGGAAGTAAAGCCTCAATGGCACTTGGTTTCCCGTGGATTTCTAGTTTCGAAGCCCGGTGTGAACAAGTGGCGCCTTGTGATCGAGTATAGGTATGTGAATTCACCGCTGAAAGGCCATGAGTTCCTATTGCCCGTGATCGAAGACATGCTTCTTGGGCAGGGTGGGAACCACCCGTGGTCAATCATTGACTTCGAGGATGGTTATCACCAAATGCCCTTGGAAGAGGGCGGCCACCAATACACGGCATTCTGCACTCCCTTTGGGGTGTATGAGTGGCGTGTTTTGCCCATGTGTCTGCGGGTAGGGCTTCCAGCCTTCCAACGCATGGTAGCGAACTGCCTTCGCTTCCGCGGCCATCACAACCATCCCTATGTAGACGATATCCTCACGGGTACTCGTCCGGTATCGCGTGGAAAGGGGAAGGTCCCGGACTCTCAAGCCTATGATTAGCACGGCCGGCGTGTATATAGGCTTTTCAAAGACCTAGCAGCCTCGCATTTGCACGTACAGCCTGAAAAGTGCCACTGGTTCTTGGAACGAGTGAAATCTTGTGGCCACGTGCTAGAGGCGGGCACACGGCGCCCCGCCCCAGGTAAAGTCGAGGCCATTAAGGCGTGGACGACGGATATGATCAAGACACCAAAGGACCTCAAGGGGTTTTTGGGAGTTTGCATTTGGCTGTCCATTTATATTCACAATTCTGCGACATTGGCAGCCCCACCACAAGAAGCCCTTAAGGGTAAGTATGTGCATGTGGAGAAAGCGGCAAGTTAGACTAAGGAAGGGGGGGGGCGCAAACAAAATTCGCGGTATCACTTTTTTTTCGTACCCCCCCCCCTAGGGGGGGTACGGCCCGAAAAAAATATCCCACCCCTATGTGTAAAAAAGTTTCGCAACCCCAATTTTTTTCTAAAGAACACCACTAATTGCTTTTTCATATTGTGTAAGCGTAGCCTACATAATGCTTTGAGGACCCCATACATTCCCTATTTTGCCAGTACAAATTTGGTACCCCTACATATCCCTGTCGGCCCAAAGTTCAGCCACCACAAAGCGAGGGTGCTGGCCGTGGGGCCCCAAGAACGCCAAGCAGCTGAAGTATTATTGTCCTGCCTTGATCAGACAGGGGAGCACACAGGTCAAGCACATGTTTGTGAACGGCCTGCCCAACGCCGATTTGTTAGGTAAAGTAGGAGCCACTTGGCAGCAGTTATATCCAGTGGATTGAGTACATTCCTCAGGGTGCAGCCCACAGACTGGTCCAGGCCCTCAGTCTGGCTGGCGGCCTGGGGGAAGTCTGACTCCGTGGCCAGACTCGCAGCAAACCCGCACACAGAAACACCACAGTCTCCGGTAGTATGGAGTCTTTTTTGGTGGGGGAAATTCACCCCATCCTTACACAATTTCGTTTATCAAGCTTTATGGAAAAAACTACGTGTTGCGGAGAGGCTGAGCCCGTGGACACAAGACCCGGCGTGCCCCCTGTGTAGGTCGGTAGAAACACTGGACCATGCACTGGGAGGATGCCTATTCCACAGAGTAATGACAGCGGTGTTAAAAAAAGTATGGGAACCCCTGCAGGTAAAAGGTAACGAATATGAGTGTGGCAATATCCCAACTCGTTACACTTTTGGAAGCCCACGGGGCATTGCACAGTGGGCAGCCCTTGCTGCTCGCTGGACTTTTCGTAACACCTACAGGAGGGGAGGCATGGCCACCCTTGACGCTCTGCTCACCGTTTGGGTGAAATTTACAGCGCTACTTGTCGGCTGGGAACCCCTCTCGGAGTAATCCCATGTCTTTCAGCTCTTCCACGACAGGCTTGTACATCTCAGGAACACAGGAGTAGTCTCTGGACCCAACATAGTATATGTGGAGTCGTGTGGACGAGAGGACCACAGGGTAGCGAAACGCCAAAAAAAAGACGAATGTAAGCAGGAGCTGGCGATAGTGGCGCTTCAACGGATATAGGAGGCGCAACACAGGGGCATTACAGTCCTGTACACAGATGGGACTGCGCAACTTGTGGGAGGAGTAGGCTGGGTAGCAGGGTATGGATGTCACGAGCCAGGTATGTGGGAGGAAGCCAACCACCTCTCAATCGGAAGGAAATAGACCATCAATAGGGCGGAATTGATGGCTGCGATTCTCGCAGTCAGGCGCACACACACACGGCAGCACACGTTTGCAGTTGCAACCGACTCCTCGTACGTGTACGGGGGAGTCCATGGAGCAGCCATCAAATGGCGAGCCCAGCAATAGGTGACCAACAGAGGGCCAATCCTCAATGTAGACCTGTGGATTGACCTTCTTGAGCTATTGGATCTGGCCTTAGAGAGTTATGAGTGGATCAAAGTCCCCAGTCACGTGCAGGTGGAAGGAAACGAAAGAGCGGATGCTCTTGCCGAATTAGGCCGCAAATCTTCCCCACTGTATGCCAGAGCATGCAAACAGCCACAGGTACTGCTAACGCCAACAGCAGTTTCACCGATGGGCGCTCCAGATGAACCGCCGTCAATAGGTACAGGCTCAACGCTCATGTTTAGTGTGGAATTAACACCGGTGACATCTGATGCCGGCCAAGGGTTTGCCCAGGTGACACCGTCCGCACAGGGAGGGCAACTGCCCTCCCCTACCAGACAGTGAGACTTCGACTCGGCCCTTGATTTTTACACACCAGCGGGAGCTGAGGGGACCCTCAGGTCCGTGGGACTGCAGCTCATTGAGTCTCCTGTCATAGATACATCGTCAGAGCGTAGTCAGTCGGTAGCATGTGCATTGCACTTCATGGACGAGGATGACCTCGTCACATTAGCTGATGAAACTGTCTCCATGGGCGGCACGGATACCGATTCTTCACTATACTGACAAGATCGAGGGAGGGAGTAGACTAGGGCCAGTACATGACACCACTCTACACTTGCAACTGCCTCGGGTTAGGGTGCGCTACCCCACCCCCAAGGGAGTGGGGCGATGAGGAGGAACCCCCCCCCCCCCGGAGGAGGAGAACCCCCCCACCCCCTGCCGGGTGCCACGAACACCGCAGGCCACGCCACGACGGCCGGTTGGAGATCTGAGTACGGAAGTCATTGCCTCGCCACTATGGGACGTGGAAGTGTGCACACCAGCCATGATACGCAAATGCCGCAGAGTAGACACGCCACAGCCACAAAGCCAAATCAAGTACACGCCAAGGCAGGTACAACTACCGCGGCAGTCGCAGCCGACGCCCATGTCAGGGGTTCATCACACGCCCCGGGTAATTGGACCCAACAGGTGCACGTTCCAGACGCCAGAACCGCCGTCGCCGCTCACCCCCAGTGCCAGGACCAACCTGCTGAGGTCGTTGAACCTGGTGGAGATGGAGGGGGGGGGGACACCCCCCGAAAGGGCACTGTCGGACAGTTGGATGACAGACAACTCTGATACAGAATCGGCAGCAGACACCGACTCCACGATGTCCTGTAGCACAGCTTGCTCCATGTGTTTCACCCCCTAATGCACAACGCCACCACACCGGTGATGAGCGAACATAGCCCACACACAGACTGCACATGCAGGCGCCCAGGCGCTGCCCACACCCCTCCCCTGTATGGCTGTATGTTGACCTCGGCAAAAACCAGTACCCACTGGGGTTTTTCAATCCTAAGGACCTAAATATCCCAGGGCCGGTGGCAGTGGGCCGCACGGGTGACCTCTGACCGCCCCACCCCCCATGACCTGGCACACCCGAACTGCAGGTATGTGGCCGAGAGGGGCCAGCACATGCAAGCATACCAGTAACATCAGGGCGCCAAAGTGGGACACAATCAACGCTACGCCCCGAACTCAGTCCACGGCGACAATGCCCTGAACCCAGTAGATGCAGCCCGACTCTTGCCCCATTCAGGGAGGAGGGAAAGGAAAGAACTGCAAGACACTGTCCGCGTGACACGAACAATCATGGAACTGAGTTGGCAATGAAGGCCGTGAGGCAGGCGCGGCTGGAGCTGAGTGGCGGGTCCACACCTGACCAATTGAAGCCCCAAGGGAGTCGTCGTGTCATGGTATCAATGACCCGAGCGTCATATTGGGTAAGAGACATGGACGGTCTAGTGGTATGCGCCTTGGGTGGCGCTCGTCGTGGTAGGGGGCTTCGATTCCTGGTTCGTCCGTCCGTCCAGGGGCCCGTCGGCGAGGTCCCCGCCACCGCCCCCTTCAGCAGCCCGCTCCACCATCGGTACCGCCGGTGGATGGGTGGCGTGTCTCGTCCTCATGGTTTTTTTATCTTCTGTATGCGGTATTTCTAAGTTTTTGACACAGACAGAAATGTCCCCATGGGGACCAAAAAGCAAGGCACCAAGCACAGCACACCTGCAGCAGCGCGCTGCGTCACTGGTACCGCCGTCCGCCGGAAGCGCATTTCCTCCTCATAGTCCTCTTCGGCCTGCGGCCAAGGGGATTCGAACCCCCGTCTTCAGGGCAGCAGCCGGCTGCACAGCCGCTGCGGTACATGGCCCAAAAACTTGCTTTATGCCTCACAGATCTTGACAATGAAATGACTGGACTGCATACATTGAACCAGAGGCTGGGCCTTCGGCCCCCTCACACCAACCATGCCTCGCCACGGCATATCAGCTGGTGAAACCGCCCCTATGGGCAGTACAGATACCGATTCTCCAGTGTATTGACGGTATCCAAGGAGGGAGTAGACTAGCGTTGGTACATGTCAGCACACTGAGACATGAGATTGAGGTTTGGCCAATTGGGTGCCAGCAACTCCTGCACGACCACATGAAATGTCCAGGTGCCCACACCCCACGTATTTAGATGCACGCCGCCTGGCGGAACAGGGAAAAAACGCGGTGCGGCACAACGAACCTCAGGAGAGGGAGGAGTCAATGACCGATCGTTCAGGTGAATGCTGTACGCTTAGAAGAGCTCACTGTACATACTTATTATGTTGGGAGCATGGACTCTAACGGGACTGAGCATCTACGGTTCGAGAACGCTATTGCCGTGCTGTAGACCCACTCTATGTTGTTGAATGTGTTTGCGGCCCTAGGGGCGGTACGGCCCGAAAAAAAACATCCCACCCCTATGTGTAAAAAAGTTTCGCAGCCCCAATTTTTTTCTAAAGAACACCACTAGTTGCTTTTTCATATTGTGTAAGCGTAGCCTACATAATGCTTTGAGGACCCCATTCATTCCCTATTTTGCCAGTACAAATTTGGTACCCCTACATATCCCTGTCGGCCCAAAGTTCAGCCACCACAAAGCGAGGGTGCTGGCCGTGGGGCCCCAAGAGTTTTGGCTTGGGGTAAAATTGGTCAAAATGACCTTCCAGTTTTTCTAGGAATAGTAGCAATAGCACAGGTAGCAAACTAGGTGTGGCACAGGTGAGGGTTCGGGATCCCTCCTTTGCATGCCATAGTGCTTCATACCGTTCCCTTGTTGTAGATTTTTTTCCGACCCTAGTTGAATTGGCAATATTTCAACTGCCTTTGTGCACAAGCAATGTTGAACCCCAATCTGGGCTTGTTGGTCATTGGTGGGGTGCAATGTAGTGGCGTTGTGAGCCCATTTAGCGTGCTAGACCTTCGTGTTTTGGGCGCCACTATGTCATACAGGACGTCTACCACGTTGTTGACAACGGCACTGTCCTCAACATCTATGCCGGTCATGGGGTACACGCTCCTAGAGGCCATTTGTCTTGCTATTAGGGCGGAAACCACTTAGATCACACGAGGTGGCGGGTTGCGTGCTAGTTGCACGGGTACATCATCCCAAGTCCTGAAGTTGTTGGATTTCACGTCCTTTGAAGACACCGAATGGATTCCTTGGGATAAAGCCAAGGAAACTTCGCTCCGCCTTGCAACCACCCCTCCTCCACCAACCGCGCGCGTTTGCTTTTTGATGGAGTACGAGGTTTTCTTGATTGGTGTGGGGAGCAAGAACGACCGATGGTTTTATGTTGATGTACAAGGATCTCCCCGGGCTCCAAGTGGTGGTGCACCATGTCACCATCACTGAGCTGATTATTGCCCCAAACCTTCATTTTGCAGGCCGAGTGTGGCTGTTGGGGAACATTCGCATTCCCATCACCGTCATTTTCAGGGTACCATTCCCCAAAGGCCAGCTTCCTGTTCGTGCCGTTCTTCTCTGCCCATACATCAGCAGCCTCCATCTCATGGACAGTGTACACCTCTGATGCCTTGGCCACACACCTGTCGCGGTCAAGCCACCGTTGTGTAAACCTTGCCACAAGGTTGTCATCGGGCCCATAGTCCCAAGTTGTTCAATGTGGCGGTACTGGGCATGGCTGTTGAGTCCCGTGGGCGTTGGAAGGATGGCTGTGGCGGAGGGGCACATGGTGGTTGTGCTCGGGTTTGACCCCGAGCCGCAATAGTCCACCCCTGTCCCGGCCGTGGCGCAGTTGACTCGGGCGCGCCACAGGGTGGTCAACCCTCTGCACCACCGCTGTGCGCCCCTGAGCCACAACAGTCCACCCCCGTCCCGGCGTTGGCGCCGGTTGACTCGGGTGCGCCACAAGGTGATCAACAGTGGCTGTGCAGAGGGTTGAGCAGCCTGTGGCACGCCCGAGTAGGGGTGGACTGCTGCGGCTCAGGGGCACATAGTGGCTGTGCAGAGGGTTGAGCACCCTGTGGCGCGCCCCAGTCAACTGGCGCCACGGCCAGGACAGGGCCGGATTGCTGCGGCTCATAGGCACACGGTGGGTGTACAGTGGGTTGGGCACCGTGTGGCGCGCCCGAGTCAACCGGCGCCACGGCCGGGACAGGGGCGGACTGCTGCGGCTCAGGAGCACGCACTGGCTGTGCAGAGGGTTGAACACCTTGCGGCGCGCCCGAGTCAACCGGCGCCAACGCCGGGACACGGGCGGCTGGCTGCGGCTCAAGGGCACACAGTGGTTGGAGTTGTGGGCCCATGACGAAGTCCACACCCCCGGGTGGTGGCTGGGCCGTTGCCTTTGGCTTTGTCCTTTGGCTTTGGACCACCATACTTGCTCTTGCGGGTGACTTTTGACCCATGGTATGGAAGTTCGCAGTAACGGAAGTGGAAGAGAGCGGTTGGGGTTAGTGGACTACTCCGCTAAGGTTGAGGCCCCACAGCAAGAACTACAACTCGGACGTTGTAGTGGGCAAGAAACAACTGTCACGTATAGAAAAGCACGGAAGATTGGCATGGGGGCATGTTGGACAGCACTTGTTGGACCACAGGAACACTAATTAAATGCGCCATGCTATTGTCGAAAGGGGGGGGGGGGGGGCTCTTGGATGTGGTCGCGGAATGGGGAGGGGGAGGAGGGCTTTTTCTAATTTGTTTTCCTTTGCTTGAAGACGGACATGGACGGCAAAATGAAAGCAAAGCACAGAACGCACCATGTGACAAAGTCTTCAACTTTGAAGCCAATGTGACACATAGCAGAGCCCCTTCTCAGATGTCTTCTTTTTGGATATGAAGGTGGGATACACCCTGTGGGGGGTATAGGAATCATCGCGTGGGGTATAGAGGGCACGCACTGGTTTCTTGAGGGGTGTCGACCCCTGGGGAACACCCTGTGGGTGCTCATGGAATTTTGGGGCTGCCACGCTAAGGCACTCAGAGGCCGCAGTGGAGAGAGGACCTGTCTCGTTGCTGATGGCATGGCACACAGGCTGGTGGTTGCCCGGGCCTTCTCGGCGCACAAAATCCACGAATGTCTCCTTGCTGTGCAGTGCATTCATCTGTTGAAGAATCCGCAAATTTCTCTCGTGCACAACTACATCCCCCACTCTCCGTGCACCTCGTGTGCCAGGACCCCGCAAGCCCCCTTCCCGCACCCCCGCGCATCCTTCCTCTGTGTGCCCTAGCAACAAGGCCCAAGCAAAATAGTTATGTCACCATGTGACCACCGTACGACTGTAAACAAAATATGAGCTGCCGTATCCAAAGAATTAGTACCCCGCAGATTGGGGTATACTTTGCTTACGACCATTCACTTTCATGATTGTAACCTAGTCCAACGAATTAATTCGATTTAATTGGTATTGCCTTTTGTGAAAGTTGTTTGCAGAAAGTTTTTGTGGGTCGCTTTGCAGCTAGTGTGCATTGGTTCATGCAGAAGCTGTGTTATCAACGCTACAAGCAGCAAAACACCCACTAATCTTCAAATTGACCTAGGCACAAAAAGATTAAGCTGTGGGTGTTGATGAACTACATCTGTTTGTTGTACCAACACACAATTTGTTATTCCAACAAGCTTCCTGTGTGTTCTCCTTGACGCTACTACGAGTGCTAAACTCCAACCAATAGTCATACCCCACAACTTGTCTGTGTGTGGAGTCCGTACCTTCATGCCTGCCCTAAGCTTCAGGTCTCAAAGTCATATGTGTGTGCTCAGATACCCCAACATGTCCCGTGATTCCTGGGCGGCCTCCTGATTCCTAGGCGGCCTCCGCGTGAAACACCACATGCCCTGTCCCACACGCTTACGGCATAGGAATAGATGCTTGAACCTAGCCTGGCATACTCGATTGTGCGGCACGTGTTCTGAGTAGTGGAGCGCCAATATCCGGCCCATTGGAAATTATCAACATGGCTTGAAGCATTTGGTGATCTCCCCAACAAATGCTGGCAGGCCTGCTCTTCATGGCGTTGGAGCCTGCATCCTAGGTTTTAGCACAGCAAAGGTCCAACATCTTCAATTCTGTTATCCATCCATGGACATCACACTCCACGCGGCCTGCCGCATGGCTCAGGACGGGAACAAACCATCTACAGCATTTTTGTGACTTTTGGTTACCCGTATACCGCATTAGCTTTGTTTGAAGCAATACATTTTGGAACAACAATTGGTGTATTGCACAACTCAACAATATTCTGTGCAAAGTAAATGTTTCTACTGCATGACCTGTTCTAGTTTTTCCGTATGTGCCATGCAACATTTTAGGCATACGGCCTCTTCCATTTTGCAAAGGGCTCCATATCCCCCAAAGGGTCCTCCACCAGCCCGCCCACCACCCAAGGTAGCTTGAAGCTCAAACATGGCTGTGGTGCCTGGCACATGAAGCTGCAACGACGTCCGAATAAAGCTTGTGCACTATCATGCAGGGCTATTCAGGGACATCACAAGAGGCATGCACCAAACAACATCACACCAGTATGGCTTCCATTTCTACTCCAGCGGTCACCAAGGGGCAGATGTGGGACGCTCTAAGGAGAGCAGGTGTTTAACAGGGCATGGGGTTTCGGAGACTTGTACTGCCGCACATGCCATGTGCGCACTTGATTGTCTCCGCACATGCCAAGGAAAAAATAACCCGAGTGGTTTTACAGGTGGTCCTATCCCTCATTTGGGTGTCGATTTATGGCCATCTTGTGTTTTCTGCGTTTATACACTTCGGTATGTCCAGACCATCAGAACGGTCTGAGAAATGTCCCCTTATCACAATGAGGGCCAAGACTGGAGGAGAGTGTTGATGTTGCTGTTGCAGCTGCTGCCGATTGACTGCCGGTGCAATCATTGTGGCTGATTTGCTCGCAAATGCCGACCTAGGGGCCTACTTGCCAAGTGTTGGGCTGGTTGCCGAGTTGTGGGCACCTACACCCAAATGCCCTGGTTGGCACAAGCAATGCAAGACTTGAATTTATGTGCCTGGCCATTCCAAGATGGAGAGAAAGGTGAGAGGTTGGGCGGTTGAGACGATGTAAGCAATGCAGTTTGATTTCAATCAAGGGGTTTAATTTCTTTAGCTTTACTCACCTTCATCTTGAGCGACGATTTAGAGACTAATGGTGACAGTGATAGTGACAGTGATAGTGAGTGTTCTACTAACAGTAGCAACGAGTGACTCAGTTGCCAACAATAGCAAAGTAGCAGCAGCAAACAAGAGCTCAAATGATGTTGTCAACCAACAGTAATCAGCGTTTCTAGATGTTCTGTCTACCTTGGTGCCGCGCTTCCATGCGCCATTTGTCTCATGCAAAGTTTATGACAGGGTATATGGGGTGATGGTTCAGGGTTGGGTGTGCATACCACCCCAGGTCCTTCATCGGTCCATTGGCTATACCACCGCCAGGCGGACGCGAACAGGAAAGGGGGGGGACGGGGATGCTGAGGGGAACCAATACCCCCCACCCCCGCATTCGCATCACTTCTCTACTGCAATGGCCGAAAGGACCACCATTCTACCATACAAGAAGGAGTTGGCTTCACGATTTCTGTCAATCTGCGCGCTCTTGCAAGTGTACAGTATTGTTGCACAACAGTGTGTTGTGATGCGCTGATTAAGAAAAAGTCACTAAGCACATCTTGTGTGGGGTAGTTATTCCACGCAAAGCCCGCCCCCCCCATTCTTTGTAAACTATTCAAGACTAACATTGCATCACTTTCTTTATTCTTAAAAAGCATGAAGTACATTTTTCAAAGTAATTGGGGTAGTAACCCTAGCCCCCCATGAAGCGCACTCGTGCCACTCACTGCAGCGGAGGTGTCTTCCTTCATGGAGCTATATACCGAAAGAAAGTAGGCACTTCATGCCTTTCCCTTAAAGGTTAACCCTACTGGCCTAGTGGTTTTATGCCTCATTTGGGTGTGGTTTTATGGCCATCTTGTGTTTTTTGTGTTTGAACACTTCAGTGTGTCCAGAAAAGCATAAGCGGTCGGAGAAATGTCCCTCTTATCACAATGAGGGCCAACACTAGAAGAGAGTGCTGCAGCTGCTGTTGCTGTTGGAGCTGCTGCTACTTGACTGGCGGTGCAATCATTGTGACTTATTTGCTCAACCGTGCGCTCAAGGCCCGATTGCGCATAACTGTGGACCGCAAGTATCACCTTGTCCAAAAGTGAGTGAGGGACACAAATGAGTCCATCCAACGGTTTTTAGCATGCACGGGCACATAACCAGAACCATAGGAACCCTCTTCTAAGGTTTTACTGACGGGGGCGTACACTTGATCATTCTCATAGAATGTTTTCCAAGCATCAAACAAGATTTTTGTGCGAGGTGGAATCTCCACTGCAGCCGCCACTGAAACTCAAAGTCTGGCATCCTTCGAAAAGCCTTGGCCACGTACCTTTCGTGCAAACGCACATCGCGCCTTGGAAAAATTGAAAGTCTTTCCGTTTTCAGGCAATCCTGACTGAAACATGGTGTGAACCTTCAGGACAACCTCCATGGCAGTGGGGGCCGGGGAATATTCAGAGTCAAACGCAAAAACACATGCGGACTGGACGACTTCCTCAGTGTGGTCACAGCGATGGGCTCGATTGACACTGGGATCATCACAGGTTGAAGCCTGACGCGCCACAGGGGAGGAATACCTGGAATTTTGTCTCAACTTCTGAAATACAAACTGATTGTACCCTTTTTGAAGCTCAACGGTCTTGAGCATGGGCAAAGATGGTTCAAAAAGTGATTGCATACAACATACGGAGGCAATTTTATCGGCTGTGGACTCACGCCGCTGCCAAAAACGATCAAGGTAATAGGTGCACACATCAAAATTGCCAATAGCATCTAAATCAAGAGATGCCTCCAATTCAGCATCCAATTGACGTTTTCTTGCTAGCGTTGTGAAGTTTCCCACCCGAGGACTGCCGCGGCATCCGCCCCGCATCCATCGAAGATGCTGTCATTTGCGAGACCGGCTGGATATGCCCAACGGCTTAGGCCATCGGCCATGACATTCCGCTCACCGTCCTTACACACTATAACTATGTTGCAGCGGGAGAGGAACTCATGCCATCACCCTGTACGGCCCATAGGACCACTCATGGTACAAAGATCTTCCTTGTACCATGATTCGAGGGACTTATGGTCGGTAAGACCGTGACAGTCCGCCCTCCTATCCAACTCTTGAACCTCAAGAGGCAGAATACCAGTGCGTAGGTCTTCTTCTCACGCACGGACCAACCATGCTGGCCCTTGCCCGGGAAACCCTCCAAGTTGCGGCTAACGAACGCGCATGGAGCCCATGTTCCCTAAGGGGTTCGTTGATCAAGCACTGCACCTATTCCACAGTCTGATGTGTCGCAATGGATTGCGTATTTGCCATCATCGGATGGTGTATAGAGCGCAGTCTTGTCACATATTGCATCCTTCATGGCTTCGAAGCACTCCTTCATGAGGGGGGTCCATTTGTGGTCTCGGGGGACTCTACATCGGCCCTTAGTCCAGGGGGGGGGGAAGAAAAAATTTTATGATGCCCTGTGGGATTTTTTTTCCGGGGGTGACCCCCCCCCCCCTAGGATGGGCGGGGTACGAAAAAAGTGGGTCCTACGGAAAAAAGTTTTTCTTCCCATGTTGCACGTACCACACATAATCACGGTGTTCCCACCACATAACATGCCTTTGCTACTCGCTGGCATTCCTTTGTTTGGCTATTTGGGGTACTAGCCCATGTCCAACATGCCATTTGCAACATGAAGCCGTCGGTGGCCCCTTCTCCATGGCATGCTTCGCAGCACAATGGCATGAACAAGCAAACAACATGCATTGCCGACACGGGTGGTATTTATGTTTAAGGGCACAAAGGCCCCTGAGTACTCCCGGCTATGCATCGTGTCGTAGCGCCCCGCCCTGTCCTCTTGTCGGCGATAAGAGTCCCCATGCACACTGCATGGGGCGAGAACCCGGGCAAGCAACTGGTGGACCCCGCGTGGGTACAATCGCCCGTCATGGCCGTTCAGTAGGTGCTCCAAGTCTAACGTTGACCCCACGGCGTCAATCTTCCCCCCCGGCCGTTCCAGCTTCCTTGCCACTGTGTACGTGTCCATTGCCTTACAATGCTAGGTGATGGACCCTGCGAGGTTCCGATGGCTCGTCCTAGCCGGTCAACGGGTGCCCCATGTCCGTTGTGGACCCCACGACGCCCATCTTTCCACCCGGCCGTCTCACTTCACACCATCAAACCATGCACACGTCACAGCCGTGGTGCCGAGGTATGGCACCTGCCCCACAATTACTTGCCTTGGTGATCCAAGCTGGGCCACACAATGGAGATCCAAGCCGGTTCACACAATGGAGATCCAAGCCGGTTCACACAATGGAGATCCAAGCCGGTTCACACAATGGAGATCCAAGCCGGTTCACACAATGGAGGTTCAAGCCGGTTCACACAATGGAGATCCAAGCCGGTTCACACAATGGAGATACAAGCCGGTTCGCACAATGGAGATCCAAGCCGGTTCACACAATGGAGATCCAAGCCAGTGAGATCCAAGGGTGGTTCACACAATGGAGGTTCCAGCCGGTTCACACACCGGAGGTTCAAGGCGGTCCACACAATGGAGATCCAAGCCGGTTCACACAATGGAGATCCAAGCCGGTTCACACAATGGAGGTTCTAGCCGGTTCACACAATGGAGATCCCCACGTTGTGCCTTTGAGAAAGCGAACAGCAGTATGGTGCTACGCATCTGGTTTGCACGCTTGTTCACTTTATAGTTCACCACGGCAGCGAAGGGGGCTCCAACCCACACAACGTCCCGCAAGGGAATCACCTTATCGATTGTTTCGTTTGCTGTGGGTGTCCGGCCAAAGCCTGTAATTCGGCGCTGGCTTCCCGGTAGGACCATGTACATACATTGTGGGATACCCGATGATGCCTCCATGTCCTGCAAGCGATGTCCCGTGACAAGGAAGCTTTGCACGGTATGCTGCACATGCTTGTACCACGTTTTGTTCAACGCATGTCCATACGACTCAATGAAAATGGCCATGAAACCAATACCGGCTTGAACGAGTAGACCGAGAGCCACCTGAACATCCAATGCTACATCAAAGATGGCATGGACAAACATGTCAACTAGGGAACCCAATAGGTACAAATCCCATGAAAGCAACTTCAAATGCTCAGGTAAGGCAGCATGAGACATAGCTGTGTCCGCAACGGTCTTCAAAGTGGTCCAAAAGTCTTTGATGGTTTTGAACTTTTGCTTGTCATCGGGGCCTAGCAAATGGTCACCAATCGTAATGCCCACATGATTGGCTACGGATAGCAATGCTTCTGCGCTAAGGTGAACGCTATACATCTTTATGTTGCGGCTCAAGATGGCATTGCGCCATCGGTCAAGCTCATGAAGGGGATCAAAATTTGCCACCATCCCAAGATCATCAACGAAGAATGAGTAATTGTGTAACTGTCCGAATTCGGCACGCTTGGGCTTCGTTGGGTGAGGTGGCCGTCCGTGCCAAACCATCGGGAAGTTGCACAACGTCAACAAGGTCCGCAAGAGTGGAAAACTCGGTATAGACTGCTTGGCTGGCTCGCTGCCAACCACAACTCGAACGCCTTGAAACCAGACTTTGAGGCAAGGGTGCATGGTGATGGCATATCAGGCGACCATGTGTGGATCAGCAACACCAATAAGCCACGAGCCAATCTGAATGCCACATACTGGTGTAAGGTTTTTTCTGACACAGCTGCCTTTCGCACCTTGTGTTAGGAGATCCAGCAAGGGGTAGCATGGCCCAAAATGCTGGCAAACATCCGGGCCTAACCAAGGGACACACCTCCCTTGTCGAACGAAGACCAGGACATCCTTAAACACCTTGTCCAACGCCACTGCTTGAACCTCTCACAGGTGTTGGCTATGCATCAGGTACTGGATGAGTCATGCATCACAGCATTGACTGGAGGTGCCGGGACGGGGAAGTCAGAGACCTTGGTGGCATGCATCAAAGCCGTGCTATGGCAGCAAGGCCTCATTGCTCCCCAGAACCCAGATCCTCCTAACCTTGGCACCATCAATATGGGCACGAAGGTGGCGGGTCCCGAGGGAGACAACCCACCCCACGCATGTGTGATGGTGACTGCACCCACCAATGCACAAGTCGACTACTTGCTGTCTCGCGTGCATGAGGACTGTTATAATGACGTTGTGTTTTGCGACAGGGTGCTTGGCGACCATCCAGTCACCCTGGTTGCGACTGCATGGCCAACAGGCTACTGCCCCACCAGGGCTGGCATCCTTTGACCAGTTGAAGGTGCGGGAGACGTTGGGGAACACCCCAGGTTATAAGGCTGCCCTCACATGTGCCCTCAACTCCTGTTGTGTGGTGTTTGCCACGGCTGGGATGGTTGCTAACGAGCACATGCTGCTTCTTTGGGCGGCCTCAGGGAAGCCACAAACCAGGTTTGCCTTCAGCTTTCTGGATGAGGCGTCCCGGCACAGCATCCTAGTGGGCTTGGACTTGGCTACCATGGGCAGCCAATGAAAGTTTTTTGTGTCCTGACCCCGGGCAGTTGCGGCCCTACAGCCACGTCCAGCTTTTGGCTGGTGCTTGTGAGGGTGAAGCAAAGGCCAAAGATGTGGTGTGGCCAACGGACCGGGCGTTCTCATACAACAATGTCCACATGCAATCTGCTGGCCCTCATGTGCACTGGCATGATTCCCGGCAATTCTGCACCACCAGCACCTTGAAATTCTTTTTGTACCGCACACGGTGCCGTGGCAGTATCCTGGTACAAGAGTACCGTAACAATAAGCCTCTGGCTACAATCATGCGTGCCTTGTTCACAAGGGGGGGCCTTGGTCACCACCACTCATGTGTCCACCCTCTCCCTGACTCAATCCTGCACCACCCAATCCGCATTGTGAACCTAGATGGGGACAGGTGGTGGTGGGAACTTGACGAAACTTTGGGGCCCGGCAACCTGCAGAAAATGCATAGTCATGTGCAGGAGGCACGGAACACCGTGAAGATGGATCGTGTGTTTCTAGAGAAGGCCCTAGATCGGTTCCAAGGGCTACAAGCCCAAGTCGTCTTGGCCTCCCTGGTGTCTGCCACACCAGGGATCATGCATGACATCTGGAGGTCTAACACACTAACCAGCAGGGCACAATCTGAGCTCCACCTCTTCGGGCGATTCACAGGGTGGGATGTCCATGCCATCCCTGGTGCATGGATAGCTGCATTGCACGCTGTCCAGTGGGAAGCAGGCTCATGCACCGTGGGCACCACCTTTGAGCTGGCAAGGGTTTTGACGGAGGCTGGAGTCGTTGAGAGGGTCATGGAGGGCACAATCTACCGGTTGGCGGGGGGTGTGTTGGGACCCTGGCTGTGAAAGTCGTGGAAGAAGAGCAAGAGGCACGTGACCCGTGGGGGAATTCACATGGTAGTGCTGACCAGTTGCTTGACTTTGAGCGCATCATGGCCAACACTCGGAAGGATGATGTGGCAGTGCATGTCAGAGATCCGTTGGGGAACATTGTTACACCCCACCCTTTGGGGGTCATCCTCCCTACCTAAACTGTGTGGGCGCTGCCCTATGTCCTTGTTGAGGACGATGGACAGGTTGTTGGGGCCTAAGGTGGGTTGGAAAGGGTGACCCACACAACCGATCTCAAAGCTTGGAAGGCCTGATTCGTGCAACACGTGTTGGGCAAGCCTCTGTTCAAAAAGCAGAAATACGACCTTAAGGACACGGTAGGGTTGTACCGCACGATCGACCTACCTTTGTGGCAGGACGCGTACAGCTGCCTCGATTCGCTAGGGTTCTTGAAGGGGAAGTTCTGCACCCCTCTTGGGGTGTATGCGGCATCCCTCCTGCAGGGGTTGACCACTGCCTTGGGACCCTTGGGGTGTGTGCACCGGTGCCGGTTCATGTGGGGGATGACGCCCAATGTGGGTGGCGCAAGCTGCCCCATGCGGTGAAGGATTACATTCTTGGGCGCCACTAAGCGGACCCTTTGAGGCAGCATGGTTTCCATGCAGTCCTGGCCATGGCGCGAGGCCTGCATGTTGCCTACCCTGGTATGTACAAGAACATGCATTGACCTATGGCCTGTGACCATCGACATCACCTCACAACAGTACCGCTCCCAGCACCAGTTGGAAAGGGTACGAACTTGTGACTGGAGACATGTGACCACGTCCATCTTTGCCTTTATGTGCCTTGAGTACCTTTGTGTGGGATGGGATGTGATGGGTGGCAGGGTACGACCGTGTGACAAGTGGGAAACCACAGCAGGTCTCCAGGACAAAGGATGATTCAAAACAAGGTCTACACCCGTGTATGAATCATCGCGGGCCCTCGCGATGATTCAAAATAGGGTCTAGACCTCTCTAGGAATCATCGCGTGCCCACCTGATGATTCCTAGAGGGGTCTAGACCCCTCCTAGAACCATCACGTGGGCACACAATGATTTAAAACAAGGTCTAGACCGCTCTAGGAATCATCGTGTGCCCACGCAACGATTCAAAACAGGGTCTACTCCCCTCCTAGAACCATCGCGTGCCCACGCGGTGGTTCCCACAGGGGTCTAGACCCCTCCCTCCCAAAACCATCGCGTGGGCACGCGATGATTCAAAATAGGGTCTAGACCCCTCTGGGGATCATCGCGTGCCCACGCGATGATTCCTAGAGGGGTCTAGACCCCTCCTAGAACGTTCGCGTGGGCACGCGATGATTCAAAACACGGTCTAGACCTCTCTAAGAACCATCGAGTCCCCGCGCGATGATTCAACATCGGGTCTAGACGATGGTTCTAGGAGGGGTCTACACCCCTCTAGGAATCATCGTGTGCCCACGCGATGATTCAAAACAGGGTCTAGACCCCTCCTAGAACCATCGCGTGCCCACGCAATGATTCCTAGAGGGTTGTAGAGCCCTCCTAGAACCATCCCGTGGGCACGCGATGATTCAAAACAGGGTCTAGACCCCACTAGGAATCCTCGCGTGCCCTCGCGAGGATTCAAAACAGGGGCCAGACCCCTCTAAGAACCATCGCGTCCCCACGCCATGATTCAACAAAGGGTCTAGACGATGGTTCTAGGAGGGGTCTAAACCCCTCTAGGAATCATGGCGTGGGCACCCGATGGTTCTAGGAGGGGTCTACACCCCTCTAGGAATCATCGCGTGCACACGCGATGATTCAAAACAGGGTCTGCACCCCTCCTAGAACCATCGCGTGCCCATGCGATGATTCCCAGAGGGGTGTAGAGCCCTCCTAGCACCATCGCGTCGGCACGCGATGATTGAAAACATGGTTTGCACCCCTCGAGGAATCATCGTGTGCCCGCGCGATGATGGAAAACAGGGTCTGCACCCCTCTAGCAATCATCGCGTGCCCACGCGATGATTCAAAATAGGGTTTAGACCCCTCTAGTTACCATCGCGTGCCCACAGGATGTTTCAAAACAGAGTCTAGACCGGTGTATGAATCTAGGACCATGCGATGATTCCTAGAGGGGTGTAGAGACCTTTTAGAACCATCGCGTGGGCACACGATGATTCAAATCAGGGTCTAGACCCCTCTAGGAATCATGGCGTGCCCACGCCATGATTCAAAACACGGTCTAGACCCCTCTAGGAATCATCGTGTGCCCACACGATGATTCAAAATAGGGTCTAGACCCCTCTAGGAACCATCGCGTGCCCAAGGGATGATTCAAAGCAGGGTCTAGACGATGGTTCTAGGAGGGGTCTACACCCCTCTAGGAATCATCGCGTGGGCACGCGATGGTTCTAGAAGGAGTCTAGACCCCTTTAAGTATCATCGCGTGCCCACGCGATGATTCAAAACAGGGTCTAGACCCCTTCAGGAATCATCGCGTGCCCAAGCGATGATTCAAAACACAGTCCAGACTCCTCTAGGAATCATCGCGTGCCCACACAATGATTCAAAAGAGGGTCTAGACCCCTCTAGGAATCATGGCGTGCCCACACACTCATTCAAAACAGGGTCTAGACCCCTCTAGGAAGCATCACGTGCCCACGCGATGATTCAAAACAGGGTCTAGACGATGGTTGTAGGAGGGGTCTACACCCTTCTAGGAATCATCGCATGGGCACGAGATGGTTCCAGGAGGGGTGCAGACCCTGTTTTGAATCATCGCGTGCCCATACGATGTTTCTAGGAGGGGTGCAGACCCTGATTTGAATCATGGCGTGGGCACGTGATGATTCCTAGAGGGGTCTAGACCCCTCCTGCAACCATCGCGTAGGCACGCCATGATTCAAAACAGGGTCTAAACCCCTCTACCAATCATCGCCCGGGCACGCGATGGTTCCTAGGGGTCTACACCCCTCCTAGATCCCGTTTTGAATCATCGTGTGGGCACAAAATGATTCAAAACAGGGTCTACAGCCCTCTACCAATCATCGCGTGCCCACGCGATGATTCAAAACAGGGTCTAGACCCCTCTAGGAATCATGGCGTGCCCACACACTCATTCAAAACAGGGTCTAGACCCCTCTAGGAAGCATCGCGTGCCCACACGATGATTCAAAAGAGGGTCTAGACCCCTCTAGGAATCATGGCGTGCCCACACACTCATTCAAAACAGGGTCTAGACCCTTCTAGGAAGCATCACGTGCCCACGCGATGATTCAAAACAGGGTCTAGACGATGGTTGTAGGAGGGGTCTACACCCTTCTAGGAATCATCGCATGGGCACGAGATGGTTCTAGGAGTGGTGGAGACCCTGTTTTGAATCATCGCGTGCCCACGCGATGTTTCTAGGAGGGGTGCAGACCCTGTTTTGAATCATCGCTCGGGCACGTGATGATTCCCAGAGGGGTCTAGACCCCTCCTACAACCATCGCGTGGGCACACCATGATTCAAAACAGGGTCTAAACCCCTCTACCAATCAGCGCCCGGGCACGCGATGGTTCCTAGGGCTCTACACCCCTCCTAGATCCCGTTTTGAATCATCGTGTGGGCACAAAATGATTCAAAACAGGGTCTACAGCCCTCTACCAATCATCGCGTGCCCACGCGATGATTCAAAACAGGGTCTAGACCCCTCCAGGAACTATCGCGGGCCCACACGATGATTCCTACACCCCTCTCGCATCCTTGGAGATTGGTATTCGAACCATCGCGTGACCACCTTGCAATGAATAGTGCCCTCTGGACGAGTGCAAACCGTGGTTGCCCATTCCGTGGTTTCATCTATGCCATTCTCCTTGCAGTTTCTTTTGCCTCACTACGCCCTTTGAGGTGTAGGTTTGTGTTCTGTCGCCGCAACCTTGGCGTTGTAGGCTCAGAAGTCAGTTCGCATGATTGCAACTAAGTACAATATTGTGTGCCTCTGAGCCACGGCAATCGGTTTTCGTCCAAGCCCTCGCGCTTCCCGACCAAACCTTGTCCCAACCACTGTGTGCCAGTGAACAGCAGCATTTTGTTTGTGGTCATAGCCATAGCGCTCTTGACACAAACTCACCCACATCGGCGTCTTGTGGACCAGTTGGTGAGACTGAGGAGAACCCGGGCTGGCACTTTGAGTACCAGGGTCTTGCGCTTGATTGCCCACCTGAGTTGTGGGAGCCCCTTAGTGGTCACGGTTGTGGACCCTGCAAGGCACGAAAGGCACCCAAACACTAACAGTGGTCGTGCACGAGCCCAGCAATGGACCATGCTCCTCAATGGCCGCCCGAGAACTTATTGGAGCCCGCAAGAAGGAAGTATGGCCTACTGTTGGCCACAGGACAATCGGGATGGGAATCCGCCCCTGAGGTCGCAGGAGGCCTCTGGAGGCGGTTGAGGTACCGCATGGCATCATGTGATCTTGATGTGGTGAATCACAATGGTGCCAGGGCATCGTGCCGGTTCATGCTCACCGAGCATGGCTTCGCCATACCCAGCCTGCATGATGGGGGCAGCCATGTGCACTATCGTGAGGTTGCTACGCAACTGTGGGAATGGCTCGGAAAACGGCATACCAGTCGTACTGGTGGCCGTCAGGCCGGTGCGGTATTAGGGTGGCCAGCAGTTGTGAAGGTGACAGACCAAAGGGCAATTTGGTGCGAATTGGTGCGTGCACTACCTCTGGTGGAAGAGTGGCCGTTCTGGACAGGGCGTGATCCATATCCCACCCCTTCTATGGCCCATTTCTATGAGCGGCTGGTTCGCAGACTTGTGGTCCAGCCGGGCCCATTTGTGTGGCCTCAAGCAACAGTTGGGCCCAAACCACTTGTTCGTGACCTGTTACCCGGTCCCAAGGTGCCAGGTCAGTCTCGCAGCGGTGCCCGTCGGCGCAACTCATTGTTGCTTGTTGCTTGAGGCTGCGGCCCCACGCGCGTGTGTCTCTATCACCCTAACACGGCAACAGCGCTTTGACCAAGCGCTGATGCAGGTCGCCCATGGGGTTGCCCGCTGTCTTACCATTGCATGCCAATGGCTACCGGAGCAACGCAATGAACCATTGAGCGAGGACAGCCTGGTGGCAACGTACACCCTGGGGCGCCACTTTGCAAATAACATGCGGGTGCCCATGCAAGACTCTAGTGAGCTTTTGATGTGTCGCAGCCCTTTCATCCCGGAGGTACCAGACAATCACCCTGGACATTTGAATGCGGCATTGTGGGTTGTGGACAATGCATGGAGGGATGATGGAGGTCTTGAGATGCTGAATGAATTGGTGGTGGAAACGGAGGAGGCCGGTGTGCGTCCGGCATACACACAACACCTAAGTCCACACGGGCACCCAGGAGGTGACCCCAATGACTCCACATCCTCTGCCATAGCGCAGGGGCTTGGGGCACCAGTCCTCATTGCAGCAGACCACCCAAGCAGTGAGTCTGTGAACCCCACTTTGTCTTCCTCGACACAGGGGCATGGTCCCCCAGGGGGACGCCGTTGCACTGTCTCGATGTGCTTGGTGTGAAGGTGGCAGGTAGTAGCAATCGGCGGCAAATGAGGGACTTTGCTATGCAGCATGCTTTGCCTTTGTTGGCACAGCGGGATGCCTTTGTGCCAGACACGGCCTGTGTTACCCGTTCTGCAGCACCACCAAGCAGCTTCCAACCCTGCTGCTCGCAACCGGTGGATGGCATGGATGGACTCATCGATGAATGAAATGATGGTGCCCACGCATTCGCATGTGCCTTTTTGTTGTTTCGTGCTGTGCTGTCTTCTAGGATTTTACCCATTTTCCTTTCTGTCACATTTCCCCCACTTTTCCCTTTTGGTTTTCAATGTTGCATATGTCTGTTTTATGTGGTGGTTATTCAATTTCCCCAATTTTCCTGCTCCCACATTTTCCCCACTTTCACCTTTTGGTTTTCAATCTCTTTTTTTTTTTGCATATCTCTGTTTTATGTGGTGGTTCCTCAATTTCCCCACTTTTCCTGCTCCCACATTTTCCCCACTTTCCCCTTTTGATTTTCAATCTCTTTTTTTTTTGCATATGTCTGTTTTATGTGGTGGTTACTCAATTTTCCCACTTTTCCTGCTCCCACATTTTCCCCACTTTCCCCTTTTGGTTTTCAATCTCTTTTTTTTTTTGCATATGTGTGTTTTATGTGGTGGTTACTCAATTTTCCCACTTTTCCTGCTCCCACATTTTCCCCCCTTTCCCCTTTTGGTTTTCAATGTCTTCCCCCCCCCATTTAGCCTGCTCACACATTTTCCCCATTTTCCCTTTTGGTTTTCAAAGTCTTTTTTTTTTTGGGTACTGCTATTTTTCTGGTTGCCCAAGGTGGTTCCCCAATGATGAACGATTTTTCAATTGTGTCAAGGCCTCCCTTTTTGTTTTTTCAGTTTCAGTTTTTTCAGGCATAGTTCCCCCCCCCCCCCCCCCAAGGAACCCAAGTTCCAAGTTCCTGTAGGCATTAGACCCCCAGACCCACCTCCAATAGGCAAGAACATCAAACATCTTCTTGGATACACTGCGCACACAACATCCCATATCAGACCTCAGACATAAGACTTTATACACAGTCCTAGCCGGTGCATGCTGCAAAACTGCGGGGCCATGGGGCACTATCTGGGGCGGGTTCCTCACAGCGCTGCGGGCCCGCAACGACTATCACCCGCATCGGCCTGTGTGTTTCCTGACCCAGGCGACGTTGCACGCCCACCTCCGGGACCTCGTCGCGCCGCCGGGGTCCGGATTCAGGGATTCGCGGTCGGGAATCGCCAGATTTCCCATGCATGTCCTTATCTGATTTCACAATATTTTTATATTTGGGTGGTCATTGCCCCCTCCCCACTGCATTGCTATGAACCCTGAATCAGGGCCAACATTCATTCAGTTCGTACTCACTCAAGAGGTGCAGACCTTCATCGACAGCAAAGGAGTCGACTGGGTGGCCACATCAGCAGTGGAAGTCTTGGGCAGAATTAAAGAGGCGGGGCTGGACAAGGAGGAATGGCTCCGTCAACTCAAAGAGGCCAGCGGGCTTGCCGGAGATGACTTTGAGTTACTTAAGGCAATCTCTGCCTACGAGGCAGCTCACACACAGCGTATTGATATAAGATCCGGAGAATTCAAACCCCTGCTTAATGGGGCGGGACAGCCCAGACGCGATGTGATGTCAGTCAGCGTGGACCAGGAACCGATTAAGGAACTCTCCAACTTTGTGGCACTGGGGTTCGATGTGTTCCTGTCGGCGGTAGATGGACCCGTCCTAGCCAAGGCATCAGTGGATGTGGGCCTCAAAATGGCGAACGCGGGAGTGGAAAAGTACATCGTCATGGACGTGATTCCAACAATGTCGGAAGACCTGGGATTTACGGATCAGGATGTTCTGCGTGGGCTAGCAACGTATGCCTTGTACACGGACGAAGGGTTTGCAATTCGTGTTGTGGGATTGCGGGCCATCGTGACCTTTGTGCGGGGAGCCAAACCGGTGGAAGGAGGGAAAAACCCTGACCCTGTGGTTGAAGAGCTTAGCAGATGCATAAGGAACTAGAGTCCAAGCTGGGACAGCATGAGAAAGAAAAGGTACGCCCGAAGCTGTCGGAGGAAGCGGTGGAAACCCTGCTATCGGAAGAGGGTGTTCCAAAGTGGATGGAGAAACTCGCAGCCGCCCTTGTGCGGCTTTTTAGGATCCAGAGGAGCCGGAAGGAATGAAACCGATCCAATTTCTCAGCAACGAAGTTTGGGCAACGATGTGGGATACAAAAGAGTCCTACGCGCATGAATACCACTAGAAAGCAAAAGAACGCCAAGAAAACGGAGGAAGGAACTCGCAATCGCAAGGTTCCAGGCCAAGGAAAAAGCACAACCTGTCAACATATGTTGGACAGGGGAGGACGAAAGTATCGAGAAAAAACCAAAGCGGGGTACTTGTGGTTTGTGGAGTATGAGGGGGACAAATTCTACACGACGAAGGCCGGTGACGCTTACAACGTGCAGAATGACCCGCCGGAGAAATGCTGAGAGTGTGGCAAAGGGCCGTGGGTCTGGACGTGCGACCTAGTTTGACGAGGCAAGATCTCAAGCGGTGGAGGGAGCCTAGGATCACAATTGGTGTCAAGAACGGACCCCGAAGATAACTAGAGCCTGGAGGGTAAACCCCCTACGTCTTGCCACAGGGGGGGCGAAACGCCCTGGTGTCATGCCGCCGGGGTTGTGATACACAGGCCGCCTGGCACGACAAGGACGATGCCGCGGGAGAGGAGAGTGACAAGTCCTACAAGGCAGAAGATGAAAATCCATGGGGCTTCCGAGCGTCATGGCCCACCTGCTGCACTGCATCTGCGGTCCTCGGAGGCATACTGTAGCAACGCAGAACAGGTGAACCCCCGGACAAACGAACCCTGCTGGCCCTCGCTTGGAAGACGTCATCGCTGGGAACGTTCGCATTTGGACTCCCAAAGCTCTGCAGAAGACATACCGCCCCCCCCAAACGAGCCCAAGTGGGAAATCCTTGAGGAACAACTTCAAGCAAAAATGGCCCTGGGATGAAGCCCGAGCACCATCAAAACAGTATTGTCAGCTGCAACATGCACGCCCACCACTGGGACCTCGTCGCGCGGCCGGGGTCCGGGTGTGCCCTCCTGCGCTGGCATGCCTGGCGCCGATATGGTGCGGCGCAGCTGCGTTGTGTTGTTGCGCGTGTACGTGTACCCGGGGCAGGAGTGGTCGTTCTAGTGGGGCGGGTCGCTTGTGCAGCTGCTCGACCGTGAGGCACGCACGCCCGGCTGGGCCGATGTACCGGGCACCACCCTGCAGATGTGGGTGCCTTGGGTGCATGCTCAAATACCGCAGGTCCAGTCGCTGCCCCCCCCCCCCCCCCAGCCGCAGCCATATGTAGTACTGCTGGACTAATGGCTGGAATTGTCTATGGTGGGGACATTCAGTCTATCGGAACCGACCATTGATCCCCCAGCCGCAGCCATATGCCTCTGTCACGGGGCTGTATGCGAGTCCTGTATCCGTTGCTCAT
Organism: Eutreptiella sp. 'Long Island Sound 2002'; assembly: GCA_964036045.1. Classification (NCBI taxonomy): domain Eukaryota; phylum Euglenozoa; class Euglenophyceae; order Eutreptiales; family Eutreptiaceae; genus Eutreptiella; species Eutreptiella sp. 'Long Island Sound 2002'. The sequence goes on along the minus strand of OZ038392.1, from coordinate 21,632,134 downwards.
GGCCCCAGCCGCAGGGAGGCGTGTTGCACGACCTGAGGGGGAGGGCTGCGCGCAGGGCGGAGGCACCTGAATGCTAGAAGAAAGAACTAGGCCCAGCAGTATCCAAAATTAACTGTTCTTCAGTTGCCTGCGCCTTGCTACACCTGATTACACGTCGCACAGCCCGAGTGGCGGAACAACATGCACTTCAATCAGCTTCGAAGGGATCACACAACGGTGACGGAAGGGCAACCAACCATACGGAAAGTTCGCTCTTTTGGGACAATTTGACGTGGGGATTGCCGTATCTTGGTTAATTTGTCGTTTCAAATAGTGGTCCAGGCCACCACAATTATGATAGCGAGTATGCATGCTTACGCCGTGCTCCAAAGTACTGGAACGCAACTTCCACTTGTGGGCATTCCTACAGCGAGGAGGCAGATTGCCCGTGATGCTCTGCACTTGTTAGTCTGTCAAAACCGTCGGCCGAGTTCGATGCGAGCTTTGCATGACTGGTGTGAACAACTCTTCAGCTTGTTCGCACCTATGCCTCGGTGAAGGCATGCTTCATGGAAGCTATTTTCAGTTCCGCTTCGGAGAGAAAGGCATCCAGTATGCACCAAGGGGAAATCGAAATATCAAACTCAAAATCAAAAAGCCATGGCCCTATGCACTTTGCACAAGCAGCATGAACTGACTTTAGGCCTCCCGTATCAAGGCAATGCAATTGACTTGTGTTTGCCTGAGTACAAGCATATTTTGTTGCCTGGGGATTTTGAGCTCGACACTTTATCGTTTTTGCCTTGTGCACTGCATTTTTGCTTCATTGAAATCCTTTCATGCAGCGCATCTTTGGGAATCACCCTCGACCCAAACCTAGCATGCAGCTCAGTGTCCCACAAATGTGGACAGCTTACCATGTCGGTGGCATGTGCCAAGGCTACAACCAATCAAGAAGCCTCACAAGGTTTGTTGCCTCTTTGAGAAATTCAAAGGCCTCATGGGCCAAGTGATCATAGCTTGGGCCGAAGAAAACCCCGTTCAAGTCACTGTCTCTGCAGTCATGCGTTAACTTCAACCTAATTAAAAGCCTAGCCCTCTCACCCTGCACACTAAGCCCTTTCTTTGTATGGTGAAGAGTTTCTATCGCTAAATGCTGCTTGCAGGTCGTCTTTAATCGCTGGGAATGCCTCCAACTATTTGATGTGCCCCAAAAATTGTACGAAGGATCTCTGGAGGACACCTCCTGTGCGGTAGGCTGCTACTTGTGGGACTGTTACTGCCTCTGGTAAGCCCATGAAACATTCGATAGCCGCCTTGCGCGCTGACCTCAAGGCAACATTCGGGACTGGTCTGGTTTGCGCTGCAGTGCAGCGAGGTGAAACGATGAACTGAGAATGGTGGCTATGACCATATGCCTGTGTCACGGGTCTATGCGAGCTCAGTATCCGTTGCTCATGGCCTCCCAAAAAGTGGCAGGAAAGTGGTAGGGAGTCGGCGTCTGGCCCGTTGCCACAGCCCCCCCGTGTTACAGCCATCAATTACGGCCGTCAATTATGGCCATCATTTACGGCCGTCATTCATGGCCATGATTTACGGCCATTCTTTAGGGCCATCAGTTACGGCCATCATCTGCGGCCATCGTTTACATCCATTCTTTACGGCCATCAATTATGGCCAACATTTGTTGCCATCATTTACCGCCATCCATGATTCACATCATTTACGGCCATCATTTATGGACAGCATCTTGTGTCTCGCGGAGGAGGGACTGAGGACTAGTAGTACGCCCTACTCTGGGCAGCCTGCAATTCGTCATTGTCATTTCGTCATCAGGGAGTGCCGGGGGCTTGGGGAACCCCCGCCCCCCCACACACACTACATCCCGCCCTGAAGAAAATTGCTGTGCTGCCCACATATTCCGTTTTGCCCGTTTTTGTCTGCCATACTTTGCCCCCAGCATCTGGCTGTAGGTGCAATGTATCTGTGTTAGTTATGACCATGTGGCCAACACAACAGGAACCACAGGAATCGCATAAATTGCCCCGGTGCTTTGGTGTGCTAGCCTGCATACACTACACACTGGTCATTGGGGGGTCATTGCGGGGCCCTTGGGGGGTCAATAAGGGGCCACTGGGGGGCCATTGAGGGGTTATTGGGGGGGGGGGGTCATTGGGGGGTCACAGCCTTGGGTTGCAATGACGTTCGCTTGCTGTTTCGGCCCTGATCCCCCAAAACCGAGTGAGCACGGCACATAGTCCCCCGCATGGTCCTGTGCGGGTGCAGGTTTTCATACACCAAATGTGATTGCCATCCCGCAGACAGCAGTCAGCACCGACAGCCGAGTGAGGTCGTTGTTGAAGTTGTGTTTAGTCTCGGAGGCGACGCCTGTGCCATCGGTTTGTTTGTCATGCCAAACCGAAATGCTTGAACATGAGCAAGCCCTTGATCTACTCCGTCATCGCGGCCGTGGCGCTCGTGCTCTTCCAGTCCCTCCCGTCGAAGCTTGACGCCCCCGCCGTTGCCGAACTGAAGTACCAGCTGCAGTATGGGGGGCCGTCAACGGAGGAGTCTCCCGCACCGGTGCTCCACAACGTCCCAGCGCCGGCGGTGCCAACCGCAGAACCGCCTCCAACAGCGCCGCCTCCTGCCACAGAGACCTCTGAGGGTGTACAGGATCCCGGCACCGCCCCACCGCTGCGCAGCAGTCAGGCCAAGCCGCGGGTGCAGGAGGGCCGGGGAGCCGCGTCAGCGCCTACGAAGGCGGCAGCCGCGCGTCTGAGGCCCAGCGATATGGAGCGTCCGTACACCGAGGCGGCCGCCGCGCAGAACACCGCGACGACGCGGTGCTCCCCGTCCGACGCCGGCGGGGGCAACGCGGCGGCGTGGAGGGCGCAGTATAAGCCGCACTTCACCACCGGGCTGAACAAGTCGTACTCGGAGCATCTGGCGTGGTACTCGTGCTCCCGGCAGAAGAACATGAAGGAGCACTACCTCGGCAAGTCCAAAGAGATTGAGTTCACGGGGGACCAGCAGCGCCTCAACGAGCTCTGGCCCAAGTGTTTCGACCTGCCCTCGCCCATCGACACCACCACCGACCTGCGGGTGCTGCTGCGCAACGAGACCTGGAGGCAGGAGGTCAAGGAGATCACGTTCCCGGACAAGAGGGACATCCGGAGGAACACCGTCATCCGGGGCAACATCATGCTCAACAGCCTTGGCCTGACCCTGAACCCAGAGTTGCGGCCCCGGGAGCCCTTCGTGCCGCTGCTGATCACCAGCTTCTACAAAGCGAAGGTGCGCCTCAAAAACTGCTTTTCGAAGCTCCGCGCCGTTGATTTTGTCCAGGACACGATTCTGTACATCGCGATGGAGGGCTACACCATCGAGATCCTGGAGATCATTGCGGAGATGATGACCTACATGTACACGCGGATCTACTTCATCCCGATCGGAATGTGCTGTCGGTATGCCGGTGGGTCGGCTCTCAGGGGGAGCACCTGTCGCAGTACGCGCGCGGCGCGGAGATTTAGCTGTCTGGCCCAACTAAGCAGCTGTAGATTAGCTGGTGGCTAGGCTGGAAGAGCTGTAATTTCCCTCCGCTATTTGGACAAGGGCAGGGAAATCGACAACCCAACAGGGAGACCCCGAAGTAGGGTCGTGATTGCTCCGAAGGGTCCATCTTATGTGTGTTTTCGCCTTGGGAGGCGCCGGATAGGGATGGTTACACAGGTCTTGTACCCAAGGGTCTGCTCTCCGTAGGGGGCAGTTTGTGATGGGGGAAAGGCCAACCCATTCCGGATACACCTGCTGTAAAAGTAGCGCGCGGCACGTGCGCAGCGCAGATACTCCCCCTCAGTCCTGAGCTAAGGCGCATTTGATGTTTGGTGAAACCAGCGTTATACCTGAGTCTCATGAGCATAGCCTGCGAATTCAAAGGTCAGCGAAGGCAGAACTTCCATTTCCATCGCATGCAGTGCCAACTTGTCCCCAGAGTTTTGCTTAACAACTCAGCATCTCATGTCAGACCCCCCCCCCCCCACCCACCCCTTAAGTGATTGGGCAAATTTTTTTGATTTGCTCCGGGCCTTCGGCCAATCAAAAATCCTTTCTCTGGCGCCTTTGGCGCAAGTCAGTTTAGGCCAAAAAATTTGTTCGGCGCCTTTGGCGCCTCCAACAACTCAGGGTCTCATGGGGGGGGGGGGTCCCCCCACAGCCCCCCCCCCCAACCCTGAACCCCCTTAAGGAAAAGTCTGCTTGTCCCCGGCCTTTTTTGGACACATTTGTGTGAGGCCTTGGCCTCTGAGATTGGAACTGCCTCCACATTGCTGCATATGCATACCAGGACGTGCATGTGTGGAGCGCTTTGTGACCTGCTTACGACCTTTTTTGGACGGGGGGCTTTTCTGCGGCCCAGGTGACCGTCGATGGGTCCAGATCATGAGGGTCACGGACACCCTACCCCCAGGGGTGGGGCTGGTGGGTGGGTCGGAGGCTAAGACAAAGAAGCGGCCTCAAAATTCGGGCCTTGGAAATCACCTCGAAGAGAGGTTGTTGGATCAAGCGTAGGCGCGGACGCCATACACCCCCCCTTTTTGGGGGTCGTTCACGTAGCGTACCCCAAGGCATCATATCCCCCATGCCATGCAGCAGCGCCTGTGAAACCAAAGTGACAGCGGATGCCACTAGAAACTCGACCCGGCAAATCGGACAATCGACAAACGAGGACCTCAACACCGGTGGCTGACTGACAAGGCGCCAGAACAGGGTGCTGTGGAGGGAGCATCTGCATCGTGTGTGCACCCTACCGGCACCGTACAAGGTTTTGCCCAAAAACGCGGGCCAATAGTCTGGCCCCCGAAGCTCCTTGAAATGCTCCCCCTTGGAGACTTCTGGGACGAGCCTCAAAGATTTCGCAAGGGAGAGTACTTGCGCCGCGCGCACACCGCACACTACTTTTGCAGCGAGTACACATAGTGACCCCAGGGAGAGGGGGGTTCCTCAGGGGAAAAATAAAATTCTATTGCCTCCAGCAAGGCACCTCGAAGAGAGTGCTAGAACACTGAAGTCAGTCAATTAGGCTGACAGGCAGCCAATCAGTCCGGCAGGCAGGCAGGCAGTCAATGAGGCAGGCAGGCATGCAGACAGAAACACCCGGCTGCGTTTTTTTTGATGTCAGCCTGCATCTCCAAACGAAGAAGAAGCTTATTGGTGCAGCGACCGACAGTTGACGAGTGAAAAAACAGTCGGCGCCCAAGCGGACCGGCACCAGTTCGACTCCGACCGACTCGCCGGCCACGGGATGGTTTATCCCTGGGCCGCTTTACAGACCAGGGTTCAAATCCCACTCAGCACAAACTGTGACCCCCCACCCCACCCCCATCCCCCCAAAAAGTGGCACCCAAGTACAGGGTCAAGATCGAAAAATTCATTGGGGGATCATTTTGTCTCACAAAAATAAAGATGGCACACTCCCATGTGACAACGGTGATGTCACGCACATTGCTCTTCGGTATCATCAGAAACCACAATTGTGATGACCTCCGAGAGGAAGTGCGGGTGCGCTGCTGGGCACGCCCCCCCCCCCCCCCACGCCCCCCCCCCCCCGACACCATTCCGTGGCGCCGCATGGAGCCAATTTGCATGTGCCGCATTGCGCAGTGCCCACCCCACATCACCTCAGGTACGCCCAGATCTCTGAAAACATCAAGTACGAACGGGATTTCTGGATGAACAAGAACTTCAAGATCAACCTCTCGTTTCTGTGGATCATGAACGTGATGATGAACATGAAGGGCTACGAGTACGTCGCGGTGGTGGAGGATGACATGAAGGCCCAGCCGGACTTCTACGTGCACCATCTGGTGTTGTCGCGGTACGCCATGGCCCGCCCGGACATTGCAGCCGTCATGACCACGACAGCGGGGGACTATTACGACTGCTCGGGGTTGCTGCTGAAGCATTTGCGCGCGCAGTTCGACGTATGTTCTGTTGCTGCCAGACTTGCCACTAGGGTCTGCCAGGCCAGTCACAACCAAGCAAGTCTGGGCCCCACAGTGCCACGCACTGGATGCAACGGGTTCTTACTGAGTTCTGGATGCGGGCGGGGCGAGTACTACCGGGTGGCACACAGCCCAGGGCCGATTCCTAATGAGACCCCGATTTCCTGATGGGCGCTAGTGGCATGTCTGGTTGTTGCTGCCCCTGCGGCCTGTATGGCTGCAGTGCTCGGTCCCTCCCCATGCGTGGATGGAATGCAGTGCCTGACTGCGGCCCGATGCATGATCACAAATTTCTGAGAAACGCTTTGCCACCGCGAACACAAAATGCGCCAGAGAAAAATTTTCAGTTCGCAACGTGGCGGATCAACGTTTTGAGAAACGGTGGGCCAACACAGCTGCTTGGTGGGTCTTCGTGAGTGGCAAGAAGTTCATTGACGCCGCCAACTGCTGGGAGAGCCGCAACCTCTGAGGGCTTCCCCCCCCCCCCGTCCCTTTAGAGATTTCTGCTGTTGCGGAAATGTCGGGCATGCCCTGCTTGACCCCTTCCATGGGTGCCCACGCAGAGCAAAGAACCCAAAAGGCCTCGAGGGAAAGAAACCGACATGCCTCTGGTGCCTGACATGGGTGCCGTGGTTCCTCTTCTCGGATGAGCTGCACGTCGTTGGTCGTGTCGCGGCCCGGCCGCGGTAGTCTCATGCGTGCGTGGCAGTGAGGATGTGTGGGTGTGTGTGGGTGTGCCTTCAGGGTTGTTGTGTTGGATCTTCGTATATCGTGTGTGTGTGTGTGTGTCGTTGGTTCGTTGGTTTCTCTCACAAAGTGTGTGTGTGTGTGTGTGTGTGTGTGAAACACCTGGCACAAGTGGGTATCACAGGAGACTGGAGCCACGACTACACCCCCCTCCACGATCATTGGGTCTCGGTGAAACAACCGGGACATGTGTGTGTGTGATCGCGCGGTTACACGTGGTCCAAGACCCTGCCTGCATGACCCTATCTCCCCTGTATGTCTCCCTCCCCTCCTAAGACGGTCAATCCAGGGGCATGTAAGAGATGCTGCAAGGTACACAACGTCCTCCCCTCCTCAGAGCTAAAGGCGGTGACGACAGGGAACACTGCAGTGACTCCATGATAACATTGGATGAGAAACAATGTGCCCTGTCCCGCTACCTTTCAGAAAGGCGCCTAGCCTCCATGACAATTTTGTAATTGTGGCCTGACGAGTCGTTTTGATCAGTGCCTGCCTGTCTGCGATCAACAGTGGGTCGGGTTCTCTTGATCACTGTCACGAAGTGTGTGTGCACATTGCACTGTACCAACAGACCGAAAGACGTCTAGGGCTGCCTGGCAGCTCCTGAGGAGTTTTCTTTCACCGCTTTCGGGCTTTGTTCTTGTTTGCAGCTCCCTTTGTGTGTGTGTGTGTGTGTGATCTGTGACTGGACCCTTGGTGCAGCGGCCGGCCTCCCGTAGAAGTCAGCGATGACAGTGAGATGTCACACCAAGGTGCTCGCTGATGGAGAGAGATAACTTGGTAAACCCAAGTTGCAGCTGGCCCTGAGCACCAGTCACCTGCTGTCTGTTGCTTACCGCTTGCTGCTTCCCGCAGGTTAGACCTGCACAGGGCTCTGCAAACCCTTCCGGACACGGTTTACACATGTTTCGTAAACCATTTTTCTTGCTCCATTCTTGTTTCATGGTTCCCAAGCGTGTGTGTGTGTGTGTTCTGCGCTGGCTGGGTCGCCAGTGGGGCCCGGTTTACTCTCTGTATGTCTCATTTGAGTGTGTGCGGTTGGGTGGGTTGCACCTAACAAAGGATCCATGGTGCAGTATTTATAGGCTACTCAGAACACGGACCCCTCCAAGGATTTATTGAGGTCTAGGGAAGGGCATGGGACAATTTGCTCACCAGCCTCTTCTGAACTTTGCGCACTCTTTGACAGACCGAAAGATATCTAGGACTGTTCTGCAGTTCCCGAGGAGTTTTCTTCAACCACTTTTCCTGCTTGGTTTTTGTTTCGGGTTCTCAACGTGTGTATGTGTGTGTGTGTGCATGTGTGGGTGTGTGGGTGTTGGTGTCTGGGTGTGGGTGTGTGTGTGTGGGGTGTGTGTGTGGGTGTGTGTGTGGGTGACCCCCACAGCTGCCCAACAGCGCGTGACCTCATCGTGGTGTGGGGTGTAACCAAGGGGGCACCCTGGGCCAACACGCAACCTGGGGGCGGAGTAGCCGCGAGGCCGTGTGCCCCACCCCCGCCGCCCTCTGTGGGGGAGCCACAGTGGGGCAGGGTAGGCTACACAGTGGGGCTCATGTGCAGATCAGCGCTGGAGCAGGCGGATCCCGGATTCTGCGTGGAAGCCCATTCTAGGCTCCCAACGTGGGGCTCTCCATGGAGCGTCCCTTGGAGCTCTATGGGAGGCCTTGGGGAGGAGTTGGTCTCCTGTGAGGTCTTGTGCAGGGGGCTGCCACCCCAACCCCCTGCGCTTCTGGATGCAGATATAAGGGGCAGCCCTCCCCCACCCAGAGTGGCTGGGGTTGATGGACCAAGGGAGTGGTCCACGACGAAGTAGACAGGTGCCACTCCCCTGGGGTTGTGATGTCTGTAGATCAAGGGGAGCCTCTTGTTCGCAGTGGCGAACGCCCGTCTTCGGACACCCTTGCCTGGTACGGTTTCCAGCAGGTCTTGGGTAGGTAAGGTATAAGGCCAATCCCTGGCCACTACCCCCGGCCTCCACAACACAGAGGGGAACTGGGCCGGCTAACAATCCCGGAAAACCCCAGGGGGAGCCGCTCCCCATCTGGCCACCTCTGTGGGGTAAATTATGCCATCCACGCCCAGCGTCGGGTATACCAGATTCCTTCCGTGCAGGGGATAGGAACGGCCCGAGGTTGGGCATTCCCCATCCATGCCCAGCACCGGTTACACCCGAGTACCTCGCCGGCCATTGGGGAGATAGGGACGGCCCGCGGCGGGAAGTACGAGATCTAGTGCCCACATGACCGTCGGGAGCCCGCTGTTTGCGAGGCTCGCGGCTGGCCGCCCGACGTAGCGGGCTAAGGGCTCACACCCGTGTGTCCGTGTTCCCACCCACTCCTTGGGGGTGGAGGAGGCCGAGCCGGAAGTGCCTTGCGTCACCCCCCCCTCCACGTGGCTTGAGTGGTACCTACATCACAGACAGCCAGTGTTGCATGGATCAAAGAAAGAGAGACGAAGAGGAGAGCCGCAGCCACGATGCTGAGCTGGGTAGGCCCCAAGCCAGTCACCCCACCGCCGACCCGGGATCCAAGTAGGTGGGGGCGGGCAGTCACCATGGAGATGGCGAGCGGGTGTGCCCTACCCGGGGACGGTATCTCCTCCCCCTCCTGCTGGGTGTGTATTTGTGTGTTTGGGTGTGTGTGTGTGTGTGTGTGTGTGTGTGTGCCAGCGGCTACGCTGGTCTCCTATCCTTTTGCTATCTTGCCATCCCTCTTGTACCTGTGTGAGTGACATCCAACCCCCTCCCCCAAGATTTGTGCGCGAAGCATCTGCAGGGTTCCCTGGGCATGAAAGGACTGCTGCGACGTCCAGTGTCATTCTCTTCCCCTCCCGGGTCAGTGACACACGAACAGGGTGCTAGATACCTTACTTGTGACTCCTCACGGATGATTCCAAACATTCCCGTGTCCTTTTTCCCGTGTCACTGCAGAAAGGCGCCTAGCCTTATGACTTCATGACAGCTTCAATGCTTTGCATTGCTTTGTGCTGTTTTGGTTGCTCACTGGCCTGACGAGGTGTTTTGGGTGCCATCTGATCCGCAGTGCTCGTGCTAAGCAACTCTTATCGTTTGGTTCCTGCACAAGTTTGTGGTCTGCCGTTGGCACAGCAGTGACCGTTTGGCAGGTTTGTTTGGCTCTTGGACAATTTTGTCGCTTGGCAAGCCCTTCGTCCACATCCCTGAATTGCTTCCACCCCTGCGCAATGTCCGATATAATGGCAGATGCCACCCGCCTGGCCACCGCCCGGCTCAGTGCCCCGAAGCCCCCAGCGGCAATGCGGCCCAGCGTGGTGCCCGCGGCCCTCCCCCAGCACCCTGCTAGACGTGTGATCTTATACTTGGTGCTGACGCACAACATTGGGGAGATCAGTGTCCAATAGCAGCAGAACGCGTGAAGAATCGTGAGTGCACCCTGTGCGGCAGCAAGAATCACTGAAAGAAGGGGTGCGATCGATATCAGGCGGATAGACACACCCCCCGAAATCCGAAAACAACATACTTCGCCACCGGCCCACGACGCGCAAATACATCTTGGTGCCTGTGATGTGGCACAAAAAATGAACACACTACCAACAAATGCAAAACTGACAACCCGTCTATCATATTCCCTACCGACAACGATAAAGAAGAGCTGACCGACATTTGCGAATGGTGCGCCGTACGAGGGCACTCTTTCCGCGAGTGCATGCCCCGAGCACCGCTATAGGCTGTTGAAAACCGCTCCGCAATATCTCAGTTAAACTCCCCTGTGGATTCCCTCCGGAAAAAACGTCGACAGCCTGAGTGGTCTCACCGAGAGCGTTCAGCAACTTGAGGGTAAAATGCAGTCCTTGATGGACTGGCAAAGCACCACAGACTCCAGAATTCTCCGCCAGGAGGAATGGCAGAAACGTGCACAGTCCACAATCACGCAAATGGTGTCTCAGTCGCGGTTCAACAGTTTTATCGCTTCCCACTTTGCTGAGACGGAACAGCGCGCCCTCAAAGCCCTGCTAATATCGGACTTCGATTCTTTCGTTGCATCCCGGTTCTCTTCCAGGGAACCAGCAGCCTCCCAAGTAGTGCCCTGGTCTGAAATCGATTTGTATGCTGCGGGTATGAAAAAAGTGGGATACAAACCAGCAGGGGACGCAACGATGGCGCCAGCGCAGGTTGCGGGAGTCACACAGGGGGCCATTCAATTTGAGGAGGAGACAGATTCCGATCCGGGTGGCCTAGGAGAAGCGGCCAAGGCTCGCGCAGCGAAACGAGCCCATAATCCGTCGGGCTCCAACTCGGCGTCTTCCTCTTCCCTCTTGCCCCTCCCTGTCAGTTTGACCTCTCGAGGAAATTGCATCCCCCCCCCCCAAGTCCACGACTCCTCAGCAATGTAGTCCCACCCCAGGATCAGATGTTTTTGCTACGACTCCACACCCCTGGCTCCACATGTCTCAAGATACAAAGAGTGCGTGGGTGCCTGAAGCACTGGCCCTTCTATTCAACGAATGGTCAAAACACGTGGACGCCAGGCTACGACAATGGGTGTCAAAACACAACACACCAGAATTGCGACAAACACTGGACAATGTGATACGGTCCCCTATGAACGCCTCCAAAAATCAGGGACTGACTTCAGTCCTCGAGGGGTGCCGCACTCCGGTTCGTGTCTTTACAAACGTCCAACAAACGGTCCGCTAATGGGGCCAACCCATACGAGTCCCGAGTGCTGTCCGCCCTGCCCACCCTTTGGAAGATGCGCCCCCCACCAATGATATTCCCAGTATGAACCAACAACCAGTCTCCGATGCAAGTTCCTCATGCCTGGTTCGTTCTTGGATGTTTCGTCAAGTCTCCCATACCCTGTCTGCGACCACCGGATGGTCACACCCATGTTTTTTGCTTGCCGCCTGTCACGTGAATCTACACCAGCCCAACCACTCCTTGTATAACAGCTCCCCCCACCTGTGTGTCCAATGGTCAGACGGAAAAGATTTTTTGGGTCCATCCACCGTACCGGACGCCACACCCCACCTCTGGATTAGGGCCCTGGCTTCCAAGGTCCTAGAGATACAGTCTATTCTTCCCCGCATGCAATCCATAGGATGGTATAACCTGCGGGATCCAGTCCATCTTCTGACCTCCCGCTCCTCCCTATCTTTATGTGACACTACCCAGATCCAGCGCCTGCACTACCTCCTCCGGCATGAAGGCTCGATTTTACTGACGTTGCCCCCCCCCCCCCTACCCACGCGCCTGACGTCCTAAGAGCCCTCAACATACAAATAGGGCAGTCCATTGACACGAAGAACCTGGCCGCATGGGCCTCCCTGTTGGAGGAACGTGTCTCATGCCTCCGGTTCAATTCCCACCCCTCCCTCCGCATGGCTAGACGCCTCAGTCATGTTCACACGTAGTTCTGCCTTGTCACCCCCCGTAGGATCCATTATCTACGTATTTTCCCACATATACCTCCACCTAGTGTATGTAGGCGTCACAATGTCAGCACTGGTTACCCGCCTTCGGAAGCACATGGCCGATGCCACAAGTTTTCGGGACTGCTCCACTCTTCATCGACTGATGCTTCAGGTGGACATGGGGGGGTGGGGAATCCTCCCCTCCAACTGGTCAGCGACCCCCGGCTAGCCAGTGTCAGAGAAAGGCACTGGTGGACAATTTTCAAGAGATGGGCTTGCAACGACGTCCCGGCGGGTATTAGTGCACACGGGACGCCCAGAAAGTCAAGAGGGTGGCTGAACCAACAACGCCTGGCAGTGCTTCAAGGTATAAAAGACGCCTGGGCCATCAGAGACTACGCGTGTATGAAATGCCTCCAAAATGACCTGTGTAACCTGGCCTGCCAACTATCCGTTCCCCGATATGTTGTAGGAACACTAGTTGTACCTAACCTCAGCCCCCTGCAGAAGTCGGCTATACACAGAGTGTGCAGGAAAATGGTTATCTCAGTGGCAGGGCCAGCGTGGGAAAAAAAACTCTTCCATGCGCTGCTGAAAGGGTTGTTTTGTTACTGCACTTTTATGCTCCGCTGAAAGGGTTGTTTTGCTACTGGATTTAGTTTCCACCCCTGTGTTGTACTTATTGCGGCGATTTGTATTTTAATTTTTTGGCGATCTCTGAGGTCAGATGCCAGAGTCTGAGACATCGGTAGTCGATAAGAAGAGACCAGTGGATGAGGTGGACACTGAAATAGTCAAACTGCGAGCCTGCGCCGAGACAGGGTTTCAGCATTGGATCAAGAGGGTCCAGGGAGACTATCTCGCAAGGAGGGTCTCAGCGTTGACGATGGAGTGGCAGAAGGAGGGTAAAAATGTTCCGGAGATGTTGGCAGGCATGGCTACACTCTTGCAAGTAGGACCGGAGCCGGAAAGAATGCTTGAGGTAGTGGTGGCTTGGGAAGACGTAGCTCCGGTGAAGTATGACTGTTCTGTTGTGAAATTTAAGCGTACTGGTACCCAGATGGGAGGCGGTGCCCCGAAAGGGCTCCGCACACAGTCGACTTCCTTCACGAGGAAGTTGCTGATCTACGACGCAAACTGGATGCGCAGTGGGCAGCCAAGTCGAAATCGAAATCAAGCAAGACGGATTACCTCAAGGGGGCCCTCACTGCTGACCTGATCGAGGAGTTCTTGCAGGAGCTAGGGATTCTACAGTGGATGGAGGACCTCTGTGCTATGATGACTAAGGCCCTGGAAGAGGAGCTCCTGGAGGATTCATTTGTGCCTGCACAAGACCTATGGAAACTGCTCGTCACAAAGTACAATGAATGTTGCAAGAGGTATCGCAAAGGTCGTGGGTCGAGAAACGGCAGGTCACCATCCAGGCCGAAAAGTCGACGACACAGGTCCTCCTTCTCGTCTCACAAGGGGAAGAAGTCTCATCGGTCCCAGAGATCGAGAAGCAGCTCCACGGAGAGCTAGTCTGGAGGTAGCTCTGAGTCAAGAGATGAGACTTACTATAGGGGAAAATTCAAGTTCACCGTGAGGGACGGTATCCAGTATTTAGTCGTAAACAATTGTCGGGAGTGGCGTACGGACAAAAGACCTCCAGGCGATTGCGATAAGTGCGGAGGTCGCCACTGCGAATGGCTCTGTGGCAAGGCTAAGTCGATAAAATCACGAGACCTGATGGGGGCCCCCCATGAGCCGACGACATCACTGGAGAAACCGCCAGGATCAGATAACCTGGGCCGGTGGTTTAACGAATTCGTGGCGGCGTGCGAGGACTTGGGATCAATCACATGGTGGTCTATATTCCTACAGTCATAGGCCCCCTCAACGCTGGATGTCTATGAGAGACATTTGCGGAACATCAAGCAGCGATCGACCATCTCTGGTGGACAATCCCCCACAACAGTCTTGCAGGATACCTGCTGGAGTTATACCGTACCCAACTCACGTCATCGGACATGCGGCAGGCCATCTTGGCATGCCGAATGCTTGAGGAAATGGGAATTGCGAATCCCTTTGTGCCAAGGGCCGTTTGGAGATCTGTTCGGGCAAAGGACCGGTGTACCAAGTTTAAAGCGCGGGGCTAGGGCTCACTGGCAGCCATTTGGACTATGGTTCAAGCAGCAGAGTCGGACGAGGACCTTCTGGTCTGTACGTCGGCAATCTTGGCGACAGTTTTCTATCTGCGTATCATGCGAATGTGCATCCATCAGAGTACAGGACCTGGACCCGACAGTGGCAACGGTATGTTACCTCGATAGGAAAACTCGCCGGTGCTGCCAGCACCTATATCGTCCAACTCATGGGATTTGCGAGGGCAGCGGCCCTCACACAGGGACGTAAGCCGTTTCAGCCTTTGGTTAAGGGCAGAGCCAGAGCACTGCGAGCGACACTGGTCACGCTCCTTGGGGAAGGCCAATATGGCCACCCGCGATGGCATTATTGGGGACGCCTTGGGGCAACCCTGCTTATCCGACATGGCGTGTTGGTTTAGGAATTGCCCGCCTGCGGGAGGTGGCGGACAGTCAAAGCGGCCCGCCGGTATGTGGCTACGTGGGAGGACAGCCTTTGGAGTGATGAGCACCTACCCAGACCTGCCGTGTTCGAAGGCAAACTCGGACAGTGGCACTTCATCAAAGGGACTACCCGTACGGCCAGATCCTTATGGCCAGTGTCACTCGCGGCAGGACGCCGCCTGGATGGATGGAGGTCGGATGGTTCGGACGCCGACGAAGGGAGCCAGGTGGAAGCCTTGGGTACCATCAATTTCCCATATGGAGACCCGGAGGAGGCGGGTGCGATCAAGAGGGGAACCTGCCTCGGCAACGACGGGACTGGAACCGGAGCCGACCGCAAGTGGATCCAAAGAACCTCCGTCCTCCGAAATGGTCACGTCTCCGACCAATCTGACTTCTAAGAAAGCCAGGGTGTCTCGTGGAGCGGGCTCAGCCGACGTCACCAGCAAGATCGCCAATATGGCGGCCCTGCCCAAACGGGCCGCAAGATCGATAGCTACAAGATGAGACCTCCCCTGATGCGGGGGGCCCACCTGCCGTAAGTTCGGCTAGAATTACTCCAGTTAAGGGATGAAAATTCCATAGCTACTGGGCTAGACTCTGGCGTCTGGCCCAGAAGGTACCCAGACCCTCCACGACCCCCTTTGCTAAGTTGTGGAAGCTAGTGTTCTTGATGTTGCGTGTGTTGCGTAACGTGATGATCCAAAAGCCTGGGATCGGTGACACCACGGTGGAGTCATTTTTTAATGCGGTGGCCATAATATGTGAGGACGATATCTGTTCTGTCCCGATAGTCACTTCCCCAACAAGCCCTAAACCACGACCTGGTAGGGGGGATCGGCGCAACCCCCCCCCCCCCTCCACGGTATCTATGGATTTAGCTACTCGAGGGTTGGGACCTGCGGGTAGTGTGGCAATTCCACAACGGACGTGGGACAATGTTGTCCAGACCTCGTCCCTCTAAGCCATGGGAGATGTGTAGTTGCCAAGAACAGAGGTTACACTAGTAGTGGCGGCTATGACACAGGCGCTGCATAGGTAGGGCCATCTGGTGCCCATCGAAAAGGGGATGCCAGGTTGGGGATCTCGGCCGAGTGAGCCTGTCTTTGTTATCCCTAAGTCAGATGTCAAGTGCTCTTTCATCATGAATTGTAAGGAGGGCAATAAGAGGGACCCCAACCCCCAGCTGTCTATGCGTCTGCCCAACATGTGGTCGTTCCGTAGACGATTGGTGGTCTGGAAAGGCTCAAAGGATGCCCATGCCTTGAACATTCTTGCTTGCACTTTCGACCTTAGTAACTGTTCTACCTCGCTGTGTCTGCCGCCCCAGGCTTGGGGTACTTTTCGGGTTTAGGGGGGGGGGTACTGACATGTATGATCTCCGCTTACTTCCTTTTGGCTGGAAATTGTCCCCACCCTTGTGGCAAGCCGTGGTGGGCAACCATGTATGTCGGGCTTTTGATATTATGACCTCAGGTATGCCTGCTGCTGAAATTGTGGAGTATGACCACTATTTAGATAATGTCCCGGTGGTCAGAGAGGGACCACCACAATGGCTACGGGTTTGCATGCAGTGGCTGGCTATATTCATCGAAGCAGAAGGATACCTTGTTTCTCTTGAGAGTGTGTTAGAGCCAGGGAAGGTGGTGAAGTGGCCGGGTAAGGAATTTGACTTGATGCGTTTCAGTATATCAAACTTGCTTGGCCTGCAGGTCCGGATTGTTGCGTATTTGATCAAGATATTTGACAGTCTGATTTCTATTAAAGATTTGCAGCAGGCGATGGGCCTCGTCAATTGGATGGCCACACCGGCAACGGGGCACCTCCCCTTTTTGGGGGGGGTGTATTGTGCTGTGCGTAGTTCACATTCGGGTTGGTTACGGGTGACACAAGGTATGCGGATTTCCTTGGTTTCGGCCATGTTTGTCGCCACGCCCCCTTTCCGAGTGCCTGATTGATTTGTCCACAACTGGGTGTTTTTAAAATGGATCTCTGTTGATGCTGCGGAGTTTGTGACTATGTCTGGGAGGACCCTGTACCGGATTGGCATTTTCGACCCCGGGGAAGGTGCACGTGCCCTGGTATGTTCCGCCTGGGTTGATAACCAGCAAATTGCTGAATCATGCGGGGTCTGGATGCCGCTTAAGCTCGCTGTGCGCAGACATCTACCCCAGATTCTAATGCTCCAGGATAATACAGCAGCCATTTGGGCGGTTGTCAATTTACGTGCGCGGGTGCCACTGCGTAAACATAACCGGATTTTGAGGGCCGTGGTTATCCTTCTGCGCCGTTAAGGTATTATCCTGCATTCGGCTTATGTGCCCTCTGTTTACCAACTAGCGGACCCTGTTTCCCGCATGCCTTATTTTTCCAAGAGGTGTCTTGATGTGGCTGTGTACCAGGCCCAGCAACGCTGGGACATATTGACCAATAATTTGCATTATGTCGACTATAAAGGTGCCAGCTTTTCATTGGTGTAGAGTATGATTGCAGGTTTTTATACCTATTGCTAGACTGATTTCAGGGCCAATAGTGTTGATGACCGGAGAACTGAGGGGAAGAGCACTGATGTGGTTTGCTATTGCATTTGAGTTACAGGACTTGGTGCTATGTCTGTGCCAGAATACCCTTTCATGCTCTGTTGAAAGGGTTGTTTTGCTACTGGACTTAGTTCCCACCCCTGTGTTGTACTTATTGCAGTGAATTCTATTTTAATTTTTTGGCGAACTCCGAGGTCAGCCCGCCCACCAACCCAGTTCGCTGTAGCTACGCACTGGGTGTTTTACAACAACATCTCGCTCCATAGCACTGATGTGGTTTGCTATTGCCTTTGAGTTACAGGACTTGGTGCTACGTCTGTGCAAAACAAGCGGTAAACCACGCTATTCGAATCACACGGAGCAACCCCCAAACAGTGCGGCGCATTTTTGAGAGAGCCGCTCGCCGACACGACAAAGAACCCACCCGCCCCCCATGCACATGCCACCAGGCAGCCGAGGTACCAGGGACGAAGGTATTGATCGACGGCCACCTAGCTCTAATTCCTCTCCTAATCCTCTTCCCCGATGGGACAGAGGCCCGACCAAATGACCCCCTGCCCCCCCCACTCAATAAGCTGAGGGATCGCCTACTGAAGGACATTGGTACAATGGCGTCCCACATATCCGCTACCCTCCCGGCCTTGCATCGCCTCCTGCCCCCTCCCCTGTGGCCCGAAACCGGAACCATCTCGAACTAAAAGTATAAATCTCGGTAATGACGGTAGTGATGTCCTCTTCGTTTTCCCGAGGAAAAGCACTACTCCAACTACGCAGCACGTATCATGAAGCACTTCTACATGCGTATCGTGGACAAGGGGGTGGGAGTCCTCTGGGCGTTCTGCCGCAACTAGGTTTGGGGAGTGCTGGAGCAATCCCTGCACACAGAAGGTTACATCGAATCCCCCCTCACCCCACAAGCGGCCACGACTGCCATCCGTAATGACCTCATGCGCAGGGGGTGGGAATCCAGCGCCGCCCGCCAGCTCGCCATCCTGTACTTGATAGGGAAGGCAAAAAGCATATCAAAAGGATCCTAGCTCTAGCGTGGAATCACCGCCCTCCCCCAGCCCTTCCTCCCGAAACGGTCGCTAACAATTGCAGCCCGTGCAAATACTTCCTCCCTGCGCCTGTTAAGCAATGAGATCCCATGCAGCTTTTTAGCCCACAGCACTAATGAACTTGCACCATGGTACCACCGGCTGGACACCATTGCCTGCACCCACATCAGCGAGATCGACTGTAAAGACCAGTTTAACAACATAAAACCATCAGACATCAAAAGCCATTTTTCTCAACCCAGCCAGTGGCTCACAAAGCGCAAAAGATGGAGGATGGAAGAGACGACATGGTCGGTCCATAAAGAAAGGAAACGACTGGACCAAGCGGGGCGGGGGAATTCTACAAAATTTTGGTACATCGCACATGTGGGTCTCGTCGAAACAGTGGAGTGGGAAATGTCCAACAACACATACATCATTAGCGCAAGAAAGCTCTGGACTAGATAGGACTGCATTCCAATGGGAGGGTCATACTCCGCCCAGTCCGCAGACCTACACAGTTTGTGGTCACTATATACACATAGATACCTGTTCCGCCAGCCGGGGACTCTGAAAATTGCGGAACAGGGTTTCATCTATTGGGAAAATGCACGTGGAAAAGTGTCACTCCAACAATTCAGAGACAACATCCTCGTTGCCTCCACATACCCCGACTCCCCGGAAACAGCCCTCGTGCACAAAGTGAGAGGCATCCCACAGCAAGCTTGGGGTCTGAGAGTCCTGTGCAATTGTTGTACTTCTGATTCCGACGTCTGTAGGTTCAAGTGCCACAACACGTACACGCAGGCAGTGGGTTTCTGCCTGGTGCGAGGGCGCAATGGAAGAGGGTCCGCCTACACCCACCCAAGCACCCTAGACTCTTTATGGGGGCTTAAAGTGGGGCCTACCCTGTTGTCCTGCAACCTCTCTTACCACTCCTACCTCCCCTGCTTATTGATAGGCGTGCTCAGTAACAGCCCACGCTGGTGCCAGACATGGGCGGGAGAACTCCTCATAGTCTCGGCGTGGATGCAAGTGGCCGTGTTATCCGGATACCCCCTGCGTGCGGTTCTCCGCGCCACACATTCTGCCGTGGTCAGGGGTTTATCAACTGGCCCCCAGGACTTCAATAGCACTGTGCGATTCATGTATTACATTGCGCCCCACCTCCCCCTTCCGCACTGCTGCGCGGTATCCCGCTGCGCGGTATCCCAGTGCCTACAATGGCTCAAAAAACATGCGATATGGAGGGGCCCCGACTGTAGTAGCTGGTCCCTCCCCACAGGCCTTCGGCCCGGCGCCGTATCGGGGGCCTGGTGCTCAGATTTCCCTTCACTTCAGGAGCACGTCCAACTCCTGGTGTGCCCCTCCGCACTGTCACCATCCAATGCTGCCACAGAGTAATGCTTACTGACAAGGTTGCCCAACAACGGCGAGCCTGTATGCGTGTGTGAGCCAGCGGTTGCACTGGTCTCCTGTCCTGTTGCTATCTTGCCATCCCTCTTGTACCTGTGTGAATGACATCCAACCCCCTCCCCCAAGATTTGCGCGCGAAGCATCTACGGGGTTCCCTAGGCATGAAAGGACTGCTGCAACGTCCACTGTCATTCTCTTCCCCTCGCAGGTCAGTGACACACAAACAGGGTGCTAGATACCTTGCTTGTGACTCCTCACGGATGATTCCAAACATTCCCGTGCCCTGCTTCCCGTATCACTGCAGAAAGGCCCCTAGCCTTATGACTTCATGACAGCTTCAATGCTTTGCCCTGCTTTGTGCTGTTTTGATTGCTCGCTGGCCTGACGAGGTGTTCCGGGTGCCATCTGATCCGCAGTGCTCGTGCTAAGCAACAGTGGTCTTATCGTTTGGTTCCTGCACAAGTGTGTGTTTGTGTGTTTGTTCTGACTGTGCCTCACGAGGTTCAGTGCAAGCCCGCCTCGCTGTTTTGGCTGCTGCCCGTTTATTACCTACATTGTGTGTGTGTGTGTGTGTGGGTGGGTGGGTGTGCATGCATCGCCCGGGTATTTCATTCTCCCCCAGGGGGTCTATGATGTGTGCGAGACGAACCTGCTCTACCTCGCAAAGCCCATCATGCCATGGGGCGCTGGGTACAAGCGCGACTTCTTCCTGCGCATCTTCAATCGGTACCTGCGCAAGGGGCTGCTGGAGACCGTGAAAAAGAACAAGTGCCGCTACGACGCGGTGATGAACTACGTCAACGGGCCGAACATCTACGCGCTGTACCCGATGGTCGCGCGGTGCCATGGGGACCCGCGGTATTACATGGAGCAGCGCCGGCTGTTCCCTGCGCTGCACTGCTGCAACCACACGCATTACAAGATCATTGCCCCGGAGCCGCTCAAAACAGATGTTGTCTTGGAAGACTTTGGATACGATTGGCGGGAGCTGCCGCCGCCGCCCCCGTAGCCCTCCCGAGGACAATAGGCACCACACGGCCGAAGAGGCAGGGGCAGGGGCAGAGAGGTCTTTTAAGAGCGCTTCCTTTCCGTTTTTTTAACCTTCGGGACCCCAGGCCCTTCCCTCCCCGCCCTGGAACCCCCCCTGAAGCTTGTGCACCGTCATGTTAACCGCCAACCGCTGTTGGTAAACCGGAAACCTCTGTCGGTTACGCGCCAACTGGTTGATTAACCAACTAAACGCTGGTCTAGAGACCCAAGAAACCAAAGGCCGTGTTTTCCCCCCTCCTAAGAAACCCTCCACCCGGGGAGCAGCGCAGCAAAGATGCAGCCCCTCTCAGATCCCTCTCCGTATTGAGACTGTTGGGGCCATGCCGTACCGATGTAGAGCCAGGGCGTTTGGGGGGCGCAAGAGCCTGGCAAAGGGGTTTGCCAAGGGATGCCCAGGCAATGAATTGATGCAGCGCTCCGCTGGATTTGCAGCAGTGGCCCAACGGACTGACTTATATATGCAAGTGTCCTCGCCTGGATGCCAGTCGTTGAACAGGTGCACAGTGTTCCCTGTCTGCTCAATTCAGGTCCTGGCGGTTTCTGAAAGTGTGGGTACCCTTCTGGGCGCAGTCTCCTACAGTCCTTTTCCACTCATTGGCTCATTGCACACGTTGGAGTGAGGGTACATTTCGAGCCAGAGGACAGAGTGATGACTTTTTCTTTGCATTTGCATTGCAAGTGCACAGTGTTCATATTGCAGGACATGCCTCGCAAACAGGCCACAGCTCGGTGGGCAGAATACCTTACCCTGCCCCAGGGGGGAGGGGAGGGGGGTCAGCGGCCAAAAAAGCGTTTGTGTACCTAAAATTGGCCTCAATTTTCATTTTTTCCCTGAGGAAAACTGTTCTGTGGATGGATGGGTCGTCTGGGGTTTGCCAAAACCATAAGTTGTGGGTATTGAGCCATGGCCTGATCAAAAGCATAGGCCGGTTGGCAGGTCCATGCTTTTTTTTTTTAGATGCGAAATCTTATTTTTTAGCACTTATCTTTTTTTTTAGCATAAAAAAAAAGATTTCGCGCTAAAAAAAAAGATTCCGTGCTAAAAAGAAAAAGATTCTGTGCTAAAAAAAGATTCCGCGCTAAAAAAAGATTTTTACATGATCATCATGTATGTCTCAAAAAGTTGCACCGGGGGGGGGGTTACAAGGAGTGCTACTGCACCAAGCCAACCCCCAAGAGGCAATGCCTGTATTTTGCGCAGTAGGTTATTCCGCCACCTTAGCCAGAGCCCATGTTCACAACTTCATACAGGAGGGGAACCTGGGTTTCGGGACTGACCCAATATGCTCCCAGTGGCCCTCTTTCCTTGTTGCCTGGTGCATGCGGTGAGGAGGTGGCATATGCAGGGATGTCATGAAAGTGGAAGGTTTTGGGTGCATTACGCAGAACTTGTGTTTCACAACAGGTGTCCCTTTTGAGCTGGGGGACCTATGCAGAGAGTTCATCGGAGAGGATCACAGGTAATGTCTGAATGTTGTAAAGTAGGGTACTCAGCCACCTTGGCCAGAGCCCATGTGCACAATTTCATCTGCTCAGAGAACAGGGGTTTTCCTTCGCTGGGGGACCCATGCAGAGAGGTCATTTGAACAGACCATAGGTAATGCCTGGATTTTGGAAAGTAGGGCACTCAGCCATGTTGGCCAGAGCCCAGGGGCACAATTTCAAGTTTCAGCGGAACTGACGTCTCAAGATCGAGGAAGGGACTACATGCTGGCAGCTGGAGCAAATGTCTCACTCCTACCCCCCTGCCCCCCTTTCCTTCTTCCCTTTCACACCCATGCTTGACAATTTGCTGCACTGATTGCCCCCCTTTCACTCCAGTGTTTACAACCCATGCATTGCAAAGCCTCAAAGGGCGACAAAGTGTGTGCAGTGTTCACTCACCACTTGCGGTCAGGGGACAAGGGTTATTTGCATGAACGCATACATTGTACATGGTTAGGCTGCCTTGATGCCATGCTTTGGGCGGGGGACCGCCATGCCTAAAACAAGGGGGGGGTTATTTGCATTGGGGTAAGGTGCTCGTGGTGGAGGGCTCTGAGTGCACGATCAAGTGGCAGACTGATAAGAAACCCAGTTCTCATTCCATTGCAGATGTGTTTGTTACTGAGGCAGCTGCATGGGCTGCTTTCCATAGCATTCCAAGTTCTGATAGTGCATCAGAGGACCCTTTGTATCCAGACTCTGACCACGAAGCTACAGACCCAAAAACGTCCCTGCACTCAGCTGCACAGATGAATACCCAGCCAGGGACATCGCAAAGCCGTGAAGCCTTGTACATCAACAGGAAACGTTTCGAGGTGCCTGTGGGGTACACTGGTAACCTGTGCAATGACCAACGGAGATGTGATGAGTTGTGGAAGGTCATTGTAGATGACAGGTGCAAGTCTTCTGAGATCCGCCTTTCACCTGCAAACCAGGCACGCACAGAGGCCTTTGAGAAATTGATGGGCCAGAAGTTTTCCAGAGAGCAGCGTGTCTTTCTGTGGGTGTGTGGTCAGTACATGGAAGAGGAATGACAGTGATCCCCACTGTTTGCCTGTCCACACAAGCAGTGTGTCGTGGTTGCTGAGTGGGGATTTCTTTTCAGACGCAGAGTGATCCAGCCAGGTTTTTTCTGCTCATTTCTTCTGCAATGCAACGTGCCACTCACCTTCCTGTGCATTGCTGCAGTGTCTGACAGCCATGGTCATCAACTCCTGGGACATTTGCATCCCAACACATCCGTTTCTGCATTGTATGCTCATTTTTTGGAGCTTTGGCAGTCTGCCCAGTCAGTCCCAAGTTCCAGATTCCTAGCTCAGACTTTGCTCCGAGGGAGGTTTTTTCACGGTTTTTTCTGCTCATTTCTTCTGCAGTGCATTGTGCCACCCACGTGCCTGTGCTGCAGTGTCTGCCAGCCATAGTGAACAACTCCTGAGAACCCTGCATTCAACACATCCGTTCCTGTATTATATGCTGATTTTCTGCAGCTTTTGCTGTCTGCCCAGTCAGTCCCAACGTTCAGATTCCTTGCTCAGACTTTGTTTAGAGGCATTATTCGGTGCACAAAGGCGAGTGGTATTGCCTTGTAGAGGTTGTTTTCAAGCACGATTTTGCCCATAATTTCATGCTCAAGTTTTGCTCTTTCCAAATATCTTCAGATGGCGGTCAACATGGACGGTTGGCATTCTTTGCCCTTCTTTGCTTTGTGCCTTGTTTGTCAGGGTTTGCCAAGGAACGTTGATGATTCATCCGGTCTGGTGCCCCTAGGAACTGCATTTCTGCCTCCCCTCCCCAGCCCTGGCTGTGTTTTCTTTGAGGTTTACCAAGATCTCACTTTTTACCTGGCCATCTTAAAAAAAAAGATTCTGCTTTTTTTGACATTTTTAAACATGCGAATGACTTTTTTTTTAGTTTTTGGGTTTTGTTGGAATCTTATTTTTTAGTAGAGAATCTTTTTTCGCTCATTTTTTTAGCCATTTTGACGTAAATGTTAGCCTTTTTCTTAAATTTTAGTGCGTCTAAAAAAAAGGATTTCGCGTCTAAAAAAAATTACCCCTGGCTGGCAACGCTTGTCAAATGTTTGCAAACCCGCAAATCCTACCAATTACAAATCTGCATCAAGCCGCTGTTCTATGTTTTTTTTTGCGTGCTAACAAGTGGTTGGCCTCAGTGTGCCTGCACGGCAAACAGTAAAGAATGACATGCGCAGCTTGCAGCGTGCAAAACATGAGGATCTCTCACTTTGCCGGCGGTTCCATACTTCATTGCACGGTGTCGACGGTTTGCAGAGACATACTCTGTTCATGGTTTTGGCCTACCATGGGTTTTGATGCTATTTCAATTGTCTCAGGAATCAGGGAACATTTTGTAAAATTGTCGTAAACGGCCAAATGCTTTTTACAACTACTCCTGGTGCTATTTTACACATTTGTGAGTAAGCGGGGCCGGTACGGGTGCGTTTCCTTTAGCCGAGCGAGACACAGGCGAAGGAACAACAAAAACTCGGAAGTCTGTAACCTTGCTGGTACTCAGTGTGAGCGCAACGATCACAAAAGTAGCCTTTTCGTACCTAAAAGGACGAAAAGAGATACATCATGCAACCACAAAGGGAGTCAGAGCAAGTGGACAGGGTCCCATACAGAAACAAGGAGAGTTTTGGGAACCCACGACCTTCACCCCGACACACATACGGGGGCAGGACTCAACGTGGGCCCTGAGATTTGAGGCATCAGGGCACACAAGCAAAAAAAAAAACCAGAAATCAGAGGTCACTGACATTCAAAGGCTCCCTAGCCACAGTAGGGGGGTTTCAAAAGAATCTGGGTAGAAGCATTCAAAGGGTAACAATCCACCAACATGCACCCAAAATCCCCCAGTCTATCTCGCCGATACAAGGACACTGTATCTAGTCTGATAGGCTGCGCAATTTGGTGAAATTCCCCAACAATAAAAAACAAGGGAGAAAAGAATGCGAATAAACCCAACATAGTGATAGCCTAATGTCTGGTAAAGTGCATGCACGAAGCATCTGGAGAGGAGTTGACTGTCCTAGAAGGGCTGAACCTAACTCTCCCTGGCTTTGGAGCAAAGCGATCTCCAATACACACTTTTTGAGGTCATTTTTAGTAACCCCAAAAAGATCCCATGAGCATCTTTTTCCACAAAGAATGGCAGTCAAAAATGGACTGACGTATGGACTTGGACCAATCCTTCAAGGATAGGGCAAGAGTCCAATGACCCCAATATGACACATAGGCACTCTTGGCAGGCCATGGACAAAGGACCGGCCCAAAACTGACATGTGGCGTAGCTGTGCCATGGCCCTGAAGTAACTTCATAGAATTAGGATTTTTCGACCAAACTGATGAGAAACTTCAAAACTCTTCATAGGCTACTGTTAGCCTGTAAAGTGACCACGTGACAGGGTGGTTTTCAAGGCTCTCTATAGACCTGGTTGTAGCCATGAAAAACCATTATACCATAGGCTGGGCAAACTAGGTCCAAATGACTTGAGTACGTTATGACTATACACAAACAGGTGTAAATATCCAAAGTAGACAACTTGGAGTGAATGAGGGTCAAAGGACAAGGGAATTTGACCCAAAGAACCCAACAAACCAAGTCCTTGAAGTGGACATATGAAAATTTAGATCTCAAAAGTGTTTTAGAGATCGGGACGGTGTGAGAAGCAAAAGGGTCAAATTTTAACACACAAACCACATATGCAAAGTAGAGAGTTGTGGCGCTCATAAAAATTGTTCTTAGGTTCAAAGTCAAAGATACCGTAGAGTTATGAGCCCAACAAGTGAGCACATACACAGTGAAAAATTGGACATGAATGCTGGGCAATTTTTCCTAAACACCAAGTTTTCTCAAAACTGCGTGCTAAAATTCGATGCTAGCGAGCGAACGAGCGTCGACGCGTTCGAAGCTGACCATATATGCACAGTAGACGCCATGGAGACCACAATTAATGCAAAGTTCGAATGATAATCCCATAGTAGTGGATTTGCATAGTCATGACAAGTGAGGCCATGAAATTCATAGGTCGAAAATGAAGTCGACCTTTTCGGAGCTGAAACTTGGCGCATGAGCCCACAAAATACAAACAAAGGCAAAATACAAAGTAGAGACATACACATGAACATGCACAGACAAGGATTGGGTTCAAACTCTCCACGGGCTTTCAGAACCGAGCACGGAAAGTGAGCCCAAGAGTGGGGAAAGGTGAGTGAAAATTGACATGTAAATGACATAGTAAAAAAAGCCTGAAATGATTCAAAGAATTTCACGAAAGGAAGATGTTGGAGTGTCAACAGAGCTCAAACTCCTCTATATCTCAAAGTACGCATCGGATTCGTACAAAACAAGCGTTTACTTGACTTCCGCCGCCATCACATCTTACAGATATTATGGCAAACTTTGAGCAAATGAAAAAAGGTGTCCTCAGGTCTAAGTCATTAATATAGACCTAGCACTTTGCCATTGGCCCAAAATGCAACGCAATAAGAATGTACATGCACCTAAGACATGCATAGACATTGAGCACCAAAAATAAGCAAAATCAGAGCTGATGGTGACATGCACGCTGCTCTCAAAATGGGCCCTTACCATGGCCAAAAAAATGGCTCTTTTGTGACAAGGATGGCAGCCCCACCATGGAGCGCTAGACCCACCATGGTCAGTATTCGACTTCTTTACGTCAAATTTGATTGACCCAACATGCATTGGGTCCGTGTACACCATGGGAAGAGAGACATACCTTTCTTTTCATGGCGCAATGTTTTTTTACGACTCAACCTCGTTGAATCACTCATAACTTAGGCGGCCGAAGCAGGTACACTTTTGTACCGGGGTCGTTAGAAGAATGAGCAAAAATATATGGTGGGTAACTTCTACCAAATATCCACTTTTTTGTCAACGATTTCTCGAAGCGGGAATCTGTCTCAAAAAAGTCACTTTTTCAACAAGGCTCCACAAAAGGGATGCCTCTTCACACTTCCTCATCAGGGATTGGGAGGCCTCGCAATCCAAAAATCATTTTTGTGGAAAAATGGATCCTTGTTCGCTGTATCCTTGCCTGTGGCTCCACTGATCATTGCACTAGTCATTTCACCAAGTGCCAGCCATAAAGCAAAAGTAGGTTTCCAAATGGACATGGGATGTCACGGACTACAGCACACCACGAAGCATTGTAGTATAACACATGATTTATGTAGTGATGACCTTGAAACTCAACAGTATTCTTGTCCTTCTGGGCGTCACACACCATGCAGCTCATGTGTGCCCTTATACTTCAAGCTGCACCTTCTTATACTCAGTTGCGATAGCCGGCCAAACTGGCGGGCACTGTTGGATTCATATCATAGTCTACAACACAGGGAAACGATAGATATGTGTAGTCTACTTAGTTTGAGGCAACAGACAGGGCGTCCCAAGCTATCTGCACGCTATACTGTAATCCTCGGAACACTGCCTGCGCTTCAGAATAGACGTTACTGCGAATATTACGAGTCCGAAAAATCTAGAAACGGTAATAAAAGCAGGAAACAGTACGAAAAATCAGGAAAGATGCTACACTTTAATCCGTGGAATATTGATTGCGTGTCCGATCATACGTTACCGCGACGGTCGCGTCATCCTGCAGCTGCAGCTCCGTTTACAATCACGCCAAGCTACACAATAATATACACAAAACAAAAACAAAAAGCTACGGGTCCTCTGGCAGCCCCAAATGCGCGCCGGACACCGTCCACGTGCTGTGGCGCGACCCATAGCCTTAGCAGAAAACAACAGCAGCAAAATATCAACCAACACTGTTATGGGAAACCCCGCCTCCCTGGTTAGGACCATACGACATCTTGACAGTTGTGGCAGTGCGTGCATCTCCGTCGTTCACCCGCCACACCCATATCACAAAGGCCTAAATCTTCAGCATCGGTGGACCAAAGGCTGTACCACCAGTACCATCGGCCATGTCAGTTGTATCCTAGTCCAACGATAATAGCTCGCATACATCACTCCTACACCATGGACATAGCACACGCCGTGCACCAACTTCAGACGTAGGACGACGGCCGCCAACTGGGTTAGAATAGCAGTGTCACTCCCAGCAGTCGCCGATGTGAGCGGCCAATACTGCGGCGCGGTGTTTAATATAGCCTCACTTCATGGGCGTAGGCGGGGTCCAGGGTGTTGTGGTTTGTTTCTTGGGAACTCTCTTGTACTCCTGTGCCTCTTGTTTCTCGAAAATCCAAAATCCAAAATCGACAAACCTCGCAGGATCTTTAGACCGGGCACCAATACATAGACACTCCACAAATTCGAAGACAAAAACCCTGTCCATGGATCGAAGTATCTTACAGCACTTCATTCACACAACTGGCATTCGATGCTTCTTAAGTATTCACAGGCTGCAGTGCGATTGCCACTGCGACTTGCGCGCTCGCTGCGCTGCTGCTGCTCGAAGCCATAACACTACCACCCCCTTGAGACTTCGAAGAGGTCTCATTCCTCTGGGTGGGCGTCACATGGTCGCATCCGAAGGGCAGGCCAGAGAAAATTTGTTTTTTGGACCTCGACATGTGCTGGCTACCGAAGCATAATAGTGGTCGAAACTCACACACTGAGGTGTAGTTCATGGTATACCTGTCGTCAGCGCCTCATTCATACGCCGTGTTCGATTCTGCCACGGCTTTGTCTTGGCAGAAGCTGCAGAAGACAACTTCGCCAGGCACACTGCACGGGCGCTGTACCCACAGCAAGGCTGTGGGCACGTCGAACCATAACATACCATAACATTGGGCACAGCTATCGAAGCTGGGTGCCGAGCAGACAAACAACCAACAGGCCTATACATCTGTCAATTCGACAGGACATATTAAGGCAGTCGACACCATTGATGGCATCCAGACTGTCGAATTAGCCATTACTTGGCATCCAGACTGTCGAATCAGCCATTACTTGGCATCCAGACTTGTCCAATCAGCAGTCCGTGCCCCACTCGAACGTAGATTAGCGATCCACCTGGAGTCAACACACTTCGTGCACTTCCTTCAGCGTCTCGACGCCAGCCATGAACTTGAAGGTGTCATGACCCGTGTAGTGTCGACGAATGTCACTTTCGAGGGCAGGCTTCTGAATCAGGATACCAGATCGATGGTTGAGCAATCGAAGGTTGGGATCACCAGGTCGACCGTCGACGGGGCACTTGTACTGGAATACGAAGACATGTTCACGGGCAAGCGCTCGAAATTGTCCAGGTCCCAATGTTTGTGCCTTGGTCGAATAGAAATCCCAAAGATTCGACGGCTTCCAAGCGTCCTCGCTCCACAAATCCGTCCGATTGGTGACTTCGAAGGAGAACGCGTCATGTCGACCAGTGGACCATCGATAGGTTTCCTTCGAACCAGTACCAGCGGCCATGCTGTGGTAGAACTGACCAGTTCGCGTATCGACTCGCCACCATGGCGTGTCAGCAATTGAAACTCGTCGAACAACAATGATGGCACTGACGTCATCGATCCCAGGGCCGAGGGCATATCGGTCAATGACCTCAAGCATGTCGGTTCGAGAACCTTCTTCTTGGAGTCGACCGAGGTGCTGATGTACATACTGACCATCAGCGAGGGCACTCTGCAGAGCCAATCGAACCGCTTCTGCAGTCACAAGGCTCGAAGCCGTGTCGACAATGACCTTGGGTTGCGCCAGGTGTTGGTGCTGGCACGGATATTTCGGTGTAGGACTTCCACCAACTCGCCTCGTTCTTGTAGCATCAAGCGCACTCTAGATCTTTTTTCCGAATACATGATGTCTCTCGTTAATTCATGTTGCACAGACCCGGGTTGTTCGGAGCTGTGGATCGAACGTATCTCCGGTAGGTCCAGGGATGTTCGAGGGGAGGAGCTACAGGTCGTATGCGTCTGTGGGGCTCCAGCAATCGATCTGGATCCACGCATGAGTCTTCGAGGACTTCACGCTGCAAAGAGGTGATGTTACTCAGGGTGGAGTCGAAGGAACTCAAGGTACACAGGATCCTCCTCTAGAGCTTTGCTCGACTCCCAAGACCATGTGTCGTCATCCCATTCACAACGGTACAGGAACGTGCGGCGCTTTTAGATCCCACTCGACGTCTAGCCAGGATCTTGACAAGTCGAGGAGATTCTCCGGTTTTGACAGGGGGCATCGGGAACTCCCACACTGGCTGTCCCTCTCGATGGATGTAGGGCTTTATGGGGTCTCGATTGAAAACTCGCAAGGATGTCAAGTTTAACATTCTCGCCCTTGTTCAGTACCTCTAGAACTTTGTAAGGGCCGCACCAGACAACATCGACTTTCCCTTTATGTCGATATTCTGGTACCAACACCAACCATCGTTCACCCATTTCGGGCACTCGAACGTGTCGGTCTATTTGCAGGACCACATGCATCTGGCGTCGACGTTCCTCGGC
This sequence comes from Eutreptiella sp. 'Long Island Sound 2002', assembly GCA_964036045.1. Classification (NCBI taxonomy): domain Eukaryota; phylum Euglenozoa; class Euglenophyceae; order Eutreptiales; family Eutreptiaceae; genus Eutreptiella; species Eutreptiella sp. 'Long Island Sound 2002'. The sequence continues at coordinate 21,601,469 of OZ038392.1, read as the reverse complement.
AAGCATTGCACGCACAGAATCGAAGGTACGTTCCGCTCTTTGCATGTAATCATTCACGGTCGATGGCTCATGTGCATGAGAAGTCATTCGGGGAAAATCCAATGGAAAATGGAGTGTTCGTCCCCCACCTATCTCGAACGGGGATAGCCGAAGGCTATTGGACGTCAGTTTGTTAAACGGAATCTCGGCGAACAGTAGGTCGACATCCCACTCGTTGTTACCAAAGATGCCGTGTGTACGCAGGCGCTGGAGGATCGACTGGTTGCTGCGCTCCGCTAAGCCACTGCCTCGAGGACGGTTGGCTACTATTTGGTCATCTCGATCTTGAAACGCTGAGCCAACTCCTTCCACGCTTGGGACTCGAACAGCTTGTCTCGATCGGGAACAATTTGTCAAGGGCATCCTTTCAGTCGAACCACTTCACGCAGGAACACATAGATAAGGTTGTCGGCTGTCATATCCTTGCGACAGGGGATGAACATCCCAGGCTTGGAGAATCGGTCGACCACAGTCATGATGGCGTCATGGCCCCTTGTGGTCGGGGGCAATCCTGAAACTCAATCGATGGACACACTGTGCCATTGGAGTCGGGCACCGGTAAGGTAAAGGGACCGGTTCATCCCCGGTGACCAGTTGAGCCCCACCCTGGGGATTATCAGGGCAGGGTGGGGATGAATAAGACACCCCCTGGGGATAAAAAGGGCACCCCCGGGGATAAAGAGGACACACCCCAAAATACTACAAACCATAAAAAGCTTGTGTCACATGTTTTCCTTTACAAACCCTGTAATGTTTTTCATTCTCGTAAAAGGTTGTTCTCTTTTCTTTTTGTGAAACCATGCAGAGAGTTACGTCGCTCAAAACCCCGTGATGTGTTTTCTCCGTACCAAAAGTGTTTGACTAATGGTTTGTAAAAACATGCAACGTTTATTGGTTTTCTTACAACCGTGTACTATTGATGTGCCCTGTTTTGTACAACCATGCAGAGGCTTTTTATTTTTGAAAACTTTGTAATCTATTTGTAAATACCAGGTTGCACTCTCCTATTTCATACCACTATACAACTTTTAATTTTTTGTAAAACCATGCAACGTTTATTTCTTTGTAAAACCAATCAATGTTTGTTTTTTCGGGCAAAAGGTTGCACTCTTCTGTTTTGGAAAACCATGCAAGGTTTATTTTTTTTCCAAAACCTTGGACTGTTTTTTTTCTTGCTACAGGTGGATGTCTCCCATTATGTAGAACCATGCAAGGTGTTTGTTTTTTTAAAACCGTGCAATGTTTTTTTGTTGCAAAAGGTATTTTCGTTTGTAAAACCATGCTTTTCAAAATTAAGGAGTGGTTTTTTTTTTGGGAAAACTTGGTAATCTCCTGCTTTGTATACCTGTGCACTGTCTCCCTAGCACACTTGCACAGAGCAACACGGTGACAGTTTCTGAATGCTCCCATACACCTGTTGTAAAGGTACTTGAAGCACTGAGACAGCTTATGGACATAAGCGTGTACCTGGCTGAAAGTGTATGGCTTTGCACTTTTGATGACCGCGCCTAAAAGCACAATCATTCTAAGTCTGCCAGTGTGTCCCATGACATACCCGGGGGTAGCCGGAGTCACGGGTGTGCAGAGTCACCACCCCGATTTTGAACTGGTTTTTTCATGTTCAAAACTTCTCATCGTTTTAATTTGTAATGTCTGCGGTCCCCATGGCATCAAGCAATTGCCAGCAAGTGGCAAGCACGTGGGATGGGAGAGCATCAACCCTGCAGAAAGGAGGCTTCTCTTCACAATCTGTTGAAGCGTGCACCCTGCACCATATGCACCACAGATTGTAACGCGCACGCTTCCCACTGTACTCTGCTCCCAGCACGCTGTTCGGAGCAGGATGTGCACTGCACACAGCACTCAACCCGATGCAGACCACACCTTGCGCACTGCACCAACTGCCCTGTGCAGTGTGCACACTTCATACTGTCCATACACAGAGCACGACACGGTGTATGCAAGGAAAGTGGCTGGCGCGGTGGTTCCAGAGGGGATAGGAAGAAATTGTTTCAGGAGCAACAACGGCCCATGTTGACCTCGGTGGAGATATGGCAGGCACATCCTGTTGAAGGCAGATTACATTAGTGCGTGCGTGCATTGTGCACGATGCGGGCGTGCAGCGTGCACAATGCATGCGTGCAGTGTGCACAGTGCGTGCGTGCAGCGTGCACAATGCGTGCGTGCAGTGTGTACGATGCGTGCGTGCAGTGTGCACAGCGGGTGCGTGCGATTTGCTGGCTGGGATACGACCGGTGCGCACTGGCAGAGGGGTTGCATGAGAAACGGTGGCAAAACAGCAGTGGCTCCCGGGCACCGAACCGAATGTTTCCTTGTGGTTTCTGAAAGGCACTCCAGGCATCATGAGTTTGTCGTTCCGATTTGTATGGGCACTGTATGATGGAGGCACCTGAGAATCCAAGGCACTTGGCCTCCATGAAGAAGTCGTAATCAAACTGCTCGAGCTGCATTTTCTGCATGGCCACTGCATGTGTGTGCATCATGAAAAAGCGCTGCAGGAACCAATTGTCAATCTTCGTGATGTCGTGGATCTCCGTAATGGTCATTCCCATCTGAAGCGAGGGAATTCAGACACTTGGAATTGTGACTGGATCCCACTTGGAATCAAATGACGGCCCCTGTTGCAGACTTGTCGCAGCACATAGGTGGAAGACAGAGATGTCCCTCCGGAGAAGTAATTGTGGGCTCCGTTGCACCCAAGCCTCCAGCAAGTCACTTGCCGAGTGCCATCAGTCCCAATGTCAAACGCCCTCCTTTGTCTTTGACTGCTGACTGCTGTCAACTATTTGCCAACCGTAGTCAATTAATAGTAAAAAAAACCAGTGTCGGAAGGGCGGCCTCATGGAGAATAACAGCACTTTGAGACAAGCAACGTGCGAGATTAACAGCGGACAAACATGTACGACCAGGGGTGCAGAGGTTTGTGGGCTCAACCCATGTGTGAAACACCAAAGTCACGCATCAAACCGTTGCTCGTGCCTGATCTGTCCTGTACGAATCCGCTGACCGGCCAGGCTCGACACGATGGACTAAATTTGCATCGCGTTCTGAACCTGGTTCTGCACCAACAGTCCACTGCAAGAAGAACTGAAAGCGTCGCTTTTGCTCCCTGTTTTCTCTGTGTGTTTGCGCTGGTAGTGCAGGTGGGTCCCAACCACATTATCTAAAATGAAAAAAAACAAAGGGAAATCAACCTCGGAATCGTATATTTCGCGCAGTATTCATTTTGCTTTTACGTGGTGACATTTGGGCTTACGTAACTTTGCGGCGCTAATTTATGCAATTTCGCGCGGTAGTATCTGGCGATTTACGGGATCGCCAGATGGATCTCGATTATTTTTATAATGTTCAAAAGAATGTTTCTTTGATTATGAATCGTCATTTCCTGATAACATTATTTGCCTGGCGATCCTGCGCCGCGACAGTGGGTGTCTAACTGGTCCCTTTACCTTAATGGTCTGGGCACTCTGGCGGTGTTGACTCGCCTTGACTTCGCCGCTTGACACACATCGCAACTTAGGATGTATCGCTCGACGTAATGCCGGAGGTGCGAACAAACGTAGTCGCGCTTGATCAGTGCCATGGTTCGAAGTACACCCGAATGGCCATAGAACTCCGACTCGTGATACATAGCCACAATGGAGGTCACGAGTGTTCGAGGGACAAGCGCACGTTTGCCCATCGTCGACAAATGGGAAAACTTGCCATCATCCAAGGACAACTTGGCATCGCGGAGTTGGTGTCGTGCCGCAGGGCTTCGAACCGCGACTTCGTAGATGTACTTCGTACGTGGGTCTTCTCGATAGGCTGCTGCCCACACAGCTGTCGAAGTCAAGTCCTTGCACTGATAGTGTCGATGCACTCGGCGGTGTGTACCTCTAAGACTCGACGGGTACGGCGTATTCGGCCCAAACTTAGGCAAGGGAACTGATTGTAACGTGCCGTCACGGTGACGTCGACAGCGAATCAGTTCCGCCATGGTCTGAGCATATCGAAGTTCTTTGCCAAAAGTGACTCGAAGAGGGCGGTCCATGCTTACATCGGGAGGATCGTCGGTGTCGGCAGGCATGTCCGGTTCGTTGCCAGCATCATCGAGATGCATATCTGGTTGGTGTGAATCCTCAGCCAGGATCTCGTCCGATGGTACTGGCTCCATGTCCTCCGGCTCGCCGCTTGTTGCGTTTGATGGTAGGGGCTCCAGGTCCTCTGGCTCGACGGCGGGCTCACTGTCGAATTGGAGGGCTGGTTCCGCATGTTCGTCAGCATCAGGTTCCTTCCCCACGGAGCGTCCGCTTCGAAGCAAAACGTACAGGTGGTGGTACGGCTGGGGCCACACCTCGTCGTGTGAGAACGAGTCCTCGAGTACATGCAGGAACTCATCGACAGGTTCTCCTTCCGGTGAAGACCAATTCCTGACCAGGGGAATTATGAAAGACCGTGTACGTGTAGCATTCTCGATGTCCATCAACTGTTGCGAAGTCAGGCGGGAACAGGCGTCCGCTGCGGGATTCTCGAGGCCCGGTACATACCATAACCTAAGATTGTATTCTTCGAGGAACTGGGACCAACGTGCTTGTCGTGGTGTCAGCGGTCGAGGGGATGTCTTGAGATATCGGATACTTTCGTGGTCAGTGTGCACGTGCACCTGCTGCGGTCCTCGAAGTAGGTGAAACCACTGCGTCAAGGCTAATACGATGGCCAACAGCTCCTGTTCTCGAATCGGGTATCCAGTTTCGGCAGGTTGCATTTTCCGCGACATGAAGGCAATAGGTCGAAGATGTCCCTTGTACTTCCCATGTGCACATCGCTGCGCTAGCGTAGCACCCACGCAGTCTTTCGAAGCGTCCGTGTACAGGTGATACGGCTGTTGGGGGTCGATAGCACTGAGCTGTGTCGCATTGATCATTGCCTGCTTCAGCTTGTCGAAGGAGGCTTGATGTACAGCTGTCCACTCCCACTCGAAGTCTGCCTTAAACATTGCGGTCAGAGGGGCTGCAACAGCTTGGTACCCTTCGACAAACTGCTGGTAAAATCCAGGCAATCCGATGAATTGTCGAACTTCATGAACCGTAGTCGGCGGAGGCCAACCTCGAATGACCTTGGTGTTTTCGGGGTACATGTGTACTCCATCTTTGTCGATGATGTGTCCACAGAAGGGTACTCGACTCTGGAAGAACGTGGATTTATCGATCCAGGGAAAGAGCTGGTGTTGACGGAGTAGTTCATGTACCAAATCGAGATGTGGTTGGTGTTCATCCGCGTCCTTCGAGAAGACGAGGATGTCGTCGATGTACACCCATACAAAGATCCCCAAGTGGTCTCGAAGGACATCATTCACGACGCGTTGGACCGTCGATGGCGCATTACAGAGGCCAAAGGGCATAACAACCCACTCGAAGGCGCCAAAATGCGTGTTGAAGGCGGTTTTCTCGATATCTTCGTTGTGGATTCAGATCGGGTGGAACCCACTAACAAGGTCGATCTTCGAAAATACGGTGGAACCCCCCAGTGTACTCAAGATGGATTGGATCGATGGTAAGGGATACCGATCTCGAACAGTTGGCGTATTCAACGCTCGGTAGTCGACGCACATAAGCCATTTACCATTCGCTTTCTTCACCAGCAGGCAACCCGCTTCGTATGGACTCGAGGATGGTCTGATCCGACCAGATAGATGCAACTTGTCCAATTGTCGTCGAAGTTCATCTAGTTGACTCGGGTCCATTTTGTAAGGGTGTACCCACGGTGGATTGTCTTCCGAATCGAGGCGTATTCGATGATCTCTATCAGGTCGATACGGAGGTAGGTCTCCATACTCCGCCTTCTCCCGGTTGTAGAGGTCCGCCCACTTGTGTAATCGAATCGGCAGTTTGCGTCGAACGGGTTCAAGCCCGTCATTGTCATCGCTGGCTTGCATCTAGTACATTTGATCGACCGGCACTGCGGGTCGAGGCATGCAGCACAGAAATACGTGATCCCCCGTGAGATCAGCTCGAGGGATCTCTCTTTTGAGTTTCGGCAACGAAATGTACTCAATCTCCATATCGCTGCACTCCTCATCGGTGATACCATCTTCCGTTTTGGACTCATCGTACATGTCAGCACCGTGCTGGACGTGTGTCGACGAGTGTAGGTTGGGCCGTTCCTTGGCATGTGGGGTAGGATTTCCAACCGGACTCGCTTTCGAGGCACTGCATGAAAGTATCGAAAGAAGGTCCAGCTTCGAAGCGGCTTGAAACTGTAGCTGGGTGGAATGCCTTGATTCGCCAAAAGACAACCGGTACGAATTTGAACCATGTTGGATGTCTGCGTACCGTTCCTTCTAGTTGACTGTCGGATTGTAGCTTCGAAGCCATGGCAGTCCAAGTACCACATCCGGCAGAATCTCCAAGACCTTGAAGTGATGTCGAAATACAAGTTCCCCAACTCGAACATACGCTCTCGTGTAGTACCGTACTTCGACTTGGACACCTCCGGCTGTCAAGACGTCTCCAGGGGTTCTCAGCTTAAAGAGGGGAAGTCGCGCCCTCTTTGCAGTCTGCATTGACATGAAGTCGCTGGTCGCCCCACAGTCGACCAACAATTCTACGCTGGAGTCAAAGGAGTCTTCACGACATGCGCAAATGCGCCCTCGAACCGTGAACAGAGACACATGCTCAGGTTCGGTTCCTTCGACGTTGACACCTCCAAGTGTTCGGGTTTATTGGTGCTGATGGTGGTGTTCAGCTCTTCTCGAGGACGTCCACCACCAGGTCTTCGGAAATGTCTTCTAGGCCGTTGTGGGCCTTTCTCTGTCGCCATGCTACCTTTTGCCTGGCGCCTTCCTGTCGCTCTCCTGTCGCTCTCCTGTTGTTCCTTCCTGTCCCTCTCCTGTCGCTATTTCCTGTTGCCTCCCTGTCGCCCTCCTGTCGTTTGTCTGTCGTCTTCCTGCCGCCTCCCTGTCGCCGCCCTGTCGCCTCCCTGTCGCCTCTCCGTCGCCCAACGTGGTAACCTGTCGCTCTCCTGTCGCTTGCCTGTCGCTTGCCTGTCGCTTGCCTGTCGCCTTCCTGTCGCCTCCCTGTTGCCTCCCTGTCGCCTGCCTGTCGCCCAATGTGGTAACCTGTCGCTCCCTTGTCACTTGCCTGTCACTTGCCTGTCGCTTGCCTGTCGCCTTCCTGTCGCCTCCCTGTCGCCTCCCTGTCGCCTCCCTGTCGCCCAATGTGGTAACCTGTCGCTCTCCTGTCGCTTGCCTGTCGCTTGCATGTCCCTTGCCTGTCGCCTTCCTGTCGCCTCCCTGTCGCCTCCCTCTCGCCTGCCTGTCGCCTCCCTGTCACCCAATGTATTACCCTATCGCTCCCCTGTTGCATTGTTGTGGCTTGCCTGTCGCTTTCCTCTCGGCTGCCTGTCGCCTCCCTGTCGCTTCCCTTTCGCTTTTCTGTCGCCTGCCTGTCGCCAGTAAGAAAAAGTCACTGCCATGTCTTTCTTGGAGGGCTTGATCCAGGCCAAGCCCCCCTTGAAACCCTTTTGTTGATGCTGAGACTAACTTAAGTATTTTTATTACTCTTTTGAAGCTTTAAGGACACTTTCTCAAAGTAACTAGGGTTATAACCCTAGCCCCCCCTGAAGCTCACCCCTACCACTCGGGTTACCTATCCAGGCCTTCTGGGCGGTGTTCTGGCATCATGCCGGGAATCGTATGGTGAACTCGCTTTCGTAGGTTTGTAGTCAATGATCAGTATTGCCACCGCGTATCCAGCGGTTCGGTTATCCCGGGTGCATCAAAAAATGGTAATAATGTGTGGCTGGCGCTGTGAGTTAATTTAATTGCGGTGCATGCCGTTTTAATTGTCGTGCCCTAACCAAGTCAATCGGGACAACACAATGATATCCATTCTTTTACTGAACCTTTTCTGTCGGTCCCTGCCTGAAAAAATGTTGCTCACATTCCTTCATGGAACTGCAATGCGCATTGGTGGTTTCTGTAGCAGTGCCAGTCTCCGTTCAACATCTTGGTGACCACCGCCATGTGCAGCCATGTGTGGTTTCGTTTCATTACGCATGTGTACGATACCAAGCACACAGGCAAGTGCACTGGGTGTCGCATGTCCAGCACTGACAGAAAGGGGACCGAACAATTTTCTTTGACGTAGGAAAAAAACAAAATGTCAGACAAAAATTTTTCCAAACAGATCCGGCAAGCAAATTTCATGGCAAATCCAAAGATGTGTGCCCAAATGGAGCTCACGCGCGCACTGTTCACGCGCATGGAAGAGTGCGGAATTGAACCACCTGGGAACTTCATGAAGTTTCAGTGGGTAAATGCACTGAACGTCAAGTACTGGCCAGTACTGATAACACTCCTAGAACAGAACAGTCACACGGCGATTGCGGAACTGTTGGAGAAAGCAATGAACATTGAAGATGACGGAATGGGCTGGGCTCATTCTGGAAGAATGATCACGCATTAGCACTTGTGGTCAGATTAAATCACAATGAAGGATCACGACGATGATGAGGCACCATCAAATCATGTTGTATTTTACGGATGATATTACGGCCCCCTGCCCCCGGGCTGCCGTTGCCGTTTTGCGTTGCGTTAGGGTTATTTGCAACGACTGATCGCAACGTTCCTTTGCCTCCTCGTCCCCTTCCCCGTTGTGTATTTACATGTGGGCAGGGGGAGGGTTCAAGGTGAACCGATGGTCTTTAGCTTTGTTTTGGTAGAAGTGTGTTTGGCTACCATGCGGGGTTGGTGGTGGTGGGGGGGGGTTGGGTACGCTGTCGCGGAGGTGGGGGGTGGGATAGCTGTTGAACCGACGATGTAAAAGTACATGTTTGCCCCAGAAAAGGAATTATTGATCTGTCATCCGATTTCTGTAGTGAATGCGCGACTGGTTAAGGTACCCTAATCCCAATCTGGGAACTTTCTGGGATACGGGAAACGCGGTCGGTTTGAAAACCGTTCAATCTGGGAAATTTTCGCGTGATATGTAATGAGGTATTGGGGTTGGATTCCCATGCCAGATTACAATTTTATGACGACGCTGGATGGTACAGTGTACTTCCTGACGGACACCATTGACACTGCTGTCTACACTGAATTTTCAAATGTTTTCGCAAATATAGACGAGAATATCGGAAGTCACCAACCATCGGAACTAGTCATGGCACTCACTGATAAGGAAATGATGACCGGGGTGTGTGGCCCGAACTGTGCGATCCCTTCATTTCCAGGACGGTCGACATGAGGTTCCGTTTGGAAAAAAAAGGAAAGTAGGGTGTGTGACCATCGCATGCCATAATTGGTGTGTCGACCATAGCAATGTATTCGGCATCTTCAGAACGAATCCCCAAATCCTGTGTCACCTACATCTCGTACTACAGTATTTGTCTATCTGTTATGCCGCGAAGGCGTACGCTTCCTCTGTCACCGCCCTCTTCGCGTACGTACACCCAAAGCCTGGTGTTGCGAGCTCTACGTCGCAGCAGGATGCGCAACGGTCGGCTGTCGGTGGGATGGAGAGGAGTACTGAGGATACTGCGTATACCGAAAGCGATGCCGCAGGCGTCGCAACCACTGCGGATGTTCCGGGCGCACAGCAGCAACCCCGATCGCCTGATTGAGCTGCCGGACGACGTCAGTGTCCGTGCGATCCCCTGCATCGCGCACTTTCTTTTTCGAAGCGACCCGCTGTACGTCAGGGTACATGCTCTGATGCGGCTTGTACGCAGTAGCGGAACATTGGCTGCACTACAGTGTCACCTGGATATACTTGACCTGGCGGCCCAAGACCCCGCTATGGTACTGGCCCCTGCGCTACAGGCGGTCAGGTACCTGTTGGCTCTCGAGTCGTCGAATGCTGTCGCAACCCTCCAGTGTGGCGCGACCCAATTTGCCGTCGCCCGTCGCCGGCCCGTCGGTGATGACAACGATGATGATCAAGACCGCAGGGCAAACTCGTACGTTGCAATGGTCTACAGTGGTCATTTTGTACTGTGGTGCCCACACTGTCGAGTGTACACGGTGGTGCTGAAGTGTGATTGAAGCAGAGCGCACTTGGTGTACACAATGAACTGCGGATATCATGACATAAACAAACCCTGTAGTACAATACACAATACTATGCTACAATACAACACGAAATCGCAATAACTCAGACTATCTACAATAGATCGCAAACAGGACAAATCATCAATGTGCGCGCGCAGAAATCTGCGGCGCCGGGAAATGCGCCTGTGACCTCCTGCACTCCCCTCCTAGGCCATCTGAGGCCGGAAAATTGGACCTTGAGGCACAGGCCATATATATAATCTAGTGTACACCGGGGTGTTCCCCTGGACCACTCTCTTAGTGCCATGGTCCACCTACCTTTTTTCGGGTTTACCTACAATCTGAGTGCGGTACTAGCACCCAAAACAATACAGAAAGTGGGTTCATTCAAACTATTGTACATCGGCATATCCAGAGCCTGACCCAACAGTGTCCCCTAGTGTCTTTGCTTGCACTAAAGAGTGTGGTGGCCTGGGGTGAGGTGAAAAGAAGACTATAAACTGCTTGGGGCTTTTGGGGAAGCCACTAGAGTGCACTATATGATCAAAACTCTGAAAAAGCGTCTATCTTTTTGATATATAAAACCTTGCCTTCAAATTTCGAAACGACCACAGTATTCTCCAATGTTTGTTTCCCTGCTTGGGTTTGAAACTTCCTGCCGTTTTGCATTCAAAATCTTTTTTTCAAAACTTCAAAAACAGCAGGCATTCACACACACACACAGTGCATTCAAACGAGTGAAACTTCACTGCCTGCGGTCCCAAACAAGTCCACACACTGAAGAAGCGCCGCCCAAAGAGTGGCACTGTCATCAATTCAACGTAGAAAACAAAGCTGCAGGACACACATATATACTCACAAGCAGCGTCGACGTCATCGTCAAACAAAACAAAAACAGTACCTCTGACAAGTCCTCACAGGATCAAGACCATGGAAAGCATCCAGTATGACTGATCGCAACAGACTGAGGAAAAAGACAAAACAAAAGCAAAGGTGCACATGCTGGCACCACGTACAAAGCAAAGCAACACTCAACTGAGGCCACTGGCGCCCCAGTAACTAAGTCAATTTTTGCATTCAACTCATTTGAGGCAGATTCAAGCAGTGCCCAAGCAAATCTTAGTGCAATTCCTTCAGGGCAAAGCCCGGGCGGTTTTTTCCTCCACCCTGCGCGAGCGTGGCGACAAAGAAGCGGCAAGAAGCTGCTGTACGGTACTTGAACTGCACGCTTCCACGAGGACGTTGATCTGGCGGCACTTTAAGCTCCAGCTGCGCAGTTCGAGTGGACCCCAAGCGACGCACATCTTCCAGCGAAAGGCGCTCGCGTGCTGCTCACTGGCACTGGACCCATCAAGTCGCCAACTCGCATTTTGCACGCGCACGCTGCTGCGCCTTGCGTTGAGCTCCAGAAAGGCGCTGAATTGATCGTGCACGAGCAGGACTGTCCAACCTCTGGCACCCCATAACTGCCGCCAACAGAGAAGCCACTGCTGCCGCACCAGCTGCAAGCTGTGAACGAGGGACGTCCGTTATAACGTCTACACCAAAATACAAACCTCTGACAGCACGCACAGTTGCACTGTCACCTCGCCCCTATATGTTGTTGATGCGTTACAATACCCAGCCCCGACCACTTGCACTGCTCGCCGAAGTCGCTGAGCACGCTGCTCATCGAGCACTGGATCACGACGCTGAAAGTCGCCAGCAGTCTCCCTGATTGATCTGATCCCTGCAGCAGTGTGAAACACGAGCGGAGGAGCAGTGCCTGGTAAATGGTACTCTTGCAAAGGCCCAAATCGATGCTCTCGTTGCGCCAACTTCTCATCTATGCGCTCCCGTCGGATTCTGGCAGTGTCAGACTGATCTGCTTGAAAGCTGACTCGGTCCTCAACGCTCTCGCACCACACTCGTGAACCACGGACCGACTCATCAAGCTAAATAGCACCGCGTACTGTTGATGGCTGCATGCACCACACGCAACAAGACCGCAGCGGCTGCAGATCGCAAAATGTCGTCAAACAGTCTCTTACAGTACTTCAACACCCATAGACATGCAGAAAATCAACTTGACGATGCTACCATGAAGCAGAGCGCACTTGGTGTACACAATGAACTGCGGATATCATGACATAAACAAACCCTGTAGTACAATACACAATACTATGCTACAATACAACACGAAATCGCAATAACTCAGACTATCTACAATAGATCGCTAACAGGACAAATCATCAATGTGCCCGCGCAGAAATCTGCGGCGCCGGGAAATGCGCCTGTGACCTCCTGCAGTGATCCACAGCCACTGGCTTACTGTTCCGCCGACGCGGTTGCTGTGTTGCTGTTCGCGCGGAGAGGGGAAGGCATAACTGCGATCTGGAGTGTGGGGTGCGCTCGTGGGTATGACCACGTGGCTCACGAGCTCTGGATGGCGACAGTGGCCTCTGAGGCCCAAGACCGCTTGCGGCGCTGGTGTTTGGTCCGTGACGATCCGTTCGTCACATTAACAGCATCGGGCGCGTCGTCCGTGAAGGTGCCACGTCGGCTGTTGGATGCATCCCCTGTGTTTTGTGGTGCTTTTCCAATGCTTTAGGGTATACTTTAGTTGTATAAGAGGTGCTCTAAGCACTCATGCACTTTTATCCTAGTATTGGCCCAACCAAAATGGGTGATAACACATTTTGACCTATGGAACCAAACACTAAATCAGGATGTGGTGTGGACCCCTTTATCACCAAGCTATAGGCACTAAAACATTTTTTCCCGGGTCGCTGAGGCACTGATATACTGAAGGCAGAGCCTATGAATTTATCTATGTTTGCTCATGAATTCTTAGCTATCCTAGTGGAATGCACCCTAGGGGGCTGGGGCACCTCTTTTTGAGAGGTCCTGGGTTCAATACTCAGTCAGCCTAGCTAAGTAGGAATATCCCATGTGACATGGCAGTGACCTCATCGCCACAAGCCATGCCACCTCAGCACCTATGGGACCCAAAAACAAAGAGTGCACATCTCCAGATGGCACTGTGGATGAAAGTGAGCCCTTGGGCCAGTTTTCCAATCAGTTTTTCTCAAACATGTAAAATATTTCATCCTGAGTTGCAATGTATGCTAATTGCTGTGGTCTATTGTTGATAGTTGTCTGTATCTAACTCCTTGTGACTGCAGCCCTTCATGCTTTGATCCTGATCTTCTTCTACTTGCTTATCTCTGGCTTGGGTTATCCTGGATTGGTTGTATTTCCACAATAAAACATTTTTCTCATCAAAAACAAGCAGCAGGAACCCTACACCAGCAGCAAGCAGCAGGAGAGGCACAACAAACACACAGTGTTGCAATCACTATAAAACCTTCTGGTAGCAGAGGCAGACAGTCTCTGCGTTCCGGCAGCAACCCCGTGCCGTACATCCAGTGCGCCGAGATCTGTCATATATAAGCAAGAAGGGCGAATATGGACACAAAGAAGGAGGACACCGACGTGAGGACGGCGCCTGAGGCACCAGCAATGCCCGCACCTGGTGAACCTGGACCTGGACCTAGCGCAGTACCTTCGGTGCCCTTACATGGGCCAGTGGATGTGGCGGATGATTCGCTGGAAGGACTTCAGTCGGCCTACCGGGCCCTCTCAGTCGAGGAGGTGGACACCAATCCTGTGAAGAGAAAGAGAGAGAGAGAGAAGGATGCTGGAGAAAGCATGGCAGACGAAGGAGTAGACCATGGGCACGACCCGACGAGTGAGTCGACCTTCGAGGGCGCACCAAGCGCTTCTGGCCTCCACGCATCACCCTCTCCTACAACCACCACACTTCCAACTCCAGACCCAGCCGCTACAACATCCAGTCCCATAACCAACCCGCCTATGGCTGAGGGCACAGGCTTTACTGGTATGCCTACCTACCCTGCCTATGGTGTGAACCCATCTACCACTGCGTTTCCAGAGGCAACTACTACCAGTGAGCCGGTGGCCTCCAGTTCTGCGCCGCGATGGTATGCGACTGACTATCACAATCCTCTACCCGTTACGGGAGCCTATGTGGATGTTCCTGGGTATGCAACCCTGAGTGGGCTGAGGAGAGGACCTGAGTCATGCGGGAGCAGGAGTAGAGGATCGGGGAGATCCTCCAACAGGTCCCTGACACGATCGGAGATAAAAGAGGCTCTCCGAGGAGCCACCTCTGAACTTTTGGGCGATCTCACTCAAGAGATTCAGGCTAAACTAGAGCCCCTGATTCCGCCCCAAGCGTCACCTACCACGGTGGGAATGTCACCCCATCAAGTACAGGCTAACCACCTGGTGGCAGGGCTGACAAACATCCTGGGGAGCCTGAGGAGCCGACCGATGCCGACCCCTGCAGCGATACCGAGAAGCCCTTTCGTACCGAGAACGGCCCAGCCACCCTACAGCCACATGGGGAATTCTACGAGAGCCGAGCTGGACCGGCTGGGGCTGACAGCCCTGAGGGCAATGGTTGACGTGGAGCCCTATGGCTCTAGTGATCTAGGCAGAGACCCCTCCGATGATGAACCGCCGTCGATGACTTCTGCTTCGCCCTCGGAGGACGACGACCCTGAGGACTCTGAGAACCCAACTGGGCATAAGAAAACGAAGAAGAGGAAGACCCGGCGCCCTGAGGGACGCAGGTCTCAGGAAGCTAAGGCCATTGCCACCTCCAAGATCGTGGTGAATTTGCCTGAGTTCACAGGCAAGGACCTCAGCGAGTTCGCTGAGAATGTTGGCCGGTTCCTTCGATTGACCGGCCAAACCCACGCTAGTGGACTGGTCAACTGCGATCTGCTCCTGCAGTGTTGCAAGACCAAGTACCTGGAGAAGCAGGTCAAGCAGATCGTGACTAGGTCCGCCACCTTTGCCGATGTGTTGGTTGCCTTGGAGAGGCAGTACCCGACCGATGAAACCGACCTCTCCATCAGGGCCGAGATCCAGAACCTGGCCGTGCTACCCAACAACCCCAAACCTGGCAGGGTCTCTGAGCTACTGGCTGACCTGGATCACTGGGCTGGACGATTGACGCCCGGTTCCTACAGCAGCGACGACCTGCTTTTCTGGTTGGTGGCTAAGCTCCCCCGAGAGCTGTGGGACGAGTGCCGTTCAACGGCAGAGCGCAAGGCAAGAGCCCTCCACTACGAGGATTTATGTGTACTACTCCTGGAGCTGGCGCTGGAGAAAGAAAGCGACCAGCACCTGAACAACTACCGTCCTGGAGGGGGAGGCTCTGGAAGCCAAGGCAAAGGGTACCAAGGATCCAGACCTCGACAGGGGACTACACCCAAACACGCCCGTATCATGGAAAACGTCAAGGAGCTCTTCTGGTGTGATGCCAGAGATGAGCATGGCCACCTGCAGCACGCCCCAGACTGCGAGCAGCGAGACTGCTTCGTAGTCCAAGGGAAGAAGCAGGAGACCAACACCGGGGCCAAGGCAAAGATGCCGGATCACTACAGGTGTACTATCACCTGTGCCTTCTGTGGGAAGAGGAAGCACTATGAGGATGAGTGCTACCACAAGCAGCGCCTGTCGGCGAAGCTGAAGGGTGAGGATCCTGGCAAAGGCTCTGGCAAAGGTGGAGGCAAAGGCAAAGGCAACGACTCCGGCAAGGGCAAGTCGAAAGGACGTGGACAAGGGCAAGACAAGAGTCAAGGTGGACGAGGAGGAGGCGCTAACCGGCAGCCAGACAAGGACAACAAGAACCCGGACAAGAACGGAGGAAACCCCAACCCTAATCCAGGGGGGAACTCCGAGCCCTCTGGGGGGCAGTCTGGTCCGACCACACACTCACAAACGCAGGCCCAGCGGGAACAAGGGGCTAAGCGTGAGCACCAAGGCGGTGATGACGGCAACGCTAAGAAGAGAAGCCGTTTCATGAGGATGGCCGGCAAAT
This sequence comes from Eutreptiella sp. 'Long Island Sound 2002', assembly GCA_964036045.1. Lineage (NCBI taxonomy): Eukaryota > Euglenozoa > Euglenophyceae > Eutreptiales > Eutreptiaceae > Eutreptiella > Eutreptiella sp. 'Long Island Sound 2002'. Next base: position 21,585,486 of record OZ038392.1, on the reverse strand, counting down.
TGCGGATCAAGGGGTTCGAGGTGACCTGTCCCGCGGAGTTCTGACGGGGACGCTCCGGTGGGGCCCTGGACTTGGTGTTCTGGGTACGTATCCAACTAGGGGGACGTGAATACCTGGGGGTATTGGACACTGGGGCCACCATATCTATAGTGGCCAAGAAAACTTTACCTTGTGGGAGCCTGAAGAACACCATGACCACCGCGGCTATACGAATGGGGGATGGGCATGTGGTGCACAGCTGCGGGGACTGTGAAGTGGAGGTACCTATGGGCTCCCGAACGATCGCCCATCGGTTCTATGTGATGGACACTGAAGCCTTCGAATTTGTATTGGGGACTGACTTCTTCGTGCAGCACTCCCAGATACAATCCCTGACGCTGCAAGCGCCCTACCTCCTCTACGTGGACCACGGCGAGGGCACAGAGTCCGTGCCACTGGAGCAGTCTGAGCACACCTCGAGCTACCTGAGGGTATCGAAGGAGGAGGCCTCGAACATGATGGCGGCCTCCAAAACTGAGGAACATCAACTATTGGGGGAAGTCCTAGACCAAGGTCTGAAGGAGTTGGGTTACTCTAGAGAAGACCTGAGTGTGGAGCTGTTCGCCAGCGACAAGCAACATGTCCTGGACCTTTACTGCAGGAAGGGGAATAACTGCAGCTACAAATTTTACTGGCCCTCTTTCGGGATGGCCTACGGGAACCCCAGGTTCAGTGAACTGGGGAAGGTCTTGACCAAGGTGGCCTTGGAACGTTTCCGTATGGTCCTGTGTTCCCCCGATTGGGGAGCCCATGGGGGCAACGAGTACTGGCGAACCCTCCTGGACAGGCTGACTATCAGCTCTGTTCGGTTACCTGATGAGGCCATCTACGTGCCTCTGGGGCGTAAGACGCCTATCGGGAAACCCGGATGGGGGAGTATGCTCAGTGTGGTGGACGGAGGTCTTACCCCCGTCCCCTGAAAAGACCTGGACTCGACTCTGGTCCAGGCTATACAACGAGAAAGCGATGGACTCGCCTTGGGTGACTTGAAGGATCGACTACGACCTCAAGATGCTATTGAGACTATACCCGGAGGAGATGAATACGTCGTGACTAACACCAACGCCCCCAACTCTCCCTGCCATGTACCTGTTCCTGATGGAGTCTCTGAGTGTGGACTGTCCGAGCTCCCCAGCTCTATCCACTCAGATGACGAAACTGAGCATGACGCCTTCTTCGTGCAGACTTGCGTGGAGGAAGCGGAGAACGCCGAGTACGTCGCCCCACTGAAACCCCTACTTTCCATGAGGGTGGAAGACCCCGTGGACGAAGAGCTGGACCCCATATCCAGGCTAAGGGAGTATGTGGACTCCAAGAGGAGGTGGGTGGCAAAAAAGCTATGCTACGCTAAGCCTACCCGCAGCTCTTGGCCACTGAAGCAAGGACGTAAGGGAGATCTATCCCAATTGAAGGAGGACCTCGAACAGAAGATCACCACCTGGCAAAAGGAGGTAGATCTTAAGCTCATGAAGAGCGTGTGGGGTGCCCATGTGAGGACCCCAGAGGAGGACGACCTCTCGGAGGAATGTGTATGTGAACCCCCTCGAGCGTGCCTATGTTGCCATCGTCCACCGGAGATGGTTGAACGAGACCTACTATATGCCTACCAAGGGTTGAAGGATACTACCAAGGGCGAAGAGTCGGTGGAGGATCACCTCCCGACTTCTATTACTCAGGGGTCAAGCAACTTACACTCCGACGAGGACATGGAGGACAAGATCAAGCTATTAGACCCGCGGGTGCAGACGCTTATAAGGACCTATCTTGAGGTGTTCGGAGAACTACCCCCTCCAGTCTCATGTGCCAAGCTGGTACAGATGGACCTCAAGCTGAAACCCGAGTTCGTGGGTCACAAGATCCGGAGGAGACGCTATCCAGCTCCTAAAGGGCAGGCCGACGAGATCGAGCGACAGATACAAGAATGTATCGACGCTGGCCTAGTCCTGGAGTACAAGGACGGGGACTACCCCCAACACTGCAGCCCCTGTTTCCTGGTGGCTAAACCTGGGTCTAAAGCCAAACGGCTGGTAGTGGACTACGGAGAGCTGAACAAGAAAACGCTGAACCACTCAGGGTCCATTCCTAATATGGAGTCTACCCTTGAGAAGATAGCCTCCTGTCGCTACAAGACCAAGATGGACAAGAGGAGCGGATTCTGGCAGGTGGACCTGACGCCCAACGCTCAGGAGCTACTAGCCTTCATCACCCCTCAGGGGAAGGCTTTCAAGTGGAAGGTCATGCCGTTTGGCGTGGCCAACGCACCCGCTCTATTCCAAGAGCTGATGAACAAGATCTTGTCCATCCTATGAAGGAGACCTAAGGTGCAGGAACTTATATCCCGTCGGGCCCAGATGGAAGCACACATCGACGATGTATGCCTCGGGACCAATACCCAGGAGGATCACCTAATCCTCTTGGGTGAGTTCTTTGCGGTCTGCCAAGAGAACCACACACGACTCAAGCTGGAGAAGTGTGAGTTCATGCAGGAGACCATGCAGTGCCTGGGGTTTGACGTTGGCTATGGGTGGTGGACCCCAGCGGCCTCTAAGGCCAAACCCCTGATGGATGCTAAGGTACGACACGAAAACCCCAAGAAAGGACTTCCTGATGTACGCAGTTTCATTGGGGCGTGCAACTTCTATCGCCGCCATATCAAAAACTTCACCTACACCAGCGCCATTCTGACGGACTTGATCAAGAAGAGTACTACTTGGCGCTGGGGCCCACAAGCGCAACAAGCGTTCGACGAGCTCAAAGACAAGGTGGCCAACGCTAAGTGCTTGGGCGTGCCTAGGGCACAAGGGGAGATTATCCTGGTGACCGACGCCAGCAATGTAGGCGGTGGTGGAACGTTGTTCCAATGGCAAGCACTAGAGAAGGAGGAGTTCGACTCGGCCATTTCCCAATGGGGGACGGAAGGTCTCAACCGAGATGGAACTCTCAAGCACAGCTACCCTGACGACAATTGGGTCCTAGTACCTCTGGGCCACTGGAACTGGAAATGCAACCAGGCCAGGGGGAACTACTCCACCTATGAGCAGGAATTGCTCGCGGGTATGCTGGTGCTATCCTCTCAGGCACGACTGTTGGGGAGTAACCCTGTGGTCTGGCTGTGCGACCAAGAGCCGGTCCGCACTTTCCAGAAGGGTCCCCCACCCCAGAAGGCCAAGCTACGGCGCTGGTGGACCTACCTCAGCCAACTACGGCTGACGGTACACCATATCCAGGGAGTGAAGAACGAGTGTGCAGACTACATCAGCCGCAACAACTTCGACGCCCTGATTGGTGCCTGGTCTGAAGCGCTGGCTAAGGAGGCGTTCAGCCGTATGGACGTCCACTTGGACCTCAACATGACTATGATACGCCCCCTGGATGGAATCCAACAATCTGAGTACCTGAAGGAGTTTGGGGATATCTACAAGCGCCTGGAGAAACGCCTTGAACCCCTCCTGGTCAACCAAGATCAGTGGCAGAGGGACAATAGCTACCTCTGGCACGAGAACCGCATCGCTGTACCCAGTGACAGAGTCCCAGCGCTGCTGAAGTGGACCCATGCGTCCAGCGGTCATGTGGGTGCTGACCGTACCCTGAGGCTATTCAAGCAGTGGTTCCACACTACGTGGACTGACGACCAACTGCGGAAAACCCTCCAGCCTATCGTGGACAAGTGCCGGTGCAGGTCCTGTAAACCAGGGGATATCAGGGACAGAGGTCTCTACTCGACCCTGCCCATCCCTGACTGTGCTAACAGTGTTCTCTACGTGGACTACACGGAGATGCCGAAGTTCGGGGGCTATGACTTCGCCCTCGTGGTAACTTGTGGGTTGACCAGGTTTACCAGGGTGTTCCCATGTACCAAGCACATTACCGGGGAGGAGACTATCAAGATACTCCTGGAGGAGTGGTTTTGTGTCTATGGGGCGCCCAAGGAGATCAACTCCGATGAGGATGTACGAGTGCGCTCAGATACCGGCTGGTACAAGAGGGTCATGAGATCCCTCAATGTCCAGGTGTCTACGGGGATACCCTACTCTCACACGAGCAACCCCCTATGTGAGCGACAGATTCGTGTCCTCAAGGAGAATGTAAGGATATGGTGCAAAACTGAACGCACCAGAGACTGGGTGAGACTACTCCCCGTCATATCCTTGATGATGAACTCCCAAGAGAGTTCAGCTACTGGCTACTCGCCCCATGAGCTATTCTTAGGGCGCCTGGCGTGGTTCCTACATGCCCCCTATCCAGAGGACACCCATTCTTCCGTGGGTGAGTGGGTCCAAGAGCAACAAGCGAAGGTGGACAAGGCCAAGGCTATGCTCCAGAGAGTGAGGGAGCGTCAGTGGAACAAGAAGAACAAGCACCGAGTACCGGCCACCTACCAAGAGGGGGACTGGGTGCTGGTGCACCACAGCCGACTACCCGCCTGGCCACGCTCTACCAGCGATGACCCATACTTCGGGCCCTACAAGATTCTATCTGTGGATGGACACCGTATAACTGTGCGGTGTTCTCCCCGTCTAGGGGGGATCCTGGTGTGCGCTGCTCAACACCTGAAGCGCTACTATGATCCTGAAGACCTCTGTGGGGAGGAGTGGGAGCTGAACGACGAGGAAATCGCCCATCTAGACGTACAAGGGGCTGCCAGCCCTATGGAAGTTGAAGGGGAACTCCCCGACATGAACGCCGAGGAGATGGCTAAGGAACGCTTCTACCTGGTGAAGTCTGTCCTACGCCACCCTTATCGCCAGGGTTGGCGCTTCCTGACCCTCTGGGAAGGGTTTGGAGTCGAAGAGGCCACCCGGGAGCCCTTCTCTGCGTTTGTTCTACCTGAGGGACGCCTAAACTCAGTTCTGGTTGACTACTTGTCCCAGAACAACCTTGGTGAGTTGCTGAGGCTCGCTGAGACGCTTGCCTCCAAGACTAAAACTAGGGACTGAACCTTACCCCTAAGTGTGCTACGTATGTCTGTGTGTGTCTCACATCTGTCCCGGGCGTGGCTCCCGAATCAACGGGCTTCGCTGATGTCGGACCGAAGGTCCTAGTCAGTTACTAGTACCACTCCTTTGGCGCCCAACTTCTGTGCTGGCGCCTATCCTTGGGGGAAGACAGCAAAGGCCCTACCTACTAGAGGGGAGGGGTGGCCAAGTGTGCTAAGGGCATACAAAACGCCCATTTTTGCTAAGGGCGAAAAGCTAACGCACTCCCCTGCCCACGTGGAAAAGCACGCGGGACAGGAGACACCACTACTCTACACACCCTACCTACAGTGGCACCATCCTGGTGGGCGAGCACTTCTGCAACTGGCTCAAGCCCCCACTCAGGACTACCACTCCTACACGCACGCTCTACTGGGTGGCGTCGAGGATGAAGACAAGAGCCCTAGCGGCTCACCTGTGAGAGTGCAAGAAAACACAGAGCTACTAAGCTTCTGTGGCCTAACAGGGACGCCGCAACGCATTTCCCTGCTAGGGCTTGGAGGGAAGGGGTGCTCTTGTTGCGTGCACAGCGTGAATGTTGAAGATGTCGGGCTACGCTTGCCACTCCTGGCTGAGTCGTAGCTTGTTGTTTGTGTGATCAGCGCCGTATATTTTAGCACGGCTCAAGGGACTGCACCACTTCACCCTGACCTTACCACCTGAAGAGCAAAGGCGGATGAAGGAGCGTTTGCATCGGAGGAACCAAGACCATCTCCACGTATTATACGCTTCTCAGATGGCCCTATAATACGCTGTCCACAAACGCCCCTATCAAGCAAGCAAGCTTAAGGAACTCCACCCGTTCTCTTATAGAACGTGGGGTGGAGCCCCTGGGTAACCTAAACAAGGGTTGTACCGAGCGCACCACGCGTGGCCTACCCTTTAATGCGTGTGTGAATGCACGAGCATGCACGAGTTTCGAAGTTACCTGTGTCAATCACTGTTTTTCCCACAAATCTTAACCACAATCACGAACTCCACCAGGGGGTGGCCCCACCTGGGCTTACCTACCATACTCACCGCTGGAGAGTGAAGCAAGGTGAGGGAAAGGCGTGACACAAGCGAAAAAAGTCGCTATGCACTTGTGTGTATGTCTAATCACCCTGATCTTACCTCTAGTCATCTGCAATCTTTCTAATCTATCCCTCTATCGTTTGTTAGCGCTGCTACAAGGCACGTTCACGGAGACACGAGACGAGCAATGTGCATGCTGCATACGAGACGAGCACACCTGTGGTTTATACCTGATTCATTGAAGTCCTTCTGTTGATTTTTGAAATCCTGAATCTTGAATTCTTTCTGCCAATGTGGGTGGAATCTTTATGTTAGTCTATTTATGTGTGTTTCGTCATTTTCGTCATTCTGCGTAACATACGTTTATAATCTTATCAATTCTTTATTTTCTGGCGCTTCGCTAGGAGCCGCTCCTGCGCGCCGCCTTTTTCTGCGTAAGAATTTCTTGATTTAAAAAGTCAAGAGATGACTACAAATTTTATAAAAATGTGCATGTGATGCACAATTGGATTCTGTCGAGGTGTGTGCCTTCAGAAAAATTCTAGGCCGTCATTTGACGGATTTAGGTGTTGTCGCTTCGCGTTTGCGTGGATTCGTCTCTCATCCTCCCATTCCTCTGTTGTACAGACCTCCTCGCAAAGCCTCGTTGAGTAGGCCGCTGTTCGGGCCGAAAAGAAGCAGCAGGAGACTGAACCAGAATTAAGACCCCTCCAAGGGGCAATTCTAATTCAATCAGCGCACCCTCGCCCCAGTACCAGGACAGGTGTCTCCATCAGGTTCAATGAGACTTGGGCCGAGCGTCCTATGAGAGTCTGGCGTTGGGTTGTGTTACGATGCAGCTTGGAGGGAGGGATGCACATGCATATGGTCTTCGCATGCCCTACCATAACCCCACCAAGCCACAGGAACCCCGGCAGCGGCAAGAGCGCTGAGTTTTCTGTTGGAGATTGTCATCAACAATGCAGCAAGAGTCGCTGGCCATGGTAAAGCGCTCTTTTCCAGTGTTAGGGAAGCTCTAGGTATTTTAAAGTAGATGTGGAAGCCAAGGAAAGGCCAAGAAAAAAAAAATCCCTTTTTCCTGAAAATGCGACAGTGGTGGCCACCACAGCACAAGGGGGGAGTAAGAAAAAGTGCTTTACCAATGCTTTAGGGTACACTTTAGTTGTATAAGAGGTGCTCTAAGCACTCATGCACTTTTATCTTAGTGTTGGCCCAACCAAAATGGGTGATAACACATTTTGACCTATGGAACCAAGCACTAAATCAGGATGTGGTGTGGACCCCTTTATCCCCAAGCTATAGGCACTAAAACATCTTTTCCTGGGTTGCTGAGGCACTGATATACTGAAGGCAGAGCCTATGAATTTATCTATGTTTGCTCATGAATTCTTAGCTATCCTAGTCGAATGCACCCTAGGGGGCTGGGGCACCTCTTTTTGAGAGGTCCTGGGTTCAATACCCAGTCAGACTAGCTAAGTAGGAATATCCCATGTGACATGGCAGTGACCTCATCGCCACAAGCCATGCCACCTCAGCACCTATGGGACCCAAAAACAAAGAGTGCACATCTCCAGATGGCACTGTGGATGAGAGTGAGCCCTTGGGGCAGTTTTCCAATCAGTGTTTCTCAAACATGTAATACATTTCATCCTGAGTTGCAATGTATGCTAATTGCTGTGGTCTATTGTTGATAGTTGCCTGTATCTAACTCCTTGTGACTGCAGCCCTTCATGCTTTGATCCTGATCTTCTTCTACTTGCTTATCTCTGGCTTGGATTATCCTGGATTGGTTGTATTTCCACAATAAAACATTTTTCTCATCAAAAACAAGCAGCAGGAACCCTACACCAGCAGCAAGCAGCAGGAGAGGCACAACAAACACACAGTGTTGAAATCACTATAAAACTGCTGCCATCGAAAGACTTGCGAACGCGGACCACTTAGATGGCCTGTTATGGGCACTGGGCGTGCCGAAACGCGACCCCTTTGGCCTGCGGTTGAACAAGAGTCCCCACAGCATGGCGATCAGCCCGGGTATGGCCATTGTGATCAACAAGGGCCCATGCGACCGAATCCGGTATTTACTAAGGCGTTACGGCTTCCGGTCGCAGTCGCTGTGGGCCAGATAGGATGGCGTATTGCGTCAAAGCGCGCGTGTTTTCATGTGACGCGACGATTGGTTGACGAGCGACCGAGCCTCGAGACAATGCATGCAGGCACCAGTCGCAATCTAATCATGGGCAACATCCTGGTTCGCTGGAATCTTAACCTTAACTCCGGGTGGTGGGGTGGGTTTGCTATTGCGCTACGGCCCCATGGTTCTGGGGTAACGCGAGACACTTGGATTGTACAGACGCACGACAGGGGGTGTTGCTTTGTCTTTGAACGGGACTCGTGTTGCCAGGAGGTCTGGTTGTACGTTCTGCTCACTGATGAGACGTCCACTCGGAATTTTTATGTCGGACGGACCCCCCCTCAGTGGCCTCATACCCGTGCACCGAGCGTCGCTGTGTTATTACAGCACCTGGACATGTTGGTTCTGGGTGGCCTCAACGAAGAGGGGAGGGGGGGTGTCAACCTTAGTGTCCACTACACGGGTCCCCTTCGACCCCTTGTTGAGGATGGCGTGATGCATCGGATGACCCGGGCAATGCCTATCCGGGCCTTCTGGGCGGTGTTCTGGCATCATGCCGCGAATTGTATGATGAACTCGCTTTCGTAGGTTTATAGTCAATGATCAGTATGGCCACCGCGTATCCAGCGGTTTGGTTATCCCGGGTGCATCAAAAAATGGTAATAATGTGTGGCTGGCGCTGTGATTTAATTTAATTGCGGTGCATGCCGTTTTAATTGTCGTGCCTCAACCACGTCAATCAGGACAACACAATGATATCCATTCTTTTACTGAACCTTTCCTGTCGGTCCCTGCCTGAAAAAATGTTGCTCACATTCCTTCATGGAACTGCAATGCGCATTGGTGGTTTCTGTAGCAGTGCCAGTCTCCGTTCAACATCTGGGTGACCACCGCCATGTGCAGCCATGTGTGGTTTCGTTTCATTACGCATGTGTACGATACCAAGCACACAGGCAAGTGCACTGGGTGTCGCATGTCCAGCACTGACAGAAAGGGGACCGAACAATTTTCTTTGACGTAGGAAAAAAACAAAATGTCAGACAAAAATTATTCCAAACAGATCCGGCAAGCAAATTTCATGGCAAATCCAAAGATGTGTGCCCAAATGGAGCTCACGCGCGCACTGTTCACGCGCATGGAAGAGTGCGGAATTGAACCACCTGGGAACTTCACGAAGTTTCAGTGGGTAACTGCACTGAAAGTCCAGTACTGGCCAGTACTGGTAACACTCCTAGAACAGAACAGTCACACGGCGATTGCGGAACTGTTGGCGAAAGCAATGAACATTGTAGATGACGGAATGGGCTGGGCTCATTCTGGAAGAATGATCACGCATTAGCACTTGGGGTCAGATTAAATCACAATGAACGATCACGACGATGATGAGGCACCATCAAATCATGTTGTATTTTACGGATGATTTTACGTTGCTTTGATGCCTCTCCGCTTCGCTGCTGCACTTTCTGCCGTAGTTCCTGTATCACCTGGTCCTGGTCCACGGACAGTTCCTCCTGCGTGTCTTCCTCCTCGGCGTCTTACTCCTCCGCGTCTTCGTCTATTGACCCTGTTGGTCCTGTATCATCTTTTTGCTGCATCTGTGTGTCAAATTCCTTGCCGGTGTCACGCGGACATGTCACCGCTTTCTGCACATCAGTTATGTGTCCTCGGGCCAATATGATGACCTCTGCTGCAGGAGCAGACTGAACACTGTCGTCTGCTGACGGTAATTCATCCCTGTATTCTCCACGCATAACAAGAACAGGTGGTGTGAGCCAGGGTGCGGCCCTGTGTAGCAGGTATAGTAGGGCTACAAGCAAATCATCAAGCCAGCCAGTTCGCCAATCCTTTGCCAGTTGCCGCTCCTTCCAGGCCTGGTAATAGGGTGTAGTAGGACCATCCAGGCATTGGTCAAGCATCTGACTGCCAGACATACCAGCAATAGCGCATTTCACGATATGGCACAGGCGGTTTGTACGTTCAACTACACGAAGCTTTGGGAAAAACCAGTAACGGGTACCGGGCGGTATACACAGTTTGTAGACCGGTCCGTCCATGGCATAGTATGTTGCAACACGGCAGTTCGGTGTAGTGAAGAATGGGTATGTAATACCCTCGGTGAATGCATTGACAGTTGCCTCGTACGGTAATGAACGTTCACCACGATACATACAGTTGTATTCGCGTATCCAGCGTCGCTCCTGTACGTACTTCCGGAACCATGCCTCCACACTGTACCACAGGGACTCGTGATCTACATGGGGAAGATTGGCTAGTTCATCGTATGTAAAAATAACCTCCAAGTAGGCAGCATGTCGGCGCAGCGTATCCTCATCAAGATTTGAACCCATCCTCTTCTACTTTCACCTACTTCTTTTATATTTTACTTACTTATTTTACCCACTTGCCCTACAAATCGCAGAACACTCCCTGTGTTGCTTAGTCGATTTGTATAGCTTGAGCATGCAGGATATCAGCCTCCGGGTATCGCAGCTGTGTGAATCGCGCGTATTCGGTCTGCGTCGTCAGTTGGAGGAGATCAGTTTGGGCCATCAAAATATTCCTGTCTATATACTCTTTGCTGCTCACCACGAGTCTGGTGTGATGGTGGAAGACGTTTTGACAATGCAGGTTTCTGACAATGCGTCGTGTGTTGCACTGTCGCCGTCACGGTCGTTGGTGTGGTAGTCATGTCTTCCTTGCGTTACAGGAGATGATCAGCATTATCGGGACAACGGTTCAATGGAGGGGCTTGCATCCATCCTTCAAGTTACCACACTCTGTTCTGGTAGACGCGTTACCGCGCTCCGTTATCGTAAACGAGTTTGTGCCATGCGAGATGTGCAGTTACAAGAACATTTTCACACGGACGCACTGTGTGAACTGTAAGCAGCCAATTAAAGGTATGTGCCTGCCGAGTGTACACGAGGGTGAATGATGGTGGTGATGATATGATGATGACTGTTGTTGGCAATCAGGTGGATCCTTCATTGCGCATCATGGCAATGATGGCAAGCTGGATGACTCTTCGGCTGTGGTGCCTGGCTCGGATGAAGCGGAGGTGGCCGATGATGATGATGCGGTGGTGCCAAGGGTTACGCGCTCTGTGGCAAGAAAGGATCGGGTGTCCCTGTGGGGTATTCCTGTGCACAGGAACCCTCGCCCCGGTTTACGGAAAGTCGAACACGTGGGCACACCGCCAGGATCGGTGGTCAGGTGGACAAGGTTTGATGACTGTTGTCAATGGTGACATTTGAATCAGATGTTGCACACCGGCCTGGTGCACCCTGGACATGTAAAGATAATACATGGAATATTCAGTTGGCCCGTTGCTTTTCCAAGGAGGAATTTGAATCTGTTTATGTAGCATGGTGGGTTGACACCTTTGATAAGCGACCGGTCCTGTGTAGTACTGTGTATGGCAAGAGACTGGACTTTTGGTATGTATATAACACGGTGACACAGTTGGGTGGTTGGTCGACTGTGGCAGCCAACAATTGGCATTACCATGTTCACCCGAAATTATCACCACAGCAACTCTCCTCGCTATATTTGAGGTACCTATATGACTTTGAGTGTGCGCATTTTTGTGGCAAGCGCTATGATATAAAACATGAAGGGGCAAAGCTGTGGTCCCCTGCGGGCGTTTCGTTGAAGCGCAAGCTCCATGATGCGTTTCCTCCAGTTGACAGTCAGATGGTGTTCTTGAATGCTCCCACCAATGTTGTTCAATGTGGCACTAAGGCCAGGCTTCCGCCTTCAGGCTCGTATTGAGATGCTGACCTGTCATCTATTCGTGGCAACATTCCGATGGTCTCGATTTCCTGTTTGATGAGATTCGGGTCATGAATGCGCCTAACCCTAACCTTAACCCTAACGTGGAGTGAGTCGCCGTCGGTTGCTTTACCTGAATACTGAACTGCTTTACCTGAATACGGTCCGCGACGCCGTCATGGCGTACCGGCCCTCGGTCTTGTTGGGGAACAAGAAAACACAATGATGGCAACAGTATGGTGATACACCTGCGGTATATTTTGGAACAAAGAGGAACAAAGGGGTTACCAACTTGCTCCTAGCACTCCAGCCATCGGCCTCCATCAAGACAAAAACAAAAGCAATCAAAAAGGAAACGGCAACAAATCGCGCATAACGCAAACATGTCAAGCTTCGTAGTCACAGAGCAGCTTTTACCGACTTAATATGTACACACATGAAAAATGCCTTGCCTCGTTTTTCTCCTTGGCCTCGCTGTCATATTTGTCCTGTACGAGGCATTCTGGATTCTCAACTATCCTCGGCGGCGCAAGCGTGGCAGAACACAACCTGTTGTTGTCGTCGCTGTGTGCAGGGGGTAATCACTCTCCCACAAATTTCCCAGATTCAACCGTTTCCGAACTGACACGAATTCCTGGAACGACTGAGTTTGCACACGTTTCTGTACAGAATCACCCCCCCCCCCCCGGTGCACACTTGCTCATACCCTCTCTGAAATTTTCCGGATTGAACACAGTAACACAGGGCAGAAGAAAAAGTGTTGTATTGACCACAACCCATTTTGGATGAGTTTCAGGTCGCTAGATGTGGAGCTGGTTGTGAGCCAAAATACTTCCGTAGTGTAACACCGGTTCCGGGGCAGGCAGCAAACGTCCGACTTTCTCTGAGACGGTCAGAACCCTCTTGGGTGAAATGGAATGAATTTCAAACAAAATGGATATGAATAGATTTGGGATAGGGATGAATGGTTGAGGAAGAAGGGTGCTTGGGATGCAAGGAATTGAATGGGTTGTGTGAGATATGGCTGCCGGACGATGGGGTGCGTACACAAACCATTGCACCAGACCAAGCGGGATGATGTGCCTGCGGATATGCAAGGAAATCCCTAGGGGGGAGTTATTCATTCTACCTTCATCCCCCCACCAACCGTCAGACTCCGTCAGACATTAAGTTCTGGCAATTTCACTCGAATGGTGTAATATATAGGATCATACACCCAGTGCTCAGGATCTCGTTTAAATCTTTTTGCATAATTGCGTTGTTCCCATTCAAGAGCATATTGTATCAAGTCGTCTTGGGACAACCCCCCTCTTACCCAACGCATAGGCCGCTGCCCCTGCATTGGGCAACGGATGATTCCAATTAATGACAAAAGATACTTTGTCGCCATCATCTTGTGCATGTTGTCTGGAAGCAACTACCACTATCACCTCGGCGTCGACCCGCCTCTCCTTCTGCCAGGTTACCAGGCAGCAGGACACACTCAGGTACCAGGGGCTGACTGGTTTGCTACTGCATGATCTTTTTGACGATTTGTAATGTCACCCTATCACCAAGACCACCCTGTGCAAGAATCTGGTTCGTGACCCCGATGTTGTGCTTGCTGCGAAGGTGGCTTAAATCATTGAGATCGAGCATGTAACAATTTTGCCCACATGATTCGTTGTTGTTGTATAATAACACGTGTTGAAACCTGTCATCTGCCAGTGTCTTAACAAAGTTGTCATGTGACTGCGGTATATTTTTTTCCCTGAGCTCCACAATTGATGGCAATCGAGGGGGTTCCTTCATATACATACCTTCAACGTCATTCTCCAAAAGCCACTGCGCCCGCTTTAGAAAGCGATCCACGGCGCGTTCCTCAATAGTTTAGGGTAATACAACCGGGGAAACCACCGTGAATATGTAGGGAAAATTTGATGCCCGTTCGACAAAATCGAAGATCCACGTGGGTTGGCCGAATGAACCCGTGCTTTCAAGAATGATATGTTTTCCTTGCTCCGCAGCCTTGATTATCTCCTGGTCCATGTAATGTGAGTAGTACTTTCGGACTTCAAAATAGTTCTTTTGTAACTTGGTAACAAGTGCATCCCTTGGTTCTTCCCTTGCCCGGAGACAATCACCAAGCGCCTTCCCCTGACATGCAGTGATAAATTCTTGAGTTGCCTCTATTGATCGCTGGATGTAACGCTCGGTTTCATTAAATGATACATCATGGATATCACGCAGGTAAGACAGATATTTGTCTCTTATGTGCCCCTTTCCGGAGCCCGCTGGGCCATATGTCACAATGAAGTGTGGCATGCTCTTGTAGATTTATTTATTTTTTTCATGCAATTTTCTTTTCAGGTGCCATGTCCTTCTTTGCTGATGTATCAGACTTTGCAGATCCCATTCTGAATGTTACAGAGGGGCGTCCACCTGTATTGTTGATCCCCCAGCTTCCGTCACCGTTTACATCCTCACCGGCGGTCTATCCTTACACAACCACCTCAGCGGGTCCCATATTGGATCCATCAGCGCACATGCGGTACCTGATGTCGAACACTACTATAACGCAGTGCGACGTCGAGAGAATTCTGGTCCACCCGATGGGCCGTTGTCTGCTTGAATTGTGTTCAGGACATCGCAGACGACTCTTCCATGTGCGGCAATTGTACGACTTGTTCTGTGCACACCCCGGAGACGCCATCGGCCTTTGTCGCGCATTGGAACGTCAGCAACCCGCATTGTATGTGCCCTTTGTTGTCACGTGGGATGGCCTGGATCGTATAACCGGCCCCGGTAACCATTCAATTGCACATTCTGTTTCAATCTCATGTATCGCGAGAATTCCGCCCCCGCCCCAGAGCCCCTCGTTATTACACTGGTTGCACAGCTCTGGTGGTCGTGATATCCCACTGCCAGCCTTGCGGTCGTTTGTCCCCTGGCAGTGGCCACGCGTTATGGACATGTGTCAGTGTTCAGATGTAACTGTACCGAAATTCCAAATCTGCATGACAAGCCTTGGCCGCGGTTCCATGCGCATACGTTGGGCCTTGCGCCACAGTATAGGTTCCAAAAAGACCATTTTTCTGTCTGACATTCCCCGTTTGTTGGTTGCAAATGCAACAGACTGTTTGCAGGTGGTTTGTGTGCTTCGGGAATTGAGAAATATAGTGCCTGCCAGGGCATTGCCTTTTGATGGCTGGAATTGGATCCATGAGCTTTCGAGTGCCAGGGGTAAGCCAAGAGTTGGATCCTGTGTCTTCATACCTTATGGCGATCTCCGTACCACCACCACAGGTACAGGGGTGTGTATGGGTGTCCTGCGTGGTAAGTACCCCGCTGGTCTGAGTCGATCCGCACCTGGTCACACCTGGGTTGAATACCGAACAGACAGGTGGTGCTACCAGGTGCCTGATGACCTTGTGTGCGCCGCCCGGTGTGACGCAGAGATGTACCTGCAGAACGCCGTTGTGAAGGGATGGTGGATGTTACCAGTTTAATATATGCAGAGATGGTATGATACTATGTCATTCATCTGTATCCTTGTATCCAATACGCGGAAGGGTATCACTGTACAGTGTGATGACTTTGATAGATTGAGTGGCCGCATCTCCAATGTATACTACAACAACAGCCCAACAGGGGGTGTGCTGGCATCTTCTTCCGATGAACTGACATTCCATAACCAGTGCACACAATCCATCAGACACTAAGTTCTGGCCATTTCTTGCTCCATTGCTCAGGATCTCGTTTAAATCTGTTTGCATAATTGCGTTGTTCCCATTCTAGAGCATATTGTATCAAGTCGTCGGGGACGCCCCCCCTCTTACCCAACGCATAGGCCGCTGCCACTGCATGCAGGTCCTTGCACGAATGATTCAAATTGATAACACAAGATACATTGTCGCCAGCATCATCCATCCTGAATGTTTGTCTGCCATACGTCAAATCCTCGTATTCATCATGATTATTGGTGAACAGTTTGCGCATTGCAGGCAATACGTCTGTGCGCAATTGATATGAACCTATGTCCTCATCCGACTGAATACCTGGGTAGTTGTCTGCATCTATGTAGTTGTCGTCTGCAAAAAGTATGTGAGGTAAAATTCCACTGGCTGTTGCAACCGGTAGTGTGTGTACATAATGTTGTACAGTATATGTATGAATTCGTTCTCTTCCTTGTGAATTCGTTCCTCCTCCACTTCATTGGGATCTCGATGGTGAATAAGATCTATTAAGCCCTGCTGGTTATTGAATTGAATTATAAGGGAATCAACACCGTCAAGTGCACTTTCAGTTATCTTGATCAATTGTTCAAAAAAATGTTTTGCGCGTGCAGGGAGTGGGAAGTACACCATCTTTCCTTCTCAACGCTGAGCGGACACAGAACTCCATTGATTCATCTCCTCCAGTAGAGAATTGATGCAAGGGCGAAAAAAAGCGTAATCTACCCTTGCTGCACCAATTCTCAAGGTCCGAATCTTGTGATGTAATAACATAAAAACATGAAAAAACAAAAACTTGAGCATGAACATGAGCAAACAAGCAACGGCATTTTTTTCAACACTGCAATATGGCATCATGATGGCGTTGAGTATTTGAATCCATACGATCCGAGAGTGCTCAGTGTAGCTACGGGTAAGCCTACACCTACAAGGCAAAAAAAGAGGTGTGATGCCTGGACCTGTGCATATATGCCAAGCGGCACGTGCAGCACATGTACGCATACGCTAAGCACGCCCCCCCCATGCGTGCAACTCCCGAGGTTAAGCCGGGATATATTCACTACATGGCTGATACACTGTCATCATTATGTTACACAGAATAACCTTTTAACAGCGAGAACAGGTCTGCAGTTGGGCCTCAAAACTGTGGAGTATTATTGGAACCCACGGGTGGGCAAATTTGAGCAGTGGTACCCACACTACCATGAGTCTGATTTGAATTTTGAGAAGGATTATAGAACACCGGCAGTGAAGCTTCTGATGGACCTGAAGGCACCTACTTACGACCGCGTACCTACCTACCTACTACCTCCCCACCTGGAAGCGCTCAGCAAAAATCATGACACTGAACCTCTTGTCCTTCTGCTGACATTTTTTCTGAATGACCACACAGTATCGCGTGAAACAAAAGAACACATACACCTAAATATTGCGGCAAAACTCAGTGGGACAAACTTATTTGTGTATGAGGTCCTGCACAGACACCCTAACACTAACCAGCATGTATGCTGTTTATGTGTAACCGATGTGCCACCGCTGAGAATGAAAACCCCGCACTTCCATTTCCACTTTCACAATTCCTTTTCCGAACTTAAGGTCGTGTCGGATGATACAGCACATAGGGATATTATGTGGTTGTTCCGATCCGTGAACAATCTGAGTGGTGTGTGGATTGGTGAGGATGATGAGGATGATGTATTGGAGGTTTGATACGGAAAGAGATAGGTGCGCAAAGCCATACGCTTTGGCCGTCTCCATGGGCGGCGAGTAGACTGGCCATTGGACTTTCACAATGTCAGACCTGATACCGAAATCATACCAGAACGGGAAACAATATTTGTTCTGGGCTTTGAAGGCCAAAACTGCCGCCCGTGGAAAAAAAGACAGAGGATAGTCGTCTGACACGTTACAGCAGTCACGTACGTGCCATTAATGCCACCGTGTGCAGCCGTGGCGGCTCTACTCTTGATGCATGCAGCTAGTTTGACGTAATGATGCCTGTCTCCCTCATATCCGAATGAATTACGTGCCTCTGTACATGTGTATACCCTCAGGTTTTTTTTTGTTGTCCGTTCATTATTCTGATGCGCTACAGCCAGTACACGCGGTTTTCCCAGTCAAACCCCCTTGCAAAGGAATATGGTGATGGCGACCCGTCCCCGGGTGTATCACATAGCCAGCGAGTGCGGACGGCTTTACTGGCGCTGAGGCAATGACCCGTGACGCAACGCCAAATCGAATGGCATGTGCGCCTGCTTTATAGTAGATCCAGGAACATGTGGCTACCCGGGGACGTCGAAAGTGAAGTTCATCTTGCACTACGTGACGCTGTCGGTCAGGGTTTGGTCGAGCGAGGTAGGGGAACTGGATATGGGTATGAATCTCGCTGTCAGTTCAGAGTCCCGGGGGGGGTGTTGTGTTTGTGTTTGTGCTCCATCTATTTCGTAAAAGCGGTATGTCTCGCACCGAGTTCAAACCAGATTGAACCCTGTACGTACTTTACCCAGCCGGGTGTAATACGGTCCAACCTGGGAAATTTTATGGATACGGGAAACGCTGTCAATTCGGAAACGGTCCCATCTGGGAATTTTTATGTAGTGGTAGTACAACTAGTACAGTAGTAGTGCCAATAATGATAATCCCTATAAGCAGTGTAACTCAGGCCCTCACGGCACGCCCCAAACAACAAAAATCGAATCTGGGAAACTTTATGGGATACAGGAAACGCTGTCAACGGTGCCCCAGCCCAGGATGCCCTAGCCATGACATTGTGTTCGGAAAAGTGTGACACTTTGGTCTACTACTAGCTCAAAAAAGAAGGAAAAAAATGATTCAAAATTGGCAAGATTTCTTCTCAAAAGCGGGGTTCCTGCAGTCAGTTCTTGCAGAATGACAAAGGGAGAGAGTGTCATGATCATTTCAAAACATTTGTCACTACCCTGTGACTAGGTGCTGCAGGTGAACTGCATCAGAGACGGCGGGGACCAGGCCCGGACCGGCGGCGTTGGCCCCACCTAACCCCAACCCCACGCATCCGCACCACACCCTACACGGTACCCGGTACAGCACCCCGTACCATGCCATATCCCCAACAGACACGCACATGTCATCCACAGCCACCTAGTATACGACAGCATCGTGATGAATGTCACACCGACAATGAATGCCGGAGCTGCCAAGATATGGATACATGGATAGCATGCTTGAACATGCGAGCACGTGGATCACCACCACGATGGACACCACCTGATCTTTTATTACATACCGGGCCGCCACGGTATTTGAAGGTTCAGTCTGGTTCAAACTGCGTGGTGCCTTCACCACGACACTTTCACACTATTGCCCTGCCGTGCGTGTGATTAAATTCAGTAACACTGAGCAGCGTTCGTAATCATAATGTGGACATGGCCGGTAGAGAGTCTCAACACCGCTGATCCACTGGCATTACTGACATTCGTCGAGGGTATCACCAGGAGCGATCAACTGTTCAATGTTGTTTTGCGCATTGAAGCATTCCCCAACACGCCCCCAGTGGAAGAAGCACTGATGCGCCAATTATTAATGGCTCTACATCCATACAAACACGGATGGCCGTGGACACCGTCCTGCCTCCACCCTCCTTGCCAGAAACGCTGATTGCAGAGGGACCGAGTACCAAACCTTCGGTGATGTCGATGAACAGGATGATGGATGATTTGTTTGATGAACGTGCCGCCAGGCAGCTTGCGAATGAATTATATGTTCGGATGTTGGGGTTGAACAAATATTCAGAGGATGACTTTCATCCAGAAACCGAATTCATCCACGTAGGACAACCCCCAGCCCTCAGCAATGATCCGGAAGGGGTGGGACCAACTGCTGCTACCAACCAGGTTAGGGTTACGAACCACGTAAATGGACTATACATATACATATGGACGTCACAAACAACCATTCTCAAGCCCGGATTTTTTTGAATGTCGAATGTTGACAGAAAGGTTCCGTATCCGATTTTTTTCCGCACCAATTTGTGAATGAATTACTACTACTGCGGCCACACATTGGTTGTACGAAGAAAAAAACACGAAAACACCACATGGGTACCCTTAAACTTGGCGCATTCCCTTGCGGTGCCTCCAACGACGATGCGTCGGTTGCAATTCGCAAAATGACTGAATCCTGTTGGTGCTTGTGTGGATAATTGTGCGGTCCATCAGCGTTATCATGCGTTCGGTGTAATTAGTCAAGGTTGCCCTATCATATGTCCTGTGATACAATCTGGTGCTGTGTGTATTTTTGTCGTTTGTTTTTGATTTTATATGGTGTTCCAGGATATTTTTTTCGACCCACAGTATGGACCCATACCGCCATCGAGTACAGCCGTTGTTGAACAAGGACCTATGGTGGATGATCTCGCGATTTTGTATGCAACCAAAGACTCTGCGCCTCGTCTGCCACATGCTTCGAACTGTATGCACCGACCGGATTTTCCTCCCACAGATGCCGGTGGGTGCGTCGCCGATCATGCACCGATCCCGCGAGAAGATTGGCCTAGAGCGGGGTGTTGCGGTGAAACCCGTCACGACCATGGTCCCATTAACGAACTTACTGAAGCAGGCGGACGACAGTGGCAGGCACGTATGTGCCGTTATCGACTTCGGCGCCTGTCGTGGCCCGCAATACGACACCGGGGTATGCAAGCGCCTTCTGTCGCATGTGGCATGCCCATCGGCCGTGCGGCGCAGGGTGTTTCAGTTGCACATCACGAACATGAGACCCCACAAGCCGTGCTGCCGTGGAAAGGTGATCAGGTTCCTGTTGGGCATTCTAAAGAGGAGGTGGTTGCTCTGTGTTGACTTTCCCGTCATACACCACGACGCGTCCGATATGTACAACGCGGATATCCGCCAGTGCCAGCAGCAAAGCACGGTTTTGTGTGCAGCATTGGGTGGTACTGTCCTTTGGCAGCCCAAGAGGCAGGAGTCCCCCGCTGTCCGAACTGCGCGCCTCGTTGCACCAGTGCCCCCACGAACAGCGCTGTTATACCAGTCGGTTGATCACAACCGGAAACAGGTTCTGGAAATGCTGGATGCCGCCGTGTTGTACCAGGAGCAAGGGAACGTAAGTAAGTAGTGGGAAGCAATTACATCTGTGTTTCCTGTGTGTGTGTAGAATCGTATTCGACATGACCTATTCTCACATGGGCCCATGATTTTTTCCGCATTTGGGCTCGGCAATGGTCCACTGTTTACAGAAGGCACCAGGCCAAGCCAAACAGATGTACGTGTCGTTATCTGGAATATATAAGGCGTTAAGGCTGTATTCCGGCACAGATTAGTCCATCCGTTCACTTTACATACATGTATCATTGTTGTCCTTTTCTCGGCTCAACAACATGAAACACACGGAACTGCGGTAATGCATCTTGCTATTATAGTTACTGTTGCTGTTTGTGTTTGCTGGTGTGTGTCTTCGGGTGACAAGTGGAAACCTCTATATAGCAGCACGGGGTTGGTGTTGGCGTTTGGGTTGACACAACAATACAGCAACATACCAGAACGCGCACATGGCAGGTGTATCTAGAGTCTTGCATGAACAACAGGTGAATCTCCACCGCGATATGAGTTTTCACTCATATCGAGTTCCAAAAATTTTGAAGGGTCGCACATAAACACCTCCACTTGGGGTCCACTTGGGGTTGCGAGTTTCTGAGCGGCATGCCAGTCAAATGAATCCATGGCTAGTGGAGTAGTCAAAATTGGAGTGCTGTTTCCTGCCCTGTTTCCATGGCGGGTGGCGTCCTCATGGGGTTCAAGGCGGGTGGTTTGGTAAGACGCATCCATGAAGCTATTTTGTTTCGCATCTGAATCTGCTGGGATCCTTTGTGCAGTGCTTTGCACTGCTGACCTTGCATGGGTCCAAAAATGACGCAACAGCCCTTGAGCCTTTATGCTTTTTGGGGGTATATGTCTGTCCTGATTTCGGCCCCTTTCGGGGGGGGGGGGGGGGGATCAGGGAAACTCCGTCACCAACGGACCACAAACGTACTTTCAGTGTGTCACTTGCGTCAAGGAGAAAATCGGGGCACGCGTCCCAAAATTTCGCCACAAAACCATACATTGTCGCGTCGACCACTAATACGCGATGTGAATAAGATAAAAAACATAAAAAATGACTGCAATTGTGCAGCGCACGTGGGTCAACATTGTCTCTGATGTAATCATTCAGCAACAGCAGGACAGCAGAGCACGCGACATTGGCGCCAGTGTAAGAATTGATTTTTGACGTAGTCAACGGGGGCCAGACTAGATTTGCATGTATTTAACCGTGAAATTCACAACATCAACATCAGGGGTACTACTGTCAGCCATATGGATCAGGCATCCCACACCCTTTAATATCCGCTCCAACCCAAAGAAGTGGGCTTCCCCAATAGCCGAAATCAACACAATGGATATTGGTGAACTATCAGCTTTTGCCGAAAGCCATGGTCCACACCCAAAGATACCATCTGCCACACGACACGTCATGGCGGTTAGTGATGTGGGACTGCATAATACACGCACACTCCAGTTGACGAGAACTATCCTTGCCAGACTGACACCAGAGAGGTTTGGATGGGATGTTGAAGTGCATACTTTGTGTTTTGACATTTGGGATCATGACTACATACATACTGATAATGTAGATAGCATTGCAGAATACCAATCACGTACGTTTAATACGTTTGAGCCAAATTACATGATGTCTCATCTGCCGAGTCTGAAAGTGTTGGTGCGACCAAATGGTGGTGGTGGTTGGTATGTAACTGAGATGGGCGATCACGATGTCGTGGATGTGGTACGGAGGGGTGGTACTATGGCACAAGACATTGCACGGTTCATACGCCCCCAACAGAGTATCTACAACTTATCTCATATCCCCACAAGTATACGGGACAGATATGGGCTTTAAATTTGGACGCCGTCATTTAGCACCTTTGGCAGCCAGTCAGCGAAATGCCGACCCTTGCCACCCTTGCCGCCCTTGCCACTGGCGTTCTCGGTCTCAAGGTTCGCCGTTAGGCGTTGCTTATGGTGGCACTCATCCTCGTAGTGCTTCCTGTTCCACAGGTGATGGTACACCTGTAGTGGTTGGGCAGCTTCGCCTTGCGCCGGTGTTGGTCTCCTGCTGAGCACGAAGCAGTGAATACCGCTCCTGCTTCTTCTCCTGGACCACAAAGCAGTTAAGTGCAAGGACCACGAAGCAGTCAGGGGCATGAAGCAAGGAACCCGCTGGTTGCCCACACAATGATGCCTGTGGTGCCTGAAATCCATGCTTGGGTGTTTTACAAATATTGCACATCATCATAGGCTCATCATAGACTGGTTGGTTTTTCCAGTAACTTGCCTGCCGTTTCCAGAGATTCAACTGGGGGGCTTGAACGTGTACAGTGACCCGTCACGGCAATGACTGGTCTGGATCAGCAACACCCTTATAACGCAAAGTCCAGCAATTTGGAGGTTGGATAGTCCTGAAAAGTCCAATGAGAATCTTTCACAATCGATGCACCAGAGTCCAGAATTGCGGCAAGAACAGCCCTGATGTCACCTCCACACATTTTGTACCGTGACATGTTCAGCTTGAGCGTCCTGAGGCTAGCAGCAGCAGCAGCGGGTATCCGGACCCATCGATTGACGACAAACACTGACCGTCAGGACAGTAGCCATTCCGTGGTTAGATGGCAGGGACAGCGACAGGTGCAGCAGCACGCGGCACCAACTCGGACGGCGACCACCGCTGCCTGACCATTTCGGTACATGGCCTCACACTGTTCGTTACAGACAAACAGTGAATCGAAAAAAGCATGCCATACTTTCTGTTTCTTGTGCACTTTGTGTTTCACCGTGTTCTTTGCATTGGGAAGTCTATGAGGTGGGCTTGGGGTCTCATGTGTGGCTCATATGTGAGTCAAAGGCTGACAAACATAAAAAAGTCTAAAGAGGTTTCAGTGGCCAACCAACGGCTTTGATCGATCTCTGCAAAGAGAAATGAATTTGGATGCCACTTTGGATGCCAGATCAGATTTGGACAGCGGAGCACCGAACAAGAAGGACAACAGTCGTCATGGAAAACGCGGAAGGAGCAAATTGGATGCGGTTGTGGACATGGCGCCAAAAGCGAAAAGGCAAAATAACCATGATGAAGCCCAAGCAGAAGGAGAGCTACACGCTGGATCAGAGCAAGATACCGGATCAAATTCTGAAAAGGGAGGAATCAGAGCAGGATAACGGGAAAGCATCGGAGCACGGGGACAGCCACAACAGCATTGCTGGGGAACGCAGAGGGAGCAGATTCGATGCCGTCCAGCATGGTAACCTTGGAGAGACCCCAGAGATGGAGCCAAAGCCGCATGTCCGGATAGACGTCAAAAATGACTGTGGTGCCGTGTTGCGGTCCTGTCTGATTTGTCTCGACAACCTCCTGCAACCTTCATCCATGGGATTCTTTCGATCAACGTCGTGTGTGGAGTATGTGCCGGTAATGGCATACACGGGTTTTGCACATCAATCATTCTGTGCATTGGACTCTGCTGCGCATTTTGGCAACACATCAGTATTGGACGAGGGTCTGCATTGCATTGTATCAAATCAGCAATCACCACCAGACCAGCCAATTCGATTCAAGCGGGTTGTTATCATGCGAGATGACGGATACAATTGCCCCGATAGGTGGTCAGACCTGATCGTTGGTGACAATGTCATTCCTGAATCGCTGCAAGAAGGTTATGGTGGTGATGGCTTTGTACTCGGACTAACGTTCTGGGGTCACGGGCAGGCGTACATGGACGATCCCACTCTGCAACACGTACAGCACAGTGACATGGGAATTCTGAGAGCCCTAATGGTCAGTGGTTTCTTCAATCCGCTCAGTCCTAAGTGGTGAATCGGGCAGAACGTAATTCTGGTTGACAAGGGCCCAAGCATGGCTGTCACGCATGCGTTCCGTGCTATAAGGCGGATTGAACAGTGTCTACTAGTGTGTGGGGTCTGTATGAACATGCCTCTCGACTGCATTCCTGTATGTGGTCATTTTGTGTGTAGGGGGTGTGCCAGTCAGGTGTCGCAATGCCCGTGGTGTGGGGAAGAAGTAGTTTGGTGCGCAGAGGGTGAGGATGGGATGTGGAAAGTCACCGACATTGACACGTGGTTGACATTGACACGTGGCACGCTGTGGGCAGTCAAACCTGCCGGTCATCACTATGCCTGTTGCCTGGAAGATTTACAGGAGCCTGAAGGCATGTGTAACGTCTGTGGCCTGTGCATCACTGCATGTAGGCGTACATATCCTACTTCCTTTGGTGCATGCAATCCACTGGAGGACTCAGTTATCACCCATTGCAATTGAGACGATACTGTCAGAAACTGGTTGTGTTGTCGCAAATACTGTAACCAGGTGGATCTGGATTGTGCCTGGATTGTGTCTGGATGACCCTGGGGCGATCACACTTCGGTTGGATGGTTGCATTATCGGATATGAATTACCCATCAAAACCCAACAGAGCTGACTTGGCTGAGGGGTGGGGGGGAGGGGTGCAGTACGAGCCCACACATGCCCCCAATGGGTGTCAGGGGGGGAGAGGGGCGTAAGGGGGTTGCACACCATGGGTAATCA
Source organism: Eutreptiella sp. 'Long Island Sound 2002' (assembly GCA_964036045.1). NCBI lineage: Eukaryota > Euglenozoa > Euglenophyceae > Eutreptiales > Eutreptiaceae > Eutreptiella > Eutreptiella sp. 'Long Island Sound 2002'. Next base: position 21,560,206 of record OZ038392.1, on the reverse strand, counting down.
GTATGCCTACGAATACTGGGGTTGACATGTCATAGACGTAGAGGTTTACCATCAGTTGTGGTCCGCAGAATGCATGCTTGTCATTGTGTCGCATGGAACGCGTTTCATGTTGTTGGTGTTGCGGGAACAAAGAGAGGCAAGGGAGGGGGGTGGGGGTGCATCTGGGCAGGGCACGCAGTGAATTTGTGTTTCAAAGTGTGTATGCATGGGACAACCACTCCCCACAATCCAATGTCCAAGCCAATGGAAGGGTCCCAAGAAGAAGAGGGAGGGGTCAAAATTCCTTGTGTGTGTAATCAAAGAAATTCCTGGGGTTAGGGTTAGGGTCACCGAGCTGGTGGAACCAGTCTTGGTTTTAAAACCCTTTTTAGTGTCTAGGGTGGACCTACCAGGTTTAGCAGCAAGCAAGCAGCAAGCAGCAAGCAAGCAGCACGCGCGAAATGAGGAAACATCAGATCTCCGTTATGGCGCTTTGAATTTGGTTGAAATTTTCGTGGATGATACATATGGGTGTGAACTACAATCACACAAGGTTTGAGCAAGAAGCTCAACAGTGGGGGCCAGGCACGGGTTTGGCAAGTGGCGGAGCTCAATTTCAAAAACTGCAATTTAGGGCCAGAAACAGCCATTTTTGGGCCACAACAGCCCTAGAACACATTCAAAATGGCCAAACGAAGGGAAATGGTGGGTACACTCCATGTGCGGCTTGACTTCCCCGTGTCCGCCCTTTGCGGCCCTCTAACTCCATGATACGTCCTTGAAACAGCCCAAAAAGGCCCCCAGAAGCTCCAAATGCCGACAGCAACAAAACAAGAACAGGCCATATCTTTGGCCACATGGCTCGAAATGCAATTCAGAGGGCACCTACTCCACCCGCAACCCCCCAGTTTTTGTGGTTTCCACCCCCCAAACGGACACCTAGACCCCAATACCTATCCCTAACCCTAACCCTAGTATGTGTAGTAACCACACACCAAACGAAAACGCCTGGGGTTAGGGTAGGATTATTAGGTGACTTCCTTACCCCCCCCCCCCCACTTAAGTGCTTTGGTAATGCATGCTGCTTTCTTATTCAGATTGGACTAAAATGCATGCCAAACGTGGTGCCAAGCCGCCTGCTAAACATTCACAACGCTGACACAGTGCTGGCATGCAACTGTTACAATTGCTGTATGAGCAATTTGAGTCAATGATACCGGATATTGAAGAGTTCAAGATTTTGGGAAGGTGTCACTGGGAAATTTACACCATTGTCCTACCGATCAACCCTTCTGCCTCTCCGGAGGTCTACAAGCAAGGACGAAGGAGGAACAGGAACATCGGTACGAAATATCTCGGAGGGGCTCTCATGGACATGCTGCGGCAGGCTGAGCGTAACGGTGAAGAAATGCATGTGACATGGCAATGGCGGCGCCCTGATGATGAGGATCCTCATAATGCCGACGTGAGGTTGGTTTTCAGAGATACTTTTGCGCAAGTGTTGATCGGGTACAACAACGAGATTACCGTGTACTTTCAGAGGAGGCCCAATGTGGCGCAGATGGCCGCCCTCAACCGCCGTCATCCGTTGCCACCAGATCTGTTTGAAATTGTGATGCAATACCTCGGTTACAATTGGGAACAAGAGGGCAGAGAAGTTTCTGGCGTGTAAGTATGTGTAAGGTATTAAACTGGTTTCAAGCTGCTCCAAGTGCTGTGGGTGGAACACCGACCGACCCGTCGGAGTTGGTCTCGGTCGGCCCGGACTGCCCGCGCCACTCTGGTCGTTCATGTTGATGGGCCACGTGTGGACGTGATCGTAGCGTCCTCCTCTCTTCCTCCTCATTCCTGTTCATTCTTATTCTCATTCTTGTAGGCTCCTAGCCGACAAGAACTAACTGTGGCTGACTCACTGACTCACTGATCGAGTGGCTGACTGCACTAACCATGTTGCATGGGCTACACTCCACAGGCTACAGTGCATGGGCTACAGTCCACAGGCTACAGTCATTGAGGGCTACACTTTAGATGCTAGACTTCAAAGGCCACTACTGCAGTATGTGGAGGACACTTCCGCAAAGTTCGCAGGAGACCCCTCTGCTGCCAACTCGCTTGTTTGTGACCTGTCCCGGGGGCACAGGCCCCGCCCCCCCCCCCAGAAATGTTTTGAATGTGTGTGGCCTCATTGACCAACCTTTGTCGACCTTCATTCATGCACAAAATGCAGGCTCGATTCAAGGTTTGCAACTGGTGCCAACTTCCTCTGTATGGCTTGTGTGCACGGGGCGTCTGCCATGGCTGCGTAGTCCGAATTCTAAAATGTCGCATTCAATGGCCTGTTGTTGGCCATGTTGGCAGGTATGCGTGTACACTCGTAGCGGATATTGTCATCTGGACAGTCGACACAGGCGTTGTGCAGTTGAGCGGGGTCGGGTAGACAGCCAGGTTTCCTCCAACCGTTGATCCCGGTCATCTTCTTGAGATCTTGTGCGGTTGGTTTGTAATTGGGGAGTGGTACCCCGGCGCCGGTGGCACTGGCTGGTCCCGCCACAGGAGTGGTGGGGGGGGCTCTGGGTCGTTCCCAGCCGACAGTGGCTGTTTGCTGCCGGTTCTCTTGTATGGTTTCTATCTCAGGGCGTGTTCCTTGGAGGATGGTGATAGGGAGTTCTGATTCTGGCCGAGCCGACGGTGGTGTGTGCCGGTGGTGGAGGATGGTGATAGGGAGTTCTGATTCTGGCTGAGCCGACAGTGGTGGGTGGCGGAGGTGGGGGGTGGTGGTGGATAGTTTGCTGCGTGTTCTCTGTCGTGCCACAGATATTGGGGTCCCAGGTGACATTTGGAAATGTTTCTCACAGGCATAGGCCATATCTGCATCTACAGTACGTAGTAGGTGACATTCTGTGCCATCCTCCATTCGACTCAAATCATACATGTGTGCAGGGTATGTTCGCTGTTTGCTACTTCTACTCGTGGTAGTGTGTTCTTTCGGTTGCTGATGACCTACCGTGGATGCCTGTTGTCGTGCCACAGAGGTAAAATGTTTCTTGCAGGCATGGGACAGATCCCCAGAGAGTAGGCCACATTCTGTGCCATCCTGTTTCATTCGACTGAAATCATACATGTGTGCAGGGGGTATGGGTAGTTCTGCTTAGTGAGTGTTCATTTTTTACCATTGCACTGATTTTTCCGTTGCCCTGTTCGTCTGATGCTACAGAGTCTCACTGTGCATTGCCAAAGCCTCAGGACGCTGAACATGTCACGGAACAAAATGTGTGGGGGTGACACAATGTTATCCAACCTCAAAATCGCTGCACTTTGCATTATGGGGGTGTTGCTGATCCAGACCAGTCATTGCCGTGACGGGTCACAACGCATGTAAGGCCTGGATGCCTAGTGCTGCTCACGTTCAAGCCCCCCGGACAGTGTAAAAAGTACACACCGTAGTTGTTCCGTTTGTACTCGTTGTTTTGTCAAAAAACAAAGAGTGAACCACGCTTGACAGATGATGGCAACCATGCAGCGTAGCAGGCAGGTGGCGAGGTGGCAACCATACAGTGTAGCAGGCAGCAGGTGGCGAGGTGGCCGGGTACGCGCGGATCGGTTTTTCAATCAACTGCTGGACATAACCGAAAGATGGTGTCTACGAGTCTCAATGGTTACCGGTGTCGATTCTGTTCTTAAAATTGAATTCCATACCGAGCAGGGCGAAATTGATCTTACCAACTACCACGGGGATGGTGGGTTAGGGAAGTACGAGCGGGGACAGGAAAAGCAATTCAAACATGTACTTTACAACATTCTGTACGCCCACCACAAGTTGCAACAGCCAGTGCGATTCAAATTATTTATAGACAGCTGGATGTGTCTTACCAAACCACCGATATATCCTGGTGAGGGAGAATACACAGAGTTTCCGGGTATCAAGCCGGGTGAGGACATAGGTTCATATGAGTGGCGCATTATGATGCTCGCAATCCGCAACTTGTTCACTGCAGATTACGGTGATCAGGGTGATTTGACGTATGGCAGACGAACATTGAGGGTAGAAGACCAGATAGACAAGATAGTCTGTGCCGTTGCGTGAAATCCTCCGTCACCCAGCGCAGCGACATCAGTTCTTGTGTTGCAGGCGAAGTGCGATCTTCCCAAGGACCTGATTCAGTATGCATCTGAATATGTGAATGGTTATTACGCAAAGTTAGTCAAAAGAAAACGGTTGGATGAACTGCAATCACGTACATGACAGTCAGTACTTCGTGCCACGAAAATACCAATCTTACCAATCAAGAATCTGAACCCTAGGTACATGTGAGCAAGGACGCTGAGACGTTGGATTGGATTGGGATTGTGTAGTGAGGCTGTGGCTAGTAGGAATCTGACCAAAATCGTACATGCGCGATTTAGACAAGGGCGTACAGAATGTTTCATCAGGTAGTTCATCGGGTAGTTCGCAAATCAGGAATCAGCGATTGAAAACCTGGGGATTACAGCTTACAGAGGACTGTCTTGCAGAGAACCCGCAGGACCAAATGTGGTATGGGAGGATAAACGCATACAACATTGACCTTTGGGCGGGTTTGTATCCCTGTGATCCATGTATGGGGCTCCGTGGGATATATAGTCCTCTGACACGTTACGGCAGTCACTTACGTGCCATTAATGCCACCGTGTGCAGCGATGACCGCTCTACTCTGGATGCATGCAGCATAGTTTGACGTAATGGTGCCTGTCTCCCTCATATCCGAATGAATGCGGACGGCTCTACTGGCGCTGAGGCAACGACCCGTGACGCAACGCCAAATCGAATGGCATGTGTGCCTGCTTTATAGTAGATCCTGGAACATGTGGCTACCCGGGGACGTCGAAAGTGAAGTTCATCTTGCACTACGTGACGCTGTCGGTCAGGGTTTGGTCGAGCGAGACAACCGTGGCAAGTTCACGATCATAGACGAGGGGGCGACGAAATCAATGCGGGTGTTTCAGAACATCTATGGCCTGCGCCACTGTATTCGAGCGAGGTAGGCGAACTGGATATGAATCTCGCTGTCAGTTCAGAGTCCCGGGGGGGGGGGGGTTGTGTTTGTGTTTGTGTTCCATCTACTTCGTAAAAGTGGTATGTCTCGCACTGAGTTCAAACCAGATTGAACCCTGTAGGTACTTTACCCAGCCGGGTGTAATACGGTCCAATCTGGGAAATTTTATGGATACGGGAAACGCTGTCAATTCAGAAACGGTCAAATCTGGGAAATTTTATGGGATACGGGAAACGCTGTCAATTCGGAAACGGTCCAACCTGGGAAATTTTATGGGATACGGAAACAGTGACTGACGGTGGACACGAGCGACGTCTTTGGTTGGGGTACACTTGTAAGTTACGTACGTGACTGGATGGAGAGGATTTCAGCTGTACCAGTAGTTTCATCGCCTCAAGGCGTCCGTGCTACTACTCCTGAATACAACAAATCACCAAAGGCTACCACAAGCACGATTCCGGTCACAGCCAAGATCGAGTATGTTTGCAATCTTCGTTTCGACGAACCACATCTGAAAATTCGCCTTTCAGCATCATTGTTGTCCTTTCCACATTTGTATTTTCTGTATCTTACATATGTTGCAATGGCGTCAATCACACCGGCAAGAAACGCGGAAAGACCAACAGCAAAACACAAAAAGTAGATGTTCGGCTTACCACTGGAGATTGTCATGTTTCGTTTTTAAACCGTCGGTCCATCATCGTGGCATTTTCATATAGATCTTTCCCATTGTGTTGTACAATATTGTGTTGTACGATTCCCCATCCAAGAACGCGGACGCCACATGAACAGCCCCATTGAGCGACACGACTGGGTGGCATTGATGGCACGTAAGTGCCTTAGGTGGCAGGAAAAATCAAGAGTGGAGTTAACCTTTGCTGTTGTCCGGCGTTTGTTCAACAGCCCATGGGGTTGGCCCTGACCCCGGACCGGGGCAGGTTGGTTCATGACAGTTTCAGAGACGCGACCGGTGCAGTTACACCCTAGCCCAGATTTGCAGATGGAAACCTGATGGAGGGCTTGGATACATAACGTTGCCCAAAATTGCCCTACGTATGAATGGCTCGCCTACCACACCCTACGAAGGATACGTCAACACTAGTCTGAGCTGCTTATTCAAAGACCACAGGGGAGAGAGAGCCGTGTACGATAAACACCGCGAATCGACGCGAAATTTCCCACGATTCCTACATCATCGCGTAATTTCATACACGGCCTCACTGCCCCCAATAAACGACCCGTTATTGAACACGATTGGGACAGTGTGGTGTCCGTACCTGTTAGCCACATGCGCTCTGACAGCATCCACCTGGGCAGGTGTCATGGATTTATCCATATAGGTGAAGACGTACTCCCCAGACCCAAACGCTTGTTTGATATCGCTCTCCAGCCGCCGGCACACTGGGCAGCGCGTCAGTGCCAGTACTTCGATGCCCCTGCCGCGAATCACTTCCATGGCGCGCCATATTTTTTTGTGTAGACGTCTATGCACAAATTCATGGAACGACCAAGTTGTCCAGGCCGTCCAGGCCTAAGCCTAACCAAGTGTTCTAGTGTGGTGGGGGGTTAGGGCTACAGGACACCAGAACGCCAAGTTAGTTGTGACCCTGCATGACCCTGCACTGGTTCTGGAAGACTACTACAAGCAGGTGATAACTGACTCTTTCAGCACGATACACAGTAAAGCACTGAAAAGAACTTGGGACATGGCGGCATCGCCTGGGATTGGAGTATAATGCTCAATTGCTCAATTTGGTCACCCACCTCCGATGGTTTTTGAGTTTCCGGCCCAGCTGCATTCTTCTCTCCTTCCTCTTATACATGTATGATATGGAAACATTTTTGTCGTGTGTTTCGTGGCTAGCACAGTCTCACGAAACTCTACAACATCTTCAACAACCGTGATCCTTGATCAAATATTTTTTATTTTACTTTGCCAAACAAAATTACGCAGTACATACACTGACCTACGTGGGCATACCGTGTATTTTCAGAGCTAATGATAAGCTGGTCATCACTATGCCTGTTGCCTGAGCAGCCGCGAAAATGGAATGCAGATATAAGGTAAAAAAAGCTTGTGTCTCAAGGGGATCATCTGGATGATGTTGCTGAGGGTGATGACATTCCTGTGCCAAACCCCATGCCCATGCCACCAGCACCAATCCTACGTGTCAGAATGCACAACGAAAATGCTATTCTGCGATTAATAAACACGATGGTTACTGACATGCCCGTGGGTAGTGACCTTGTAATCGTGATGTGGGACAATGTGAACAATGGAACAATGTTTGGTTTTCGTGACAACTTGCGAGTAACAGTAACAAGTAAATATGGATATTCCTATGTAATCAAGCCCACATACAGAAACACACAGACACATATGGACTGGATGTATCGGCGGATACAGGATGCTCGCGAATATCAGTCATGGAGGAATGTTTTGCATACTGATCTTGTGCATGCGTATAGAACGTGTATCCCGAGCGATCGGTGGGTGTCGGTTGTGCGTGCGGAACTGACGCCACGTCGTATGGGAGGGGGTTGCTGGGTCCATTTTTTGTACAACCGAACCGGCAACGCCCAGAGGATGGGGATCAGGGCTGGTGACGTTGGGGATACAATAGCAGGAGCAGGAGATTGAGCAGTAGTTCGATCCGAGGGGCTATGCAGCTGGGTTGGCAGCTACATTCAAACGTGGATGAAAAAAAACTCCTGCGACTGCCGGGACCAACAAACCCCTTTTTTGGAGGGCATGAATCAATAATCCCTGAAGATTGCACAGGTCCATTGAAGCCGAGGGGGGGGATTTGGTAGACCTGAAACTCTGCACCACAAATGCATTTTTGTCTGAGTCAAAAAGACAAACACGGGGTCTGGTTATACGATATACTCCGAGGAGGATAACCCTAACCCTGACCCTGACCTGAAACCTGGGGGTTTTGCATGGGGCCTCGCCACTTCTGATGTACACGCCAGGCGTCGCCATGCCTTTCCACTTCCTTCAGGATGGAAATATTCTGAGTGATTGTGTTTCCCTATATGAGCTTCCGAGGCAGAAATCCATTTACCTCTTTTTTCGCAGAGTGGAAGCATTCCAACTTCAGGACTTTTGCATTCCAACTTTGGGATTGTTTGTGCAGTGCTTTGCACTGCCGACCTCGCATGGGTCCAAAAATGACGCAACAGCCCTTGAGCCTTTATGCTTTTTGGGGGTATCTGCCTGTCCTGAGTTCGGCCCCTTTCGGGGGGGGGGGGATCAGGGAAACTCTGTCACCAACGAACCACAAACGTACTTCCAGTGCGTCACTTGCGTCAAGGGGAAAATCGGGGTAAGCGTCCCAAAATCTCGCCACAAAACCATACATTGGCACGCCTCGGGGCCAAGCCACGCATCAGAGCGGTTAGATCCGATCTCGTGTTGTTCAATCGCCCAATCATAGCCCAATCAATAGCCATCCATCCCCCTGCCCTTTCTGCATACAACGCAGGCGGGATTCAAGTCGCGTCGGCCACTGATACGCGATGTGAATAAGATAAAAAAAATCAAAAATGACTGCAATTGTGCAGCGCACGTGGGTCAACATTGTCTATAATGTAATGATTCAGCAACAGCAGGACAGCAGAGCACGCGACATTGGCGCCAGTGTATGAGGTGGTGAGATATATCGTACAGCGCTTCTTATACATCATCATCTTCATGTCTATACCATCATCGTCGTGCGGTGGCTATTGGGCCCTGTTGCTTCGTTTATCGAGAGGAGTTCGGCGCTATCAGGGCTAAAGCGACTACCACGGAACGTCTATCTATTCGTGCTGACATTTCTGGGACAAGACGAAATGGTCTGGTCGATCGTGTGGCCAGATTCCTTCGATTTGGACGACCAACAGAACGAGACCTGTCGCATCTGTGGCGTGAGGGCTGATTTTTTTGTGGGCACCGAGTACCGTACGGTATACGGGTCGTACGCCACCGACCGGGGGTCGTCGTTTCCGAGGGTGTGCAGCCTGGGATGTCAGCAGGGGGGAGACTACCTGGAGGAACAGACGGGAGAAGTTTGAAGGTGGTGGTCAATCGGCATCCGTTCCCTCTGACGCCCCCCACTGATCGTTGGTGGCATGGATGGTGGTGGTGGGTTGGGGCCAGGTAGCAATAAAAGGGATTGGCACTCTTTGATACCCAGATCAGATTTTGCGGAGTTCCGGAGTTCAAGTCACAATTTACGGACGTGGATACCACACAGCACTCCAACAACATGCATCGCCACAAACCCGACAAGAACAACAGCACCAGCACAAGCGGGAAGAAAACCTACGACCTATCAGCCGTAAAGGTAAAGAAGGAAACGATGTTCGAACCAGGGGAGCACAAGGCGGCATTGATGTTTGACAATGGTATTGTGGCATTGGTCTGTGGTGTCGTTGAATATCTGTGTCATTATCCATTCTTGGTGGCCCCTCGGGGCAGGTTTTATGTGACCTTTTACGGCAATAATATGAATGGTGACATTCTCACATTGAACATGAAATATGAAGAAGTTGGAGGGTCAGTGAATTGGGAAATTCGCTTTCAATGCCATGGGCAAATAAGACAAGAAATTGGGGGTACCTCACTTACCATTTTGGACCATCTCATGGTCTTCCTAGCCACCGTTGATATGGTGCTGTCTGTATATGATCGGAAGGCCATGAGGTGTACCATTACTACTACGCATTTACAAAATCATGGGGTTCTGCAATCATACACAAGATACAATCATACATAGTGGAAACAGTGGAAATACCCTCAGGAGGGAAACTTGTTGTTCCAACGGCTACGTCAGGTGCAAACCACCAGAACCCCAAACATTGCAGAGCTGGGACTTGCGCTGTTTTCGTCGTGCGCAAAAATCGACAGACTGGAAATAGTCGATGTTACATCACCCGCCAGATTAGGCTTGTTGTTTGAAGCGTGCTGTAGGGGGCTGGGTTATCATCAGTATGAGTATGACAATGTAGCCAGTATATACATTGGGTACCGGAGTGTCGGGGGGGATCGTTCTGATTGAAATGACGTCACATATCTGATGCATAACTGGCGTGTACAGGATCCACTGACAGATGATAACGTACTGATACATAATATGCGGAGCGTTGTGCAAAGTGCGCTTCGTGATCTCTACATCCCTGGTGCGTATCCGCCTGACCATCTACAGTTTCTATAAACCCGCCCTGACCAGGTATTGCAGATACAGGTGTGGTGTAAGACGGCAAAAGCGGATTGTATTACACCCAGCTGGGTAACGTACAGAGACCTACCCACCTACTACGGGACCGATACATACCCGACTATAAGGGCAACATGACTGTGGTGGGTGCTCATCCAGACACAGACGTAATCATCCAGCTCGTCGAATCCGAGGATGGTAGTATTTCCTGCGTGAATCTAGCGGGAGCACAATTCCTATCCCTGCCACCCAACACGGATACCCGAGAACTCCGCCATGAGCTGGCAAAGATAATACCAGTCACAAACTTGCACCTTATCAACGAGCGAGGTGAAACATTACCCGCGGGTTCAGGAGAGGATGTATGGGGTGTGATGAGAGGGGATGACGTTTTCATCCCCCCTGCACCAGAGAACTTCGTACCAATACGTGTACCCTCACCGTCCGACTGGATATGGGTATGAATCTTGGCGGCCACGTCATCTCGCTGTCAGTTCAGAACCGTGTGTGATAACGTCAGTACGTTACCGCCGCTTGGGTAGTAATTGGATTTGGTGTCTGTTTCGTGTTTCGCCTGGCTGCCCTGGTGTTTGCCTGTGGATAGGAAAGGCTTGCTAGAGAGGCCGGCTGTTTATCGTTCGCAGTCAGGCAATGGTCGTGCATTGTTGTTTGCTACTATAACCCGTTATGCCTATGCCTATGACATATATTTTGTAGCATATCCTGGAAGGTTTGCTTGCTACCTGGTACATGAGCAGAGCTACGGCGAGGTACTACAATCCGAGCATGCAACCATAATGGAAGATGTACGAAACCTAACCATGTCGTTGTGGACGACCTGGATGAATAAATACGGGAGAGACATTGTCACTGCAGGAAAATTAACGCAGCAGAATTTGGGTACCCAATCAAATTTGAAATTTGGCTTCTAGGTCGCTTCTCCGCTTCCAGGTTAGGGTTAGGGTTCTTCAACCTCTGAGGGTTAGGAGCGTTGGGGGGGGGGGATCAGTGCCGAATGAATGGTACAATTGTACGGTGCAGGACTGCAACCAGCAATCGTCAGTCTGCAAGAAGAAATGTGGACAACTGGCCTCCCGGCTGTCATGTATGATTATTAAAATGCAGCAGGATCTGAACCACCCATCTGCATCAACATCAATTGGTTTTCCCATCGATCATGGCACAGCTGTATTGATATACGGCGGAACGTATTCCGATGTGCCGGGATGGGATTTGATTATCAATCATGCGATGCAAAGCTACAGCGAGGTGACAGGTGACATTATAAGGAACAAAATACTCAGCGAAATAACTGGCGAGGTCACACAATTTGAAATGCATGTACGGGTGACACTGTACGGTGATACTGTACTTGACGAACATTTTTGGAAATTATGGATGCACTCCATTGCAGAAAAATTTCCATCCTTCAAATGGCTGGCCTACCGTATAGGTGACGGTGTGCTGTCACGTGACCCAACTGTGGTTGATAGCCAAACAATCACATTCAAAACGAGTGTGGTCATGTTGACTGACTATATCTAGTCCTGACCTTGCCCAACTGTGCAGTGACACCCAAACGTTTCTATCAGCTTGAAATTCGTGGTTATGCGATCGACCAATTTTGCCTGATGAGGAGACGACAAGTGCAGAGAATCAATCATCACAAGGAGCAGCAGCGCCCCAGGCGTGGGTGCTAGCACTGGAACAACAAGTGGGGAGCGCACTTTTCCCCTTGCCGCCACCGGTACTGGCGCAACTGCAGCACAATGAGAAAAGTTTATAGTGGTTTCAGCACTGTGTTTTTGCTTCTCCTGCTGCTTGCTGTTGCTGTAGGGTGTCCTGCTGCTTGTTTTTGGTGATGAAAAGCTTTTGTTTGTTGAAATACAGTAAATCCAAGTCAATCCAGGATAGCCCAAGCCAGAAGTATGCAAGGAGAAGAGAATCAGGATCAAAGCATGAAGGGCTGCAGTGTAAACAGTGAAAGATGATTGGATATTCACAGAAACTGCAACTCAGGTCACAAATGAATGCATATTCACAAAGATAGCTGAAATGTTTTTGAAAAGAGTTAGAAACCTGGCCCATGGTCACTCTCTCTCCATAGTGCCATCTCAGGAGATGTGCACTCTTTGTTTTGGGTCCCATATGTGCTGAGGTGGCAGGGCATGTGGCGATGAGGTCACTGCCATGTCACATGGGATCTTCCTACTTAGCTAGGCTGACCAGGAATTGAACCCAGGACCTCTCAAAAAGAGGTGCCCAGCCCCCTAGGGTGCATACCACTAGGATAGCTAAGAATTCATGGAAAAAAATAGATAAATTCATAGGCTCTACCTTGGATATGTCAGTTCTCAGTTAACTCAGGAAAACATGATTTGCTTCACATTGAAAGGGGATTAAGGGGTCCACTCCATATCCTGATTGGGTGTTTGGTTCCATAGGTCAAAATGTGTTATCACCAGTTTTGGTGGGACCAATACTAAGATAAAAGTGCATGGATGCTCAGTGCATCTCTAATACAACTAGAGTATGCCTCAAAGCAAAGGAAAAGCACTTTTTCTTACTCCCCTCTTGTGCTGTGGTGGCCACCACTGTCGCATTTCAGGAAAAAGGGATTTTTCTTTTGCCTTTCCTTGGTTTCCACACCTACTTTAAAATACCTATAGTTTCCCTCACACAGAAAAATGGGCGCTCACCATGGCTGGCGATCTTTTGCTGCTCTGTATGTAACATTTCCTACAGAGGACTCAGCGCTCATGGCGCTGCCGGGGCTCCTGTGGCTTGGTTGGGTTAGAATGGGAGCATGCCAAAACATGTGCATGTGCATCCCTTCCTCCAAGACGCAGCGCGACACAAACCCAACGCAAGACACAATATACACACTCGCATGGGTTCTAGGGCGAAGGGAGTCATAAAAAAAATTAATTTGCACCTTGGTGGGGTCTTGGTTCTGCTCAGTCTCTCCAGGCACCTGCGTTTCGGCCCGAACACGGCCTACTCAGCGACGCTGCGCGTGGGTATCTGCAGAGGCAGGAATGGGAGAATTATGGACGAATCCACGCAAAAACGAAGCGACGACACCAAAATCCGTCAAATGACGGCCTAGAATTTTTCTAAGACGACACACCTGAGCAGAATCCAATTGTGCATCAGAAGCACATTTTTATAAGAATTATAGTCATCTCTGGATTTTTTAAATCCAGAAATTCATACGCATAAAATGGCGCCGCGCAGGAGCGGCTCCTAGCGAAGCGCCGGAAAATGGAGAAATAATGGCATTATAAACGTATTGACGCGTTCCCGTGGGGGGCCGGCCACGGGACGCTGCGGTGACACGCACAAGTGAGCAGGCAGGCAAGGCACTACGCTCACAAGGGCATCAATACGCCTGTGTCATGTGACAAAGCGTTTCAGAATCCTTGCCACTCTGCAAAGAGGGAACGAAAGTATGTACAGCAACACATCAGGATATGTACACATGGGGTTAAGACTGGACTGGGGTAAGGGCATCCAGGGACAATAGACACTCAGTCCCGACTCATATCCCAATCCCAGGTCCGACCCTCTCAGTGGCTGATGGGGGCGGGGGCTCAAACACAACCCATGCCCTGCTCAGTCCGGACCCTGAAACCCTGCCAATGGGAGAGGTGTCCCGCACAGCCACAGGCGAGTTCCTGGGAACCAATGGGCTCCAAGGCCAACCGACAGTGGCTCCCTATGCTCCCTTAATGGCAGGTCCCAACTCCACTCTGAGCGAGAGATATGGCCCCGCCATTATCACCCAGGAGTTGGTAGCTGAAAATGGGCTGTTTCAGCCCAAACTGAAATTGGCTTGAAAAACTCCAAAATTGACCCCTCGTCCGGACCCGCCAGAGGTAGGGACGAGGCAACTGACCCTATGCCCTTCGAGTACGAACTCCCTGGAGCCCTCACCCAACCTGGTTCCCTCTGAGGTCCCGGCATCAGGGCAACACGGATGAGTCAAGTGGGGTCATGATGCCAAAATCACCAAAATTGGCGTCATTCCCACGCGCGGCTCGCTCGGCCAAGGTGAGGCCAATGGCTCACAGGGTAGGAGGCAGGACCTGGGACTTATATCTGAGTGTACAACTTGAATTTAGGTCCGGGCTCCCTATGGGCTTAGAGAAATGGGGCCGCCAATTGACCACACGGAAGGGGGAAATTGGGGTCCCAAAATTGGGTCATTTTGGCTGCTTGAAATGAGCCAAAATTCGGTGTGCTCCCAATAGTATATCTCCACGCCGGCTTGGAGATCGGATCCGCCATTCCATACGCGATCCACCGGGAGTCCAACGGAGACTCCCATGCCCTTGGCTCTCAAAGATCTCCATGCCACTCGGCGTGGTGACGATCCCAATTGGGTCCACAAATGCAAAAATGGCAAAATTGCCCATACTCAATTTGGCCTAGCGCCTTGACGAAGGCGGCTCCGCTTCGCCCACGTGGTGTGTGGACCATGGGGACCATTACCCATAACACCCATGTCATATATGGTCCATTGGTCCACGCGTCCGGCGTGCACGAAGGTTAGAACATGGGGCACGGCGGGCAGCAAAAGTGGAAAATTGCCCAAAATGGCCAAAATTGCGCACACTCATGGTTAGGGCAAATGAGGCACATGCCCGACTCGGACCGGAGTGTGCCATAGGATTGGTATCAAGTCATATATGTCCAACATATCTTTGGAGCGTCGCCCAACTCCTCCGGTATTGGGAATGGCAGGGTCGCCAAGTGAGCCCATGATTTGGGATAGTCCCAAATCGCCAACATGGCGGCCACGGTATGCCAAGCTCAAGAGGAGTTAATCGCCGGGTCCAAGATATGTTGGCGACCGAAGTATGTACCCTCATAACATACTCGGGTCATGATGTCAATTGAGCGCAACGTTGAGATATACGTTCGCCACTTGACATCATGACGAGCCAAAAATGGCAAAATTGGCACAAAGACACACAAAAGTGCATTGAAAGGTGCACAATTATATTATAATATCTTTGGCTCGGTTCGTGCAATCAACTAATCCTTCTAGACACAATGACTTGACACCATTGACCTTCGATCCCACATATGTGCTCCACTTGGGGCGCCTTGAAAGGTTACGAGCGCTGCTTCCCAAGTGGGCACATGAAAATATGGAAAAATGTAAAATACACACCTTGCTCCCAACGCATCGCTTCGGGATCACCACACAAGCTTCCCTTCACGAAGGTTAGGCTTGCAATTGACTGTAGGGAGTACGGAGAAGGGGCTTGCACAATATGAGGTCCATTGGCGGGCTTGTCTTGGAGCAATGGGCCCGCCAAATGGGCACGCAACACAACACATGGCACATACCAAATATTGCCCAAAAATGTAGCTCCCACCACGATATGTCATGCCCCTCCAAGGGCATAACTTTGTGTCAATCGCTCATAGGAACTCAAGGAGAGTTCCTATGCAACACCAACACTTGCGCGCTACACTCGAAAGTTATCTTAACGCACGCAATATCATGGTCATAGAGTTATAACGCAAACTCTACCCTCTTGACCATGATCCATTACACTAGCGCGCATGTGTAGAAACGCAAGGCATATGAAGCTTCCTAAATTACGTCGGGAGTATTGTGAATACATCCCACGTTTCCTTATCGTCAATACTCGCAAGCGGCACGAGATATGACCTTCACAAGTGGCCTCACGAATCAACCTTGTTTTGCCCATATCTTTAAGACAAATGGAGGGCAGGATAAAAGGGAAGTTGATTCGTGCATACGGAAGCACGTAGGTCCACTCGAAAGAGGTCAAATCAAGTGCGGGGATGTCGAAGTCGAAAATCCGATTTCGACATCCTGAAAAATTCGGATTAAGGTTGCGAGTATTAATTATGAAAATTGCGGAAGCATCCATGCAGTTCCTGGCGACTTTGGAGCCTTCGTGACGGATAACGTTAAAATTTCCATTATAAACAGTTAAACTGGCGGTTACGGTAAAGTCGCGAACCAACCGCCAGCAGTCAAAACAGTGAGTATCGGAACGGAAGCATAAAAATTGACGGAAACAATACGAAAATAAAACCCTGCTGATTTCTGATATTCCGATACACAAATCTCCGCTGGCGGTGCATCGGTTGCCGATGCGGGGCTTTACGGCACGGAACACGCCGTGCATGGGGTTAGTGGACCGGAGACCGGTTGTATGCCGTAACCCGGCCATGGGGTTCTGGGTACCGCTTCACCCCCCTCCTTAGAGCAAACCCTGGGGGGGCTCGATAACACCCACGCATGGCAGCGGGTACCCAGGACCACTCCCTGAAAAGGGGGGGGGGTGTCACATCCTCACTTCAGTTAGTCACAGTAAGATAGGTATCCCACAGTGGGATAGGTATGCTGCTGTAACAGCTCGTAGCACATGTATAGTATCAAGTATCAAGTCCCGGGTCCTGGCGGCGATTGTTCGGCATCCAAAGGACCCGTTAACCCATACCAGGCGCACCGGGTGCCGGCTGCTACGGTCACCACCACAGTGGCAGTGGCATACACGGCCAACATAGGCGTCACACGACGGCCGAGGTGGCCCCACAAGTCGAGAGCGACCACAAAGATCCATCAGGCTACCCCAAGCTTCCCAAGGCCCGCCGACTGGGGAGAGTCCCCACGGGTCCTTCCTCGGGCGCACCATGTCCATATCCATACGACGCGAGTCCAGAGTGCCATAGTCGAACTCCTTACGAACCCCAAATCGTAAGGGAACTCCTCCTTAAGGGATCGGGCATCAAGGCCGTCTTTTCCCTCGCCCTACTACCACGAAGCGTGGCCATACATGAGGGAGTCCTCATGCAGTGTGGGCGGAGGCGTCGACTCCTCAAACCACCAGTTTCCCAGGCAGACTGACCGAGGTCAGGAGCACCGGAGGCCACCATCCGAATGCAAGTGCGTCTGCAAATCGGTAGGCTCACACTGGGACTGACAGTGGCGGACCGCTGGGAGTGTAGTCAGGCAACTGGGCTTCCCGCCTGGCGCCATCAGGATCTCCACACATCACAGCGAATAGGGCAACATGGTATCACGGGCACTCAAACAGTAGAATCTGTAATCAAGTACTGGTCCAGGCTGGACCAGGCTGTAAGGATATGTACACGGCGACTCAAGGCGCCTCTGTATCCCGATTCGTGGTGAAAAACAGTCCATCCCTCAGCGATGGGCTGATGACACTTAACATACAGATGCACATATCCTGGAGGGCAGAAAAGCAAGCAACAATTTGGGTAAATAGGCGTGTAAACACACTCAGAACAGAGTGCCAAACCACGCCACGGTCAGGATAAGGCAAATGCAGGAGGATGGACAGGATAACGCCTGAGTTCAGGCATATATAGTCTCGAGACACACGTCGACTGGTCTGGATTCCGCAAATGCAATGGAACCAGACCACACACCAAAAATTCGCAATGCCGATGACAGCGGCATCCGTTGCGCAACGTCGTATGGGCTTCAAGGCCCCAAGAGCTCAAAAACATGAAGGTCAGTCGCCCACCTGGTTTCCCAAGGATTCAGCAGGGGGGGGGAGTGACGAGTAGAAGAAGAGAGGGGCCATCCTCCTCTGGATACAGCAGGGGGGGGTATATGGCCACTCTGTCACCGAAAGATGGAAGAGAGCAAGCAAGTAAGGGACGATTCGTCGGCCTCACAAGCGCTCATAACACATCAGGGGAGAGCTCAGGGCGCTGATCAGGCACCCCTGGCTGCAATCGCCCGGGTGAGTGCTGCCAAGTCCGAAACGTGGATCTCGGTCTTGTGCTTGCGGATGTACTCCATGAAGGGAGTATTGACCCGCGGCACGAACGAGGAGACGGGTTCCCAGGTGTCGTGGGACGGCCCATAGCCTCGCCAACGAACCTTGAACTCCAGACCTCCGGGTGCCGAGGCCTTCGGACGCTGAGCCAGGATCTTCTCGACAGTATAGTCGTCCTGCTCAGCATAGTCGTCGTCCGAATCGGCCTCATGTTTGGCGTAGTCCAGGGACACATGTCGGCCACGGAGGTCGGGTTCCCGCACACGGAGTTGACTCTCGTGGCGCTCCCGGAACTGTCCGTGACCCACCTTGATGCGGTAGGTGTCCTCACCAATCCTGCGGACCACTCCGCCGGGTGTGAACCAGGTCTTGGTGCGGTGGGTGCCCATGGGGCGGGGTCTGATCACCCACACCGGGTCTCCCACCCTGAACTTCTGCGCTGTCGAGCTCGGGGCGGACTTCTGACGCTCAGCATGCTCCTTCTCAAGCTGCTGGCGGATGTCCCGCGCCGTTTGCTCTTGCCGCGCGAAGAACTCCTTGGCATCCATAGCCATGCCATCACCAGACAAGGGAAGTCCCCTACCCAGGGGGTCCCTGCCAAACAGAATCTGGTGAGGGGACAAACCGCCCGGAGTGGGGGTGTCATGATGGGCCTTCAGAGCAGGCCACATCTCCTCGAACCAGTTCCGCCGTGGATTGGTGATGTGGATCTTGCGCAGCTTCTCGAACAGCTGCCGTCCAGCCACTTCAGCACGGCCGTTAGACCGGCTGAGATAGGCAACGCTCTTGGCATGTCGTATTCCCATGAGGGAACACATAGCCTTGAACCAGCCACCAGTAAACTGGGGCCCTCGGTCACTGCAAATGGTGCGGGGGATGTCAAAGACGGTCAGCCAATGACGAATCATCATGACTGCCACCTCCTTGGCAAGCAACCCCTTTTTGCGTGCCGGAACGGCCACAACGTAGCCGCTGTGGCGGTCCACACAGAGAACCACACAGTCAAAGGTCTCTTTGCCAATGTGCACTTCGGGCATGGAGAAGACGTCCATGGCCACGCTCTCCATGGGCTGGTCAGGAACCGGGGTCCATTGGGGTTCCCCCTTGACGTTCCGGTTGTCGGGATTGCAGGCCTGACAGACCGAGCAACCCTTCCTGACCTTCTTGATGGCGGTGTAGAGAACGATATGGTCGATCTCGAACCGACGCTGCATGTCAAGAGCTTGCTTCTTGACCCCTGGGTGCAGCATGTGGTGGTGCCAAGCTTCACACAGCTCGAGCACCCGGGACTCTGGGACTAGCAGCTTACCATTCCGGTAGAGCTTGCCATCTTCCTCAGTCAGCCCCTTTGGCCACTTCTGCCCGTCATCAGGGTCGGTCACAGCCCTATACTCGGCCGCAAAGGCCTCAGACTTGGCGTAATCGTCGGTCCAGTCGTCCTGGAGGCAAGACTCTGGGAAGAGGTGCTTGTCGGACTCCACTCCCACAGGGGGTGCCGGACCGGGCCTTCCGCCCGCGGCACCCACAGGGGCGAGTACACTGACCGTTCTGCTCACCCTCGAAGCGAGGGGGGCATCTGCGGCCATGACGACGAAGCATTTGGCACCCTCCTCCTCCATCAGGCGCTCCATTTCAATGATCTTCTTGGCTTCAGCGGTCTCAGCCTCATCGCCATGGGCAGAGATATCCTGCATGCCCTTGCTGGCGGGATAGGCCCACCTACTGAGACAGTCCGCCACGGTGTTATCCTTTCCAGGAATATAAACAACCGTAAGGTCGAACTTGGCCAAGGTCTCGTGCCATCTTGCCCGTCGGGAGGCGGGACCTGAGGGGGTGTCCACGTGCTCCTTGTGCCACGACTGCAGACTCTGATGGTCGGTGCAGACGGTGACGGGATGGAGGGCTATGTACCCAGCCCATTTCCTGAGAGCCATGACGATGGCATACGCCTCCTTTTCACGGGGCGTCCACGTCCGTCTCTGGCCTTCCGCCAGGACTCGGCTCCAGAAGGCCACGGGCACGTGCCTCCCATCGTCAAGCACTTGCTCCAACACAGCCCCAATGGCGTAGTCGGAAGCGTCGGTGCGCAGGACGAACCCTCGGTCGGGATCCACGAGGTGCAGACCCACTGCGGATAGCAGCGCCTGCTTCATCCCCTCAAAGGCCCGGTCAGACTCTTCAGTCCAGACCAGAGCCTTCTTGGACCCCTTCTTGGTCTCCTCTCGGTTGCCCTTGAGCATGGTCGTCATGGGGGCTGCATACTCGGCATACATTTTGATATACCCCGAGTAGTAATTGCAGAACCCCAAGTACGCCCGTAGCTCAGAGACCGTCTTGGGCTTTTCCCAGTGCTCAATCGCAGCCACCTTGCCAGGTATGGGCTTTCGCTGCCCGTTCCCGACTACGTGGCCAGCGAAGACCACCTCGCTTACCGCAATGGTGGCCTTGTCACTGCTGCCCGTGAGTTTGTGCCGAACCAGAAGGTCCAGCACTCGAGTGACGTCCCTCTCGTGTGCCTCCAGGAGCTCCTCGTAGCTCATGCTGGGGTCCCCGGACGCGATGATCACGTCGTCCACGAAGGGGTCCGCACAGTCGCGCACCGGCTCAAGCAGGTTCTCCAGCATCCGCTGAAAAGCCGCATTGCCGTTGGTAACGCCCATAGGCATCACCTTCCACTGGAGAGGTCCAAGTGGGGTGCTCATGGCTGTGCAGGCACGGGACTCTTCGGCGAGAGGCATCTGATGATAACCATGTTTCAGGTCAATCACCGTGAAGATCCTCCGCCGGTGTTGTTTTTGCAGCATATCCTCAATGAGGGGCAGCGTATAGCTGTCGTGCTGCGTTTGGGCGTTCAGGCCGCGGTAGTCGACCACGAGCCGCCACTCACCGGCAACCTTCTTGGGGACGACGAAGCAGGGAGAGGCCCACTCGGAGTGGCACGGCTCAAGCCAGCCTCTCTGGATGAAGTCACGGAGGATCTTCTCCATGGCCTCTTTCCTCTCGCCCCTTAGGGCAAACTCCCGGTGACGATACACACGGGGGTCCTGCTTCAGTCGTATCTTGGCCTCGCCATACGGTCCACGCACCGGTGGGGGGAACACAGGCTTGCCGCTGAAGAAGGTATCACCATACTTCTGCTTCAGCCTGGCCCTTAATGCCTGGATCTTGGGGCAGTCATCGGACTCCGCCTTGGCTTTTCCGGGCACTTGAACCACGGAGCTTACTTGAGGGGTAGCGACCCCGCTCGCTTTCGGCTCAGGTGGTCTTCCCAGGTGGCCCAAAGGGCCATCTCTGGTCTTGCCTCGGAACAGATCGCCGTAGGTGGGTGGGTTACCGCCAGGCGGCTCGTCTTGGCTGGACATGTGATCCAGCACCCTCTGTACGAAGGTGTCCCCGTCATAGGAACCAGAGACGATTGAGTCCACTTCCCACCAGGCTTTGTCCTGGCCTTTGCCCTCACGCTGGTTTCCCCAGTCGTGAAAGGGCTGATCCATATACCCCTGAACCAGATCCCACTCCTCTTCAGTGAGGGGGTCTTCGGAGTCCGATTCTTCGATGTCAACTTGGGGAACCGCAAAGCATTGCCGCCATGGCTCTGCTATGATGCGGTTGACACACACGAAGTCCGTGGTGTCGGCCTGATCGAGGCCCCCATCCACATAGTGGAATTCCGTTGGCCATCTCTGGGGTGGCATGGGCTGTCCCTTAGCGTCCTGATAGACACTCTCTCCAGCCGGTAGGACGACCTTTTTCAAGGTCATGTTGGTCAATGAGGCTACCCAATGTCGGGTACTTTCCTCTTCGGTGCATCCCATAGGAACAACCAGCACTGCCTTGGAGCGGTCCTTGCGAATCTTCGCTATCGCTCTTGGAATGTCCCAACGGGGGCAATGGATCCACATCAAACCCTGATGCGGACCCCAGTGCTTCTTCCACGCAGAGTCCTGTGCGCTCCAGTACTTCTCACACACCCGCAGATGGGCGGAGGTTCCTGAGGAGAACGCATCCAGGGCCAGATCCGAAGCTCCCAGGTCCGCGACCACTCGGTACGCCACTTCCGGCCTTACGCCGTACTCCTGGTTCGCTGGCCCAGTAGGCTCAGTGTCCAGCGCGGCCACTTCGAGCTGATTGCGTTCGGGGTGGATCCATTGGCATTCCACATGGTGCTCAGGTGACGAAAGCCACGAGAGTTGGTCGTCCTGGTACAGGGTCATGGAAGCCTGGGCCGGGAGGACGCCGGAGTCCGTCTCCATCATGAAGTCGTACCCGACGATCATGTCCCAGTCCATCTCGGCCTCGTAGAAGCTACCGTGCAGGAGGATTTCCTTGCCGAGGTCTGGGCGGCTCAGCTCACGATGGTTCACGAACTGCAGCCCAATGGCCGCTTCCTTCGTGCCTCCCACCATGTACTGGCCGTTCGCCACCTTCAGCCTGACAGGTTTCCGACTGTCGGTAAGACACTCTGGCGGAAGCAAGCCAGCCTTGACCAAGCTGACTTGAGCTCCCGTGTCGACCAACACGTCGAAAACCTTTTCCACTTCCCCGCATAAGGCACGGACCTTAAGATGCAACTGTCGCTCGCGGCCGACACGGCGCACGGCGTGCAAACTCAGGATCTCCGGCCGTTCCAGAAGCTCAACAAGCGACTGGTGCAGGTCGTGGACAATGGGCTCAGGCTGCCCATCTGCAGCATCCAGCTGCGGTCCGGGTGATCCTCCGATACTCTCGGAAAAATCCTGTAGTACATCAAACACGTTCTTGGTCGCGAAGGACGGACGGGCGCAAGGGTTCGTGCCTTCACTTGCCCTCACCCCGCCTCCGCGACTGGGCGCCAGACCGGGCCTTCCGCCCGCGGCAGTCCCCTTGTGTTTACCGACTCCCGACAGGGATGGATCGGCGCTTCCCACGTCACCATCCTGCGACCGCCCTAGCTGGGGCCCTTGGCTGCAGGGGCTCCGCTAGGGGGCGTCGGTTGTGGAAGAGGGGGTGTTCTCCTCGGCCTCAACGTCGTTGATGCCCTTCTTTCTTCCCCCTTTACCTCCTCCTTTACCCTTCTTGTCCTTGTCCTTGTTCTGGTCATTCTGGTTGTTCTCCTTGTTCTTGTTGTCCGACCTGGGGACCCAGTTCCGCTTGATCTCCTGGATCTCCTTGGCCAACTCGGTTCCCACCGACGACATCAGCTTGGCCAGCTCGTCCTTGTCCACCTCCATCTTGGTTTCGCGGATACCCGCGGGCGCACGCTTCTTCGACCCGTGTGCCTTCTTGTAAGCCTCCGTGTCGGCCTTGTGGACGGGGCATGTTCGGTGGTCATGGTTGAAGCCTTTCTTCCTCCCATAGCACACGAAACAGCCCTGCGGGTGAGCTCGTACGAACTCCCCAAAGGACAGCGGAGGGTCGCCAATACGGCGAGGGTCCCTCTTCTCCTGCTTCTTCCAACCTGGCTGCAGGGGCTTCCAGTTTGCTGGCTTGGTCCCCGCGCTCAGGTTCTTGGCCACGAAGGCACACACGGCCATTTCGGCGGGCTCATCGTCGTCGTCATCGTCGACGAGAGTCTCATCGCCGCCGGCTCCCGCTGGGTCCATGGCAGATTCCCCGCCAGGCCCCTCGCCAACGTAGTTGACGTCGCGGTCGCCGGGCCTCAACCCGCTGGTGTGGTGGAGGTTTCGGTACTCCTTGAGTACTTCCTCGCCAGCCCACTCCAGGATCTCGTCGCAGCTCATCCGCGCCGGGATGGGCTGCAGACGGATGGTCTGGCCGCTCAACTCACAGTCGTCAAGGCGCCAAATCGCGGTCTTCTCGCGATCGCCCGAGACGGTGATGAGAAGAGCGTTCCGCAGGGAGTGCCGTTTGACATCCCGGGCCACGTTCTTCTTCGCCCAACTCACCACGTTCGTATGATACTCCTTGGGGAGCATCATCTTGACCGTGTGGTTGGACTTGGCCCTCTTGGATTCCTCCTTGGTGACCCTCTTGATCCACGCTTCCGGTAGCATGGAGAGCAGGCGAGCCTGCTCGTCACCCTCGTTCCAATCCTCCACGTTGCGGCGGAAGAGGGTGTATTTCCCTCGGAAGTCACGCCATTCCCGTAGGCGGATCTCCCGTCCATCATGCTCAAGCTTGATGGACTTCCAGCGCTTGGCAGCCACCTGCGGAGCGTCCACCCGCTCCTGCTCGTTGAGCCACTTCTTGGCGTCCTTGAGGGTCTTGATTTTCCCCTCCTTGGTCGCCACGAAGTATAGCTCGCCGAGCACTTCCGGCAGGCGGTACCTGAACCGTTTGAAGACATATCTCTCCGCATCCGCGGGAGGTTGGTCTTCAGTGACGGCCAGCCCCCAATCGTCCAGCTTCTCCAAGAAGCGGTCGAGGTTGAGGGGGTTGCCGTCGTACATGGGGGGCTTGATGTCCTTCAAGTCTTCCCACACGGCGGCGTCCGCGGCCTTAGAGACCATGAACGCCGGCCGCGAGGTCGACCGAGGTTCCCATCGGCCTCGCCCACGGACTCCCACGGCCGCCACGTCCATCTCCTCCATGGAATCCCTGTGGCTACGCCGCGGTTCCTCCACGTACGCTGAACCGAAGTGTTCACGCCGTACTGCATCCATGTACGCATCCTCATCACGGCGCCGGCGGCTGCGTTCAGCGGCCTCCCGTCGTACACCACGCGGCGGGCTGATGTCGAACTCCTCCAGGTCCAGGTCCAGGTCCAGGTCCTCACCTTCACCGACATCCCACTCCACGTCTCCCCTGGGGACCTCATCCCTGAGTCCACCATAACGTCCTCCAGCCCTGGGGATTGGCGCCGGGGCTGGTGGCGGGCGTCGGGGGCGTACAGGCGTCCGCGGTGGAGCACGGCGGTTGTGGTAGTCCGCGCTGAGCCACTCATCGCGCCATTCCTCACTGCCACTGCCGGGCGGCACGCGCTCGTTGCGGCGGCCCGCGCTGTGGTGAGAGGGGGCGGTGAGAGAGGGGGCACTGGCGCTGGGGCGACTCCTGGGGGCTCCGCCGGGGGCGTGGGGTCTGCCTGGACCTGGTCCGGGTCCCCAGTCGTCGTCCGACGAGCCTGACTCCAGGGGTGGGTGGTCGCTGCTGACTCTCCCACGGGCTTCCAGCGCATCCAGCCTCTCCTGCAGGCCGCTGACGACGTTGGTCAGCGACTTGGTCTCGGCTCTGGCGATGTCCAGGTCCTTCTGCGCGCGCGCGGCGACCGTGGAGATGCGAGCCATCTCGCTCTTGCCCGTGTCTACCTCCAGCTCGAGCAACTGGACTCTCCTGCGGAGGTAGACAATCCACCACCAGGTGGCATCCGGGTCGCCGTTCCCCGGTGGGTCGTCGGGGTCCCCAGGGGGTCCTCCAGGAGGGCCTCCGCCGGGTCCGCCCGGTCCAGGGGGTCCTCCCCCGCCCGGTGGTCCGCCTCCAGGGGGTCCACCTGGTGGGCGTCCTCCAGGGGGTCCTGAAGGTCCTCCGCCAGGGGGTCCCGGTGGGTCTCCGCCCGGTCGCCTCGGTGGGTCCGAGGATGGGCGCGTGATGCCGAACTCCATGTCGTCATCTTCGTCCATGTCGCCCCACCTGGGCGTCTCGGTCACGGAGGACTCGGAGCTCCGGTAGGGAGGAGGGGGATCCTCATCCTCACCTTCCATGGGGACGTCTCCGCCACCTTCGCCCGTCCAAGCCACCACTTGGCGATGTCGACGGCCTCGTTCATCCCCGTCACTGGCGGTGAAGAAGGGGTCACTGTCGTGGGGGTGCCCACCCGCTGGCCTCCGCGGCCTCTCGGGGGTCTTCCCCTTGCCCCTCCTCCGTCGACGGGCGGTGGTGCTACCGCTCCCACTGCTGCCCGTGTCCGCCTCATCCAGCTTCATCCTGGAGGAGGCGTCCCCTTCGAAAAGCCTTCGAAGGGTCTCCACTCGCGATCCTCCCGGGGGAGTCTCGTGGCGGAGTTTGGCCTCTGCCTCCTCCATTGCGGCGGCGGTGGCTGCGGCAGCTCGCGCTTCGGCCTCTTCCCGAGCACGAGCCGCCTCGGCTTCCCGGGCCTGCAGCAGCTGCGCCTTCTGCGCCTCCAACGCCGCCAGCTCCGCCTCCGTCTTGGCCTTCTCCTCAGCGACCTTCCGTCGCGCGGCTTCGATGGCTTCCTTCTTGGCGGCGTCCTCCTGGGCCTTAGCCGTCGCTGCGGCATGGGCCCTTTCCTCCGCCTCCTTCTTTGCCCTCTCTTGGGCAAGCGCCTCCCCCAGCGCCTTCACCTCGGCCTCCTTGCAGGCAATGGCCTCCTGCGTCAGGCGGGCTTCCTCGTCGGCTGCCGCCAACTCACCGTTGACCTGGGCAGTTGCTGCGCTGTGGGCGGCTACGGCCGTGAGACCAGCCGCGATGGCCGCCACGGTGTGGGTGTGGATGGCCATGCCATGCGCCCACTGCGCAGCTTCCTCCTGGGCGATGCCGGCGGCGCCCTCCACAGCAGCGCTGTACTGCTTGGCCCGTTGCCGGGCAACCCGACGGTTGCAGGGCACCCCACAGGCGCGCTCACAGGCGCGCGCCACGTCCCTTTCGGGAGCGACGCTGCTGCTGGAGCTGGCCTGGTCGGCCGGCGTCCTCCCGCGGTGGGCCGACTCGATGTCGCTGCTGGGGCCTGCTGAGGCCTGCCGGGCCTTCAGGAGCAGCGAACGGGGCTTGGCCTGGGTCTGCTTGGCGACTTGGATGTAGTCGCCAAGGGTGGTGGAGCCGGGGTGGCGTCCACCATTGGGCCGTTGGGGACTGGGGGCTGGGGTTCCGCCCTTGGCGCCTTGGGCGGCTTCGGCAGCCAGGGACTCCTGGTACTCCCGCCACCTCCGGTCCCTCTTCCTGTCCCCGGCGGACCGCTTCTCCGTCCCCGGAGACGCGCTGCTGCTGCCCTGCAGCCTGCGCTCGCTCCCCGGTTCCGGGAACTTCCTCTCGATCACGTCCCACAGGGAGACGTTGATCGAGGCGCCCGACGGGTAGGCGTTGGGGTCCTCGTCCTCCTCAATCCTGTCGGGGCGCAGCCCTTCCCCGGGCCTGTCCGGCCGGGTCCACGCCCTCCAGCGCCTCTGCTGGTGGCGGTACTCGTACCCCTCCGCCCGCAGCCAGTCCTCCACGGCCTGCAGGCGGTCGGGGGCGATGTCCGTGCGGAGCTCGAAGCTCCTGGGCATCCCCCCTTCGCACTGGGGGTTGCTGTGGCGGTAATGCTGGTCCCAAACCAACCCACGCAGCAGGCGTGCTGCATGGGGGTGGGGCCGCGGCCACGTCCTGCCCGCTTCCTGCCAATTCACCATGGCAGCGGGGGCGTAGATGATCTTGAAGTCCTTGATGTGCACTTGTTCAACTCAACGAACTGGTTGTGGTTGTTGAGGAGGGTGCTGCAGCACTGGATTGGAAGTGCGGCTGGTGCTGGTCAGCCGGTGGTTGTGGAGGTGGTTGACGCGGCCTTGCTGGTCGGCCGTTGGGACTCCGGGTCGGCCGATGGGGCTGATGCAGGAGTCCTGGTCTGTGCACCTCTTCCACGGCTGCTGCGCGGTCAGGGCGGTGCTCTTGACGGCGCTGCGGGCTCCGTGACGAACTCGGCGCTGTCGCTGAGTGGCGCTGCGAGCTGCTGCGCTGCGCTGCGAGACGCTGCGCTGCGCTGCGAGCTACGAGCTGCGCCGCGCTGCTGCGACGCGCTGCTCGGGGTTGGTGGCCCCGAGTGGCACGCGAGGGTTGGGTAACCCCGCGGCGGTGAAACGCTTTTGACGCGTTCCCGTGGGGGGCCGGCCACGGGACGCTGCGGTGACACGCACAAGTGAGCAGGCAGGCAAGGCACTACGCTCACAAGGGCATCAATACGCCTGTGTCATGTGACAAAGCGTTTCAGAATCCTTTTGAAGGATATTTGGGGGGGAGGGGGCGACCTCGAAGCTTCCCTTCGGCATGCACACCTCAAACCCCAAACCCATGAAGGCGAAGTCTTCCACTTGCATTCACGATTGTCCAAAGGATTCTGTGATCCTTGCCTCGGCCATGACACAATCTGGCGTCCTGGGCAAGGAGATGAAGGTATATGTAGACAAAGTATATGTAGACAAGTAATATGTACAAGTAACAATTCTATACTATAAAATAGCATAAAAAAGAAGACGAAATGAAGGCGACGGCGTCGCCGCCATCAGAAAATCTGACGACTACGAGGCGTCGCCATCAGGATCTCCACTGAGATCCTGCCCAAACTGGGCCAACCAGTGGTTTTTGGGCGAAAAACAATGAAATAAAATGATTTTTGAGTCAAAAACACTCATTTTGCGCGTCTCCCCCCAACGCGTAGCGTAAGCGACGCGACGCGTTTCTGCGCCAATTCAACCTACATATGAAAAGGCCCACTGTTGGGCTACGCCATAGGCGTCTGAGCGATTCCTGGAATCGCCTCAGCAATTTTTGAAAAATGCGTGAACGCGCCTTTTTTCGCAAAAATGGACCTTCGCGGAACGCCGCGAAAAAGGTCACGCTATAATCTTTTATTCCTAAAAACGATAAAACAATAATAAAATTGCCTAAAATCTTTAGAAATCGAGGAGTAAATCCTCGTTCTGGAGCTGCGTCGCGCAGGCGACGACTGTCGTCGCCAGCCCAAAAAAGACGTAAAATGTCGATTTCTGGGGTATTTTACAGAAATCCCACAGAAATCAAGATGCCGTAGCATCGACAGGAAAATTCCTGATCTGGCCTGGCGAAGAGCGCCACAGGCTGTACAGCGGGTATGGGTGAAGCACCCCATACCGCTTCAGTATGTCTCACGTAGTCTTGAAAATGACGAGACACACATTAATAAATAAACATACAGATTCCACCCACACTAATAGAAGCTTCAAAAATTCAAGAATTCGGATATCAACGAAAAAGACTTCAATGAATCAGGTATAAACTACAGGTATGCTCGTCTCGTATGCCGCATACACATTGCTCGTCTCGTGTCTCCGTGAACGAGTCTTGTAGCAGTGCTAACAACGATAGGACGCGATAGAGGGATTGATTAGAAAGATTGCAGATGATTAGCAGTCAGATCAGGGTGATTAGACATACACACAAGCGCATAGCAACGGCCTTCGCGTGCGCCCCTCACTTGCTCTCTCTCTCCAGCGGTAGGCAAGGTGAGTAAGCCCAGGCGGGGCCACCCCCTGGTGGAGTTCGTGATTGTGGTACGGATGGGCAGGTGTGCCCAAAACCGTCGTGCATACTCGCGCATGCACACACGCATTAAAGGGTAGGCCACGCGAAGTGCGCACGGTAAACCTTGTTTAGGCTACCCAGGGGCTCCTTGGTACGTTCTTTAAGAGAACCTGAGGAGTCCCTTAACGCTTGCTTGCTTGACAAGGGTAGCTGATTCATCAGCGTGTTTGCGGACAGTGTATTATAGGTCACTCTGAGAAGCGTATAATACGTGGAGAGTTGCTTGGTTCCTCCGCCGCAAACGCCCTTTCATTTGCCTTTGCTTTACAGGTGGGCAGGTAGGGTGATTGGTGCAGCAGCATACAATTTTTTTCATGCCCTGCTAAACAAGGGCGCAGATCACACAAACAAGTAACTCCCCTCTGCCTGTGGCAGAGCAGGGAGTCCGACTCCATCGACATCTGCGCCGTGCACGCACGAGCACTCCTTCCCTCCAAGCCCTAGCAGGGGAAACGCGTTGTGGCGTCCCCTGTTAGGCCACAGTTGCTTAGCAGCGCTGTGTTCTCTTGTCATTTCACAGGAGGGTCGTTAGGACCCACGAGACCTTTGCCTTCGCAACGCCCAGTAGAGTGTGCGTGTAGGAGTGGTAGTCCTGAGTGGGGGCTTGAGCCAGTTGCCCCAGTGCTCGCCCACCAGGATGGTGCCACTGTAGGGTGTGTAGGACCTGTAGTGCGTGTGTCACGATCCCACCCGTTTCCTGCAATTTGAGCAGGGTTGATGGGCTGTGGCAGTGGTTAGGTCAGTGTTTTGGCCATTTAGCAAAACCGCGTTTTCATGCCTTCATAGCTTTTGGCCACCCCTCCCTGTAGTAGACAGATAGGTAGGGAAAACAATACCTGGATTAGTACGCTGGGTATTCCCCAAAGGTTTTGCGCCAGCACAGAAACTGGGCGCTTAGGGGAGGGGAGACCCGGGGCGTACCCCGTGGCATCAATAAGCCAACCCTCCAGGTTTAGGGAGCCTGCAGACTTGGGTATAATTAGGACACCACTTCTGCGACTTGCTCTCAGGACCTTAGGAGTAGCACACTCACACATACGCTTTGGCAGGTAAGGGTAAGGTTCAGTCCCTAGCTTTGATCTTGGAGGCAAGCGTCTCAGCGAGCCTCAGCAACTCACCAAGGTTGTTCTGGGACAAGTAGTCAACCAGAACTGAGTTTAGGCGTCCCTCAGGTAGAACAAATGCAGAGAAGGGCTCCCAGGTGGCCTCTTCGACTCCAAACCCTTCCCAGAGGGTGAGGAAGCGCCAACCCTGGCGATAGCGGTGGCGTAGGACAGACTTCACCAGGTAGAAGCCCTCCTTAGCCATCTCCTCGGCGTTCATGTCGGGGAGTTCACCTTCAACTTCCATAGGGCTGGCTGCCCCTTGTAGGTCCAGAGCGGCGATTTCCTCGTCGTTCAGCTCCCACTCCTCCCCACAGAGGTCTTCAGGATCATGGTAGCGCTTCAGGTGTTGAGCAGCGCACACCAGGGTCCCCCCTAGACGCGGAGAACACCGCACGGTGATACGGTGTCCATCCACTGATAGAATCTTGTACGGCCCGAAGTATGGGTCATCGCTGGTGGAACGTGGCCAGGCGGGTAGTCGACTGTGGTGCACCAGCACCCAGTCCCCCTCTTGGTAGGTGGCCGGTACTCGGTGCTTGTTCTTCTTGTTCCACTGACGCTCCCTCACTTTCTGGAGCATAGCCTTGGCCTTGTCCACCTTCGCTTGTTGCTCTTGGACCCATTCACCCACAGAAGAATGGGTGTCCTCTGGATAGGGGGCATGTAGGAACCATGCCGGGCGCCCTAGGAATAGCTCATGGGGCGAGTAGCCAGTAGCTGAACTCTCTTGGGAGTTCATCATCAAGGATATGACGGGGAGTAGTCTCACCCAGTCTCTGGTGCGCTCAGTTTTGCACCATATCAGTACATTCTCCTTCAGGACACGGATCTGTCGCTCACATAGGGGGTTGCTCGTGTGAGAGTAGGGAATCCCCGTAGACACCTGGACATTGAGGGATCTCAGGACCCTCTTGTACTATCCAGTGTCTGAGCGTACTCGTACGTCCTCATCGGAGTTGATCTCCTTGGGCGCCCCATAGACACAAAACCACTCCTCCAGGAGTATCTTGATAGTCTCCTCCCCGGTAATGTGCTTGGTACATGGGAACACCCTGGTAAACCTGGTCAACCCACAGGTTACCACGAGGGCGAAGTCATAGCCCCCGAACTTCGGCATCTCCGTGTAGTCCACGTATAGAACACTGTTAGCACAGTGACGGATGGGCAGGGTCGAGTAGAGACCTCTGTCCCTGATATCCCCTGGTTTACAGGACCTGCACGGGCACTTGTCCACGATAGGCTGGAGGGTCTTCCGCAGTTGGTCGTCAGTCCACGTAGTGTGGAACCACTGCTTGAACAACCTCAGGGTGCGGTCAGCACCCACATGACCACTGGACTCATGGGTCCACTTCAGCAACGCTGGGACTCGGTCACTAGGCACCACGATACGGTCCTCGTGCCATAGGTAGCTCTTGTCCCTCTTCCACTGGTCTTGGTTGACCAGGAGGGGTTCAAGGCGTTTCTTCAGGCGCTTGTCGATATCCCCGAACTCCTTCAGGTACTCCGATTGTTGGAGTCCATCCAGGGGGCGTATCATCGTCATGTTGAGGTCCAGGTGGACGTCCATACGGCTGAACGCCTCCTTAGCCAGCGCTTCAGACCGGGCACCAATCAGGGCGTCGAAGTTGTTTCGGCTGATGTAGTCGGCACACTCGTTCTTCACTCCCTGAATATGGTGTACCGTCAGCCGTAGTTGACTGAGGTAGGTCCACCAGCGCCGTAGCTTGGCCTTCTCAGGTGGGGGACCCTTCTGGAAACTGCGGACTGGTTCTTGGTCGCACAGCCAGACCACAGGGTTACTCCCCAACAGTCGTGCTTGTGAGGATAGCACCAGCATACCCGCGAGCAATTCCTGCTCATAGGTGGAGTAGTTCCCCCTGGCCTGGTTCCACTTCCAGTTCCAGTGGCCCAGAGCTACTAGGACCCACTTGTCGTCAGGGTAGCTGTGCTTGAGAGTTCCATCTCGGTTGAGACCTTCCGTCCCCCATTGGGAAATGGCCGGGTCGAACTCCTCCTTCTCTAGTGCTTGCCATTGGAACAACGTTCCACCACCGCCCACATTGCTGGCATCGGTCACCAGGATAATCTCCCCTTGTGCCCTAGGCACGCCCAAGCACTTAGCGTTGGCTACCTTGTCTTTGAGCTCGTCAAACGCTTGTTGCTCTTGTGGGCCCCAGCGCCAAGTAGTACTCTTCTTGATCAAGTTCGTCAGAACGGCGCTGGTATAGGTGAAGTTCTTGATGTGGCGGCGATAGAAGTTGCACGCCCCAATGAAACTGCGTACATCATGAAGTCCTTTCTTGGGGTCTTCGTGTCGTACCTTGGCATCCATCAGGGGTTTGGCCTTAGAGGCCGCTGGGGTCCACCACCCATAGCCAACATCAAACCCCAAGTACTGCATGGTCTGCTGCATGAACTCACACTTCTCCAGCTTGAGTCGTGTGTGGTTCTCCTGGCAGACCGCAAAGAACTCACCCAAGAGGATTAGGTGATCCTCCTGGGTATTGGTCCCAAGGCATACATCGTCGATGTGAGCCTCCATCTGGGCACCACGGGATATGAGCTCCTGCACCTTAGGTCTCCTTCGTAGGATGGACAAGATCTTATTCATCAGCTCTTGGAATAGAGCGGGTGCGTTAGCCACGCCAAACCGCATGACCTTCCACTTGAATACCCTCCCCTGAGGGGTGATGAAGGCCAGTAGTTCCTGTGCATTGGGCGTCAGGTCCACTTGCCAGAATCCGCTTCGCTTGTCCATTTTGGTCTTGTAGCGACAGGAGGCTATCTTCTCCAGGGTAGACTCCATATTGGGAATGGACCCTGAGTGGTTCAACGTCTTCTTGTTCAGCTCTCTGTAGTCCACTACCAGCCGTTTGGCTGTAGACCCAGGTTTAGCCACCAGGAAACAGGGGCTGCAGTGTAGGGGGTAGTCCCCGTCCTTGGACTCCAGGACTAGGCCAGCGTCGATATATTCTTGTATCTGTCGCTCAATCTCGTCGGCCTGCTTTTTAGGAGCTGGATAGGGTCTCCTCCGGATCTTGTGACCCACGAACTCAGGTTTCAGCTTGAGGTCCATCTGTACCAGCTTGTCACATGAGGCTGGAGGGGGTAGTTCTCCGAACACCTCCAGATAGGTCCTTATAAGCTTCTGTACCCGCGGGTCCAATACCTTGATCTTGTCCTCCATGTCCTCGTCAGAGTGTAAGTTGCTTGCCCCCTGAATAGACGTCGGGAGGTGGTCCTCCACCGACTGTTCGCCCGTGGTAGTGTACTTCAGCCCTTGGTAGGCATATAGAAGGTCTTGTTCAACGATCTCCGCTGGACGATGGCAACATAGGCACGCTCGAGGGGGTTCACATACACATTCCTCCGAGAGGTCGTCCTCTTCTGGGGTCCTCACATGGGCGCCCCACACGCTCTTCATGAGCTTAAGATCTACCTCCCTTTGCCAGGTGGTGATCTTCTGTTCGAGGTCCTCCTTCAGTTGGGATAGGTCTCCCATACGTCCTTGCTTCAGTGGCCATGAGCTGCGGGTAGGCTTCGCGTAGCATAGCTTTTTCGCCACCAACTTCCTCTTGGAATCCACATACTCCCTGAGCCTGGATCGAGGGTCCAGCTCCTCGTCCACGGGGTCTTCCACCCTCATGGAGAGTAGGGGTTTCAGTGGGGCGACGTACTCGGCGTTCTCCACTTCCTCCACACAGGTCTGCACGAAGAAGGCGTCGTGCTCAGTTTCGTCATCTGAGTGGATAGAGCTAGGTAGCTCACATAGTCCACACTCAGAGATTCCATCCGTAACAGGTACATGACAGGGAGAGTTGGGGGCGTTGGTGTCAGTCACGACGTACTCATCTCCTCCGGGTGTAGTCTCAACAGCATCTTGAGGTCGTAGGCGATCCTTCAAGTCAGCCAAGGCGAGTCCATCGCTTTCTCGTTGTATAGCCTGGACCAGAGTCGGGTCCAGATCCTCCCAGGGAATGGAGGTAAGACCTCCGTCCACCACGCTGAGCATACTCCGCCATCCGGGCTTCCCAATAGGCGTCTTGCGTCCCAGAGGCACGTAGATGGCCTCATCAGGCAAACGAACAGAGCTGATAGCCAGCCTGTCCAGGAGGTTTCGCCAGTACTCGTTGCCCCCATGGGCTCCCCAATCGGGGGAACACAGGACCATACGGGAACGTTCCAAGGCCACCTTGGTCAGCACCTTCCCCAGTTCACTGAACCTGGGGTTCCCGTAGGGCATCCCGAAAGAGGGGCAGTAATATTTGTAGCTGCAGTTCTTCCCCTTGCTGCAGTAAAGGTCCAGTACATGTTGCTTGTCGCTGGCGAACAACTCCACACTCAGGTCTTCTCGAGAGTAACCCAACTCCTTCAGACCTTGGTCTAGGACTTCCCCCAATAGTTGATAGTCCTCAGTTTTGGAGGCCGCCATCATGTTCGAGGGCTCCTCCTTCGATAGTCTCAGGTGACTCGAGGTATGTTCCGACTGCTCCAGTGGCACAGACTCTCTGCCACTGCCGTGGTCCACGTAGAGGAGGTAGGGCGCTTGCAGCGTCAGGGATTGTATCTGGGAGTGCTGTACGAAGAATTCAGTACCCAGTACAAAGTCGAAGGCCTCAGTGTCCATCACATAGAACCGATGGGCGATAGTCCGGGAGCCCATAGGTACCTCCACTTCACAGTCCCCGCAGCTGTGCACCACATGTCCATCCCCCATGCGTATAGCCGCGGTGGTCATGGTGTTCTTCAGGCTCCCACAAGGTAAAATCTTCTTGGCCACTATAGATATTGTGGCGCCAGTATCCAATACCCCGAGGTATTCGCGTCCCTCCAGTCGGATACGTACCCAAAACACCAGGTCTTGGGTGCCACCAGAGCGTCCCCGTCAGAACTCCGCGGGACAGGTCACCTCGAACCCCTTGTTCCGCAATTTGCGGGCCATCCTCATGAAACGGCTCCTCTTCCTAGCGTTGCCGTCATCACCACCTTCATGCTCACGCTTGGCTCCTTGTTCTTGCTGGACCTGCGTTTGTGAGCGTGTGGTAGGACCAGACTGCCCTCCAGAGGGCTCGGAGTTCCCCCCTGGATTAGGGTTGGGGTTGCCTCCGTTCTTGTCCTTGTTCTTGTTGTCGGGCTGGCGGTTAGCGCCTCCTCCTCGTCCACCTTGACCCTTGTCGTGTCCTTGACCACGTCCTTTCGACTTGCCCTTGCCGGAGTCGTTGCCTTTGCCTTTGCCTCCACCTTTGCCTGAACCTTTGCCAGGATCTTCACCATTAAGCTTCGCCGATAGGCGTTGCTTATGGTAGCACTCATCCCCGTAGTGCTTCCGCTTACCGCAGAATGCACACGTGATGGTGCACCGGTAATGATCTGGCAGCTTCGCTTTGGCGCCGGTGTTCTTTTCCTGCTGCTTCCCCTGGACTACAAAGCAGTCACACAAATCATCACTCCACCTCACTCTACACTCATCGATCACCACTCCGCCACCACCGCCCCGCTTCTCGCCTGGATTACGATGACATCATCGAATACTTCATCATCATCAAGCTTGCCTGTTCCCATGCCTCCTCTCCCGATCACGAGCGCTTCGACATCATGGAGATTATCACAAGTTAACAGAAAGTTGATTTGTGTGCCTCACGAATTGCGCCCAAAACACCAAGGTTCACTTATTCCCATGCCTCCCCTCCCGAGCACAAGCGCTTCGACATCATGGAGACTATCACAAGTTAACAGAGTTTTGATTTGTGTATCTCACGACTTGCGTCCACAACACCACGGTTCCTTTATTCTCATGCCTCCCCTCCCGAGCACAAGCGCTTCGACATCATGGAGACTATATCAAGTTAACAGAAATTTGATTAGTGTGCCTCACGACTTGCGTCCAAAACACCACGGTTCTCTTATTCTCATGCCTCCCCTCCCGAGCACGAGCGCTTTGACATCATGGAGACCTTTACACTTTAACGAATTTAGGGTTTATGTCCCCCACATTGATATTTCATTCCCTTTCGTGTTCACCAACAACCCGACCTCACACCACGAACACACCCACGCTCACAATCACATCACTATCACTCCCACTACCCCACCACTACCCCCCCGACCCAATCGCCGGCGATCCCAACATCGAGCCTAATGGTGACAACAACAACACCACCAAGCCCCCCTTCATTTTTCTTCCTCACCATCCAAACACCACTAAACACCATCACCCAGTACTCTCTAAAACCACATTACAGATCACAACTCATAACACTGCCAAAAACATGCACAACATCCAAGCCACCATCCTCCACCACTTCAGCAAAGGAACAGACATTCTATGCCTTCAGGAAATTCCCTCCAACATTACCCTTGACAACACCCTTGGCCTCACCACCTTCGAAAACTATGCCCCTGACAAAACAAACGGCACTGCCATAATCGTCCACAAACACCTCGCTCCCTTTTGCCGCAAAACCCACCACACTAACATTCACGGTTGTCTCACTACCATAGACATCACCCTACCGGGATACCCCACATTTCGTATCTTCAATATTTATAAAACCCACATCCAATCACATCAACAACGCCTCGCACACGTCATCACCACTCTCCAGCAAAAAGAACCAATTCACCTCCTCATTGGAGACATGAACACTCACCTACAACCACACTTAGACACCGACAACATCAAACACCCAAAATCCTGGCCTTGGCTCTATGACCAACTACACCCCCCAACCCCAGACACTACCCCCCGGCTACATGACCTTTTTCGGTCCCAAAACCCCCATCTCCGCCAATGGACAAGGCCCCGTAACAAGCGCCTACCCGACTCCCAATCTCGCATAGATCTCATTATCGCTTCTTCCTTCTTCATCTCCATATTCAATCCACAAAATACCTTTATCAATACCACCATCAATAACTCCGATCACTACCCTGTCACCTCCACCATTAACATACCTACCAACCCACTAAACATCTACGACATTCCCCACGCAGACATCTACTACAGAAAACTCAACAAAGAAGAACACAGCAAATTTCTCCAACGCCTCCACTCCCTGGACACATGGACCCAAAATAACATGACCTCCATTTTAAACTCTCCCATCGACGAATTAATCGACACTACAAACAACATCCTCTGCTCTCTTGTCAACTCCTACAAGTTGGTCACCAACCAGCATCATTCCCACAAACCTACCAATATCGAAAAGGCCTTCACTCACCAACTCAACAACATCCA
The DNA here is from genome assembly GCA_964036045.1 of Eutreptiella sp. 'Long Island Sound 2002'. NCBI lineage: Eukaryota > Euglenozoa > Euglenophyceae > Eutreptiales > Eutreptiaceae > Eutreptiella > Eutreptiella sp. 'Long Island Sound 2002'. Next base: position 21,522,643 of record OZ038392.1, on the reverse strand, counting down.
ACCCTCCACCACTTTAACCTCCAAGCAAGCCAAGACACTTCAACACACCCTGGACAAATGGACTGAAAAGAAAAAACGTCAATCCCAAAAACGTCTCCATCACTCTCTCATTAAAGGACGGAAAATTAAAAAGTCTCTCAAAAACATCTTAACCCCCCGCTCCACCACACCCATGGCCCTATACGATACCAACAACAATCTCACCTCCGACCCCTACTCCCTCTGCGAATCCATGGGCCAGTGCCTCACCGCTTTAGGAGGACCCCCAGACTTCCAGATAGAACCCCAACTTATCGACTCCCTTATGGAGCTCTCCCCCTCCATCCCTCAGGACGCTCCTCACCCCGAATTCACTGAAATCTTCTTCAACACCTTGCTCTCAAACTCAAACCCAGTCAAAGCCCCTGGCTTTGACAACACCAACCTATACCTCTTCCACCTAGCTCCCAAACACATAAAGTCTCTCCTCTTTCACGTATGCTCCCACTTCATCACCAACCCCATTCCCAAACAATGGCTCACCGCTCGAATCTTCCTCCTCTACAAGAAACACGACCCCCACAACCCTATCAATTACCGACCCATAGCTCTTCTCCAAACAATTTATAAAATACTCGCCTCATATGCCGCTACCGCCCTAACCTTCTACGCCACCAAGTATAACCTACTCCACCACTCCCAATACGGTGGCATCCCCAATCACCGCACCACAGACCACATATTCACCATGATCTCCAACATCTCCCTCCACCCCGACATCTACCACCTCTACCTCGACCTCAACAAGGCCTTCAACTCCGTCCCCCACCAAGCCCTATGGCAAATCCTACACAACTACAACTTCCCCAAACACATTATCTCTCTCATCCAAAACCTATACTCTCATCCCGCTGACTATCCCACCGTCAATGGCTTCTCTCTTTTTGCCGCCATGACTATCAGGGGACTCCGCCAGGGATGCCCAATGTCTCCAATTCCTTTCAATCTCTTCATCGACCCCATAATCCGCAAACTCTCTTCCTTGCTCCCTTCTCACACCTTCTCCGCTCTGTTCTCTTTTATTGACGACATAGCCCTACAAACTGCCTGCCCCAAAATCCTGCACACTGCACTCTCCTTCCTCTTCAACGTAGGCCCAAAATACGGCCTCTCCTTCAACGCCACCAAATCCGAACTCCACGCCCTCAACAATGCCCCTCACCTCACCATCCGCATTTCCTCTACTACCCACTTCAGCACCTTCGATCAACATGGCAAACCACGCCAATATTACAAATACCTAGGGGTCTTCTTCTTCACTTCTCAACAAAATCAACAAATGTTCCTCCTCCTGAAAAACCTCGTCAACTCCTTCTTCACCAACCTCCTTCCTCTATCCTTATCACACACCGAACTCATCAAACTCTCCAATATTCAACTTATTCCTATCCTTGCCTACCGCCTCATCTACAATTCCCTCCCCAACAAACTTCTTGACACACTTGACCACTCCATTTGGCTCAACATAGCATCCCAAGGCAAACTCTCACTCCGCACTCCCAACAAAACCAAATATTCTCCTCGCCACACTCTTGGTCTTGGCATCACCAAAATATCACACATTACCCACACTCAAGCCATCAACCACTTTCTCCGTTACACATCAAACGAAGGTCCCCTCACATCCAATCGTTCTATCCAACACACCCTCTTCCACCGCGACCCAGTTTCTAACCTCCTGCAAGACATGCTCATCACCTCAGCCCACCACTTCTCCATCCAAACACACAACATTCCACACCACAACCCCTGCCAGGTCCGATCGCTTCCACTCAACTCAGCCATCCAAGTCGCCTTCCTCGACCACAACAACGAAAATTCAAATCCCTCGTTCCCGGGCACAACCATCCAACACAATCTCCACTCCACATCAGTCCAATTCTCCGACAACATCTTCCACCTTCACGACACCCACCACTTCTCCTTCATCACTCAAAAGGGCAACGAACTCTCATACTTTATTACTACTCCCACACACCCAATATGCCCAACCACACTGCAAGACTTCCCCATCTCACATACCACCACCCTATCAACCACACATTCTTTCCAGCTCAAATCCAACCAGAATATTCCCCTTCCCAACTTTTCACATCTGGATTATTGGGGCTGTCACGACTTACTCAACGCTCTCCAATCCAACACCACCTACTCTATCATCTATACCGACGGATCGGACGACCCCAACTCTTCCAATCTCTCTGGATCAGCCGCAATTATCTCCCTCCAACCCAACGACCACACTATCATTACCTCCCCCTCTCCCCTCAAAGGGTCATACCCAGCAGAAATCTACGCCATCATCATCTCCCTCCTCTACCCTCAACTCACCACCCTCCCCCAGCCGATCATCTTCGCCATCGACAACTTGAGCACATGCCTCACCCTAAATACCCTCCTTCACTTTCACTCTCCCCCCTTCACCACTAGCAACAACGCCTTTGCTCTTTGGTACAACCTCATATGGCATCTTCTCCAACATTTAAAACACATCGCCATCCTTTTCACTTGGATCAAAGGACATGCCGATTTCCCCGGCAATGACGCGGCGGACAGTGTCTCCAAATGGAGCACCACCCACTTCGATTACCTTCTCTCCCCCACAACTTCCACACAACTGGCCATTAACCAAACTCCACTTCCCGGCAAAATAACCTCTAAACTCACGAAACATCAACTCCCAACCCATCAACACAACAACATTCACCTCTCCCTTAGTAATCACTTCTTTCTCAAATCCTCGTGGTTCTCCACTTTCACCTTTAAGTGGGTGAATGGCCTCTTCTCTTGCAAGGGCTACCAACCCCACTTCATCCTCAACACCTACCTCTGCCCTCTTTGTAATCACCACCACCCCTTAGACCCCATCACCTTCATCACCGAATGCCACACTACTAACGCAATACGGAAAAAATTTTTCAACACTTGGAATGGGCACTTCCACAACACCATCATCACTTGGTGGGCCACCGCTTCCAAAGGCGACCGCCGCAACTTCATTCGAACCCTCATACCCAACACACTCAGCAATCAGTTACGCACACCCCCACCGAACACAACCTACTACTCCAACATCAAATCTCTTCGTCAAGCCCTAAAACATCGACAAAAACCTCTCACCACCCTCCTCAACGAAACCAAACAATGGCTCATCGACAACCCCATCTCTAACCTTCATCAGTTATCTCCGACGTCCACCTCCAACCCCTGGAACGAATCTTTTTCCATTTACAGCACATCATCCACCGCTCCCCACCCACTACGCTTTCCATCCCCTACCAACAAAGAACCAACCAACAAACGACCTCACTCTAAACGCCCTACCACAAAACCGAAGCCCCCCACCAAAACTTCAGCCATACAACTTCAGCACTTTCCGCCTCAACCACTACATCCTCACATCACCAACCGCATACCTCCTCCAAATGACACTTAACCTCCAATCCCATCCTTCAACCCCAACGCATACACCTTCACCAACGGCACTCCCGTCTTGTCAGCAAACAGCAAACAATCAGCAACCAACAGCCAGCAGCCAACAGCCAGAAACAAACAGCAAACAACCAGCAGCAGCAACAGTCAGCAGCCAGCAGCCAGCGACCAACAACCAGTAACCAGCGGCCATCAGCCAACATCCAGCACATCAACCACCCACCGCCTCCCATCCACAGTAGGACACTTCCAGCGACAACAGCCAGCAAACACCCCCCCCCCCAACCACTCTCCCCAGACACCCCAGACATTATCCCCCCCCCCCCCCGGCTACCTGCTCCCCTCTTCCGACACTCGACCTGTATCAGCAAGCAAGTAGCACCCAGCTACCATCCAGCAGCAAACATCCAGCAACCAGCAGCCAGCGATCAGCAGCCAGCAGTCCTCAGCCAACGACGCACAGCAGCAGCAGTCAACATCCAGCACCCAGCAGCCATGAGCAATCGGCCAGTATACAGCAGCCACCATCACCCACTAACGCAGCCAGCAACCAACAGCCATCTGACACATCAGCCTTCACCCGTCACCCACCTACACGGCAGGACACAACACCGTCACCACACTGCACCACACTGCACCACTGTATGCACAGCTCTGCGCACCAGGAAACCTTACCGGTCCATTGAGTCTTTTTTGTTTGAGCCATCAATTGGAATTTTTCTTTTCAATTTTTTTTCAGGACCACTACGGCAAGAGCGCAAGACTTGAGCAGAATGAAAGGGCTTTGTACTTTAGTAATTCTCAGATCAGCTACAGGGCCACAGACTGATTCCAGGCAAGCCAGAGTGTTCCAGTCTGTTTTACCTTTTGCCCCTGCACTTGCTCGCTTCTCTTCGCTCAATCCACTGGTCCATTTTTCCATTATATCATCTTTTTGTTTTTGTTTTTTTTTGTTTTTTCTTTTTTGCCTTAGTATAGGCTATATATCCCTTTGCATCTTTCACCGAAATGGCCTCCACTAGTATTTTAACCTTTTCAGGCCCATGGTGCAGTCCATGCAGTGTTTTCACCCTGACTTGGTTTGTAAATACCCGCGGCTGTCCTTCGGAGAACTTCGGCTCACCATGAACGCTCATTTTGCCCATGGTTAGGCCGCTTTGGTGCAATGCTTTGGGCGGGGGACCGCCATGCCTCAAAAAAAGCAGTCTCGCTGCTCGCAGTCAGGGGTGTGCTGCAGGTGGCCCTGCTTGTCTCTGGCATCACACCAGAATAGCTCCTTCACGTTCTCCATGATACGGGCATGGGCGTTTTTAGGGGTAGTCCCCTGCCCAGGTCGGGACCCTTGGTACCCTTTGCCATAGCCTCCAGAACCTCCACCACCAGGTCGGTAGTTGTTCAAGTGCTGATCGCTCTCCTTCTCCAGCGCCAGCTCCAGGAGCAGCACGCATAGATCCTCGTAGCGGAGGGATCTAGCCTTGCGCTCAGCCGTCGAACGGCACTCGTCCCATAGCTCTCGAGGGAGCTTGGCCCCCAACCAGAACAGCAGGTCGTCGCTGCTGTAGGAACCGGGCGTCAGTCGTCCAGCCCAGTGATCCAGGTCGGCCAACAGCTCAGAGACCCTGCCAGGTTTGGGGTTGTTGGGCAGCACGGGCAGGTTCTGGATCTCGGCCCTGATGGAGAGGTCGGTTTTGTAGGTCGGGTACTGCCTCTCCAGGGCAACCAACACATCGGCAAAGGTGGCGGAGTTAGTCACGATCTGCCTGACCTGCTTCTCCAGGTACTTGGTCTTGCAGCACTGCAGGAGCAGATCGCACTTCACTCGCCCACTAGCGTGGGTTTGACCGGTTAGTCGTAGGAACCGGCCAAAATTATCAGCGAACTCGCTGAGGTCCTTGCCTGTGAACTCAGGCAGGTTCACCACGATCTTGGAGGTGGCAATAGCCTTCGCCTCCTGAGTCCTGCGTCCTTCAGGGCGTCGGGTCTTCTTCTTCTTCTTCTTCTTCTTCTTCCCTTTTGGGTCCTCGGGGTCCTCAGGGTCCTCGTCATCTGAGGGCGAAGAAGAATCCATCGACGGCGGCTCATCATCGGAGGGGTCTCCGCCTAGATCACTAGAGCCATAAGGCTCTACGTCCACCATAGCCTTCAAGGCTGTTAGCCCCAGCCGGTCCAGCTCGGCCCTCGTCGAGTTCGTCACGTGGCTGTAGGGCGGCTGGGCCATTCTCGGCACGAAAGGACTTCTCGGAATAGCTGCAGGCGTCGGCATCGGTCTGCTCCTCAGGCTCCCCAGGGTATTTGTCAACCCTGCCGCCAGGTGGTTAGCCTGTACTCGGTGGGGTGACATTCCCACCGAGATAGGTGACGCTTGGGGCGGGATCATCAGGGGCTCCAGCTTCTCACGGATCTCTTGAGTGAGGTCGCCCACGATTTTTGAAGTGGCTCCTCGAAGCACCTCGTTGATCTCCGACCGCGTCAGGGACCTGTTGGAGGATCTTCCCGATCCTCTACTCCTGCCACCAAGAGACTCTGGTCCTCTCCTCAACCCACTCAAAGGTGCATACCCAGGTGCATACCCAGGAACATCCACGTAGGTTCCAGTAGCGGGTAGTGGATGGGGATATTCAGCCGCATACCATCGCGGCGCAGAGCTGGAAGCCACTGGCTCACTGGCAGTAGTTGCCTCGAGGAGTGCAGTGGTAGGTGGGCCCATACCATAGGCGGGGTAGGGAGGCATGCCAGTAAAGCCTGTGCCCTCTGCCATAGGCTGGTTGGTTGTGGAAGTGGATGTTGCAGCGGCTGGGAGTGTGGTGGTTATAGGAGAGGGTGATGCGTGGAGGCCAGAAGCGCTTGGTGCGCCTTCGAAGGTAGGGTCATGCGTCAGGTCTTGCCCTTGTTCCTCTCCTTCGTCTGCTTCTTCTCGAGCATCCTTCTCGCTCTCTCTTCTCTTCCTCTTCACAGGCTGAGTGACCACGACCACCTCTTCGACGGACAGGGCCCCGAAGGCCGTCTGGAGTCCATCCAGGGAGTCCTCAGCCGCATCCACTGGCCCATGTAAGGGCTCCGCCGAAGGTACAGCGCCAGGTGCTGGCCTTGCCGGTGCCTCAGGCGCTGGCGCTGTCTTCGCGTCGGCGTCCTCCTTTCTTGGATCCATCTTCTTTCACCCTTCTGCTTATATATGCCCGTACTCGGCGCACTGGATGTACGGCGCGGGGTTGCTGCCGGTGCGCAGAGACAGGCTGCCTCTGCTACCAGAAAAGTTTATAGTGGTTTCAGCACTGTGTTTTTGCTTCTCCTGCTGCTTGCTGTTGCTGTAGGGTGTCCTGCTGCTTGTTTTTGGTGATGAAAAGCTTTTGTTTGTTGAAATACAGTAAATCCAAGTCAATCCAGGATAGCCCAAGCCAGAAGTATGCAAGGAGAAGAGAATCAGGATCAAAGCATGAAGGGCTGCAGTGTAAACAGTGAAAGATGATTGGATATTCACAGAAACTGCAACTCAGGTCACAAATGAATGCATATTCACAAAGATAGCTGAAATGTTTTGGAAAAGAGTTAGAAAACTGCCCCATGGTCACTCTCTCTCCATAGTGCCATCTCAGGAGATGTGCACTCTTTGTTTTGGGTCCCATATGTGCTGAGGTGGCAGGGCATGTGGCGATGAGGTCACTGCCATGTCACATGGGATCTTCCTACTTAGCTAGGCTGACCAGGAATTGAACCCAGGACCTCTCAAAAAGAGGTGCCCAGCCCCCTAGGGTGCATACCAATAGGATAGCTAAGAATTGATGGAAAAACATAGATAAATTCATAGGCTCTACCTTGGATATGTCAGTTCTCAGTTAACTCAGGAAAAGATGATTTGCTTCACATTGAAAGGGGATTAAGGGGTCCACTCCATATCCTGATTGGGTGTTTGGTTCCATAGGTCAAAATGTGTTATCACCAGTTTTGGCGGGACCAATACTAAGATAAAAATGCATGGATGCTCAGTGCATCTCTAATACAACTAGAGTATGCCTCAAAGCAATGGAAAAGCACTTTTTCTTACTCAATGCCATTCATGCAACCACACCACTTCTGGCCTCATGGCCACGTTGCATGATGTCCGACATTGATATGATCATTGCAACACTGCAGGAGCAAGGTGAAATGCTTGCACAACTAACCACCCATCTGCTGAACCAGAAAATGACAACTCATGCAAGAGGCAACGACAAACACCAAACAAGAAAAGGACAGGCACCTTGGAGGCACTACACTGGGAAATAGCACAGCAAGGTTTCGGGTCAAGTGACCGTGACCAATTCAGGCGCCTTTGTCTAATAGACAACACAACAGGCATACACCCCTGGACCTTTGACTATCGACACCTACAGGACCGACACAACAAACACATTGAGTCAAACATCCAACAGCGGCTTAGCAGGGGAGTGAGTAAGTTGCAGAGCAGGCGTTCAGTGATCATTCGTACGACGTACGACGTGCAACGTTGCGTTATCAATATCCATTTGTGACTGATCCAGCCACCTGGGACACCTGGGAGTTATCTTTGAATTGCGACTTGAGAAGGAAATAGTATTGCAGTTTGTACAATACATGGCCACTGAAATCGCACGGCACAGGGACCAATTTGTCGTGTCGGATCCTGAAGAGATAACAGAACACAGAAGAGTAAGTACATGGTAAAACTCAGATTTGTGCCCGGTGGTCCGCTTGAATATGACTTTCTTGATTGATTGTATGCCTGTGGTGCCGGCAAACAAGAAGTTGCCCGCTGAGAATGCATAGAATCATAAAAGCTCTGCAACGCATAGGATAAAAGGCTTTTCGACTACTGGGAGTCATGACTCATATCCCGGCTTTCGCACGCATTGGGGCATTCCGCACGGAATCCGCACGCATTTGGGGGGGGGGGGGGGGGCATGCATCATTCGTTGGGTGGCAACACCACTGACCTGGTCGTACACGTCCCCGTAGCGGAGGTTTGAGGGTAAGATATGTTTTCCATCGCATAGCGTTCGAAATGTCAATGTCTGGTTCCAAAGAAGTCTTGGCGATGTCGGAACGAGAAAAGGAAGACAAAATTCGGCATATAGAACGCATCATCCGATCGAAGCCATTTCCGTACCGAACGGTGACGCTTTCACAGATTCGATCACGTGTATACCCACACATACAATGTACAACGACTTCGAAAGACTACATTCGAGAAAGGCATGCGTCCAAGCTCTGTTTGGTGTGACACCTGCGCGACCAAGCGCAGACACGGGTATGCCTCCATGAGGCCGCGCATCGGTTCCACGTCGCCGACCTAGCCAGTTACCATATCGAGGTATACGCTGAAATGGTCATAATGGCGGTTGCGGTGCTGGCTGCATCCGAAAGCATCGGTTCGTCGATAAAGATATCTGAACTCGTTGTAACGTGGGACTACTGGTTTGACAGGTACATGCGCGATCTAGACGAGGGCCAACGGAATCTAGGCATGGAGCATCTCATCATGACGAAAAACCTTCAGAAGCGGGGATATTGGTATCCGTATCGAGGCGACATCCTGCGTGGCATCCGCCGGCGGCTACGTGCATCAGAGACTGCCCAAACACTGGTGGAACTAACTGACACCAGTGATGGTGATGTGACGATCCGGTTGACAGAATGACCGATCGACGGAGGAATGACACACATCACACACATCAAGCACCCGTTGAAGCAGACGAGGCGTTGCGTTGATAATAGACTTCATTTATCATGTATGACATGACATTGCAGTCGATCCTCAGTGTTCATATAGGCCGGGGCGTCACGCCAGACGTCCGCGTTCAAGTATATCATATTCTCATGGTGTGCCTGTACATTCTGAGATTTTCTGTTCTTGCTTGGATGCATTGCCGTTCAAATCTCTCGGAGTTGTAATCAAGAAACAGAGTGAGCAAAACACAACCTGTTGTTGTCGTCGCCTATGCGTTGGTTAAGAGGGGGGCTGTCCCCGACGACTTGATACAATATGCTCCTGAATGGGAACAACAACAACACAATTATGCAAACAGATTTAAATGAGATCCTCGCCGTCGAATCATCATAGTACTGGAAAGCGCTTGACGGCGACATCAGCTAAATTTTTGTCACCAATCTTCGCAGTCCCTGTTCAACGACTCATCAGCACGACATTCGCCGGTCCACATACTCCAGTCTCGACCCAATTGAGACGTACCGAGGTATTTTTTCTGGGTCTTCCTCTTCCTGTTCTTGGGTTCTTGGTCCTGAATCTTCCCTCCCAACTTCTGCAGCTTGACCCTTCTGAACAGTCTCTTCCTCCTTCAGCGTCAACGCATCAGAACCCAACTCGTCATCGCGAACCCAAAGGGGAATACCACGGTTCGTCCAGTTGGCTTGCTGGTCCCAATCACCAGACTCGTCCAGTTTGGACCCTTGTGTCAAGACGTGGGTCAACTGATTCTGCACTCTGTTGACCCAATCAGAGAGACTGTCGTGGAGACACCAAGAAGGTAGATGCGAGAATCCGGCTCGATTGCAGCAATCTTGCACACCAGGTCTGGCTGATGATCAATGAACACAAACGAAGGCTTGAAGCCCTTATCGTCCTTCAGGTAATGGAGTTGAGTGTCGAAATACTACATAACATGCGTTATCGGAAGGGGACCGCCGAATTCAGTGTCAACCGTCTCCCGTACTTGAGTAGGTCCAAGCGTCAGATAATTCGGAATCTGCAAAGAGAGGAAGTTATTGCGCGAGGCCTCGCGCAAAGAGACGACGCAATGACGAAATTATACCTTTTTCGTCCAGCTATCCGATGACGAAATCAGTATCCAGCAAACATCGAACAGTGTAGGGTCCCCTGCTGGCTTCGGTTTGGTTGGCCAACTGAAGATGGGAATACGCAACATGTTAGCCATGCGTGGCGCGTTGAAATCATCGTTGAGACGCCTCTCTGTTTCCGTTTCCAGCACGTCGTACATGTTGTCAACAACAGTTTGGGAACCGCACAGAAGTGTATCAGCACGCGCCATCTCTTCATACAGCCAGGCTGGGCGGATCGTCTCAGGAGCAAGATGTTCAAATATGTCGCCGTTGATGACCATCAGGTTCTTGTCAATCTCCATAAACCGCTTCGGGGGTTCGTGGGCCAGAGCTGCAATTCGGGTCGCCTTAATTGTGATAGTTTGACTTGCCAGTAATGGATCCTGCTGTTCCACTGTCTTGAAGTCACCAGTACCCCCAGCAGCTGGGGGGACAACACGGCTCTTGGTAACCTCTGTACCCAGGAGTCTTTGGACATTGAGGATCTTCATGGGGACAGGTTTGCCTTTCTCTGCCACCTGCCACAGTGGTGCGCGAATCATGGATTTCCATGCCGGCCATGGACCGCGACTTTTGCCTTCAGCTTCCCGCCAATAGCCCCATGTACCAAGAGTCAGCTTCAGGGCAGGCCTTCCAAGTGCAGCAACCTCTTTGCGGCTGCGCATGTCCTTGGCTAAGGAACAGAAAAGGAGAAGGTGTAGCGCACCAATGCAGAAACGAAACCCACGCCTCTTCGTTGGTACACACCTTTCTCAGGTCGAACGTACTGGCCGTTGTGCGGGTGGTCCAGATGCATTGATACCCACTGTTCAAGGATGATGTCGTCGAACGATTTCTGCAACGATTTGAGAGTTGTTTTTTCTTCCTGCATCTCAGCTGCCACTTTCTTGTAGAACTCCAGCATGAGGATCCCGTCCAGTTTCTTTAGCGCGTTCTTCGTGACATTCTCCCCTTTGTCGTGGGACTTCTGCAGACCTCTCACAGCTTCTGGACCAGCATAGTAGGCAAACGTCATGAAATCTTTCCACAATTTATATGTTTTGTCCTGAAAATGACAAGGTTATGCGCGAGGCCTCGCGCAACGAACAGCATCGAAACAACGTTTAATAAACATACAAATTGACCAGGCTGCTTCAGTTCAGCGGTTGGCACCAGGGCACTCATCGCACAGCATCCACAATGGCGATCTTGAGATTGTTGTACGTGTCAGGTAGGCCTCGCCGCCACTGATCTTCAACACACCGAATGAGGTTATCTGCTGCCTCATACAGCGGTATTGGCTCAACGTCTTGTGCGTTTCCTTGTGCTTGTCCCGGCAGCTTTGCACGGAAGGCCCACGGTGTATCAGGCTTCAGAATATCGGCGATGCATGTAGTATGCCACTGCTGCAGATCCAGACACGCTGTGTGTCGCTTCTCCCGAATCTTCGCAACCGCTTCCACGCTGTGCTGTCCAGATACACACCAATAATCGCCATCTGCAAATATGAGACACGTCCATGCGCGAGGGCTCGCGCAACGAGAAGAACGAGCAGTCGGTTGGTAACATACTATTAACTTCCCAGAGAACGACGTGTATGGGGCCTGTTGGCGGTGCTGCTTCAAGTGACTCAATACGTCTCTTGGCTGGCACAGGGCGAATAATGTCAAGCGGTGCCCTAATGTTTCGCACAAGAGGCCGCGTGCTTGCAAATCCTAGAACGCGCAGGATACGTGCAAACGTTCCCTCGGTGTTCACCAGCATGCGTGCAACAACAGGAACACGCCGTTCAAGCTCTTCCAGGCTAGGATGACCATGCCAGTAGCGCGGTGCATCCCGCAGTAGCAAAACAGCCGACGCTGTTGCGTTAAGGCTTTTGTCGTTCTTGTCAGGGTTTGTGGTAAATTGTTTGTTGTACCAGTTGTCCATCCATAACACAACCCACTGCTGGTGTATTTTGTTCCATGTAGTCTGTAACCTGACTGCGGCCTTTTCCTTCACTGAAAGTGCGCTATATCGCGCCAGACCTGACCTTGCTAAAATGCGACGCTGCGCCCTACTTCCCTCTATCGCAACAACTGACTTTGGTTTTCCCTGGTATGGAACTGCGCGGTGGCGCATCAGCAAATAAAGGCGCCAGGCCTCACCTATCAAAACACCAAGCCATCTCTTGCCCTCTGCCGCAATCGGCTTTTCAACGCTGCAAAGCGTCCGTTCATTTTTGCGCAGACGCAGAAAAAACACAAACAACAATCGCGCGCCCTCGTCCTTCTGCTTTAGCCCTTCTCACAATTCTTCTGCCATGTGATACGGCGGTTCCTCTGAGCAGACATCGCGGAAAACTCCAGATGCTGCGGCCACTGTCTTCTCAAGGTCCAACTCTTTTCGCAGGGGCATTGTTGCTGTGGAAAATAATTGCGTAACTGTATCTGCGTAAAAAGCGCTGTTTGAAAAACTTTCTCGCTTTGAAACATCAACCTGTCACACAGTTTTCGCGCGACCAATTCTTTGATGCTTAGCTTGTCGCATGCACTGTTTTCAGTTTGATGTAACTGTCTGGTGGTCCCACACTTGACTACTTAATCCTGATTGCGGTACCCAGTTGCGGCGCGCTACCATCGCTGTTCGGCAGTGAAGTCAGCGGTGACCACTGTATGAAAACTGGAGATGCCGGCGGGACCTGTATGGGCGCCCATGCAGCAGCGCCGCATCAAGGGAATCCACATGCTGTGTAGTTGGTGCATCTGTTCAATTTTCTGTTTCTATGAGCGCTTCTGACATCCATTGCGCGAGGCCTCGCGCAAAGATCACCAAAAATTGAATGTTTCTCATGTGCCATTCCATGCGCGAGGCCTCGCGCTTGAAACTACAGTTTGTTTCGGAACATTTATACTTTTCAAGATTCTTGGGTGCACCATTATTGAAATTTATTCATTAATAGATCCATTTCTATCCCTCCATCCTGATAATGGTACTAAGTTACCTGTATAAATACAACAGGTTTCTATTTTTCGACAACCTGCCTCATGCGTTGTGCTGTAGTACATCAATCTGACACAAATGAACGCCTTTGCGCGAGGCCTCGCGCAAAGAATGGTCAGAAACAATAATTTTCCCTGTCTCGCCCATGGGACATGTCATTCTTATAAAAATATTTATTTCGCTATACTGGTTCGCGACGGTCCAGAAATATGCATCAAAACAATTATTATTTCCTGCCTTTTGAAACCTGTCATTTTCCTACCTTTTCTGTCGTTTTTGACCATGCAACTTGAGCCGCCTAAGCATATGGCCCGGCCGAGGGGTCAATGTTGAATTTTTTCGAGCCAAAGTCAGGATGGGCTGAAACAGCCCATTTTCAGCCCCACACTCCTAGGGGATAATGGCGGGGCCATTTCTCCGGCTCAGATGGGAGTTGGGACCTGCCGTCAGGGGGGCAGAGTGAGCCACTGTCGGCTGGCCTTGGAGCCTGTTGGCTCCCGGGAATGGGCCCGCGGCTGGCCGAGAGGACTCTCCCTTGGCAGGGATCTAGGGTCCAGTTCTGGCAGGTCCGTGGGTTCTGTTTGATACCCCGCACCTGCATGCCACTGAGAAGGTGGGACCTAGGGATGGGATGTGGTTGGGGACTGAGTGTCTATTGCCCTGAGGCGCCCCTACCCCGGTCCATGGCTCAACCCACCTGTGTACATACTGTGATGTGTTTTTTGTACATACCTTTGTTTCGTATCAGAGCGGCAAGGATCCCAGAACGCTTTGTTCTATGAGGATGCCCCTGTGAGTGCAGTGCTTTGCCTGCCTGCTTGCTTGCGTGTCCGCCGCAGCGTCCCGTGACTAGGACCCCCACGGCCCTAACCTAAAGTTGAATGACGGGGAGATTTGCTTTTGGTTTGTTTGGTTTTCAAGCGTCAACTGCTTTTGCATTTCCTCTATTTTGGAATATTTTGGACCTGTGACCAACTTTCGAACCTCGAGGGTGTTTGTTTTACACTTGTCAATTTGCTCTACAAAAGCTTGAAATCTGAACTCCAAGGGAGAAGAGGGTGTGAAAAGAGGAGAAGACGGCATGAGCAAATTGTTACTAAATTCTTGCACTTTAGCATTAACCAAGTCATTGACCCGTTGTTTGAACTTCTCCTCACTCCTTTTCATAATCTCCACTTCCTCCTCAACCCCACGAGGACGCTTCGATACTTCCCCCATATCCTTCATTCCATCTTTAGGAACAAGGAGTCGTTGTGATTCTTGTTGATGGTAGGCTACAAGTTTCGTAATCTTCTTGATTGCGGTGTCCATTATAGCCACCTTGGTTGCCAAGTAAGTCGGAGTAATGTCCATGTTCATCTCGTTGTGCAACCGCTTGTGACGTGCGGTCACGGCATTTTCCAAGACCCTGAGTCTCGGGGCCTTGGTCGATCAACCAGAGAGGCGGACCCAAAAAGTGGGATTTTGCTGCGCATTGGGTTCGAATGCGATGTCCCCGAGGGCTTTTGGCGTTTGGCCTGAAGAGGTCGATGATTCGGCATCACCCGCAGGGCGGTATTAGGGCTTTTTGACATGGCCCAGCCGAATATACCGCAGGCCCCCCCCTCAGAGTCGGTCAAGAATTCGATTGATGGCGGGTTGTCTGGGAGAGGTTCTTTTTGTCCTAGAGTGCCCACTGTGGTATTGGAAAGCATGCTCTCATCGTGAGACACCATTCCTGCTTGCAGCTCTTCGGGTGCCGTCAAACCCTACTATGAGCCTTCTTTCAGATGCGCAAGCAAGCACCGAGAAGATGAAGATATGAACTTGACAAAGGGCATGCAGAACGAGTGCAAACTCGTTTAAAGCTGAAAGAACTCTCAGATACAAAGTAAAGACATCTTTTCAAAAATCCACAAGGTCGCATAACCATATGGAGTTGTCCCATGGTTAACGAAATTCCACTTCTTAACCTTCGATTTGACGTCTTAACCTTTGTCATGGGAAAGAGAAGGAGGGAAGGAGGAAAGGAGCAAGCTGGGTCTTTGGTTCAACCTGTTGTGCAAACATGTTAACGCAACAAACTAGCGTAAGGATTCGCGTTTACAGAATTTCTTGCACAAAACTGTTGGTGCTCTATATTTTGCTTCTTCTTAGAAATTCAGATTGGAAATCACGTAAATTCAAAGTGATCGAAGATCGCACATGTGACCGTCCTATCTGCACGCATGGCATCTCAAATTTACTTGGGGCTATTGCACAGTGTCATGGTGAGGTGTCAGACACGGCGCGCGAGGAGATGCTGTACATCGCACGTACGTACCCCGTACAACGAGTGAAGGCCGGACACCGTCACAGGCGGTGGCGCTTTGCTACTGAGGCGCCGCAAGGCTAATTTTGTTTGCAATTGATTCGGGTCCTGCGACGCAGAAGCGTCACGATGGCGTCAAGAACGGGGACCACACAATTTTGACCCATTTGTGGCGCGTTCTTGGTCACAAAAATGACCCATTTTCAAGGCTCTGGGACCTTAGAGGGCCAAGAAAGGCTCAAAACGGGCTAAAAATGTGCTCGTTTCACTTATTTGTGCACGCCAAATGATCCAGAATCACTTTTGGAGAAACGTGTTTTGTGACCCATTTTTGACCCATTTGACCCACTGTCTTCTGGGAATCATTCTTTGAGTGCAGTGGTCGCCACCCCCATGGCCTGGGGAGCGAGAGGCCTCGTGCACATGGCAGTGGGCAGCTGTGAAACCAACCGTGGCACACAATAGACCGACGGCAAAAGCCCACCAAGAAACAACCCAATTCACTTCTAAAACGTGTAGATTTGTGTTTGCCACGCTCAAAATAGGGGCGGGGGGGGCTGCCCACACCCCTCCCCGAACCCATCTCCTCACCTACAGGCAGGTCGATATACTGCACTTAGTATGTCATATATATTACTACACCCATGGACCAAAACGCATTCCGTTTCCATGGCTCGTTACCAGATTGCGCTCGCTGGTTAGGGAGGTCAATTGGGGCAGACCCCCCCACAGGAGTGGGGCGGGGGATTCTCCTGCAGCAAAAGCCTGATCACCGAGACCCGTGCCAGGGGGGGGCGCCTTTGTTGATGTCCGTCTCCTCTTCGTTGTGGGCGGGATGAGCGCCCCCCCCGACGTCGCACACGCCCACCGGACCAGCAACCGGCGCAGGTCCACGGACTTGACTTTGCCCTCAGACCCCGCGACCCCCCCAGACCCGATCCCGGAAGCCGGACACGACGTGGAACCCCGGCGGATCAGTCGGCCCGAGCCGCACGTCGGACGGTAGTACCGCCGCCAATTCGCTGCCCGCCTCCCGAGGGGCGGTGGCACGGGGACGACGTAGAGCCATTCCAGAGCAGGTGTAGACCAACACAAAACACAAAGTCCCCCCCCCCCCCTTCCGGCAGCGCAGTGGGGGCTCTCGGCGGCGGGGGACGGTCTAGGCCGTGTGCGGCGATGCCGTGCAGTGCACCCCGTATCCCCCCCCCCGACCCCGCCGCCCGCTGGCGCCATTCCCCCCCCTGCCCCCGATCGCCAAGCCACCCCCCCCACCCCCGAGCAAATACGCGGCACGTTCCACGGCGGACAAGGCATTGGGCACCGATTGCACTACACTGCCCCCGACTCGCGTGCCCCAGACTCGAACCAGCGCCTCTGCGAGTTGTCACGCGCCTGCGATGCCCACTAGGCTATGGCAGCTTGTGGGGGCTAGTGTTCGTCCGCTACATCGGCTTTCCGATGGAACGAGCCTCCACGCGTGGCCCGGGACCCGTCACGACCACATTCTACGCGGCGCTGCCCGGGGCCGCGGGTGCGCCCGGCCGTCCGCTACTGTGCGGCCGTCAGACGCTCGAGGCAGTACGGCCAGTACGCCTTCGTCGCCATCACACCCCCCGCCGCCGGGGCCCTCTGCAGCTCCTCCCGCTTCGCCGCCAGGAACGGAGGCGTGACGGCCGCCCAGTCCCGCATGTGCACCGCCGGCGGCCCCGCGAAAGCCGCGGCCAGCGGCGCGTGGGCGTCCACCAGCGGCACAGCACCGGCGGCCAGCGCCTCCCACTTTCGGTGGCTGTTCCAGCCGCGTGTGCCGCCGCCACAAACTCGGCGCGGGGCACGCGCCTCGTGTTGCAGGGGAAGCTGTTGGCGCGCAGGGCTCGCAGCATGCGCCGGCGCGCGGGGTTCATGGGCCCGCATCGCGTCGTGCGCGGCATGGCCGTCTCGCGGCGGTCCAAAAAAGGGGGCAAGATGTGGAGCCAGGAAAGGCCCGGGGGGAGGGCGCGGACGCTGCAGGGGGCCTTTATGGCCGGGTTGTTGGTGTACCACTGCCGCACTCCGCGGGCCTTGCCGCTGGCAGAGGGAGGGTACCTGGGCGGCGGGGAAGTGCCGCCGGTCGGGGGCAGGGATGTGGCGGAAGGGTGGGGGGGGGATACCCCCCCCCCCTCCAGGGCACACAACACATGCTCAGCCACCATCCCCCTGACGCCAATTGACTTCCGGCTTCCATGGCATTTGTAACCGACAGTAACCGCCCCCAACCGCTTCGCCAACCTCCTCCAACCGCTTGTCCAACCGCTTCCGGGGCCGGCTCTGAGGTCCCTTCCCTTCTGAGGCATCCCTGGGGGAGGAGGGGGGGGGGTAGGCCAAGGGGGAGGTACCCGGTGCAGCAAACCTTCGAGCCGTGCATCAGTGACATATCACGGCTGCAGCGGCAGTCCTCTGCCTTGACTCAGGCCGCCTCCGAGGGCCCCATCAAATGCGGGGCGGAAGCCGCTCCCCAACGGTGCGGACCCCAACCGCCTCCAACCGTCAACACGGCCGGGGGCCCCGGCGCATTGGGCGCGACGAAGGCCGGGACATTGGGCGCCAACCCCCCGCCCCCGTGCGGCCCGGGACGGCGTGATGCGGGTGTGGACCGGCCCCCCAAGCGGCCCACAACACTGTCCTGCCCACGCGCGACGCGGGTCCCGAAGTGGAACAGCCCTTCGTGGCTGCAGGGCGCGGCTTCCGCGGGCCGGGGCCACACAACGGGGGGCTGGTGTAGCTCGGGAATGCGATGCAAGCCATCAGTTTTCGGAGGAGTCTTGGTTCAGCCCTGGCAAGCGGGCTTGCAATTGAAGAGGGGGGGGGGAGTTCGATACAGTTCCTTGGCTAGACCCCCCGCCTCCCCCAAAGGGGGCTCAAAATCCTACCGAGACGGACCCCTGGGCCTCGGAGGTGACCCAGACCCTTGAACCGGCAAAAAATGAAAATGGGATTTTCGAATCGGTGCGTCGAGGTGGTTCAGAAAAGTCATCATTTGCCAAGGAGTTGGTGAAAAAAAATTTGACCATTTTTAATGCTGAAAAAAATTTTCGGCGCCTTCGGCACCAGAGCTCATAACAACTGATTAATGGTCCTGTCAATTGAGCATTTTTCGGGACCTCCCCCCAGGCCCCAGTTTTGGGGGGCTGTATTGACCCCCCCCGCCTCAATTCCAAACCCGTCACCCCCCACCCCCCCCACAGGCAAGCACACAGTGCTGAAATACAACCGATTCATCCGACGGCCATGTACTGCCTAACAAACTGTCACACGGAACCCTTTGGCGGTACGCCATCGCACAATGTCCGTCAAAGACCAGCAAAATCACAGCACCACTCACAACACGTGGGCCGTTCGCGTGTTCCTTCGGACGGCACTGCATTGAGTTCGGTACGCATCGCATGCATCGAGGCCGTTGGGCTCAGGGAGCGGACGGCTGGCGCATGGGGCGGGTCAACCCTGCAGCGGACAAAGGTCTTTTGGTCGGCACTTGCAGTTCAACGCATTGATTTGGTGTTCAATGTGGGGCGCGCAAAACAAATCCCAATGGTGTTTTGCTTAACAGAGATCTCAGCGGTGACTTGCACACAAAGTCAAGAAATCTCAGTAAAGTAAAGGGCCATTCGGATTTACTTTATAGTTGGGCCCTATGACATAACATCGAGGCCGAATTTACGCTGTGAAATCTCAGTAAATCAAGCGCGGTCAGGGTGCAGTGTTTCCACTCGAGCGGGTGAGTATCGACTCTCGGCGGAGAGGAGGGGGGTGCTGCCTCGCCCCCCCTCCCCCAAAGAAACTTTACCCGGGGACTTCCACAGATGCAATGCCGCTTGCACCGGTGTTTCAGGGCACGTGGCCCATGGCCGTTCGTGGCCCCACACGTGGGCAGCCCCCCCCCCAAAAGGGCGATCTATGTACACCAAACCACGTCGCATTTTCACAGGCGATGCGGCCAGACGAAGACGCCACGTCGCCGCAGTGAAATGTTTGAGTCCCACGCGGGGGTGGACAGATCATGATTGGCACTGCAGACCGCCGCGCGAGCACCGCGGTAGGAGGAGAGGGCCTGCCTCTGGGCAGGTTGCGCAGCGACCTCCGGCCCCAGGGGCACGAAGAGGGGAGCGTCCAGAACAGCACCGCCGCTGCTGCCCATCGGCGTGTGGCCCGTGACCAGAGGGCGCTGTAGTGCCGTGCCGTACGGAAGCGGCTCATTCGTCATTCGACCCAACGGCTGCGTGTGAGGTGATGTTGGAAGTGCACTTTTCGTCCAAACCCAATTGGCGCTGAAGGCGCTAGATCTAAGATGACGTTTGCAAAGGAGTCATCATCAGTGACTACACTACCATCTAATGCACTAATGCGCTCATGCTCACTGCCCATATTTTTAGACATTTCTTCAATTAGCTTTGTATGGGTTTCCTGGATTCCCTTACATGCACACCTATACTGTTGGTGGGTTTCTAAAGCTTTTACCATTCCTCAGTTTCGTCGACCCAGGCAACCAGCTTTTGGAATACTAAATTGGTCTTCGTTGCCCAAGCCTCCGATTCTGAGACACGAGCAAGCGATGAGGAGAGCCCGGCATTGACCTTTTGATGGTTGGTAGGTAGCTCTTGTGTTTGTTTGTGGATGGTTTCCACGTTGGCCTTTATTGAGGGGGTAACACCAATGGCGGAGGCTGGGTAGTAGAGCTAGCACCAGCCGAGGCAGGAGCACCCATGAGACCAAAGGAAAAACAATCACCCTTGAGCTGCACAGCAGCTACTTCACATTGCATTTGAGAAATATAGGCATTCAGCTCACCACTTTGGTGTTGTATTTTTTTATTTTGACCATGCTGATCTTCCATTTCATATTATTTCTTTTGTTCCATGTGTGTTCGTTGGGCTTGTATTGTCTCTTAGGTTTGTGGTTTAATTTGTTGCATCCGCTCCTCCATATCTTGCATTTGAGCTTGGACATGGGAAGGTGGAAGCAACGAGGAATGGGAGGAAAAGAGGTGGGCAACCTTGGTGTTTGAGTCTTGGATCCCAAATTTGAATGACGGGGAGATTTGCTTTTGGTTTGTTGGATTTTCAAGCTTCAACTGCTTTTGCATTTCCTCTATTTTGGAATTTTTCGGACCTGTTGACCACCTTTTGAACCTCGAGGGTGTTTGTTTTACACTTGTCAATTTGCTCTACAAAAGCTTGAAGTCTCAACTCCAAGGGAGAAGAGGGTGTGAAAAGAGGAGAAGACGGCATGAGCAAATTGTTAGTAAATTCTTGCACTTTAGCATTAACCAAGTCATTGACCCGTTGTTTGAACTTCTCCTCACGCCTTTTCATAATCTCCACTTCCTCCTCAACCCCATGAAGACGCTTCGATACTTCCCCCATATCCTTCATTCCATCTTTAGGAACAAGGAGTCGTTGTGTTTCTTGTTGATGGTGCACTACAAGTTTCGTAATCTTCTTAATTGCGGTGTCCATTACAACCACCTTGGTTGCCAAGTAAGTCGGAGTAATGTCCATGTTCATCTCGTTGTGCAACCGCTTGTGACGTGCGGTCACGGCGTTTTCCAAGACCCTGAGTCTCGGGGCCTTGGTCGATCCACCAGAGAGGCGGACCCAAAAAGTGGGATTTTGCTGCCCATCGGGTTCGAATGCGATGTCCCCGAGGGCTTTTGGCGTTTGGCTTGAAGAGGTCGATGATTCGGCATCACCCGCAGGGCGGTATTAGGCCTTTTTGACATGGCCCCGCCGAATATACCCCAGGCCCCCCGCTCAGAGTCGGTCAAGAATTCGATTGATGGCGGGTTGTCTGGGAGAGGTTCTTTTTGTCCTAGAGTGCCCACTGTGGTATTGGAAAGCATGCTCTCATCGTGAGACACCATTCCTGCTTGCGGCTCTTCGGGTGCCGTCAAAACGAGTTTTACAACCCTACTATGAGCCTTCTTTCAGATGCGCAAGCAAGCACCGAGAAGATGAAGATATGAACTTGACGAAGGGCACGCAGAACGAGTGTAAACTCGTTTAAAGCTGAAAGAACTCTAAAATACAAAGTAAAGACATCTTTTCAACAATGCACAAGGTCGTATAACCATATGAAGTTGTCCCATGGTTAACGAAATTCCACTTCTTAACCTTCGATTTGACGTCTTAACCTTTATCATGGGAAAGAGGAGGAGGGAAGGAGGGAAGGAGCAATTTGGGTCTTTGGTGCAACCTGTTGTGCAAACATGTTAACACGACAAACTAGCTTAAGGATTGGCATTTACAGAATTTCATGCACAAAATTCAGATTTTTAATATCAATCTCGCCATTCTTGTTGGTGCTCTATATTTTGCTTCTTCTTAGAAATTCAGATTGGAAATCACGTAAATTCAAAGTGATCGAAGATCGCACATGTGACCGTCCTATCTGCACGCATGGCATCCCAAATTTACTTGGGGCTATTGCACAGTGTCATGGTGAGGTGTCAGACATGGCGCGCGAGGAGATGCTGTACATCGCACGTACGTACCCTGTACAACGAGTGAAGGCGGGACGCCGTCACAGGCGGTGGCGCTTTGCTACTGAGGCGCCGCCAGGCTAATTTTGTTTGCAATTGATTCGGGCCCTGCGACGCAGAAGCGTCAGGATGGCGTCAGGAGCGGGGACCACGCGATTTTGACCCATTTGTGACGCGTTTTTGGTCACAAAATGACCCATTTTCAAGGCTCTGGGACCTTAGAGGGCCAAGAAAGGCTCAAAACGGGCTAAAAATGTGCTCGTTTCACTTATTTGTGCACCCCAAATGTCTTCTGGGAATCATTCTTTGAGTGCAGCGGTGGCCACCCGCATGGCCGGGGGAGCGAGAGGCATCGTGCGCACGGCAGTGGGCAGCTCTGAAACCAACCGCGGCTCACAATAGACCGACGGCAAAAACCCACCAAGAAACAACCCCATTCACTTCTAAAACGTGTTGATTTGTGTTTCCCACGCTCAAAATAGGGGGGGGCTCCCCACACCCCTCCCCGAACCCATCTCCTACCCTACAGCCAGGTAGATATACTGCACTTAGTATGTCATATATATTACTACACCCATGGACCAAAACGCATTCCGTTTCCATGGCTCATTACCAGAAGGCGCTCGCTGGTTAGGGAGGTCAATTAGGGCAGACCCCCCAACGGGAGTGGGGCGGGGGGTTCTCCTGCAGCAATAGCCTGATCACCAAAACCCGCGCCGGGGGGGGGGGGCGCCTTTGTTGATGTCCGTCTCCTCTTCGTTGTGGGCGGGATGAGCGCCCCCCCGGACGTCGCACACGCCCACCGGACCAGCGACCGGCGCAGGTCCACGGACTTGACTTTGCCCTCAAACCCAACGACCCCCCCAGACCCGGTCCCGGAAGCCGGACACGACGTGGAGCCCCGGCGGATCAGTCGGCCCGAGCCGCACGTCGGACGGTAGTACCGCCGCCAGTTCGCTGCCCCGCTCCAGAGGGGCGGTGGCACGGGGACGACGTAGAGCCATTCCAGAGCAGGTGTAGACCAACACAAAACACACAGTCCCCTCGCCCCCCCCCCCCTTCCGGCAGCGCAGTGGGCGCTCCCGGGGGCGGGGGACGGGCCAGGCCGTGTGCGGCGATGCCGTGCAGTGCACCCCGTATCCCCCCCCCCCGACCCCCCCCCCCCACGATGGCGCCATTCCGCCCCCTGCCCCCAATCGCCAAGCCACCCCCCCAACCCCCGAGCAAATACGCGGCACGTTCCACGGCGGACAAGGCATTGGGCACCGATTGCACTACACCGCCCCCGACTCGCCTGCCCCGGATTCGAACCAGCGCCCCTGCGAGTTGTCACGCGCCTGTGATGCCCACTAGGCTATGGCAGCTTGTGGGAGTTAGTGTTCGTCCGCTACATCGGCTTTCCGATGGAACGAGCCTCCACGCGTGGCCCGGGACCCGACACCAGCATGTTCCACGCGGGGCTGCCCGGGGCCGAGGGTGTGCCCGGCCGTCCGCTACTGTGCGGCCGTCAGACGCTCGAGCCAGTACGGCCAGTACGCCTTCGTCGCCGCCACGCCCCCCGCCGCCGCGGCCCTCTGGAGCTCCTCCCACTTCGCCGCCAGGAACGCGGGCGTGACGGCCGCCCAGTCCCGCACCTGCACCGCCGGCAGCCCCGCGAACGCCGCGGCCAGCGGCGCGTGGGCGTCCACCAGCGGCACGGCGCCGGCGGCCAGCGCCTCCCACTCCCGGTGGCTGTTCCAGCCGTGCCCGTGGGCCGCCGCGACAAACTTGCTCGCGAACAGCGCCGCCACAAACTCGGCGCGGGGCACGCGCGTCGTGTTGCAGGGGAAGCCGTTGGCGCGCAGGGCCCGCAGCATGCGCCGGCGCGCGGGGAAGAGGTTCATGGGCCCACAGTAGAGGAGCGTCGTGCGCGGTGTGGCCGTCTCGCGGCCGTCCAGGACGGCGGGCCACATGGGGAGCCGGGACAGGCCCAGGGGGAGGGCGCGGACGCTGCGGGGGGCCCTCTTGGCCGGGTTGTTGGTGTACCACTGCCGCACGCCGCGGGCCTTGCCGATGGCGGAGGGAGGGTACCTGGGCGGCGGTGGAGGGGCGCCAGTCGGGGGCAGGGATGTGGTGGAAGGGTGGGGGGGGGCGTACCCCCCCCCCTCCAGGGCACACAACACATGCCCAGCCACCGTCCCCCTGACGCCAATTAAGTGCCGGCTTCGATGGCATTTGTAACCGACAGTAACCGCCACCAACAGCTTCGGCAACCTCCTCCAACCGCCTGTCCAACCGCTTCTGGGGCCGGCTCTGAGGTCCCTTCCCTTCTGAGGCATCCCTGGGGGAGGAGGGGGGGGGGGTAGGCCAAGGGGGAGGTACCCGGTGCAGCAAACCTTCGAGCCGTGCATCAGTGACGTATCACGGCTGCAGCGGCGGTCCTCTGCCCTGACTCAGGCCGCCTCCGAGGGCCCCATCAAATGCGGGGCAGAAGCCGCTCCCCAACGGTGCGGACCCCAACCGCCTCCAACCGTCAACACGGCCGGGGGCCCCGGCGCATTGGGCGCGACGGAGGACCCGTGGCACAAACCCCCCGCCCCCGTGCGGCCCGGGACGGCGTGATGCGGGTGTGGACCGGCCCCCCCAGCGGCCCACCCACAACACTGTCCTGCCCACGCGCGACGCGGGTCCCGAAGTGGAACAGCCCTTCGTGGCTGCGGGGCGCGGTTTCCGCGGGCCGGGGCCACACAACGGGGGGCTGGTGTAGCTCGGGAATGCGATGCAAACCATCAGTTTTCGGAAGAGTCTTGGTTCGGCCCTGGCAGGCGGGCTTGCAATTGAAGAGGGGGGGGGGAGTTCGATAGAGCCCCCTGGCTAGACCCCCCGCCTCCCCCAAAAGGGGCTTAATTGACGGGACCCCCAAAATCCTACCGAGACTGACCCCCGGGCCTCGGAGGTGACCCAGACCCTTGAACCGGCAAAAAATGAAAATGGGATTTTCGAATCAGTGCGTCGAGGGGGTTCAGAAAAGTCATCATTTGCCAAATAGTTGGTGAAA
Organism: Eutreptiella sp. 'Long Island Sound 2002'; assembly: GCA_964036045.1. Classification (NCBI taxonomy): domain Eukaryota; phylum Euglenozoa; class Euglenophyceae; order Eutreptiales; family Eutreptiaceae; genus Eutreptiella; species Eutreptiella sp. 'Long Island Sound 2002'. The sequence continues at coordinate 21,497,560 of OZ038392.1, read as the reverse complement.
AAAAATTTGACCATTTTTAATGCTGAAAAAAATTTTCGGCGCCTTCGGCACCAGAGTTCATAATAACTGACCAATGGTCCTGTCAATTGAGCATTTTTCCAGACCCCCCCCCGGCCCCAGTTTTGGGGGGCTCTATTGACCCCCCCCCCCTCAATTGAAAACCCGTCACCCCCCCCCCCCCCCCACAGGCAAGCACGCACTGCTGAAATACAACTGATTCATCCGACGGCCATGTACTGCCTCACCATGAGGTCTGTCCACAAACTCTCACACGGAACCCTTTGGCGGTACGCCATCGCACAATGTCCGTCAAAAACCAGCAAAATCACAGCACCACTCACAACACGTGGACCGTTCGCGTGTCCCTTCGGACGGCACTGCATTGAGTTCGGTACGCATCGCATGCATCGAGGCCGTTGGGCTCAGGGAGCGGACGGCTTGCGCATGGGGCGGGTGAACCCTGCAGCGGACAAAGGTCTGTTGGTGGGCACTTGCAGTTCAACGCACTGATTTGGTGTTTAGTGTGGGGCGCGCAAAACAAATCCCAATAGCGTTTTGCTTGACTGAGATCTCAGCGGTGACTGGCACACGTAAAGTCAAGAAATCTCAGTAAAGTAAAGGGCCATTCGGATTTACTTTATAGTTGGGCCCCATGACATAACATCGAGGCCGAATTTACGCTGTGAAATCTCAGTAAAGCAAGCGCGGTCAGGGTGCAGTGTTTCCACTGGAGCGGGTGGGTATTGACTCTCGGCGGAGGGGGGGGGGGCTGCCTCGCCCCCCCTCCCCCAAAGAAACCTCACCCGGGGACTTCCACGGATGCAATGCCGCTTGTACCTGTGTTTCAGGGCACGTGGCCCATGGCCGTTCGTGGCCCCACACGTGGGCACCCCCCCCCCCCCCCAAAGGGCGATCGATGTACACCAAACGACGTCGCATTTTCACAGGCGATGCGGCCAGATCATGATTGGCACTGCAGACCGCCGCGCGAGCACCGCGGTAGGAGGAGAGGGCCTGCCTCTGGGCAGGTTGCGCAGCGACCCCCGGCCCCGAGTGGAAACGAAGAGGGGGGCGTCCAGAACAGCACCGCCGCTGCTGCCCGTCAGCGTGTGGCCCGTGACCCAAGGGCGCTGTAGTGCCGTGCCGTACGGAAGCGGCTCATTCGTCATTCGACCCAACGGCTGCGTGTGAAGTGATGTTGGAAGTGCACTTTTCGTCCAAACCCAATTGGCGCTGAAGGCGCTAGAGAAAAAAATTGTGGCTTTTTGTTGTCAGCCAACGGCCCGGAAGAAAATTTGGGCCAATCTTTTTGGGGGGGGAGGGGGGCACACCCCCCACACCCCCCACACCCCCCACACCCCCCACACCCCCCACATCCCAGGGGGAGGGGGAAATTGGCTTGCGCGGGGGGCAGGGGGCGTTCGAGCCCCTTTCCCAGATCCCCCCCCCCCGCATGCAAGCCAACTTTCCCCACGGCCCAGCAGTGCCGAGTTGTCAAGAGGAGCCCTGCCCCGCCTCCTTCGCTGCTGGTAGCTCTACGCCGCCTCGGCTGTCGGGCCCCGGCCCTCAGGGACATGCACACCGGCTGAACTCCTGCAGGGGAAACTCCTCGTCGTCGTGCACGACGACGGTCACCGGCCATTTCAGAGTCGGGAGTACACGGCTCAGGAGCGGCTTCACAGAGTTCTTGTGCCCACAAACGATGAGCCGTGACCGAGAAGCCTGCACATGGCAGAGGGGGCATGCGGGGGCAGACCACGGCAGCGCGGTCCTTACGTAAGGGGGGGGGGGAATTAAAAGGTTCGAAAACTGCAGTTTTGCAAAAACACCCTGTGTAGCTCACATGTTCAACCATGGTTGGTGGCTGCTGGCGGTTGGCTGTTGGCTGATGGCGGCGGTTGGTGGCGGTTGGCGGTTGGTGGCGATTGGCGGTTGGCGGTTGGCTGGTGGTGGCGGTTGGTGGCGGTTGGCGGCGGTAGGTGGTTGGCGATTGGCGGTTGGTGGTTGGTGGCTGGTGGCGGTTGGCAGCGGTTGGCGGTTGGCGGTTGGTGGTGGTTGGCGGTTGGCAATTGGTGGCGGTTGGTGGTTGGCGGTTGGTGGTCCCTGGGGGCGGTCCTTGAGGGCGGTCCTGAGCAAGAAAAAATTTTTTGGTTCCTTAAGGACGCCCGTGGACCACGGGCATGGCCACAAAGAGCCAAAAGAGGGCGTCGCCTTGAGGGAAATCTGTGCAAGAATCGCCCTTCGACGCAGTCGACCCCGCGCACGGGCTGGGCGTTCCCCAGCACGCGGGGGCGCCCTGACAACACACCACCAGCACAACACAAGACAGCACAACGATGGATGGCACTGCCTAACGAGTGGCGAACGCGCGCACCAGGACTGGCCACACCAACCGTGGTGGAGTCGCTCGCCGTTGTTCTAATGGGGGTCAAGGGGGGGGGGGTTCAGCGCCTCTAAAGCTCAGCACCACCGAGGGGGGGTGGGGCATCAAGGAGCGCGCGATGCGCATGCGCGACCCACGCGGTGCTGGAGCGCCTGCGCCCCGTGTGCAGGCCAACGTGGCGGGGGGGCACATGGCGGACCACCGGGACGCCGGATAGGGGGGGTGGGAAATGCCGCACCAAACGATGGCGAACGGTGGCTGAACTCCGAACTCGGAGACCGCCTGTCAAGAAGGACCTCCGGGGGTGCGGGGGGTCCAGAGAAATGTCTGATCAGAAACACGTGTTCCGCTCAACAAGTTTGCTCAGGACCGCCCTCAAGGACCGCCCCCAGGGACCACCAACCGCCAACCGCCAACCGCCATCAATTGCCAACCGCCAACCGCCACCAACCACCAACCGCCAACCGCTACCAACCGCCACCAGCCGCCAACCGCCAACCACCAACCCCCACCAACCACCGATCACCAACCACCAACCGCCGCCAACCGCCACCAAAGCAAATGCATTGGTCACATCGCTTGCAAACCCCGTGTCTCACGGTTCTGTGAGGCTGGAGACTCGCGCGCGTGAAACATGGGCTGCGCCAATCGCACCCCCACACTCACCGCGAAGCGCCATCGGTGAACCATCAATGCCGTCAGTCAGTGCGTAAAGCCGGTCTCTGGCGGCCAGAAGAAACGAAGGAAGGGAGAAGCCAAGTTCGTTTTCCCCAACGACCGTGAGGCTCTACGCGCGCAGGTAAACTATAAACCGGCGCGGCCGGTGAAGCACAAAACAGGGCCAAAGGCACCCCGCCCGGATGCCTGGGCGCACACGCTGCTCGCCAAGCCCCCAACCATGGATACCGCCAACGCAGTTCTGCGCTTGTTGCCTCAGCTCTCTCCCCCACTGTGTGCGCGCGTACAGGAACATGTATGCACACCCCCCCCCCCCCCCCGCCCCGGCCGCCAAGGCCCATAAGGCCTCTCGACATCCCCCAGCCCCCCAAGCCAACGCGTGGAGTTGGCTCATTTTATCAATTCGGTTGCTTGAAGTGTCTTGTCAAATTATCGCAGGCCGGGATGATCAGGATGGCACGCTGTCCCTCGGAGGGAAACGTTGTGGTATCAACAAACGTGTTCCAGAACCGGCCCCAGGGTTGTGCTGGAGAGGGCCATGAAGCCACGGATACTTAGCTACCGAAAGGCCCCCGTGACACAGGCCAAGCGGTCATCGCTCTTTCGTTGTTCGAGAGTACCGCTGTCCAGTCCCGTGGCTGACTCGTTCACACACCGATTCGTTCACACTTCAGGCGGGTTGAGCTCAGGGACAAGGTAAGCCCAAACAAGGCCCATCCCCCAAGCCCAAAACCGGCCCCAGAGTTTTGCTTGAGAGGGGGAGGGGGGGTCTGGAACCCAAAAAGTCCAAAAGTTTATGTACCAAAAACAACCCAAATCAATATTTCCTTTTGTAAATTTCCTTCTTTCCCACAATGAAATCCAGGACCAGTGGGGAGGGGGGTGTTGGACCCCCCCCCCCCAGGAGATGCTGAGTTATTAAGCAAAACTCTGACCGGCCCAGGGCAATGACCATTGGTGTTGGCCCGGCCCTCAGAGCCCACCTGAGCTTGTACGACGCCCACTGCCGCTCCCGCACCCACTCTCACCTCTGCTCAATGGCCGGCCGCGTGCAGTCCCCTGCAGCACCCCAAGGCCAAGGGTGGCCCTTGTTCACAAAGGCCGCCGCACCCCATCACGCTGAACCACGACGACGTCGGCCACGCACGTGCGCCGACCATGATCTCGACCCCGGCGCTAGCAGCGCCGTTGGCAGCGCATGTACCGTGCACCACGGGGCCTGAGTCCCGAGATATTCACCCACTTCCAGACGATCCTGAGCAATCCCGAGCCTTCCCCAGGGATTAGAAGGGGTGGGGGGAGGGGTCTGACAGGGGGGGGGGGGGGTTGGCACAAGGCCTCGGTATTCGGTTGTTTGCCTTTGGCGGTGCCTATTGGCCTCTCGCCACTGCTCATTCTGACCCTCTGTGGGTCTGAACGTGTTTCTGAAGGCGGTGGGGGGGAAGAGGGGTTTGGCTGGGACCCCCCTCCTCCCTTGCGGTCCCCGCCAAAGGCGGGCTGAAAGTTTTTTAGCTTCAATCCTCTTGGCGCTGAAGGCGCCGAAGCAAAATTTTGGCTGTCAGCCTCAAACATTCGAAGGGGAGGAGGGGGGGGGCTGTCTGGGGGGGGGGGTCCGGGGGGTAGCCCCCCTCCTCCTACAGTGTACGGCCGTACATCACTGGCCCTCCCCCTGTGTGCACATTGGACGTCGCAAGCGCCGCCCCAAAGCCATCGTCGTGCCGCACTCCGCAGAAGAAGGCAGATGCTGAGGGCACACTGGAAGAGGGGGGAAGTTGATGTTGGCGAACCAGAAGAGCTCATTCCAGTGGGACGACAGCGCATGCGCCTGGGGGGCCTTGGGGCCTCCGCTGCGTAGCCACTTGGGCCAACTGTCGCAAAGCAAGGGATGGTGCAGTGCAGTGGCCATAAAGCAACGGATACAGAGCTCACATATACCCCCGTGTCACAGGCATATGGTCATCGCCACAAACTTCAGTTCATTGTTTGACCTGCTGCACTGCAGCGCACCTCAAAGACAAAGTGTTCAGTAATGGGACGTTCGGGACGTTTAGGGCTTCCCGACCATCCTTGGGGTTCGAACCCCCGACTCGAGGACTGGCGTTGGGCGTTGTGCCACTGTACTATCTCTCTGTATCGGGGAGGGGGGCGGTTCTTGCCTGATCCTGTTCCTATGGTCGCTGACATCACTCTTGGTACTTGTGGATCACGCCCAAGTGAAGCGCGAGGGTAGGAAGCAAGGGATGGTCCAGTGCAGCGGGGGGGGGGGGGGGGCTCGAACACAGAGCCAGGCTATTGCTTGAGGGCCCTTGGGGGGGGAGGGGGGTGTTGTTTGGGGCCGTGGCCGACATCCCCCCCCCACATCAGAAACATTTTCCTCCGGCAAAAAAATGAAATTTATCAAAGAGGCCGGACATTTGAGGCCAATTTTAGGTACGCAAATTTTTTTTTGGCCTGTGACCACCCACCCAGCCCCCCTCCTAGGGCCATGACGTCAGGTTTTGAATCAACCAGCATAGTCCCGACTAGGGATGCATTGGAACCTCCACTCTGCTGCTCTTCGCAGCCAACCCCACAGATCGGAAACCGAAAACAACATATCCTAGGGCATGCGCACGTAAACAAAACATATCCACTCCACCGTTTTTGCAGTATCCCATGGCGTGCGCGCTAGAACCCGTACGGCCACGCAAATCATTGCACTGCGCACGACGGACAGCGGGTACCGGGACTATATCGCAAGCTGTATCCAAGCGACAAGGGATAGAAAAAACCCTCCCCATGTGGCAAGAGACGGCAGCGCGTTGCACAGGGCCCCTATTGAGGTGTTGGTAATCCGTCTGCGCGTAGTGGCCCAGTAACTTTGCAATGGGATCCCCATCTTCAGGCTCCATTGTGCTCCCAGCGCATTTGGGTGCGCATGTACCAACACATCACGCAACCCCAAAAGTACAGAGATCCCCACAGCAATGAGTGACTCTCGCATGCAGGCGCTGGTGCACAACAACTCTGGGTTCTTTGCCCGACAGTCACAAACAACTCTCATGGACCAAATCTCTTAAGCATAGAGCATACCGGTTGCATGACATCCCGCCCCCCAGACCCTTTGAAGCGACAACCAGGTTATCCCTGAATTGCTGCAGGGCGAATGTCGTGTCCCCTGTAGACCACTGCACAATGCCGTCATTCGTTTTTGAGAACTGTCCCCACCTCCACAGCTGGTCAACCCTTAATTTACAGCACCATACAGAATGCAGGTCAGCGCTTTGGGCGCTAAAAGAGCCACCCATGGATATTGCACCGGTGTGCCTCCACAATTCCCCAGCTGCCACAACCACGTTATCTTGGGACAGACTAAATTCCACCAGACTAAATTCCACCAGCGTCCCCCTGACGCCAAGTGCCAGCATCAATGGCATTCGTAATCGACAGCAACCGCCCCAACCGCTTCGGCAACCTCCTCCAACCGCCTACAGAAGCGTTTCTGAGGGTGCCTCCGAGGTGCCTTCCCTTCTAATGCATCCCTGGTCCCGACCCTATACCAGACTCTACCCGTTCACACGAACTCTCCGTTCAAACAATCGCACCAGCTTTGCCGAAGGAGAACCCCCTTCTCCTCAAGCAATAGCCTGCGCAGAACCAAAGGCCACGGCATGAACCCGCAGTGCGAGACTACACTTCACTGCCGGACGTGGCAGGTCCTGTGAGCTACAGAGTGGCTCCTAGTCCACAGGTATTGTTCTGACTGCCAGGCGCCATCGGAATGACATGCAAAACGGCCACGGTTTTAGGGCCGTCCCAGTCCCTCCCGGGGCGGCCTTATCACGCGCCCTGCGGCATGCAACGCTGCTGCAGCCCAAGGGGGCCGACCCGCGCCAAATGCAATGCGAAGCCCAACATCTGGTGGGGGAACAAACGCAAAGGGGTGCGCGGATGGACTCACTTCCTGCAGGCTCCTCGATGGAGGCTGTACCCCCCCCCACTTTGCGTAAGCTACGCCAATGTACACAATTATTACGGTCCCTACGCCTACTGTAGCTTGGACAAGGGAGTGGCTTGCGCGCAACACATACAACTGCCGACACACACGTGCGCAGGCCACATGTGCTGAAATTGGCAATTCAGGACCTATGGGATGCATCAGACTTAAAAAAAAAAAATCCTGGTGCACCAGCAGGGGGCCACATGTGCTGAAATCGGCAAATGTGATGACAAACCCATGTCTTATGTGGCCGCACTACATTTTGTACGTAATTAAGTTACATACACAATTATTACGGTCCCTGCGCCTACTGTAGCTTGGACAAGGGCGCAGCTTATACAGGGGGGGGGGGGGGTTCTGGAGGTCTCTGCATGGATGCTGTTATTTCTTGTTGGTCCATGGGTGGATGGGTGCGATTGTTTCTCGGAGGCCTCTGAATGGGCGCTTTTATTTTCCAGAGGCCATTGCATCGACAGCCACACTGTTGCATGTCGCCTTAGATGACCGCAAAGGCCCGTTGCCGCCGGTCAAAGTCAGGAACATCCGACCGGCCTTGTCCCTGGGGGCAACCGTTGTGGGGGGGGGGGGGGTTTCGGGGATCGAGGGCCCAAATGGGGGAAGGGGGGGGAGGTTGGTACTTGGGAACGACCTCCGAGACGGATGCGGTTGTTTCGTGCAGGTCTCTGAATGGATGCTGCTGATTCCTGCTGGTCCCTGGATGGCTGCGGTCATCGCGTGGATGTCTCTGGATGGGCGGAATTATTTCCTGAAGGTCTCTGGATCTTCGTGTGGTACGCAATTGTCTCCTGGCGCAATCCCCATTCATGTGGGACATAGGCGTGGCAGTGCCCTGTCACTCTCCATTTCTCATCATTTACACCGTCCCCACGCCCTTGTTCTGATGCTTTGCTCGCCTGTCTGGACTGTAGCTCAGCACCATTACGTCGCAAGTATACACAGAGCTTGGCAGCAGCTTGCAAAACCTCGTTTTAACACAGCGCCAATTGTTACATGGTTGATCCCGGAAACACCCCTGAAAACCATCCCCCTACAGAACCATGCATGCTCAATTCAAAACAGCATCTGGGGTGCAGAATTTAGGACCCTGGGACCCGTGGCAAGCAGAAGACCAAAAAGAAAAATCCCTGGTGTACCAGCAGGGGCTGTGGGGTGCAGAGTTCAGGACCCTGGGACCCGTGGCTACCGGTGGTGGAAAACAGCCGACTTTTCGCACAGCGCACGGTGCGCCCCCTAACCTCTGCTTCCCCTGGCCCCTCCCAGCGAGAAAGACTCTGTTGGGATTCTGAGCCCAACTACAATCAACGAGCAGCTGCAGAAGGAGGCCCCCGCAGACCCAACACCCCAGCAGAGGGCTGAGCAAGCGGCAGAGGGCTGAGCAAGCGGACCTGGGGTGGGGCAGTTGGTCCAGCCACGTGCCCATGTCACTGAACATGTGATACATATTCGGGCCCAGCAGCACCTGCGGGAAGGCGGCAGGCAACGGGGGCCCTATCCGTCCCGGCCCCGGCGCTGCTGCATGGGCCTGCCCCAACGTGCCCCCAAATCCACACACCCCACTGCAACCCCCCCCCCCCTCTTTTCCCCTGCATTGTTTTGGCTGCAATCGGAGGTGACCACAAGACCATCTCTCTTCCTTTTTCTATCTTTTTAGTTTCTGCGTGTCATCACCCGGACCAAAGGGCAAGCTGATGGAGCCACAGCCCACAGCACCTAAGCAAGCCCAATCCACCCAAATCCGCTCCCGGCGAAAACCGAAACTTTTTTTGCGCGTCACGCGTTGCGCCGCGCGCGCATGTTGAAAAAATCAATTCCGGCCAGTTGGCCATCCAAGTGCCATTTTGGCACTAATTAGGCCCCAGCTTCAGCCATAATTTCAAGCATACGTTTTCCTCCGTCCCAGGCCAGTGGTGTCCTTCCCCCTGAGATGCCGTACATAGGGCTGCTGTCCTTCGATGAACCTCGGCATGCCCTGAACTTGCACGCCCTTGGTCAGGCCACTCTTGTGTTGCTCTCGCCGGGGCACCCTCGTGCATCAAGAAATGTGCCCCCGGATGCCTTTTGCATGCGATACCACAGGCCTCCGTGGCATTGGCGGCAACAAAACGGAGGAAAGACCAAAGCCGGTCCCGTTTGTGGCTTGTCCCGTTGCAGAACAGAACACATTTGTGAGGCCTGCGCTTTTGCCGCCCTGACTTTACCGATGTACCCCGACATGGGCACACAAGAGTCACGACAAGAAAAAGTCAAGCCCAAAGGTCGGCGCTTCATATTGAGGTGGTCACTGACTCAGTGTTGTGATGAGGTTCCAGCTTCCTCAGGTCCACACGATTCCCCGCATTGCGAGTGGTGCCTAAATTACTGATTGTGATTCCGATTTCGTCCATATGACCCCCGAGCGCCCGAAAGAAAAAGCAGGGCCCCGATGCAAAGTCGCAGGAACACAGCGGTGCCCTTGCACCGCCAACCCGGTCCCCAACAGTGGTCAACGGCCTGCAGACGACGGATAACTGCTGTGGGTCACCCGGCAACAACTGCCCTCGGGCCAAAAGGGGGAGGATCAGGGCTCCTTTGGGGGGAGGGGGGGGGATGCATTGGAAGGGCGGGAGGTACCCCCCCTTCCTCCACGGTGCCCAGCCTGTGCCCGGCCACTGCCTCCCTGACGGCAGGTGCCGGCTTCAACGGCATTTGTCACCGACAGTAACCGCCCCCAACCGCTTTGGCAACCTCCTGCAACCGCCTGTCCCACCAGTCCTGGGGCCGCCTCCGAGGCCCCTTCCCTTCTGATGCACCCCTGACCATGACATCAGGTTTTGAAATAACCAGCACAGTCCTGACCGTATGCCAGACGCAATCGGTTTCACCAGTAACTCCACCCTGCATTCAGACCTCTCATTTGAACCAGTTCTGCACCGACTGTTGCCTTGAGGTCACCGTGATCTCACGCTTATCGAATGTTTCCTGGGCGGAATGGGTCAGACCCCCCCCCCCGGGGGGGGGGGGTCCAGCCCCCCAACCCCCCCCCCCAATTCGGCGAAGAAATCCCAACAATTCGGCGGGCCTATTTTTCGGCGAAATGCTTCCCAGTCACCAGGAATATGGCCCTGGCCCCCCAAACACACTGTCCCTTTGGTTGCTGTGTTGTCAGAGACATGTGGAAACCCTTACTAGCTGGAAAATTTTTTTCATCCTGCTGCTTGTGTAAGCCGAAAAATGGCATCTGCAGAACGAAAATGATTGGTTGAATGGTTATAGTGTTGGGTTAAAAAACACCAAGAAATGGTGGTACCCTAGTTCAAACCCCGATGGGGTAAATCTTATGACCTGGACCCAGAGTCACCCCGCAGCCACTCCGAGGGTCCAGAGAGGGTACTTTGGCCCGTCGCGCCCGCCGGCGCTCCTTGCATCCAAATCAATGTTCGGGCCATCCATCCCAATGCTTTACCCCCAAACATCACCCCCTCCTCCAGCCCAGGCTCCCTCACCCCCACCATCTCGGGGGCCCACGTGCGGGCGGAATGGCTACATCACCCCTGCCTTCTCGGGGGTCCCCAACACGGGGACAAACAATGGGGCAAAGGGGGACAATCGGGGGGAAATAGGGGAAAACTTTGCCCTGCGCGCGCCATACTCTAAGAGCGCCCGTGTCGCTGTGTTGTGGTGGTAACCCGTTCTCGGGCCGAGGGGGTGCCCATGTAGCCCAATGGCGGAGTCGGGCCCTTCCTCTGGGACCCGGCTCGTTGCCTCGCCCGCCCGTCCCAGCCCCACCCCCCGCCTCCCTTCCTCCCTGTCCCCTCCACCGCCTCCGCCCCCCGCCGGGGTCCCTGTTGTTGCGGGGGGGGGGGGGGCACAGCACCGCGGACCGCGGCAAGGGCCCCAGGGGACGCGACCTCCGTGATCTCCGGCAGCGCCCCAAACACCTTCTCGTTGCTGGCCCGGAACGCCGTGTTGGCGGCCCAGAAGTCGTAGTTGGCCGTCAGGTTGTGCGCCGCGATGAACTGCCGGAGGCAGCAGCCGAAGCAGCAGCGGATCCGGCGGTAGGGCACACCGAAGGCCGGGATGGGGGTCGTCAGGCAGTGGCGACCGAGGGTCGCGGCGGGGGGGCATGGCTGGGGGCAGGGGAGGGACTGGTTGCGCAGGCAGGCGGCCACGTGCTGCTGCTCCACCGGCGGCGGCGGCGGCGGCGGCGCCGGGGCCGGCGGGGATTTGCGGGCCTTGGGCCACGTGGCACGGGCGGGCTTGTGCCTCCCCAGCACAGCGGCCACGCAGAGCACTACCACTAGGGCCTGGAGCATCAGGCACTGGGGGGCGGGGGAAGCCTACCTCCGGGTGTGAATGCAGAGGCGGCCCCTGGCATCCGAGAGACACACCCTGGGACCAGGAACACCAGATGGGGTCAGGAGGCACGGTGCAGGGGTGGGGCACGGCACGCTGATATTAGAACGGCCGACAACTATAGAAGGGGGGGCACAGTTTGGTCGGTAACTTGATACTGGATGCCCCCGCCCAAGCAATTCCAGCCAATGTCCACTCAGTTCAGCACAAACAATCAAACTGCTATGCTACAACCAGTTAAGTACAATTGTAGTTCATGTGGAAGCACTGTCGACCTGGTTGACAACAAAACATTTTGTGGAGAACTTGTGCTAAAGTGGACATGGTACTTTCAAATGTATGCAAAGATTTCAAACAAAGGGTTGTGGAGTATTAAACCACTATGACCTTAGCATATGTATTCAATGCAACCCATACACGATGATACTTGACACTTATCACACATGAACAAATTCCCACCATTTGACTTGATGCAACAGAGTGTGTAGATATCTGCATCATTACCCACACGTTGGTATTGGCACTATCACTAGGTGCATGTGTATCCCATATATGTGCAAGTATGTGTTCCCGTGGACCATATGGGGTGTTGCCGAACTTGCTTTCAAATCACAACTTATGGTAAATGCAAAAGTGCATGCATGTACTCCTCTAGTTTGGTACTGGTACGCCTCCTGATGATCTTTACCGTGATCCAATGCCAAAGGCATTCAAACAAGTGTTCAATGCGCCCTCAACAAACATGCAAGGCTCTACAATGGGTTTGGGGCTCCTCTTCTCAGCTTTCATACGCAGGGGCAGTGGCTGTGAAGAGGCAACTCTTTTCCTTGTCTTTGGATCTATGTTGGGGTGGGGTTGGTTGGGGGTGCCAAGAAGTAGCATTTTGTGGAAGAAGAGTTGAAGAGGACAAAGCTAAATCAGCCTCCAAACGTGTGAAGCATGCATTTTTTCTTTGCTAAAACTTCGATGCTATGTGTGATTCTGGCCTTTGGTCTCTACCTGATTCGATCCCAAGCAATTGAATTTTCCTCCGAAGTTGGGACTCACCACTGCTCATTGGAAAGTCTTGCCCATGGTCAGCAAGCTGCACAATTATAATCTGACATGACATGGCTGCATATCCCTTGGCATATTGGGGTCTTCAAGGTGGGCAGGAGTGATCTTGAACTTCAAGTCCCCGATGTGAAGGGGATGGAGGGTGGGGGGGGGGGGGTCCTGGACAGAGGGGGCTCAGCCATCAAATGTGGAGTGGGTTCGCTGGTCGGGACTTCCAGTTTCCGGTTTTTCTGTCGAGTCACACTGCAGACGGCCGACAGGGACCTTCGTGGAGCCTTGGGCCTGTTGGGGCGCTTTGGGGGACGACGCAACATGCAAAATGGAATGCAGACGGGACACAGTCGTTGAGCGGCACAGGTCCGCTCATCACGGCAAAACTGTAGCACAAGTTTGGGGCATCTTGTCCGGTCATCGCATCCAGAGGTCTGGGGCGGTGTGGGGTCAAAATGGTCAAGTTGTGTAATTTTTTTTTGCGGTAAACATGTGTAAAAAAATTGTCAAGTTGTGTCATTTGTTTTTGCGGTAATGCGAGTACGGGTCTACACGACTTACCGCAAGAAAAAATTGGACGACGTGACGATTTTTTAGTTACGGGCATTTAGTTCAAAAAAAAAAATTTACACGCCTACGCTGCAGAACCGATGAACAAGCGCAGATGGGCAGAGGAGCTGCCCGGGACAGTGGCACTTTGGGCTGGTACCCACGTGCGACAGCGACGTGAGCACCAACGCGCCCACGCCAACCACCCGGGCCGATGGCGCGCAGTATTGTGGGAGCAGCGCTTCTGATCACAGCACAGATCGCAGTGGCTACGGGCGAGTGGATGGTCCCCTCAGCACCCCCTGCCCCCGCGTTATTATCAGCGCCGGAGAGCCCCTCGGCAAACTTCACGGTCCGGGAACGACCGGATGTGAATGGCCTATGTTAGTGCTGGCGGAGGGCGGATGCGACGGCCTCAAAGTGTACGACACAATCCTGGCAACCGAATCCATGGCACGTACACCATGCGATGTCAGCCGCAAGCCACGGGACCAAATCGCCGAGCCGCTTTGTTGGGTCAGGGGGGGGGGGGGGGGTGCTACTGAGGCGTACTGAATGCGGCTGGTCCCTACCGACGTTTGGGTGCGACGGGGGCAGGCATTACGGGGTTGCAAATGGCATGGAGGCGATTACTAACGAAAAGCCCGGTAGCCCTGCCGGCCGCGAGGGCACGTCCGCCCTATGGGGAATGCAACCCAAAAATTGCAATGCAGAAAAAAAAGGGGGGGGGGGCTGGGGCAGACATGCCACTAGCGTCTGGCAGGTGAACTGGTTCTCAGTGGGAATTGGCCCCGCATCAAAGGCCACTCAGTAATCCCCGCCATGCAGCACCAGAACTCAGTAGGAAGGTGCTGCGTCCAGTGTGTGGCTCAGTAGGACCCTGCTCCATCTGATCATGTCTGAGTTGGCAGACGCGAGTGGCAAGTCCGGGGGGGGCACGTCCGCCTCAAACGCCACACATCGTACCGATACGTCACCGCGGGGGCGCTGATCGTGACGAAAGGCCCTCAAACCTCATCTTCGCCCTGCGCCAGGCAGCAGGCGAGCGCCAGCAGGCAGGCGAGGAGCAGCAGGCACGCCGCGAACACGTACACAACATGCATGACCCCGAACGTCCGCCTCGGGGTCCGCCGCACGGTGGAGGCCTTCGGGTGGTACGACGGCATCCAGCCGCTCCGTCCGCCTTTCGACAGGGGTGGCGCCCGCCACTTCGGTGGCAGGGTCCCGGACGCTGGCTCCGGGCCCTTCTTGTACGTCGGCGCCGGGGACCGCCTCCGTGGCGTTGTGTCGTTGGTGGGGCGCCCCGGGAACAGCGGCAGCGAATCCTCTGGACTACGTCGGCCCATCGCACCGCCTGCCCTCGCAGGGCGTCCCGGCACCACCGGCGTGCGGCGCTGCTCAAGGCAGTGCCTGTCGACGGGCCCCTGCAGTGTCTCAGGCTTACACAGCGCGGATGCCCGGGTTGTCTTGCCCCAAACCAAGAACTCCTTGTCTTGTATTTGAGCGGTGTGCCACGTGAGGCCGGGGAAGAGCTGATTGTGGTAATACTTCATGCACTGCTTGCCTCCGTTGAAGTGCAAGAACGCGGGCCGCGTGTTCGTCTCGGGATTGGTGAGGGTGCCGTTCACAACCCATGGCCCGGCCCCATCCCTGGCCACTGCCCTGCGATCTCCAGGCCCTCCCTCGAGCTGACTGCCCCAGCCACTTTGGAACAGCCTGCAATGATGGTCCAACACAAGTCTGAAGTTGCCCGTGCGGTACCGTCCCGCTGCAGAAGAGTTCGTGTAGAAGTAATGCAAGCATTTTTGGTCGTCCTCCAAAGCGCTGCAACGGGCCCAAGATTCCACAAAGGCTGATAGGTGGGGGCCGTTCGTCGCCACAAGCGCTCCCGAGTTGACGTATCGGTAGGACGTTGGGGCTTCGGGATACGACCGGCAGCCAGAGAAAGCCCAGCAGTTGCGCTCAGCACTCAACACAACTGTTTCCGTCAAGTCAAAATACCTCACAGCCTCCGCTGCTGTTTGGGTGTCCTGTAGCACAAACGTATCCTGTGCATCGTAGAAGAAGATGATACTGTCTGCCGGGACCCCACTCAGAAATGCCCGCAGTGCAGCACCCTTACCCGCCTTCTCGTTTCTTGAGGCGTTGCCAGTAGGGCCCAGAATCACCAGATCAATGTTGTGATAGGCCGCGGTGGAGAGGCTCAAGCAGAAGATATCCGACGTGCTATGCCACCTCCCGTCCGAGTGCACTAAGGCCGGGGGGCCTTGGAACTGCACAAAGTAAATCGTTGGCACCGGCCATTTGCGGTGCACCGTCTGCATGCTCTTGTGCTCAAGGTGACCCTCCAAGAGCCCATGCAGTTGTTGTGCTGCTACGTCGATTGTGCCGCTGTGACGGCCTGTGGGTTTACACAGCACGGATGCCCGGGTTGTCTTGCCCCAAACCAAGAACTCCTTGTCTTGTATTTGAGCGGTGTGCCACGTGAGGCCGGGGAAGAGCTGATTGTGGTAATACTTCATGCACTGCTTGCCTCCGTTGAAGTGCAAGAACGCGGGCCGCGTGTTCGTCTCGGGATTGGTGAGGGTGCCGTTCACAACCCATGGCCCGGTCCCATCCTTGGCCACTGCCCTGCGATCTCCGGGCCCTCCCTCGAGCTGACTGCCCCAGCCACTTTGGAACAGCCTGCAATGATGGTCCAACACAAGTCTGAAGTTGCCCGTGCGGTACCGTCCCGCTGCAGAAGAGTTCGTGTAGAAGTAATGCAAGCATTTTTGGTCGTCCTCCAAAGCGCTGCAACGGGCCCAAGATTCCACAAAGGCTGATAGGTGGGGGCCGTTCGTCGCCACAAGCGCTCCCGAGTTGACGTATCGGTAGGACGTTGGGGCTTCGGGATACGACCGGCAGCCAGAGAAAGCCCAGCAGTTGCGCTCAGCACTCAACACAACTGTTTCCGTCAAGTCAAAATACCTCACAGCCTCCGCTGCTGTTTGGGTGTCCTGTAGCACAAACGTATCCTGTGCATCGTAGAAGAAGATGATACTGTCTGCCGGGACCCCACTCAGAAATGCCCGCAGTGCAGCACCCTTACCCGCCTTCTCGTTTCTTGAGGCGTTGCCAGTAGGGCCCAGAATCACCAGATCAATGTTGTGATAGGCCGCGGTGGAGAGGCTCAAGCAGAAGATATCCGACGTGCTATGCCACCTCCCGTCCGAGTGCACTAAGGCCGGGGGGCCTTGGAACTGCACAAAGTAAATCGTTGGCACCGGCCATTTGCGGTGCACCGTCTGCATGCTCTTGTGCTCAAGGTGACCCTCCAAGAGCCCATGCAGTTGTTGTGCTGCTACGTCGATTGTGCCGCTGTGACGGCCTGTGGGTTTACACAGCACGGATGCCCGGGTTGTCTTGCCCCAAACCAAGAACTCCTTGTCTTGTATTTGAGCGGTGTGCCACGTGAGGCCGGGGAAGAGCTGATTGTGGTAATACTTCATGCACTGCTTGCCTCCGTTGAAGTGCAAGAACGCGGGCCGCGTGTTCGTCTCGGGATTGGTGAGGGTGCCGTTCACAACCCATGGCCCGGTCCCATCCTTGGCCACTGCCCTGCGATCTCCGGGCCCTCCCTCGAGGTGACTGCCCCAGCCACTTTGGAACAGCCTGCAATGATGGTCCAACACAAGTCTGAAGTTGCCCGTGCGGTACCGTCCCGCTGCAGAAGAGTTCGTGTAGAAGTAATGCAAGCATTTTTGGTCGTCCTCCAAAGCGCTGCAACGGGCCCAAGATTCCACAAAGGCTGATAGGTGGGGGCCGTTCGTCGCTACAAGCGCTCCCGAGTTGACGTATCGGTAGGACGTTGGGGCTTCGGGATACGACCGGCAGCCTGAGAACGCCCAGCAGTTGCGCTCAGCACTCAACACAACTGTTTCCGTCAAGTCAAAATACCTCACAGCCTCCGCTGCTGTTTGGGTGTCCTGTAGCACAAACGTATCCTGTGCATCGTAGAAGAAGATGATACTGTCTGCCGGGACCCCACTAAGAAATGCCCGCAGTGCAGCACTCTTAACCGCCTTCTCGTTTCTTGAGGCGTTGCCAGTAGGGCCCAGAATCACCAGATCAATGTTGTGATAGGCCGCGGTGGAGAGGCTCAAGCAGAAGATATCCGACGTGCTATGCCACCTCCCGTCCGAGTGCACTAAGGCCGGGGGGCCTTGGAACTGCACAAAGTAAATTGTTGGCACCGGCCGTTTGCGGTGCAACGTCTGCATGCTCTTGTGCTCAAGGTGACCCTCCAAGGGCCCATGCAGTTGCTCATGAAAGGTAGTGCTGCTCTGTACCGTAGCAAACAGCTGCTGGGGTTCCACATTTCTCGGGTGCCCAGGGACCAACGGCTCAAAATCATCCAACTTTCGTGTGGTAGACACCAGACAGAACAATAGGAGGGCAGAGACACCAGGGCTCAGAAGGCTGAGCCGCACTCTCATACCATTTGGTCTGCACAAAAAGCATTACAGTTGAGCACAAGGGCAGACCAATGAACACAGCTCGCCCTTGCACAACAGTACCCAGCCTTGAAGAATCCCAAATGCAGTCTTCTACCACACTGGATAAAACCGCTGTCCATGGCAGCCTAGTCCCAGCTATGCCCAGGCACCAAAGAAATCCTGTCCCGCAGAGGGTCCAGGCTGTAAAAGCCGACGCTTGTGCCATATGACACAAGGGGGACCATCAGTCACAGGGACACCATGGCATTTGGAAACGATGTGAAGGACCGCACACATCGTTTCTGAATTGCACGATGCTCCAAACTGCTTGACTACAAATCGAAGATTTTCAGATTGTCAGATGGTCAGAACTGCGACTAAGCAGCAGCAAAAACTGGGTGTCGGGGTAACCACCAGTTCAATGCCAAATTAATGTGATACCGAAGGAATACTTGCTTTGGAGGGAGAGTGCATCAGAGTTCTGTAGTCTTGATGGGTCCATTGGCAAATGGTACCCCTACCAAGTGTTGCACCCAAAGAATCCCACCCCACAAGAGAGCATCCTTTTTGGAAGATCCCGGAGATGACTGCATTACACTTGGGGTAGTCAATGCGTACCAGGCAGTCCCAGAGACCACCAAACCCACACAAGGAGGTTGAATTTTTGTTTGACCGGATGTTTTACCGGAAAGTTTTCCCCGTTTTTTTTTCTGCTCAAAAGAGGACTATTTGGGTGATCTCGACATTTGAAAAGAGTTTTCCAGTTTTTGCCTTCTATCATTTTCTCAAAAAGCACATTTGTCAACACTATGGTAACAAACATTGTTTCACCGGATCCGGGCAAAAAGCGGATAACCGGTAAAATAATCAGGTTCCGTGTATTGTATCCCCATATTCGTATTGTACAGTGTGATCCTGAATGTACCTATGTATGTTTCACGGGATCCGGTGAAACCAGGTAGTATAAGGATAACATTGCTGTTGTACGTGACCTATTTCATAGCATGTGACATATTCATATACATGTACAGTACTTTTATATGTCAAATGCGCTCAAGTGTACTTTTACCGAGAGAGTGTAAGGTTATAATCTCAAAAGTTTTATTCCTTTTTTCCGTCGTCTGCTTCGGCTGGTGTCGGTCCCAGCTTCCTTACTCCAAAGTCACTCCGAACTCACGAACAAAGCAAATGCAAAGCAAAGAAATCAGGCCACAAGGCACAGGCCTTTCTGCAGACAACGGGAGTGACATCCAGTGTGCAAGCTCCAATGAACGCGCAGGGCACAAATTGCACTCTGCACAGACCATCAGTGTTCGGGGTCTGGGCACTCTGTAAAGGAATTGTTTACCACTGATCTTGCCTGTTGTTGTTCGTCCTTCCTCTTGGTTGACACGTTTACTCATCATCCGTGGGTGTAATGGGACATGCAACAGCTTATACGTATGTGCAAGGGACATATCAGGCACATATTTACAGCGGTTAAACACCAGAATTGCACCTGCTCGCCAGCCCTTGGACCGCTTCTTTCAGTTTCCCGATGCGGTCCGCGTGTCGCAGCACCATTGGTCGCCACCAGGATGGGGGGTACAATTTTGCTAAACACAGGGTGGCTACACGTGATACATTCTCTGGATACTGTGAAACCGGAATGGCATTGTGTGCGCAGTGTTTCATGCAGGCAGGGATATACGATTGCAGCATGGTGGAGGCGGTGGGGCTGTGTGCATCAAGTAGACGTTTGTGGGCTGGTGGGTTGGGCTGTCCTGGAGTTTCAGAAAAGCACGGCTGCTTGACATTTAACGTTGGTGTCCCTGATGGTTCCCATCCCAGTTCTACATCCAGAAACTGAATTCTGCTGGAGCAGTTTTCAACCGTAAAGGTCAGACCTGTGGCTGCTGCATAGGCTCTCTGGGTGCGCTCCAGCGCGTCCTGTGGGGCCACACCTGATGCATCTGCCCGCAGACGAACAAGGATGTTATCTCTGTATCGTGCTGTCGGGGGAATTTTTGAGCGATCCAGGGCCTTTTCACGGTACATGACGGACAGTGAGGCTGTTTGGGCTGACGTGCAGCCACCGATCGCCACGCCAGTGCGTTGGCGGAACACAGAAGAGAAATGTACAAACTGGTCGTTTGACCATAGTTCAAACCACAGGAAATTCAACAGATCACCCAGGGGCACAAACTGGAATGCATTATCTCTAGTCTTTCGCGCAATGCCATCCATCCTCTTGACGCCACCTTTATGGATCTTGAAAAAGGCCTCATGCGTTGGTATGCGGGCGCCGCGGGTTACCTCAGTGAAAAACGCCTGTACTGCCTGCGCCACCTCTGAGCGTTGGATGTTCGGAAACATTTCCTCCACATCCAGTTCACCCCACGCCACACCAGGCCCACTGTCTTCAGCTTCCCATTTTAGTATAACTTTACGCAACTCACGCATAGAAACGAATTCTGTTGAGTCGGGTAGTTCCGCCGCTCGCTTCCACAGCACAGTCAAACAGCGACTGAAAAGTTTAGCATAGTGGCCGAACGGATGGCGTGCCTGGCGCATCACCTCTCTGGCTTTGACAACAGGGGGGCTGGCATGCTCTTGCATTTTATGCTTCAACAGGAGCAGGGCATCCGGCACGCCAGCGCATGCCGAATCATTGCGGAGGCCAATAGCAGGGCATGCGGCGTCAGGCCGCTCCTCTTCCCGCACCCTGAGGTTAGAGCACTGCTGCAACACCCAGAGCGCACTGGTGGCAGACTGGGGTTTCCTCGAGGCTGGGGTGGACAGGTCCCTGGGCTCCCGCGCCGTTGCACGTCGGCGTTCCCGCGGAGTGAGTTGTCTGGCTCGTGGGCGGGATGCGTCGCGGGCCCTGCCCCTGCCTCGTCCACCCTCTGGTGCCCTGCCCTCAGCGTTGTCACGCGTGCCATCTTTCATCTCCCGTTTCGTGAGGAGTGAGTGTGCGTGCGTGGACAGTACCGGGCCCGGTATAATTGTCGGTGAAGCCTTTAGCAATTTCTGCTCCGCCACAGAGATGAGCTCGGACGTCAACCGACTAACCGCGTTGGAGGGTGGGTGTTGGTGGAATCCCTTAAATGCAGTGCTTCTGAGTGTGGGAGCGGTGACCTCTCTCGCAGTCACGAAAAACGCGAGTATTGGCCCTTAGTGGTCAGGGAGAAGCTATCCACCAACCGCCAATAGAGCCAAAAACATGCATCTTCACGGGATTGCAGCCTCAGGACTTCTTGGAAACGCTGGGTTCCCAGGAATGTTTGGGATTGCTTGGCTTTCCACAGGTGAATGCAGGCAAAGCTGGGGACCTCCACCCCTTTATCAAAAACTTCCATGACAAGCCAAGGGGGCAGTTTGTTGTGCTGTGCACGCAGATGGGGGGCAAACACTGACTTAGAGGTCGAGTGCTTTAACGCTTTGTACGCCTCAGAACACGCATTCACAATGGGGGAGAGGACACGCTGTGTTAAATCGTGGCGGTGGTCTGGCCAAGCAGCAGAAAGAGAATTCAGGCTGTCCTGGATGACGCGCGCATATCGTCGCCTGTAGACACTAGTATCAACCCCTGGGGCACATGCACTCAGGATTTCAGGGTCACGAAAAATCGCATGACCCTGCACAAAAGCGACGCCGTCGACGCCCCGAAGACGGTGGCAAGGACAGGTATCGCCCTCCTGCAGTGTCAAGAAATCTGTGGGATACTTGGTATACGCCACTGTTCGCAACACATCACTGACCCTACACGTACGGCAGGCAACAATTTTCAGACGGTCCTTTATATAGCATTGCAAGTGTGTTGGCCAGAAATCGCAAGCACTGATGATCCCGGACAGTTCGCGTTTGAGATCGGACTTCTGGCCCTTGCTGAGCAGCGGCAACTTAAGCGTGAGCCTATAGGGAAAACCTACTCTATAGTGGCGCAAAAAAACACTGGTTGATCTTATCGTACAGGATCCTGTGGTCCCCGGGCGGTATCAGTCCATCCGTGGAACTCAACAGGCTGAGCATCAGTGGTGGGGCTAACTGGTTTGGGTGCAGTGGGCATCCCTGAGCAACAATGGCGGTTGCACGTGTCACTAAGTTACCACCCAAACTCCGCAACTCTTGCTTCCACACTTTCCGTTTCAAGAGGAAGGACCACTTCTCGGTGGACAGTGGTGGTACCGCCCTGTTCATCAAGCCTCCCACTCCCCAACGCCGCATCCACCACTGTTCACGCTGGTCCACCCACTGTGGGCAGGTATGCTCAAGGGGGGTCAGAACGAAATTTTCCAGCCCCCTCTGAGCAATCCAGCGATACACGTCCGTAGGCAAGCCCAGGGAGTGGGACTCCCAAAAGCGCAAGAAATCACCACCCGCCCTCAGGTGCTCCTTGCCTCTCTCCCCAGGGGCTCCCGCCCACCGGTCTGCCCTATGTATATGCGGCCATCCGCAACACACCATAGGGCGTAGATGAAGCATCCCTCCTCGAAAACTGAGGTGTGGCACAAGCGCATGGAGTGTATCTTTTTTATGTGTTTGTGTTTGGATGTGTGTAGACATGCATTTACCCGGTCCCACGATTCCAGTACATCTCCCCAATTTTTTCTGCACACGATGCGTCGCGAGCGTTGTACCCATCTGGGGGCCATTGCTGTTCGGCGTGTTTCTACTTCATTTGACCACATCTCGTCAAACACATCATGGAGGTCGGGCAGGGACTGCAGACCGTTAGTCATGGAGTGTTGGAGTGGTGGTCTGTGCTCTGGGGAAGACTGTGGTACTTGCCAGGCCTTAGTCGGCCCTGTAAGGGGCGTGAGCGCATTGAGCAGAGGCATCCACTGAGGCGTGAAGGTACCTCTGCCACAGGCCCAGATCCTGACCAGTGGCAGGTCGTGGGGGTTCACAGGTGTTTCACCAATCCGGGACATGGGAAAAGGCATGGTCATGGGGTGTGTGAAAAACTGCCGAGTGTCACTCGCATGTGGGGCGAACTCCGCAGGGGACATATCCGCAGGCAGTACGGCCACAGCCGTGAAGTCGCGGTCAGAGTCCCACATCTCGTGCAGGAAGTGTTCTATGGGGGCAGTGGAGAGATCCCAGGTACATGCACTGTCCACCCAGGTGAACTCGGGCAGACATATGCCTGCGGCATTTTTCAGCTCGGGTGTGGCGTAGGACTGGGTAAAGGGGACGAAGGGGGACAGTGTCGGACACAGGCTGGGGCACCAGTCCCAGATTACATTTAAGTGTGTGTGTAAGGTGTTTGCCCATGCATTGGTTATGCGCACGCTCCCTTTCCCCTGATCAATATCCGATTGCCAGGCGCGAAGATCCTGCAGTGTACCCGTGGCGAACGTCATCAGAAGTGTCCAATCAACCGTGGCCCAGGTGGCGAGGGATCCCCTAGTCATCCACCTGGCAAAGGCTGGTCCCAAGTCTGGGGCGGTCCGCAGGAAATCAGAGCAGAATGCAACAAAAGGGAGGTGCTGGGTATGGGGCGGGGCTGGTGGTGGTGGGAGAGGGGCATGTATGTTGAAGGCAGGGGAGACGGGGTGTAGGAGGTAGTAGGGTCCATTCAACTTCGTGGCCTCCTCATGGGCCAGGAGGGCTTCCATGTGATGGCGCAGGGTGTCCCGGGTCATCTTCAGCCGGCGCCAGGCCTCACGTAGCCCATGCAAGCCATGGGGTACTGGGGCGGGCTTTGGGGTTTCCTGGAGGGGCGCGCGGAGCAGCATCTCGCGTAGCTGGGTCAGGATTTTCCTTGGTTTTGCCGAGGTGGGGCCACCAGGGAAGGCCTCCAGGAGGCAGGTACAGGCTGATGCCAGACTTAGAGCCCAATCCATTAGGGCTGGTTGGTCTGGGTGCCCGTCCAATCCGGCATGCGGTCGCTGTGCGCTCGGTCCCATGGGTCCCGCAGGGTCAGGGGCCCCCGTCCTTGCACGCGCTGAAGGATAACTCGTTATCCCCCAGAGCCTCATCCTGGGTCTTCAGGACATCGTTCAGGTCAGTGATCGCCTTCTGGGCCTTCGACTCTTCGCGGAAGCACCATGGTTTCTCGGCCTGAATCAGATCTCCGTCTTCATCATCGGTTCCATTTGCTGCACAGTCGACTTTACCCGCGGAGTACTCCAAGACCATGCACTTTTGGTAGCAGTACAGGTCATCAGAGCCAAGGGAGATGACATAGAGATTGTCACCAGTTTTGGCAGAGCGGATGCAGCCTGTCAGGGCTTGGCGCGCTCTGGTGTCCAGGGTGCCGCGGTCGTGCCAAGTCGACTTCCCTCGTTTCGTTGACATGGAGAGCAAATTCTGCACGTTCTTATTCACGGATTCGATGGACGACTCTGCCTCAGCGAGGCGCTTCTTCAACAACTCCAGTTCCGCAGTATCTGAGGGCGGGGGCGGGTCAGAGGCGCGGCCTTTTCCTTTGTCCTCCGTCTTCGAGCTCCCTGAAGAACTGGGCGGGGCGGACTTCGAGGAAGAGGAGCTGGCCTGGGGTGTACGCGGGGAATCAGCTTTCGACGTCGAATTTTTCTCCGCTTGGTTCAGGAACTCGAACAGGTCCAGCGGGTCTGCCCTCGACCCACTGCCCGTGGAGTTCCTTTTCGCCTGCTGGGCCGCCTTGTTCCGCGCTACATCGTCACCGTCAACGTCGAACACCGGCTGTCGAAGGATCTCATCGTCAGAGTCTTCATCCACATTTTGGCGTTTGGGGGCCGGTGAGGGCGTCGCCAGGAGAGGAGCGGGTGTGGGTGTTCTACTGTCGCGGGTACGCTTCTTGGGGTCCGATGGGGTCACATTCATGAGGTTCTCTGGACCCGAGTGGCCCGACGCTGTGGAGCTGGAGGCAGCTTTGGGTTTTGGCACGGGGGCAGGAGGGGGCATACTTCGTCGGTCCGCTTCCTTGTCCTCCTGGGTCGGGCTCTTCTTGGAGCTCTGGGCTGGGCTCTGCTTCTCGTCGCCCTTGAGGTTTTTGTCCTTGTCATCGCTCAGGCATTGTTGCAGTGCCTTCATGAGGGTGATCAGGAGCTGGGTATCAGAATCTTTACCCCCCTCTCGCTCAGGGGCAGGTGGGCGCTGTGAGCCTGCAGCCGGTGGGGAGCGCTGGGTATCCGTCTGAGGTGATGGGCGCGTTGGCTGGTTCACTCCGAACTGGTGAACTCCGAGACGACGAGGGCGAAGGGGACGATGAGTCTTTCCGTTCACGGAATTTGTTGTGGCCCATATTCGTGACGTCCAGTCCTCGCGCTCTCAGAATGCCGTTCACTTCTTCAACGTTGCCCTCTCGTGCTGCTTTTCGCTTTTCCCGCAACTCAATGGACTATGCAACACGTTGGGCATCGAACTGGTCACACACCTTGAACGATGTAACTACGAAGCCAAGAGACATTCGCCAACTTGCTTCGGAATGCAGCCAAATCATGGCGGGTGTCTATTATGTTGTTACACTGGCTACCTAGGGATTTTTCCCTCCTTTTTGGTGTAAATGGAAACTTTTTACCCTGAAAAACCCCGGGTTTCACGCCCCTCTCGTGCTGAAAACACTCCTACACGGTAAAAAAGTGCCAAAGTTGGCTTCCCGGGCCTGGGCTCGCGCAAATTCACAAGTTGGTGCGCCAAGTCCGGACTTGGCGTGCGCCAACTGTCAAGTTGGCGCGCGCCAAATGTCCCCCCACCGATCCAACCATCGACTTGCACACTATTGTTGTCACTGGAAATTCCGTCCCTCACCTGCCCTTGCACACTTGGCACGAAGAAAGCATTGTTCCATCTTTTTTTTAGGAATGTGCAAAAGAATGTGTAAAACAATGTGCAAGAGATGTGCCTCCCGATGTAGTATACATTGTGGAGTCGGGCAACTGCAACGGTCCGGATTTCCAGACGACATCGCTTGTTGCCAACAGGGATTTTCCCCATTGCCGGAAGTCGTCCGTCCAGGACACCTGGACCCCCCCCATGTCAACGACATGCTGCAGGAGGCGCTCCCCCTCCAGATGGTCACACATGGTGTCCCATCCCTCTCTCTTCACCCACTCTGCAGCCGCCGTCTGCTCGATTTTCAGGGGCACCTTCTTCTTATCCTTCCTCTCCTCTTCCGACGCCACACCGGTGGCGGTCCGTGCCTGGATCCGAATGGGATCCAAGAACCATTGCACCCACCTCACGGCCTTTCCCCTCTTCCACCGATGCAACGTGTGGAGGCTGTTCACGAGGGCTGAAAGCCCATTGTGCACTTGCCGGTGCACGCCATGCAGCCCATAATCGGGGGGCCGCCGGGGGGGGGGCGCACGATCGGGCATATCATCCCTGCCCAGAGCCACTCCTCGACAATCACCCCCATCCCGCAACCAAATTCGTGCAGAATGGTTGCCCGATTCTTCCCACACAGCCAACAAACAGTGGCTGCGGGGTTTTTGGCTGTGAACGAGGAGCAACCATTCTGCACCACGGCTCCTTTCTCCTCCCTACTGCCCCACCCACTGACCGTGACCTGGGATGTGGGTGTTACGTTGTATGATGGGCTGGCCTCCTGAGGACTCTCGAGCAGTGAGTTTGGACTTGTTTTACAAAAAAAAAAAAAAAAAAAAAGGAGCAACCCCCCGAAATGACCTGCGCCTTGGTGTCTTCTATAAAAAAAGAAATCACCTTACGCAGGTAGCCCCCTTTATCGGGGATTTGCTGCTGCGCCACCTCGATGAGGTCCGCGTTGAGGTCATAGACCTCGGCCAATTGGGTAATGATGGCCTTCTTCTCGGATCCGCAGACCAAGATCCAAGAGCCCAAGGGCATATGACTCCCCAGGTCTCCAACGGCAAAATGCACGAAGGAGGCCTGCCAGAGCTTTGTCCCGTCGAAGGAGATGCCCACCCACACGTTGTCCGTCAGGAACGTGGGGCCGTCACGGTGCCACATCACCTGTGCCAGAAAACAGGCCGTGTGTAACGGGTCACCGTGAACCGTGAACGGTCGCCGGGAAACGCTTTGGTGCAGGGTGAAAATACCTGCAGTTTCTGCCACAGATTGCATGCGGCCCCAAAAATGTCATTGTCCTCGTCCGTCTGAAAATGGACATCCGTGACACGGGGGGCGGACAATGCCTTTCGCACCTGCATCAGGCTTCCCCATGGGCACTTCCATTGGCTGTGGGCCCGGCTGTACTGCAGTTTGCGGAAGCTGTCGCCATTTTTGCAGCTCTCCTGGGATGCAGCGTTCTAGGGCGTGGTGCAGAACCCCTAGTTAGAACGCAATTTTTGGAACACCCACCTACCCTCAATTTTGGGGCAAACCGCCTAAAAAAATGGATTCAGCACCCTCAGAAACCCCCCATCCCCTTTCTTTCCCCACATGACCCTCATTGTAGGGGTGGTTTTTTTTGGGGGGGGTCAAAAAGTTAGAGCACAGTTAGAACAGAGTTAGAACACAATTAGAGCACCTTGCTCTAACTAGTTATCGCTCTAGTTATCGCGCGATAACTCAGTTATCGCGTAGTTATCGCGTGTAGTTATCGCGCACCCCTCCTCCCTCCCTCCCTAGGACAAACAACACAAAACACTTGGCACAAAGCATGTGTGGTCGTTTTTCATACAAAGTCATCAATGTCTGAGGCCTTGGCTGCCTCCGGTCCCAAAAGCCCTTGCTCCAGGGCGTTCATGGACATGCAATGGTGCATGTGGCGGAGGGACATACTTGGCCTCACCAAAGACCAACCCTTAAAACAATTTTTGGGCCTCCTCTTGTAAGGCCCATGCCGATACTCCGTTGGGATGGAGGAAAACTGAGAAATGTTCCTCCATTTCTCGGCAAAAAAGGTTGAATGTGCCAAGCACCAATGGATCCACCTCGTGGGGGACCAACCTGAGTCTCCCCACGCTTTTGAAAATTTGGTGGTCAACGCACGGTGGCGTTCCACTTGGGTTAGAGTGTACATCTCCCTCACCCTCCAAAGCTCATACAAACCCTCAATGCATTTCACCATGACATGCACAACAACCCATAACAAAGGTCCCCCAGGGGTCCTCACTGTGGGGACATGATCTTTGAGGCAATCCACAAATTGCCTTTGGAAGGGGGGGGGGGTTAGGAAAAATTTGGTGCTTGTTAGATCGAAATCTTTTTCTGTGGCCCTTGAGGCCGAAGGGAGACGTTCCCTCAGAGGGATGCCTGAGGTCTCATCCTTGAGGGCTTGTTTGAAAGCCTGCAAAGCTGCAAGAGCTTGGGCCTTACCAGGGGTACCAGGGGGGAGGGCCTGAAGGGTGGTCTCAATGCGCTTTGCAATGCCGTTTAGGATGCGGCATGCTGCATGTTGGTAGTCCCCCGGCCGCCTATCAGGGGTCACACTTCTCAAGAATGCCCCCCATCTTGAGGTGGACTCCACCCCCCTTTGCTCAACAATACCATTGGGGTCTTTGCACAACCAACACTTAGACCCAGCCCCCCCCCATTGCTTGCATCCCCTTCCCATCCCCTGTCAAAATGACAGTGCAAGTCAAAAATTGATTTTGAAAGAGGACAGCGTCCTCCTCCACATCCCTCACCTCTTGGTTGAGGTTGGCGGAGATGTCCAGGCTTCTCAAAAAAGCCTATTAATCTCCGCCATCCATGAAAAACCATGAGGCCCATAGCTTCACCTTCGAAGCATACTTTGCCCCCCCCCCATACATTAACCCATACATCCGCACGGGTGGAGGATGCCTTCCACAAGGAAGTCGCATCAACTGAAATAACAACAATGGCAACGCCACTAGGGGGGGGTTTCCCAATAACTCGGGCCATTGATATTTCATTTTGCACAATTGATTGCAAAGGCACATGGGCAGCTGCCCTATTGCGGCTTGTGGTAGACTTTACAATGGTTGTTTGGGGAAAGTAGGGCATGATCCGTTGCCGAACGGTCCTTAGGTCCCGTTGTGTGCAACGGCGGGGCATTCGCAAAAGGGCCCGTTGGGAGAGATGCATGCTGCATGCCATGTGTAGCATGCTCAGGGCCTCATGCTCCTGAGCTGTTAATGCAAGATGGCCACCAAGTGGGCCAGACAGGGCAGTGCACGCCCCACCACTTAAACAAACTTCTCCTTTGGTGTTGGTGCCACACACAACGTTCGGGTCACCCAATAGAACTCGCACTAGCCGCTGAACCGCCTTCAAACGCCGCCGCCGGGCCTTGGGGCACTGCAGATCGGTGTACCGCCGGAGGTTAGCTGTGTTGAGAGCCCTCAGGGCCTCATTGACAGCATTATCCATGAAGAATAAGAGGGCCTGGGCAGGAAATGAGGGAGCGTTTTGAAGCAAGGGCCCAAAAAACACACGCGATAACCCACGCGATAACCCCCGCGATAACTAGGTTATCGCGCGATAACCCCCGCGATAACCCCCCGCGATAACTAGTTAGAACGCGATAACCCCCCACGATAACTAGTTAGAGCACCCAGTTAGTGCGCGATAACTACCGCGATAACTAGTTAGAGCAGGGGTTAGTGCGCACTAATTGGTGGGGTTAGAGCAAGCATTGGGCACCCTAAAACCCATGGACACCAGCTGCTGCCGCCACAGAGGCGTGCACTGCAGCACCCCCCCCGCACTGTAAAAAATCTGGCTCCATCGCTCGCCCTCCCATGGCAATGGAGCGTGTAGTGCCCTGGTGTTGAACAACACCGGGGCTTGGGGGGTGGCGGTGCATGCCCAACCCTCCACCGCCCTACCCTTGCACACACGGGTGTGCCGCTTTTTTTCCCTCAGGGAGGGATTCAGTAGGCCACCACTCTCCACCCAAAAATAACCCCCCGTGAAAGACCCCACACACACAATAAGCGCCATGGGCGCCCCATCACGCAAATGGGCGTGAAGGCCCATGGTGTCCGTCCCTTGGGGGCGAACAACTTGGATGCTACACCATGTGAACCATGGTGGAGCATTGGAGGTGCAATACGCATTGAGGTCTGCAACCAAGGGGGTGAGGGCAGGCCTCAGGGTAGCAGCGGCCATGTGGGTCGCCCTAAAATTAGAGGGGTTGGGGTTTCCACTTCCCACGAGGCCGAAGTGGCACATGTCCACTTGGGCCCCATATCGCTCCTCCCCACGAAAAATGCCCTTAGGCAACCCCCTTAGCAAACCCACGAGGCATTGACTCCCACTCCTACTCCCGCTACCCTGACTCTGCACCCCTTGCGGCTCCAGCCCCTGCTGGGCGGTGAAGGAGGCACTGAGGGTGGAGGTGAGGCTGCGCACCTGCGCCTCAGCCACCCCCAGACGCTGCTGGACGTCATCCCCCCTCCTCCGCTGCCCCTTCACCTCCACCCTCAGCTGGGCCGCCTCCACCTCCGCCTTCCGCCTCCCCTCCTGGGCGTCCCTCAGGGCCTTCCTCATCGGCTCCACCTCCTCCCCCCTCTTGGCGGCCAGGTTGAGGGCCTGGTCCAAGGCACGCTGGGTGTTGCCCTGGACCTTTTCGGCCTTCGCCAAGGCCGACTTGTGGTCGGCCAACCGACCCTTGGCCAGTGCGGCCTCGACCCCCGTGGCGGCCGCCTGCTCCACCAAAACCTGGCAAGCGTCCGTCACGTGGGTGGCCACACTGGCCCCCAAGGCCTCCACATCAAGGGCCTCAAGGGGGGGCTGGGCCGCCACCTTCGCCACCTTCGACGGCTTGGGGGAGGGCTTGGGGGCGGGGGTTTGGCCCTTACCCTTAAGGGGGGGGGGGGCATCCGGCTCAACCACCACCACGTCAGGTCCCCGCTTCGTCTGCTTTCCCGGCCTTCCCCCCTTGGGTGCATACTGCCGAATCCATTCGGCAGTGGCGTCCACCACAGAAGGGGGGGGGTGATACCCACCAACCTGGTGGATGCCCCCCCCCCTGTGCAGCTTCTGCCACACTTCCCTCCCAGTGTACTCCCCCTCCCACAAAAAACACACCCTCAAAAGGAAATAAGATTTCCTTTGGGGGGGGTCGCTCATCCCAAACAAACACAAAAAAGCCGCAACCGTTTCCCCCTCTGTGGCATTCGGCCACTTGGCCGTTTCCCCCCCAACCCACACATAGGAGGGGAGGGTGAGGTTGGTCTTCCTCTCCACACCCCCCTCCTTCTCGGTGATGGTGACCTGCCGGTACCATCCCGTCCCCCCCATCCTGCAGGCCTCATCCCCAGGCTCCCCCCACCGGCACGACGCCCCCTCCGGCAGCCTCTTCTCCCCCTCCAGCTCCACACGGCCCGCCACCGGCTTGGCGGGCCGTGCCCCTGCTACTTCTGCTGCTCCTCCTGCTGCCTCGGCTGCCTGGGCTTCGTCCTTGACGAAGAGACGGGGCAGCTACATGATGGTAGCCTGAAAAAAATAAAAGAAACAAAAAAAAACACGCGATAACCCGCGCGATAACCCCCGCGATAACTAGGTTATCGCGCGATAACCCCCGCGATAACCCCCCGCGATAACCCCGCGATAACTAGTTAGAACGCGATAACCTAGCGCGATAACTAGTTAGAGCACCTAGTTAGAACGCGATAACCTAGCGCGATAACTAGTTAGAGCAGGGGTTAGTGCAGGGTGTTGTGGGAAGTTTTCACACCTGGTGACATGGGCACATGCCTTGGCCCTCCTTCTTGGCGTCGTCCAGCACCAGGTTCATCCTCCGCAGCCACACGAAGTCCGTGACGGCCGCATACTCCCCCACTTGCCTCCACTCCACCACCTGGGCCACCCCCTCCACCTCAGGGGCCACCCTCGCCACTCCTCCATACAATCCCCTCCTCACCACCAAAATGCACCCTGGCGGCACCCTAATCCCAACATGCCCTTGCAGGGAGGGCCAGGGCAGTGCCTCCCCATGGCACACCTTGGCCAAGGGGCACTGATCGGGGTGGCCTGCGACCCCCCCCGCCTCCTCATTAGTGAGGGGGGCAATCACCTCCCTCCCATTCCCCCACCCCGACAACAAAAAAAGGCCGCTGGTTGTTCCCACCGGGAGCAAGCACTGAGCAGATTGCTCAATGCTGACCCCATTGGGGTCCTCCACCACCTCCTCCTCCTTCCCCCCCTCCGCCTCCTCGCCCTCCTGGCATGGCAAACAAAGGCCATCTTTGTGGGCGGTGCACAAAATCAGCCAATTGCATCCGTAGCAATTGGCTACCACCTTCCCCCTACACCTAACCGCCCCATCACACTGGACTGTCTTGGCCACCCGGCCACCAGGTGCCCCCAGCTGGGGCCTTTTAATGGACTGTGTCACGTGCAGGTTGGGGAATCGAAGATTCCCCCCCTGGGTTAGCTCAATGGCAAAAAATGCCATGAGGCGGGGGTCCCTCACCCCCGTGGGGGAGGCCTTGGGAATCCCCGACCCCCGGTGGACATCAAGGGCATTAAAAAAAAAGGCAGTGCCCCTCTGGAATGGCACAGCCCTCTCCACCCAAGGGTCAGGGAACCCCGAACTACTGGAGGGCACAAAAAGAAAATGTGACCCATCCTCTTCCTCATGATTATGGGTTAGCATAATAAGGCAATTGACAATCAATGTGCCTTCAGGAATGGTGTAGGGGGGGGCGTCGCAATGGAGGTGTTGGGGGGTGTGGTCATAGCTCGAAATTTCGGCCATTTCAAGGATGGTGCAGCTCCATCCAACCCCCCCCACCACAGTCTTCTTCGCCGTCTCGAGCACACGATCTGCCACCCTTTTGAGGACTGGCAGATCATGGAGCTTGTGGGGGTTGTGCTTGTGGTGGTTGGCACCCCCATAGTTGCCATACAATGTGCGGCGGGTCCCAGAATCTTGGGGCCTGCCGACAATGGGGGGGTTCTCATTGAAAATGGGTGCCTTCTCTGAGAGAGGCACCCTATCCAAATCATCCAAAAGACTTTGCAGCTGCACATCAGTCAAAAAATCGTGTTCCAAGAGGTGGTTGACCACCAGCTTTCCCCCCACCGTGAGCACAAGGTCATTGGGGTCCCTATTAAAGGCCCCCAAGGGCTCGGCGGCAACCACCTCCTCCGCCTCCCCAATAAGGGGGGGAGTTGCCCCAAATGGAAAGAGAATCACCCCCTGCCCCGAAATAATGTTGGGGGTGGTGACCCCATACCACTCACGCTCCCACTCCCTTGTGGGGCAAATGGAGTGCATGGGGAGCTTGTTTTTGGGGTCGTCACTGCAGACCCGGCGGGTGTTGTGCCTGAGGGGTTGGGGGAACCAACCATCTGACTTCCCCTTCCCCTTACCAGGTCGGATCCTTACCCTTTGGGCACTAATCATGAGGGGGTTGTGGGGCTTCCCCTTCCCAGCCCCCACCTCCTCCACCTCCTCTACTTCCTCCTCCACTTCCTCCTCTTCCTCCTGACCCACATAAAGGGTCGTCTTCGTCCCCGCACCCTTCTCGGCATGGGCGGTGACGGACTCCAATACGGCGTCCACGTCCTCGGGATGCAGCTGGATGAGGAATCCAGCAACCCCTGGATTTACCTCTAGCAACTCGAAGATGTAGTTGCTGAGAACCAGGGGGTCTCTCTTGTCGGCCATGAAGGGGGACTTATGGACAAGGAGTCCAAAGTCCGCACCATGTTCAAAGCGAGTCGCCACAGGGCGCCTCACGTTTGCGTCACCCATCGTAAACCCCTCAGGACCGCCAAGGCGACGGACCCCAAGGAGCTTTTGATGGTGCTCGCACCAAGCGTGGGCAGCAGCAAGGGCCATTATCAAAGAATACGAAGGCTTTGAGAGCTAGAGCGAAAAGGGGAAACATAAAATGAAGCGTGATAACCTACGCGATAACTCGCGCAATAACTAGTTATCGCGCGATAACCCCCGCGATAACCCCCGCGATAACTAGGTTATCGCGCGATAAGGCCCGCGATAACTAGTGCTCTAACCCCGTTCTAACCCCGTTCTAACTAGTTAGAGCACAAAAAGATCAAATCGCAAAAAGTGCAAAACGGGCAATATCGAGCAAACGAAACATGGAAGGCACATTGTTGCATCAAAGTGCACCCATGTAACATGTGAAATTCCGGGTTCCAACCATATTAACAACACCCAAAATTGGGGGGGTTCCGCACCATGCCCTAGAACGCTGCATCCCACCCACAGAATGGCCGCGACCAACAGCTCCAAATTGGGGGTGGGGGGTTTGCCCTCCCCGAAAACGAGGTGGATGCGGCGGCGGCCGGTTTTGACGTGTACTTGCCGTTGTGGCCCCAAAATCTCCCCCAGGACTTCGCGAAGGCGCGCCAGCCGCGCGCGCCTGTCGCGGTAGTTTGAGGGCGCCAGCTGCTCAAAGGCCCGCTGCATGGTGCACAAACAAAGACCTGCGGCACGTGAGGACGTGGCAGGCGGGTTGGATCATACAACGGAAGGTTGGTGCACGTTGGCACACAGTTGGCACACAGTTGGCACGCAGTTGGCGCGCGCCAACTCGGGACTTGGCGCGCGCCAACTCGTCAGTTGGCGCGCGCCAAGTCCTGAGTTGGCGCGCGCAAAGTCGTGAGTTGGCGCGCCAACTTCTCATTTGGTGCGCGCCAACTCCCCTGTTGGCGCACGCCAAATCAGGAGTTGGCGCGCCAACTTACCACTTGGCGCGCGCCAAAGCCATGTCGACGTGCAGTGCCTGCTCATTTCCTCGACCGCTTGCTGCCCTGACTCTGACTCCCCTCGCCCTCTTCCGCCCGCCTGCGCTTGGGGTCAAGCAGGTGCGCAACCGGGTGCTTGTCCAGCAGGCCCTTCAGCTCCGTGAGGGTGGCCTCTTTGACCCCCATGTTGATGGCCACATGGCGTTGGGCGCTGAGTGCAGAGTGCAACTCAACCGCCGCGGCCTGCAGGTACGGCACATGCTGCACATGGTCGGGGTCGGCACCACCCTCTGCCCCCCCCCCAACTGCACGCACCTGCGCCGTGGCGGTCAGCTGCTGCTGCAACTCCACCCTCTGCTTTTCCCACCCCTTCTCGCGCCGCTCCCACAAGGCGCGCTCGCCGGTGAGCGCCTCCTGCGCCGTCTTGCGGGCGGCCTCCACCGCCTTCAGCTGCTCGCGCAGCAGCTTGTTTCCCGCCTCCAGGCGGAGAATCTCCGCCTTCTCCCATGCCCCCCCCCCGTCTCCCGCTGCCTCCGCTGCCTGGGCTGCCTGTGCTGCCTCCTGGGGGGTGGTCGTGGGGCGAGGGCGCCTGGAGCCCCTGGCCTGCTGCTCCGTGCGGCCCTTGCTCCGCAGGGAGGGGTCCCCAGACGCGTCGGATCCGGCCCTGCCCCCCTTCTCCCCCTTGGTCCCTCTCCCCACGAGCTGCTTCTGGAAGCGGAGGAGAAATGCCTGCGCTGCTTCCTTCAAGTGGGGGGCAGGGGCAATGGCCCGCACGTCGCTCCACTCGCAGTGCTTCCACCTCTGCAGCTGTCCCAGAGCGTCAATGCTGCAGAGGAGGAGCCGGTTGTGCGTGGAGGGGGGGCGCACCTGCACAAATGGCACAACTGAGACAACCCATGGTTGCACCCCCGCCTTCCCCTGCACCACTGCCCAGAACGGGCACTCCACCACCCTATTCGGTCCGGACCCCCGCCGAATCACCTGCGCCTGGAACAGGCGGCTGATCCTCGTCTCCCCCCCATCGATGACGTCCACCGCCGTCGCCTCGGCGGACGTCACCTTCAGAAACTTATCGGGGCTGTGCAAGTCGTCCCCGAAGTCTGCCGGTTCCGGGACCTCCGGAACTTCCCAATCCACCTCCACGTCCACATCCACCTCCAACCCCTCCTGCTGCTCCTGCCGCTGCTCCTGCGGCTGCTCCTCCAGCTGCTCCGCTCCGGCCGGCACGGGCACTGGACGCGGGTCCACTTCCAATTGAAAATTGGCGTAGTGGATTGGGACCTGCAAATACGCAAGATCACATTGAACAAGCATTGAACAAATGCACACAACGACACCAATGCGACAACCCAGACAACAAAAAAACCAGCCACACAACAACGTTTCCGATAAAACCCAACCAATTAAATTGAAGTGCCAAAACTGGACTTGGCGCGCGCCAACTAGCTACTTGGCGCGCCAAAACTGGACTTGGCGCGCGCCAACCGGACACTTGGCGCGCCAACTTGTCACTCGGCGCGCGCCAACCGATGAGTTGGCGCGCGCCAAGATGGAAATTGGCGCGCGCCAGCTGCGAAGTTGGCGCGCCAATCTGGTATTTGGCGCGCGCCAAATGCGTATGACGTGTGACAAAATCGCGTGCATGCAAAGCACCGCGCGGGCACACCTTCTCGCTGCAGGAGCAGATGGTGCGGCGTGCCTTGTCCACGCGGACGAGGCCCAACATCTCGGCGTCCTGGGAGCTCAGGGGCGGCGTGAAGTGGGCCATTGCCATCCAGGCCATGCGGGCGGCCCCTGGCTCCCGCACGAACGCGGCGCCCAGCGCAGCGAACGAGTACACCACCGTGCCGGCCGTGCAGCGCACGAGGCACCGGTCGGTCGCCTCGGGGGGGGAAGCCACCACCGGTGGATGTGCGGAGTGAGGCAGGCATCCGCTCTGGCCGCCTTGGCGGTGGGTCCCGCGTGCGCGTGGTCGGTGGGGGTCATAAACAGCCCCGCAGACATCCCCTCTTGCAGGAGGAGGACGTCCCCCATGTAGGGCACCGGGGGGTCCAACGGCTGCTCAACCTGCGACACGAAGCAGACTGGCTGGGGGATCGCGTCGGGAGTGAGGACGTCCTCCTCTGCCGCACTCTGTGGGGGGGGGGGGGCGGGATCCGCATCAGCCGGCGCGGCCGGCCTCTCCTCCGCATCCGCCGGCGCCTCCGGCATGTCCTCCTCTTGGGTATCGGGCACGGGGTCGGCCTCCTCTGCCGCACTCTGTGGGGGGGGGGGGGGCATCCGCATCAGCCGGCGCGGCCGGCGTGTCCTCCGCATCCGCCGGCGCCTCCGGCATGTCCTCCTCTTGGGGGGCAGGCACGGGGTCTGTCGCGGGGTCTGCCTCGGCCTCCTCAGACCCCTGGTCGAGGGGGCTGAAGTTCAAACTGGCCTCTGTGCCCAGAGGAGACCCGACTGCAGCCCCCTCGGCCAGAAGCTCGGAGGGCATCACCGGAACACTGTTCATCAGCTCCGTTACACTCTCAGGCTCCACGGTCAGCATGCGCGACCGGTAGCCGACGGGTGCAAACGGGATGAACAGTGCCCGGCCAGGCCCGCCCGCACCGCGATGGATCACCGTCCCGCGCAGGAGCGTGACGCTGCGAAGCGGTGGGATAACAATATCCCACCGATTCGCAGCGTGATAGCCCCCCTGCGTGCCCGGGCACACCTGGAGGGACTTGGACGGGGGGGAGGTGGTGAGGGGGATGAACACGACCATGCACTGCAGTGACTGTTTCACTGACAGTGCAAAATCGCGGTGGGGGATCTGGAAGCCCTTCCAGGGTTCTGCCTCCCACCGCTCGATGATCTTGGGGCACAAGGCCTCAAGTCCCTCCGGCGGTGGGAGGGAGAACCCCAGCAGGGCCAGAGCTGCCTGCCAGAGGTCGTCCGGGAGCCAGTGGGGGACGCTGGAGACCGTCGTCTGATAGCGCCCCCCACCTTCCCCGGGGGCCTGGAGGTCCACCTCCTCGAGCATCGACGGGTTGAGTTCCACCGTGGCGAGCTCCGCCAGTCTGGCCCACAGATCCTCGGGGATGATGCGGTCATACTGGCGGTAGCCCGCCGCGGCAAAACCCTCCTCCGTGACGATGGGGGGGTTGGGGATGTCGTGGGAGGCGACGGGGTAGGAGTTGTGGAAGGAGGGGTGGGGGCAACCCATGCCAAGCATGGTGAAGGGGGCGTTGGTGCTGTAGAGGGTGGGGTGGGTGATGTCGGGGATGTGGGTGCGCAGGCGACGGTTGGTGGAGAACTCCGTGGGAGCTACTGCATCCCACGCCTGCACCTTCACCGTCTGGTACCGCACGACGGCGTCAGTGGCCGTGCGGTGCGTCCAGCCACTTTTTTTGACTGGATCCACCCACAGCCACTGCTCCTCGGGGTCGAGACACTTAGGCGGCTACTCCTGCAGCTCGAGAACGTTGACGAACTCTTTTGACGCTGCAGCAGTGCACAGCTTCAGGGTCTTGTTGAGGCCCTCAAGGGTGACTTGAGAAAGCTTCAACTCGACAGCGAGCGTCGTGGGATACCGCCCCATCGCGGCACAGCAGAACCTGCTAAGAACCCCCTTGGTCAGGGCGAAGTTGACGCGGGTGGCGTCAATTCGCCAGACCAAGTAGGGATTGCCCGGGTGGTCCCACTTGCCGAAGAGGGCGGCCTCCAGGGGTTCGCGGAGGGGGGGGAGCTGGGGGAAGGATTCGGCGTCCGGGGGGGTGAGGGTGTAGGGGATGGGAAAATAGCCCGCGGGGAAGTGCTCGGAGCCGACGTTGGCGATGTGGGTGTCGAGCACCGCCTGCACCTCGGGGTTGGCGGGGGCAGACGTGGGGTCAGTGACTGTCACCTTCTTCCCCTTGCCCTTCTTGGGTTGCTTTGCAGGCATAATAAATTGATGAGATGCCTAGAAGGCAAAGGGAATGCATGAAGGGTGTAAATGAAACATGGGGTGCAAAGGAACAAGAAGAATGGGGCAATTGGCGCGCGCCAAAACCGGACTTGGCGCGCGCCAACTCAAGAGTTGGCGCGCCAACTTGGCACTTGGCGCGCCAACTTGGCACTTGGCGCGCCAACTTTCCAGTTGGCGCGCGCCAAGTGCCAAATTGGCGCGCCAACTTTGACTTGGCTTCCAAAAAGTTGGCTTCGACCCAAAAAACCCACATATTGCAACATATCAACAAAGCAACGCAACCATAAGCTATAAAATATAGATAGTTCCTCACGTTTCATGCACAAGGCGTAGCAACAACACAGTGCACAAGTACAAGCAAGTTGAATGCTCTCGACATGGAGTTGACCATGAGTTGGCGAATGTACAGTATCTGGGGTTGGCTTCGTAGTTACAGAGTGCCCGGTTTTTCCGCACGAGTCGCATGCCAGCCATGCAGGATTAAAAGGGAGGTTCACACTGTTCCGACCTTGCTTCTCAAGCTTGCATTTTTCCATGGCTTGGTCATGCTCCACAGTTTCGTGGTCGGTGAAACCGCACTGGTCACACCAGATCTTCTGCGTCCCAATAGGCGGGGGCGTACTTGGATCACGATTTCCACTGGCGCTGGGCTCGCTGCGTGCTGCGGACCCACTTGCGCTGGGTGTTGGTGTCGTTTCCGTGCGCTCTTTCCCCTTCGTACGATGTTCCTTCCTCTTCGCACTGTCACGCTCAGGCTCATCATCGTCGGAAGGGATGGCTTCGAGCGGCGGCATTTCATCATCGTCTTCCTCCATCATCTTTTGGATTAGCTTCATAAACATCTTCTTCCACATAGTACTTACGATTGTCCTCTTTGACAAAAGTGCTTCTGATCTCAAAAGTTTTATTCCTTTTTTCCGTCGTCTGCTTCGGCTGGTGTCGGTCCCAGCTTCCTTAACCCGTAATGTAGTCGAAATACAGTTGTGTTGATATTTGAATGGACTTAGAAACATAGCCTTTCGTATATGTAATATGCGTACCTTTTGATATACCGTACTCAAAACATAACATGCATAATGCATATATGTCTATACATATTGTACTGGTATAAATGCGGTGGTCCTCTATCACATCTGCAAGAGCAAACCACATGTAGGGGCGCGGAATACAACACCAAGGAAGGGCAGTAACAATGTATGCATGCATCCACCGAGGCCCCCGCCGCATGGGCGTGGGGGCCACCTCCGTTTTCGGACCACTGAGGCCGACCACCAAGGCCCCCGCTGCATGGGCGAGGGGGCCTCCTGCGTTCTGGGACCACCGAGGCCCCCGCCGCATGGGCGTGGGGGCCTCCTTTGTTTTGGGGCCAACGAGGCCCCCGCCGCATGGGCGTTGGGGCCTCCTTCGCTTTGGGACCACCGAGGCCCCCGCCGCATCGGCGTGGGGCCTCCTCCGTTTTGGGACCACCGAGGCCCCTGCCGCATGGGCGAGGGGGCCTCCTGCGTTCTGAGACCACCGAGGCCCCCGCCGCATGGGCGTGGGGGCCTCCTCCGTTTTGGGGCCAACGAGGCCCCCACCGCATGAAGGCCTCCTCCGTTTTGGGACCACCGAGGCCCCCGCCACATGGGTGCCAATTACAGGGTTTGGGAAATAAAGGCAAATGAACAATAGCGTTGCACAAACGACGGACTTCAGTTTTGGGAAAAGCATTGAGTATCGTAGATTCACAAAAAAAATACAGTTGGGAACGCAATGAAACCTGATCTCATTTGTGACCTGACTCTATGTCGCTCTGTGCAGACAAAAATAATTAGCACATTCCCATGTGGAGTCTAAAATAATTAGCACATTCCAATGTCCTTGTGAAAAGAGAAACACGTTCGTATGCAAGAGCATTACTTTCACCGGATCCGGCCAAAAGATCAAGGATCAAGGTGTTGTGCATAGCCTCATTAGGTGAGTTCCGTGTAGGAATGACCTATCGCTATTGCAAACGAGTGCATCACTCATTTTACTCCAACCTTCGGTAATGCATTGTCCATACACGACGACGTATGCCCCATGAAAACGTGCGCGCTTAGCGAAGGTGCACCAACCAGGGCACATAGAGTGTGGGATGGATTTGCATCAGAATGGTGCGCAATGGGACGCGGCCCTGAGGGTGTATCTGAATACGCGGCCACCAGAAGATGCTTTCTGATCCGGAACTAGTGCACGCAAAACTTTTTGATTCAGTATACTATCCTATCCCAGTTTTAGTTGTCGACGATTTGAACCATCGGTACAAAACATGACAGGGGCAGGTGGAATCCTGCGCTTCTTGTTGCATATTTCTCTTTGTGAGACGTACGTACATGCTTATACAGATGCACACCAACATCCACACACGCGGCTGATACGGGACGGGCTGAAAGCATGGAGAATAGTAGGCATGCACAGGCAAGGGTGTGGGGCCGAGGATTTTGAAGTGTTATCATGAATTCTGCATTCTGATTGATATGGTACGCCACCTGCTTACATATCTGTAGATATCATGCGGTCGAACAAATGGGGTCGAGAAGGTGTCTCAACGAACATGTGTAAGTGCATTGCAATGTTCCTATCCATGACATGCCTCGGTCACCGTCCTCATTCAATGGGCAAACGCCAGCGGTCTTCTACACACATACGTACAGTTTCAAAAAACTACCCACCACTACTTTTACTGTAATACATCCACACTAACTTAACAGGGTATGTTTGTGCGGATCCGGCGAAACATGATTTGGACGGACTTTATTTCGTCGCGCGTCGGGTACCTGAGCCACAGCTGTCGAATTTTCCGGTTTCATAGGTTCCTCTATTTCAGACCCCGATATGAAACGACTACGTGCACCTATGACTAGTGTTGTGTGCAAGGACCGCGGCTTCAATAGCATAGCAAGAATAGTTCGTGTTGTTTTGTTTGCTGTATGTATGTGTTACTAGCTATTGAGCTACCTTGATGACCCCGGTAGCAATGAACAAAGCGGATAGGATATACGTGCAATCACTATTTCCCCCGTTTTGCCGGATGCGGTGAAACATACTCTGCGTCGGAAGATAAGATGTGTTTATAAACCATGTTGATGCGGGTGGTCCTATCTGCCAGAAATTTTACAACACGGAGATTTTCAGGAGGACCCATGGGACTCGGATGCCGAGAAACCCTTGGCAGAGCTGGCTGAGCGGGCGTCTTGCACACCACCATCCCAACAACCGCACTTCGAAGCCGCTCCTTCACCCATGTTCACGTACCCCCCCCCGCCATGACTTCATCCCCCAGCTTCACCCCGCTATGCACACCACGCATCTCGTACCAGCCCACTGTTAACAGCCCCCCACGACTTACCCGACCCCCTGTGCTTGTACCCCTAGACCCCCCGACCCCTCCCCGCCGCTGTGCGCAAGATCCCACCTCCCCGCGGACCGAACACCTCCTCAACGCTGTTGAACCAACTACAATGCGCGACCTTGTGGATATGGGGCTCATGCGCCACAGATTTGCGGTGCAGCGCCGGGGGTCACTCCAGTTGTACCTCCAAGGGGCGTGTGTCAGCCGGAGCCATTTTATTGAGCCAAGCCTTGAAAGGGCATTGGCGATTGCCTTTGCCATAGACCCCAACTGCCCTCCAGCCCGTGAACACCTCAGGGGCAAACCAGCAGGACCTGATGTAGCAGTACAATTCGAGGCCACCGCTAGCCAACCCACGCTGGGCGCACTTCTGGAACATCGCCGTACCTGGCTTCTCCCCATGCGGTCCGCTACCCCGCCCCGCACGGAAAAACGCGCAAAGGCTGCCCCAGCGAGGCGGCACGTGGCTCAGAAGGCGGACGTGCGCACGCTTACGCAGATGGCTCGTGGTGACTTACCCCCTCCCAAACGCCCCCAAGCCAAACCCGAAGCAGCCAGTGGTCGACCCCAAGGACAGCCACGGTTCCCCAACTGCTGGCAACCGTATTCAGTACGTCCAAAGCCAGGGGCTCGCACACCCCCAGTCCAACACCGGCGAACATATGTCCGTCACCCATAGGTGTGCCGCGGCATTGTGGCTCTCCCTACCTGTCCCCTCACAAGATAAGGGTGATGTTAAATTTTGTCGTATGATCTAGAACGAGGTGAACCCCAGAATAGCAGGGTAGTTGCGCAGCAATATCTGGGCCATGCCAAATGGAACACTCCCCATAATGATAACCCAATACGAAATATTTGCTGTTGGCTGCACCTGTAGGTCTATTTTTCGTATTGCTGTCCAGTGTGATGAGTGAGGAAAACGTCATTGTGTGCTCTATGGTCAATGCCGACTCCGTTAATGTGGAGGCTCCCAGCAGTGCGGCCATTCAGTCCCGGTTGCAGCGGATACTCGCGCGGCACTGCGTTGCAATATATGCACAATTTGGATTGCTACACATGGACTACCTATCATGACGAACTTCTTCCGGATTCTATCAATCTCCATCCTTGAGGATATTACGTAACAGTTTTGCGTTATTAGGATGGCATTGTGCATGAGTCGCTGAACATGGTTTGAGGACGCTTCTATGGACTATCATTCTGTGTTCCGCCCGATCTTCCAGAACTGTTTCTCCGTTTTCTCAAACCATTCTTCTGTTGTCCGTTGCGACCGCCACAGAATCCCCAACACCCACGTCTGACTAACGACAAAATTCCGGGCAAAATGCATACGAAATATTTCGGTGGGCTCCACCTGACACGGTTTTCCGAGATGAAAAAAAAGGAACCACCCTTATCGAGGATACAAACAGTCATTTTTTGAAAACCACCGCTTCCCTTCGTGCGCGCTACAAGGGATTTCCGCGCGATGGCTCAGTGCGCACTACAAAGACATAGCGCGGGTCATAGCGCGCGCTATGGCTCGGGGTCTTGGGTTTGTAACCCCATGTCCTAATAAGCAGGGCAAAAAGGCCTATTTCTCTAAAGTTTCAAATGCTTCCGGCACCGCAAGTGACGTTGCCAATGTCAGGAAAGATTGCAAACATTTTGGGCGCCCACTATGGGTGGTCCTTGTGGAAGAACGAAGACCTTTTGGCGGACCTAGTTGAGTTTTTTTACTCAGGGTCTGCCGTCCAACGGTCTTTGTGGGCCAAGTTGGAAAAAAGGGTCCCCGTGTCTGAAGCAGAGAAGAAGCGTCGCAGGACCGAGGCTGCCAACGCTGTCACACCCCTGTCGGTGGTGGACTTGGTCCTGCTCCTGAAGATTCCGAGAAGAAGGTATTATTGTGCGCGCTTTGCATGTGACATCGCGCGCACTTCCGCTCATAGCACGCGCTTCGGTGACTTCTGCGCGCGCTACGTTCTCATGTTGC
This sequence comes from Eutreptiella sp. 'Long Island Sound 2002', assembly GCA_964036045.1. Lineage (NCBI taxonomy): Eukaryota > Euglenozoa > Euglenophyceae > Eutreptiales > Eutreptiaceae > Eutreptiella > Eutreptiella sp. 'Long Island Sound 2002'. The sequence goes on along the minus strand of OZ038392.1, from coordinate 21,454,287 downwards.
GCGCGCTATTTTCCTGAGGTACAAAGATTTGATTACTTGGACGAGAAGTAAGGTCCCCACACACCTTTTTTCTCTACCGTCCTATGCTAGTTTCGCCACAGAATGGAACCAGCTTGCAAGTAGGCAGCATTTACAGGTTGCCGTCCACACAGATGGGGTCACGGTCTTTTCGCAGTGGCCCCTGCAGCACTTTTTCGACTATATATTTTCCTTTGATTCCATTGTTTCTAACCTCCAATACCCCAGGGAGTGCCAAGGAGAGCTGTGGATCATTGTGAGGGGGGATGGGTTGCCTTGTGGGGGGGAATCGTGGTGCCAGATGTCCATTTCCTTTGCCAACCATGGTCACTTGGCAAGGACGTTGTCCTACCACTGGACTGTTAACGTCGCCCTTTGTGGTGAGAAGTCCATCTCTGTGTTGTCCGAGGTCTGGGCTAACAATCTTGCTTTTCTCCAGAGTGCCATCGACAGTGGTGTGGTTCCCATCCGGGGTGCATCCAGACGCTGCAGGATTTTCTGCGGTGGGGATAGCCCTTGGCTGCGTCGGTTGTCGGGTGTCACTACACATTGGATGGCAGGTAGTCTGTTCACTTACATGACGTGGTGCAAGTCCACTGCAACATGGTTGCAACAGGATGTGGATAGAACCACCGAGCGAGATGAGCAGTTGCTAGGGCTCATTGCACCTGGGGCCAAGTGCAGGCCCATGGATATATTTGGTGTTGTCCAGAGCAGGTTGTTGAAGGTGCCTCTGAGGCGGCGTCACCTCATACCATGTGTTCTGCACCTTCTGATTTTTGTAGGGAGGGAGGTCACTGCCTTGGTACGCTGATTGGCCAAGTCTGTGCGTCCTAGTACAAGGGTCTCTGTTCAGGCTATTTTTCACAGGTCGGGTTGTCACATAGCACTACAGGGGACGGCAGAGCCAGATGGGGAAGAGACTTGGTGCCTTCTTAAGGTTTGGGAGGAACTGGCCCCCCTCCTTGGGGGTGACATGAGGATGCACACAGCAGTGGTTGCCATGTACATACTACTGGGGGACATGTATGGCACAATGTTTGAAGAGGGAGCATTGCAGGCTCCAGAGGTTGCCCAGGCTTTCCAGAGGTGGGTTTGCCCCGAAAAAAGATCACCATATATTAACTGGATGTTGCACGATGCTACAGTCACTATTCAGGCCATACGGCCCTATGGCCTAGGAATGTTTTCGGGGGATCTTTTGGAAGGGAGCAACAGGGTGCTGAAGGACATTTGGTCCTCCTTTTGTGATAGAGGTGGGGGGGCAGGAAGCCTCGTGTCGCGCCGCATTAAGATGCTCAGGCAGGTTAATGACCGTCTGTTCCTGTACTTTGAAGTACCAAGGTGGAACGGGACCTCTAGAAGCAACCTGTGCAATGCGCAAAAATTGGCTGACGACGTTAGGGCATATTTTGCGGATGAGGAACTGTGGTAGCGCGCGCTATTTGTTTTATAGCGCGCGCTACATGTTATCTAGTGCGCGCGATGTCCAGTATCGCGCGCGCTATGCTGTTTTCAAGCGCCGGAACCCCTGAAATCGTGATATACAACCAGAAGTAGCGTGCTATGACTACGCACTTCAAATGTCCCTCCAATTGCAAATGCATTGACAGACACAGCGACTTGTTGCTTTTCTGTCCTTTTTTTTTGTTGTTGTTTTCTATTTTTTTGAGACTGCGTTTTCCTTTTTGTATTACTGCTGGAACAGGGGTACTTTAATGTAACCCTCTTGCCCATGCAACCCGTGGGCTGGGGGTATCCGCCTCCTGCAGCACCACCAACAACTGCTGCAGCGGCCAGAGCAGCTGGTGGGGCGCCGCCACCACCGCCACATGCAGCTGTACAACCGGGACTGCAGCAGCCGTCGACGACGCCGTGGAGCATGCAGCCACAGGTTCTTGCCGTGCGCACTACTGTTTCCGTTGCGCGTGCTACGCTCTTGTTGTGCGTGCTACCCGTCTCGTTGTGCGCACTACGCAAGTCCTCGTTGCGCGTCCTTTGTCTTGTTTTCCGCAGACGCTGTCCCAGCAGCTGACCCAGTTCTCCCCAACGCAGCCTTTGTGGCCGGCGCCGCAGTCCCCGTTACGAACTGCCTAACAACAGTTGTCTCCCATGCTGTTCCCCGGTGGGTCACGTACCTTGGGCTCCCCAGTGCGCGGCAGTCTTCCAGTGGGCCAAGTGCAGCAAGTGCTCTTCGGCCCACTGCCAGTGCAGCAGCAGCAAATGCAGCAGCAGCAAGTGCAGGCTACGGCCCAGCAAGTCGGCAGCCCACAACAGCAGCAGCAGCAGCAAGTCCAACCGAGACAGCAGCAACAGCAAGTGCAAGCAGAATTTCAGTCTCCCCCACCCGGGCCACGTACGGGGTTCGCCTTCAGCAGCGACTTCAAGAACCGAATCTGGCCCAACCAAAACAGCACCATCTACGCCCAAGGCCCCGACTGGGCATAGCTGAAGGACGTGACACCGGCCTACCTCTTCGAGGTGGCCTTCTACAAGTTCTGGCGCCAAAGGGCTACGGCGATTGCCAAGATCCCGGACGGAGCTGCGAAACCCTGCTGGCATGACGAGAGCATTACTGGCCACTGGTGCAGTCTGGCGAACCTGTTGAACCCCTCCGTGCCAACCCAAGAAGGACAAGCTGCCTGTGGACACTGCAAGGTGGAGGAGTACGAGCTGCTGTTTTCGTGCTAGGCAAGTTACAGGTGGGGTCACGTTCGGACTCACACGCCTCCGGGTGCCACCGCAAAGACCGTCCACCACTTCTACTTCAACAAGGACCCACCGAGCTTTATCAATGCGACGGACGCGGGGGCAATGGCCTTCAAGAACGAGTGTGCCTCGGTGAGAAGTGCGGGGGCCAATTTGCTGCGGGGGTCAGCCAAGAAAGGAGCCAGTGCAGCAAGGGCACTTGCAACCGGCGCCAAAGTCAAAACCACGGCGGTCAAGGACGAGGAGCAGCCGCAGCAGCAGCAAGTGCAACAACAGTAGCAGCTCCAACAGCAGGCAGCAGTCCTGCAGGCAACACTGCAGCTGCTCCAGCAGCAGGAGCGGGTGCAGATGGCCCAACAACAACAACAACAACAACAACAACAACAACAACAACAACAACAACAACAACAACAAAAGGTACGCGCTATGTTTGCCATTGCGCGCGCTGCCGACATTGTTGCGCACGCTCCATTTGCTGTAGCACGCGCGATTTGACCGTTTGCGCGCGCTACGGCCCCACCGTCTGTCCTGTTTTCACGTAGGTGGGCAGCTGCGAGCAGCTCCTGTGCCTGGGATCCCGCAGAGGGCCGTTGATGATCAGCGTGCCCGCGGACATTGCCGGGCAGTCCAAGCATGCGGCCGACTGGCTTGACAGACGGAAGGAGCAAGGCTCCTCCCCGGTGCTGGCCCGGGCTAAGCGGCAGATGGAGGAGTTGGAGGTGGATTGGGCCGACGCCTTTGCCATGCTGGAGACGGAACCGGTGACAGTCCCAAGGCAGAAGAAGAACCGTACCGAGGAGCCAGCAGCCACCAGCCACCTACCACTAGCCATCTCCGCCTCCCACACCGCTAAGCCCCCACACCCGCCTGGCAAGGTCCTTGCCCAGAAGACCGCCCACCAGCAGCTGATGGCAGCAGCGGCACAGACGGTCCAACGTCAAGCGGAACAGAACAAGAAGAAAGAGGACGAAGGAAAGAAGAAGAAGAAGGAAGAGGAGGAAAAGAGGAAGAAGAAGGAGAAGGAGGAGGAAGAGAAGAGGAAGAAGAAGGAGAAGGAAGAGGAGGAGAAGAGACGGAAGAAAGCAGAGGAGGAGAAAGCAGAAAAGGTAATGCTGCAGCGCGCGCTATAGATGTCATGGCTCGTGCTATGCATTTCGTCGCGCGTGCTATGCCCTGTATTGTGGGATGCAGCGTTCTAGGGCGTGCTCTAACTAGTTATCGCGCTAGTTATCGCGTGATAACTCAGTTATCGCGTAGTTATCGCGGGTAGTTATCGCGCACCCCTCCTCCATCCCCCACTAGGACAAACAACACAAAACACTTGGCACAAAGCATGTATGGTCTTTTTTCATATAAAGTCATCAATGTCTGAGGCCTTGGCTGCCTCCAGTCCCAAAAGCCCTTGCTCCAGGGCGTTCATGGACATGCAATGGTGCATGTGGCGGAGGGACATACTTGGCCTCACCAAGGACCAACCCCTAAAACAATTTTTGAGCCTCCTCTTGTAAGGCCCATGCCGATACTCCGTTGGGATGGAGGAATACTGAAAAATGTTCCTCCATTTCGGGCGGTACCAAGGGGGAGGGCCTGAAGGGTGGTCTCAGTGCGCTTTGCAATGCCGTTTAGAATGCGGCATGCCGCATGTTGGTAGTCCCCCGGCCGCCTGTCAGGGTCACACTTCTCAAGAATGCCCCCCATCTTGAGGTGGACTCCACCCCCATTTGCTCAACAATACCATTGGGGTCTTTGCACAACCAACACTTAGACCCACCCCCCCCCCGTTGCTTGCATCCCCTTCCCATCCCGCGTCAAAATGACAGTGCAAGTCAAAAATTGGTTTGCAAAGAGGACAACGTCCTCCTGCACATCCCTCACCTCTTGGTTGAGGTAGGCGGAGATGTCCAAGCTTCTCAAAAAAGCCTGTTCATCCCCGCCATCCATGCAAAACCATGAGGCCCATAGCTTCACCTTTGAAGCATACTTTGCCCCCCCCCCCCCCATACATTGACCCATACATCTGCACGGGTAGAGGATGCCTTCCACAAGGAAGTCGCATCAACTGAAATAACAACAATGGCAACGCCACTAGGGGGGGGCTTCCCAATAACTCGGGCCATGAATATTGCATTTTGCACAATTGACTGCAAAGGCACATGGGCGGCTGCCCTATTGCGGCCTGTGGTAGACTTTACAATGGTTGCTTGGGGAAAGTAGGGCATGACCCGTTGCCGAACGGTCCTTAGGTCCCGTTGTGTGCAACGGCGGGGCATTCGCAATGTACCCTTCGTGAACGGCCGTTAAGTGGCCGTTTGAATAATTGCGTGAATTTCACGTGAATTTACCCAAATTTTGAGGTTTTTGGGGGGAAATGCCATATTATTGGTTCATTCCGAGGGATTTGAGGGGCCAAAATTCCTCCCCTAGCTTCGTTACGCATCATCCAATGAAGGTCCCGCCCCAAAAGCATCCATCATGTCCGAACCGTGCCCAAAACGAGAGGTGCCGAAACCCGGCAAGCCTGTAGCCGATTCACGGCCGTGAATTCACGTGAATTCGTACGAAATTCGTACGAAATTCGCACGAATTTCGTACGAATTTCGTACGAATTTCAAGTGATTTCACGTGAATTCATACAAATTTCACCCTTGTGCACCCCCTCATTTGTCCTAACACCCGGGGTACCTCCCCCCCAAACACCCCTGCAGGCACCCTAGCTACAGGCAACATGTGCACATGTGTGTGGGTGTGCCTTTGTGTGGGGTGTGTGGGTTTGTGTGGGTTTGTGTATGGTTGTATGGTTGGGTTTGCATGTGGGTGGATGCGTGACTTCCTGTTTGTTTCTACGTGCGGGCGTGCGTCTGTGTGTTGGTGTGTGTGAGGATGTGGGGGCCACCCGACCACATACGCACACAAACCCGTCCCAAACCTCACACCAACACCCACACACCCACACACACAACCACGGACCCATGGATACACACCCACACACAAACACCCTCCCGCGCGCACAAACCAATCCACACACACACACACACACACACAAACACACACATAGACACACCCACAATGATCCCGCCCCACACACCTAACCACGACACATCCACTATGCAGGTGTGTGTGCGTATGTGTGGCTGGGCAGTGTGTGGGTGTGGGTGGGGTGGCAGGGCGATTCCACTAATGGCATGTGGGTGTGTGTGGGGGGGGGGGGTACATGTACGACTATCTGTGAGGATGTGAGGAGCACCAAACCATGCACATATACGCACAAGCCTTACACACACACACACACACACACACACACCCTTCCCGCACCTCACACCAACACACGCGCACACACAAAGACACACAACCACACACCCAACTACACATGGACACACCGACCCACATACACGCATCCGCACAAACCATACGCATACACACACGCAGAATCACCCCCCTAAACATTTAACCGTGACACATGCACTGTCCAGGTACGTATGAGGGTGTGCAGGCGGGCGGTGTGTGGGTGTGGGTCGAGTGGGGGGCTCTTTGCTTTTATTGATGGTACGTGGCAGGGGGGGGGGGGTGTATGACTGTCTTTTTGGTTATGGGTGTGGGTGTGCGCCTGTGTGTGTGGGGAGGGTGAGGATGTGAGGAGCACCAAACCAGATATACGCACAAGCCATACACACACATGTGCACACACACACAAACATACAGACACACCCTTCCCGCACCTCACACCAACACGCGCATACACACAAACACACACAACCGGACACCCAACTACACATGGACACAACGACCCACCCACCCACACACACACACACACATCCGCAGAAACCCATCCACAAACACAGGCAGACACACATACACACACACACACACACACACACAGAACCCCCCCCCCCTAAACATCTAACCGTGACACATCCACTGTCCAGGTACGTATGAGGGTGTGTGGGCGGGCAGTGTGTGGGTGTGGGTCGAGTGGGGGGCTGTTTGCTTTCATTGAGGGTATGTGTGTGTTTGTGCATGGGTGTGTGTGTGTCTGTGTGTGTGTGTGTTTGTGTGTGTGTGTGTGTGTGTGTGTGCCGTGGGGGGGGGGGGGGCAGGTACAGGGAAATGTGTGTGGGTGTGGGGACTTCGTTATTGCATAGGTGGTGTTGGCGTGGCTCTTCTGCCAGTGTCCTGCAAAAATGGTACGAAATTCGCATGAAATTCGTGCGAAATTCGTACGAAATTCGTGTGAATTTCGTGCGAATTTCGTACGAAATTCGTCCCCAAAGTGTACCGTGAATGTGGTTGTTACGAAATTCGTACGAATTTCGACCAATTTGCATATATTTGTATCAGTTTTGTGCAGAACAAACACACATAGCACCCATAGCACACAGCACAGCAACACAACAACAACACAGAAGAACAACACAGTCAGCCCATATCACACAGCACAGCAACACCACAACACAGAAGAACAACACAGTCAGGTCATCAGCAACGGTCACCAAGCAGCAGACAGACGAAGCACAACAAGCAGCAAGCAAAACAACGTTACCAACCGAAAAGCAGGCATTACACACACATCATGACAATCAGCAACAAACATCACAAAAGTATTGTCCCACATGATTCAACAACAGGCAGCCACCCATCCAACCATCCACACCCACTCATAGCACACAGCACAGCAACACAACAACAACACAGAAGAACAACACAGTCAGGTCATCAGCAATAGTCACCAGTGAGGAGCAGCAGACAGACGAAGCACAACAAGCAGCAAGCAAAACAGCGATACCAACACAGTCGAAAGGCAGGCATTACACACACATAATGACAATCAGCAGCACCAAACACAAACGACAGACAGTCACAAACTACAAACAACACAAAAGTATTGTCCCGCATGATTCAACAAAACCACCCAAGAACCCAAGAACCACTAATGCATGCATGTACCCTTCGTGAACCGGCCGTTTGAGTCCGAGATTCACGGTGCCGTGAATTTCACCCAATTTTGCTGTGTTTTGCTCGTAACTTGGTGCTATCGTGTGCTTTTGTCATGCTACCTTCGCCCAAAGTAAGATCCAACAAATGTGTGCAATTTAGAGGTTTAAAGTCCCCGCATGGTTTAACACATTTGGTGAGATTTGCGTGAATGTAAAATTCACGCACCTAAATTCACGCAGAAATTCACGCTAGATTCACAGATTCACAGAATGTGAAATTCGCACGAAATTCGTACGAAATTCGTACGAATTTCGTACGATCTTACCCTCATTTCCACTGTTTCGCTTTCTCACAGCTCTCAAAGCCTTTCTTCGCATTCTCTTTTGACAATGTCCCAGCAGACTATGTCGCAGCTCGCCAGCCTGGCCTCTCGCCCCGACCCCGCAGCCGACACCCTCGCCCATTACCAAGCCCTCCCCGTTGCCCACCATCAATTGGAGGAGGCAACGTACGAGTCGGAGGCACTGAGGGTGGATGACATCGTGGGCTGGGCAGCCTCCCTCGACCCCTCCCCCGATGTCATCCACATCGACATGCGCAGCCCCACCCGCAACAGCTACCTCGGGGGGAGGGGATGGGCCACAAACCTGTGGAGGGAACTGCGCCGTCCACTCCCCGACCTCAAATTTCTCCATCTAACCCCTCTCCCCTCCAGTGTTGACCAGCTCCTCAACTCGATGAGGAATAACCCTGTGGGGAAGCCTAAGGACGCCCACGTCCAGGTGTACCCCACCACTAACCTCGTCCACACCCCCCCCCACTGCGATATGGTGTGCCTGCAGGATCTTGCTGCAGGTGCACCAGCACGCCACTCTTTTTTCCCCTTTTCTTGGCATCTTGCCAACCCCCGGTGGTGGGATGATTTGGGCGTCGCCCCTTTCCATCCCACCATCCCCCCCCAGGTGCACGTCCCCGACGTCACCCACCCCACCTTGTACAGCACAACTTCTTTGCAATGGTACCGTGGTGCCTCATGCGCCCCCCCCTTCATTTCGAGTGAACCCCCCCTCCGCACCGAACCCCTTCCCGACCCCCCTCATGGGGTGACGGGCAGCCCTGACCCCGCCCCCGACAGGGTTGGCCCCTCTCAGCCGCCCCTCAACTTTGTTGATGGGAACGGCTACATTGTGCTTCGGGGGCTTGTGGAGGCACGGGATTGTGAGGTGGGGTGGAACAAGGTGATGAAGGCGTGGGGCAGCGGCGACGAAAAAGTCGTCGCAAAGAATTTTGAGCTCCTTTTCAACGCCGCGCGGAGTGAGGAGCAGGCCAAGGATCCTGCGCTCCCCCGCCGGTGGCAAAGCAAGAGCACCTTGGGGTCGGGGGTGGGGGTGCCTCTCTTCAAGAAGTTCCACCCCCACCTCACCGAAAGTGTCCCTGGGGTTGGGGACCTCCACCCAATGACGCCGGGCAGCGTCATTGTGGCCAGTGTCGGGAGTGGGCCGCAGCTCCCCCACACCGACGTGGCCACCCACCCCGAGGTCCTCCCCCCCCACGACAGGGAGGTGGGGGACTGCCACCTGAGTAGCTTCCTCTGCTTGTCAGAGGACTACCAGGTGGCGGTGCAGGCGGGGACGGCCCTGGGGGAGGCGGGGGAGGCGCGCTGGGACACCGTTCAGCTGCATCGGGGGGACATGCTGCTGATGGTGGCCACCAGCCGCCATCATGGATTGCCTGCCCTCCCCGACGCCAAGGATGGGCTGCAGGGGGCTCTTTTTAACTTGTGGAGCCCCGACCCCCGACACAAACACCACCAGCCCAACACCACACACTTGGACGCCGCCCCCCGCAAGGAGGCCCTGGACGTTGCTGGGGATTTGTCCAGCTGGGACCTCCCCAGCGTGGACCAGGTGCTGTGGGTGGGGAAAGGGGCGGTTGGGAGGGTGGGGTTGTGGGAGGGGGAGGCTGCCCAGGCCCTCTTCGCCGACCCCCCCGAGACGCTCCCGGCAGGCCCCCCCACCTGCCCCCTCCACCCCACCTTCATCTCCCGGTCGGCCCCGGCCTCCGACCTCGCCGTCATCGAGGTCGGCCCCCAGTGCATGCTGTTCTTCGTGGGCAGCGTGCATCAGCTGGAGGTGTGCAAGGGGGGCGATGTCGACGCGGAGTCGGAGGTCCACTTCGCCTTGTCCGGCATTGCCCCCCCGGGTCGGCCGACCACGCTGTGGCACTTGGTTAACACGGTCCCAGCGTGGCGCTCGCCCAAGTGCGCAAGGACCGGGGCATGGAGCATCACTTGCCCATGCGACTGCAAGGTGTGCTTGCTTGTGTGTTTGCTTTGTGTATTGGCAAATTGGACGAAATTCACGTGAAATTCGTACGAAATTCGTACGAAATTCGTACGAATTTCGTACGAGTTTCACGTGAATAAATTTGTTTGAATTTTCTCAAATGTGAAATTCGCATGAAATTCGTACGAAATTCGTACGAATTTCGTACGAATTTCTGTGAATTTCGTCCAATTTGCTCCTTTTGCTCTTGCATTGCCTCGTGTCCACTCCCCCTTTCTCAATTTGTGCCTGGCACACCTCCCCACATCTGCATGCAGGTCCCGTTCACCGCTTGGTCGCCGGATATTCGGCACCACACCAAGCGCAAGTACAAGCCCCGGCCCCGATTGCCCGAGGAGCACGCCGAGCCCGCCGAAGGCCCCGGTGGCGACCGGCCCGGCTGTGGACGGGCACCAAGCGAGGCCGGCAGTGTGGGCAGTGAGGGGTCGCAGCGCTCTCGACGTTCGGGAGGCAGCGAGGCCAGCACCGCCCGGGGGCATGTGGCGCGCGAGGTGGTGGTGCCCCAGGCGTCCCGCGACGAGTTGGGCGACGCCCACAACGACCCCCCCCTGGACCGGGTCACGCTGGCCGCCAGGCAGCCGGATCCGGCCTGGACCCAGCAGGTGCCGCCGGGGCCGGATGGGCGGCAGCGGCACCTGAGTGCCGTCTGGGACATGGTGTTGGAGTGGCGGGGGATGCAGGGCACCCTCCGCATCTCCTTCCCGTGCCCCATTGTGGTCCGGGGGGGGACCAACCTGCCTGCGGGGCAGGAGCTGGTGGGCATGTTTGCCTACCGGCTTGTGAGTGGGCACTGGCGGGTGCAGACGGGGGTGGCGGGGATCGGGGAGGCAGGGACGGTGACGACGGCTGGGGTTTTTGGGCTGAATGTGCTCACGGGTTGGGAGCAGCGGAGGCCGGAGTAGGTGGACGTGGCATGGCTTGCCATGCGCGTCCATGTGGGGAGGCAGCGGAAGATGGGGGTGGGGGTTGACGTCATTGACGTCGAGGAGGACGAACCCCCCCCCCCCAACGCGCAAGCGCAAAGGGCGCCCCGAAGGGGACACGGGCCCCACCCCCCCCCCCAAAGCCCCGCGTACGGCCACCCCGGCGGAGCGGGAGCGGGCAGTGCGGGCGGAGCAGGCGGAGCCGGTGGGGGGGCGGGGGCAGAGGGGGGTGGTGCAGGAGTGGGTGGACCAGCAGCGGGCGGGGGCGTGGGAGGCACGCGCCATCAGCGCGGAGGCCACCAACCGCGACCTCGAGGCCCGTCTGTCCAGGGCCAACGAGGACAGGCGGGACGTCGAGTCGCGGTTGGCGGACGTCACCAAGGAGCGTGGCTGGCTGGCCTCCAAGGTGAAGACTCTTGAGCGCGACGTGGCGGCGTTGCGCAAGGCAAAGCCAGCGGCACAGCCAGCAGAGGCAGTGGAGAGGGCTGAGGGTGCCGAGGCCCCTGCCCCCCCGGGTGACAGGGGGGGGGGCCAGTGCTGCCGGTGTCCGGTACCTCCTGGCCGGCGCACAGGCCTGGCATGCCCAGGCCGAGGCATGCGCCGGCCAGATGTCCGCAGTGTCCACCGGCCTGCGGATGGCCATGATGGCCAGTGGCCAGCAGGTCGATGTGGACAGCGTGGCCCCCGACGCCCCCAAGGTGACTGCCGCAATGGAGGACGTGCGCCGGCAGTACCCCCCCCACCGCCTCACGTCGGCGGCCATGGACCCCTCCTTTGTGGAGGCGGTGGGGGAGCAGAGCTCCCAGGGCTCCGCTAGCCGGAGCTCTGCTCCAGGGGGGGGGGGTGCGTAGCTGACCCTTTACCCTCCGGACCACGTGTCCTTTCTAACCACGACGAATGTTATCCTGCCCCCCCCCCCCAAAGCATGGGCAGTTTGACCGATATGTGGGGTACTCCCCCCCCACTGTGCGAAATTTTCTGCAGCACTGTTTGTACATTAATTGAAGTACGGTGTGCCCCGTGACCTGTTTGCGATTTTTTCTGCGGCACTGTTTGTATTTTATTTGGGGTATGCTATGCCCCCTTGACGTGTTACACTGCTGGCTGAGTGACAGCCGGAATGACAGCCACTGGACTGGGTGTGTGATAACCCATGAGCACCATCCTGAGCTTGCTTTGTGAGGGTCAACGAGGGCAGAAGGTGAAGGCTTTGGCAGAAATTCTGTGACAGTCATGTGAAATTCGCGTGAAATTCGTACGAAATTCGTACGAATTTCGTACGAATTTCGTACGAATTTCACATTTTCAGAATATTCACACATTTCTATTCACGTGAAATTCGTACGAATTTCGTACGAATTTCATACGAATTTCGTGCGAATTTATGTGAATTTCTCGAAATTGCATCCGAATCACAGTTGAGAGAGTTGTCTGCGGGAGGGGGATGGTAGAAACTTTGCGATGACTGCCTCCCCATTCTACAGGTCTTGTATCTCACACCATGCCACGGCCCAAGGAGCCATTCCATCTGCTAGCGGATCGTACACGACGGCGGCGCCTACAAGAGCTCCAGGAGGTTGTTACCAAGGAGCTTGCAGCACCCTACACCGTCAAGTACCTGCCCGACACGGGGCAAATAGTGCTTACCCCCGAAACAAGAATTGTAGCCACCGTCCAGCCCGAGCCCACCCAGGAGGAGAGGTTGATCATGGCCGTCTGGAGGATCCGGTCATTGCACCTCTCTAGGACGGAGTCCCGGTACCTAGTGGGGAGCATGACGTACGGTGTGGTATGGGACCAGGTGTACGGCATGCTTCGGCAGCTAGCGTTGCCGGAGTCCCGGGCGTTCACTGCCTATACGGGTGACGACACGGCCATCAATGGTGCGGCCTGCTACCTACCTGACCGCATCGGCCACCTATTCAAGTGTCGACCACCCCCACCCTCGGCCATCATGCAGCCCGGGGACCGACGGCTGCATTGGTTGCCCATTGCGGTGGACGGTACATCGAGGCATGAGGCCTCTTACGTCCATTGCACGCTTGGTGGCACCGCCAGCCCCAACCAACTATCTAGTTGGTGGCTACTAGGGGGCAGTGAAAAGTGGGAGACCCTCTACGCGGCCTCCCAGGAAATTGATTTTGATGATGAGTTGCGCAAGGCCGCAACCGTAAGTTTTAAGGATACGGCAGGGAACGATAGGCAGTCCCTTTTTTTTCTGTGTGCAGATGGTAAGGCACAGGTGCTCATGGCGGGCTGCCAAAACTGGAAGGCAGAATCCCCTGGTGCCACTGTGTGTTGGGTCTGCATGTGTAACCGTGCTCTGCGCCTTGCTACCTTTGGCACAGCAAGTGCGATAGACGGCAACTGGGAACCAGCCGTTGCCATAAATGCTATATATAGGACCATTACGGGTGATAGGCGAGTGCCTGATTATGGCCTCCATGGGGTCCTTCGTGTCCTGTTGTGTGCAGTCAACGGGACACGGGACCTAGTTGTACAATTGACAGGGAAGGCACCGGCCACTGTGGCACGCACCATGCTGCAACCGGTTCTAGATGAGGCACGGCTTGCTGCACGAACTTGCACCCGTGCCTCATTAAATAATGACAAGGCAAACAGCAAGGGGAAGGTGAGGATGGAGTGTGCTGCTGCCATCCATTTCATGCGGAATAGGGGTTGGGAGAAGATAATAGATGCTTGCCTAGAGCAGCCTAGTGTGAGGCAGCATCAAGTAGGGGGAAAAAGTTGGGAGTCGGTGTGCAAAACGTGGTGGGAGAATTTTGCAAGCATGTGTGTATACGCGTGGCGTTCCGCATGGTTCTCCGGGGCCGACTTGGGGCGGCTCCGGAACCATAGCATAGCCATGGGCGCTGCCGACAATGAGCTCCAGTGGGGCAAACTTCTGTGGACGCATCTTTGGATCCACCACATGTATTATTTTGCAAAGAAGTGGAGAATCTTGTCAAAGTTCTCCTGCTTTGCCATGGAGGGAAGTCACCGGAGGCTGAAGCGCATGTTGCGCAACAGCGGGGGCCTAAGCCTCCTCCGGGGGAGAATAGGGGTGCAAGTGGTTGTGGACAACCACACCATTGACGATAGCCTTTGGTTGCATGGGTGGGATGCGACCAAGAGAGATCAACATGGGCAAGGGCCCATAAGTGTACAAACGTATGCAAGCCGCACACGAAGACGGCTCCTAACCGACATGCAGCACCTTCAGACTCTACAGCGGCGGTTCCGGTGCCGCAAGAGACGGACATGAGATCACCTTACGAACCCAGACCATTGTAGCATGCCTGTGACCGGGGTGCATGCTGGGGGGCTTACTAGGGGTGTGAGGACAAATCAGGGGGTGCACACCGGTAACATTTGTGTAAAATCACGTGAATTCACGTGAAATTCATACGAAATTCGTACGAATTTCGTACGAATTTCGTACGAATTCACGTGAATTCACGGCCGTGAATCGGCTACAGGCTTGCCGGGTTCCGGCACCTCTCGTTTTGGGCACGGTGCGGTCATGATGCATGCTTTTGGGGCGGGACTTTCATTGGATGATGCGTAACAAAGCTAGGGGAGGAATTTTGGCCCCTCAAAGCCCTTGAAATGAACCAAGAATATGGCATTTTCCCCCAAAAACCTCAAAATTTGGGTAAATTCACGTGAAATTCACGCAATTATTCAAACGGCCACTTAACGGCCGTTCACGAAGGGTACACACATATCACCCAGGCACGCACACCATGCCCCCACGCCCACACAAACAACAACCCCTCCGACCAGGCACACCCACACACACACAAAAATGACACAAATTCATGCAAATTGTTTGAACTTCGTGCGAAATTCGTACGAAATTCGTACGAATTTGGTACGAAATTCGTACAAAATTCGTAACAACCACATTCACGGTACGTATTCACGGTACTTGAGGGACGAAATTCGTACGAAATTCGTACGAAATTCGCACGAATTTCGTACGAATTTCGTGCGAACTTCGTACGAATTTCGGACCATTTTTGCAGGACACTGGCAGAAGAGCCACACCAACACCACCTATGCATGTACCGAAGTCCCCACACCCACACACATTTCCCTATACCTGCCCCCCCGGCACCCACACGCACATACAGTGCAGCAATGTACACACACACACACACCGCACAGACACACACACACACACACACAAGAGGAGGGGGGCCCCCCTTCTTTCATGTACCGCAATATCCAAAGAAGCTCCCGGGGGGGCTGGCGCCCCCCCTGGTCGATCACTGGGGGGCCACCCCTTATTTCATGCACCACAGTTCCCGAGGAGCACACACACACACACACACACACACACACACACACACACACACACACACACACACACACACACACACACACACACACACACGGTATGTGGCAGCACGAAACAACTACACGCAACATACCTCGGTCTGGATGCACCCAATCGCACGGAGCCATGAACACGGATGCTGCTACCCCATGGCGTGTGAACACGTGTCACGATCCCTGTTGGTGGGTGAACAATCCAACTCTTCTACCCAGCTGCAGGCGAGAAGCTTGGAAGAGCCGACATCGAAGAATCAAACAGTAGAAAGAACCTGTGAAGAGAAAAGGAGTACCCTCCCTAACCTTAACCGCACTGCAACAAGCAAGACACCCTCCTAACCCCACATCAGGTGTAAGTGGGGGTCTCCTTGCCCCCCCCCCCCCCTCCCAACACTAGACGTGGTTGATTACGCTCCTATGGTTTGACCCAATGGACCCCCCCGGCCCACCCTCATGCATCTACTAGCAACTATCACCTTTGCCCTTCCCAACAACTGTGTGAGCAATGCAACAATGGTTTGACCCCAATGGACCCCCCACCACTGCATCCACTATCACCTATAACCTATGCCCTTCCCAACAAATTTGTGAGCAACGCAACAAAGCATAAGAAGTGTAATGTGTATAATGGTTTGATTTGGTATGTGTGTTCTAGTGTAGAACAAATCTAGGCTAGAATGATTCCTGTTCTAGTCTACGTTCTAGCTAGATGTTGTAGGGTAGAACGCCCTCGCGATGTCGTTTTAGGCTGGAACGAAATTGTGCTTGCTAGCGTGTATCTAGGGATCTACAAAACGAAATTTTTCAATATCCAATGTGTGCAACAAATAGCAGTGACAAGACAAAATTCAGGCCGATTCGTACGAGTTCGCAAGAAATTCGCCCGAAATTCGTACGAAATTCGTACGAATTCGTACGAAATTCGTGCGAATTTCACATTCTCGTGAATCTGTGAATCTAGCGTGAATTTATGCGTGAATTTGGGTGCGTGAATTTTACATTCACGGCGATCTCACCAAATGTGTTGAACCATGCGGCTACTTCAAAACTGTAAATTGCACACATTTGTTGGATCTTACTTTGGGCGAAGATAGCACGACAAAAGCACACGATAGCACCAAGTTACGAGCAAAACACAGCAAAAATAGGTGAAATTCACGGTACCGTGAATCTCGGATTCCAACGGCCGGTTCACGAAGGGTACAAAAAGGGCGTGCTGGGAAAGATGCATGCTGCATGCCATGGGTAGCCTGCTCAGACCTCGTGCTCCTGAGCTGTGAATGCAAGATGGCCACCAAGTGGGCCAAACAGGGCAGTGCACGCCCCATCACTTAAACAAACTTCTCCTTTGGTGTTGGTGCCACACGCAATGTTCGGATCACCCAATAGAACTCGCACCAGCCGCTGAACAGCCTTCAACCGCCGTCGCCGGGCCTTGGGGCACTGCAAATCAGTGTACCGGCGGAGGTTAGCTGTGTTCAGAGCCCTGAGGGCCTCGTTAACAGCATTATCCATGAAGAATATAAGAGGGCCTGGGCAGGAAATGAGGGAGGGTTTTGAAGCAAGGGCCCAAAAAACACAAGCGATAACCCACGCGATAACCTCCGCGATAAGTAGGTTATCGCGCGATAACCCCCGCGATAAGCCCCCGCGATAACTAGTTAGAACGCGATAACCCCCCGCGATAACTAGTTAGAGCACCCAGTTAGAGCGCGATAACTACCGCGATAACTAGTTAGAGCAGAGGTTAGTGCACTATGCACATGCGCACTAACTGGTGCTCTAACCCCGTTCTAACCCCGTTCTAACTAGTTAGAGCACACAAAGACCCCGTTCTAACCCCGTTCTAACCCTGTTCTAACTAGTTAGAGCACACAAAGACCCCGTTCTAACCCCGTTCTAACTAGTTAGAGCACACAAAGACCCCGTTCTAACCCCGTTCTAACTAGTTAGAGCACACAAAGACCCCGTTCTAACCCCGTTCTAACTAGTTGGAGCACACAAAGACCCCGTTCTAACCCCGTTCTAACTAGTTAGAGCACACAAAGACCCCGTTCTAACCCCGTTCTAACGTCGTTCTAACTAGTTAGAGCACACAAAGACCCCGTTCTAACCCTGTTCTAACTAGTTCGAGCACACAAAGACCCCGTGCTAACCCCGTTCTAACTAGTTAGAGCACACAAAGACCCCGTTCTAACCCCGTTCTAACATCGTTCTAACTAGTTAGAGCACACAAAGACCCCGTTCTAACCCCGTTCTAACTAGTTCGAGTACACAAAGACCCCGTTCTAACCCCGTTCTAACTAGTTAGAGCACACAAAGACCCCGTTCTAACCCCGTTCTAACATCGTTCTAACTAGTTAGAGCACACAAAGACCCCGTTCTAACCCCGTTCTAACTAGTTCGAGTACACAAAGACCCCGTTCTAACCCCGTTCTAACTAGTTAGAGCACACAAAGACCCCGTTCTAACCCCGTTCTGACTAGTTAGAGCACACAAAGACCCCGTTCTAACCCCGTTCTGACTAGTTAGAGCACACAAAGATCAAATCGCAAAAAGTGCAAAACGGGCAATATCGAGCAAACGAAACATGGGGCTTGGGGGTGGCCTTGCATGCCCAACCCTCCACCGCCCTACCCTTGCACACACGGGTGTGCCGCTTTTTTTCCCTCAGGGAGGGATTCAGCAGACCACCACTCTCCACCCAAAAATCACCCCCGGTGAAAGACCCCACACACACAATAAGCGCCATGGGCGCCCCATCACGCAAATGGGCGTGAAGGCTCATGGTGTCCGTCCCTTGGGAGCGAACAACTTGGATGCTACACCATGTGGAGGCGAGGGTGCGCACCTGCGCCTCAGCAAACCCCCGGCGCTGCTGGAGGTCATCCCCCCTCCTCCGCTGCGCCTCCACCTCCACCCTGAGCTAGGGCGCCTCCACCTCCGCCTTCCGCCTCCCCTTCTCGGCCTCCCTCAGGGACCCCCTCATCGCCTCCACCTCCTCCCCCCTCTTGTTGGCAAGGTTGAGGGCCTGGTCCAGGGCACGCTGGGAGTTGCCCTGGACCTTTTCGGCGTTCGCCAAGGCCGACTTGTGGTCGGCCGACCGACCCTTGGCCAGTGCGGCCTCAATACCCGTGGCGGCCGCTTGCTCCACCAAAACCTGGCAAGCGTCCGTCACGTGGGTGGCCACACTGGCCCCCAAGGCCTCCACATCCAGGGCCTCGGGGGGGGGGCTGGGCTGCCACCTTCGCCACCTTCCACGGCTTGGGGGAGGGGGTGGGGCCCTTACCACTATTGGGGGGGGGGGGGCATCCGCCTCAACAACCACCACCTCAAGCCGCCGCTTCGTCTGCTTTCCCGGCCTTCCCCCCTTGGCGCCTGGGCTTCGTCCTTGGCAAAAAAATGCGGCAGCTGCAGGATGGTGGCCTGAGAAAAACAAAAAAACAAAAAAAAACACGCGATAACAGCCGCGATAACTCGCGCGATAACCTAGTTAGAACGCGATAACCCCCGCGATAACCCCCCGCGATAACCCCGCGATAACTAGTTAGAACGCGATAACCTAGCGCGATAACTAGTTAGAGCACCTAGTTAGAACGCGATAACCTAGCGCGATAACTAGTTAGAGCAGGGGTTAGTGCAGGGTGTTGTGGGAAGTTTTCACACCTGGTGACATGGGCACATGCCTTGGCCCTCCTTCTTGGCGTCGTCCAGCACCAGGTTCAACCTCCGCAGCCACACGAAGTCCGTGACGGCCGCATACTCCCCGACTTGCCTCCACTCCACCACACCACCTGGGCCACCCCCTCAACCTCAGGGGCCACCCTTGCCACTCCTCCATACAATCCCTTCCTCACCACCAAAATGCAGCCCGGCGGCACCCTAATCCCAACATGCCCTTGCGGGGAGGGCCACGGCAGTGCCTCCCCATGGCACACCTTGGCCAAGGGGCACTGATCGGGGTGGCCTGCGACCCCCCCCACCTCCTCATTAGTGAGGGGGGCAATCACCTCCATCCCATTCCCCCACCCCGACAACAAAAAATGCCTGGTGGTTGTTCCCAGCAGGAGCAATCTGCTCAGTGCTAGCACTGAGCAGATTGCTCAATGCTGACCCCATTGGGGTCCTCCACCACCACCTAGCTCCTCCTCCCCCCCCTCCACCTCCTCCCCCTCCTGGCATGGCACACAAAGGCCATCTTTGTGGGCGGCGCGCAAAACCGCCCGGTTGTAGCCGTAGCACTTGGCTACGACCTTCCCCCTACACCTAACCGCCCCGTCACACTGGACTGTCTTGGCCACCCGCCCACCAGGTGCAGCTCCATCCGACACCCCCCACCACAGTCTTCTTCGCCGTCTCCAGCACACGATCTGCCACCCTTTTGAGGACTGGCAGATCATGGAGCTTGTGGGGCTTGTGCTTGTGGTGGTTGGCACCCCCATACTTGCCATACAATGTGCGGCGGGTCCCAGAATCTTGGGGCCTGCCGACAATGGGGGGGTTCTCATTGAAAATGGGTGCCTTCTCTGAGAGAGGCACCCTATCCAGATCGTCCAAAAGACTTTGCAGCTGCACATCACTCAAAAAATCGTGCTCCAGGAGGTGGTTGACCACCAGCCTTCCCCCCACAGTGAGCACAAGGTCATTGGGATCCCTATTAAAGGCCCCCATGCAAGGGCTCGGCGGCAACCACCTCCTCCGCCTCCCCAATAAGGGGGGGTGTTGCCCCAAAAGGAAAAAGAATCACCCCCCGCCCCGAAATAATGTTGGGAGTGGTGACCGCATACCACTCACGCTCCAAAAAGGAGTGCATGAGGAACTTGTTTTCGGGGTCGTCAGTGCAGACCCGGCAAGTGTTGTGGGTGAGGGGTTGGGGGAACCATCCATCCGACTTCCCCTTCCCCTTACCCGGTCGGATCCTTCCCTTGTGCACACTAATCATGAGGGGGCTGTGGGGCTTCTCCTTCCCCCTCCCAGCCCCCACCTCCTCCACTTCCCCCACTTCCTCCTGACCCACATAAAGGGTCGTCTTTGTCCCCGCACCCTTCTCGGCATGGGCGGTGACAGACTCCAACACGGCGTCCACATCCTCGAGATGCAGCTGAATCAAGAATCCAGCAACCCCTGGATTTACCTGTAGCAACTCGAAGATGTAGCTGCTGAGAACAAGGGGGTCTCTGTGGTCGGCCATGAAGGGGGACTTATGGACAAGGAGTCCAAAGTCCACACCACGTTCAAAGCGAGTCGCCACAGGGCGCCTCACGTTTGCGTCACCCATCGTAAACCCCTCGGGACCGCCAAGGGGACGGACCCCAAGGAGCTTTTGATGGTGCTCGCACCAAGCGTGGGCAGCAGCAAGGGCCATTACAAAGAATATGAAAGCTTTGAGAGCTAAAGCGAAAAGGGGAAACATAAAATCAAGCGCGATAACCTACGCGATAACTCACGCGATAACTAATTATCGCGCGATAACCCCCACGATAACCCCCGCGATAACTAGGTTATCGCGCGATAACCCACGCGATATATATATAACTAGTGATATAACTAGTGCTCTAACCCCGTTCTAACCCCGTTCTAACTAGTTAGAGCACACAAAGATCAAATCGCAAAAAGTGTAAAACGGGCAATACCGAGCAAACGAAAAATGCAAGACACATTGTTGCATCATAGTGCACCCATGTAACATGTGAAATTCCGGGTTCCAACCATATTAACAACACCCAAAATTGGGGGGGTTCCGCACCACGCCCTAGAACGCTGCATCCCATGCGCGTGCTATGCCTCTACGCTTCTCTTTCCAGGCAAGCAAGACTGGCCCCATCGTGAAGAAGGCACCACAGCAGGCACCGCAGCCGCAGGTAGCATCAAAGCCATCAACGGAGCAGCCGCTCCCAGTCCCAGACCAGCCACAAGAACAAGGAGGTACGTGCGGTTCCACCCCACCCAGTACGGCTCCCAAGGCCAAGCAGGAGAGCAAAGCCAACACGGACAAGCTGGCAAGAGATGAGCTCATGCAGCGCCGAGATTGGTCCTACAAAGACGGCTACAAGCCCCGGTGGATCATCTATTGCACCACTGCGATCGCGCCGATGATTGTGGAAGGAGCCGAAATCAAGCCAGCAGGGGCTAGGAGGGCCCCTCAGGACCACGTGGCCGTCATCATCCGCAACGATCAGTGGAGCCCCAGCTTACAAGGGGAGGAGGAGGAGGAAGAGGACGACTGGTCGGAGTTCATGCCCAGCTGCCAGGTGTTCTCCGCCAAAAGCAAAGCGTATGAGGGGTTGGACAAGTGGCAGTCGTGGTGGGAGACGTACGAGCCCGATGAAATTGTGGACCTCACCCCCGACCCAAAGACCATGAGGATGTCCCCGTCAAAGCCACCAACCCCAAAGAAGAAGCAGCCCCAAGGAGACCCACCAGCCCAGCCACCAGCCCCCCCACAAGAAGGAGAGGGACCTGCCGAAGCTGCAGCACAAGCAGAAGCACCAGCTGCAGCTGCACAAGAAGAAGAGGCACCAGCCCCAGCAGCAGCTGCACAAGAAGAAGACGCACCAGCCCCATTGACACCACAAGAAGAAGAGGCACCAGCGGCCGCGCCACAAGAAGGGGAGACAACAGAAGGAGAAGGAGCAGCCCCGAAAGAAGAAGAGGCACCAGAAGGAGCAACCCAAGAAGGCGACCCAAGTGCACAAGAAGAAGGGGACACAGCCCCAGCTGCAGCCGGGGCAGAAGACCAAAGACCAGCATGGGAGAAGGAGTGGGAGGCCGAAGTGGTGGTCGAAAGCATTAAGGAGATCACTGGATGATAGTGCGCACTATATATGGTATAGCGCGCGCCGTAAGATCCATAGCGCGCGCTGTAAATATTTTGCGCGCGCTACATTGTTGTTGCCCATGAGGACCTGTAGTGTTGCACACTTTTCAGACCTTTCAGAAAGTGTTTTTGCATGTGTCTTGGGTTGGGTAAGCAACAGGGAATGTTTTTGAAAACCAAGGAGTTCTTGAGAAACACAGGACACTGGAAAAAGCATGGTTTTGAAACATTTTCAGGTTTTGAAAAACTTGAAAAACGGGACAATATAGCGCGGTGGAGCGCGCGCAATAGGCGCGCTACAAAGGTCATATTTTTCAAAATTTGCGCGCACTATGGAAAAAATGCACCATTGCGCGCACACAGGGTTGTGTACCAACACGGTCGTTGTTCAACTATGTATCACTCACGCACTGCATCTAATCTGTCTTCTTACCATGCCCGAAGGTATTCAAGAGCAAATGCTCTACTTTTGTACCAACAGTATGGTTCTCAAGGTTTCGTAGCCATGCTTGATGTACTATTCTCCGCAGCACTTCCATATTACACTCGGACACCACACATACAACTCATTTTGCCGGATCAGGTGAAAAGGCAGGGCTTGGGTTTTAATACAATGCCTGGAGTCCGATTGCCAAAGACAGTATTACAAATGTTGTTAGAAAAACAACATACATCTACTAGGCGACTGAGGACATTTCGTGAGAAATAGGTGCTGTGGTCGCAAAAAGTCAGGCTTTCAATCTCTTTCGAGTATGATTTGGAGGGTCGCCGGAGAGAATCCATCAAATTGTAATCTAAAACTGTTTCACCGGATCCGGTGAAAGGTCTTCTGAAGATCTTTTGGAGAAATGAGAAAACGCCGAATTCAGCGGTTTCTGCAAACTAGTACTTTTCTCATGATCCGGCGATAATACGCAAATTTCCGGTGAAAAGGGGGTCTTGGATGCAGCTCCCATACCCCCCAGGGGTCGGTACGCATTGACTACCCTAAGTTACACTCTATTGTTGAAATCATTGCATGAGAGAACATAGCAATTTAGAAAATCTTGGCATATGTATGCCAAGATCTCTGTGACCGTTTCCACAAGCCCTTCTTCTTTCGTTCCACTAAACCTCCATGCAGGTTCTATGCATCTCCCACATTGACTCTGTTGTCAAAGTGCTGCAAATGGCAAAAGAAAATTCTTTTGAACAATGCCACCCTTCAGCAAAAATTCACAAACTTGCTTATTCTGGTATGAAATCAAGTTAGGACACATAGCCAGATTAGTTTGGCTGGGGGGTCTTGGGCCTGAGAAAAATTTGCCCATCACAGGGGTTTATACCATGTCAACCCTTGCAGAATCGGAACAGCAAATGGTGGCCAGCTAGGCCAGATAACAATACAAAACAACTTTTCAACTGTACACCGCAAAGGACATTTGACAGTCCACAGTGAAATTGCCAAACAGATTGTTAATTGGGCGGAGTCCAATGACATTATGCTTGAGGTTGATGCGTTGATCGAATCAGCGGTTGACTTGTAGTCGCTATGTGTGGCACTTTGCCACCGTTTGGGCTTACGCTCCCTTACCACGTCCCCACAATCTTCCGGCCCATATTACCGCAGTTACTCTATCCCCGGAAAACAATTTAGCCGTGTCGTTGCTTTTTGAAGAAGGAGAATCAAAGTCATAGTTGACCGAACCATGAACACTCTTAAGGGGGAACTGTTGCACTGCATGCGCACTGCCCACTACTTTTAGACTAGATTCCTCTATGAAGAACCCCCATACCGACCCCTTCCAAACACCCTCAAAATTAGGCCACCCTAGCTACCCTAATGCCCCTAAATTTAAGTCACTCAAGCTACCCTAGCTCAAGACAAATGCAAGCTACCTTCACTTTATAAAAGACACCATGCAAAATGCAGAAAGCCACGCACATATCCTCTTTTTTGTTCAATTGAAAGCTCACCCACTCTACCAGCTAGTCCCAAAGCCGCGTATGTTGGGAGCTAGGCGATCACAGACGCTTGCACTGCACAAACTCAACAGACAATCATGATTGTGAGGCTGCACAGGGTATGGCACACAGAGCGTGGGCAATGTTCGGCCAAGAGCACATTCCTCCCTTTCCAACCATTACTATCACACACAGCAGCATTTCTGTGTACACATGCAGTGTCCGGGTTCCACAGGCAAACACTCCAGGTACAGAAACTGTCCCTGGGTACAATGCACGCGGTCAAGAAAAGATTTGTACCCGATCGGTCACCAACCCCCTGTGCACCCCACCTTTCGTTGCACAGCTAACGCTGCAGACAGGCTACATTCTGGGGTTCAGCTCAGCGAGTGCCCACAAGCAGTCACATTACTGGTCTGACGCAACAAGGGAAGGGCGCCGCTGTGGAGCCTGCGAAGCAGGCTCGCGGCGCCCGACCTTGTTGCTCCCGACGCAAACACATGCGCACGCCCTCCCCCTGGCCTGTCGAACACTGAGCTCAGGAACCCCTGGACCACAGACCCAACAACACAGGGCGCCATGCATGTGCTTGTCCCCTCCTCCCTACCTGGATGCGCCCCATGGTATCCCGCCGCCTCAGTCCGATGTCGCGGCATGGGGGAAGGCCGCAGCCCCTTGTCGTACCCATGCCTCAAACCTGGCTTCATGAAAGACATCATGCAGGGAGTAGCGGTGCAGAAAACGCTTCACTGGGGGTTTCCACCAAGCCACAGGATAGTGGTTTGCCCCCACACCCCAAAACATGGACCGCATATTTATGACCACGCACTGCAAATCACTGGCATGCCACACACTTTTGAGGGCCAATGAGGGCAAAAATGTTTTAATAACATCTGCCGCATTGGGGGACGACACTGGTGTCCATTTCTGCCATTCATAGTCGCCCTGTATGCGCTGGGCGGATACCGGCAACTGCAGGCAGACTCCTTTCCTAAACAGGGCCCAGCGTCCCTCGTAGCGTGTGAGCATGGATTCACACCAATTTATTTGCGTGGTATGCAGCTCCCATTTAAATGCAATACCATAAATGGTCTGCAGCAGTGACTCCAGAGCCAGAGCCATACCAGTCTGCAGGTCCTACTGCATATTGCACAAAATCATATATATATTGTCCTTCAGTCTAGCCATGACAATAGCGGGGAATGCAGGGGTAATTTGCGTCTGTGGCGCACAGTGTGTGGCTGTCCGTGTCTGCCCTTCGGTGTGTGTGTGCACGTATGCTGGCGTATGTGTACACGCTTGCTGTTCGGTGCGCAGATCCGCGAGATCGCTGTCAGCAGTCTCTGCCCCGGGGCTGTACCTGAACTTCAGTTCGGGCAGGATCGCGGTGACAGGGTCAAATTGTTCAAAGAATGTGCGTAGCCTGTGCCTGTCCTTCCTGGGTGCAGCGTGCACAATTTTTCCCACCCTCCCCAGGGGGGCTGAGTCCCACAGGGCAGGAATGATGATGGGTATGTCCTGCCCATCCCAGGTGAACCAGCCTACAGTGTACTGCATGGGTTCCCACCAACCATCGAAACCCTCTGCCATCAGCGTAGGCATCTCAGCCAGGTGCCTCTTGGGTGATGCCCGGACGCCATCAAGTGGCTCCAAATGAGCATCAAGCGGCACAAACTCCGTCAATCCAGGCAGACATACCGCTGCATCTGCTGGCACTCGCACCTGTAAACCTCTTGAGCGTACCAGCAGGTCACTTTTACACTGAGTGGAGGTGTCCTTGTTAAACAGGGGATCAAACGCCCTGTGTGCACACCACAGGCACCAAATTTCAGAGGCTTGCTGTGAAATACAGTTCCCGATGGGGACCCCACTATCCCCTTGCTTTAGGATCAATCTCCCAAAGCACACCAGCACATTGTGTGTAAGTTCCCAGCGGAGGAACTTGAGCACAAAGGTCAGGGGTATCGTCCAGAACTGTGAGCTGGCTCCCTTCCCTATACGATCCAGAGAGTGGTCACCCCCTCTATGTATGCTGAACCATATGGACGGGAGTCGGCGCCACTTTGCGACCCATTTGGCCGTGTCCACCTGTGCCTGAATTACCTGTGCTTTTGGTATACGCCAATACATGTCATCCATGTCGCGTTCACACAGATGCATGTGACCTGCCACATTGGTGATGCGTTGGACCGCCAGCCAGAGATCTCTCACCCCTAGCATCGTAGGCAGGCCCATGGTCTGCACTGCTTGCAGTGCCTGCATATACAACACCTGCATGCATCTGCTTACTACCTGGGAGGTATGTTTCAATGGTGTCCCAACATACGCATAAATATCACGAAACTTCATACGCGGAATGGCTGGAGTGTCCACCTCATCCTCAACTAGACCGGGGGGCACAATTTTTCCCAGGAGGGAAAACCACGTCAACCTCTGTTTTCAACTTGGGGTACAACCATGCTTCCTCATCAACAGGGATGCTGCATAGGGCATTCAACTGTGGTCAGGCAAAAACGTCACGTCAACTCGAGGGGCCAAGCCAAAGCGTGAGAGTCCATCACCCCAACTCAAGGACACACACCAAAGTTCGGGAGCCCATAGTGAAGATGAACAGAAAAAAATGTGAAAAGGGGTGGAAATGGGTGAAAGTGGGTGAAAATCCAAAAATGTTGTATCCCCCATGTGGAAGAAGCATCAAAACCTATGCTAGGGGCAACACTGATGCCCCTAGTGTCACAAAGTATGGGTCTCCACTACGGCTAGAAGCCCAAAATAGTTGCACCGTGCCCGCACTGCGCACGTACTGCGCCAGGGGCAACCCCTAAAACGATCCTGTGTAAATGGAAGAATTTGCCTACAGTCCCCGGATAATCAACCTATATAAAGTTCATACAGCATTGTAGTATGATTCGGTGTCACTTTGCCGTCTTTGCGAAGCTTGTCGCTCTCTTGTCGCTTTCCTTTCGCTTTCATGTCGCCCAAAACCACCCTGTCGCCCTCATGTCGCCCTCCTAGCGCTTCGCTGTCACTGGCCTGCCGCTCTTCTTTGTGGCCCCCTCCTCCTCCTCCTCGTCGCTTCCCTGTTGGATGGAGCATGCTCTCCCGAACATTGGGCGCATGTGGGCCAACGTTGGAGACAGGGCTCATGGACGTGAACAAGCATGGCCCTTTAACTGTGTGGGACTGTGCGATATGGCCTCCTCAAAGTACACGGCGGTGTGCAGCACGGCAGCATTATGCTGCTACCCTTTGTGGTTGCTTGTACCCTTGCTCTCCTAAGAGCACAGGTCGCAGTGCCCTGTTTGCACACATACCGCCGCACCGCTGCCTGTGCACGTGCTTGTGATAGTGCACCACGTGCCCACTTTGTGTCCTACAGAATTCCTAGAAAAGCAGTACACCGCTCATGGGAAACACTGTAATAAGCTTGGAGAGGAGCTTATTATCTTATCCATGGCGGGTGGTGTTGTTTGAGCCATGGAGCGCAGGATCAAAACTTATTCTCCAAGCAGAGAAAAAAAATCAGAAAAAGGAAAATCCTTCGAAAAATGCAATCCAAAAAGTTTAAGATAATGTAAAACCTAAAGGAAGCACTTTAGGAAGTTGAATGTGGTGATTGAGATGCCTTGGTGTTTGTTTTAATGGGGCTCACCCTAGTTATGCAAAATTCAGCAATCCCTTGAAGCACAAACAGACACTAGACGAAACCCAAACAAATGAAGATGTGTGGTTCAAAACCTCGGTAAGTCACCAATACGAGTTCTCGAAATTCTGATTCCTTGATTCGAATAAATTGATTCGGTGGATCAATGAACTCGGTGGATCAATGAACTCACGGCATGGAGACGAATTGAGATTGAAACATATAATTGTATATGGGCAAGGAGAAGGAGGTCCTGAGATATGGAGCAATTACTTTGTGACAAAGGAGACAACACATCATGGGAGAGAGAGGAGGAGAAAGAGAGAGGAAAGCATGGGTGAAGTGATTGAACCCATGTCATGCAACAACTCCAAAATTTGACACCTAGGCAAAAATATTCACCATGGGTCATGGAAGCAAAATATTCCCTGCGGGCGCGCTACAGGGTATTGCCGCGCGATGGCTCAGTGCGCACTACAAAAACATAGCGCGCAACATAGCGCGCGCTATGGCTCGGGGTCTTGGGTTTGTAACCCCATGTCCTAATAAGCAGGGCAAAAACGCCTATTTCTGTAAAGTTTCAGATGCTTCCGGCACGGCAAGTGACGCTGTCAATGTCAGGAAAGATTGCCAGCATTTTGGGCCCCCACTATGGGTGGTCCTTGTGGAAGAACGAGGACCTTTTGGCGGACCTAGTTGAGTTTTTTTGCTCAGGGTCTGCCGTCCAACGGTCTTTGTGGGCTAGGTTGGAAAAAAGGGTCCCCGTGTCTGAAGCAGAGAAGAAGCGTCGCAGGACCGAGGCTGCCAACGCCGTCACACCCCTGTCGGTGGTGGACTTGGTCCTGCTCCTGAAGATTCCAAGAAGAAGGTAATATTGCGCGCGCTTTGCATGTGACATTGCGCGCACTTCCGCTCATAGCACGCGCTTTGTTGACCTGTGCGCGCGCTACGTCCTCATGTTGCGCGCGCTATTTTCCTCAGGTACAAAGATTTGATTACTTGGACGAGAAGTAAGTGGGGGGGAATCGTGGTGCCAGATGTCCATTTCCTTTGCCAACCATGGTCACTTGGCAAGGACGTTGTCCTACCACTGGACTGTTAACGTCGCCCTTTGTGGTGAGAAGTCCACCTCTGTGTTGTCCCAGGTCTAGGCTAACAATCTTGCTTTTCTCCAGAGTGCCATTGACAGTGGTGTGGTTCCCATCCGGGATGCATCCAGACGCTGCAGGAATTTCTACGGTGGGGATAGCCCTTGGCTGCGTCGGTTGTCGGGTGTCACTACACATTGGATGGCAGGTAGTCTGTTCACTTACATGACGTGGTGCAAGTCCACTGCAACATGGTTGCAACAGGATGTGGATAGAACCACCGAGCGAGATGAGCAGTTGCTAGGGCTTATTGCACCCGGGGCCAAGTGCAGGCCCATGGATATATTTGGTGTTGTCCAGAGCAGATTGTTGAAGGTGCCTCTGAGGCGGCGTCACCTCATACCATGTGTTCTGCACCTTCTGATTTTTGTAGGGAGGGAGGTCACTTGGTACGCAGATTGGCCAAGTCTGTGCGTCCCAGTACTAGGGTCGCTGTTCAGGCTATTCTTCACAGGTCGGGTTGTCACATAGCACTATAGGGGACGGCAGAGCCAGATGGGGAAGAGACTTGGTGCCTTCTAAAGGTTTGGGAGGACCTGGCCCCCCTCCTTGGGGGTGACATGAGGATGCACACAGCAGTGGTTGCCACGTACATACTACTGGGGGACATGTATGGCACAATGTTTGACGAGGGAGCATTGCATGCTCCAGAGGTTGCCCAGGCTTTCCAGAGGTGGGTTTGTCCGAAAAAAAAATCACCTTATATTAACTGGATGTTGCACGATGCTACAGTCACTATTCAGGCCATACGGCCCTATGGCCTAGGAATGTTTTCGGGGGATCTTTTGGAAGGGAGCAACAGGGTGCTGAAGGACATTTGGTCCTCCTTTTGTGACAGAGGTGGGGGGGCAGGAAGCCTCGTGTCGCGCCGCATTAAGATGCTCAGGCAGGTTAATGAGTGTCTGTTCCTGTACTTTGAAGTACCAAGGTGGAATGGGACCTCCAGAAGCAACCTGTGCAATGCACAAAAATTGGCTAACGACGTTAGGGCATATTTTGCGGATGAGGAATGGAGTGTCCCACAGTAAGGGGGTCAGATACCAGCTTGATCCTACTAGTTTTGCCCCACTTTTGCCCCCTTTTTGGTTTAGATACAATGTGATGTGGGTCAAAATGCATTCGTCACACCCAAATTGAGGGGGTATCGGGAGTGAGACACCATCTCCCACAAAAAGTGCTCCATAGTAAGGGGGGCTCACATAAGGATATCTTACTATGCACCCCCTTACTGTGGGACACCCCCAACTGTGGTAGCGCGCGCTATTTGTTTTTTAGCGCGCGCTACATGCTATCTAGTGCGCGCAATGACCACTATCGCGCGCGCTATGCTGTTTTCAAGCGCCTGAACCCTTGAAATCGCGATATACAATTGGAAGTAGCGTGCTATGACTACGCACTTCAAATGTGCCTCCAATTGCAAATGCATTGACAGACACAGAGATTTGTTCCTTTTCTGTCCGTTTTTTTTGGTGTTTTCTATTTTTTTGTTACTGCATTTTTCTTTTTGTATTACTGCTGGAATAGGGGTACTTAATGTAACCCTCTTGCCCATGCAGCCCGTGGTGTTATGGCTTCGAACAGCAGCAGCGCAGCAGCGCGCAAGTCGCAAGTCGCAGTCGCAATCGCACTGGAGTCTGTGAATAATAAAGAAGCATCGAATGCCAACTGTGAATGAGCGCTGTAAGATACTTCGATCTCTGAACAGGGTTTATGTCTTCGAGGTTGTGATATTATTGGTGCCCCGTCTAAAGATCCTGCGAGGTTTGTCGATTTGGGATTTTGGATTTCGGATTTGGAGTAACAAAGAGGCACAGGAGTACAAGAGAGTTCCCAAGAAACAAACCACAACAAGTGGTAGCCAGCTAGGTGGCGGGGAGATCAATATTCGAGATCAATCTTCGACGCCGTCAACTTGATTTGGCTTTCGATCTACAATGGAGCGGTCCTTCGACGATGGAGCTATGCGGCACTTCATCAGAGACAGTCTGTGTCGAAGTGATTCACCCTTGCATCACGAATTTTCGGTTTCGTCAGAAAAGTTCATCGCAGAGCGCATCGCAAGTCGAGAAAGCGAGTGGTTTCCATGTCTCTCTCGTGATCTTCACAGGTGTTCGCAGAAGCTTGCAGATACTCAAGCCAAAGTTATCGAATTGGAACAACGCATCGATGCATTGCAGGCAACAGCAGCAAGTCTACAGCAGCAACTGGTCAGCGAGTCGACACTTTGCAGTCCTCGACGGAAAATGCAACTCAAGCTGATGCAAACGAACTTCGACGCGTAGAGCATGAATTGTCGCAATGTTATGTCTTGCTCAACGAATTTGTACAAACTTCGAGTCAACCACCTTCGAACAACATCCAGTTTCCACAGCCACAACCACAGCTCCATCCACAACCACTGAATCAACCGCTGTATGCACCGCCGAGCCGTTCACCTCACCCTCCACAACAACCACTTCCACAACCACCTGCCTTCGAACCACATCCAGCACATGAGTTCGCAGTCCACCGTGCTCCTACGCAAGAGATTTTGGGACGCCGTCGCTTGAATAAACTGGTCAAGAGGTTCTCTGGAAGACCTGGATGTGAAGAGTTTCGAACATGGAAGGAGGATTTGTTACGAGCCTTCACCCTGTCGGATATCACCTCACCCGTCGATCAGGCGACAACCATGTCATTCCTCCTCGATGGTGATGCTGCCGAGTATTATCATAGCTTGGCGAAGGCTGTACAGGATGACTGGTTCGAGCTCATGCGTGTGTTAGGCCAACGTTTCGACTGCATATCCCATAAGCCACTGTATTTGTCGAGGATGTTGAGCTTGAAAGAGAGCGAGTTCCCTCGACATGCAGATTACGTGCGGGAATTTCGTACCTGCGTTATCAAGTCGAAGGTTAACACCAGTGACCTCCAGATGGGTTACCTCGTCAACTCTCGATTTGTTGAAGGTTTGTCGAATGACGCTGTTCATCGGCAGTACATCGTTGAAGTCCCTTCGAGATGGCGTTCTAATAGACCATTTGGATTCGATACCTCGGTAGAGACCATCGCGGAAGCCTACATTGCGGCTGGGTATCAGCTCGAAGAGGTACAGAACGCATCGAGAACGACATCAGATCACACTCTGGGTCCTGCAGTGTCGAGACCCCTCCCTATGATGGTTCCACCTACTTCGACTTCCACGTTCCCATCCAACCCTATGCCAACGCCACACGTCAATCCCATGCCGACTCCAGCTGCAGCGCCCACGGCTTCGACCGTGGCAGAGCCGATGAACCTCGATGCAATTGCCAAGCTCCGAGACAACTACATGCCTACATTGGCGAACGTCGTAATGAACGGTTCGGACGCCAAGATGGTCGAGAAAGTAGGCGTTGATACAATTGTGGTGAACAAGGCCACTTGGCCCGTGACTGTCCAAAATGTCGACCGCCATCCCGAGGACGAGAACGTCGGGAATCAAGGTCGAACACACCGAGACGAGATCAAAGTGGAGACAGCAAGGGACGGTTTCGATCCCGCTCCAAGAGCAGAGAAAGGCCTACAACGGCCTAGAAAACAATTCCGAAGACCTGGTGGCGGACGTCCTCGAGAAGAGCTGAACACCACCACTAGCACCAATAACCCCGAAAAGAATTCGACACTTGGAGGTGTCAATGTCGAAGGAACAGAACCTGAGCATGCGTCTCTGTTCACGGTTCGAGGGCGCATTTGCGCATGTCGTGAAGACTCCTTTGACTCCAGCGTGGAACTGTTGGTCGACTGTGGAGCGACCAGTGACTTTATGTCGATGCAAACTGCAAAGAGGGCGCGACTTCCCCTCTATAAACTGAGAAACCCTGGACACTTCTTGACAGCCGGAGGTGTCCAAGTTGAAGTACGGTACTACACGAGAGCTTATGTTCGAGTTGGAGAGCTTGTATTTCGTCATCACTTCAAAATCTTGGAGATTTTGCCGGATGTAGTACTTGGACTACCATGGCTTCGATGCTACAATCCAACTGTCAACTGGAAGGAACGGTACGCCGACATCCAACATGGTTCGAATTCGTACCGGTTATCTTTTGGCGAACCAAGACATTCCACCCAGCTGCAGTTTCAAGCTGCTTCGAAGGTGAACCTTCTTTCGATACTTTCATCCAGCCCCTCGAAAGTGAGTCCGGTTGGGAATCCTACCCCACATGCCAAAGAACACCTTGACCTACACTCGTCGACACACGTTCAGCGCGGTACTGACATGTACGATGCGTCCGAAACGGAAGATGGTATCACCGATGAGGATTGCAGCGATATGGAGATTGAGTACATTTCGTTGCCGAAGCTCAAAAGAGAGATCCGTCGATCTGATCTCATGGGAGATCAAGTATTTCTGTGCTGCATGCCTCGACCAGCAGTGCCGGTCGATCAAATGTATCAGATGCAACCCAGTGATGGCAATGATGACGGGCTTGAACCCGTTCGACGCAAACTGCCGAATCGATTACACAAGTGGGCGGACCTCTACGACCGGGAGAAAGCGGAGTATGGAGACCTACCTCCGTATCGACCTGGAAGAGATCATCGAATACACCTCGATTCGGAAGACAATCCACCGTGGGTACACCCTTACAAAATGGATCCGAGCCAACTAGATGAACTTCGACGACAGTTCGACAAGTTGCATCGATCCGGTCGGATCAGACCATCTTCGAGTCCATACGGAGCGGGTTGCCTACAGGTGAAGAAAGCGAATGGTAAATGGCGCATGTGCGTCGACTACCGAGCGTTGAATACGCGAACTGTACGAGATTGGTATCCTTTACCATCGATCCAATCCATCTTAAGTACACTGAGCGGTTCCACCGTATTCTCAAAGATCGACCTTGTTAGTGGGTTCCACCAGATCCGAATCCAAGACGAAGATATCGAGAAAACCGCCTTCAACACACAGTTTGGCGCCTTCGAGTGGGTTGTTATGCCCTTTGGCCTCTGTAATGCGCCATCAATGTTCCAACGCGTCGTGAATGATGTCCTTCGAGACCACTTGGGGATCTTTGTATGGGTGTACATCGACGACATCCTCGTCTTCTCGAAGGATGCGGATGAACACCAACGACATCTCGATTTGGTACATGAACTACTCCGTAAACACCAGCTCTTTCCCTGCATCGATAAATCCACATTCTTCCAGAGTCGAGTACCCTTCTGTGGATACATCATCGACAAAGATGGAGTACACATGGACCCCGAAAAGATCAAGGTCATTCGAGGTTGGCCTCCGCCGACTACGGTTCATGAAGTTCGACAATTCATTGGATTGTGTGGATTTTACCAGCAGTTTGTCGAAGGGTTCCAAGCTGTCGCAGCCCCTCTGACCGCGATGTTTAAGGCAGACTTCGAGTGGGAATGGACAGCCGTCCATCAGGCTTCCTTCGACAAGCTGAAGCAGGCGATCATCAATGCGACACATCTCAGTGCTATCAACCCTCGACAGCCGTATCACCTGTACACGGACGCTTCGAAAGACTGCGTGGGTGCTACGCTGGCGCAACGATGTGCGCATGGAAAGTACAAGGGACATCTTCGACCTATTGCCTTCATGTCGCGGAAAATGCAGCCTGCCGAAACTCGATACCCGATTCGAGAACAGGAGTTGTTGGCCATCGTATTAGCCTTGAAACAATGGTTCCACCTACTTCGAGGACCGCAGCAGGTGCACGTGCACACTGACCACGAAAGTCTTCGATATCTCAAGACATGTCCTCGACCGCTGACACCACGGCAAGCACGATGGTCCCAATTCCTCGAAGAATACAACCTGACGTTGTGGTACGTACCGGGCCTCGAGAATCCTGCGGCAGACGCCTGCTCCCGTCTGACTTCGCAACAGTTGATGGATATCGAAAATGCCACACGTACACGGGCTTTCGTAATTCCCCTGGTCGAAAATTGGGCTTCACCGGAAGGAGAACCTGTCGATGAGTTCCTACATGTACTCGAACACTCATTCTCTCATGACGAGGTGTGGCCCCAGCCGTACGACCACCTGTACGTTTCGCTTCGAAGCGGACGCTCCGTGGGGAAGGATCCTGACGCTGATGAACTTGCGGAACCAGCCCCCCAATTCGACACTGAAGCCGCCGTCGAACCGGAGGAACTGGAGCCGCTATGTACCCTTCGTGAACGGCCGTTAAGTGGCCGTTTGAATAATTGCGTGAATTTCACGTGAATTTACCCAAAATTTGAGGTTTTTGGGGGAAAATGCCATATTCTTGGTTCATTTCAAGGGCTTTGAGGGGCCAAAATTCCTCCCCTAGCTTTGTTACGCATCATCCAATGAAAGTCCCGCCCCAAAAGCATGCATCATGACCGCACCGTGCCCAAAACGAGAGGTGCCGGAACCCGGCAAGCCTGTAGCCGATTCACAGCCGTGAATTCACGTGAATTCACGTGAAATTCGTACGAATTTCGTACGAATTTCGTACGAATTTCACGTGAATTCACGTGAATTCACGTGAATTTACACAAATTTTACCCGTGTGCACCCCCAGATTTGTCCTCACACCCCTAGTAAGCCCCCCAGCATGCACCCCGGTCACAGGCAACAATGGTCTGGGTTCGTAAGGTCATCTCATGTCCGTCTCTTGCGGCACCGGAACCACCGCTGTAGAGTCTGAAGGTGCTGCATGTCGGTTAGAAGCCGTCTTCTTGTGCGGCTTGCATACGTTTGTACACTTATGGGCCCTTGCCCATGTTGAGCCCTTTTGGTCGCATCCCACCCATGCAACCAAAGGCTATCGTCAATGGTGTGGTTGTCCACAACCACTTGCACCCCTAGTCTCCCCCGGAGGAGGCTTAGGCCCCCGCTGTTGCGCAACATGCGCTTCAGCCTCCGGTGACTTCCCTCCATGGCAAAGCAGGAGAACTTTGACAAGATTCTCCACTTCTTTGCAAAATAATACATGTGGTCGATCCAAAGATGCGTCCACAGAAGTTTGCCCCACTGGAGCTCATTGTGGGCAGCGCCCATGGCTATGCTATGGTTCCGGAGCCGCCCCAAGTCGGCCCCGGAGAACCATGCGGAACGCCACGCGTATACACACATGCTTGCAAAATTCTCCCACCACGTTTTGCACACCGACTCCCAACTTTTTCCCCCTACTTGATGCTGCCTGACACTAGGCTGCTCTAGGCAAGCATCTATTATCTTCTCCCAACCCTTATTGCGCATGAAATGGATGGCAGCAGCACACTCCATCCTCACCTTCCCCTTGCTGTTTGCCTTGTCATTATTTAATGAGGCACGGGTGCAAGTTCGTGCAGCAAGCCGTGCCTCATCTAAAACCGGTTGCAGCATGGTGCGTGCCACAGTGGCCGGTGCCTTCCCTGTCAATTGTACAACTAGGTCCCGTGTCCCGTTGACTGCACACAACAGGACACGAAGGACCCCATGGAGGCCATAATCAGGCACTCGCCTATCACTCATAATGGTCCTATATATAGCACTTATGGCAACGGCTGGTTCCCAGTTGCCGTCTATCGCACTTGCTGTGCCAAAGGTAGCAAGGCACAGAGCACGGTTACGCATGCAGACCCAACACACAGTGGCACCAGGGGATTCTGCCTTCCAGTTTTGGCAGCCCGCCATGAGCACCTGTGCCTTACCATCTGCACACAGAAAAAAAAGGGACTGCCTATCGTTCCCTGCCGTATCCTTAAAACTTACGGCTGCGGCCTTGCGCAACTCATCATCAAAATCAATTTCCTGGGAGGCCGCGTAGAGGGTCTCCCACTTTTCACTGCCCCCTAGTAGCCACCAACTAGATAGTTGGTTGGGGCTGGCGGTGCCACCAAGCGTGCAATGGACGTACGAGGCCTCATGCCTCGATGTACCGTCCACCGCAATAGGCATACAATGCAGCCGTCGGTCCCCGGGCTGCATGATGGCCGAGGGTGGTGGTGGTCGACACTTGAATAGGTGGGCGACGCGGTCAGGTAGGTAGCAGGCCGCACCATTGATGGCCGTGTCGTCACCCGTATAGGCAGTGAACGCCCGGGACTCCGGCAACGCTAGCTGCCGGAGCATGCCGTACACCTGTTCCCATACCACACCGTACGTCATGCTCCCCACCAGGTACCGGGACTCTGTCCTAGAGAGGTGCAATGACCGGATCCTCCACACGGCCATAATCAACCTCTCCTCCTGGGTGGGCTCGGGCTGGACGGTGGCTACAATTCTTGTTTCGGGGGTAAGCACTATTTGCCCCGTGTCGGGCAGGTACTTGACGGTGTAGGGTGCTGCAAGCTCCTTGGTAACAACCTCCTGGAGCTCTTGTAGGCGCCGCCGTCGTGTACGATCCGCTACCAGATGGAATGGCTCCTTGGGCCGTGGCATGATGTGAGATACAGGACCTGTTGAATGGGCAGGCAATCATCGCAAAGTTTCTACCATCCCCCTGCCGCAGACCACTCTCTCTACTGTGATTCGCATGCAATTAAAAGAAATTCACATAGATTCGCACGAAATTCGTACGAAATTCGTACGAATTTCGTACGAATTTCACATGAATAGAAATGTGTGAATATTCTGAAAATGTGAAATTCGTACGAAATTCGTACGAAATTCGTACGAATTTCGTACGAATTTCGTGCGAATTTCACATGACTGTCACAGAATTTCTGCCAAAGCCTCATCCTTGTGCCCTCGTTGACCCTCACAAAGCAAGCTCAGGATGGTGCTCATGCTGTCATTGTCATTGTCATTGTCTCATGCTGTCATTCCGGCTGTCACTCAGCCAGCAGTGTAATATACAAACAGTTCCGCAGAAAGGAATCGCAAATTAACAGGTTAACAGGTTAACAGGTCAGGGGGCACATCAGGTCAGGGGGTAATGTACAAACAGTGCTGCAGAAAATTTCGCACAGTGGGGGGGGAGTACCCCACATATCGGTCAAACTGCCCATGCTTGGGGGGGGGGGGGCAGGATAACATTCGTTGTGGTTAGAAAGGACAGGTGCTCCGGAGGGTACCTACGCACCCCCCCCCCCCCCGGGAGCAGAGCTCCGGCTAGCGGAGCCCTGGGAGCTCTGCTCCGCCACCGCCTCCACAAAGGAGGGGTCCATGGCCGCCGACGTGAGGCGGTGGGGGGGGTACTGCCGGCGCACTTCCTCCAGTGCGGCAGTCACCTTGGGGGCGTCCGGGGCCACGCTGTCCACATCGACCTGCTTGCCACTGGCCATCATGGCCATCCGCAGGCCGGTGGACACTGCGGACATCTGGCCGGCGCATGCCTCGGCCTGGGCATGCCAGGCCTGTGCGCCGGCCAGGAGGTACCGGACACCGGCAGCACTGGCCCCCCCCCTGTCACCCGGGGGGGCGGGGGCCTTGGCACCCTCAGCCCTCTCCACTGCCTCTGCTGGCTGTGCCGCTGGCTTTGCCTTGCGCAACGTCGCCACGTCACGCTCCAGGGTCTTCACCTTGGTGGCCAGCCGGTCACGCTCCCTGGTGACGTCCGCCAACCGCGACTCGCAGTCCCGCCTGTCCTCGTGGACCCTGGACAGACGGGCCTCGGGGTCGCGGTTGGCGGCCTCCGCGCTGATGGCGCGTGCCTCCCACGCCCCCGCCCGCTGCTGGTCCACCCACTCCTGCACCACCCCCCTCTGCCCCCGCCCCCCCGACGGCTCCGCCTGCTCCGCCCGCCCTGCCCGCTCCCCCGGGGTGGCCGTACGCGGGGCTTTGGGGGGGGGGGTGGGGCCCGTGTCCCCTTCGGGGAGCCCTTTCCGCTTGCGCGTGGGGGGGGGTTCGTCCTCCTCGACGTCAATGACGTCAGCCACCACCCCCTTCCGCTGCCTCCCCACATGGACGCGCATGGCAAGCCATGCCACGCCCACCCACTCCGGCCTCCGCTGCTCCCAACCCGTGAGCACATTCAGCCCACAAATCCCTGCCGTCGTCACCGTCCCCCCCTCCCCGATCCCCGACACCCCCGTCTGCACCCGCCAGTGCCCACTCACAAGCCGGTAGGCAAACATGCCCACCAGCTCCTGCCCCGCAGGCAGGTTGGACCCCCCCCGGAGCACAATGGGGCAGGGAAAGGAGATGCGGAGTGTGCCCTGCACCCCCCGCGACTCCAACTCCATGTCCCACACGGCACTGAGGTGCCGCTGCCGCCCATCCGGCCCGGGCGGCACCTGCTGGGTCCAGGCCGGATCCGGCTGCCTGGCGGCCAGGGTGACCCGGTCCAGGGGGGGGTCGGTGTGGGCCTCGCCCAGCTCGTCGCGGGACGGCTGGGGCACCACCACCTCGCGCGCCATATGCCCCCTGGCGGTGCTGGCCTCGCTGCCTCCCGAACGCCGAGAGCGCTGCGACCCCACACTGCGCACACTGCCGGCCTCGCTTGGTGCCCGTCCACCGCCGGTGCCTGCGGGCTGGGCGCCACCGGGGCCTTCGGCGGGCTCGGCGTGCTCCTCAGGCAATCGGGGCCGGGGCTTGTACTGGCGCCTGGTGTGGTGCCGAATATCCGGCGACCAAGCGGTGAACGGGACCTGCATGCATATGTGGGGAGGTGTGCAAGGCAAAAATTGAGAAAGGGGGAGTGGACACGGGGCAATGGAAGAGCAAAAGGAGCAAATTGGACGAAATTCACAGAAATTCGTACGAATTTCGTACGAAATTCGTACGAATTTCGTACGAATTTCACATCTCGAGAAAATTCACACAAATTTATTCACGTGAAATTCGTACGAAATTCGTACGAAATTCGTACGAAATTCGTACGAATTTCGTACGAATTTCACGTGAATTTCGCCCAATTGTTGCAAATACACAAAGCAAACACACAAGCAAGCACACCTTCCAGTCGCATGGGCAGGTGATGCTCCATGCCCCGGTCCTCGCGCACTTGGGCGACCGCCACGCTGGGACCGTGTTCACCAGGTGCCACAGCGTGGTCGGCCGACCCGGGGGGGCAATGCCGGACAAGGCGAAGTGGATCTCCGACTCCGCGTCGACATCGCCCCCCTTCACGACCTCCAGCTGGTGCACGCTGCCCAGGAAGAACAGCATGCACTGGGGGCCGACCTCGATGACGGCGAGGTCGGCGGCCGGGGCCGACCGGGAGATGAAGGTGGGGTGGAAGGGGCAGGTGGGGGGGCCTGCCGGGAGCGTCTGCGGGGCGTCGGCGAACAGGGCCTGGGCAGCCTCCCCCTCCCACAACCCCACCCTCGCAACCGCCCCCTTCCCCACCCACAACACCTGGTCCACGTTGGGGAGGTCCCAGCTGGACAAATCCCCAGCAACGTCCAGGGCCTCCTTGGGGGGGATGGCGTCCAAGTGTGTGGTGTTGGCCTGGTGGTGTTTGTGTCGGGGGTCGGGGGTCCACAAGTTAAAAAGAGCCCCCTGCAGCCCATCCTTGGAGTCGGGGTGGGCAGGCAATCCATGATGGCGGCTGGTGGCCACCATCAGCAGCATGTCCCCCCGATGCAGCTGAACGGTGTCCTAGCGCGCCTCCGCCGCCTCCCCCAGGGCCGTCCCCGCCTGCACCGCCACCTGGTAGTCCTCTGACAAGCAGAGGAAGCTACTCAGGTGGCAGTCCCCCAGCGCCTTGTCGCTGGGGGGGAGGACGTCGGGGTGGGTGGTCACGTCGATGTGGGGGAGCTGCGGCCCACTCCCCACACTGGCCACAATGACGCTGCCCGGCGTCATTGGGTGGAGGTCCTCAACCCCAGGGACACTTTCGGTGAGGTGGGGGTGGAACTTCTTGAAGAGAGGCCCCCCCACCCCCGACCCCAAGGTGCTTTTGCTTTGCCACCGGCGGGGGAGCTCGGGATCCTTGGCCTGCTCCTCACTCCGCGCGGCGTTGAAAAGGAGCTCAAAATTTTTTGCGACGACTTTTTCGTCGCCGCTGCCCCACGCCTTCATCACCTTGTTCCACCCCACCTCACAATCCCGTGCCTCCACAAGCCCCCGAAGCACAATGTAGCCGTTCCCATCAACAAAGTTGAGGGGCGGCTGAGAGGGGCCAACCCTGTCGGGGGCGGGGTCAGGGCTGCCCGTCACCCCATGAGGGGGGTCGGGAAGGGGTTCGGTGCGGAGGGGGGGTTCACTCGAAATGAAGGGGGGGGCGCATGAGGCACCACGGTACCATTGCAAAGAAGTTGTGCTGTAGAAGGTGGGGTGGGTGACGTCGGGGACGTGCACCTGGGGGGGGATGGTGGGATGGAAAGGGGCGACGCCCAAATCATCCCACCACCGGGGGTTGGCAAGATGCCAAGAAAAGGGGAAAAAAGAGTGGCGTGCTGGTGCACCTGCAGCAAGATCCTGCAGGCACACCATATCGCAGTGGGGGGGGGGTGTGGACGAGGTTAGTGGTGGGGTACACCTGGACGTGGGCGTCCTTAGGCTTCCCCACAGGGTTATTCCTCATCGAGTTGAGGAGCTGGTCAACACTGGAGGGGAGAGGGGTCAGATGGAGAAATTTGAGGGTGGGGAGTTGGTGGCGCAGTTCCCTCCACAGGGTTGTGGCCCATCCCCTCCCCCCGAGGTAGCTGTTGCGGGTGGGGCTGCGCATGTCGATGTGGATGACATCGGGGGAGGGGTCGAGGGAGGCTGCCCAGCCCACGATGGCATCCACCCCCAGTGCCTCCGACTCGTACGTTGCCTCCTCCAATTGATGGTGGGCAACGGGGAGGGCTTGGTAGTGGGCGAGGGTGTCGGCTGCGGGGTCGGGGCGCGAGGCCAGGCTGGCGAGCTGCGACATAGTCTGCTGCGACATTGTCAAAGAGTTTGAGAGCTGTGGGAAAGCGAAACATTGGAAATGAGGGTAAATTCGTACGAAATTCGTACAAAATTCGTACGAATTTCGTACGAATTTCGTACAAATTTCACATACTGTGAATCTGTGAATCTAGCGTGAATTTCTGCGTGAATTTAGGTGCGTGAATCTCACATTCACGTGAATCTCACCAAATCTGTTAAACCATGCGGGGACTTTAAACCTCTAAATTGCACCTATTTGTTGCATCTTACTTTGGGCGAAGGTAGCACGACAAAAGCACACGATAGCACCAAGTTACGAGCAAAACACAGCAAAATTGGGTGAAATTCACGGTACCGTGAATCTCGGATTCAAACGGCCGGTTCACGAAGGGTACATACCATCAAACGCGACGACTGTCGAGCCGGAGGACCTGGGACTGGAGCCAGCACCATCGAACGAGATCATGGCTGAGGATTCACACCAACCAGACATGCATCTCGATGAGGCTGGCAATGAGCCAGACACACCTGCCAACACCGACGACCTTCCCGATGTGAGCATGGATCGCCCTCTTCGAGTCACTTTTGGCAGTGAACTTCGATATGCTCCGACCATGGCGGAACTGATTCGCTATGGACGTCACCGTGACGGCACGTTACAATCAGTTCCCTTGCCGAAGGTTGGGTCGAACACGCCGTACCCGTCGAGTCTTAAAGGTACGCACCGCCGAGTACATCCACATTATCAGTGCAAAGACTTGACTTCGACAGCCGTGTGGGCAGCAGCCTATCGAGAAGACCCACGGACGAAGCACATCTACGAAGTCGCGGTTCGAAGCCCTGCGGCACGACACCAGCTTCGCGATGCCAAGTTGTCCTTCGATGATGGCAAGGTCCTCCATTTGTCGACGATGGGCAAACGTGTGCTTGTCACTCGAACACTGGTTACGTCGATTGTGGCTATGTATCACGAGTCGGAGTTCTATGGCCATTCAGGTGTCCTTCGAACCATGGCCCTGATTAAGCGCGACTACGTATGTTCGCACCTCCGACACTACGTCGAACAATACATACTAAGTTGCGATGTCTGCCAAGCGGCGAAATCAAGGCGAGTCGACACCGCCCGAGTGCCAAGACCATTACCCTGCCCGACACCAAATGGCACAGTGTGTCCATCGATTGGGTTTCAGGATTGCCGCCGACCACAAGGGGCCACGACGCCATCATGACTGTAGTCGACCGATTCTCCAAGCGTGGAATGTTCATCCCCTGTCGCAAGGATATGACAGCCGACGACCTCATCTATGTGTTCCTGCGTGAAGTAGTTCGACTGAAAGGATGCCATCGACAAATTGTTTCTGACCGAGACAAGCTGTTCGAGTCTCAGGCGTGGAAGGAGTTGGCTCAGCGTTTCAAGATTGAGATGCATCAAACAGTGGCCAACCGCCCTCGAGGCAATGGCCTGGCGGAGCGCAGCAACCAGTCGATCCTCCAGCGCCTGCGTACACACGGCATCTTCGGCAACAACGAGTGGGATGTTGACCTCCTGTTCGCCGAGATTCAGTTTAACAACCTGACATCCAATAGCCTTCGGCTATCCCCGTTCGAGATAGATGAAGGACGAACACCCCATTTTCCATTGGATTTTCCCCGAATGACGTCTCATGCACATGAACCATCGACCGTGAATGGTTACATGCAACGAGCGGAACGTACCTTCGATTCTGTGCGTGCAATGCTTGTCGAGGAACGTCGACGCCAGATGCATGTGGTCCTGCAAATGGACCGACACGTTCGAGTGCCTGAAGTCGGTGAACGATGGTGGGTGTTGGTACCGGAATATTGACATAAAGGGAAACTCGATGTTGTCTGGTGCGGCCCTTACAAAATTCTCGAGGTACTGAACAAGGGCGAGAATGTTAAACTCAATATCCCTGCACCCTTTGACGGGTTGCGAGTTTTCAATCGAGACAGCATAAAGCCCTACGTCCATCGAGAGGGACAGCCGGTGTGGGAGTTCCCGATGCCCCCTGTCAAAACTGGAGAATCTCTTCGACTTGTCAAGATTGTGGCTAGACGTCGAGTGGGATCTAAAAAGCGCAGCAAGTTCCTGTACCGTTGTGAATGGGATGACGACACATGGTCCTGGGAGTCGAGCAAGGCTCTAGAGGAGGATCCTGTGTACCTTGAGTTTCTTCGACTCCACCCTGAGTAACCTTACTCTTCTCCGCAGCGTGGTTTTTCGAAAAACTCATGCGAGGTTCCGGGTCGACCGCCGGAACCTCCGCCTACGGTACTACATCCCGGACGCCCCGAACTTCCTCTCGACCTCCACCTTCTCGAGCATCACCGGACGTCATCGATGTTGACGCGATCAATGACAACGTTGGTGTCAAACCCCCAGCGAGGACGACTTCAGCTGGCCGCTGCCAGTCGGTAGCATCAGCGCCAACTCGTCCGAGTCGACCTCTCGATCCATTCGAACCGCTGAACTACAGCCAGTCGGCATATGCTGGGAGCTCGAAAGGAAAAGGAGGCCCGTCGAAAGGAGGCAAGGGAGGTGTGTTCCCTCGCGGAGAATTTGCAGGAATGGCGCCGAGTGGACGACCCGTCGTATCAGGAAGCACCACAGGCTTGGAAGTGCT
Organism: Eutreptiella sp. 'Long Island Sound 2002'; assembly: GCA_964036045.1. NCBI lineage: Eukaryota > Euglenozoa > Euglenophyceae > Eutreptiales > Eutreptiaceae > Eutreptiella > Eutreptiella sp. 'Long Island Sound 2002'. The sequence goes on along the minus strand of OZ038392.1, from coordinate 21,410,089 downwards.
CGAGATAGCTCTGGCCAACTGGCCTGTTCCGGAATCGACCAAGGGAGGGACCCCACCCCACATGCAGCCGGAACTCTGTCAGCTGTATGGGCCCCCGCCCCCGGTTGATGCAGAATACTTTCGAGAGCGGTGCTCGAGCCCTGATTGGTTCGATTCTGAGGAACATCTTGCTTGCTACACGGGATACGACGACTGATTCCCCTTCCTCTGTTCAGCGCCCGGATGGGTCGACAGTTCTTGGACATCAAGGCCGAACACCTAGACATCAAGGCCATCCGGGGACGGACCGTCATGGGGACCGAATACCGGAGAGCCGAATACCTCTAGCTATAACAACAATGATGAAGCCGTCCCCAACGACTGGGTCGACCAATCCTGGCAGTCGAATGCCCCGAAGACGCAAGCTTCTACTCGAACGAACCAATCCGACTCCTACTACTACAACGACGACGATGAACCCTGGCCACTCGAGTCCGACGACGAAGAGGAATATCCGTACGAGCCCTCAGCATTTCAAAGTTGGTCGACACCACCGCCCAGCTACAATTCCGTGCCGGTGCCAGAACCGCAGTGGCAGCCCTATGACATGCCGCAGTACAACCATGAAATCGAGACCGTCGAACAACTCCGACACTTGGGTACGTTCGGATTGAAGCCACCCTATCAATTTGGGACACACGAGGACGATCCAATGAAAACGGAATACACCAAGCTCAAACCATCGGTACTCACTATTGCGTCGAGCGCCATGGCTGGTCAACGAGGAAGGCACGTATTCCTGAACGAACACCATGCCGCAGTTGTGACGAAGACGAATGCCAGTATCTCCGAGTTAGGCAAGACCATCAACATCGACAGTTGGGGACGAACCGCACAATTCCCTTACGAGCTGGCGCGAAGCGCTCCTGACACATCTTTCGATGAGCGTGGGAATGTCGGTGGCAAGCCGGGCTACCGCGCTGGTGTACAAAAATCGAAATGGCTTGCCAGAACTTTCGAGCGGCCCTCGTGGAATGGCGACGTTGCGACGAGGAGCTCGATTGGGTATTCCGACAAAACCTCTCCGAATATGGCCTGCCGAGTCAAATTGCTCGACTCAACCGCATGCATCGAGAGATCTCAGGAATCGACGACCTGATAAACGTTGCCGATGGAATCGACCTGATCTTCAGGTATCGACGCCTCTAGACCCAGGACAAGATGAAACGAGAAGCTCCCGTTGCCGTTTGGATCCTTGGAGTTATTCGCGATCTCCAGAAGGTCTGCCAGGCGAACGACTGGCTCTTCGAAGATCGAGCCCCCTTTCTCGCGTACAAAGTAGATTTGCTTCTTCGCCGACATCAACTGCGAGGTCTACGAGGCACCTCTCGACTTGGGTATAAGCGGTATGGGTGTGCTCCACATCGAACACAGGACCTTGCAGTCTAGCTCCAGGAGTACTTTCGACTCGGAGAACAGACCGAACCCTATGCGTACAACGCTGTCGCACCAGGTGCCCCCATCGACCTTGTCCAGTTGGCGACGATTTACCAGACTGGACCCGGACAGCTCGGATACCACGACTTCGATAAGGCAATCCGACGAGTTGCTGCCCTGCACTCGTCCAGTGAAGAGTATGTCAACCTCTTTCCTTTCTTGGACGCCGCCGATTTGGTTCGACGATTGGGTACCTCGAAATACCTCATGTCCCCCTACGAGGCCGGATACGAAGGTGGACAACGTTGGCGTCGAGCGGTCCAGTTCCGAAGGGATGTCTATGCTGATGAACGGGAAGAGATCGAGAAAAACGACTCGCCTGCGAGTGACCCGTTCCACCCGGACCCCGGCGACCACCGGTTTTTGTCGGCAGAGTCGAACGCCTATCAGCACCACTTCGACATCCCGTTCTTCAAGTACCTCACGCCGATCCATGATTATTTCAAGACTGCACATTGACGCAAGGTCAGCTGCCGAGACCAAGTCCTCGAAGCGGTCATTGCTGACACGGCTTCGAGCCTTGTGACTGCAGAAGCGGTCCGATTCGCTCTGCAGAGTTCCCTCGCTGATGGTCAGTATGTACATCAACACCCCGGTCGACTCCAAGAAGAAGGTTCCCAAACCGACATGCTTGAGGTCATCGACCGATATGCCCTCGGCCCTGGAGTCAATGACATCAGTGCCATGATTGTTGTGCGACGACTTTCGATTGCCGACACGCCATGGTGGCGAGTCGATACGCGAACTGGTCAGTTCTACCACAGCATGGCCGCTGATACTGGTTCGAAGGAAACCTATCGATGGTCTACTGGTCGACATGACGGGTTCTCCTTCGAGGTCACCAATCGGACCGATCTGTGGAGCGAGGACGCTTGGAAACGGTCAAACCTTTGGGATTTCTATTCGACCAAGGCACAAGCATTGGGACCTGGACAATTTCGAGTGCCCGTGAACATGTCTTCGTATTCCAGTACAAGTGCCCCGTCGACGGCCGACCTGGTGATCCCAACCTTCGATTGCTGAACCATCGATCTGGTATCCTGATTCAGAAGCGTGCCCTCGAAAGTGATATCCGTCGACGCTACACGGGTCATGACACCTTCAAGTTCATGGCTGGCGTCGAGACACTGAAGGAAGTGCACGAAGTATGTCGACTCCAGGTGGATCGTTCATCCACGTTTACGTGGGGCACGGACTGCTGATTCGACATGTCTAGATGCCAAGTAATGGCTTATTCGACAGTCTGGATGCCATTAATGGTATCGACTGCCTTCATATGTCCTGTCGAGTTGACAGATGTATTGGTTGTTTGTTTGCTGGGCAACCAGCTTCGATAGCTGTGCCCAATGTTATGGTATGTTATGGTTCGATGTGCCCCCAGCCTTGTTGTGGGTACAGCGCCCGTGCAGTGTGCCTGGCGAAGTTGTCTTCTGCAGCTTCCGCCGAGACACAGCCGTGGCAGAGTCGAACACGGCGTATGAATGAGGCGCTGACGACAGGTATACCATGACTGCACCTCAGTGTGTGAGTTTCGACCACTGTTATGCTTCTGTAGCCAACACATGTCGAGGTCCCAAATTTTTTTTTCTGGGCCTGCTCTGCACATTCGACATTGTGACGCCCACCCAGATGAGTGAGACCTCTTCGAGGTCTCAAGGGGGGGGTAGTGGTATGGCTTCGAACAGCAGCAGCGCAGAAGCGCGCAGGTCGCAAATCGCAGTCGCAATCGCACTGCAGTCTGTGAATAATAAAGAATCATCGAATGCCAACTGTGAATGAGCGCTGTAAGATACTTCGATCTCTGAACAGGGTTTATGTCTTCGAGATTGTGTTATTATTGGTGCCCCGTCTAAAGATCGTGCGAGGTTTGTCGATTTGGGATTTTGGATTTCGGATTTTGAGAAACAAAGAGGCACAGGAGTACAAGTCGAGTTCCCAAGAAACAAAACACAACAGTGGGCTGGGAGTATCCGCCGCCTGCAGCACCGCCAACAACTGCTGCAGGGGCCACAGCAGCTGGTGCGACACCGCAGCCACCGCCACATGCAGCTGTACAACCGGGACTGCAGCAGCCGTCCACGACGCCGTGGAGCATGCAGCCACAGGTTCTTGCCGTGCGCACTACTGTTTTCGTTCCGCGTGCTACGCTCTTGTTGTGCGTGCTACCTGTCTCGTTGTGCGCACTACGCAAGTCCTCGTTGCGCGTGCTTTGTCTTGTTTTCCACAGACGCTGTCCCAGACGCTGACCCAGTTCTCCCCTACTCAGCCTCTGTGGCCCGCGCCGCAGTCCCCGTTACGAGCTGCCTCACAGCAACTGTCTCTCATGCTGTTCCCCGCTGGGTCGCCCACCTTGGGCTCCCCAGTGCGCGGCAGTCTTCCAGTGGGCCAAGTGCAGCAAGTGCTCTTCGGCCCACTGCCAGTGCAGCAGCAGCAGCAAATGCAGCAGCAGCAAGTGCAGGCTACGGCCCAGCAAGTCGGCAGCCCACAACAGCAGCAGCAGCAGCAGCAGCAGCAAGTCCAACCAAGACAGCAGCAACCCCAATTGCAAGCACAGTTTCAGTCTCCCCCACCCGGGCCACGTACGGGGTTCGCCTTCAGCAGCGACTTCAAGAACCGAATCTGGCCCAACCAAAACAGCACCATCTGCGCCCAAGGGCCCGACTGGGCATGGCTGAAGGACGTGACACCGGCCTACCATTTCGAGGTGGCCTTCTACAAGTTCTGGCGCCAAAGGGCCACGGCGATTGCCAAGATCCCAGACGGAGCCGTGAAACCCTGCTGGCATGACGAGAGCATTACTGGCCATTGGTGCAGTCTGGCGAACCTGTTGAACCCCTCCGTGCCAACTCAAGAAGGACAAGCTGCCTGTGGACACTGCAAGGTGGAGGAGTACGAGCTGCTGTTTTCGTGCTGGGCAAGTTACGGGTGGCGTCACGTTCGGACCCACACGCCTCCGGGTGCCACCGCAAAGTCCGTCCACCACTTCTACTTCAACAAGGACCCACCAAGCTTTATCAACGCGACCGACGCGGGGGCAATGGCCTTCAAGAACGAGTGTGCCTCGGTGAGAAGTGCGGGGGCCAGTTTGCTGCGGGGGTCAGCCAAGAAAGGTGCCAGTGCAGCAAGGGCACTTGCAACCGGCGCCAAAGTCAAAACCACGGCGGTCAAGGACGAGCAGCAGCCGCAGCAGCCGCAAGTGCAGTAACAGCAGCAGCTCTAACAGCAGGCAGCCGTGCAGCAGGCAACACTGCAGCTGCTCCAGCAGCAGCGGGTGCAGATGGCCCAGCAACAGCAACAACAACAACAACAACAACAACAACAGGCACAGGCACAGGTACGCGCTATGTTTGCCATTGCGCGCGCTTTCGACATTGTTGCGCGCGCTCCATTTGCTGTAGCACGCGCGATGTGATGATTTGCGCGCGCTACGGCCCCACCGTCTGTCCAAGCATGCGGCCGACTGGTTTGATGGACGCAAGCAGCAAGGCCCCCCTCCGGTGCTGGCCCGGGCTAAGCGGCAGATGGAGGAGTTGGAGGTGGACTGGGCCGACGCCTTTGCCGTGCCGGAGACGGAATCCGTGACAGTCCCAAGGCAGAAGAAGAAGCGTACCGAGGAGCCAGCAGCCACCAGCCACCTACCATGAGCCATCTCCGCCTCCCACACCGCTAAGCCCCCACACCCGCCTGGCAAGATCCTTGCCCAGAAGACCGCCGACCACCAGCTGATGGCACAGGCGGCAAAGAGAGTCCAACGTCAAGCGGAACAGGCCAAGAAGAAAGAGGACGAAGCAAAGAAGAAGAAGAAGGAAGAGGAGGAAAAGATGAAGAAGAAAGAAGAAAGCAGAGGAGGAGAAAGCAGAAAAGGTAATGCAGCGCGCGCTATCGGTGTCATTGCACGTGCTATGCTCTTCGTCGCGCGTGCTATGCCCTGTATTGCGCGTGCTATGCCTCTGCGCTACTCTTTCCAGGCAAGCAAGACGGCACCGCAGCAGGCACCCCAGCTGCAGCTAGCATCAAAGCCAGCACCGAAGCAGCCGCTCCCAGTCCCAGACCAGCCATAAGAACAAGGAGGTCCGTGTGGTTCCACCCCACCCAGTAAGGCTCCCAAGGCCAAGCAGCAGAGCAAAGCCAACACGGACAAGCTGGCAAGAGATGAGCTCATGCAGCGCCGAGATTGGTCCTACAAAGACGGCTACAAGCCTCGGTGGATCATCTACTGCACCACTGCGATCGCGCCGATGATTGTGGAAGGAGCCGAAATCAAGCCAGCAGGGGCCAAGAGGGCCCCTCAGGACCACGTGGCCGTCATCATCCCCAACGATCAGTGGAGCCCCAGCCAACAAGGGGAGGAGGAGGAGGAAGAGGACGACTGGTCGGAGTTTATGCCCAGCTGCCAGGTGTTCTCCGCCAAAAGCAAAGCGTATGAGGAGTTGGACAAGTGGCAGTCGTGGTGGGAGACGTACGAGCCCGAAGAAGAAGCAGCCCCAAGGAGACCGACCAGCCCAGCCACGAGCCCCCCCACAAGAAGACGAGGGACCTGCCAAAGCTGCAGCACAAGCAGAAGCACCAGCAGCAGCTGCACAAGAAGAAGAGGCACCAGCCCCAGCAGCAGCTGCACAAGAAGAAGACGCACCAGCCCCACCACAAGAAGAAGAGGCACCAGCGGCCGCGCCACAAGAAGGAGAAGGAGCAGCCCCGCAAGAAGAAGAGGCACCAGAAGGAGCAACCCCAGAAGGCGACCCAAGTGCACAAGAAGAAGGGGACGCAGCCCTAGCTGCCGCTGGGGCAGAAGACCACAGACCAGAATGGGAGAAGGAGTGGGAGGCCGAAGTGGTGGTCGAAAGCATTAAGGAGATCACTGGATGACAGTGCGCGCTATGCCTGGTATAGCGCGCGCCGTAAGGTCCATAGCGCGGGCTGTAAATATTTTGCGCGCGCTACACTGTTGGTGCCCATGAGGACCTGTAGTGTTGCACACTTTTCAGACCTTTCAGAAAGTGTTTTTGCATGTGTCTTGGGATGGGTGAGCAACAGGGAATGTTTTTGAAAAGCAAGGGGTTTTTGAGAAACACAGGACACTGGAAGAGGCATGATTTTGAAACATTTTCGGGTTTTGAAAAATTTGAAAAACGGGACAATATAGCGCGGTGGAGCGCGCGCAATAGGCGCGCTACAAGGGTCATATTTTTCATAATTAACGTGCACTATGGAAAAAATGCACCATTGCACGGTTGCATGTTCATGCAAAAATGTGAATTTTGGCTTGAAGAGATATCCAAGCCCATGGGGAGGTGTGACCCAAAGTTGAGGGGAGTGGGGAACACATGCCATGTATATGCCTTGACACATGTGTACTCAATGAGAATGATCATGCATGAATTTATGAAGAATGAATTATGCATGTGCAGAGAAATGCATAGATGTGAAGTCATGCATGTTGGAGAATTGAGGATTCTTGACATGGCAACTCACATGTGATCATACTCAATGGAAATGGAGTGTCTCGAATTTGATTGAGAAATTAAGAATGATGCAAACAACATGCGAGGCACAAAAATTCATCAAAACATGGCAACATGGCAAAGTAGAAATCAATGTGATAAAACACGACGTGGTTGTGAGAATCAAGTGGTGTGTCATTGGCCATGTTGGACGCAGGGCGGCTTCTTGAAACCGACTTGAGAATCATCATTGTGGTCCAAGGCGGTGTCGACGAAACCGGCTGGGACCGATGCGATCAAGGACGGAATTCTCGACATTTCAATGCAAAAAGCAATTTGTATTCCGTCTTGTACAAAAATCGACAGAATTTGGGAATTTCTGTCCACGTCTCGGCATTCGTCATCGGGCCGCTCCTGCTGTCGGGGGCGGCATGCCGATCCTCAAATATTAATTGGGATTTGAGGATTTGTGATGCATTTTAAGCAAATTTCTGGTCCAATAATTGCCAATTGATGCCCCGATGCCCATTTTCATTACACCCCCTTCCTAGACTACGTCATGGCGTCCCGGCCATGCACCTGGTCGATCTCAACCCAAATTGGCAAAAAAAAATCGTCAATGAAAAGGGGTTGAGGGATTTCTTTGGAGGGAGTATGTCACCGACACCCACTGGCCCATGGCCATTCACTGATGCTATTTGAGAGCAAACGGATGTCACAGTTGAATCCGGCACTCTCAAAATAGGGGGGTATGAGGCTTGTAGGTCAGGTTGGACCATTTAAGCTGAAATTCCCATTTTCACCGTGAAAAAAATGGTAAGCGGGGAAGAATGAACACTGGACACTGAAAAATGGAAATTCTGTCATCCCACTGTGATATGGCGCAAAACAAGCATCATATTTGAACTCAGCACCCTCAAATTAGGGGGGTTGGGGGTGCTGGACATCAGTTCTGGTCAATTTTCCCAAAAAGAGCATTTTCAGCCCCTTGGAAAAATGTGCGGTGCTGAAATTTCACAAACAGCACCCTCCTGCACCCTGCTGCAGGTCACAGGACCTCATCTGGTGGCAAATGAGGGTCGCCGGTGCGTCAGGCACGCTTGAAATAGGGGGGTTGTGCGTAAAATGGACCCCCTAGGGCAAAATTTTGACAAAAATGGAATTTTTTGTCAAAAAAATCGATTTTTGCCTGATGCCAGCCAGAAATCAGAATCTGCAGCAGCGGGGGGGCCGGGTGAATCAGTGTCCCCTGGGTCCAAACAGGCATCAAAACTGAATTCGCCATACCCAAAATAGGGGGGTTACACACTTTAATCGCCCATATCGGACGTAAAATGCAAAAACCTCATTTTTGGCATCAAAAATTGGTGTTCGCTCTCATGCAGTAAAAAACTGTCCATCTGGATCTAATATGTACCTCACAGTGCCGCTTAGGTGTCAATTGGCGCGAAGAGAGTGCTACAGTTCCACTCGGCATCCCTAAAATAGGGGGGAGTGTACCCCATATCACCCGCCCGGGTCCCGGAGGTGAAAAACATACTTTCAGCCCGGAGGGGGGGGGGGGGCTGTCAGAATTCTGGCTGACAGCTGGCTGATTTCCTGATGTCGACCAGGAATCGCGCTAAAGATTTAAAACGGGTCGAAAAATGTTTTCGGAAAGTTCTAAGAGTCCTTTCGGACCCCATTGAGGCGTGTGAAATAATTTCAGGCTCACTGTAACCGCCTGTGGACCCCTGTGACCCTCCAAAAGTGACCCTGTCGGGCTGCAGAAATTCTGCAGCCTGAATTATGGGTTGTGGGGGGGGGGGGCTGTCACCTCTCACGCCCGAATTGCCTCGGGGAGGGGGCTTGAACGCTACCCTGACCCTGACCCTCGTTGTTTACTGTGCGCTAATGCGAGCATGGCGATGCCAACGAAGTCGGTACACGCACTGAGACATGTGGTTTACCGTGCGTACACACGGACATGGCGTTGGTGGACAAGACGGTACACGCACTGCAAACTGTCGGAGCTGGGTGGAGGCATGGACTTACAAAATTAAAATTCGGACTTCGGGGAAGGATTGAGCTGAAATTCGGCCACGCGGAACCCGGCCTCGGGCATTGGACACCTGAACGTGACGGCTGGCGAACACAAAGACCAAAAAAACAAAGAGAAAGACAAAGAGCAGGGGAATCCGGATGAGAACAAGAGGGGGGAGGAGGAATTTGACTGACTGGCTGACTGGACCCCTGGGACCGACCAGGAATGTTGTAAAAGTTCAAAAATAAATCAAAATTGAATTTTGTAAAATTCTGGTGGCCCCTTGGGACCCAATGCACCAATCCCCACCCATTCTAGCCACCCCGTAACCAAAACCGGCCCCCTGTACACATGGGAAGGGGGGTACTTCACTGCTGGACATTTCAGGACAATTTCAGGGAGGTGGGGGAGAAATATGGAGAAGAGATGGCACAAAAACAAATGTTGTCACCCTACCAAAGCAAAAACAGGACCACACAACCTAATAAGGAAGGGGTCGAGCAATGTAATGTGCCCTACACCGCCTAGGGCCACGCATTTCCGACACACGGGCCGAAAGGGTGCAGAGCAGGGTATGACATGTTTGCAAATGTGATGAATCCTAACTTCACATGCTACCAAACACATGAAGAGGAAGAAATAGCGGCTGAGGCCCCTCATCACTCGCAAGCGGTGCGGCAGGACCACTCATGCTTCAAAGCAAGGGGTCGAACTGCCCGCTTGAACCCCGCAAACCCCAGGTCACGCACTCCCGGAGGAACGGGCGAAGGATTCACAAGGTAGCAATGCAATACCTCAGAAATTCATGGTACTTTTTTTGGCATGTCACTGAAATTTCTGATGCTTGTTGGATCCTGAAAAATGAGAAAGGGAGCTCAAGTGTGATGCACAACGGATCCAGGCATGACATCCGTACCGCAGAGGCACCATGACGCAAAGGGCCGAGCCTCGGGATCCTCACCGTGACGGTAGGGCCACACAAGAAGGGCCGAACCCAAACCAGAAATTCGGAAAATTGGTATCCTATCAAAATGTCAAGACACTAGGTCCGCAAAGCATCAGTTTTAGCTACCGGGCCAAAGAAATTCAGAAATTCAGTCCGAGGTCAAAAAAGAAATTCTGATTGGCCCTGAAATTCAGAATGTAGGGTCAAAATTTCTGCCTGGTCCTGAAATTCTGATGTCCCAACCCTCTTGACTGCAGAATTTGGCAAATAGGACGAGAGCAGGACTCGCAATCCCGAAGGAAGGGCCGAGATCATTAGACTATGCCACTACACACTTTACGGGGAAGGGTTGACACCGCAAGTGTAGGCTAAAGCCCTATAACCACTCCTAAAAAGGTGTATCATTCTTAAATGAGGCTACCAAGGCCCTCCAGGCCGTACGTTGCGTAGTCTGGATAACCAGACGGGCCGCAAACTCCGCATCCAATGTAGAATTTGGTGCCGAACGGGCCAGCACTTGGCGAATGTCGCTAAGGTGGAGGTCAATTTTATGTTTCTTGTTGTACTGGGTCCAGGGATCATTAATATCGTGCATGAATGCACTAGCGGGCTGAAATTCGGTCTCTGGGTACCCCCTGTACTTGACCTCCCACTCTATGTGCTTACGGCGCCCCCGTCCAACCGTCGTATGAGAAACAATGTCCTCAATGACGTACTTGTCGGACTCGACCAGAAAATCCTGGTCCGTATAGTAGTGCAGAGGAGGAGTACCCTCCTCAGGGGCCACGTAAGGCTTGAGACGCATAGTGTCTAGCGCCATTTCGCCTCGTTCGGTAGCTATCAAGTAAGTATTGCTGCCTAGGCGCTGAAGGACTTCACCTGGTCCTTCCCAGACCCGATGCAGCTTATCAGTACCTTTCTTAGTCTTGTAGTCCCTGTACCAGACTTTCTCCCCAAAGACATAGACATGGGGAGGGTGCGCCTTTCGGAATTCCTCCGCCTTACGGAGGTGAATCTTATTCAGCGAGTCCTGTACGTAGCGGCGGTCCTGCACCAACTGTTGGAAGAACCCAACTGCATCCCGACACTCAGATTTGGGAAGAATGGGTGGGCAGTCTCCAAATCCAATGGGATTGCGGCCAAACACTAGATAGTGTGGCGAATACCCAGTGATCGGGCCAGGGATGTCGTTGGAAGCCCAGATGGCTAGTGGCAACAACTGCGCCCAGTTTTGCTGAGTTGTTTTCACCAGCCACTGCCTGAGGGATTCAAGGACCACCTGAACTGCTCGTTCCGCACGCCTGTTTGACTGGGGTCTCTTGATGGTGGATTGCTTCATGCTGATCCGTGATAGCTTACAGAGTTCGCTGAAGAACTCGGCCGTAACCAGATGGTCCTGGTCTGAAAAGATCTCTTGGGGCATACCCATGACGGGCACCACCCTCTCCAGATATAGATCCGCTGGACCAATTGCGGTCAGGGTCTTACTGCATGGCACTGCCACCACATAGCCTGTTAAACGGCAAACGACGACCAAAACATAATCATATGTGTTGCTGTTTGCGGTACAAGGACATCCGCTCAGGTCTCAAAAGTCAACACAGACTGATGCAAACGGGTACTCAGGTACTGGTGCGGGATGATTGGACTCTGGCTGTAAACCCTTACGGCCCTTAGTTTGGCCGCTGATATTGCACTTATTGACAATTGATTGCACCATTTGGTGTAGTTCTTTCAGTTGATATGCACAAGAATACTTCCGGTTCAAAGTTTCCAGGGTTTTTCTGATGCCAGGGTGTGCATACTCATGGCAGGCTTTGATGACTTGTTTGACCAAGTCATATGGTACACACACAGATCCATTGCTTCGCACCTTATCGTTATGCAATGTATATGACTGTCCGTCGACTTCAATGAACTTGTGCTGCCGTAAAGCATCCCAGTGGGGAGCAAAAAACGGGTCAAGCTCATAGTGGGAGGACCAGTCATCATAAAGGACAGAGATTGCGGGGGGCACTTTAATGGCTTCTATGTCTCCAACAACGAGGGTTTCTACCCCCGGTATGTGCCAACTCATGGAAGACATAGTCTCAATCATGTTCAGTGATGCCAATTGTGCCTTATGTCGGCATTTAGAGTCCAAATTAAGTCTCTTCTTTTGAGCACGGGTGTATTTTCGACCCTTCACGATGTGGGGACGCTTCTGACAGCGGCTTGATGGCCCTGCCAGGCTTTCATCCCCCACGGAGTGGATGAAAAGCTCCTCCAGAGTGCTAAACTTCGACCCGTCTGTCGCGACGTAGGGTGCCTCGGCCTCAACCGTGTTGACCGACTTAACCGCTTGTAGTGCAGCCACTGTGGCTACATGTAGCTGGTTAAGCATGGCTTGCTCATGGGAAAAGGCTTCGGGCTCCGCTGTTTTAAGGTAATCACGCACAGACTGCCATTCCTGTTTTTCGGCTTCCTCCCATCCAGCCAGGTCATCATCCCCACCATGGAAGTTGGTGTCTTGGGCCTCCCCTGCTGGATAGACAAACCGAGAAAGAGCATCGGCAACCTGATTCTCCTCACCTGGACGGTGAGTAATGATAAGGTTGAACCGGCTCAAAAACTCATCCCAACGTCCCCGCCGTCCTAACGGCCCAGAAATGGTACACAAGTCCTCCTTGTACCATTTCACAATGGCTGAATGATGAGTCTGGATCTCAACTGCAGATCCTCCGATCCATGACTGAAATTTCAACAGGCAACACACAATGGCATATGTTTCCTGCTCCCTTGAGGTCCAGGCAAACTGCCCTGTGTCTTTGGTACTCCCATTGACGCCGGCCTTGTTCCCTTGCAGCCTGCGGGAATAGAAGGCAACTGGGTGCCAGTTACCATCTTCCTGCTGCTGCTCAAGGACCCCACCGACTGCATAATTGGACGCATCAGTGATGATGCGCCACGGCAGGCCTGGCTTGGGTAAGTACAGCCTGGTTTTCTCGGTTAACACATTCTTAAGGGCCTCGAAGTTGGTTTTCATTTCATCGGTCCAATGAATTCGGGCTTTCTTAGGTGTTAACTTGATTTTCTTCCTCTTTTGAGGCACTCCAGTGGATGTCTGTGGGGCATTAGGGTCCCTGGGCTCAAATTGATATTTGCCTTTGAGGGCGTTCATCAGCGGTGCCGCCATTTGGGCGAATTTGTCAATATACACCTGATACCAGCCCACGAGCCCAAGGAATCCCTTCATGTGCTTGGCTGTTTTGATATCCTCCCGTTTTCATTCTTTTACTGCTGAGATTTGGTGGGACTCGGATATCGACATCCATTTTAAGGATGTGACCCACATACTGGACAATCCGTTTGAATAGATGGACCTTGGAGGGCTTAACTATTAACTGAGCCTCCTCCAGTGCATCAAACATCTTGCACAGGTCCTCATAATGCGCCTCAAAGTATTTCTTGAGAGTTCCCGGTTGTTGTTTTTGCTCAATTGTGAGCTTGTCCGGCTCTAAAACATTCCGCCCTGACAACGATAGAATGTCATCAATGTAGGGTCGGGATTGAGGACAATTGCGTGTCACATATTGGACCATTTGTTGGTAGGCTGCAGGCCCGACCTTAACACCCATTGGAAGGACATTCCATTCAAAAATGGCAAATGGAGTACAGAAGGCAGTAAGATGCTTGCTGCTCTCCTCCAGATGCATTTGATGAAAACCATCCTCCAAACCGATGATGGAAAAGATAAAATTGCCCTCCTGGTTGGCAATTTGGTCCTCAATAACAGGCAGCGGAAGACTGTTGCCCTTTAAGCAGGAATTAAGATGACGGTAGTCAATGACCAACCGCCAATCATTTTTTCCTGGCTTTGGCACCAAGAACGCTCTGGCGACCCATTTTGGCTGCCCTTTTGCATCTCGTAGCATGCCACGGTCCTTAAACTTCACGATTTTATCCCATAAAGCTTTTTCACGTTCACCCACGGCTCGTATGGGCTTGTCAGCTCTGGGGCCAGCATGTTCAGGCAAGAGCTCCAAGCGGAGCGTAGAATGTGGCCCTCTTGCCTTTTTGGCTGCCGAGGTCACATCCTGAGTGCGAATGGGATTAAAAACGGTTTTTTCATACCGAGCCATAATTTTGGCCTTGAGATCTTCACATCCTTCCCAGTCCTCATCCGACTTGATGACAGACCGGATGTGGTGGCGGTAGCCTTGTATCCAATCATGCTGGCTTATCTCCCTAGGACCCAGACCAGACCTATCCACACAAGACTCATTCATTACCTGGGGTGTAGTTACCATTGGCCGCTCATGCATGGTATCAGACTCCTCCATACTGGAGTAATCGGGACACGGGGACGCTTGGGACTCTGACTGACTGATGTCCCCTGACTTGGCCCGTTTGGTTGCTTCGCGATGTGCCCGTCGCCGCATCTGGCGGCATCGACCTGTACGGGCGAAACCTGTTGTACCTGATGGTTAGAAGTATCATACATGAGCGACTCTAAGGAAGGCTTGGGGTGTGCGTGTGAAAAGGGAGCGGAAACTGTGCAGTCGTGCGGGTGTAGGGCGACACAATCCCCGCGGGGAAGGGTCGAGTCCCATACAGCGCGCTGCTTGTCGGCGGTATCAGCTGGTTCCGCCTGTGACTCCTCAGGAGTCCATCCTACCGCATCTACTACAACTATAAGTAAGAAAGAGTCACTGCCATGTCTTTCTTGGAGGGCTTGATCCAGGCTAAGCCCCCCTTAAGACCCTTTGTTGATGCTGAGACAAACTTAAGTGTTTTTATCTCTCTTTGGTTGCCTAAAGTACACTTTCTCAAAGTAACTAGGGTTGTGACCCTAGCCCCCCCATGAAGTTCACCCCTACCACTCAACTGAGCGGAGGTACCTTCCTTCATGGAGGACATACCAAAATAAATCAGGCATTTCATGCTTGTGGGCCTTGGAGGTTAAGCCTAAGTGGTCTCCCACCCCAAGACCCCTATACTCAATTGATTCTACCACTTATTGTGGTCCTACTTTGTAACTGTTTCTGAATTCAGTTGCCTGGCCAAGTCATTTTCTGTGTGGTCCTGACATCTATGCCCCTCAGTCCTAACCAGCACCATTTCACCCAAAAGAGTGCACATGAAGTGCCTATTGCAACCTCTGAGCCTAGAGTCTGACCAATTTTCATATAAAAACTTTTGTATTATCCATTTGTGATTGAATCTATGTGCATATACCTGCTTTGTCTATCTGCAGCCCTTCTGTGTTACACTGGATTCCAAAACCAATCATTGATTCGATCCATATTCACTCCTTGCTCTACTTGCTGCTTTGGTTTGGGGTTTTCAACTACAAAACCTGCAGGAATACATCAAAAGACCTAGGGCATAATTCAAGGACATCTTTCCGGTAGCAGAGGCAGTCCCTTGTGACCTTTTGAACCGACCCTGAGAAGAAGTGCAAAACAAAAGCTCAACAACAAGTCCAACATGTCCACGCCAAGCGTCAGGACCTGGCCTATCCGAACTGTCCAAGTACAAATGGGCAGTGTGGTTCACCCAATGAGTGAACCACCACACCGAGCACCACATCACCTCAGTGGCGCATCTGGGTCCCAAGGAGATCCAGAACGCAGAAGGGCGGAAGAGAATAAAGGCCTTACCACCGAGGCCTTAGCAGCACACGGTGGAGACAGCTTCAGTCACCTCCACAGACGTGTGGCTGCTTCAGTATCAAGATCCAATTGTCCAGCTTCATCCTCAACTGCCATTGAAGGACCTGAGGAATATGAGAAGCTGAAGATGAAGATGGATGAGTACATCATGCATGAGGAGTACTATAAATCCATCCGTGGGGAAGATGGAGAGGAGCCCTTGGCTGTACATGGATCCAGACCACGTACAGATCTAGGGTCCTACGCACACTCTGGTCCTCCGTCCACAGAATCGCTGCCAAGACGACTACGACCTGAGTACCCAACCCCAAGGGCTCCCGAAGTGGGCCCAACACGAGTCGAAGAACATCATCCAAGGCCAACCTACGGTGCCCTGGATCAAACGGCCGAGCTGCTGGCCAAATTCCTGTCTGGATCAGAAGATCCAGATGTGACGGCCTTATCAGAGGCCATTAAGGCTAAACTGGGTATTGCAGAACCCTTACCCAAGCCTGAGTTCCTCTCTCTCTCTCCAGGGCTGAGTACCCTGGCCGAAGATCTCAAGAGATCGAGGGTCTCAAGGCTGTTGCCTAAGGTTACCTGCCCCAGCCCCTTTCACCCCCGTGCCAGGACTGTGCATATGGCGGATCTACAGGACGTGCCTGTCACAGAGAGTGAGAGAAGAGGGCTGTCAGCCCTGGCCCCTCTTGCCGGCGTGTCGCCTACAGGCCTAACTCCGGGGGGTGGGAAGACGGGCAGACCAATTGCCCAGGCGAACATCCAGCTGGAACTGCCGGAGTTCGACCCGAAAAATCTGCCTGAATGGGCAGAAGAATTTGCGGAGTTCCTTTTGTTGACTGGCCAATCCCATGTGGATGTGGCCACCAAATGTTCACTGCTAAAACGCTCTTGCAAAAAGAAATTTTTGCAAAAACAGGTCAAACAGATCGTGAAAACCTGTTCTACCTGGGCAGAGGTACTCCTGAGGTTAGAGAAAACATTTCCAGTCTATGAGACTGACCTCAGCGTACGCACACAGATCGAGGAGCTACCTATGCTCCCGGAGTTTCCATCCGCTGCGCGAATTTCTGAGTATGTGTGCGACTTGGAGTACTTATTTTCGAGGATGAATGTGGGCTCCTACGGAGCCACTGAGCCCCACCTGTGGCTCATGAGTAAGATCCCCCAGCGTACGTGGGATGATTGCCGCTCCACCTCTGAGAGGAAGAGCAGGACCCACTCGTATGATACACTGGTGGATCTCTTGATTGAGCTAGCTCTTGAGAGAGAGAACGACTCCCACATGGAGAAGTTCCTCAAGAAGCATTTGGGACGAGGTGGTACCCCTACCCCCGAACATGGCGAAGGGAAGGGGCATAAAAATCCCACTAACACCAACCAGGGAGGCGGTAAAGGGAGGGGCAACCTACGTGCCATGAACGAGGTTCCAACTGATGCAGGCACACCCCCCCTGTTTTACTGCCGACCTGTCAATGACAAGGGGGGACCTTGTCATGCCTCTGACTGCGATCTCCGCAGTGGCTGTATGCTGCAGATGAAACGTCAGCAGCATACTAAAGATGGGAAAACAGTGACCCATCAGGACCACTTCAGGTCCACCATCACCTGTGGTTACTGTGGCAAACGTCGTCACTATGAGGACGAATGCCACATCAAGAAACGCGAGAGTGAGAAACTCAAGCGTCAGGAGGCGGAGCGCCAGAAGACCCCGACGCCCGCCAGAAATCCCCCGAATGGGGATAAAGGTAAAGGAGGTGGCAAGGGGGGTGGCAAAACTGGACCCCCTAACCCCCAGAGGCGCTCATCACCGCCCGTTGCTACACCTACTCCTGCTGCTACACCCGCTCCTGCCGCAGGTGTCCCCCAGAAGCGCCCCCAAGGGGATAACGCTACCCCTGAGGGGAATAATTCTAAGAAGAGGCGCTTGGCCTGGATGGCCAACTCCCTCATGGCTGCAGGAGTGGATGTGAAATTCCCTGATGAGGAATAGGGGGGCGGCTCCGAAGAGGAGGACTTGGTTTTCTGGATCCTCGTGAAAATCGGGGATCAGGTTTTTCGAGCAGTGCTTGATACCGGAGCAACACTTTCCATAGTGGCCCGGCGCCTGCTTAAAACTTTCAGGAAAACTAAGACCGTGGCCATAAGAGTAGGGGATGGGCGTACCATCCATTCCTTGGGGGGAGTCGATGTGACCATATGTCTGGTCGACGAAACCGTGACCCAACACTACAGAGTGTTGGACACTGACGCCTTTGACATTGTCATTGGCACTGACTTTCTAAAAAGAAACCCCCAGGGTTAAAATGCTGTCCCTACAGCGTCCTTACTCTTTGCACTGCGACTTTGGCAGTGGGCTATTCTCCGTTCCTTTGGAGCTGTCAGGACGAAAAGAGTCTGGGCTGCGCTACGCAGCCAAGACGAACTATCGTACTGAAAACTACCAACTGGCCCGTCATGTTCTCGAAAATGGACTGGCGGCCCTTCAGGTAAACCTGGATGAGATCCAGGTGGAATTGTTTGCGAGCCAACAACAGCACATCATGCAGTTGTACTGCTCGAAACAAATGAACAATGCTTTCCGTTTCTTCTGGAAAGCAATGGGCCTAGCGTATGCTAACCCTCCCTTCTCCCTGCTCGCGAAGGTTCTAACCAAGATCGCTTATGAGGGAGGAAGGGTTGTTATGTGCACCCCTGACTGGGGTTGCTCTGGTGAACATGCTTACTGGCGCCGTATGCTTGACCGAATGACCGTGGGGAGAGTGCAACTCCCCGACGGCCCCATCTATGTGCCTGAGGACTCAGACACAGCTATGCAGGCCCCTGAGTGGGCCAGTTTCCTGTCCATCATCGATGGATCTCTCAATCCTGTACCCCTGTGTGACCTGGACCAGGTGCTACTAAAAGAGGTCATGGCCGAAAATCGTGGCTTGACCCTTTATGATCTCAAAAATCGATCTCCTGAGCACCTATCTGCCACACTTACAGGGTGTGAGTCTCCTGATGACTATCTGGAACCTGCAGCTGTAAAAGAGGATGCTGACGACCAACTGTCTGAGATCGCCAGCACTATTCCCTCTGTTGATCCCAGCTGTGTTGACTTAAAACATAGTGCTTTCCTGGCCCAGCTGTTGCTAGAGGAGGTAGATCTAGAGTCAACCTCTGAACCCGCTTCCTCTGTTGGGAAACCAGTGCTACACATGCAGCCTGTGCACACAGGTGAACCCGTGGCCAGGAGTACTGATGCTCTGGCACGGCCTGCTGCTAATAACATGCCATTGTCTGAGCATGACACTCAAGAACTCCGACGGCTGTTGTACCTGAAGGCCGAAGGTATTGAGCGCCAAGAGCGGCTGCAATACCTCAGACAGACCTGGAAATACTCCATCTGGTCTGAGGAGGACGATGAGTCCTATACGCTGCCTGATCCCGAGATACCTCTAGTGTATTCTCTACACTATGGGCAGCAATGTCCCCCTGAGTGGGACGATGGTACTGTACGTGCCGAAACTGCTGATCGGCATAAAAAGAAAGAACATGGAAAAAGCAACCTCCATGCTGAGGAGGATTTCCTTCAGAAAGTCGAGAGTCTTAACCTTGACCCCCGCCTGAAGAAACTGCTTATAACCTATGAGGAGGTGTTCGGCGCCTTGCCGCCTCCCCTATCTTGTAAAAAACTGGTCCAGGTGGACCTGAAATTGAAACCCGAATTTGAAAAGACGCGAGTGAGGCGTCGTCCCTATCCCGCTCCACAGGAACAGGTTGAAGAAATCGAGCGCCAGATCCAAGAATGCATTGATGCTGGCCTCGTTGAAGAGTATAAACATGGGGACTATCCCCATCACTGCAGCCCCTGTTTCCTTGTTGCTAAACCAGGGTCGACTGCTCTACGTCTTGTTGTAGAATATGGTGAGGTCAACAAGAAAACCCAGAACCACTCAGGGAGTATTCCTAACATGGAAAACACCCTGGAGCGTATTGCCAAATGCAGGTATAAGACCAAAATGGACAAACGCTCTGGTTTCTGGCAGGTTGACCTAACCGCCGCAGCTCAGGAGCTGCTTGCCTTTATAACCCCTAAGGGTCGTGTCTTCAAGTGGAAGGTTATGCCTTTCGGGGTGGCTAACGCCCCAGCGCTCTTCCAGGAGCTTATGAACAAAATTTTGTACATACTGAGGCGCAGGCCTCTAGTACAAGAGTTGATTACTCGGGGTGCAGAAATGGAGGCTCACATCGACAACGTGAGTTTGGGTACTAGTACCAAAGAGGACCATGTCCTTCTCCTCCGTGAATTCTTCACTGTCTGTCAAGAAAACCATCTCCGAATCAAACTCGAAAAATGTGACTTCATGAAAGAGGAGATGGAGTATTTGGGTTTCGACGTGGGGTATGGCTGGTGGAAACCAGCCGCGTCTAAGATGCAGCCCCTACAGGACATGCAGATTCGCGATGACCCTAAGAAGGGTCTACACGATGTGAGGAGTTTTGTGGGCGCCTGTAATTTCTATCGGCGTCACATCCACAATTTTACTTACTCCTCTGCACCCCTCACTGACCTGATCAAGAAAACTACTCCCTGGAGATGGACCTCCAGAGAGGAAGAGTGTTTCCAGGAGTTGAAGAAGAAGATTGCCTCCTCCAACTGCCTGGGAGTGCCCCGCCCTGAGGGCGAGATAGTCCTGATCACTGATGCCAGTGATGTAGGGGGGGGAGGTACGATCTACCAATGGCAGGAGCTTAACCCCGCTGAACTAACCCACTGCCATTATCGTACTACTGGACTGAACCGTGATGGTTCGTTGAAACATGACTATCCTACCAGTGAGTGGCGACTGGTGCCACTGGGACACTGGAATTGGAAATGGAACCAAGCGCGTTCCAACTACAGCACCTATGACCAGGAACTCCTGGCCGGTATGTTGGTGCTATCGTCACAATCCCGACTCCTGGGGTCTAACCCTATTGTCTGGCTGTGTGACCAGGAGCCTGTGAAGTCTTTTCAGAAGGGCCCACCACCAGAAAAAGCGAAGCTAAAACGGTGGTGGACTTACCTGAGCCAGTTCAGGCTGACAGTGCATCATATCCCCGGGATTAAGAATGAACTGTCTGACTATATATCGCGCAACAACTTCGATGCGCTTATTGGTGAGAGCTCTGAGGCGCTCGCCAAAGAGCCTTTCCAGCGTATGGATGTCCAGCTTGACCTATCCATGCGCACTGCTGGAATCCTGGAGGGTTGGAGTCTAACCGACTATCAGTCAGAGTATGAAGAAATTCTCCAAACCCTCAGCACTGGTCTCGAACCCCGTGTCATTGACGGGCACCAGTGGTATAAAAACAATCAGTACCTCTTCTACGAGGACCGAATTGTTGTGCCTGAGGCACGACTGGATGGGTGCCTACAGTGGTCCCATCTCAGTTCTGGTCACACTGGCGCTAATCGCTCAGTGGACTTCTTCCGTGAGTGTTTCTACTCTAGTCTAACCCTGACTGAACTTAGGTCGCGTATGCAGACCATTGTGGATGCTTGTGGCTGTCATGCCAGCAAGCAGAGGGACAGTAGGGATAGGGGCCTGATCTCCAGCTTACCCATACCCTATTGTGCTAACTCTCTTCTCTACGTGGACTACATCCACGGTCTACCACGCTTTGGCGGCTATGATAGTTGCCTCGTGGTCACCTGTGGTCTATCGCGCTTCACCCGTGTGTTCCCTTGCAATAAGAAAATCACAGGTGAGCAGACTGTAAAAATGTTGGTCGAACAATGGTTCGAACCCTATGGAGCACCTAAACAGGTGCACTCCGATGAAGATGTACGCATCCGCAGTGTCACTGGGTGGTACAAACGAGTGCTAAATGCCCTCAACGTGGAGGTAACCACAGGTATGCCCTACACTCACACGTCTAACCCTCTCTGTGAGAGACAGAACCGTGTGGTGGAGCAAAACTTAAGAATCCTGATGAAACAGGAGCGCACCAAGGACTGGGTACGCCTAGTGCCCTGGGCAGTTCTGTCCATGAACTCACAGCGGAGCTCTTCTACGGGTTTCACCCCCCACGAACTGTTCCATGGAGGACGACCTGCTTGGTTCTTCAAAGCCCCCTTTCCTGAGGACTTCAAGAGTCCTGTCGGAGATTGGCTGGAACACAAGCAGTCTCTGGCTAACCAGGCTGGTACTAACCTGAGGCACATTCGTGACCGTGAACAGAGCCGACGGAACCGCCTACGGCGACCTGCCAGCTTCAAAGTTGGTGACCTTGTTTTGGTACACCATTCACGCCTACCCTCCTGGCCACGTAACTGCCTACAGGACCCTTACTTTGGACCCTATCGTATCATCAGGATAGATGAATCCAGGATGCATGTCAGGTGCAGTCCACGTCTAGGTGGTGAACTGCTATGTGCTCCTAAGCAGTTGAGGCACTATCACTCCCCTGACGACTTGTCTTGGGATGAGTGGCGCCTCAGCGACAGTGAGATTGAACGTATAGACCTAGAGAACGCTGCCAGTCCAGTGGAGGCAGACGAACTCGAAGAGATGACTGCCGATGAGATGGCAGTCGATGGTTACTACGTGGTTGCACGTATTGCTCGCCACGAGTATAAACAGGGCTGGAAATTCCTTACCCTGTGGGATGGCTATGGGTTGTCCGAGGCGACCTGGGAACCTATGTCAGCCTTCATACAACCAGATGGGAGTATCAACCCCATCTTTCGCACTTACCTCGTTGAGAACAACGAGGGGCAGCTCCTAACCCGTGCTGAGACTATGTCCCAGCGTAAGAAGCGAAACTAATTACCCTGTGTCAGTCTACTGACCCTGTCTGTGCCCTGCAGACCCACGCCTATGGTTTCCAGCGTGAGCCAGGTGGCCGCTTATCAAGATTGCAGCCACCCAGCGAGTGTTTGCCTTGTTGACCATGTGTTGCATGGGTACTGCCCTAATGTAATGACCTTGGTGAGCCAACGATGAACGGTGGCTTTCTACACCAGGGGGGAATGACAAGCAAGGTGTTATGAGGCAAGGTGTGTCTTCCCTCCTTGGGGACAAGCGAGCCCACAGTTAGGACCCCTGACTGGTCCAGACCCATGGGGTTCTACCCTTCCTTACAGGGTTTACCATACCCCTAAGTGTGCTACGTATGTCTGTATGTGTCTCACCTCTCTCCCCAGCGTGGCTCCCGGAGACCGGGCTTCGCTGACGTCGGACCGAAGGTCCTAATCAGGTACTATTACCACTCCTATGGCGCCCAATTTCTGTGCTGGCACCTAACCTTGGGGTAAACGGCAAAAGCCCTACCTACTAAGAGGGGAGGGGTGGCCAAGTGTGCTAAGGGCATACAAAACGCCCATTTTTGCTACAGGCCAAAAGCTAACGCACTCCCCTGCCCACGAGGAAAAGCACGCGGGACAGGAGACACCACTACACTACACTCACTAACGCCAGCACCGGCCTTCGAAGGCAGGGTGAGCACTCATCACTTGCACTCACCTCCTGCCAGGCCTGCTGACCCTAACCCCTACACACGCTACTGGGTGCTGCTGTCGAACGTCACTCAGGCCCTAGTGGCCCTCCTGTGAAAAGGACGAGAGAACACAGCGCTCCTAAGCAGCTGTGGCCTAACAGGGGACGCCACAACGCGTTTCCCCTGCTAGGGCTTGGAGGGAAGGGGTGCTCTCGTTGCGTGCACAGCGCAGATGTCGTTGAGGTCGAACTGTCCTCGCCAGTACTGGCTGAGGCACAGTGATTTGATTTGTGATCAGCGCCCCTGTTTTGCTGGGGCAGAAAAATGGTAGCCGCCGAAGGCAGCTGCTGCGTGCACCAATCACCCTTAACCTCTCCCACCTGTACAAAAGAGGCAGATGAAGGGGCGTTTGCGACTGAGGAACCAAGCCACACTCCAGGTATTATACCCTTCTCAGTCCGACCTATTGAAGCGGTACCCAGAACCCCATGGCTAGGGTAGGGCATACAACGGACCTCCGGTCCACTAACCCCATGTACGGAAGGGAAGACCGGTCTCCGGTTCACTAACCCCATGTACAGAAGGCGCCCGTTGACGCCCGCTGCGAGCCCGGCAGGAGCGTGTTCCGTGCCGTAAAGCCCCGCATCGGCAACCGATGCACCGCCAGCGGAGATTTGTATATCAGAACATCAGGAATCAACAGGGTTTTATTTTCATATTGTTACCGTCAAGTTTTACGCTTCCGTTCTGATATTCACTGTTTTGACTGCTGGCGGTTGGATCGCGACTTTACCGTAACCGCCAGTTTAACTGTTTATAATGGAAATTTTAACGCAATCCGTCACGAAGGCTCCAAAGCCTTCGGGAACTGCATGGATGCTTCCGCAATTTTCACATCTTACACTCGCAACCTTAATCCGAATTTTTCAGGATGTCGAAATCGGATTTTCGACTTCGACATCCCCGCACTTGATTTGACCTCTTTCGAGTGGACCTACGTGCTTCCCTATGCACGAATCAACTTTCCCTTTATCTTGCCCTCCATTTGACTCAGAGATATGGGCAAAACAAAGTTGATTCGTGAGGCCACTTGTGAGGGTCATATCTCGTGCCGCTTGCGAGTATTGACGATAAGGAAACGTGGGATGTATTCACAATACTCCCGACGTAATTTAGGAAGCATTATATGCCTTGCGTTTCCACACATGCGCGCTAGTGTAATGGATCATGGTCAAGAGGGTAGAGTTTGCGTTATAACTCTTTGGCCATGACATTGCGTGCGTTAAGATAACTTTCGAGTGTAGCGCGCAAGTGTTGGTGTTGCATAGGAACTCTTCTTGAGTTCCTATGAGCGATTGACACAAAGTTATGCCCTTGGAGGGGCATGACATATCGTGGGGGGAGCTACCTTTTGGGCAATATGTGGTATGTGCCATGTGTTGTATTGCGTGCCCATTTGGCGGGTCCATCGCTCCAAGACAAACCCGCCAATGGACCTCATATTGTGCAAGCCCCTTCTCCATACTCCCTACGATCAATAGCAAGCCTAACCTTCGTGAAGGGAAGCTTGTGTGGTGATCCCGAAGCGATGCGTTGGGAGCAAGGCATGTGTTTTGCAATTTTCCATTATTTCATGTGCCCACTTGGGAAGTAGCGCTCGTAACCCTTCAAGGCGCCCCAAGTGGAGCACATATGTGGGATTGAAGGTCATTGGTGTCAAGTCATTGTGTTTAGAAGGATTAAGTGATTGCACGATCCAAGCCGAAGATATTATAATATAATTGTGCACCTTTCAAGGCACTTTTGTGTGTGCTTGTACCAATTTTGCCGTTTTTGGCCCGTCATGATGTCAAGTGGCGACCATGTATCTCAACGTTGCGCTCAATTGACATCATGACCCAAGTATGTTATGAGGGTACATACTTCGATCCCCAACATATCTTGGACCCGGCGGATAACTCCTCTTAGGCTTGGCATACCGTGGCCGCCATGTTGGCGATTTGGGACTATCCCAAATCATGGGCTCACTTGGCGACCCTGCCATTCACAATACGGGAGGAGTTGGGCGACGCCCAAAAGATATGTTGGACACATATGACTTGATACCAATCCTATGGCACACTCCTGTCCAAGTCGGGCATGTGCCTCATTTGCCCCAACCATGAGTGTGCGCATCTTTGGCCATTTTGAGCAATTTTCTACTTTTGCTGCCCGCCGTGCACTATGTTCTAACCCTCGTGCACGCCGGACGCATGGACCAATGGACCATATGTGACATGGGTGTTATGGGTAATGGTCCCCATGGTCCACACACCACGTGGGCGAAGCGGAGCCACCTTCGTTAAGGTGCTAGCCCAAAGTGAGTGTGGGCAATTTTGCCATTTTTGCATTTGTGGACCCAATTGGGATCATCACCACGCCAAGTGGCATGAAGATCTTTGAGAGCCAAGGGCATGGAGGTCTCTGTTGGACTCCCGGTGGATCGCGTATGGAATGGCGGATCCGATCTCCAAGCCGGCGTGGAGATATACTATTGGGAGCACACCGAATTTTGGCTCATTTCAAGCAGCCAAAATGACCCAATTTTGGGACCCCAATTTCCCCCTTCCGTGTGGTCAATTGGCGGCCCCATTTCTCTAAGCCCATAGGGAGCCCAGACCTAAATTCAGGTTGTACACTCAGATATAAGTCCTAGGTCCTGCCTCCTACCCTGTGAGCCATTGGCCTTACCTTGGCCGGGCGAGCCACGCGTGGGAATGACGCCAATTTTGGTGATTTTCACATCATGACCCCACATGACTCATCCGTGTTGCCCTGATGCCGGGACCTCAGAGGGAACCAGGTTGGGTGAGGGCTCCAGGGAGTTCGTACTCGAAGGGCATAGGGTCCCTTGCCTCGTCCCTACTTCTGGCGGGTCCAAACGAGGGGTCAATTTTGGGGATTTTTGAGTTAATTTCAGTTTGGGCTGAAACAGCCCATTTTCAGCTACCAACTCCCGGGTGATAATGGCGGGGCCATATCTCTGGCTCAGAGAGGAGTTGGGACCTGCCGTTGAGGGAGCATGGGGAGCTACTGTCGGTTGGCCTTGGAGATCCTTGGTTCCCAGGAACTCGCCTGTGGCTGGGCGGGACGCCTCCCTTATGGGCAGGGTTTCAGGATCCGGACTGAGCAGGGCATGGGTTGTGTTTGAGCCCCCGCCCCCACCAGCCACTGAGAGGGTCGGACCTGGGATCGGGATATGAGTTGGGACTGAGTGTCTATTGTCCTGTAATGCCCTTACCCCAGTCCAGTCTTAACTCCATGTGTACATATCCTGATGTGTTGTTGTACATACTTTTGTTCCCTCTTTGCAGAGTGGCAAGGATTCTGAAGCGCTTTGTCACATGACACGAGCGTATTGATGCCCTTGTGAGCGTAGTGCCTTGCCTGCCTGCTCACCTGTGCGTGTCACCGCAGCGTCCCGTGGCCGGCCCCCCACGGGAACGCGTCAAAAGCGTTTCACCGCCGCGGGGTTACCCAGCCCTCGCGTGCCAGTCGGGGCCACCAACCCCGAGCAGCGCGGCGCAGCTCGCAGCTCGCAGCGCAGCGCAGCGGCTCGCAGCGCAGCGCAGCGGCTCGCAGCGCCACTCAGCGACAGCGCCGAGTTCGTCACGGAGCCAGCAGCGCCGTCCAGAGCATCGCCCTGACTGCGCAGCGACCGTGAAAGAGGTGCACAGACCAGGACTCCTGCATCAGCCCCATCGGCCGACCCGGAGTCCCATCGGCCGACCAGCAAGGCCGCGTCAACCACCTCCACAACCACCAGCTGACCAGCACCAGCCGCACACCCAATCCAGTGCTGCAGCACCCGCCTCAACAACCACAACCAGTTCGTTGAGTTGAACGAGTGCATACCAAGGACCTCAAGACCAACTACGCCCCCGCTGCCATGGTGAATTGGCAAGAAGCGGGTAGGACGTGGCCGCGGCCCCACCCCCATGCAGCGCAACTACTGCGTGGGTTGGTTCGGGACCAGCACCACCGCCACAGCCACCCCCAGTGCGAAGGCGGCATGCCCAGGAGCTTCGAGCTCCGCACGGACATCGCCCCCGACCGCCTGCAGGCCGTGGAGGACTGGCTGCGGGCGGAAGGGTACGAGTACCGCCACCAGCAGAGGCGCTGGAGGACCTGGACCCGGCCGGACAGGCCCGGCGAAGGGCTGCGCCCCGAGGGGATCGAGGAGGACGAGGACGCCAACGCCTACCCGTCGGGCGCCTCGATCAATGTCTCCCTGTGGGACATGATCGAGAGGAAGTTCCCGGAGCCGGGGAGCGAGCGCAGGCTGCAGGGCAGCAGCAGCGCGTCTCCGGCGAAGGAGAAGCGGTCCGCCGGGGACAAGAAGCGGGACCGGAAGTGGCGGGAGTACCAGGAGTCCCTGGCCGCCGAAGCCTCCCAAGGCGCCAAGGGCGGAACCCCAGCCCCCAGTCCCCAACGGGCCAATTGTGGTCACCACCCCGGCCACACCACCCTTGGTGACTTCATGGCAGTCGCCACGCAGACCAGGGCCAAGCCCCGTCCGCTGCTCCTGAGGCCCCAGCGGGGCCCAGCAGGCCCCAGCAGCGACGTGGAGTCGGCCCACCGCGGGAGGATGCCCGCCGACCAGGCCAGCTCCAGCAGCAGCGCCGCTCCCGCCCAAAGGGACGTGGCGCGCGCCTGTGAGCGCGTCTGTAGGGTGCCCTGCAACCTTCGGGTTGCCCGGCAACGGGCCACGCAGCGGATCGCTGCCGTGGAGGGCGCCGTCGGCATCGCCCATGAGGAGGCCACCGAGTGGGGCAGAGGCATGGACTACCACGCCTCGAAAGTGGCAGCCATCGCGGCCGGTCTCACGGCTGCGGCCGCCCATGAGGCAGTGGCTGCCCGGATCAGGTCAACCGACGAGGAAGCCCGCCGGACGCAGGAGGCCATTGCCTGCAAGGAGGCCGAGGTGAAGGCGCTGGAAGAGGCGCTTGCCCAAGAGAGGGCAAAGAAGGAGGCGGAGGAAAGGGCCCACGCCGAAGCAACGGCTAAGGCCCAGGAGGACGCCGCCAAGAAGGAAGCCATCGAGGCCGCGCGACGGAAGGTCGCTGAGGAGAAGGCCAAGACGGAGGCGGAGCTGGCAGCGTTGGAAGCGCAGAAGGCGCAGCTGCAGCAGGCCCGGGAAGCCGAGGCGGCTCGTGCTCGGGAGGAAGCCGAAGCGCGAGCTGCCGCAGCCACCGCCGCCGCAATGGAGGAGGCAGAGGCCAAACTCCGCCGCGAGACTCCCCCGGGAGGATCACGAGTGGAGACCCTTCGAAAGCTTTTCGAAGGGGACGCCTCCTCCAGGATGACGCTGGATGAGGCGGACACGGGCAGCAGTGGGAGCAGTGGCCACACCGCCCATCGACGGAGGAAGGGCAAGGGGAAGACCCCCGAGAGGCCGCGGAGGCCAACGGGTGGACACCCCCACGACAGTGACCCCTTCTTCATCGCCAGCGACGGGGATGAACGAGGCCGTCGACATCGCCAAGTGGTGGCTTGGACGGGCGGAGGAGGCGGAGACGTCCCCATGGAACCGGAAGGTGAGGATGAGGATCTCCCTCCTCCCTACCTGAGCTCGGAGTCTTCCGTGACCGAGACGCCCAGGTGGGGCGACATGGACGAGGATGACGACATGGACTTCGGCATCACGAGGAAGCGCCCATCCTCGGACCCACCGAGGCGACCCGGCGGAGACCCACCGGGCCCCCCTGGCGGAGGACCATCAGGACCCCCTGGAGGACGCCCACCAAGTGGACCCCCTGGAGGCGGACCACCGGGCGGGGGAGGACCCCCTGGACCGGGCGGACCCGGCGGAGGCCCTCCTGGAGGACCCCCTGGGGACCCCGACGACCCACCAGGGAACGGCGACCCGGATACCACCTGGCGGCGGATTGTCTACCTCCGCAAGAAAGTCCAGTTGCTCGAGCTGGAGGTAGACACGGGCAAGGGCGAGATGGCTCGCATCTCCAGGGTTGCCGCGCGCGCGCAGAAGGAGCTGGACATCGCCAGGGCCATATCGTTCTCTACACCGCCATCAAGAAGGTCAGGAAGGGTTGTTCGGTCTGCCAGGCCTGCAATCCCGACAACCGGAACGTCAAGGGGGAAGCCCAATGGACCCCGGTTCCTGACCAGCCCATGGAGAGCGTGGCCATGGACGTCTTCTCCATGCCCGAAGTGCACATTGGCAAGGAGACCTTTGACTGTGTGGTTCTCTGTGTGGACCGCCACAGCGGCTACGTTGTAGCCGTTCCGGCACGCAAAAAGGGGTTGCTTGCCAGAGAAGTGGCAGTCATGATGATTCGTCATTGGCTGACCGTCTTTGACATCCCCCGCACCATTTGCAGTGACCGAGGGCCCCAGTTTACTGGTGGGTGGTTCAAGGCTATGTGTTCCCTCATGGGAATACGTCACGCCAAGAGCGTCGCCTATCTCAGCCGGTCTAACGGCCGAGCTGAAGTGGCTGGACGGCAGCTGTTCGAGAAGCTGCGCAAGATCCACATCACCAATCCACGGCGGAACTGGTTCGAGGAGATGTGGCCTGCTCTGAAGGCCCATCATGACACCCCCACTCCGGGCGGTTTGTCCCCTCACCAGATTCTCTTCGGCAGGGACCCCCTGGGTAGGGGACTTCCCTTGTCTGGTGATGGCATGGCTATGGATGCCAAGGAATTCTTCGCGCGGCAAGAGCAAACGGCGCGGGACATCCGCCAGCAGCTCGAGAAGGAGCATGCTGAGCGTCAGAAGTCCGCCCCGAGCTCGACAGCGCAGAAGTTCAGGGTGGAAGACCCGGTGTGGGTGATCAGACCCCGCCCCATGGGCACCCACCGCACCAAGACCTGGTTCACGCCCGGCGAGGTGGTCCGCAGGATTGGTGAGGACACCTACCGCATCAAGGTGGGTCACGGACAGTTCCGGGAGCGCCACGAGAGTCAACTCCGTGTGCGGGAACCCGACCTCCGTGGCCAACATGTGTCCCTGAGCTATGCCGCACATGAGGCTGATTCGGATGATGACTATGCTGAGCAGGACGACTATACAGTCCAGAAGATCCTGGCTCAGCGTCCGAAGGCCTCGGCACCCGGAGGTCTGGAGTTCAAGGTTCGTTGGCGAGGCTATGGGCCGTCCCACGACACCTGGGAACCCGTCTCCTCGTTCGTGCCGCGGGTCAATACTCCCTTCATGGAGTACATCCGCAAGCACAAGACCAAGATCCACGTTTCGGACTTGGCAGCACTCACCCGGGCGATTGCAGCCAGGGGTGCCTGATCAGCGCCCTGAGCTCTCCCCTGATGCGTTTTGAGCGCTTGTGAGGCCGACGAATCGTCCCTCACTTGCTTGCTCTCTTCCATCTTTCGGTGACGGAGTGGCCATATACCCCTCCCTGCTGAACCCAGAGGAGGATGGCCCCTCTCTTCAATTCTATTCGTCACTCCCCACCTGCTGAATCCTTGGGAAACCAGGTAGGGCGACTGACCTTCATATTTCTGAGCTCTTGGGGCCTTGAAGCCCATACGACGTTGCGCAACGGATGCCGCTGTCATCGGCATTGCGATTTTTGGTGTGTGGTCTGGTCCCATGGCATTTGCGGGATCCAGACCAGTCCACGTGTGTCTCCAGACTATATATGGCCTGAACTCAGGCGTTTTCCTGTCCACCCTCCTGCATTTGCCTTATCCTGACCGTGGCGTGGTTTGGCGCTCTGTTCAGAGTGTGTTTACACGCCTATTTACCCCGCTTGTTTTGCTTTTCTGCCCTCCAGGATATGTGCATCTGTATGTTGCTGTCTTCAGCCCATCACCGGAGTGTGGACTGTTTTTCACTGATCGAATACGAAGGCGCCTTGAGTCGCCGTGTACATGTTCATACAGCCTGGTCCAGCCTGGACCAGTACCCGAATACAGATTCTACTGTTTGAGTGCCCGTGATACCGTGTTGCCCTATTCGCTGTGATGTGTGGAGATCCTGATGGCGCCAGGCGGGAAGCCCAGTTGCCTGACTACACTCCCAGCGGTCCGCCACAGTCAGTCCCAGTGTGAGCCTACCGATTCGCAGACGCACTTGCATTCGGATGGCGGCCTCCGGTGCTCCTGACCTCGGTCAGTCTGCCTGGGAAACTGGTGGTTTGAGGAGTCGACGCCTCCGCCCACACTGCATGAGGACTCCCTCATGTATGGCCTTCGTGGCAGTAGGGCGAGGGAAAAGACGGCCTTGATGCCCGATCCCTTCAGGAGGAGCTCCCTTAAGTTCTGGGGTTCTTAAGGAGTTCGACTATGGCACTCTGGACTCGCGTCGTATGGATATGGACATGGTGCGCCCGAGGAAGGACCCGTGGGGACTCTCCCCAGTCGGCGGGCCTTGGGAAGCTTGGGGTAGCCTGATGGATCTTTGTGGTCGCTCCCGACCTGTGGGACCACCTCGGTCGTCGTGTGTCGCCTATGTTGGCCGTGTATGCCACTGCCACTGTGGTGGTGACCGTAGCAGCCGGCACCCGGTGCGCCTGGTATGGGTTAACGGGTCCTTTGGATGCCGAACAATCGCCGCCAGGACCCGGGACTTGATACTTGATACTTGATACTATACATGTGCTAATGGGTTATACAACATCATACCTATCTTACTGTGACTTACTGAAGTGAGGATGTGACACCCCCCCCCCCTTTCAGGAGATGGTCCTGGGTACCCGCTGCCATGCGTGGGTGTTATCGAGCCCCCCCAGGGTTTGCTCTAAGGAGGGGGGTGAAGCGGTACCCAGGACCCCATGGCTAGGGTAGGGCATACAACCGACCTCCGGTCCACTAACCCCATGTACGGAAGGGAAGACCGGTCTCCGGTCCACTAACCCCATGTACAGAAGGCGCCCGTTGACGCCCGGTGCGAGCCCGGCAGGAGCGTGTTCCGTGCCGTAAAGCCCCGCATCGGCAACCGATGCACCGCCAGCGGAGATTTGTATATCAGAACATCAGGAATCAACAGGGTTTTATTTTCATATTGTTACCGTCAAGTTTTACGCTTCCGTTCTGATATTCACTGTTTTGACTGCTGGCGGTTGGATCGCGACTTTACCGTAACCGCCAGTTTAACTGTTTATAATGGAAATTTTAACGCAATCCGTCACGAAGGCTCCAAAGCCTTCGGGAACTGCATGGATGCTTCCGCAATTTTCACATCTTACACTCGCAACCTTAATCCGAATTTTTCAGGATGTCGAAATCGGATTTTCGACTTCGACATCCCCGCACTTGATTTGACCTCTTTCGAGTGGACCTACGTGCTTCCCTATGCACGAATCAACTTTCCCTTTATCTTGCCCTCCATTTGACTCAGAGATATGGGCAAAACAAAGTTGATTCGTGAGGCCACTTGTGAGGGTCATATCTCGTGCCGCTTGCGAGTTTTGACGATAAGGAAACGTGGGATGTATTCACAATACTCCCGACGTAATTTAGGAAGCATTATATGCCTTGCGTTTCCACACATGCGCGCTAGTGTAATGGATCATGGTCAAGAGGGTAGAGTTTGCGTTATAACTCTTTGGCCATGACATTGCGTGCGTTAAGATAACTTTCGAGTGTAGCGCGCAAGTGTTGGTGTTGCATAGGAACTCTCCTTGAGTTCCTATGAGCGATTGACAGAAAGTTATGCCCTTGGAGGGGCATGACATATCGTGGGGGGAGCTACCTTTTGGGCAATATGTGGTATGTGCCATGTGTTGTATTGCGTGCCCATTTGGCGGGTCCATCGCTCCAAGACAAACCCGCCAATGGACCTCATATTGTGCAAGCCCCTTCTCCATACTCCCTACGATCAAAAGCAAGCCTAACCTTCGTGAAGGGAAGCTTGTGTGGTGATCCCGAAGCGATGCGTTGGGAGCAAGGCATGTGTTTTGCAATTTTCCATTATTTCATGTGCCCACTTGGGAAGTAGCGCTCGTAACCCTTTAAGGCGCCCCAAGTGGAGCACATATGTGGGATCGAAGGTCATTGGTGTCAAGTCATTGTGTTTAGAAGGATTAAGTGATTGCACGATCCAAGCCGAAGATATTATAATATAATTGTGCACCTTTCAAGGCACTTTTGTGTGTGCTTGTGCCAATTTTGCCATTTTTGGCCCGTCATGATGTCAAGTGGCGACCATGTATCTCAACGTTGCGCTCAATTGACATCATGACTCAAGTATGTTGAGAGGGTACATACTTCGATCCCCAACATATCTTGGACCCGGCGAATAAATCCTCTTAGGCTTGGCATACCGTGGCCGCCATGTTGGCGATTTGGGACTATCCCAAATCATGGGCTCACTTGGCGACCCTGCCATTCACAATACCGGAGGAGTTGGGCGACGCCCAAAAGATATGTCGGACACATATGACTTGATACCAATCCTATGGCACACTCCTGTCCAAGTCGGGCATGTGCCTCATTTGCCCCAACCATGAGTGTGCGCATCTTTGGCCATTTTGAGCAATTTTCTACTTTTGCTGCCCGCCGTGCACTATGTTCTAACCCTCGTGCACGCCGGACGCATTGACCAATGGACAATATGTGACATGGGTGTTATGGGTAATGGTCCCTATGGTCCAAAAACCACGTGGGCGAAGCGGAGCCACCTTCGTTAGGGTGCTAGCCCAAAGTGAGTGTGGGCAATTTTGCCATTTTTGCATTTGTGGACCCGATTGGGATCGTCACCACGCCGAATGGCATGAAGATCTTTGAGAGCCAAGGGCATGGGAGTCTTCGTTGGACTCCCGGTGAATCGCGTATGGAATGGCTGATCCGATCTCCAAGCTGGCGTGGAGATATACTATTGGGAGCACCCTGAATTTTGGCTCATTTCAAGCAGCCAAAATGACCAAATTTTGGGACCCCAATTTCCCCCTTCCGTGTGGTCAATTGGCGGCCCCATTTCTCTAAGCCCATAGGGAGCCCAGACCTAAATTCAAGTTGTACACTCAGATATAAGTCCCAGGTCCTGCCTCCTACCCTGTGAGCCATTGGCCTTACCTTGGCCGGGCGAGCCACGCGTGGGAATGACGCCAATTTTGGTGATTTTGGCATCATGACCCCACATGACTCATCCGTGTTGCCCTGATGCCGGGACCTCAGAGGGAACCAGGTTGGGTGAGGGCTCCGGGGAGTTCGTACTCGAAGGGCATAGGGTCAGTTGCCTCGTCCCTATCTCTGGCGGGCCCAAACGAGGGGTCAATTTTGGGGATTTTTGAGTTAATTTCAGTTTGGGCTGAAACAGCCCATTTTCAGCTACCAACTCCCGGGTGATAATGGCGGGGCCATATCTCTGGCTCAGAGAGGAGTTGGGACCTGCCGTTAAGGGAGCATAGGGAGCCACTGTCGGTTGGCCTTGGAGATCCTTGGTTCCCAGAAACTCGCCTGTGGCTGGGCGAAACGCCTCCCTTATGGGCAGGGTTTCAGGGTCCGGACTGAGCAGGGCATGGGTTGTGTTTGAGCCCCCGCCCCCACCAGCCACTGAGAGGGTCGGACCTGGGATTGGGATATGAGTTGGGACTGAGTGTCTATTGTCCTGTAATGCCCTTACCCCAGTCCAGTCTTAACCCCATGTGTACATATCCTGATGTGTTGTTGTACATACTTTTGTTCCCTCTTTGCAGAGTGGCAAGGATTCTGAAACGCTTTGTCACATGACACGAGCGTATTGATGCCCTTGTGAGCGTAGTGCCTTGCCTGCCTGCTCACCTGTGCGTGTCACCGCAGCGTCCCGTGGCCGGCCCCCCACGGGAACGCGTCACTATAATACACTGTTCGCAAACACGCTGCAGATGCAGCTACCCCTGTCAAGCAAGCAAGCTTTAAGAAACTCCTCGGGTTCTCTTAAAGAACGTACCGAGGAGCCTCTGGGTAACCTAAACAAGGTTTACCGTGCGCAATTCGCGTGGCCTACCCTTTAATGCACCATGTGCACGCAGGGAAGGGAGGCTTAACCACGGACTCAACCAGGAGGTGAGCTCCTCCTGGGCTAACCTACCTTACTCACCATGCATCGTGTGAATGCCGAATTGAAACGAACACAAAACAAACCTAAGCGTTTTAAGCAACTCAACTTGAACGCCACGGCCGCACACGAACAAACGCTAACCTGTGAAGAAGGAAACAAGGGTGAATTAGGGATACAGGTGAAGCGATACAGCGTGTGGATGCCTAGATTAGGCACATGCATCGCGAGCACAGCGCATATTCTAACCCTACGTGCGCGCTGCGCGCTCCATTCGCATCACATACCTTTCATTCCGCCTTTCACCTGTGCAGAGCACGAGAGATGAACACCCGACCCCCCCAACGAGCACAGCGTTGACAACCATAACGTTTTGACGGAACAACCAACACGAACGCAATGCGTGAGTGTGAAGTGACACAGACATACCCCAGAGACGGGTTGTTGAACTGCTCTGTGGTGTGGGCTGATTTTGAATGCTTTACTCTGAAGTTTATAAAAATTTTGATGCAACTGTGCAAAAATTTTCTTTAAAACTTTAAAAACTACGGCTCATACCTTCTTTTCCAAAAGCCGTTTTCGCTTGCGCAACCCTTTTCTTGGCGTCCGCTTCCTTTGCGCTTGTCTGCGACTTTAAGTTATGTGTAAAAATGACGATTTCCCGCGTGGTTTCGTCGATTTTCAACGATTTCACTTGCTAAATCGCAACCCCTTCCGCAAAACCGCAGGAATCACTCCCTGCTGGTTCCATTTTCTATTTTTTCCAGCTCCTGGGGGTTTGTGTCCTCCATTGGGAGTATTGCTCCGCCCTGGCCCTTGGTCAGGACGTTTACTAAAACGCTGTTTATACGGCGATAACCGTCCGCATTAGAGCGTTCGACTGTACCCTAGTGGACAGACACATGTGCTCTGGACAGGGAGTCCTGGGTTCAATTCCCACTGCCCCCACACTTTTTCCAAAAGTTTTCGCCGCACGCCGGCGACTTTTGAGGAATGCCCCTTCGAAGGGACATCATTCACGGTACATTACACTGTTTTTTCAAGGGTCCCTACAGTGTGATAGGCTTCTATGAAGTGATGAGAATGTTTTTGGTAGGTTTAATGCATTTTTTGAGGTAATTTTGGGAATATTTGAGCCTTTTTCCTTGGTCCTACTAGCTTAGCTAACTAGTACTCCAGGGGGGAGTAAGAAAAAGTCACTGCCATGTCTTTCTTGGAGGGCTTGATCCAGGCTAAGCCCCCCTTAAGACCCTTTGTTGATGCTGAGACAAACTTAAGTGTTTTTATCTCTCTTTGGTTGCCTAAAGTACACTTTCTCAAAGTAACTAGGGTTGTGACCCTAGCCCCCCCATGAAGTTCACCCCTACCACTCAACTGAGCGGAGGTACCTTCCTTCATGGAGGACATACCAAAATAAATCAGGCATTTCATGCTTGTGGGCCTTGGTGGCTAAGCCTAAGTGGTCTCCCACCCCAAGACCCCTATACTCAATTGATTCTACCACTTATTGTGGTCCTACTTTGTAACTGTTTCTGAATTCAGTTGCCTGGCCAAGTCATTTTCTGTGTGGTCCTGACATCTATGCCCCTCAGTCCTAACCAGCACCATTTCACCCAAAAGAGTGCACATGAAGTGCCTATTGCAACCTCTGAGCCTAGAGTCTGACCAATTTTCATATAAAAACTTTTGTATTATCCATTTGTGATTGAATCTATGTGCATATACCTGCTTTGTCTATCTGCAGCCCTTCTGTGTTACACTGGATTCCAAAACCAATCATTGATTCGATCCATATTCAGTCCTTGCTCTACTTGCTGCTTTGGTTTGGGGTTTTCAACTACAAAACCTGCAGGAATACATCAAAAGACCTAGGGCATAATTCAAGGACATCTTTCTCTATACGATACTCCCTATTGGCTGAGCGTACCTTACCATCATGATCTACAAAAAGGGGTTCACCGACCGGCACATCTACCCAGTCTACTACCACCTCGCTCAGCGACCACCACCAATCCCTATCCTTACATGTCGGGACAATAGCGATACCTCGGCCTTGCTCAAACTTCAACTTTTGAACGGTTTGCTCCCACAGCCTATCGGGGGGATGTAACCAAAGGTTCTCTCCGGCCCATGGCTGTGACAACTCGTCCTTTTGCTCATCCCAATGTTTCGGGAAACGAGCAAGCCGTTTACTACTGAATACATCCGTAAATTCCCGGAAATGACACTTGTCAACCAGCGACTTAGCCCATCGCTCAATGCGAAGGACAATATCCTGGCGGACTGCCAAATCATCCCTATCACGCAGCCATTTTGCCGCGCTTTGCATCTGGCCGCCGCCTGAACATGCCGAATATTGCCTCGACCCTCATGGGTACGGAACGAGGACTTAACCGCCTTGGTGCTCTTTCGTAGCACCTTGGACGGCCCACCACCACCGCTGTCGCTAGCTGCAATGTCAGAACTGACTCTAGAATCAGTCGCGCAATCTGAATTTTCAGAATCCGCCCACAGATCTAAGTCTGTCAACGCCAGACTTTCACATGTGACCGCCCTCAACTCGGTAACCTGAGCTGAGTTTATACGGGCCGATCCCCACCCCGAAGGGTTGGCGCCGGGGTGGCCTACCGTGGCACGGTTACTGACACTCGGTAACTC
Source organism: Eutreptiella sp. 'Long Island Sound 2002' (assembly GCA_964036045.1). NCBI lineage: Eukaryota > Euglenozoa > Euglenophyceae > Eutreptiales > Eutreptiaceae > Eutreptiella > Eutreptiella sp. 'Long Island Sound 2002'. The sequence continues at coordinate 21,372,427 of OZ038392.1, read as the reverse complement.
GGTTTCCATGCTACCTGCGGCCTCCTCTAGAACCAGCTCTGGTTCAGTACCAGTGAACTCCGCCAATGTGTTAGCAAGCAACACTGCCACCCTGTGTGGCAGACCAACGCCCATTGCAGGTCCAGTGTGTCGTACTGGGACCAAGGCCTTTGATTTATGTGTAGGTACTGGAGGAAACGGCCCCGTACCCGACAGATCGCCACTGTTGGCTGGGCCTACATGATTGTGACCCTTGATGCTGTCTGAATAGGCCAGCAACAAAGAACATACAAGTCCTTGCACTAGCCCCAGGGCTTGGTTCACTGCAGAACCCTGATCAGCGGTCTCACTGCCCGCCTGAATCATGCCAGCCCTGTGCGCCGCCACCGAAAGGGTAATATATGTGCACACCAAGAGGACATACTTTTGTGCGCGAGATGGAGAAAGTAAGGTTAGTGTGCTTGATGAAACTGGAGAGATTCGGGCTCCCTCTTCCTGGGAGGGGGGGTGGGACTTACCTGGGGAGGGAGGTACCGTACCTTTGGGTGTGTCTGTACTACTGAACCCGCCGGAACCGCGTTCCGTGGCTTATAATTTGGAGACTGGTTGAACTAAAGGAGTTAGATGAAGTTCGAGGGTCATTTGGGCGACTTTATCTCCTTGTCGCACCATATGATCCTGAGGTGCTTGATTGCTTGATAAAATATCGACTTCTCCCGTGTAATCGTGATCGATTACCCCCGCCCCTACCCTTAACGCTAACTTGCTCGCGTTCCCTGACCTGTCCTGAATCTTACCGTAAGTGAGAGCGGGGGTAGTAAATGCTAACCCCGTGGGTACCCGTTGCTGTCCTCAGGAGGGAATGAGAATATTGGCCGCGGTGTATAAATCGTAGCCTGCGGACCCCGGCGTACCCTTTGTTGGTAAAATGGACCCTGGTCTGACCTGTTTGACCTGAAGAGGATTTGAAGAAATATGAGCTTGAATGAGTTCGACGAGAGTAGGAGACATACATGGGGGGGAGAGCGGAGAGGAGAGAGGAGGGGAGGGCGGAAGAGAAACTTCTTGACCGGCTGACTCCGATGATGGGGCTGCCGTAGCTGGCCCGAAAGACTGTTGATCGGCTGGTGATTCTGTGGCTGATGGGGGAATGGGGATTGAAGGACGTCCTAGACGCCGAGTGGGGGTAGGGGGGCGTTGCACGTTGGTGTATGCTGAGAGATGCACCACCCCTTGTATGTTGGCGAGACTGAGTGATAATGAAGGAATCGTGATGACCTTTATCTCTGAGATTGACCTACGGGGTTCGTACGATACCCCCTTCCTACGTTGAGTCAACCCTTGAGGAGTCCAGTCTGGCTCAGGCTCCCCGAAGGATCGCTGAAAACACCAAAAACACATGCCTGGTGTGGGCACTTGACCTATGTGGTCCCATACCAGGTGCGCTGGGCGTCGACAACGTGTGGTGACACAATCAGACTGGAAATATTCAAGCTTGTTGTCCAGAAAGCTGACCGTCGGTGCCGTGGTGGCATCTGAGGACCTACGGGCTTTGGTGGTACGTTTATCAACATGTTGTCTGCCACTCAAACACGACTGCAGCGTGATGTCAGGTGCCAGCCATTTGAAATACCGCGGCCGAACCAACTCGGTGGAATATTCAGCCTGATAATGTGCCCCTGCCACCTCCAGCGCATACTCAGACATACCCCCATGTTGATAAGCCGGCTTCCGCCTTCTCTGGAAACTATCCAGACTGACTAGGGCATCCCTTCCAGGCACTACTGCTAATCCATACCTCAACGAGAAGGAAAACCCCAATATCAGGCGAGGTCCTATGGCGGCCACATGTATGAAAACTTGTACGCACTTAAACACTCGTAACCCTTCAGGTGTCTCTACCGGTACCCGTACGGTAGACAAGACACCCTTACGACCACCTGACAAGGGCTTAGGGCCTACAGTCACCAACTGTACTGGATGGGGTGCATCGATCAGTGCCGCGCTTGGGAAAGGTTCTTCCCCAGCTAAGACCTCAATTTGTGCCCCAGTGTCAACCAAAGCCGGAACCATGATTTCGGGCAAGTCCAGGGAATCACTAAGCTGGATGCCTGATGAAACTACGAATTCAACCATTTTGCTGGTCTTTCGATTCTTGGGCTTTAGCGGGAACCGGAGGACTTCGGTTCCTGCCTCATCCAGTTGAATTGGAGACACGTGGATATCCGGCGACTGATAACGTGACAGCATCCCATTAACATCCACAGTGCGTGCTGGCCTTCGGCGGGGCTTGCCATTGGCCGATAATCTGGGGCGTGGCATCCGGGCGCCTCTGTTGCGTGGACCACGCGACTTTAGAAGCTTGCCATCCCCACAACCTTGTCCAGCAATCCTCGGCGTGGTGCCCCTTTCCACCACATCGACGACAAATGTCATGCGGTTTTGCTGATGAGCGAGACCGTGAGGGATCCTTGGAACTTGAACCTTGACGACGCTGCTCCTGAGAGTTTGTGCGTCTGTCCCGGGACCCTCGTCCTCGGTCCTTGGACCCTTGCCCGCGATCTTGGGAACGATGGGGGTTGCATGTATCATGATCGCGGACCTTAGACCCCTTTCGGTCTCGAGATCCCCGTGACCGCTCTTGTGAGCCGCCCTTGTTGAGACACTCAGATGCCCAGTGACTCTTTGGCCACAACCATTACATATATCGTCTGATTTGGCTCTAGATTGCGATTTGGACTGGCTCCGTGGACCTTTTCGGGGAATAGTCTTTTTGTCATCCTTTGGATGGGGACAGTGATGTGCCCAGTGCCCCGGTTGACCACAATTGGCGCAATTGTTCCAACGTTGCTTGGAATTCTGGATTTCTTCCTTACGCCGCTGGCTGTAGGAAGATGCGTGGGAGGTATTACTGGTGACGCCATCCCGGCGATTCCGAAAATCACGATGTACCCCTGATTGAGAATGAGAGCGCTTGGACACTCCTCCATGTCGGTTGCAATCGCGACTTTTACTGCGAGACCGGTCACTCATCCCACCTACTTCCAAAAGCCCGCACCTTTCGTGCTTCGGAGCCACTAGGATTATTCATATACTCCTCCTGTTGCTCCTGGTACTCTCGAGCCTGGATGAGAGGCAGCATCATGAGAAAAATGTCCAGGTAGTTGAACTCAACCCCCGCATACTCTGCCTGCAAAGAGTAAAGCTTGTTGTATCCTGCCTTAACTTCCTTGTCTGCCGGCACATCCTTTGTGTGTTATTTAAGAACAGCAAGCAACTGTGCAGTCGCGTGCAGCATTGTTACACCATCAGGGATGTCAGCCCCTTCTTCCATCCAGTCCGGCATCCAGTTCGCCAAAATGCTAGAGGTCAAAACAACCTTAGGTAAGTGTCGTGCGTGTCAAAAGGCTTCCGGACGATGGATGTTTTCCATCACTCTCCCGGTGATGCAGAACCAGAGATCCTTCAACGACATGTCTTCGCGATCATATGCCTTCTCGATCCTATCCCTTACACCCTCATTTTCTATGGCCGCGATTAAGATCTTTGCCTGCTGGCCTTGATCAAATCTATTGGCATAATTTCGCCTCGAGGGAAGCGTTCTATGGATCCAACACTTCGGCCGTTTTTTGAAGGGCCTTCTTTGTCCTCGGATCGATCCAGGAATTCTTATGCTCCCCGAACATGCCTTCATCGGATGCCGCCGTTGCATTCCGCGGGATGTCCGTGAAAGACTTAAACTTCAAAGGAGGCTTGGCCTCCTTGAAAGTCATTTCTACGGGAATACCCGTGGGCTGAATTTTAGCCCATTTCTGTATGGTATCCTTTTTCAGCTGTGCGGCTGTGCGATATGCCTTTCCAGGAATGAAGTAACCGTCTTGGAAATAGGGGGCAATCTGGAACCAGCGAATGTCTCCGTGTACCCCAAAGGCTCCGGGCAGCGGTCCATACGGGCCACTTTTCCACTATCCTGGCGGTTCCGGCAAGCCTTCAAGGGGATCATTACGCCGCTCGGTTCGATTGTAACTACCATACAGGACACTACGTAGGCTATCCCTACTGCTACGCCAATGCCGGTCGGCGGGCCGATCATACCAAGGCCTACCCCTAGTTCCAGACCTCTCAGACCGTTCTGACCTACGGTCTTCATACCAGGGACCATTTCTTTCACGTGCGGGTTGCTGTCCGGGACCGGGGCGGTCTAACCGAGGGGGCCGGGAATTGTCCCGTGGCCCCTATTCCCCTAGACTTGGAGTCGTTATGTTTTCCAACCGCGTCAAGCGCTCATCCAAGTAATCATATGCCTCGGCGTCCGCCTCCATTCGTCCCCAAACGTCATTCAGCTCATCTCGGAATTGCTGCATGTCAGCTTCAAGGCCATCCATACTCGGACCTCCTTTGGAGGATGACCCTGTGGCTGAGTGTCTGGCCAATTTGCCATCTAAGTCATCCAACCTATTGCAAGTGTCTATTTTGACGTCGGACACCAAAGCAACGAATTCGTTGACTTTTGGGCCTATTTTCTGGTTCAAGTCTCGAAATTGAGACTGCATTTGTCCAATTTCAAACTTCAGTTCAGTCACAAACGGCTGGGGTGGTCCAGCACCGCCCGGTGACTCACCTATTGCACTCTGAGCAGCATCTTTGATGCTCTCCGCGCGTTTTGCTGCTTGGCCAGCACTTACATTCGCTCTTTTGGCAAACTAGCTAGCATTTTCAGCATGTAGCCGAGCCACTGAGGCACTTGCTTCACATTCCTTCAACCACCGTTGAGCCGTTTGTTGAAAATCATCCAACCCACACGGCGTGGGACCTGGCGGGGGGGGGGCGGGGGCTGTTGCGCCAGTCTCTCATAAGCTGCTTGAGCTTCCCCGGCCAATCTACGTGCATTTTGCACGTAAGTATTGCAGTCCTCCCGGGTAGCAACAGCAACTTGCCTAGCCTCGAGTGCTGCCGCCTCAGCCCTTCCCACTGCGTCCTCCTGGGCTGGTCGATGCAAACTTTGCATCTGTTCCACACTGGAACGCATCAACTCGGCTCTATCTGCCTCTGACTTGGCTGTTAGTGCAGCTTTCCGAGCTTCTTGAACCAATTCAGCAAATCCCGCACTATCATGCATGCTTGCCTGTCCAATGGAGGTGTTTTCGACCGGTGCTTTTACTAGCTCAGCCTGCATACCTCCAAGGGACTCTACCTCTACGGCGACGGCGGCTTGCCAATCCTCCTTGGCGCTATGAACTGCCTGAAACGGAGCCCTAACCCTCTCGGCCTCGGCCTGTTGCGCTGCTTGGCCTGTGTCTGATGCCCGTTGCAGCGCGTTGTACCGCCGCTCCTTCTCCTGCTCGACGGCGGCGATCCGCTGCTGGAGGAGCTTGACGGCGTCCCCCGCTGCGGTGGCTTGCTGCCGTGCGTCTGCAGCTTCCCGCTTGGCCGTCTGCACTGCCGCGGCGCTGGTCTCGACCTGGGCCTGGGCTGCCTGCAGCTCCCTGCGCAGGGCAGCTGCGTCCGTCTTGGCCTCGTCGGCTGCGCCTTGGGCTGTGGCTGCCCGTTGGCTTGGGGGCTTCGCGTCGCTGTTGGCGATCTTGACGTTGGCGTCCGTGTCCCGCCGCAGCCGCTGGAGGGTTTGGTTGCTGACCTCCGCGGCTGCCTCGATGTTCTTGACGTCGTCGCGGAGACCGGTGATGTCGCTCCACGCGGCCTCGACGTCGCGCCTTGTGGTGTCGAAGGACTTGCTGTTGATGATGGCGGTGTCCCGTGTGGCGGCGGCGTCCCTCTTAATCTTGTCGATGGCCGCTGTTGCCTCCTCGGCACCCTGCATGGCGAGGGTGGCCGTCTCGTTGACGCTTCGGACGGTCTCTGTGATCTCGACGATGTCCATGGTGTGCCGGGCCCCCCTGCTGCGTGCGGAGCGCACCTCGACCTGTAGCCCCTCCAGGATGGCCCCAGAGTAACTCACCAACGGCAACCGCAGCCTTGACGTCGGCCAACATGGCCGCAACGTCTCTCTTGGTCGCCTCGATGGTCACCTTGGCCGCCCGGACCTCGGCGGCGGCGTCGCTCGGCGGGCTGTGGCTGCCCCCGGCGGCGTTGGCCTCCTCCAAGGCCTGTATACGGCCCCGCAAGGCCTCTCCGTCTGCCCGTGTGGCTGCCTCGGGCTCGTCGAGCCACTTGTTGATGTGAGAGACGTCGTCGCGCAACGCGGTTGTCCGCGTGTTGGCCCCCTTTGCCGTAGCGGCGCTCCGGCCCGCTGTCTCGGAGGCCTGTTTGGCCTTTTGGGATGCTTCCCTGGCCACCTCCATTGCCTCGGTGGCCTCAGACCCTAACGCCTGATGTGCACCCTTTACGAGGAGGAGTTCTTCGCCGTGTGCCGCCGATTGCCTACGAAGCTGACTAAGTACCGCACCTACTACACCGGTCGCTGCCTGACTACGGGCATCCTCCGATTGGGGTTCGGGGTGGGAGTCCATTGGTACATTTGGTACATCCTTATCGGACCCCTGTGAAGCCCCACTTTTGGGCTTTCCTCGCATGGCCCGAACCACCCTTTTCACAAGGGTATTGATCACCCAAGACGGCATAGCTATGTCCGTCTTGGCGGTCCCATCATCCAGTCGCCTACGCTTAACACTAATACCTTCTATACCACTTGCTACATCGTACAACTCACGATGCACCGTGTGGCTAGCTAACTCACTACCCTGACGTTGGCCATAACTGACTCTTCGCGAGGTAGGAGGGGAGGACGACGACCGGACCTTAAGTTTGTGCTTCGGGGCTGATCGGGGGGCGTGCTTCCCAACGATTTCCATTGCTTGGGGGGAGAGGTTGGGGTGTTTAACATCGCCCCATGTGGCCCTGATTGGGGAACCGGAACTGCTACCATGTAATAAGGTTGGAGAGGAGCTTATTATCTTATCCATGGCGGGTGGTGTTGTTTGAGCCATGGAGCGCAGGATCAAAACTTATTCTCCAAGCAGAGTAAAAAAATCAGAAAAAGGAAAATCCTTCGAAAAATGAGATCCAAAAAGTTTAAGATAATGCAAAACCTAAAGGAAGCACTTTAGGAAGTTGAATGTGGTGATTGAGATGCCTTGGTGTTTGTTTTAATTGGGCTCACCCTAGTTATGCAAAATTCAGCAATCCCTTGAAGCACAAACGGACACTAGACAAAACCCAAACAAATGGAGATGTGTGGTTCAAAACCTCGGTACGTCACCAATACGAGTTCTCGAAATTCTGATTCCTTGATTGGAATGAATTGATTCGGTGGATCAATGAACTCACGGCATTGCGACGAATTGAGATTGAAACATAATTGTCAATGGGCAAGGAGAAGGAGGTCCTGAGATGTGGAGCAATTCCTTTGTGACAAGGGAGACAACAGATCATGGGAGAGAGAAGAGGAGAAAGAGAGAGGAAAGCATGGGTGAAGTGATTGAACCCATGTCATGCAACAACTCCAAAATTTGACACCTAGGCAAATATATTCACCACGGGTCATGGAAGCAAAATATTGCATGTTCATGCAAAAATGTGAATTTTGGCTTGAATTGATATACAAGCCCACGGGGAGGTGTGACCCAAAGTTGAGGAAAGTGGGGAACACATGCCATGTATATGCCTTGACACATGTGTACTCAATGAGAATGATCATGCATGAATTTATGAAGAATGAATTATGCATGTGCATAGAAATGCATACATGTGAAGTCATGCATGTTGGAGAATTGAGGATTCTTGACATGGCAACTCACATGTGATCATACTCAATGGAAATGGAGTGTCTCAAATTTGATTGAGAAATTAAGAATGATGCAAACAACATGCGAGGCACAAAAATTCATCAAAACATGGCAACATGGCAAAGTAGAAATCAATGTGATAAAAGACGACCTGGTTGTGAGAACCAAGTGGTGTGTCATTGGCCATGTTGGACTCAAGGCGGCTTCTTGAAACCGACTTGAGAATCATCATTGTGGTCCAAGGCGGTGTCGACAAAACAGGCTGGGATCGATGCGATCAAGGACGGAATTCTCGACATTTCAATGCAAAAAACAATTTGTATTCCGTCTTGTACAAAAATCGACAGAATTTGGGAATTTCTGTCCACGTCTCGGCATTCGTCATGGGGCCGCTCCTACTGTCGGTGGCGGCATGCTGATCCTCAAATATTAAATGGGATTTGAGGATTTGTGATGCATTTTAATTCAATTTCTGGTCCAATAATGGCCAATTGATACCCCGATGCCCATTTTCATTACATACACTTGGTGATCTAGAGCTTTCTAGCGCTAGGTCTTATTGCCGTCACCGGATATGATCGAGGGCACCCTAATTCCCAACTCTCTTTAGTAGTGGGTCAGCCCTTGCTGGCCCGGTCGTGACCTACACATTCTGCCTCTCTCGCGGTAGGATATGCAATGGTGTGTATCGCAAACAAAGTGCATCACCCAGAACAGGATACCGCTACCGAAAGACGGTCTGCTAAATGAGGTGCAGCCACGCAGGCTGTCTAGCGAACCAAATATGGGAACACCCATGTGACCTGCGCGCCGAGGTTGACTCCACTTGATGCCCACTCACTATGGGGATGACCAGCGACAGTCCCACTGGGAAGGTGATGGCTGGGTGGGTAATGCAGTAGGCTCCCTGGTGGATGCACCATTCCGCCTGTTCGTTTGGGTTCCATAAGACGGTGGTGGATGTTCCTGTCAGGGCTGGCTCGAAGTGCGTGTACAACCATTTCGGATGTTAACGTGTGGCGTGGGCCGTGAGTGGCGGGCCAGCAGTTGTAGGATGGGCCACAGGGTGGCTAGTGCTTGGGCTCCGCACCTCCAACATGTGGTGGGTGCACCCGTCAATGGGTCTGGTTGCAGATGTGGTGGGTTGGAGTGGCGTGCCATAGGTAGCAGGAGCTTCCATAGGTTGTCGTGTGCTCGGCCCGGGCGGAGGGTGACTTTAAGTCCGTTTGGTGCTAGCAAGAGGACCACCGGTACAACGGGGCCCGGCAACCAAGGCAGTGGCTTTGGTGGGCGGCTGGTGCGCCCGGTTCCTGGGTGGTGGGCTTGGCGGCAGAGGTCGCCTGTGCGTGTCCCACAAGAGGTTGTAGTCTGTGCGAACGTCGTCATCGGACGGCTGTGGTACGTTGGCCCTTGTGGCTGCCGCCCTCCGGTGGGCTTCGCGAACCGCCTTGCGGGGTCAGTCTGAGTGTTTTAGGAAGGGAACTGGTGGGTGCCCACTTGTTAGAGGGCTTGCATGTGGTTTGTGTTACCTTGACGAGGTGGAGGGTGGTCCCTACTAGGGTGAGGGTGGTGGCAGTACCTGGTCTTTTTCCGTCAACGTCCGTGTGCAGGACCGCTATGGGGCCCGGTTCGTGGCATAGGTGGTTCGTCTGAATTACATGATGGTGGTCCGGCAGAAGCAGCTACGGATGGTTCCACATGCGGTTTTCCACGTAGATGTGCCATGCTGCTGGACACTGTGCTGGGGCCGGGTGTTGCGGTGGTGTTGTACCTCAGGCAGTAACCGCGTGAACACCAAACACCAACCCCCACCAACCACCAATCGCCAACCACCAACCGCCGCAAACCGCAACCAATCGCCACCAACCGCCAACCGCCAATCACCACGAACCATGGTTGAACATATGAGCTACCGGCAGTTGTTTTGCAAAACTGCAATTTTGGAACCCTTTGTTTTTTTTTCCCTCTAAAGGACCGCCCTGAGCGAAGTAGCACAACATGGAGAATATGGCCAACTGGTCGTTCTATATCTCTTTGACCTTCAACTCGGCGAAAGTGTCAGGATCATGAGCCAAACCCAAAGCACCTAGGATTATTTGAGGTCCAACTATGCCCTAACTCATGGAGACACAAGTTGAGGGTCTCAATGTGTGTCTCACCTTAACCACAACTTGAGTTTGACAATTTGAGGAGCACCTTGACTATAAGAAACTGGGTTGATGCACAGCCACGCTGCCACACACTGTCAAAATCAATTTCAAACTCAAATTCCAGTGGTTTGCGTGTCATCTCGGCCCAATCAGCATGGTTTGTGTTTCATGTCACGTTAATTCAGAACAGTAACCAACCGGCAGCACTGGTAGCGTCGCCAGATTTCGCCGCGGGCACCTGGAGAAATGAAGATTGAGACTCCAATGGAGTCTTTTTGCGCCTTTTGAAACATGTCAAAAAAAAAGTATGTTTGTAAAGTTTTTTGTTTCACAACTGCCATTCTCTGTACCGTCATTTTCGCTGCATTCTACTCATCTCAGCGATCTGACATTGCGAACTACAGTGTTCCGGACGATTCAGAGCGTGACCAGAGTCAGAATCTAGGCCCGGTCATGGCCCAAGGTGTGTGAGTGAACGGGCGTGCGTCAATCGGGAACGGCAGCAGTCGCGAATATATTGGATGTAGGTGAGTCAACTAGCATCAGCCGATTAAAGTCATCAGCGGATCAGCGTGACACATCAAGCAAACAAGCGAGCCGCAAGCAGCGAGCGCCGACCGGCAAGGCGTCGGATGAGGACAGCAGCAACAGCAGCGACGACAGCAGCGAAGTTGACGTTGGCGAAGCTCCTGTGGAAACTGCAAGTGTGTTGAAAGTGTGTTGAAAGTGTGTTGAAAGTTGACGCGCATGTTGTGCCTCTCAATTTGTGTCTCGATGCCGACGGTGAATTATTACTGCGACAGACAGTGATCAGTGAACAGTGAGCAGTTAACAGATCGTTCGATCGTAACAGAGCGTCCGACAACAACAGCGAGCGTACAGAAAGTGTGTCGAAAGTGTGATGAAAGTGTGTTGAAAGTTGACGTGCAAGTTGTGTCTCTCAATTTACGTGTCAATTATTACTGTGAATCTCTGTCACTGATACCTGCAGGTCCAACGTTTGCCAACAGTGATGGGGAGGTGTCAACAGATGATGAAGATTCAACGCAAAGTAAGCAAGTGCGATTCACTGTAACACAAGAACGGGCAGAAGAACTAGTCTCCTCCCTCTGCGGGGTAATTTGGAAACAGAAAAGTCACTCCTGGTCAGAAGTGTGCACTGGTGTTGCTGCGTTGACAAAAACAGATGGCAAGAAACTCCGTGAGGCAATGGAGGCGTTGGCGGCCGTGACAAAATTACACTCACAACTCACAACGAAGGGAAAGTACATCTATCGCATTGAAGGGGGGGGTGATCGCCTTGGCTTTCTAATTGGGGCAGACACCTCGCATCTGCTTGCAATGGTTGCAGTAGGCCCGAAAAAACCTTTGACCTTTTACTCTTTTGCCACTGGTGCCAAGGGTACAAAGGTTCCGCAGGGCCGCTACCTCTTCCAAACCATGCGGCCATTTGATTCATTCCAGTGTATCCCGAATGCCAGAGGGCACATATACCTGTTCTTCTTTGACTTTGATGAGAATATGAAGCTTGTATGCCACACAAACACTTTGAGGGACTCTTTGAACCCAAGTGACCCCGGTCCAACTTTGGATGCGCTCAGGCGAATTGAGCGCAAGCTGGACGCTATAACGGAGCACTTGGGTATTGAACAGTGAAGTGAACAGTGAGGAGAGTTGTGCCCGCGTGCATTTGCTTTGAGCATACATTTTTGAAACGCATCTTTTTCTGAGGTTAAGTTGAGACACACGTTGAGACACTCAACTTGTGTCCCAATGTTTGGGCCAAGATGAAACGCAAAACATTGGAATTCGAGCGCGAAATTGATTTTGACAGTCTATGGCAGTGTTACTGCACATCAACCCTGTTTTTCTTCAATTTTTATGGTCAAGGTGCTCCTCAAATTGTCAATCTTAAGTTGTGGTTAAGTTGAGACACACGTTGAGACCCTCAACCTGTGTCTCAATGAGTTTCGGGATAATTGGACCTCATAAAATCCTAGGTGGGGTTGAAGGCTTCACCAGGCAGTAAATCAAGATCCTCACTAACAAGGCTAGCCTGGTTGGCACGGTAGGACTCAACAGCACCCATCACCAACACCTGGCAGGCCAAGATGGTAAGGATAGGAGAAAGATGTCCTTGATTAGTGCCCTAATACTTTTGATGAAATCCTGCAGGTTTTGATGTTGCAAAACCAAACCAAAGCAGGAAGTAGAGCAAGAACAGGATGTGAATCGAATCAATGAATAGTTTTAAAATCCAGTGTATCACAGAAGGGCTGCAAATAGACAAAGCAGACTTAAGTACAAAGATTCAATGACAAAAGGATAAAAAAAAGATTTTTATGAGAAACCTGGCATGACTCTTGCCTCCAAATTAGCATCAAGCACTTCATGTGCACTCGTTTAGATGAAATGGAGTTGGTTAGGAATGTGAGGCAAAGGAGTTAGGCCAGACACAGAATATGGCTTCGCCAGGCAACTGAATTCAGAAACAGTTAAAAGGTAGAACCACAATAAGTGCTAAAACCAGTTGAGCTTAGGGGTCTTGGGGTGGGGGACCACTAGGCTTTACCTTCAAGGCCTTAGGCATGAAATGCCTACATCATTTCGGTATAACCTCCATCAAGGATGATACCTCCGCTCAGTTGAGTGATAGGGGTGAACTTCATGGGGGGCTAGGGTTATAACCCTAGTTACTTTCAGAAAGTGTACTTTAAGCTCTAAAAGAGAGATAAAAATGATTAAGTGTGTCTTAGCATCAACAAAATGGTTTTACGGGGGGCTTAGCCTGGATCAAGACCTCCAAGAAAGACATGGCAGTGACTTTTTCTTACTCCCCCCTGGAGTACTAGTTGATCAAGCTAGTAGGACCGAAGTTCCCCACAATTACCTCAGAAAATGCATTAAACCAGCCAAAAACATTCCCATCAGTTCTTAGAAGCCTATCACGCTGCAGGTACCCTCGAAAAACAGTGCAATGTACCGTGAATGATGTCCCTTCGATGGGGCATTCCTCAAAAGTCGCCAGCGTGAGGCGGAAGCTTTTGGTAAAAATTTGGGGGTAGTGGGGTTTGAACCCAGGACTCCCTCCCTAGAGTACATATGCTTACCCACTAGGGTACAGTCGAACGCTCTAATGCGGACGGCCATCGCTGTATAAACAGCGTTTTAATAAACGTCTTGACCAAGGGCCAGGACGGAGCAATACTGCCAATGGAGGGCACAAGTCTCCAGGAGCTGAGAAAAAAAGAAAATGGAACCAACAGGGAGTGAATCCTGTGGTTTAGCGAAAGGGGTAGCGATTTAAGAGGTCAAATCGCTAAAAAATGACGAAACGACGTTAGAAATTGTCAATTGCAGACTAAAACCTAAAGTCGCAGACAAGCGCAAGCGAAGGGGACTCCAGAAAAAGAGTTGCGCAAGCGTAAACGGCTCTAGAAAAAGACGGTATGAGCCGTAGTTTTTAAAGTTTTGAAAGAAATTTTTGCACAGTTGCATCAAAAATTTTATAAACTTTAGGAAAAAGAAACTCACACCACAGAGCAGGTGGACAACCCACCTCTCAGGTATGTCAGTGTCATGTCACACGCATGCATTGCGTTCGTGTTGGTTGTTTCGTTAAAACGCCAGGGTTGTCACCGCTGTGTTCGTTGGGGGTTCGGGTGCTCACTTCCTTTGCTCTACACAGGTCAAAACTGAGATGAGAGGTATGCAAAGCGAATGGAGCACGCAGCGCGCACGTAGGGTTAGTGTATGCGCTATGCTCGCGATGCATGTGCCTAATTCAGGCATTCACACGCTGTGTCACTTTCCCTGTGCTCTAATCCATCCTTCTCTTCTTCTCACAGGTCAGAAAAGAAAGTGCCTGCTCGTGTTTGTGTTGCCGTTGCGATAAAATAGGGTTGCTTAAAACGCTTAGGGGTGTTTTGCGCTGTGCAGTGCGCTGTTCTCTCTCCTTTTTCTGCAGGAAACAAGGTAAGAAAAGCATGCATGACACACAATGCATGAATCGATTAGGGTTGTTTATAAGTCGCCGTAGGGTTGTCTAAACGCTTAGGGTTGTTTTGCGTTCGTGTTACCTTCGGCATTCACATGATGCGTGGTGAGTAAGGCAGGTAAGCCCAGGAGGAGCTCACCTCTTGGTTGAGTCACACTATGGGTTGTTGTTGTGGGTTAGATTAGGTAAAACAGTAGAAGATTGAAAAACTGGTGCATACCTGTGCATGTATATGACGCATTAAAGGGTAGGCCACGCGTATTGCGCACGGTACAACTCTTGTTTAGGTTACCCAGGGACTCCACCCTACGTTCTTTAAGAGAACGGGTGGAGTTCCTTAAGCTTGCTTGCTTGTAACAGGGTAAGACGACAGCGTATTATAGGGCAGCCTAAGAAGCTAATAATACGTGGAGGCTGTCTTGGTTCCTCAGCCACTTACCCTGTTCATTGGCCTTTGCTTTGCACGTGGGCAGGTGAGGGTGATTGGTGCAGTTGTTGCCGCGCTAAAACATGCGGCGGATATCACAACAAAAACTGTGCCTCAGCCAGGAGTGGCGAGGGGAGTCCGACTTGTTCAACATATACGCTGTGCACGCAAAAGGAGCACTCCTTGCCTCCAAGACCTGACAGGGAAAGGCGTAGTGGCGTCCTTGTTAGGCCACAGTCGCTTAGTAGCGCTGTGTTCTCTTGTTATTTCACAGGAGGGCCAATAGGGCCCGAGACCTCATTGTCATTGACACCCAGTAGCGTGTGTAGGTGTTAGGCTCAGCAAGCCTGGCAGGTGTTGAGTGCAAGTGCTGAGTGCTCACCCTGCCTTCGAAGGCTGGTGCTGGCCTTAGTGTGTGTAGTGTAGTGGTGTCTCCTGTCCCGCGTGCTTTTCCACGTGGGCAGGAGAGTGCGTTAGCTTTTAGCCTTTAGAAAAATGGGCGTTTTGTATGCCCTTAGCACACTTGGCCACCCCTCCCCTCTAGGAGGTAGGGCTTTTGCCCTCTTCCCCCAAGGATAGGCGCCAGCACAGATACTGGGCGCCATAGGAGTGGCAATAGTACCTGATTAGGACCTTCGGTCCGACGTCAGCAAAGCCCGGTCTCCAGGAGCCACGCTGGGGAGAGAAGTGAGACACATACAGACATACGTAGCACACTTAGGGGTATGGTGAAGCCTGTAAGGAAGGATAGAACCCCATGGGTCTGGACCAGTCAGGGGTCTCAACTGTGGGCACGCTGGTCCTCAAGGGGGGTGGACACAGCTTGCTTCATAACACCTTGCTTGTCATTCTTCCCTGGAGAAGAAAGCCACCGCTCTTCGTTGGCTCCCCAAGGTCTTTACATCAGGGCAGATCCCAAGCAACACATGGTCAAGAAGGCACACATTCGCTGGGTGGCTGCAAACCTGATAAGCGGCCATCTGGCTCACGCTGGTAACCATAAGCATGGGACTGCAGGGCACAGCCAGGGCAGGTGCAGTACTCCGCAAGCAGCGGATGTGTAGGTGTTTGGATTGCCGAACCCGATTGAGGGTGGAAGTTAGTACATTCACCGTAACTGGAGCTCTACAGGAGTTTTGAACCAGTCCTGGCACACACTGAGTAGGCCTAGTTATCCAGCACAAGAGTGCTCACCGCCCCTGGGAGGTTAGAAAACAGTAAATAGATAGGCACAAGGAGGTTCTTTTTTCTTCTTCCGCTGGGACAGAGTCTCAGCACGGGTTAGTAGCTGTCCCTCGTTGTTCTCAACGAGGTAGGAGCGCAAAAGGGGGTTGATACTCCCATCTGGCTGTATAAAGGCGGACACGGCTTCCCTGGTCGCCTCAGATAGCCCATAGCCATCCCACAGGTTAAGGAATTTCAGCCCTGTTTACACTCGTGGCGGGCAATACCAGCAACCACATAGTAGCCATCGACTGCCATCTCATCGGCAGTCATCTCTTCGAGTTCGTCTGCCTCTTCTGGGCTGGCAGCGTTCTCTAGGTCGATACGCTCAAGCTCACTGTCGCTGAGGCGCCACTCATCCCAGGACAAATCGTCAGGGGAGTGATAGTGCCTCAACTGCTTAGGAGCACAAAGTAGTTCACCACCTGGACGTGGACTGCACCTGACATGGATCCTAGATCCATCTATCCTGATGATACGATAGGGCCCAAAATAAGGGTCCTGTAGGCAGTTACGGGGCCAGGAGGGTAGGCGTGAATGGTGAACCAGAAGAGGTCACCAACCTTGAAGCTGGCAGGTTGCCGTAGGCGATTCCGTCGGCTCAGTTCACGGTCACGGATATCTCTCAGGTTAGTCCCAGCCTGGTTAGCCATAGACTGCTTGTGTTCCAGCCAATCCCCAACAGGGCTCTTGAAGTCCTCAGGAAAGGGGGTTTTGAAGAACCAAGCAGGTTTTCCTCCATGGAACAGCTCGTGGGGGGTGGAACCCGTAGAAGAGCTCCTCTGAGAGGTCATGGTCAGCACTGCCCAGGGCACTAGGCGTACCCAATCTTTGGTACGTTCCTGTTTCATCAGGATTCTGAGGTTCTGTTCCACCACACGGTTTTGTCTCTCACAAAGAGGGTTAGACGTGTGGGTATAGGGCACACCTGTGGTTACCTCCACGTTGAGGGCATTCAGCACTCGTGTGTACCATCCAGTGTCACTGCGGATGCGTACATCCTCATCAGAGTGCACCTGCTTAGGTGCTCCATAGGGTTCAAACCATTGTTCGACCAACATGTTCTCAGTCTGCTCAGCTGTGATTTTCTTATTGCATGGGAACACACGGGTGATGCGGGACGGGCCACAGGTGACCACGAGGCAACCATCATAGCTGCCGAAGCGAGGTTTGCCGTGGCTGAAATCCACGTAGAGAAGAGAGTTAGTACAATAGGGTATGGGTAAGCTGGAAATCAGTCCCCTATCCCTGCTGTCGCTCTGCTTGCTGGCATGACAGCCACAAGCATCCACAATGGTCTGCATACGGGACCTCAGTTCAGTCAGGGTTAGACCAGAGTAGAAACACTCACGGAAGAAGTCGGCTGAGCGATTAGCGCTAGTGTGACCAGAGCTGAGATGGGACCACTGTGGGCACCCATCAAGTCATGCCTCAGGCACGACTATACGGTCCTCGTAGAGAAGGTACTGGTTGTTTTTATACCACTGGTGCCCGTCAATGACACGGGGTTCGAGACCAGTGCTGAGGGTCTGGAGAATTTCTTTATAATCTGACTGATAGTCAGTTAGGCTCCAACCCTCGAGGATTCCAGCAGTCCGCATAGACAGGTCAAGCTGGACATCCATACGCTGGAATGCCTCTTTGGCGAGTGCCTCAGAGCTCTCACCAATAAGCGGATCGAAGTTGTTGCGCGATGTATAGTCAGACAGCTCATTTTTTATACCAGGGATATGATGGACTGTCAGCCTGAACTGGCTCAGGTAAGTCCACCACTGTTTTAGTTTCGCTTTCTCCGGTGGTGGGCCCTTCTGAAAGGACTTCACAGGTTCCTGGTCACAGAGCCAGACAATAGGGTTAGATCCCAATAGTCGGGACTGTGAGGAGAGCACCCACATACCGGCCAGGAGTTCCTGGTCGTAGGTGCTGTAATTGGAACGTGCCTGGTTCCTTTTCCACTTCCAGTGTCCAAGTGGCACAAGTCGCCATTCACTGGAAGGCTAGTCGTGCTCCAAGGAGCCATCACGGTTCAGTCCACTGGTACGATAATGGCAGTGGGTTAGTTCAGCTGGGTTAAGCTCCTGCCATTGGTATATCGTTTGACCCCCCCCTACATCACTGGCATCAGTGATCAGGACTATCTCGCCCTTAGGGCGGGGTACGCCCAGGCAGTTGGAGGAGGCAATCTTCTTCTTCAATTCCTGGAAACATTCCTCCTCTCTGGAGGTCCACCTCCAGGGAGTAGCTTTCTTGATTAGGTCAGTGAGAGGGGCAGAGGAGTAGGTAAAATTGTGGATGTGTCGCCTGTAGAAGTTACAGGCACCCACAAAACTCCTCACGTCGTGTAGACCCTTCTTAGGGTCATCGCAAATCTGCATGTCCTGTAGGGGCTGCATCTTAGACGCGGCTAATTTCCACCAGCCATACCCCACGTCGAAACCCGAATACTCCATCTCCTCTCTCATGAACTCGCATTTTTCTACTTTAATTCGGAGATGCTTTTCCTAACAAACAATGAAAAATTCACGGAGGAGAAGGACATGGTCCTCTTCGGTATTGGTACCCAAACTCACGTCATCGATGTGGGCCTCCATTTCTGCCCCTCAGGAAATCAACACCTGTACTAGAGGTTTGCGCCTCAGTATGTACGAAATTTTGTTCATCAGTTCTTGGAAGAGTGCCGGGGCGTTAGCCACCCCAAAAGGCATGACCTTTCACTTAAACACAGGACCCTTAGGGGTTATAAAAGCCAGCAGTTCCTGAGCTGCGGCTGTTAGGTCAACCTGCCAGAAACGGCTGTGTTTGTCAATTTTGGTCTTGTACCGACATTTGGCAATACGCTCCAGGGTGTTCTCCATGTTGGGAATACTCCCTGAGTGGTTCTGGGCTTTCTTGTTGACCTCACCATAGTCAACACCCAATCGTAGGGCAGTCGATCCTGGTTTAGCAACCAGGAAACAGGGACTGCACTGGTGGGGGTAGTCCCCCGTCTTATATTCCTCCACGAGGCCAGCATCAATACATTCCTGGATCTGGCGCTCGATTTCTTCAACCTGTTCCTGAGGAGCGGGGTAGGGATGACGCCTCACTCGCGTCTTCTCAAATTCAGGTTTCAGTTTCAGGTCCATCTGGAGCAGTTTTTTACAGGACAGGGGAGGCGGCAGGGTGCCGAACACATACTCATAGGTTAGGAGAAGTTTCTTCAGTCGGGGGTCAAGGTTCAGACTCCCGATTTTCTGCAGGAAATCCTTCTCAGCATGGAGGTTGCTCTTACCATGCTCTTTCTTTTTCTGCCGATCAGCAGTTTCGGCAGGTACTGAGCCATCATCCCACTCAGGGGGGCATTGTTGCCCATAGTGCAGAGAATACACTAGGGGTATCTCAGGGTCAGGCAGCGAGTAGGAATCATCGTCTTCCCCAGACCAGATGGAGGATTTCCATGTCTGTCTGAGGTATTGCAGCCGTTCTTGGCGCTCAATACCTTCGGCCTTCAGGTACAACAGCCGTCGGAGTTCCTGAGTGTCATGCTCAGACAGTGGCATGTTATTGGAAGCAGGCCGCGCTGGAGAATCAGCACTCGGAGCCACAGGTTCGCCTCAGTGAGTATGCTGCATGTGCAGCACCGGTTTCTCAACGAGGGAAGTTGGTTCTGAGGTTGATTCTAGGTCTACCTCCTCCGGCAACAGCTGAGCCACGAAGGCACTGTGTTTGAGTTCAACACAGCTGGGATCAACAGGAGGGATAGTGCTGGCGATTTCAGACAGTTGGTCGTCAGCATCCTCATTTACAGCAGCGGGTTCCAGATAACCATCAGGTGATTCACACCCTGTAAGTGTGGCAGATAGGTGCTCAGGAGATCGTTTTTTGAGATCAGAAAGGGTCCAGCCACGATTTTCGGCCATGACCTCTTTCAGTAGCACCTGATCCAGATCACACAGGGGTACAGGGTTGAGGGATCCATCAGCAATGGATAAGAAACTGGCCCACTCAGGGGCCTGCATAGCTGTGTCTGAGTCCTCAGGCACATAGCTCGGACCGTCGGGGAGTTGCACTCTTCCCACAGTCATTCGGTACAGCATACGGCGCCAATAAGCGTGTTCACCTGAACAACCTGAGTCAGGGGTGCACATAACAACCCTTCCTCCCTCATAAGCGATTTTGGTTAGAACCTTCGCGAGCAGGGAGAAGGGAGGATTAGCATTCGCTAGGCGGATTGCTCTCCAGAAGAAACGGAAAGCGTTATTCAAATGTTTCGAGCAATACAACTGCATGATGTGCTGTTGTTGGCTCGCGAACAATTCCAGCGGGATCTCATCCAGGGTTACCTGAAGGGCCGCCAGTCCATTTTCAAGAATGTGACGGGCCAATTGGTAGTTTTCAGTACGATAGTTAGTCTTGGCTGCGTAGCGCAGCCCAGACTCTTTTCGTCCTGACAGCTCCAAAGGTACGGAGAAGAGCCCACTGCCAAAGTGGCAGTGCAGAGAATAGGGGCATTGGAGAGACAACATTTTTACCTGGGGGTTTCTTCGTAGAAAGTCGGTGCCTATGAAGATGTCAAATGCGTCAGTGTCCAACACTCTGCAGTGTTGGGTCACAGTTTCGTCGCCAAGACACATACTCACATCGACAACCCCCAACGAATGGATGGTACACCCATCCGCTACTCTTATGGCCACTGTCTTAGTTTTCTTGAAAGTCTTTAGCAGGCGCCGGGCCACTATGGAGAGTGTTGCGCCGGTGTCAAGCACTGCCTGAAAAACTTGATCCCCGATTTTCACGAGGATCCATAAAACCAAGTCCTCCTCTTCAGAGCCGCCCCCCTACTCCTCAGCAGGGAATTTGACATCCACCCCCGCAGCCATGAGGGATTTGGCCATCAAGGTCAGTCGCCTCTTCTTGGAGTTAGCCCCCTCAGGGGAGGCGTTATCCCCCTGTGGGTGCTTCTTGGGGTCAACCGCGGCAGGAGAGGGAGAAGTAGCGGGCGTTGATGAGCGCCTCTGGGGGTTTCGGGTTCCACCCTTGCCCCTCCCCTTGCCTCCTCATTTACCACCCTTATCCCCATTCTGGGGAGTTTTGGAGGGTGTTTGGGTCTTCTGGCGTTCAGCCTCCTGCCGTTTGTGTTTGTCACTCTCACGATTTTTTATGTGACATTCATCCTTGTATTGACGACGTTTGCCGCAAAAACCACAGGTGATGGTACACCTGAAATCGTCCTGATGGGTCACTGCTTTCCCATCTCTAGTGTGCTGCTGTCGTTTCAGTTGCAGCATACAACAACTGCGGTGGTTGCAGTCAGGGGCATGACAAGGTCCTCCCTTGTCATTGACAGGCTTGGAGTAGAAGAAAGGGGGTGTACCTGCTTCAGGTTTAACCTCATTCATGGCACGCAGGTTACCCCCACCCTGGTTGGCGTTAGTGGAATTTTTAGGCCCTTTCCCTTCGCCACGTTCGGGGGTAGGGGTGCCACCTTGACCCAGGTGTTTCTTGAGGAATTTCTCCATATGGGAGTCATTCTCCCACTCAAGGGCCAGCTCGATCAGCAGGTCCACAAGGTCGTCCTACGTGTGGGTCGCTTCTTCCTCTCAGAAGTAGTGCCGCAATCGTCCCAGGTACGTGTAGGGATCTTACTCATGAGCCACAGGTGGGGTTCTGTGGCCCCATATGAACCCACGTGCATTCATGAGAACAGATACTTCGGGTTGCATATATATTCAGAGACTCGCGCAGGGGAAGGAAATTCAGGGAGCATAGGAAGCTCCTCAATCTGTGTGCGCACGCTGAGGTCTGTCTCCAGCCCCCAGAGCTGCCGCCCAAAGGAGGGGCATGTGGCCCTACCCATGGACACATGTGGGGACACCCTCCCACCCGGGACACCTGGACCGGGTGGCCGCGACACTGCCTTCCCAAGCACCTGCGGGAGCGGCTTAAGAGGCACCTGACATAGGGCAGTGGGAGGGACAGGACGTCCCCTTGGTAAGACCTTCTTCCTGCATTGTCAAAGAAGGCATCCCGAGCTCCCGAAGATACCTACCTACCTACCTGAGGTCTGTCTCATAGACAGCAAAAGTTTTCTCCAATCTCTGGAGAACCTCAGGCCAAGTAGAACAGGTTTTTATAATCTGCTTAACCTGGTTTTGCAAAAATTTCTTTTTGCATGAGCGTTTCAAAGGAGAACATTTAGTGGCCACATCCACATGAGATTGGCCAGTCAGCAAAAGAAACTCAGCAAATTCCTCTGCCCATTCGGGCAGATTTTTTGGGTCCAACTCCGGCAATTCCAGCTGGATGTTTGCCCGGGCAATTGGTTTGCCACTCTTCCCATCCCCTGGGGTTAGGCCTGAAGGGGGGGGGGGGGGGCACACTTGCGAGGGGTGCCAGAGCTGTAAACCCCCTTTTCTCAGTCTCTGTCACGGGCACGTCCTGTAGTTCAGCGATGGGGACTGTCCTGGCACGAGGATGAAAAGGGCTGGGGCACGTGACCTTGGGTAGCAATCTTGACACCCTTGATCGTTTGAGATCCTCAGCAAGCGTGCTCCATCCGGGAGAGGGTGAGGCCAGCGCTGGCTTGGGTAAGGGTTCAGTGATACCGAATTTAGCCTTGACAGCCTCAGACAGGGCTGTCACATCTGGGTCTTCGGACCCAGACAGTAGTTTGCCCAGTAGTTCGGCCGTACGGTCCGGGGCCCCATAAGTTGGCTCTGGGAGATTTGGGTCTTTCACATAAGCGGGGCACACTTCAGGGCTCCTGCTAGTGATTGGCAGCTCCGGACGCCATACTGGCCCTCTCGGTCGCCTTGGTAGAGACACAGTGTCGGCCAAGTCCGTAGGTGGGCCGGAGTAAGGGTAGGAACCCATGTCTGTGTGTGGTGGGGATCCCGAGGCTTCGAGTGGTTCATCTCCATCTTCCCCTTGGACGGATTTGTAGTACTCCTCGTGGAGAAGATACTGGTCCATTCTCCTTCTAAATTTGTGTTGTTCTTCAGGGGCTCCAGCTGCCGGAACCGTAGACGAAGAAGCAGGGCAGGCGGAAACGGGAAATGGACACAGCAACTCTATGGCGAAGGTGCTGCAGGCTGTCACCACGGGCCGCTAAGGCCTCAGTGGTTAAGGGTATTGGTATTTCTTCTCTGAGCGCTTCTTGTTCCGTCCTTCTGTGAACTGGATCTTCTTGAGACCCAGATGCGAGTCTTAGCTTGGGCTTACTCATTGAGATGGGTCCACTGTTTCCAAGTTGAACTTGTACACTGCGAATTGGCCAGGTCCTGGCAGACAGTTGTACTAATGGTGTGGACATATTGTTTCTGATTTTGGCTTGTGTACTTCTCAGAGTCGGTTCGAAAGGTTCTCAAGGGTTGCCTCTGCTACCGGAAAGATGTCCTTGATTAGTGCCCTAATAGTTTTGATCAAATCGTGCAGGCTTTGATGTTGGAAAACCAAACCAAAGCAGCAAGTAGAGCAAGAACAGGATGTGGATGGAATCAATGAATAGTTTTGAAATCCAGTGTATCACAGAAGGGCTGGAAATAGACAAAGCAGACTTAAGTACAAAGATTCGGTCACAAAAAGATAAAACAAATGATTTTTATGAGAAACCTGGCATGACTCGTGCCTCCCAATTAGCATCAAGCACTTCATGTGCACTCTTTTAGATGAAATGGAGTTGGTTAGGAATGTGAGGCAAAGGAGTTAGGCGAGACACAGAATATGACTTGGCCAAGCAACTGAATTCAGAAACAGTTAAAACGTAAAACCACAATAAGTGGTAGAACAAGTTGAGTATAGGGGTCTTGGGGTGGGGGACCACTAGGCTTTACCTCCAAGCCCTTAGGCATGAAATGCCTATATTATTTCGGTATAACCTCCATGAAGGAAGATTCCTCCGCTCAGTTGAGTGGTAGGGGTGAACTTCATGGGGGGGTAGGATTATAACCCTAGTTACTTTGAGAAAGTGCACTTTAAGCTCCAAAAGAAAGAGTAAAATGACTAAGTGTGTCTTAGCATCAACAAAAGGGTTTTAGGGGGGGCTAGGCCTGGATCAAGACCTCCAAGAAAGACATGGCAGTGACTTTTTCTTACTATAGGCTTCGCATGGATCATCGAAGGGTTACCAAAGTAGTTCGAACCACCCCGCTGGGAGATCTAAGCACTAGCCTGGAACCAGATAGGTTCGTCGAGCTGGACACCGGATTCTTTGGCTAGAATCTCAGGGGTCCAGCAGCCCAAAGTTCCAAACATAGCCCAACGGGCGTGGATCAACTCAGCCTCACAATACCATTCAAGGCTGTGTGGGTCAGCACCCAAATCGGCGTTGTCCCAACCGTAGCCATCAGCGTACTCACCAGTAGGGCAGGCAGGGGTGCGGGCATCGGGGGATGGGCGCGACCCCTTGTTGTGCTCAGGTCCGTACCAGGCAGTCAAGTTGTCAGGGACAAGGCCACAGGCAGCGAACATGGCTGCAGGGGGAGGGGCGACGTGGCCCATCAGCGCAGGAGACAGATCATTGATGCCGAATGTGTCAGCTGCAACGTGGGCAGCCCAGTTTTCACCTAGACCCTCAGTAGTCACGATGGCCTGGGCGAAGTAGCCCAACATGGAGAACATGGCCAACTGGTCGTTCTTGATCTCTTTGACCTTCAACTCGGCGAAAGTGTCAGGATCATGAGCCAAAGCCAGAGGGTTGAAGGCTGCACCAGGCAGCAGATCAAGATGCTCACTAGCAAGGCCAGCCTGGTTGGCACGGTCGGACTCAACAGCACCCATCACCAACACCTGGCAGGTCAAGATGGCAAGGATGGACTTGGCATGCATCATCGAAGGATTACCAAAGTAGTTCACACCATCCTCTTGGGAGATCTGACCACCAACCTGGAACCAGACAGGCTCATCGGAATGGACACCGGAGTACTTGACCGGGATCTCAGGGGTCAAGCAGCCCATGTTTCTCGACATAGCCCAACAGATGTGGATCAACTCAGCCTCACGATACCGCTCAAGGGTTGTTGGGTCATCACCTAAATCAGCGTTGTCCCAACCCTAGTCATCAGGGTACTCACCATTCAGGTAGCCAAGAGTGGAGCGCTCAGAGAAGGGGCCCAACCACTTGTTGCGGTCAGGGTTGTAACAGGCGGACAATTCGGTAGCCTTGCGGTCATAGGCAGTGAACATGGCCACAGGGGATGGAGCGAATTGGGTGACTTAGGCGGAGTTCAGCATCGAGGCTGCGACTGGGACTGGGTTGGCTCTGGGGTTGGGACTGGGTCGGGGGCTGGCTGAACCCGACTTACTCCCTCTCCTTCTAGGGGCGTGGCCGCTGCGAAGGACTTACTGCCGGGGTGTCGGTGAAAGGTCATGATTGCTGCCGAAAAAAAAAAGACACTCAGAAATGAACACCCTGCGAGGGCCCATCAACGCGGCACTCTCCAACCCCCAAGCAGGATGTAGGCGAGGCTATACCACATCACAACAAGCCCTCCGCATGTCGATGCTTTTACAGCAATACGGGGACAGAGCGCTGGTATGCCTCCTGGACATCGCAAAAGCTTACCCCAGCATGCCCCATGAGCTCCTCACCTACGGACTCCGGCTGATTGGATCCCAGGCCCGCATCTACAACATGGTGGCCAACATCTACGCGCACAGCACGGGGGTGTACGGAGACGTCCGTCTTCCGTTCTGCCGTGGCATCAAGGAGGGGTACCCACTGTCCCTGGCCCTTTTTGTTCTGGTGTATGAGGCCTTCAACCACACCCTCACTAGTGAATTTCCCAACAGCACCATACTGGCCTATGTCTACGACATCGCCATCATCTTGTAAGTGCTGTCCCGGGTATGTGGGGGTGCCGGAGGGCTCAGCGCCGGCTAGGCCCGGGGTGCAGTCTTGCGGGGATGCGACCTGAATGCTGCTTCCGGTGACCGAGGGGACCACTAGGGAGGAGAGGGCAGCGAGAACACTAGACAAGTCCATGCTCATATGACCCAGAGAAAAATCCCAGTCTATGAAGAAAATTAATGCGGATGAACATAAATACATCTGAGTGTCTGAATCTGTCTGAAAATATTTATATAAATCCGATTTGGAAAAAAGGTATGGCCGATTTGGGTCGCGCACGCGCACCAGCGGCAAATGGCGTTTCCGGGGAAATCATCGGAACGCGGCAGATTTACCATGAATGGACAGCAGCGCTGACTCCGGCACGTCAGAATTATATCGTTCAGTCCTAGGAATGGTCTGGGGGTCGGCGGTAGCACCGGAGTGTATAAAATGGCCAAAATGTAGCAGATCTGTAGCAGATCTGTGAAAATCTGCGCAGCTGGGGATTAGCCGCACTTACACTCCCCCTTCAAAAACACACTGGGGTGTGTCTCTACGTCAACGAAGACCGTAGTGCGGGTAAGTCCCAGAAAAAATAGAAATGTACTCTCGAAGAGGCAAAATCTGCTCGATCTGATCTGATTTGGGCTGAATTGGTTCGGGCCCCGCGTCGTTTGACGTCATCCTGACGCCATCCTGACGCTAAATTATCCTGACGCCTTCCTTACGCCACCCTGACGCCTTCCTGACGCATCCTGACGAATCCTCACACGCTCCT
Source organism: Eutreptiella sp. 'Long Island Sound 2002' (assembly GCA_964036045.1). NCBI lineage: Eukaryota > Euglenozoa > Euglenophyceae > Eutreptiales > Eutreptiaceae > Eutreptiella > Eutreptiella sp. 'Long Island Sound 2002'. The sequence continues at coordinate 21,346,322 of OZ038392.1, read as the reverse complement.
GACGCCTACACCACTACCCTGACACACCTCCGACGCCTGCCTGACGCCATCCGGACGCATTCTGACGCCATCCTGACGCCATCCTGACGCCATACTGACGCATCCTGACGCATTGCTGAAGCAATTTGACAATCCTGGCGTTCCTCGACGCCACCCTGACGCCATTCTGACGCTTTCCTCACACTTTCCTGACGTCATCCTGACGCCATCCTGAAGCTACCCTGACGCTTCCTGACGCACACGTGAACCATTCCTGACGTCATCCTGACGCCATCCTGACGCCTTGCTGGCGCCATCCTGACGCATCCTGACGACATCCTGACGCACCCCCGCCCTCATCTGGCTCGGGGCCATAACCTAACACTTGGGTGTAACCTTAACCCTAACCCTAGTTAAATTGTTGCAAAAATCATTGACTTCGGTGAAAAATTCATCTTTTTGCCAACCAAAGAACCTATTCTATTTCTGAAGCTTATCAATCTTTTTCAACCCATGCTTTTGCCAATGCAAAATAGGTATCAATCTACATTCCATACGTCGTCATTTTATCCTTTTTTTTTGGCGCCCCGGATCTTACCAATGCAAAAACAGTTTGAACATACAATCTACCTCTGCCACTGCCCAGGCAAAAAATGTCCAATCGTACTTTCGATACCCAATCTGCTCTCGAAAGCTTTCAACCATGGTGTTTTTGCGGCCCACACTTTTGCCAGTGCAAAATAGGTTTCAACTTGCATTCCATGCCTAGACTTTTTTTTATGTTTGTTTTTGCCACTCCGCAATTTGAATGGTTCAAAACCATGCTGACCCTACTTTGCGAATGGCAAAATTATCCAATCAAACATTCCATGCCGATTCCATTTCTGAACCCTTTCAAACATGTTGTTTTTTACAGCCCATTTTTTTGACAATGCACAGCTACTTTTACCTTACATTCCATGCCGCGTCTACTTATGGTTTTTTTGCCTTCTACTTAAGTTCGGAACCATTTTTACTGAATAATCAGAAAAACCGTTCATTGGCCGATGTAGAAAGCTTTGTACCTGCAATCCATGCCTCATCAGTGCCGCAGCTTTATCAACCAGAAAATGGTTCGAACATGCATGCCATGCTTATAGTCATGCAATACACTCTGAGCACTGGCGTCAAACAAAAAAAATTACAACATATGCAATAAACCTACTGCACGAAAACTTTCAAGGATTACTGAAAATGGGGTGAGCCATTGTGCTCCTTCGGAATTTTCAGCACACCGTTCAAAAAACTGGATTCCTGGCACACACACTGGCACAATGCAAATCAGCATGGCATTCCCATTGTCACATTCTCAGTCTGCTCACCGCCAAAGTGTCAATTAGATCCTGAAAAATGTTGGCACCAACATTGACAGTAATGATCCCTCCAACAATAACTGAGGGAGAGCCCCATTGTGTACAGACCAAGACTCGTGAATCATCTGGACGGTGCACAGCAAAGGAGCAGGTGGCAGTAAACAGCAGCGCATCTGTACTGTACAACCACGGCAACGGCAACAGCGTGGTTGCGAGGCAGCGGGACTTTCATTGGACCCCAGGGGACCTTGGTTCTCTGCATACAGTCAACTCGGGAGAGAATAGCAACGGAGGACTGCCTTCCACAGCATTGAAATCCGGCGAGTCGATGATAGTGGTTGCTCACTTCGCTCATCTTCTCATTCAATCTCATTGCGATCTCGGCTTTGACACCCTGTGCATCAGAAACCATTGGTGTGGTGTGGTGCTGTGGTGTGGTGCGGTGTGGTTTGGTGTGGTGGTGTGGTGTGCTGTGCTGTGGTCTGGCGAACAATGAAATGACACTCACAGCACGCGCCGACACTCAAATGACACTCACAGCACGCGCCGACACTCACATGAAAGTCACAGCACGCGCGAACACTCAAATGACACTCACAGCACGCGCTGACACGCAAATGACACTCACAGCACGCGCCAACACTAAAGTGACACTCACAGCATGCGCCGACACTCAAATGACACTCACAGCACACGCCGACACACAAATGACACTCACAGCACGCGCCGACACACCAATGACAGCCACAGCACGCGGGAACACGCAAATGACACTCATAGCACGCGGAACTACTCAAAAAACAGTCAGAGCAAGCAGCAGCAGCAGCAGCAGCAGCAGCAAGATGTAGCACCACCACCAGCAAGCAGCAGCAGCACCATAAGCAAGCAGCAGCTGCACCAGCTGCAGCAGCAAGCTGCAGCAGCAACACCACCAGCAAGCAGCAGCAGATCCAGCAGCACATCCAACACACACGGCGGCAGCGGCACCTTCAGCAGCAGCAGCGGCAAGCAGACCTTGGACCTCGGCTCCGTCTTCTTTTCTTTTTCTTTTCTTTCTTCTCTTGTCTCCTTCTTCCTCTTGTGCTCCCTCTTCGTCTTCTTCGTCACCTTCTTTCTCTCTTCACATTCTTCCTGACTGTTTTTCTTCTCCTTCTTCTTCACTTGCTTCTGCCGTCGCCCTGCACACACAGAACAGACAGAAAAATTCAACCACCAATCTTAATCAAACAGAACAAACACAAAATGAAACTGAACAGTTGTAAATTGCATACCTGTAAACCAGTTTCTTCATATCGGGATTGCGGATGGGGTTCAGGGTTACCGGTGGCGTTCCTCGCTGCTGCTCAGTGCTAGCTATTCACTTAAACCATCATTATGTCAGAAAGCAAAGATATTTTTCTGTTGAAAAAACAATTTTCGGCATTTCCTGCCTTAAAGCCTTCTCAAAGATGTTCAAACCATCTTATTAGGTTTGTACCTTATACAACATTTTATCTTTTATGTGTAACCTATTTCTGGTAAGTATCAACTCGAAAGGCCTCATTGGGCCCCTGCAATGCCCTCAGATCCTGGTGGCGTCATCCTGACGCCATCCTGACGCTATCATGACGTTATCCCGACGCCATCCTGACGCCACCATGATAGCTTGACGCCATCCCGACGCCATCCTGACGCTACCCTGACGCTCCCTGCCGCCATCCTGATGCTATTCTGGTTTTTTCCTGACGCCATCCTGACACATCCTGACGCAACCTGACGCCATCCTGACGCCAAACTACCCCTCATCCTGACGGCATCCTGACGGCGATCTCGACGCATCCTGACGCCATCCTGACGCCATCCTGACGCCATCCTGACGCCATCGTGACACAATCCTGACGTCATTCTGACGCTATCCTGACGCCATCCTGACGCTATCCTGACGTCTCTACGTCGCAGGGCCCAAATCAAATTGGCACCAAATTGGGATGGATAAACCTGGAATGAAGCAGAATGAGAAGTGACGAACAGTCCAACGGACAGGAAAAGGTTAAGGGCTAGGAAGCACCTGACCGAATCTGTAAGCGATACCAAACTATGCTTTGGTTGAGAATGAGGTCGATTATTGGAAGATTCAATGGGGGGATCAACAAAATGAAGTGAAATCTCTGGTGCTCTGAGCGTCTTTGCTCTCGCGGGCACGCTACGGCGTTCTCCACGTACTCTACATCTTGTTAGTCCCGCCTTTCTTGTTCTGAAAGGTACAGCATGTGCTACAGATTTGACGCATCTGACGGATTTTCACAAGAATCAACAAGGTTGAGTCTCAATTTGCACTGCGATGGAAGGAATGAAGCAGTTGCAGAGAGAGGACACAAGGACAAAGGTAGTCTACAGGTCCTAGGTGAACAGAAAAACATCAGCGTTAACAAGGTTAGGCTAAGCCGTAAGCAGATCCTGAAGGAATGAGAGGAGATGGCAAGTAAATTAACCTAGATTTCCCTAGTCTCAACAAATCTCCGCGGATTAAGGTAAAATGATGCGGAATGTCTGGAACCGAAACGACTACTGCCTTCGTTTAGACTTAGGTCAATATATAATGTCGTTCGTTCAGCTCAATTATGCTTTCCGGCACGTTTGTTCGCAAGCATCCAACAGATTCCAGGAAAATGTTGGTCTGATGATGATGCATCATGATGGGACATGATGGCCCTGGATCCTCGGCATGCAACGCGACGAAGGATAGCAAGAGGCGCTTTACTTACAGTATATAACTGAAAGACATTGAATAGTCTTTTGTGTACAGTGGCGGCGGCGTCAATCGACTTGGACAAGGCCAATCTTTCAACTGAGTCCCACAAGACACTTGGATTCACCATTCTTGACCTGAAACTGAGGGATTACGCTCACATTGGCGTGTGCCAAAAATACACCGAAGCTTACGGACCTGAGAGGTTGCTGTTAGAAGTCCCTAGAGCCTCTGTCTGAAGGTTGTCTGAACAATTGACGTCGGGGTTTCGTGCAACAATGGCAGAATGAAGGACAAACCTGAGAAGTTCAAGGTAAATTTGAGGATCATGTGCCTGAATCTGGACTTTGGCTTCAGCATCAAGACAGATGAAGGTAAGATCTGAGTTTCTGGCGTCGCAACTGGTCCGGCCAGTACTACAGGGGGTACCTGTAGGGGTGAAAGTTGCTGCGCAGCGTTTTTGTATGTACAATTGCTTCCATCTGCACGAGTAGCCAAATTTCCAAAGGTGCCCAGACCTCCCCCAGTGCCCCGGTGGTAACGCGGGGGCACACAGTGCAAAAAAGGTGCACACACCAACAGAGACAAGATTACTGCGAATGTGCCTGAATTAAACCTGAGTTTGATTATTTCTGGACAAGGCAGCACACTCCGTGGGCTCCGGTAGCGTTTCTGCGCCTTGCCTGCCTAACGGAGACCAAAGAAAAGTTGATTGACGTCAAATCATCAAACATTCTCAATTCTCCACATCAAGTTGTAATCAGCAAGAAAGAACCGTGGATGAAGCAGGATGCAATTGTTTCAGTCTGTCAGAACACTCACATTGTAATAAGTGGTCAACAGGGCGAGGCTGGAGCTTTGGAAGGAGTTGGACATGCAAGGGTTTCGAAACTACACCCTTGAGCCCTAGCGACCATTGTCATGACGCCCTGGACTAGACGACTGTTAGCCAATTTAGGGCGCCGGCGACTCAAGTCTTGGGATGCCTTCCTCAATTCGGCCAAGCGCGAATGCATGTGACCACCAACCTGTCTGGTCGGGCACGGGTACGGCTTGGGCGCTGTAAATCAGCGGCAGAACTCGAAGCTTGGTCCTCATGTGGCTCCTGGACTGGCCTGACCGCAGGAGGGGGGATTGGCGGATCAACCCTGGAATGTGACGAACGAGGGCCATAAAAGGCTGGATCTCGATTTACCACGGGTTCTTTTCGGTCGTTCTCAACTTGTCTGTCTGTTTTGGACAGACAATCTGTCAGGAGTACACCAATTTCGGGGTGCTTCTTGAGGAAGTCAATGAACCCCTTAATGTATCCATGCACCAAAGAATGGGCTGGTTCCCAGTTGTTGTGACTGGAATCCAAGCCCCTCAACTCACACAAAAACTTCCATTCACCTTTCTCGTCACGCTGTGCCTCGAGAATCTTCTTGAGTTCGTAATTCCCCCCATTGATGACCCGATGCGATAAAAATTTCGAGGTCCAAAAAAGAGGCTTAACTCTCCCTTTGGGGGAAGGAAATTCTGTGTTGAGGCGGTTGCCGGAAACTTCGATTTCCCTGTTGACATCCACACGTATCTTCCACCTGTTTTCTCCTAGATGGCTGTAACAGCAAATCGCCCCTCCCACAAGGGAAGAAGCTTATCATCTCCGTCCAGAGTGGTTTCGGATTTTCGAAGCCAAACTCGATCGTCCACTTCAAAATTGTGTGGGTTTTTTCGGCCCTGATTCTGGACCCAGAGCCAGTCAGCCTGATGCTTATCAATTCATTTAGAGACAGTTGTTTTTGCCCTTGGGATTTCATCCATAAACAGCGAAGCATCTTTGCAGGGGCGAGGGTTATTCAACGGCATGTTCCACCAACACTTCTTTCTCCGAAGACAATTTCATTTGGAGAAAGGCCATGGTACAAAGGCGTGTTGTGGTAATGGCGAAGCAAGGCGAAGAGAATCTCAAGCCAATGGAAGTCCTTCTCACTGGCGAGTTCCTTACGGAGCATATTTCTAAGTGAGCGGCCGGCTCTTTCGCGTGGCAGCGCTCGATTTGAGTGGATTTCACACCTGAGGAGATGGATTCCAAGGCGGGTACATTACTCTTTCCACCATTCGGAGGTGTACTCCTGATCTGAGTCCGTAATCACCTCCGATGGGACGTCCCGACCTCCCATCCATGTCTGCGCGCACTTTTTGGCGGCAGCTTTGCCAGTCATCGACTCGATGTTGCAAGGCAACACCTGAAGTGTAGCCGGAATGACGGCACAGAATAAGGAGCACCCCATTCAATTTTTTATTAGTCCAATGGCACTCTTCCTCATCGAGTTCACCGAGATAGAAGAAATCACTGGTGACTCTGTTAAACAGGCGCTCCGGAATAGGATGTGGCTTCAGATGGCCGTGCTTCTTGGCGCTGGGGGGCGTTGAGACAGCACATTTGGCACATCCGGCAGCTACTCTCATGCAATGAGTGGAGAGCCTCGAGCCAAATAACCTATGCTTGATCATCGACCATAATCTACGGCCATGTTCCTGGGGGGACTCCCATTTGTGCCACCAGTTTAACACTCGAGGGGCCAGTGTTATGGCTTCGAAAAGCAGCAGCGCAGCGAGCGCGCAAGTCGCAGTCGCAAGCGCACTGCAGCCTGTGAATACTTAAGAAGCATCGAATGCCAGTTGTGTGAATGAAGTGCTGTAAGATACTTCGATCTCTGGAAAGGGTTTTTGTCTTCGAATTTCTGAAGTGTCTATGTATTGGTGCCCCGTCTAAAGATCCTGTGACAGTTGTTGATTTGGGATTTTTGATTTTGAGAAACAAGAGGCACAGGAGTACAAGAGAGTTCCCAAGAAACAAACCACAACAAGTGGTAGCCAGCTAGGTGGCAGGAAGGTCAATATTCGAGATCAATCTTCGACGCTGTCAACTTGATTTAGATTTCGATTTACAATGCAGCGGCCCTTCGACGATGCAGCTATGCTGCACTTTATCAGAGACAGTCTGTTTCGAAACGATTCACCCTTGCATCACGAATTTTCGATTTCCTTACAAACGTTCATCACAGAGCGCATCGGAAGTCGAGAAGGCGAGTGGTTTCCATGTCTCTGTCGTGATCTTCACAGCTGTTCGCAGAAGCTTGCAGATACTCAAGCCAAGGTCATCGAATTGGAACAACGCATCGATGCGTTGCAGACAACAGCAGCAAGTACCACTGCGGCAACTGACGACCGAGTCGACACTTTGCAGTCTTCAACGGAGAATGCAACTCCACCTAGTGTAAGTGAACTTCGACGCGTAGAGCATGAATTATCGCAATGTTATGCCCTTCTCAACGAATTTGTACGAGTTGCAAGCCAAAAATCTTCGAACAACTTCCAGTTTCCACAACCACAACCACAGCTGCAACCACAACCACAACCACAGCCGTCTTCTTCGAGCCATCCGCCGTATGCACCGCCGAGCAGTTCACCTCAGCCTTCACCACAACCACCTCCTCAACCACCTGTCTTCGACCCACATCCAGCGCACCAAGTTGCAGTCCAGCGTGCTCCAACACAAGAGATTCTAGGACGTCGTGTTGAACGCTTGAATAAGCTGGTTAAAAGATTCTCTTGGAGACCTGGATCTGGAGAGTTTCGTACATGGAAGGAGGACTTGTTACGAGCCTTCATCCTGTCGGATATCACCTCACCTGTCGATCAGGTGACAACCATATCGTTCCTCCTTGAAGGTGATGCTGCCGAGTATTACCATAGTTTGACGAAAGCTGTACAGGATGACTGGGTCGACCTCATGCGTGTGTTGGGCCAACGTTTCGATTGCATATCCCATGAGCCAGTGTACCTGTCGAGAAAGTTGAGCTTGAAAGAAAGTGAGTTTCCTCGACATGCGGACTACGCCAGGGAATTCCGCACTTGCGTTATCAAGTCAAAGGTCGACACCAGTGACCTCGAGATGGGTTACCTCGTCAAGTCTCGATTTGTTGAAGGTTTGTCGAATGACGCTGTTCGTCGGCAGTATATCGTTGAAGTCCGTTCGAGCTGGCGTTCTGGTACACCATTTGTGGTCGATACCTTGGTAAAGACGATCGCAGAAGCCTACATTGCGGCTGGATATCAACTCAAAGAGGTACAGAACGCATCGAGAAGGACATCAGATACCATGGGTCCTGCGGTGTCAAGACCCCTGCCTACGATGGTTCCACCAACTTCGACTCCCACGTTCCCATGCAACCCTATGCCAACACCACACGTCAACCCCATGCCGACTCCAGCTGCAGCCCCCATGGCTTCGACTGTGCCAGAGCCGATGAACCTCGATGCAATTGCCAAGCTCCGAGAAGAACTACATGCCTACATTGGTGAACGTTGTAATGAACGGTTCGAACGCCAAGATGGTGGACGCCAAGATGGTCGAGAAAGTAGGCGTTGCTACAATTGTGGCGAACAAGGCCACTTGGCCCGCGACAGTCCAAAGCATCGACCGCCATCCTGAGGACGAGAGCGCCAGGAATCAACGGCAAACACGCCGAGACGAGATCAAAGTCGAGATAGCAAGGAACGGTTTCGATCCCGCTCCAAAAGCAGAGAAAGGTACACAACGGCCAAGAAGATATTTCCGAAGACCTGGTGGTGGACGTCCTCGAGAAGAGCTGAACACCACCATCAGCACCGATAACCCGAAGAGAGTTCGATACTTGGAGGTGTCAACGTTGAAGGAACCAAACCTGAGCATGCGTCTCTGTTCACGGTTTGAGGGCGCATTTGCGCATGTCGTGAAGACTCCTTTGACTCCAGTGTAGAATTGTTGGTCGACTGTGGGGCGACCAGCGACATCATGTCAATGCAGACTGCAAAGAGGGCGGGACTTCCCCTCTATAGACTGAGAAACCCTGGACACGTCTTGACAGCCGGAGGTGCCCAAGTCGAAGTACGGTACTACAGGAGAGACAAAGAAAAAGAGAACTACTCGATTCCGTAGTAAGTTATGACTTGCTTTAGAATATCCGCAAAATTCTTATATTTCAACTACTCAATGGTTAGCAAAACCTATAGGACATGATTTAGAAAATAGGCTCACAAAACTACATAATTTTTACGAGGGGCGCAACACGAGCAAAAATTTATCTAATCATCTCATGTGACCGTTGTCCCTAGTTATTTTCAATGCAAAAACATTCCTGGGGTCATATTCCCCAAACCAACCAAGCAAAGCATACGCAACTACACACAAGTGAAGCAAAGCACAAAGCAAAATGCGAATGGGGTAATGCACTCCACAGTACGCAATGAGTGCATCTTTGTTCTCCATGCCATTCCTGGTTGAACCTCGTCCCGGGTCACCAAGGTTGGCGGATCATCCTGCCATGCAAAACTGAGAAGCATGGCAAGGTGTATCAACAAAGAAGAAGGCAAGGATGCATCGTGCAATGCATATGGTATGTACGAATGCATGCACGAATGCAATGAATGCATGCACGTGCGTGTTTATCACGAGACTATCAATGCTATGCTTCAACTATACACACACCATATCCTTTATGCTACTTGCTCACATGGTACATGTGAATGCATGCGTGAATGCAATGAATGCATGCGCTCCACAATACTCAAACCACTCGCCCATTCTCAAACACACTCCGACGATCTACAACTAATGCACGACGGATGTAGGTTCAATCGATAAGAAAAAACTAAACAAAGCTCCGTACACAACATCTACTCAAACTGGCGACACGAACCGAGAGCATGACCTAATCATGCGAGTTGGAGTTAATCTTGAAGAACATAATTCAGGGAATGAGAAATCGTAAAATCAATTGTAATTTGAGACATTCTGGACCACGTGAGCACCGTCGCAGATCGCAGATCGCGACGGTGGAGCATTTTGGATTGCTGCCATTCACAGATCTTCGAGCGACGATCCTAAGACAGCAACAGGTCAAAACAAAACAGAATTAGACAAGGAATAGTTCCAGAAGGCGTCCCAATAGGAAAAACAACTGTTTCTTACTCCCCCCTAGACCACCACCACAAGTGGGGTGTCTCAAGCGGGACGGCTTCCCACAAGCTCTCCATTGACATAGAGCAGTTCAAGACGGAAAATTTCCAGAGGACCACACAGCACATGGTCAGCAGACAAGGCAGGCAGGTCTGGCATGCCAGGTTACCAGGTCTGGCAGAAGTCCCTGGTGACAACACCCTCTGGTTATACGTAGCAGTCAGGAACAAGCAAGGCATCAATTGCCTGGGGGGTTGAATGACACACCCCCCCCCACTTCGTACAGACTGCAAACTCAAACCTGTCCGGACGTCACCACAGAAATTGCACCTGGTCCCACCTGGTGTTACCTTGCTGTCGCAGCCAAACAACAACCCGACAGGGCGTTACATCTGAATCTGAATTGCCCTGGAGTACTGACCACACACACACCTGAGGGTGGTGGCGTCTCATGGACATCACGTCCACAGAAACTGTAACTGCAGAGTAAGAAAAAGTGCTTTTCCAATGCTTTGAGGCATACTCTAGTTGTATTAGAGATGCACCGAGCATCCAGGCATTTCTATCTTAGTATTGGTCCCACCAAAACTGGTGATAACACATTTTGACCTATGGAACCAAACACCCAATCAGGATATGGAGTGGACCCCTTAATCCCCTTTCAATGTGAGGTAGATCATCTTTTCCTGAGTTGACTGAGTACTGACATATCCAGGGCAGAACCTATGGATTTATCTATGTTTTTCCATGAATTCTTAGCTCTCCTAGTGGTATGCACCCTAGGGGGCTGGGCACCTTTTTTTGAGAGGTCCTGGGTTCAATTCCCGGTCAGCCTAGCTATGTAGGAAGATCCCATGTGACATGGCAGTGACCTCATTGCCACATGCCCTGCCACCTCAGCACATATGGGACCAAAAACAAAGAGTGCACATCTCCTGAGATGGCACTATGGAGATAGAGTGACCATGGGGCAGTTTTCCAACTCTTTTCCAAAACAATTCAGCTATCTTTGTGAATATGCAATCCGATTTGTCCTGAGTTGCAGTTTCTGTGAATATCCTTTCATCTTTCACTGTTTACACTGCAGCCCTTCATGCTTTGATCCTGATTCTCTTCTCCTTGCACACCTCTGTCTTGGGCTATCCTGGATTTACTGTATTTCAGCAAACAAAAGCTTTTCATCTCCAAAAAGAAGCAGCAGGAAACCCTACACCAGCAGCAAGCAGCAGGAGAGACAAAAACACAGTGTTGAAACCACTATAAACTTTTTTGGTTGCAAGAGGCAGACTGTCTCTGCGCACCGGCAGCAACCCCGCGCCGTACATCCAGTGCGCCGAGCAGTCACATATAAGCAGAAGGGCGAACGAAGATGGATACAAGGAAGGAGGACGCCGACGTGAAGACAGCGCCTGAGGCACCGGCAAGGCCTGAAGCGGTACCCAGAACCCCATGGCTAGAGTAGGGCATACAACCGGTCTCCCGTCCACCAACCCCATGTACGGAAGAGAAGACCGGTCTCCGGTCCACTAAGCCCCTTTAACGGAAGGCGCCCGTTGACGCCCGGTGCAAGCCCGGCGGGAGCGTGTTCCGTGCCGTAAAGCCCCGCATCGGCAACCGATGCACCGCCAGCGGAGAATTATATATCAGACTGTCAGGAATCAACAGGGGTTTATTTTCATATTGTTTCCGTCAATTTGTACGCTTCCGTTCTGATATTCACTGTTTTGACAGCTGGCGGTTAGCTCGCGACTTTAGCGTAACCGCCAGTTTAACTGTTATGAATGGAAATTTTAGCGCTATCCGTTACGGAGGCTCTAAAGTCTTCAGGAATTGCATTCATGCATCCGCAATTTTCACTTTCTACACTCGCAACCTTAATCCGAATTTTTCAGGATGTCGAAATCGGATTTTCGACTTCGACATCCCCGCACTTGATTTGACCTCTTTCGAGTGGACCTACGTGCTTCCCTATGCACGAATCAACTTTCCTTTTGTCTTGCCCTCCATTTGTCTTAGAGATATGGGCAAAACAAAGTTGATTCGTGAGGCCACTTGTGAGGGTCATATCTCGTGCCGCTTGCGAGGAATGACAATAAGGAAACGTGGGATGTATTCACAATACTCCCAACGTAATTTAGAAAGCATTATACGCCTTGCGTTTCCACACGTGCGCGCTAGCGTAATGGATCATGGTCAAGAGGGTAGAGTTTGCGTTACAACTCTTTGGCCATGATATTGCGTGCGTTAGGATAACTTTCGAGTGTAGCGCGCGAGTGTTGGTCTTGCATAGGAACTCTCCTTGAGTTCCTATGAGCGATTGACACAAAGTTATGCCCTTGGAGGGGCATGACATATCGTGGGGGGAGCTACCTTTTTGGGCAATATGGAGTATGTGCCTTGTGTCGCGTTGCGTGCCCATTTGGCGGGTCCATCGCTCCAAGCCAAACCCACCAATGGACCACATATTGTGCAAGCCCCTTCTCCATACTCCCTACTATCAATTGCAAGCCTAACCTTTGTGAAGGGAAGCTTGTGTGGCGATCCCGAAGCGATGCGTTGGGAGCAAGGTGTGTGTTTTGCAATTTTCCATAATTTCATGTGCCCACTAGGGAAGTAGCGCTCGTGACCTTTCAAAGCGCCCCAAGTGGAGCACATATGTGGAATCAAAGGTCAATGGTGTCAAGACATTATGCTTAGAAGGATTAGTTGATTGCACGATCCAAGCCGAAGATATTATAATATAACTGTGCACCTTTCAAGGCACTTTTGTGTATCTTTGTGCCAATTTTGCCGTTTTTGGCCCGTCATGATGTCAAGTGGCGACCGTGTATCTCAACGTTGCGCTCAATTGACATCATGACCCAAGTATGTTCTGAGGGTACATACTTCAGTGCCCAACATATCATGGTCCTGGCGAATAACTCCTCTTGGGCTTGGCATACCGTGGCCGCCATGTTGGCGATTTGGGACTATCCCAAATCATGGGCTCACTTGGCAACCCTGCCATTCCCGAAACCGGAGGGGTTGGGCGATGCCCAAAAGATATGTTGGACACACATGACTTGATACCAATCCTATGGCACACTCCGGTCCAAGTCGGGCATGTGCCTCATTTGCCCTAACCATGAGTGTCCGCATTTTTGGCCATTTTGAGCAATTTTCCACTTTTGCTGCCCGCCGTGCACTATGTTCAGCCCAGCCGTGCACGCCAGACGCATGGACCAATGGAACATATATGACATGGGTGTTATTGGTCCCCATGGTTCATACATCACGTGGGCGAAGCGGAGCAACCTTCGTTAAGGCGCTAGCCCAAGGTGAGTGTGGGCAATTTTGCCATTTTGGCATTTGTGGACCTAATTGGGATCGTCACCACGCCAAGTGGCATGGAGATCTTTGAGAGCCAAGGGCATGGGAGTCTTCGTTGGACTCCTGGTGAATCGTGTATGGAATGGCGGATCCGATCTCCAAGCCGGCGTGGAGATATACTATTGGGAGCACCCTGAATTTTGGCTCATTTCAGGCAGCCAAAATGACCCCCTTTTGGGACCGGAATTTCAACCCCCCGTGTGGTCAATTGGCGGCCCCATATCTCTATGCCCACAAGGAGCCCGGACCCAATTTCAAGTTGTACACTCAGATATGAGCCGCAGGTCCTGCCTCCTAACCTGTGGGTCATTGGGCTTGCCCTAACCGGGCGGACCACGCGTGGGAATGACGCCAGTTTTGGTCATTTTGGCATCATGACCCCACTTGACGAATCCGTGTTGCCCTGATGCCGGGACCTCAGAGGGAACCAGGTTGGGTGAGGGCTCCAGGGAGTTCGTACTGGAAGGGCATAGGGTCAGTTGCCTCGTCCCTACCTCTGGCGGGTCCGGACGAGGGGTCAGCTTTGGAGATTTTGGAGCTAATATCAGTTTGGGCTGAAACAGCCCATTTTCAGCTACCAACTCCTGGGTGATAATGGCGGGGCCATATCTCTGGCTCGGAGGGGAGATGGGACCTGCCATTAAGGGAGCATAGGGAGCCAGTGTCGGTTAACCTTGGAGATCCTTGGTTCCGAGGAGCTCGCCTGTGGCTGGGCGGGACACCCCCCCTTTCGGCAGGGTTTCAGGGTCCGGACTGAGCAGGGCATGGGTTGTGTTTGAGCCCCCGCCCCCACCAGCCACTGGGAGGGTCGGGCCTGGGATTGGGATATGAGTTGGGACTGAGTGTCTATTGTCCTGTGATGCCCTTACCCCAGTCCAGTCTTAACCCCAGGTGTACATATCCTGATGTGTTGCTGTACATACTTTCGTTCCCTTGTTGCAGAGTGGCAAGGATCCTGAAACGCTTTGTCACATGACACGAGCGTATTGATGCCCTTGTGAGCGTAGTGCTTTGCCTGCCTGCTCACCTGTGCGTGTCACCGCAGCGTCCCGTGGCCGGCCCCCCACGGGAACGCGTCAAAAGCGTTTCACCGCCGCGGGGTTACCCATCCCTCGCGTGCCACTCGGGGCCACCAACCCCGAGCAGCGCGGCGCAGCAGCTCGCAGCTCGCAGCTCGCAGCGCAGCGCAGCAGCTCGCAGCGCAGCGCAGCGGCTCGCAGCGCCGCCCAGCGACAGCGCCGAGTTTGTCACGGAGCCCGCAGCGCCGTCCAGAGCATCACCCTGACCGCGCCGCGACCGTGAAGGAAGTGGGAAGACCAGGACTCCTTCATCAGCGAGTCCCATCAGCCGACCAGCAAGGCCGCGTCAACCACCTCCACAACCACCGGCTGACCAGCACCAGCCGCACACCCAGTCCAGTGCTGCATCACCCGCCTCAACGAACACCACCAGAACCAGTTCGTTGAGCGCAACGGGTGACCACCAAGGACCTCAAGACCAACTACGCCCCCCGCTGCCATGGTAAACTGGCAAGAAGCGGGCAGGACGTGGCCGCGGCCCCACCCCCATGCGGCACACCTGCTGCGTGGGTTGGTTTGGGACCAGCACTACCGCCACAGCCACCCCCAGTGCGAAGGCGGCATGCCCGGGAGCTTCGAGCTCCGCGAGGACATGGGGGAGGACCGCCTGCGGGCAGTGGAGGAGTGGCTGCGGGCGGAAGGGTACGAGTACCGCTTCCGCTGCAAGCGCTGGAGGACCTGGACCCGGCCGGACAGGCCCGGCGAAGGGCTGCGCCCCGACGGGATTGAGGAGGACGAGGACTCCAACGAGTACCCGTCGGGCGCCTCGATCAATGTCTCCATGTGGGACATGATCGAAAAGAACTTCCCGGAACCGGGGAGCGAGCGCAGGCTGCAGGGCAGCAGCAGCGCCTCTCCGGGGAAGGAGAAGCGGTCCGCCGGGGACAGGAAGCGGGACCGGAAGTGGCGGGAGTACCAGGAGTCCCTGGCCGCCGAAGCCGCCCAAGGCGCCAAGGGCGGAACCCCAGCCCCCAGTCCCCAACGGGCCAATGTTGGTCACCACCCCGGCCACGCCACCCTTGGCGACTTCATGGAAGTCGCCAAGCAGACCAAAGCCAAGCCCCGTCCGCTGCTCCTGAGGCCCCAGCAGGCCCCAGCAGGCCCCAGCAGCGACGTGGAGTCGGCCCACCGCGGGAGGATGCCGGCCGACCAGGCCAGCTCCAGCAGCAGCGCCGCTCCCGCCCAAAGGGACGTGGCGCGCGCCTGTGAGCGCGTCTGTGGGGTGCCCTGCAACCATCGGGTTGCCCGGCAACAGGCCACACAGCGGATCGCTGCCGTGGAGGGCGCCGTCGGCATCGCCCATGAGGAGGCGGCCGAGTGGGGCAGAGGCATGGACTACCACGCCTCGAAAGTGGCAGCCATCGCGGCCGGTCTCACGGCTGCGGCCGCCCATGAGGCAATGGCTGCCCGGATCAGGGCAACCGACGAGGAAGCCCGCCGGACGCAGGAGGCCATTGCCTGCAAGGAGGCCGAGGTGAAGGCGCTGGAAGAGGCGCTTGCCCAAGAGAGGGCAAAGAAGGAGGCGGAGGAAAGGGCCCACGCCAAAGCGACGGCTAAGGCCCAGGCGGACGCCGCCAAGAAGGACGCCATCGAGGCCGCGCGACGGAAGGTCGCTGAGGAGAGGGCCAAGACGGAGGCGGAGCTGGCGACGTTGGAAGCGGAGAAGGCTCGGCTGCAGCGGGCCCGGGAAGCCGAAGCGGCTCGTGCCCGGGAGGAAGCTGAAGCGAGAGCTGCCGAAGCCACGGCCGCCGCAATGGAGGAGACAGAGGCCAAACTCCGCCGCGAGACTCCCCCGGGAGGATCACGAGTGGAGACCCTTCGAAAGCTTTTCGAAGGGGACGCCTCCTCCAAGATGACGCTGGACGAGGCCGACACGGGCAGCAGTGGGCGCAGTGGCCCCACTGCCCATCGACGGAGGAAGGGCAAGGGGAATCCCCCCGAGAGGCCGCGGAGGCCAGCGGGTGGACACCCCCACGACAGTGACCCCTTCTTCACCGCCAGCGACGGGGATGAACGAGGCCGCCGACATCGCCAAGTGGTGGCTTGGACCGGCGGAGGAGGCGGAGAGGTCCCCATGGAACCGGAAGGTGAGGATGAGGATCTCCCTCCTCCCTACCGGAGCTCGGAGTATTCCGAGACCAAGACGTCCAGGTGGAGCGACATGGACGAGGATGACGACATGGACTTCGGCATCACGAAGAAGCGCCCATCCTCGGACCCACCGAGGCGACCCGCGGAAGACCCACCGGGACCCCCTGGCGGAGGACCATCAGGACCCCCTGGAGGACGCCCACCAAGTGGACCCCCTGGAGGCGGACCACCGGGCGGGGGAGGACCCCCTGGACCGGGCGGACCCGGCGGAGGCCCTCCTGGGGGACCCCCTGGGGACCCCGACGACCCACCAGGGAACGGCGACCCGGATACCACCTGGCGGTGGATTGTCTACCTCCGCAGGAGGGTCCACCTCCTCGACCGCGAGGTAGACACGGGCAAGGGCGAGATGAAGCGCATGGCCAGGGTCGCCGCGCGCGCGCAAAGAGAGCTGGACATCGCCAGGGGCGAGACCAAGTCGCTGAGCAAGGTCATCAGCGGCCTGCAGCAGAGGCTGGACGCGCTGGAAGCCCGTGGGAGCGTCGGCAGCGACCACCCACCCCTGGAGTCTGGCTCGTCGGACGACGGCTGGGGACCCGGACCAGGTCCAGGCAGACCCCACGCCCCCGGCGGAGCACCCAAGAGTCGCCCCAGCGCCAGTGCCCCCTCTCTCACCGCCCCCTCTCACCACAGCGCGGAGCGCCGCAACGAACGCCTGCCGCCCGGCAGTGGCAGTGAGGATTGGCGTGATGAGTGGCTCAGCGCGGAGTACCGCAATCGCCGTGCTCCACCGCGGACACCGGTACGCCCCCGGCGCCCCGCATCAGCCCCTGGGCCAATCCCAATGGCTGGTGGACGTTGTGGTGGACTCAGGGATGAGGTCCCCAGAGGAGACGTGGAGTGGGATGTCGGCGAAGGTGAGGACCTGGACCTGGACCTGGAGGAGTTCGACATCAGCCCGCCGCGTGGTGTACGACGGGAGGCCGTTGAACGCAGCCGCCGGCGCCGTGATGAGGATGCGTACATGGAAGGAGTACGGCGTGAACATCTAGGTTCAGCGTTCATGGAGGAACCACGGCGTAGCCACAGGGATTCCATGGAGGAGATGGACGTGGCGGCCGTGAGAGTGCGTGGGCGAGGCTGATGGGAACCTCGGTCGACCTCGCGGCTGGCATTCATGGTCTCTAAGGCCGCGGATGCCGCCCTGTGGGAAGACTTGAAGGACATCAAGCCCCCCATGTACGATGGCAACCCCCTCAACCTCGACCGCTTCTTGGAGAAGCTGGACAATTCGGGGCTGACCGTCACTGAAGACCTGCCTCCCGCGGATGCGGAGAGATATGTCTTCAGACGGTTCAGATACCGCCTGCCGGAAGTGCTCGGAGAGCTATACTTCGTGGCGACCAAGGATGAGAGAATTAAGACCGTCAAGGAAGCTAAGAAGTGGCTCAATGAGCAGGAGCGGGTGGACGCTCCGCAGGTGGCTGCCAAGCGGTGGAAGTCCATCAAGCTTCAGCATGATGGACGGGAGATTCGCCTACGGGACTGGCGAGACTTCCGAGGGCATTACACCCTCCTCCGCCGCAACGTGGAGGATTGGAACGAGGGTGACGAGCAGGCTCGCCTGCTCTCCATGCTGCCGGAAGCATGGATCAAGAGGGTCACCAAGGAGGAATCCAAGCGGGCCAAGTCCAACCACATGGTCAAGATGATGCTCCCCAAAGAGTATCATACGAACGTGGTGGCTTGGACGAGGAAGAACGCGGCCCGGGATGTCAAACGTCACTCCCTGCGGAACGCCCTCCTCATCACCGTCTCGGGCGATCGGGAGAAGACCGCGATGTGGCGCCTTGACGAGTGTGAGTTGAGCGGCCAGACCATCCGTCTGCAGGCCATCCCGGCGCGGATGAGCTGCGACGAGATCCTGGAGTGGGTTGGAGAGGAGGTGCTCAAGGAGTACCGGAACCTCCATCACACCCGCGGGTTGAGGCCCGGCGACCGCGACGTCAACTACGTTGGCGAGGGACCTGGCGGGGAAGCCGCCATGGACTCAGCGGGAGCCGGCGGCGATGAGACTCTCGTAGAGGATGACGACGACGATGAGCCCGCCGAAGTGGCCGTTTGTGCCTTCGTGGCCAAAAACCTGAGCGCGGGGAGCAAACCGGGAAACTGGAAGCCCCTGCAGCAGGGTTGGAGGAAGCAGGAGAAGAGGGACCCTCGCCGCATTGGCGACCCTCCGCTGTCCTTTGGGGAGTTCATACGAGCTCACCCGCAGGGCTGTTTCGTGTGTTATGGGAGGAAGAAAGGCTTCAACCATGACCACCGAACATGCCCCACCCACAAGGCCGACACGGAGGCTTACAAGAAGGCGCACGGGTTGAAGAAGCGTGCGCCCGCGGGTATCCGGGAAGCCAAAGTGGAGGTCGACAAGGACGAGCTGGCCAAGCTGATGTCGTCGGTGGGGACCGAGTTGGCCAAGGAGATCCAGGAGATCAAGCGGAACTGGGTCCCCAGGTCGGACAACAAGAACAAGGAGAACAACCAGAATGACCAGAACGAGGACAAGGACAAGAAGGGTAAGAAAGGTGGAAGGAAGAAGGGCGTCAACGAGGTTGATGCGGAGGAGAACACCCCTGCTTCCACAACCGACGCCCCCTAGCGGAGCCCCTGCAGCCAAGGGCCCCAGCTAGGGCGGTCGCAGGATGGTGACGTGGGAAGCGCCGAACCATCCCAGTCGGGAGTCGATAAGCACAAGGGGACTGCCGCGGGCGGAAGGCCCGGTCCGGCACCCAGTCGCGGAGGCGGGGTGAGGGCAAGTGAAGGCACGAACCCTTGCACCCGTCCGTCCTTCGCGACCAAGAATGTGTTTGATGTACTTCAAGATCTATCCGAGAGTATCGGAGGATCACCCGGACCGCAGCTGGATGCTGCAGATGGGCAGCCTGAGCCCATTGTCCACGACCTGCACCAGTCGCTTGTTGAGCTTCTGGAACGGCCGGAGATCCTGAGTTTGCACGCCGTGCGCCGTGTCGGTCGCGAGCGGCAGTTGCATCTTAAGGTCCGTGCCTTATGCGGGGAAGTAGAAAAGGTTTTCGACGTGTTGGTCGACACGGGAGCTCAAGTCAGCTTGGTCAAGGCTGGCCTACTTCCACCAGAGTGTCTGACCGACAGTCGGAAACCTGTCAGGCTGAAGGTGGCGAACGGCCAGTACATGGTGGGAGGCACGAAGGAAGCGGCCATTGGGCTGCAGTTCGTGAACCATCGTGAACTGAGCCGCCCAGACCTCGGCAAGGAAATCCTCCTGCACGGTCGCTTCTACGAGGCCGAGATGGACTGGGACATGATCGTCGGGTACGACTTCATGATGGACACGGACTCCGGCGTCCTCCCGGCCCAGGCCTCCATGACCCTGTACCAGGACGACGAGCTCTCGTGGCTTTCGTCACCTGAGCACCATGTGGAATGCCAATGGATCCACCCGGAACGCAATCAGCTCGAAGTGGCCGCGCTGGACACTGAGCCAACTGGTCCTGCAAACCAGGAGTACGGCGTAAGGCCGGAAGTGGCGAGCCGAGTTGTCGCGGACTTGGGAGCTTCGGATCTGGCCCCGGATGCGTTCTCTTCAGGAACCTCCGCCCATCTTCGGGTGTGTGAGAAGTACTGGAGCGCCCAGGACTCCGCGTGGAAGAAGCACTGGGGTCCGCATGAGGGATAGATGTGGATCCATTGCCCCCGTTGGGACATTCCGAGAGCGATAGCGAAGATTCGCAAGGACCGCTCCAAGGCAGTGCTGGTTGTTCCCATGGGATGCACCGAGGAGGAAAGTACCCGACATTGGGTAGCCTCATTGACCAACATGACCTTAAACAAGGTCGTCCTACCGGCTGGAGAGAGTGTCTATCAGGACGCTAAGGGACAGCCCATGCCACCCCAGAGATGGCCAACGGAATTCCACTATGTGGATGGGGGCCTTGATCAGGCGGACACTCCGGACTTCGTGTGTGTCAACCGCATCGTAGCGGAGCCTTGGAGGCAATGCTTTGCGGTTCCCCCTGTTGACATCGGAGAATCGGAAGATCACCTCACTGAAGAGGAGTTGGATCTGGTTCAGGGGTACATGGATCAGCCCTTTCACGACTGGGGAAACCAGCGTGAGGGCAAAGGCCAGGACAAAGCCTGGTGGGAAGTGGACTCGATCGTCTCTGGTTCCTACGATGGAGATACCTTCGTAAGGAGGGTACTGGACCACTTGTCCAGCCAGGACGAGCCAATCGGGGGTAACCCACCCACCTACGGCGATCTCCTCCGAGGCAAGACCAGAGATGGCCCTTTGGGCCACCTGGGAATACCGCCTGAGCCGAAGACGAGCGGAGTAGCTACCCCTCAAGTAAGCTCCGTGGTTCAAGTGCCCGGAAAAGCCAAGGCTGAGTCCGACGATTGCCCCAAGATTCAGGCATTGAGGGCCAGGCTGAAGCAGAAGTATGGGGATACCTTCTTCAGCGGAAAGCCTGTGTTTCCCCCACCGGTGCGTGGACCGTATGGCGAGGCCAAGATACAACTGAAGCCGGACCCCCGTGTGTATCGGCACCAGGAGTTTGCCCTGAGGGGCGAGAGGAAAGAGGCCATGGAGAAGATCCTCCGTGACTTCATCCAGAGAGGCTGGCTCGAGCCGTGCCACTCTGAATGGGCCTCTCCGTGCTTCGTCGTCCCCAAGAAGGTTGCCGGTGAGTGGCGGCTCGTGGTCGACTACCGCGGCCTAAACGCCCAAACGCAGCACGACAGCTATACGCTGCCCCTCATTGAGGACATGCTGCAAAAACAACACCGCCGGAGGATCTTCACGGTGATTGACCTGAAACATGGTTATCATCAGATGCCTCTCGCCGAGGAGTCCCGTGCCTGCACAGCCATGAGCACCCCACTTGGACCTCTCCAGTGGAAGGTGATGCCCATGGGCGTCACCAACGGCAATGCGGCTTTTCAGCGGATGCTGGAGAACCTGCTTGAGCCGGTGCGTGACTGTGCGGACCCCTTCGTGGACGACGTGATCATCGCGTCCGGGGACCCCAGTATGAGCTACGAGGAGCTCCTGGAGGCACACGAGAGGGACGTCACTCGAGTGCTGGACCTTCTGGCTCGGCACAAGCTCACGGGCAGCAGTCACAAGGCCACCATTGCGGTAAGCGAGGTGGTCTTCGCTGGCCACGTAGTTGGGAACGGGCAGCGAAAGCCCATACCTGGCAAGGTGGCTGCGATTGAGCACTGGGAAAAGCACAAGACGGTCCCTGAGCTACGGGCGTATCTGGGGTTCTGCAACTACTACTCGGGGTATATCAAGATGTATGCCGAGTATGCAGCCCCCATGACGACCATGCTCAAGGGCAACCGAGAGGAGACCAAAAAGGGGTCCAAGAAGGCTCTGGTCTGGACAGCTGAGTCCGACCGTGCCTTTGAGGGGATGAAGCAGGCGCTGCTATCCGCAGTGGCCGTCTGGAGCCGAGTCCTGGCGGAAGGCCAGAGACGGACGTGGACGCCCCGTGAAAAGGAAGCGTATGCCATCGTCATGGCTCTCAGGAAATGGGCTGGGTACATAGCACCGACCATCAGAGTCTGCAGTCGTGGCACAAGGAGCACGTGGACACCCCCTCAGGTCCCGCCTCCAGACGGGCAAGATGGCATGAGACCTTGGCCAAGTTCGACCTCACGGTTGTGTATATTCCTGGAAAGGATAACACCGTGGCGGACTGTCTCAGTAGGTGGGCCTAACCCGCCAGCAAGGGCATGACGGATATCTCTGCCCATGGCGATGAGGCTGAGACCGCTGAGGCGAAGAAGATCATTGAGATGGAGCGCCTGATGGAGGAGGAGGGTGTTAAATGCTTCGTCATCATGGCTGCGGATGCCCCCCTCGGAACGAGGATGGGCAGAGCGGTCAGAGTACTTGCCCCTGACGAGGCAGCCGAGTCCGACAAGCACCTCTTCCCTGAGTTTTGCCTCCAGGACGACTGGACCGACGACTACGCCAAGTCTGAGGCCTTTGCGGCCGAGTATAGGGCTGTGACCGACCCTGACGACGGGCAGAAGTGGCCAAAGGGGCTGACCGAGGAAGATGGCAAGCTCTACCGGAATGGTAAGCTGCTAGTACCGGAGTCCCGGGTGCTCGAGCTTTGTGAAGCTTGGCACCACCACATGCTGCACCCAGGGGTCAAGAAGCAAGCCCTTGACATGCAGCGTCGGTTCGAGATCGACCATATCGTTCTCTGCACCGCCATCAAGAAGGTCAGGAAGGGTTGCTCGGTCTGCCAGGCCTGCAATCCCGATAACCGGAACGTCAAGGGGGAAGCCCAATGGACCCCGGTTCCTGACCAGCCCATGGAGAGCGTGGCCATGGACGTCTTCTCCATGCCCGAAGTGCACATCGGCAAGGAGACCTTTGACTGTGTGGTTCTCTGTGTGGACCGCCACAGCGGCTACGTTGTAGCTGTTCCAACACGCAAAAAGGGGTTGCTTGCCAAGGAAGTGGCAGTCATGATGATTCGTCATTGGCTGACTGTCTTTGACATCCCCCGCACCATTTGCAGTGACCGAGGGCCCCAGTTTACTGGTGGCTGGTTCAAGGCTATGTGTTCCCTCATGGGAATACGTCACGCCAGGAGCGTCGCCTATCTCAGCCGGTCTAACGGCCGTGCTGAAGTGGCTGGACGGCAGCTGTTCGAGAAGCTGCGCAAGATCCACATCACCAATCCACGTCGGAACTGGTTTGAGGAGATGTGGCCTGCTCTGAAGGCCCATCATGACACCCCCACTCCGGGCGGTTTGTCCCCTCACCAGATTCTGTTCGGCAGGGACCCCCTGGGTAGGGGACTTCCCTTGTCTGGTGATGGCATGGCTATGGATGCCAAGGAATTCTTCGCGCGGCAAGAGCAAACGGCGCAGGACATCCGCCAGCAGCTTGAGAAGGAGCATGCTGTGCGTCAGAAGTCCGCCCCGAGCTCGACAGCGCAGAAGTTCAGGGTGGGAGACCCGGTGTGGGTGATCAGACCCCGCCCCATGGGCACCCACCGCACCAAGACCTGGTTCACGCCCGGCGAGGTGGTCCGCAGGATTGGTGAGGACACCTACCGCATCGAGGTGGGTCACGGACAGTTCCGGGAACGCCACGAAAGTCAACTCCGTGTGCAGGAACCCGACCTCCGTGGCCAACATGTGTCCCTGAACTATGCCGCACATGAGGCTGATTCGGACGACGACTATGCTGAGCAGGACGAATATACTGTCGAGAAGATCCTGGCTCAACGTGAGAAGGCCTCGGCACCCGGAGGCCTGGAGTTCAAGGTTCGTTGGCGAGGCTATGGGCCGTCCCACGACACCTGGGAACCCGTCTCCTCGTTCGTGCCTCGGGTCAATACTCCCTTCATGGAGTACATCCGCAAGCACAAGACCAAGATCCATGTCTCGGACTTGGCAGCACTCACCCGGGCGATTGCAGCCAGGGGTGCCTGATCAGCGCCCCGAGCTCTCCCTCGATGTGTTTTCAGCGCTTGTGAGGTCGACGGGTCGTCCCTTACTTGCTTGCTCTCTTCCATCTTTCGGTGACCTGCCATCAGAGTGGCCATATACCCCCCCTGCTGAATCCAGAGGAGGATGGCCCCTCTCTTCTTCTATTCGTCACTCCCCCCCTGCTGAACCCTTGGGAAACCAGGTAGCGCGACTGACCTTCATATTTCTGAGCTCTTGGGGCCTTGAAGCCCATACGACGTTGCGCAACGGATGCCGCTGTCATCGGCATTGTGATTTTTTGGTGTGTGGTCTGGTTCCATGACACTTGCGGAATCCAAACCAGTCGACGTGTGTCTCGAGACTATATATGGCCTGAACTCAGGCGTTATCCTGTCCACCCTCCTGCATTTGCCTTATCCTGACCGTGGCGTGGTTTGGCACTCTGTCCAGAGTGTGTTTACACGCCTGTTTACCTGATTATTGCTTACTGTCTCTGTTCCCCAGGATATGTGCATCTGTACGTTCAGTGTTGTCAGTCAGTTGACTGGTTTTCCCCCTGATGGGGTGCGAATCGAATACGAGGGCGCCTTGAGTCGCCGTGTACATGCTTCTACTTAGGGTCCAGCCTGGACCAGTACCTAAGTACAGATTCTACTGTTTGAGTGCCCGTGATGCCCTATTCGCTGTGATGTGGAGATCCTGATGGCGCCAGGCGGGAAGCCCAGTTGCCTGACTACACTCCCAGCGGTCCGCCACTGTCAGTCCCAGTGTGAGCCTACCGACTCGCAGACGCACTTGCAGTCGGATGGCGGCCTCCGGTGCTCCTGACCTCGGTCAGTCTGCCTGGGAAACTGGTGGTTTGAGGAGTCGACGCCTCCGCCCACACTGCATAAGGACTCCCTCATGTATGGCCTTCGTGGTAATAGGGCGAGGGAAAAGACGGCCTTGATGCCCGATCCCTTAAGGAGGTCTCGTTCGGCTGTACTACTCTGGACTCGCGTCGTATGGATATGGACATGGTGCGCCCTAGGAAGGACCCGTGGGGACTCTCCCCAGTCGGCGGGCCTTGGGAAGCTTGGGGTAGCCTGATGGATCTTTGTGGTCGCTCTCGACCTGTGGGACCACCTCGGTCGTCGTGTGACGCCTATGTTGGCCGTGTGTGCCACTACCACTGTGGTAGTGACCGTAGCAGCCGGCACCCGGTGCGCCTGGTATGGGTTAACGGGTCCTTTGGATGCCGAACAATCGCCGCCAGGACCCGGGACTTGATACTTGATACTATACCTGATGTTACAAGACCCTACAGCACTATACCTGTCTTACTGTGGGTTCGGGCAGCCTAAACCAGAATCGGCCTGAAGTGTGTGTGACACCCCCCCCCTTCAGGAGATGGTCCTGGGTACCCGCTGCCATGCTTGGGTATTATTGAGCCCCCCCCCTGGGCTTGCTCTAAGGAGGGGGGTGAAGCGGTACCCAGAACCCCATGGCTAGAGTAGGGCATACAACCGGTCTCCGGTCCACTAACCCCATGTACGGAAGAGAAGACTGGTCTCCGGTCCACTAACCACGCCCGTTGACGCCCGGTGCAAGCCCGGCGGGAGCGTGTTCCGTGCCGTAAAGCCCCGCATCGGCAACTGATGCACCGCCAGCGGAGAATTATATATCAGAATGTCAGGAATCAACAGGGGTTTATTTTCATATTGTTTCCGTCAATTTTTACGCTTCCGGTCTGATATTCACTGTTTTGACAGCTGGCGGTTAGCTCGCGACTTTAGCGTAACCGCCAGTTTAACTGTTATTAATGGAAATTTTAGCGCTATCCGTTACGAAGGCTCTAAAGTCTTCAGGAATTGCATTGATGCATCCGCAATTTTCACATTCTACACTCGCAACCTCAAACTGAATTTTTCAGGATGTCGAAATCGGCTTTTCGACTTCGACATCCCCGCACTTGATTTGACCTCTTTAGAGTGGACCTACGTCCTTCCCTATGCACGAATCAACTTTCCTTTTGTCTTGCCCTCCATTTGTCTTAGAGATATGGGCACAACAAAGTTGATTCGTGAGGCCACTTGTGAGGGTCATATCTCGTGCCGCTTGCGAGGAATGACAATAAGGAAACGTGGGATGTATTCACAATACTCCCAACGTAATTTAGGAAGCATTATACGCCTTGCGTTTCCACACGTGCGCGCTAGCGTAATGGATCATGGTCAAGAGGGTAGAGATTGCGTTACAACTCTTTGGCCATGATATTGCGTGCGTTAAGATAACTTTCGAGTGTAGCGCGCGAGTGTTGGTGTTGCATAGGAACTCTCCTTGAGTTCCTATGAGCGATTGACACAAAGTAATGCCCTTGGAGGGGCATGACATATCGTGGGGGGAGCTACCTTTTTGGGCAATATGGAGTATGTGCCTTGTGTCGCGTTGCGTGCCCATTTGGCGGGTCCATCGCTCCGAGCCAAACCCACCAATGGACCACATATTGTGCAAGCCCCTTCTCCATACTCTCTACGATCATTTGCAAGCCTAACCTTCGTGAAGGGAAGCTTGTGTGGCGATCCCGAAGCGATGCGTTGGGAGCAAGGTGTGTGTT
Organism: Eutreptiella sp. 'Long Island Sound 2002'; assembly: GCA_964036045.1. NCBI lineage: Eukaryota > Euglenozoa > Euglenophyceae > Eutreptiales > Eutreptiaceae > Eutreptiella > Eutreptiella sp. 'Long Island Sound 2002'. Next base: position 21,319,642 of record OZ038392.1, on the reverse strand, counting down.
TTGCAATTTTCCATAATTTCATGTGCCCAGTTGGGAAGTAGCGCTCGTGACCTTTCAGAGCGGCCCAAGTGGAGCACATATGTGGAATCGAAGGTCAATCTTTCAAGTCATTATGCTTAGAAGGATTAGTTGATTGCACGATCCAAGCCGAAGATATTATAATGTAATTGTGCACCTTTCAAGGCACCTTTGTGTATCTTTGTGCCAATTTTGCCGTTTTTGGCCTGTCATGATGTCAAGTGGCGACCGTGTATCTCAACGTTGCGCTCAATTGACATCATGACCCAAGTATGTCTTGGGGGTACATACTTCAGTGCCCAACATATCATGGTCCTGGCGAATAACTCTTCTTGGGCTTGGCATACCGTGGCCGCCATGTTGGCGATTTGGGACTATCCCAAATCATGGGCTCACTTGGCGACCCTGCCATTCCCGAAACCGGAGGGGTTGGGCGACGCCCAAAAGATATGTTGGACACACATGACCTGAAACCAATCCTATGGCACACTCCGGTCCAAGTCGGGCATGTGCCTCATTTGCCCTAACCATGAGTGTCCGCATTTTTGGCCATTTTGAGCAATTTTCCACTTTTGCTGCCCGCCGTGCACTATGTTCAACCCACCAGTGCACGCCGGACGCATGGACCATATATGACATGGGTGTTATGCATATTGGTCCCCATGGTTCATACACCACGTGGGCGAAGCGGAGCAACCTTCGTTAAGGCGCTAGCCCAAGGTGAGTGTGGGCAATTTTGCCATTTTGGCATTTGTGGACCCAATTGGGATCGTCACACGCCAAGTGGCATGGAGATCGTTGAGAGCCAAACGCATGGGAGTCTTTGTTGGACACCCGGTAGATCGCGTATGGAATGGCGGATCTGATCTGCAAGCCAGCGTGGAGATATACTATTGGGAGCACCCTGAATATTGGCTCATTTCAGGCAGCCAAAATGACCCCCTTTTGGGACCCCAATTTCAACCCCCCGTGTGGTGAATTGGCGGCCCCATATCTCTATGCCCACAGGGAGCCTGGACCCAATTTCAAGTTGTACACTCAGATATAAGTCCTAGGACCTGCCCTCTAACCTGTGAGCCATTGGGCTCGCCCTAACCGGGCGGACCACGCGTGGGAATGACGCCAATTTTGGTGATTTTTGCATCATGACACCACTTGATGAATCCGTGTTGCCCTGATGCTGGGACCTCAGAGGGAACCAGGTTGGGTGAGGGCTCCAGCGAGTTCGTACTCGAGGGGCATAGGGTCAGTTGCCTCGTCCCTACCTGTGGCGGGTCCGGACGAGGGGTCAATTTTGGAGATTTTGGAGCTAATATCAGTTTGGGCTCAAACAGCCCATTTTCAGCTACCAACTCCCGGGTGATAATGGCGGGGCCATATCTCTGGCTCGGAGGGGAGTTGGGACTCGCCATTAAGGGAGCATAGGGAGCCAGTGTCGGTCAACCTTGGAGATCCTTGGTTTCCAGGAACTCGCCTGTGGCTGGGCGTGACACCCCCCCTTCCGGCAGGGTTTCAGGGTCCGGACTGAGCAGGGCATGGGTTGTGTTTGAGCCCCCGCCCCCACCAGCCACTGAGAGGGTCGGGCCTGGGATTGGGATATGAGTTGGGACTGAGTGTCTATTGTTCTGTGATGCCCTTACTCCAGTCCAGTCTCAACCCCATGTGTACATATCCTGATGTGTTGCTGTACATACTTTCGTTCCCTTGTTGCAGAGTGGCAAGGATCCTGAAACGCTTTGTCACATGACACGAGCGTATTGATGCCCTTGTGAGCGTAGTGCTTTGCCTGCCTGCTCACCTGTGCGTGTCACCGCAGCGTCCCGTGGCCGGCCCCCCACGGGAACGCGTCAGGCCTGGCGCTGTACCTTCGGAGCCCTTACATGGGCCAGTGGAAGCGGCTGAGGACTCGCTGGATGGACTCCAGACGGCCTTCGGGGACCTGTTAGTCGAAGAGGTGGTCTCCCAGCCTGTGAAGAGGAAGAGAGAGAGGGAGAAGGATGCTGGAGACGAAGCAGACGAAGGAGAGGAACAAGGGCAAGACCTGACGAATGACCCTACCTTCGAAGGAGCACCAAGCGCTTCTGGCCTCCACGCAGCACCCTCTCCTATAACCACCACACTCCCAATTCCAGACCCAGTCGCTGCAACAACCACTCCCATAACCAACCCGCCTATGGCAGAGGGCACAGGCTTTACTGGCATGCCTCCCTACCCCGCCTATGGTATGGGCCCACCTACCACTGCGCTCCCTGAGGCAACTACTGCCAGTGAGCCGGTTGTTTCCAGCTCTGCGCCGCGATCGTATGCGGCTGAATATCCCCATCCACTACCCGCTACTGGAACCTATGTGGATGTTCCTGGGTATGCACCTGGGTATGCAACCTTGAGTGGGTTGAGGAGAGGACCTGAGTCTCTTGGGGGCAGGAGTAGAGGATCGGGGAGATCCTCCAACAGGTCCCTGACGCGGTCGGAGATCAACGAGGTGCTCCGAGGAGCCACTTCAAAAATCGTGGGCGACCTCACTCAAGAGATCCGAGAGAAACTGGAGCCCCTGATGATACCGCCCCAAGCGTCACCTACCACGGTGGGAATGTCACCCCACCGAGTACAGGCCAACCACCTGGCGGCAGGGTTGACAAACACCCTGGGGAGCGTGAGGAGTCGACCGATGCCGACACCTGCAGCTATACCGAGAAGTCCTTTCGTACCGAGAACGGCCCAGCCGCCCTACAGCCACGTGACGAGAGGACTTCTCGGTATAGCTGCAGGTGTCGGCATCGGTCGACTCCTCAGGCTCCCCAGGGTGTTTGTCAACCCTGCCGCCAGGTGGTTGGCCTGTACTCGGTGGGGTGATATTCCCACCGTGGTAGGTGCCACCAAAACTGGTGATAACACATTTTGACCTATGGAACCAAACACCCAATCAGGATATGGAGTGGACCCCTTAATCCCCTCTCAATGTGAGGTAGATCATCTTTTCCTGAGTTGACTGAGTACTGACATATCCAGGGCAGAGCCTATGAATTTATCTATGTTTTTCCATGAATTCTTAGCTGTCCTAGTGGTATGCACCCTAGGGGGCTGGGCACCTCTTTTTGAGAGGTCCTGGGTTCAATTTCCGGTCAGCCTAGCTAAGTAGGAAGATCCCATGTGACATGGCAGTGACCTCATCGCCACATGCCCTGCCACCTCAGCACATATGGGACCCAAAACAAAGAGTGCACATCTCCTGAGATGGCACGATGGAGATAGAGTGACCATGGGGCAGTTTTCCAACTCTTTTCCAAAACAATTCAGCTATCTTTGTGAATATGCAATCCGATTTGTCCTGAGTTGCAGTTTCTGTGAATATCCTTTCATCTTTCACTGTTTACACTGCAGCCCTTCATGCTTTGATCCTGATTCTCTTCTCCTTGCACACCTCTGGCTTGGGCTATCCTGGACTTACTGTATTTCAGCAAACAAAAGCTTTTCATCACCAAAAACAAGCAGCAGGAAACCGTACACCAGCAGCAAGCAGCAGGAGAGACAAACACACAGTGTTGAAACCACTATTAACTTTTCTTGCAGTCTAGTCCCACCCTGGTTTCCCTCAGTACGGTACACAGCATACGGGACATACAAGGAGAAGACACATCGCTGGCAGGTCCAAAACTGAAAAAGAAGAAGAACACCACTGGAGTCTGCCCCAGAGGGCGACAGATAGGGTAGGCAGAGGTCCAGCCAGACTCACCAGGTCAACTGGAAAATCAGAAAATATGTCTCTGGACTGAAACACCTGAAAAGGCCGGAAAATCTGGCAATCGCAAAGTCAATGCAACTAACTATATCGGCAGACTCAATAACCTACAAGGTGGTACTCAGACAGAATATGGGCTCAGAACTTCTGTCTGTGGGGAAAAGGGAGGAGGCGAACACCAAAAATTGGTGCAGACACCTAACGTTCGACCCCATTTGCAAAAACCTGGTTCGCTACACTCAAATGCAAACGTAGTGTACATCCACCATCTCAGAACCGTCTAGGTACTGTCAAAGAAATTCACAGTTATCCTGGATGTCCAGGAGAAAGGGTTACACAGTGTACATCACAGGGTAAGTGCAGAACACAAGAAACAGAATTAAACAGAAGCAAGAAGGGAATTTATCTACCCCATATCGCGGGGGTGTCGCCTGAGGTATCCCACTCCCTCAGGAGGGCCAACTTCCTCAAGGTTGGATCAAAAAAAGAGTAACAGTATGGAATTCAGGGGCTGCTCCCCAGGGGGAACTCCAAGGATACCCCTAACCCCTAGAAAAATTCAGTTCCATCCAAAAGCACTCAAGAAACCTCAGTCGCAGCCCTGAATCCTGGCTTATCCTTCCTACCATCATCTCTACCTTCAACACCGAGTAAATTCAATCTTCGCTGTTCAGGTCAGCACAGGAAATCAGAACTAAGACAGCACCAAAGACAGTATACAGGGGCGGAATACTACACGACCGTACAGAACCAGCTTATGGATACAAGACTAGCTTATTCCCCCTTGTGGAGCTCTTCACATTGCGGGTAAAGGAATATTTTCTCCCGCCGGTCGCGGTCGGATCCGTACTCAGTTAACCCCTGACCTCCTGATCTCCTCTCCAGTAAAAAAGAAAACAAGCCTACCAACGAACAGCAGGGCTCCAAGTACCCTCAACAGGAAGAGTAAGGGGGCTGCCCCATGGGGTCAAACCTGCTGTAGGCATCTGGCACACAGCACACAGTCAATACATGTTAATCCCAAAGACGAATGGACTACCTGAGGTAAGTCCGTTACCATACACCCTACAGCAGGCGGATCACACTGCGGGCGTCAATGTAAAGTAACAGGACAACACAGCTCTGGTGAAGTAAGTACCTCAGCCTACGTGCAAAGAAAAACACACCTGAAGCTGTACACCGCTACAACTCATCTCCAGATAACAAAGGGTTTACGGACGGCAAACTCACGGGGGAGGTTCCATGCGGCAAACTTGCTGTGGGGTTTACTAACGCTTACCCAACATCCAGGGGATACTCGCCAAGGCGGTTTCTATGACTTTTTCCCCCTCCCCGGGATTGCTGCGCCAAAGCATGGCGGGCAAGCTCGACTCTCCTCTCCAGAATCCGCTAGCTCTCTTTCTGCCTGCAGAAGTAATACCTGCATATTGCAACAGGTAACATCGCCCAGAGGTCAACGTGACTTGGGCGGTGTGTAAGGGACGCACCAGGGAGAGGACTTGGGTCGTGCTTGCTCCAGAGGCCTGGGGTCATCACTTGGGTTTAACAACACGGATCCTGCTCATCAGGTCAGAGCTGGCAGCAGGTCCGGTTCATTCTGACGTAGGGGAACTCAGTGGTGCACGCCTTGGCTGCAACATGGAACCCCATAATACATTGGCAGAGCGAGTCATGCACCATCTCAGTCATTGATGGCTTTGATGACATTGTCATGCACGAACGAGTCAGAAAGGGGGGTGTCAAAAACCATCTCATTTATTGATGGTTGTCATGACCCCTTGTAGGACTAAGGTAACCACAGGTATCATTTAACTTGGAAACGCGTCCTGTAAAGTATCGGCCAACAAACGAAACAGGTCCCTTCTCCACTGCGGGTTTCCGGGTCTACCTGGTAATGTTAAAGAAAGGGGGCAAAGTCAAAGTCATGTTCACTGCCATTCACTGGCAGAGAAAGATTTGAACCAACAAGAATAAATCAGGAAGACAGCTCAAGTATGATGGCAGCAATAAAGAAACAACGGGCGTACAGGACTAAAAAAACTCAAGAACGAAAAATCATCGAGAGACACCTAAGGTGACCTCTTGGGTAAGGAACAGAACATGTAAACTTAGATGACAAATCACCAGGCCAATTAGGGACTGGGGTTACATGCAAATTGGGGAAGGGTGGTAACCCCTTCAACGCTTGCCAGGGGTTGCCTTACCCCGAGCAGGTACATGGTGGAGGCCCTAGGCCAACAGCGGACAACTTGGCCGTTCACGGAAACCCCGCAGCAGTGATCTATGACAACCTCACATTACCTGAGCATAAGCCAGGGCTGGGCTCAGGTTCTGGTCCTTGACGCGTTTGGCAAAATGAACTAACCGTCCCCGACCAGAATCAGGCAAGGACAGGAGACTGGCATCAGGAAGCGGTAGAAGCAAACGACCGAGCAAAACAGTAAATAACACAACAGGAACAAGGTATTACCCAGAGGTACATAGTACTGCAGGCCAGGGCGCTCTGGTTACCGTAAGCTGGGGTTTACAGGGGCAACTGTGAACCAGCTCCCATTCCTTCCTTGCCAGCCTAGGGTACATCTCGAGAGAGCCACTAAAACCATCCAACTACAGCTCAGTCCACACCTTACAAGGTGCACAGTGAGTGATAATGAGTCACTCAACAAACTCAGCACACGTCCCCCAGTGGGGAATCAATACAGACCCACACCGAGCAACGCTCCAAAAACTGGGGTATCAATACGGGGTGCTTGGCGAAGGGTAACTCATTGGGTTGTACGGGTCATAAAGAAAGAGTACCCGCTATCAGGGTTTAACAAGCCCAAAAACACAAATTCATCAGAACAATCAGAGTTCAGAAATAAAAGAGACCTCTGAAAGGGTGCTTCCCCCGTCACGCTTACATCTGTATCACCACAGCTCCCTTCGCCCGCACAAAATCTGACACTATCCACCTCAGTGGTAGTTCAACACACAAAGCCTAAATTAGTTCTGCATGCCCCCCCACTGGGGAGAACAAAAATCTGGTCTGTAGGGTGTACGGGGTACTCAGCGCAAAGCGAGAGGCGCGTGTAGACTCTACCCTCGCCCTCAAGGACACATACGGGTAAGTACACCTCGGACCCGGACTCAAAGGAAACTGGACAGTAATCCCAGCACATGAAGACCTCACAACAAAACCACGTTGCCTAGTCACAGCACTGAGTATTCCCTGCCTGCTCCAACTCCAGTGCTCCTTACTGATATCCCAGCTTCCCTTAATCACTGTAGGTCATCCAGGGCTGTCAATACAGTCATCCAGGGCTGTCAATACAGGCCTTAGCGTTGGGTACCCAGAAGAGAAGCGGTTGGTACTCAGGCGCAGCAACCAAGCTTCTCTGACGGCAGAAGCTGGCGGCACAAATAGTCCCTTGAACATACCACAGTCCTGAACCATAGCACACTCTACAGAATCAACAGTACCAGGCCAGCCCACCTCAGTACTATACAGTCAATGAAAAACGCAGCGACGCAATACCGTACAGTGCAGCCTGGTACGGTACTGTACCTAAACAACCACGGCTCTTCCGTTTCGCGGGTATCGCGCGCTGAGTGTGATCTGCGGCCCGTTTGAATCTGGGGTAGGGTCGTCGACCTGACGATGGCACTGATGGTGGTTGTTGAGGCGGGTGACGCGGTCCACTCTCTCTACAGGGCTGGGACGATGACGCCCGATGATGGTTGTTGGGACAGATGACGCGGTCCACTCTCTCTACAGGGCTGGGACCAAGACGCCCGATGGTGGTGAGGTGGAGGCTGGCCGGTTCTAAGGACGGTGCCATACAGAAATCTTACTAGGCACGCAAAGAGCTGGCCGGTTCTAAGGACGGTGCCTCTCTGAGAAACAGGCGAAAGGGGGCGCTGAGGAAGGCACAAGGGGAATAGACAGGTAGGGTTAAGACTATGCTGGATTTCAGGATAGCGCCTGCTAGCGCAGACTGCAACTTAACGACGCTATACCAGTCTGACAAACAAAAGAAACAGTCAACGACCCGGACCAAGACAAACGTAACATTTGTGCCACAGACAAGAAAAGCCCATTCACTGCAGACAATCTGACACGGAACAACGAACAATAAACAGACGTCAAAGACGGACAGAGATCGGATCAACCAGACTAAGGTTAGCATATGCACTTTTGCTATTTTATCGGCGCCCAAGTGAAGCGCCCAGGCCAGCGTTGTGTGTAAGGGGGGGGTCTTGTCACTGTGCAGAGAAAATGAATGCAGATGCAAGGCAAAATTTCTGATCCCCCCCACCCCTTTGCTTGGTGTTTTCTATCCTACGGGAAAGGAAACTCCCTTTCACAGGCAAACCGAATTTGGCCGCCTTGAAATGGGGGAACAAAGTGTCCCCAAAATGCTTCTAGCCAGAAAATAGGCATACTTCGCCGGGTATGTTTCCCATTCGCATGTGTGTACACCACTCCTGCAGGTTCTCACACACACACTCACACCAGACTGAGGACGGACAACAACAAATGGATCTACCCTACAGAAGCTCCAACTGTCCCCTTTCCTCGACATATAACCCACTGCACTGATCGCTGAAGCAAGAACCTTCGGCGGCAGTGAGGGCCTGGACACGGGTAATGCAGAAGTCAGCAGCAAAGCCTTATTCGTTTCCCTCAGGTGCTGCCAACCATACAATCCTGTCGGGATCCGCTAGCCAGCCCTCTCAGCGGGCCATGACGAAAGCGCTGTGTTGAGCTTCGGCCAAAGAGTCGCGTGAATTGGGGGCACCCAGTGCTTGGGTCCTGTAAGTGTGTTTCAAAACAACACCCGGTGTGGAAACACTGCGACAGTATGATCCTCCTTTTGAAGGAGCCAGCTCGCAGAGGGTAATGCGGCACTGATACCGTTTCTCCCATGCACTACGGAAATCCTGCTCGCCCCTCAAAGCGATCAGACTGAGGAACATTTGAACACCAAATAGCAAAATGAAAATGGGCTTCGCTTGCAGTAAGACGGCTTCCGGGAAGACGACATCTTTCTTGCCCCAGAAACGACCCACTTTTGCGCGGCGTCAACCCGCCCTTAATTTACTGCGCTCAGGTCTGCCAGACAGCCAATTTGTAAGCGCTCAGGTCTTTGCCAGACAACCAATTTGCAAGCGCTCCGGTCTCTGCACAGGCAGCCAAATTACAAGCGCTCAAGTTTCTGTCAGACAGCCAAATTGCAAGCGGTCAGGCCTCTGCCAGACAGCCAATTCGTCATGGTCGCACAGAGGGCCACCTACTGCTCTCAGATCTGTGTCAGGCAGCCTTCACGGCCGTCGGCGTACACATCAACCAGAATGCACCATCCACTCTGGACGTGCACGTGCATTCTGGCCACCACCACAGCAGGCGTTGCAACAAACATAGTGGTCTCCTACAGTACACACACAGGACACGCCTAGGACACACACAGTACACTAAGTGTGATTCCTACATTCAGCATAGCAACAATCGGCAAATCAAATCTCAACTCCAAATTACGCGGTCTACAACCACAACATTTGTAACCCTAGAGTTTTCTGTTCCCAGCAAAAACAGGTGCGGCCTCTGGCAATGAAAGTACCTTGCTAGCCGGAAGTCACCTTCGCACCAGCTCACTTCAGGGCTTGTGCTTTACCGACTGGTTCTCACACATTGAGGGCGGAAAACTCGGATTCCAAGCCATACCTTCAACCCAGATGCTGGACCAGAGGAGAGCGCAACAGTCGGTGTTGTATCACCTCAATCAAGTGTAAGACACCGAGAGTAATGGTGGCAAGAAGGGGACAGAGCGCTCTGTAAACCCTAGGTGCCGGACATATACTTGATTTCCCCTCGTCTCTCTGGGGAGAGTGGTATACACTCCTACACACCGGCTGATCCCGACCTGCTTATGACTCATACAGACCGTTGGACACTACAGGGTAAGTAAATGAGCATGTACATGTATGCGTCGCCTTGCACTCCATGGTGCAGGTAACTGCGCGCGTACGGAACTCCAATTGGGTATGTGCGTGCAAATGGAGTATGCCTGTACTTGCCTGGTGTACGTATAGGCGTATCACTACTCTCTAGACCCTACATCTTGGCACTCACCAACTGCGCAAGGCACAAAGGACGTAGGCCCAAGACATCAACCCATACCACCGTCCACCAACCTTTTCTGGGACTACGTGAGCCACAATATGCCGCGTAAGCTGCAAGCTGCACAACGGATGGACTCGGTCATTACTGGCGCCGAGCCACCTCAATCCTTTGTAGGAAATATCTATGCGCCTGCACGCCTCTCGACTAAAAGACAGGTAGTGAATCTCGCTAACACAGTATCCTGGATTGCTTGGAAGGGGGAGCACAGCAAGCATGTTGACACCTGCCCATCCATACAAGAGGCACAGGAGAGCATCTCTATAAAGAAACTGCTATCTATCCGCTATACCTTTGGAAATGCAATTAAACACTTGAGCTCTCCACTTCCATGTCCCAGTCAACAGGTGCCTACTTACTGACATGTTGGTTCTCGTGTACAACCGATGCCAAACCAACGCTTGGGTCTCCTCGTGACACATCTAGTTGTAGGGAAACTACAGCGGGATTCACACACCGAGGCACACGCTCGTTTAGGAGCCATGGCACATGCAAGGTCAAACTGACTACCCCAAAAACGCAAACCGCAAAACGCAAAAACTCAAGTCCTTGAACGGCCTGCCCCACGGCCATCGACCGAGGTACGCTCCCATTCTTTGCTTAGCGCACTTCTATCAGGGTGCAAACAGCTTGACGATTGAGGACAGGTTAAAGACAAGATTAGCGTAACAATGGCTTGGCAACCGAACGACGTTGCGGAGAGAAAGGACCAAACAAAACGAAAACTAACAAACGACTAGACATTGACTTCACAAACACAAAGAACAAGAAAATGAATTTCTTAGCCACCGGTGGCTCTTAATCCCCATCTCCCGACCTCCCAAAACACCAGAGAAGGAAGAAAGGTAAAACGTGAGAAAGATAACCTTTACCCGGGGTGACGATCACAAGAATCGCAAATTCCCTGATTAAAGGAAAGAGAGGTATGAGGGAGAAGTACTCATTATGTACAATTTGCTCTCACCTGGAAAACCCCAAAGGCCCTTAGGCCACATGGCCGGAGGAGGAGCCATGCCCAGCAGCAAGGCAAGGCGCATGGCTCGATTGAGAGGAGGATGAATCTTTCACACTCGTAGTCGTACTTCAAGATGCCCTCGACCATGTCGCCACCCATAACCATGGACAGCCTTCCTTCGACGGCGGAGGAGGCATGAGTGCCCTTGAAGTCAAAGGACACGAAGAGCTCCTCAATGTAGGCCAAGACGTTGATCAAGGGGCCCTCAACAGAGGTCTTCAACGCGGCGTTGATTGTGTCCTTGTGGGCCTTCCTAGTGATCCTCACAACGAAGTCGAAACTCTTTGGGAACACATAGGATTTTATGATGTCCAAAAATCCCAAAACCTGCAGCGTAAAAAAAAACACCCTTTTAAGTAGTTAGCATGCTGTGAATTGTGTTTGGTTGATCCATGTGTCGAAACAACATGCTTTTTTGCATCTCAAACGCTCAAAATAGGGGGGGGGCGGGTCTTCAACTGCTTGTCTGTGGCCAAAAAACTCAGTTTTTGACAAAAAAACAGCCATTTTTTCCATGAAAAATGCCAAAATGTGGTGCCTACACATGCTGCAAATTGTGTTTTTGTGATCTGTGTGCCCCTACAACCTGCTTGTTCGCATCCGGCACCCTCAAAATAGGAAGAGGGGGGTCTTCAACTGTTTTTCTGAAGCCGAAAAACTCAATTTTTTACCACAAAAACGGCCATTTTTGGCCGGTTTTTCATGAAAAATCGCAAAATTTGGTGCATACGCATGCTGCAAATTGTGTTTTCGTGATCTCTATGCCTCACCATCCTGCTTTTTCGCATCCAGCACCCTCAAAATAGGGGGGGTCTTCAACTGCTTGTCTGAAGCCGAAAAACTCAATTTTTGACCAAAAAACAGCCTTTTTTGGCCGGTTTTTCATGAAAAATGGCAAATTATGGTGCATGCGCATGCTGCAAATTGTGTTTTCGTGATCTATATGCCTCCACAACCTGTTTTCTTTGCATCCAGCACCCTCAAAATAGGAGGGGGGGTCTTCAACTGCTTGTCCGAGGCGAACAAAACTCAATTTTTGACCACAAAACTATATAGGCACAACGAAGGTGATACCGTTCACTTGCCCTTCAACGGAGGCACCCTCAGGGCAGCGATCTTCGTGACCCCAAAGAGGATGTGCACGATGTTCATGACACCCGCACGGGCACGGCGTAAGTGAGAGTGACGGCCGTGCAAGTTCATGTCGTCTCCAAGGTAGGAGTAAATGGTTGTCTTGGTGCCGTAGGCGATGCCGGATCTCTCCACATCGAAGACTTCGTTGTCGGTAAGGGTAATCGGGAACAAGACCGCACAAAGGCAAACAAAACAAGCAAGGACACAACGGAACGAAAATGTACGGGATAGTATTTTTGAAAAATTTTTAACTCTCTAGGGGCAACCAAGACACAAGCAAACAAAACCCCTTGGGGCTTGGGGACCCCGGGGCAAGTCACCAAGGTGCCCGGGTGACTCTCCGGTACTGGGCAACTCTTGGCTATGAAAAGGAAGTCGTGGGGCAAACTTGATTTTACGAGCGCCCAAGCGGAGGCGCGGCCTTGTATTTCTAAAGCGCCCACGCGGAGGCGCGGCTTTGCAGTTCTAAAGCGCCCAAGCGGAGGCGCAGTTTTGCATTTCTAAAGTGCCCAAGTGGAGGCGCGCTTTGCATTTCTAAAGCGCCCAAGTGGAGGCGCACTTTGCATTTCTCAAGCACCGAATTCGAGGCGCATCTTTGCATTCCTAAGGCGCCCAAGCGGGGGCGCGGCCTTGCATTTTTTAGGCGCCCAAGCGGAGGCGCGGGCGTTGACGAAGAAGTACGAGACAAAGGCAGGTTACACAAACTCACAAGGCAGCAAAAAGATCCCTTGCTCAAAAAGAGAGCATTTCCGGAGTCGGCGCAGGAAAGTCCTAAAATTTGTTGGCTTGCCACAAAATTAGGCAAGCCTCTGCTACCACAAAGAAAAAGAGAACTACTCGACTCCGTAGTAAGTTATGACTTGGTTTAGAATATCCCCAAAATGCTTATATTTCAACTACTCAATGGTTAGCAAAACCTATAAAACATGATTTAGAAAATAGGCTCACAAAACTACAAAATTTTTGGGAGGGGTGCAACACGAGCAAAAAATTATCTAATCATCTCATGTGATTGTTGTCCATAGTTATTTTCAATGCAAACATGTTCCTAGGGTCATATTCCCCAAAACAGCCAAACAAAGCATACGCAACTACACACAAGTAGAAAGATGTCCTTGATTTATGCCCTAGATATTTTTGATGTAATCCTGCAGGTTTTGTAGTTGAAAACCCAAACCAAAGCAGCAAGTAGAGCAGGAACAGGATGTGGATCGAATCAATGATTGGTTTTGGAATCCAGTGTAACACAGAAGGGCTGCAGATAGACAAGGCAGGTTTATACACAAAGATTCAATCACAAATCGATAATACAAAAGATTTTATATGAAAATTGGTCTGACTCTTGCCTCAGAAATAGCATTAGGCACTTCATGTGCACTCCTTTGGGTGAAATGGTGCAGGTTAGGAATGTGGGGCATAGATGTCAGGACCACACAGAAAATGACTTGGCCAAGCAACTGAATTCAGAAACAGTTACAAAGTAGGACCACAATAAGTGGTAGAAACAATTGAGTATAGGGGTCTTGGGGTGGGAGACCACTAGGCTTAACCTCCAAGGCCTAAAGCATGAAATGCCTATTTTATTTCGGTATATCCTCCATAAAGGAAGGTACCTCCGCTCAGTTGAGTGGTAGGGGTGAACTTCATGGGGGCTAGGGTCACAACCCTAGTTACTTTGAGAAAGTGTACTTTAGGCAACTAAAGAGAGATAAAAACACTTAAGTTTGTCTTAGCATCAACAAAAGGGTTTTAAGGGGGGCTTGGCCTGGATCAAGCCCTCCAAGAAAGACATGGCAGTCACTTTTTCTTACTCCCCCCTGGAGTACTAGTTAGCTAAGCTAGTAGGACCAAGGAAAAAGGCTCAAATATTCCCAAAATTACCTCAGAAAATGCATTAAACTTACCAAAAAAATCCTCGTCACTTCATAGAAGCCTATCACACTGTAGGTACCCTTGAAAAACAGTGTAATGTACCGTGAATGATGTCGCTTCGATGGGGCATTCCTCAAAAGTCGCCGGCGTGCGACGAAAACGTTTGGAAAAAGTTTGGGGGTAGTGGGGTTTGAACCTAGGACTCCCTCCCTAGAGCACATATGCTTGCCCACTGGGGCACAGTCGAACGCTCTGATGCGGACGGCTTTCGCTGTATAAACAGCGTTTTAGTAAACGTCCTGACCAAGGACCAGAGCGGTGCAAAACTCCCAATGGAGGACCCAAATCTCCAGGAGCTGGAAAAAAATAGAAAATGTAACCAACAGGGAGTGATTCCTGCGGTTTAGCGGAGGGGGGTGCTATTTAGCAAGTGAAATCGTTAAAAATCGACGAAACCACGCGGGAAATTCTCATTTTTACACATAACTCAAAGGCGCAGACAAGCGCAAAGGAAGCGGACTCCAGGAAGAGGGGTGCGCAAGCGTATACAGCTTTTGAAAAAGAAGGTATGAGCCGTATTTTTTAAGGTTTCAAAGGAAATTTTTGCACAGTTGCATTAAAATTTTTATAAACTTCAGAGAAAAGTATTCAAATTCAACCCACACCACAGAGCAGGTCAACAACCCGCCTCTCAGGTATGTCAGTGTCATATCACACTCACGCATTGCGTTCGTGTTGGTTGTTTCGTCAAAACGTTAGGGTTGTCAACGCTGTGTTCGTTGGGGGGTCGGGTGTTCCTCACTCGTGCTCTGCACAGGTCAAAACAGGAATGTAAGGTATACGATGCGAATGGAGCGCGCAGCGCGCACGTAGGGTTAGAATATGCGCTGTGCTCGCGATGCATGTGCCTAATCGAGGCATTCACACGCTGTGACGCTTTACCTGTACCCCAAATTCACCCTTGTTTTCTTCTTCACAGGTAAGTAAAGAAGGCGTTTGTTCGTGTGTGGCCGTGGCGTCGAAGTAGGGTTGCTTAAAACGCTTAGGCTTGTTTTGTGTTCGCTTCATCCGGCATTCACACGATGCATGGTGAGTAAGGTAGGTCAGCCCAGGAGGAGCTCACCTCCTGGTAGAGTCGTTGTGGTTATGGTTCAGCCTCCCTTCCCTGCGTGCACATGATGCATTAAACGGTAGGCCACGCGAATTGCCCACGGTAAACCTTGTTTAGGTTACCCAGGGGCTCCTCGGTACGTTCTTTAAGAGAACCTGAGGAGTCTCTTAACGCTTGCTTGCTTGACAGGGGAGCTGATCCTTCAGCGTGTTTGTGGACAGTGTATTATAGGTCACACTGAGAAGCGTATAATACGTGGAGTGTGGCTTGGTTCCTCCGCCGCAAACACGCTTTCATTTGCCTCTGTTGTTCAGGTGGGAGAGGTTCAGGGTGATTGGTGCACGCAGCAGCTGCCTTCGGCGGCTATCCATTTTTCTGCCCCAGCAAAACAGGGGCGCTGATCACAAATCAAATGACTGTGCCTCAGCCAGAACTGGCGAGGGCAGTTTGACTTCAGCGACAACTGCGCTGTGCATGCAACGAGAGCACCCTTTCATTCCAAGCCCTAGCAGGGGAAACGCGTTATGGCGTCCCCTGTTAGGCCACAGTTGCTTAGCAGCGCTGTGTTCTCTTGTCTTCTTCACAGGAGGGCCATTAGGGCCCGAGACATCTTCGACAGCAGCACCAAGTAGCGTGTGTAGGGGTTAGGGTCAGCAGGCCTGGCAGGAGTGGAGTGCAAGTGATGAGTGCTCACCCTGCCTTCGAAGGCCGGTGCTGGCGTTAGTGAGTGTAGTGTAGTGGTGCCTCCTGTCCCGCGTGCTTTATCTCGTGGGCAGGGGAGTGCGTTAGCTTTTGGCCTGTAGCAAAAATGGGCGTTTTGTATGCCCTTAGCACACTTCGCCACCCCTCCCCTCTAGTAGGTAGGGCTTTTGCCGTCTTCCCCCAAGGATAGGCGCCAGCACAGAAACTGGGCGCCATAGGAGTGGTACCAGTAACTGACTAGGACCTTCGGTCCGACATCAGCGAAGGCCCATTGAGTTGGGAGCCACGACCGGGAGAGAAGGGAGACACACACAGACATACGTAGCACACTTAGGGGTATGGTAAACCCAGTAAGGAAGGGTAGAACCCCATGAGTCTGGAAGACACACCTTGCCTCAGAACACCTTGCTTGTCATTCCCCCCTGGTGTAGTAAGCCACCGTTCTTCGTTGGCTCCCCAAGGTCATTACATCAGGGCAGTTCCCATTGGACACATGGTCAACAAGGCATATACTCGCTGGGTCGCTGCAATCCTGATAAGCGGCCACCTGGCCCACGCTGGAAACCATAGGCATGGGTCTGCAGGGCACAGACAGGGTCAGTGCAGTGCTCAGTACGCAGTAGTCTGTGTAAAAAAAACAAATGGCCTTCGGCCAGGGAGTGGTTGTCACGGGGGGGTAACGGTCCTGTCCTGCGATGCAATGCGGGGCAACTGTGACAACTGCTCTTACACCCATACACAGGCATGTCTGCAGAATAGTGCTCACTGCACCTGTCAGTAGACTGACACAGGGTAATTAGTTTCGTTTCTTACGCTGGGACATAGTCTCAGCACGGGTTAGGAGCTGCCCCTCGTTGTTCTCAATGAGGTAAGTGCGGAAGATGGGGTTGATACTCCCATCTGGTTGTATGAAGGCTGACATAGGTTCCCAGGTCGCCTCAGATAACCCATAGCCATCCAACAGGGTTAGGAATTTCCAGCCCTGTTTATACTCGTGGCGAGCAATACCTGCAACCACGTAGTAACCATCGACTGCCATCTCATCGGCAGTCATCTCTTCAAGTTCGTCTGCCTCCTCTGGACTGGCAGCGTTCTTTAGGTCTATACGTTCAACCTCACTGTCACTGAGGCGCCACTCATCCCAAGACAAGTCGTCAGGGGAGTGATAGTGCCTCAACTGCTTAGGTGCACACAGCAGTTCACCACCTAGACGTGGACTGCACCTGACATGGATCCTGGATCCATCTATCCTGATGATACGATAGGGCCCAAAGTAAGGGTCCTGTAGGCAGTTACGTGGCCAGGAGGGTAGGCGTGAATGGTGTACCAAAACAAGGTCACCAACCTTGAAGCTGGCAGGTCGCCGTAGGCGGTTCCGTCGGCTCTGTTCACGGTCACGAATGTGTCTCAGGTTAGTACCAGCCTGGTTAGCCAGAGACTGCTTGTGTTCCAGCCAATCTCCGACAGGACTCTTGAAGTCCTCAGGAAAGGGGGTTTTGAAGAACCAAGCAGGTCGTCCTCCATGGAACAGTTCGTGGGGGGTGAAACCCGTAGAAGAGCTCCGCTGTGAGTTCATGGTCAGCACTGCCCAGGGCACTAGGCGTACCCAGTCCTTGATGCGCTCCTGTTTCATCAGGGTTCTTAAGTTTTGCTCCACCACACGGTTCTGTCTCTCACAGAGAGGGTTAGACGTGTGGGTATAGGGCACACCTGTGGTTACCTCCACGTTGAGGGCATTTAGCACTCGTTTGTACCACCCAGTGTCACTGCGGATGCGTACATCCTCATCAGAGTGCACCTGCTTGGGTTCTCCATAGGGTTTGAACCATTGTTCGAACAACATCTTCACAGTCTGCTCACCTGTGATTTTCTTACTGCAAGGGAACACACGGGTGAAGCAAGATAGACCACAGGTGACCACGAGGCAACTATCATAGCCGCCAAAGCGTGGTATGCCGTGGATGAAATCCACGTAGAGAAGAGAGTTAGCACAATAGGGTATGGGTAAGCTGGAGATCAGGCCCCTATCGCTACTGTCGCTCTGCTTGCTGGCATGACAGCCACAAGCATCCACAATGGTCTGCATACGCGACCTCAATTCAGTCAGGGTTAGACTAGAGTAGAAACATTCACGGAAGGAGTCCACTGAGCGATTAGCGCCAGTGTGACCAGAACTGAGATGGGACCACTGTAGGCACCCATCCAGTCGTGTCTCAGGCACCACAATTCGGTCCTCGTAGAAGAGGTACTGATTGTTTTTATACCACTGGTGCCCGTCAATGACACGGGGTTCGAGACCAGTGCTGAGGGTTTGGAGAATTTCTTCATACTCTGACTGATAGTCGGTTAGACTCGAACCCTCCAGGATTCCAGCAGTGCGCATGGACAGGTCAAGCTGGACATCCATACGCTGGAAAGCCTCTCTGGCGAGCGCCTCAGAGCTCTCACCAATAAGCGCATCGAAGTTGTTGCGCGATATATAGTCAGACAGTTCATTCTTTATCCAAGGGATATGATGCACTGTCAGCCTGAACTGGCTCAGGTAAGTCCACCACCGCTGTAGCTTTGCTTTCTCTGGTGGTGGGCCCTTCTGAAAAGACTTCACAGGCTCCTGGTCACACAGCCAGAAAATAGGGTTAGATCCCAGGAGTTGGGATCGTGACGATAGCACCAACATACCGGCCAGGAGTTCCTGGTCATAGGTGCTGTAGTTGGAACGCGCTTGGTTCCATTTCCAATTCCAGTGTCCCAGTGGCACCAGTCGCCACTCACTGGTTGGATAGTCATTTTTCAACGAACCATCACGGTTCAGTCCAGTAGTACGATAATGGCAGTGGGTTAGTTCAGCGGGGTTAGGCTCCTGCCATTGGTAGATCGTACCACCCCCCCCTACATCACTGGCATCAGTGATCAGGACTATCCCGCCCTCAAGGCGGGGTACTCCCAGGCAGTTGGAGGAGGCAATCTTCTTCTTCAACTCCTGGAAACACTCTTCCTCTCTGGAGGTCGACCTCCAGGGAGTAGTATTCTTGATTAGGTCAGTGAGGGGTGCAGAGGAGTAAGTAAAATTGTGGATGTGACGCCGATAGAAACTACAGGCGCCCACCAAACTCCTCACATCGTGTAGGCCCTTCTTAGGGTCATCGCGAATCTGCATGTCCTGTAGGGGCTGCATCTTAGACGCGGCTGGTTTCCACCAGCCATACCCCACGTCGAAACCCATATACTCCATATCCTCTTTCATAACCTCACATTTTTCGAGTTTGATTCGGAGATGGTTTTCTTGACAGACAATGAAAAATTCACGGAGGAGAAGGACATGGTCCTCTTTGGTATTAGTACCCAAACTCACGTCGTCGATGTGAGCCTCCATTTCTGCACCCCGAGAAATCTAGAGGCCTGCGCCTCAGTATGTACAAAATTTTGTTCATAAGCTCTTGGAAGAGCGCTGGGGCATTAGCCACCCCGAAAGGCATAACCTTCCACTTGAAGACACGACCCTTAGGGGTTATAAGGGCCAGCAGCTCCTGAGCTGCGGCGGTTAGGTCCACCTGCCAGAAACCAGAGCGTTTGTCCATTTTGGTCTTGTACCTGCATTTGGCAATACGCTCCAGGGTGTTTTCCCTGTTAGGAATACTCCCTGAGTGGCTCCGGGTTTTCTTGTTGACCTCACCATAGTCTACAACCAGAGGTAGGTAGGTAGGTATCTTCGGGAGCTCGGGATGCCTCCTTTGACATTGCAGGAAGAAGGTCTTACCAAGGGGACGTCCTGTCCCTCCCACTGCCCTATGTCAGGTGCCTCTTGAGCCGCTCCCGCATGTGCTTGGGAAGGCATTGTCGCGGCCACCCGGTCCATGTGTCCCAGGTGGGAGGGTGTCCCCACATGTGTCCATGGGTAGGGCCACATGCTGCCTCCTTTGGGCGGCAGCTCTGGGGGGCTGCCCAGCCGTGTGGAGTATCTCTCACCACAAGGGGTATTGCTCCCGCTTGTCTACGGTACGACCGCCTCACCCTTGTGGCTTGAGTTGCGGGGCCACTCTGCTTGGCAGGTGACCCCCTCCTGGACTGTGTACCGGCTCGCCTGTCACCGTTTGCTTCCATGGCTCCGGGTGACGTTTGCCATGGTCCCCGATGCAGCCTGGCCGGGCTCGGACCAGTGGCCTTGGAGTACCGCTCCTGCCACTGGCCCGGTGGGTCGGCTGGGTCGCCCCAGTGCGTCCGACCCATGGGGTATTGGTTCTTTCCTGTCCCTCGGCCGCCCTACGTGTGTGCAGTGTCCTGGGCCGTTGGGCTCCTGTTCACCGGTGTGCCCGCGCGGTTTGCTGTGGTGCGTCTGCGGTGTCCTGGGCCAGCTGGCTCCTGTTCACCGGTGTGCTCGCTCGGTGTGTTGTGTTGCATGTGCGGTGTCCTGGGCCACTGGGCTCCTGTTCACCGGTGTGCGTGCTGTGTGCGGTGCGCGTGTGCCATGGGTGGTTGTGTCCCTCTTCTTCCCCCCCTAATTTTCGTTTTTTTTTTACTTGTTTTTTTTTTTCCTGTTTTTTTTTTTTTTGGGAAAAAAGACAAAGAAAAAACAAAAAAGAGGAAAGCAGGGGCGCGCGTACACTGCAGGCACAGGCATGGGCAGCTGGTGCGGCGGTGCTATAGCGTTGTGTCCTCTGGCGTGTGTCGTCGGTGCTGTGGCGGCGGTCGCGCCCCAGGGGTGCGGCTCGCGTGTCCTGATGTACACGGGTATGGGTCAGGGTGGGTTTGGTTAGGTGTCTCTTTGCTTCTGGTGCTGGCTGGTTAGGCGGCTGTGTGGGCTGTGGCTGTGGGCTGTGTCTACGTATTTCCCTCAGCGGGCCTGGTTTGGAGTCAAGGGTTGACGGTTTCGGGATGTGGCTCGGGTTTGATTTGTGTTGGGGCTTCGGCTCGGTTAGGCTTGGGTCAGGGTGGGTTTGGTGAGGTGTCTCTTTGCTTCTGGTGCTGGCTGGTTAGGCGGCTGTGTGGGCTGTGGGTGTGGGCTGTGGTTACGTTGTTCCCTCGGCGGGTTTGGTTAGGAGTCAAGGGTTAGCGGCTTCGGGGTGTGGCTCGGGTTGGATTTGTGCTTGAGTTTTGGCTCGGTTAGGCGGTTGCGCGGGGCCGGGCGTGTGGGTAGCGGCGTCCACGGGGTCGTGTGCCCGAGGCGAGTGCGGGGTGGTGCGTGCGGGCCGGCCGTTGGCCGGTGGCCTCACTGGGAGTCCCACACGGAGGGGTCCACGGGCGTGCCGGGGGCGTACGCAGCGTGCAGGTTGGGCAGTAGCGGGCGCACGTGCAGGGCGTCGGCGTGCTCGATGGGGACCTCACTGAGGCCCAAGGCATTGGCGGCAAGCAGTATGCGATGCCCGGGAGGGTTGGCGGCGAGGAGCGGGAGGATGTCCGCGGCCCGCGACGTGGGGGCGAACACGACGTGCGCCGGGTGCGGCCCCGGGAGTGGTGTTGGGGGGAGCGGGACCACAGGACGGCGGTCTACTGTGAGGTGCCAAGTGGCGCGATGGTGGAGGAGCCGGACTAAGGCGATGCTGTGGCGCAGTGTGGGGGGCTGGGTGCTGGGCGGCGTGGGGACGTGCGGCGGGAGGGGGGGGGGGGCGGGGCGGTGGCGTGGGAGGGGGCACGGCGGAGGAGTGACGTCAGTGACGTGTGTGTCGTGCTGAGGGTGGAGAGGAGCCCACGGTATCGGGTCCGGGTTCGGCGCCTTTGGGCGTAGTGGTGCTCGTTGTCGTGTGCGTTGGCTTCCTTCGGCGTCCGGTTCGTTTGGTGACTTCTGGGCGGGGCCTGGCGTGGCGCCCCGTGGTGGTGGTGTGCTGGGTAACGGGGTTAGATGGCGGCGCCGCTGGCCGGGGGGTCAGGCGCGTCGTGTTGTGTGGCGCGCAGGGCTCCTGGGGTGCTGTGGGTGTCGCCGGTGTCGGTGCGCCGACGCTTGTGGGGTGGTGAGGGTGAAAGTGCTGCCCTGGGTCGTGGAAGGTGCCGGAGGGCTCGGGGCCGGCAAGACCAGTGGGGCAGGCACGCGAGGAGTCGACCTGAACGCTGCTGTTGGGGGTAGAACCGGATACACGGACACCAACGGAGGCGAGAGCAGCAACAACGGAAGCAAGATCCATGTTGATTGTTATCCGGCAGAAAATCCCAGTCTATGAAGAAAATTGATGCGGATTATCCTAAGTACATCTGAGTGTCCATATCTGTCTGAAAAGATTTATATGAATCCGATTGTGAAAAATATTTGGCCGATCTGGCCCGCGAGCGCGCGTCAGCAGCAAATGGCGATTCCAGGTAAATGATCGGAACGCGGCGGATTTACGGAGAATGGACCGCGGAATCAGATCCGGCATATCAGAAATATATAGGTCTGATCCTGAGACTGAGCTGCGAGGCGGCGATTCCGCCGAAGCAGAGAAAATGACCAAAATGTAGCCAATCTGGGTTAGATCAGTGAAAATCTGAGCAGATGGGGGTTAGCCGCACTTACACTCCCCCTCCAAAAACACACTGGGGTGTGTCGCTACGTCAACGAAGAACGTAGTGCGGGTAAGTCCCAGAAAAAAATAGAAATGTAGCCTCGATGGGGCGAAATCTGCCTGATCTGACTTGATTTGGGCTGAATTGGCACTGAATCAGGATGGATGAACCTGAAATGAGACAGAATGAGGAGTGACGAACAGTCCCTCGTGCAGTAAAACATTAGGTTAAGGGTTAAAAAGCATGTAAACGTATCGAGAATCGATACCAAACCATGCACTGGTTGAGAATGAGGTAGATTATTGGTGGATTGAGTGGGGGAATCAAGAAATGGAGTGACATCTCAGCGCCCTGGCACAGTTTCGCTGTCGCGGGCACGCTACGGTGTCCTCGCCGAACTCTACATCGTGTTACTCCCGCTTTTCTCGTTCTGAAAAGTGCAGCATGTGCTTCAGATTTGGCGCATCTGGTGGATGATCACAAGATTCAGCAAGATTGGGAATTAAATTGAGCAGAGATGAAGGAGATGAAACAATCACAGAGAGGGAAAACAAATACAGATGTAGTCTGTAGGCCCTAAGTGAACCACAGAAGGTAGGGATGTTTTTCTGTTCACTTAGTTAGGCACAGATCTTCGAGGAATGAGGGGAGATGACAAGGAAATCAACCTAAATTGTCCTAAAATGAGGAAATTCCCTAAGATGAAGGTGAAATGAAGCGGAATGTCTAGAACTGAAACTACTAACACTTTCGTTTAGACTAGAGTTAATACATATTGTCGTTTATTCAGCTCAATTGTGCTTTCCGGCACGTTGGTTCGCGAGCATCCAACAGATTCCATGAAAATGTGGATCATGTGATGATGCATCATGATGGGACATGCTGGCCCTGGATCCTTGGCATGTAACGCGCCGAAGGTTCGCTGAAGGCGCTTTACTGACAGTATATAACTGAGAGACACCGAAGAGTCCTTTATTTACAGTCGCGGCGGTGTCAATCGACTTGGGCAAGGCCAATCTTTCGACTGAGTCCCACAAGACACTTGGATTCACCATTTTCGACAGTTTCAGGTCGGATTGAGCTCACATTGGCGTGTGCCAAAAATACAACGAAGCTTACGGACTTCAGAGGTTGCTTTTAGAAGTCCCTAGAGCCTCTGTCTGAAGGTTGTCTGAACAATTGACGTCGGGGTTTCGTGCAACAATGGCAGAATGAAGGACAAACCTGAGAAATTCACGGCAAATTTGAGGATCCTGGATCTGAATCTGGACTTTGGCTTCCGCATCACGGCAAATGAAGGTAAGATCTGAGTTCCTGGCGTCGCATCTGGTGCAGCCAGTACTACAGGGGGTGCCTGTAGGGGTGAATGTCGCTGGCCAGCGTTTTTACTATGTACATTTGCTTCCATCTGCACGAGTAGCCAAATTCCAAAGATGCACAGACCAACAGAGACAAGATTACCCCGAATCTGCCTGAATTAAGCCTGAATTTCGTTTTTTCTGAACACGGCAGCACACTCCGTGGCTTTCGGCAGCGTATCTACGCCTTGTCTGCCGAACGGAGACCAAAGAAAAGTTGATTGACGTCAAATTATCAAACATTCGCAGTTCTCCACATCATTTCGAAATCAGAAAGAATGAACAGTGGATTGAGCAGAATGTGGTTTATACAACATGTATACAACATATCACATTGGAATAAGTGGTCGACGGGGCGAGGCTGGAGCTTTTGTAGGAGTTGGACATGCAAGGGTTTCGAACCTACACCCTTGAGCCCTAGCGACGAGTGCCATGACGCCCTGGACTAGACGACTGTTACCCAGATTATGGCGTCGGTGACTCAAGTCACGACGGATCTCCCTCAATTCGGCCAAGCACGAATACATGTGACCACCAACCTGTCTGGTCGGGCCCTCGTACGGCTTGGGCGCTGCAAATCAGCGGCCGAACTCGAAGCTTGGTGCTCATTTGGCTCCTGGGCTGGCCTGACCGCAGGAGGGGGGATCGACGGATCAGCCCTAGAATGTGGCTGTTGAGGGCCGTAAAAGGCTGGATCTCGATTCACCACAGGTCTTTTTCCGTCGCTCTCCACCTGTCTGTCTGGTTTCGACAAACAGTCTGTCAGGAGTACGCCAATTTCGGGGTGCTTCTTGAGGAAGTCGATGAACCCCTTGGTGTACCCATGGACAAAAGAATGGGCTGGTTCCCAGTTGTTGTGACTGGAATCAAAGCCCCTCCACTCACATAGAAATTCCCATTCGCCCTTTCCGTCACGTCTTGCTTCTAAAATCCTTTTGAGTTCGTACTTCCCCCCTTCGATGACCCGCTCGGACAAATTTTCGAAGTCCAAAAAAGGGGTTTAACCCGATCCTTGGGGGAGGGGATCGCTCTCTTGAGGCGATCGCCCGAAACGTCAATTTCCCTGCTGACATCCACACGAATCCTCCACCTGTTCTCACCTAGACGCGCTGTAACAGCGAATGGCCCCTCCCACAAGGGAAGAAGCTTGTCATCTCCGTCCAGGGTGGTTTCGGATTTTCGAAGCCAAACTCCATCATCGACTTCAAAATTGTGGGGGTTTTTTCGGCCTTGATTCTGGACCCAAAGCCAGTCAGCTTGATGCTTATCGATTAATTTCGAGACAGTTTTTTCTGCTCGTTGGATTTCGTCCAAAAACAACGAAGCATCTTTACAAGGGCGAGGATTATTCAACGGCATGTTCCACCAACACTTCTTTCGTCCAAAGACAATTTCATTTGGAGAAAGGCCATGGTACAAAGGCGTGTTGTGGTAACGGCGAAGCAATGCAAAGAGAACTTCAAGCCAATGGAAATCCTTTTCACTCGCGAGCTCCTTACGAAGCATATTTATAATAGAGCGGCCGGCTCTTTCGCCAGGCAGCGCTCGATGCGAGTGGATTTCACACCTGAGGTGGTGGATTCCAAGGCGAGCACATAATTCTCTCCACCATTCGGAGGTGTACTCTTTGCCTGAGTCCGTAACCACCTCGGATGGGACGTCCCAACCTCCCATCCAGATCTGCGCGCACCATTTGGCGGCAGCCTTGCCAGTCATTGACTCGATGTTGCAAGGCAACACCTGAATGTAGCCAGAATGACGGCACTGAATAAGGAGCACACCATTGATCTTTTTATTAGTCCAATGGCACTCTTCGTCATCGAGCTCACCGAGATAGAAGAAATCACTGGTGACTCTGTTAAAGAGGCGCTCCGGAATAGGATGTGGCCTCAGATGGCCGTGCTTCTTCGCACTGGGAGGCGTCGAGACAGCACATTGGGCACATCCGGCGGCTACTTTCATGGAATGAGTATATAGCCTTGAGCCAAACAACCTATGTTTAATCATCGACCATAATCGACGGCCATGTGCGTGGGGGGACTCCCATTTGTGCCACCAGTTTAACACTCGGGGGGCCAGGGCGTCTGGTACGAACAACTTACCCTCCATCCACAGCTTCCCCCCATCCAATGAATATTCAGAAAAAATTCCATCCTTGTGAGCATCTTTGGATTTGAGATTCTCAAAGACCTCTT
Source organism: Eutreptiella sp. 'Long Island Sound 2002' (assembly GCA_964036045.1). Lineage (NCBI taxonomy): Eukaryota > Euglenozoa > Euglenophyceae > Eutreptiales > Eutreptiaceae > Eutreptiella > Eutreptiella sp. 'Long Island Sound 2002'. The sequence continues at coordinate 21,293,864 of OZ038392.1, read as the reverse complement.
TAAACATGGAATCACGAACATAATCGTTCGTCCAGTCACGGATGATAAGGGAATCTTTCGGCAGGGGTGGAGTTTTGGCCGGATCTCGACGCTTAATGCCCTGAATCAACCGAAATCCACTTACACGTCGGGTATAGTCAAACCGTTTCACACTCCCTGAGGAGGGATCGGTGACTTTCTCCACGACTTTCAGTGATTTGGTGCAGATCTCATGAGCATGCGCCGGATCTGAGAAGGCCGTGATGTCGTGACACGGGCATGCGTGCTGTTTAACAGTGCATTGCATGCATTCACGTCGGATGAGCTTTTTTTCTTCTTGATCCCACTCGATCACGACGTGGCGGTCCTGCTCCGTATCATGGATGTTGGTACTTTGCAGCCCCTCTGAAGCGGGGTAAGGCCATCGGCTCAGAGCATCCGCTACCGTGTTGTGTTTTCCAGGCAAATACGACACATGGAGGTCAAACAGACTGAGAAATTCGTGCCATCTGGCCCGTCGACCAGCTGGGCTCGCGACAGTATCAATGTGTTCGGTGGCCCAATACTCCAGAGATCGATGATCCGTTAGGACCTCGACTCGATTGGTGCCAACCCACGATTGGTACTTTTTTAAAGCACAGATTATGGCGTAGGTTTCTTGCTCACGCGGCGACCATTGCATTTGGCGTGGGGCTAGCTTCCGAGACCAAAATGCAAGAGGGTAATGATCACCTGTGGCTTCATCAACCTGTTCAAGGACAGCTCCGATCGCGTACCTAGAAGCGTCGGTTCTTATGTAGAAGGGTCGGTCGAATTTCGGTACATGCAACGTGGCGACTTCGCAGAGGGCCGCCTTCAAGTGATGGAAGGCCTCCTCGCACTCAGTCCACTTCACGAACCTTTGAACCTGCCTTGCCCGCATCTCTCCCTACCTTCAATAATTCAGTGAGGGGGGCAGCAAATTTGACATAATTCGGCACAAAAGTGTGGTAAAAATTGCAACAACCCAGGAATCCTCTCAATTCCGTGATCGTCTCAGGGCGCTTCCACTTCTGAATAGCGACGAGCTTCCCTGGACTGGGTCGTCGGGTGCCATTCTCAAGGAGAGAACCACAAAATTCGACTGATTTTAAAAATAGTTTTCCCTTCTTTGGCCCACAAATCAGCTGATTGGCATTAAGAATGTCCAAAACTTGGTTCAGCTGCTTTTCATGTAGGGCCACCAGCTCGGCTTCGGTCAGTCCCTCCCCCTCTGTCGCGATGATTATGTCATCTATGTACACACTCACGAAGGCACGAAGCTCAGGATGAGCTGTAAAAAGCACATCTTCCATCATTCTTTGAAAAAACGAAGGGGCGTTCTTCAGGCCCATGGGCATGACTGTCCATTGGACTGGGCCACATGGCGTGCACATACAGGTGAGAGGTCGGCTGTCCTTCCTCAACGGCATTTGGTGAAAGCCGTGACGGAGATCCAGCACAGAAAACAAACGACCTCTTGCCCTCTTGGCGATTTCCTCCTCAATGAGGGGCAGGGGGTGCGAATCCGCCTTGGTTTCGGCGTTGAGGTTGCGAAAATCAACAACCATTCGCCAACCATCAATAGTGTTCTGGTCTGCAGGCGGCGGCTTCGGGACTGTGAAGGGTGCACAGCACCATTCGCTGGTCATACAACCCTCAAGCCAACCAAATTCCCTGAGATTTCTCTCGATTATTTTTCTGAGTATCTCATGTTTGTGTCCATGGTTCTCATAAGGACGCTGTTTCTTCGCCTTGTAACCTTCAGGAAGCTCGACGAAGGCTTCACCGAACTGCCCACGGACAGGGGGGTCTTTGATCAATTTCCCCGAAAGGGTTGTGTCCTTCCGTTCCTCAAAAATCTTGTCTCTTTTCTTGGAACACAACTCAGTGTCCACCTGACCGCCAGGAATTACTGTCGAAAAAACTTTGGCGATTTCTTCGGCCTTGGCAGGAAGAATCTTCTTACGGATGTCCCTAAAGAGGTCCGTATCAACTGCCTCTTGAAGATAGGTGGGTCGAGTGTCGACATTCCAGAGATTCTCTTCGTGATCCAGCTCCTCGAAAGGATCTATGAAAGCTTCCACACGGGGTTTTTCATAAAAAACTCTGAATTTGCGGCGCGATTTAAAATTTTTCTTCGCCCGTGCACTGAAGATTCTTTTCGATGTCGATCGTATTGGGGAAGAGGGAGACGAGGCGGATCCATTTGACGTTGGATCACCTTGGGTATCTGACGGACAAAAATCAGAAAAAATAGATTCATCATCAGTACCACGCTCAACCTCAGATTCAGACCCAACACAGGAATCAGTACCAGAATCAGCAGAATCAGAGTCAGAAAGCTTTCCATCCACCAGGAATGCAAGCGAACTCCAGGACCGCTGTGGCAGGGGACCTGTGTCGTCCCTGGCATACAGCTTAATCTTCCTGGGAAGTTCGATGTAATCATGGCTTGTCGTCCCACAAGGGCACAACTAAAATCGCCTGGGTTTTATCTTGCTTGATTTTGTGGATGACCTGCTGGAGTAAGTGAAACAGAGGATTAATCCATAACTTCTTGTCCCATTTATGGGTCCAAGCGTCGCGAAAATGCTTGTCAAAGCGCTTGTTCTCGCGGTTAGCAAAGGCATCATACTGTGGCCAAAAGGAATGGTGTTCATAAAAATATTCACAAATTGTATCGCGCCATTTGTCGACAACTCTGTAGGATGAAGAGTGCCAGCGCGAAGGGCGTCGTGGCTGGGAGTCCCTACGAAGACATTCTAACTCTCGGGAGTAATCGGCACTCCCATTCACCTCTGCAATGGTGACATCTTCGCCAAACTTTGGTGTAACCTTTCGCTTCAAAAATTCTTCTGCACTTTTAAACCCTGCGTGCAAAAAACGAAATTCAGGACGCTCCAAGGGACCTGACTCCAGCAAAAAACAACGCCGATGACCTACGGGCGCCACCCTGTTCTTGCTAAGCCAAGGATGGCCCAAGTAAAGGTCATACTTTATGTCGGCACGATAGAAGTAGTCATCCTTAAGGATAACTTCCTCCACATTGCCTTCTTCCCAAAGGTCTTGAGCGACAAAATGAGTTGATATATAACAACCGCGTTGCCCACCTGCGAGAGAATGTCCAGAAACTCCCTCGAGGGTAACAGGATGAGGCGACTCAAACACGCAGTCGTCGGGTAAGAAAGAATTGGATTGGAGATTTACCTCTGATCCATTGTCACACAAACAAGTGGCGAGGTGGAAATTTCCCTTGCGATCAGAGGCCCACAGCTTTGTGACAAACTGACGGGCCCTGTGCTTGGACTGTACACCAACCTCGTCCACTACAACAGAAGGATCCGCTGCCGGATCCAGGGGAGAGGAGACAAGCGACCCTACATCAAGTAGTGGTCGAGGAGGAATCTGGGGATCATGCCTGAAATCGCCTGGGGAGGGGCGATTTTCGTGGCTCCCCTAGGCGTTCTGACCTCCAGTAGCTGCGTTAACATTGTGGACACACCCTGATTCGTCGACCCACTCATCTTGGAACGGATCATCTGCTGGATTCAAGGCATTTTCAACGTAATCTCGATCCGCATCGGACACCTGATCTGCACCTGAGACCTGATCCACACGATGGTTGCCCTTTCCACGTCCACGGCCACGGCCGCCGGATGATGGACCTCCACCGTCGCCACGCCCTCTGCCCTTACCAGAGAAGGGGGTTCCCGAAGGATTTCCCTTACCTTTACCCTGGGATCCTGGAGCATTTCCCTTGTTTGTACCGGATTGAGGGGTTTGGCCTGGATTTCGATTTCCGCCTCCGGCGTTGCTATTGGGATTTTTCTGGCCGTTCGGCTGCCCACCGGAGCCGGATGGAGTCCGATTTCCTGTGCCTTGGGACCCGCCAGGGCCTCCAGGATTTCTGTTTCCACCGGAGGGGGTCGGATTCCCTTTTCCAGCCTTCCCACCGTGCACCCGTCTGTCATTCCTGTCTGAATTCTGCGGATTACTGATATTTTCACCAATCACCTTGTGATCGTAAGGAGACCATCGGTGATTACCAGTAGAATGCGTCTCAGCTCAGTTCGTAGAACCTAAAAGAAGGCAGATGCTACAGTGATACTGAACATTCAGGGTGTCATTCACCTTTTTGTTGCCCTTTTGGGCCCCATTTTGGGTGTTTTGCTGGGTATTCTTGTTTCCCCCAAGACCCTCATGGAAATTTTGATTGGCGGCGTCAGCGAGCCGCTCAACCTCTTCCCAGAGTTCCTTTGGGGTGAACGAAAACACCCAGTTTTTGGCCTTCAGGCGATGGCCATGGAAGCTTACTCCCCTGTTGAGGACTTGGACAAACAAGTCCCGATCCTCGTGTTATTTAAACTTGATTTTCCACGTGTTTTCAGTGAATTTCACCTTGGTAAACGACGTGGGGGAACATTTTTGAAGTGCTTCCCTGACGGAAAACCTGTTGGCAGAGGCATCGAAGCCTTCCACCTCCGCCCACCAGGTCTTGACCTTTTCTTCGGACTGTTTGTTCCGAAGGGTGGCGGCAGTTTCTGAGGGGATCTTGTCAAAAATCAGATTTTTCAGCTCGGCACTAGAAAATTTTTCGCCTGAATGTTCAGCTTCTTCCACTAAATTCCAGAAGCGCTGTCTTTTGTCTTGCACTTCGTGCAAGATTAATCGCGAGAATGAAGGAAAATTCTTCAACATTTGGTGGTAATGGTCCTCTGGCAGCCGGGATCCACGTACCTCCAACTGTTCCCACACCTCATCAAAGGTAAGGGGGGAACTTGTATCCTCACGATCACTCCAGGTCCTGAGCCAAGTGTTGGCCGGCGCTCCCTCAAGGCAGTTCAGGAGGGCCATCAGGAACTGATCATCTTGGAGTTTTTGAGTCTTAACCCACAATTTAAATTCCCGTTGGAACTGAGGCCAACGTCGGGGGTTCCCATTATACTTCGGTTGCTTGGCAACCTGACGAAGTCGCAATGAAGTAGGATTAAGAAGCGAATCCAGCCCAACACCGGCCGTAATGGCAGACACCTTGGCGGCATCATTCGCCACACCAGCTCCGGCGAGGGTCTGGGCGAGCAACAGCTGGGCTAAGGCATTGGAATCAGCAGCAGGAGGGGCAGTACGGGAGGCAGTTCGCTTGGCATTCTGAGCCTCAGTCCTAGCCTGCGCCGTCCTACTCTCAGATCGAGAGATTTTAACCCTTTCCTTTAGCTTGGTCCTGCTGATTCTTGCGTCGGTGGTCCTGGAGTCCACCGAAGGAGCAATTGAAAAAATTTCCGTCGCCTCCTCCGACGGCTCTGTTGCTTGTTCCACCGATGAGGCGCCCTCAGACCGCATGTGCGTCTTGAAAAGATTTTTAATTCCCAGCGTTTCAATGATGAGGTGCATTTGATCTTTGAGCAATTGGAGCTCAGAATCTCGCTGGAATCTGCAGGAGCAGTCGGCAGGACAGTACATACCGTGTCCTGAAGGGCCTGAGCAGGCTGTCGGACCGCTGATCTCGGTGGTCCGCAGCGAGGAGTCCACTTGGGGAGCTCCTTCAGCCTTAATTTCCAGGCTTGCCTGCCTGGCCGCCTCTAAAATTCCCTCCTCAACCGCGGCGGCTAGATCGTCGCGGATGGAAACAGGGGGATGAGGGGCGGAGGGCCCGGGAACAGGTGCCGTGCCCTTCTCCTTCGGGAAGGGGCTTGCCTTCCAGATCTGCAAAAAAATGGCAAAAGAGTCATCTTCTTGAGAACGCCACCACATCCTGGTATTAATTTCGTCCTGAAGGAGGAAAAAATATTCCATTAAAAAATCAGAGGCGATTCTTTCTTGTCCGATCAGCTTAGACGTGGCTAATAGACAAAGGGCCTCAAGGGCCTCAAGGTTACGGGTCACTTCTGGGGACAAATGGTCGCCCCATTGTGCCCAAGAGGCTGGTCGATTATAGCTAGGTACCTCACCTGGACCGCCCATCTCAATGTCGTTCAGATCGGCGTCGATGGTCTCAAATGGTGGGCTTCCGTAAGGAAGGTTGGTACCTGCCAGCTCCGTAAGGTCCACCGGAGCGTTGCCATCGGCGTAGGCCGGCGGATTCCAGCTGCTCGATGGCCAATTTCGACTGGGATCATAATGGTAATCTGGGCCTCCACAGCTGCTGATGTGCGCCCTTCTTGGGCAGCTTGGGCTTGCGCAAGGCATTCCTCTCAAGGCCTCGTTCGCGCAGCACCAAGGCAGTGTAATCGTTACTTCTCCAGAAGCGGCGGGGTCTACGGGGCCGTACTGGGGAGCGGGCTGTGGACTGAAGGGCTGTGAAGCAACATTCAGGTAGCCTCTGCTACCATGAAAGTGCTGCCCTGGGTCGTGGAAGGTGCCGGAGGGCTCGGGGCCGGCAAGACCAGTGGGGCAGGCACGCGAGGAGTCGACCTGAACGCTGCTGTTGGGGGTAGAACCGGATACACGGACACCAACGGAGGCGAGAGCAGCAACGACGGAAGCAAGATCCATGTTGATTGTTATCCGGCAGAAAATCCCAGTTTATGAAGAAAATTGATGCGGATTATCCTAAGTACATCTGAGTGTCCATATCTGTCTGAAAAGATTTATATGAATCCGATTGTGAAAAATATTTGGCCGATCTGGCCCGTGAGCGCGCGTCAGCGGCAAATGGCGATTCCAGGTAAATGATCGGAACGCGGCGGATTTACGGAGAATTGTAACGTACCACGACTTGACGTTAACCCTGAGATCCCAAATCCCTCAGGCGGCACCATGCAGAACAACTCCGTAATCACAGCTGATTTAACAAACAGGACATTTGGTGCCTAAAACAAGCGATAATGTTTTATAATAAAATATGCGCTATTTACAACACAGTGCGATCTCGATTCATCTACAATGCGCATGCGCGACCTGCGATGCGGGCAGTGCACTGGTCTGCTGCACGCCCACCCAAGACAGTCCAAGGGGACGAGGGGCTGGCTGACACACACAAACAGTGGCAGCCAGTGCACTGCATGCCAAAAACAGAGCAATAATGTACACAAAAAAAATAGGCACTCAGAAAAAAAGTACCAAGCACACAAAAATTTCTAGAACACCCCGGTGCCCAACGATGGAACCCCACCTGGTGTCATGGGCTCTTTGTGTGTTTAGTATACAAACAAAATGGCTATCTGCATCCTGTGGCGTCAACCTAGAAAGGAGGCTTGCCAGGCCCCTCTGCCCATCCCCCAATGGTGGCCACCCATTGGTTAGGTGGGGCAGCGTTCCTTTTTACCTGCTGACCCCATACAGGAAATCAGCAACTATTTACTGCCCGCTGCCAATTTTCTTGCACCAAAAAGAAAACCCCTGCTCAGAAATTTGGTCATGTAAAAAAAAAAAAACAGATTGGAAAAATACAAAACAAGCATAGCAGCACAAAGGACACAAAGAAAACAGTGAAACAATCCTCACTGGACTGACCCACAGGGTATAAAAACCCTTAACCTACTGAACAAAGCTGCTGGTCCTCCAAGGGGCTTAAGCCCCATATATCAGACTTATCTTAAAACTTCTGAGCATCTCGAAGGGGAATGGTGCTTGGCTGGGGCTTCAGGGGGGGGTTGGCCTGCCTTGGTGGCTTGATGGCCCCCCAATTCTGATCTGCCGATCTGCAGAGAGTCAAACAAAAGAAAACAGTGAACTATAAACATAATATAGACAACGTGCATGCAGCGCAACGTATGTAACAGCAGAGTGCAAAGTACACACACATTGCAAATCCCAGCGAACACTGCAAAGTAAGCTGCCGAAGCATGCAACAAGCCGCAGGCAGAGCAATGCAGGGCAACAGCAAAATGCAAAGTACACCCTCGGAGCATAGCCCTCGGAGCACAAAGGCTGTTGGCACCAACAAGCAGCAGCGAACAGCAAAAGCTCGCTGAGCGCATACACAAACTACCTGCACAGTGGGACTCCAGAGCTGAGCTATTCCTGCTCCGTGCTCATAGTCGTCACCGCGCTGGCACCCCTGAGAAACGGACTCTCAGATTCAGAATCTAAAAACACAAACAAGACTGCATATCAGTGCATGCCTAAAAGCACAGCGACAGTGTTTTTTCAGAGCCACAGGTGCTTGGTGTCAAACGCAATTTTGTCATGCAACTCATTTGAGCCAGATTCAGGCCAAACCGGCGAAAACCAAAAAAAACAGTGGCGACGCACCCATGTTGGTCTCACAAACGACCGTGGTCGCTGACATGGCAAGTAGGGAGGCCAGGCTGGGTCTGAAACCAGTGTATGCAGCGGGAGACTGCCACCTACGTGGCCCTCCACTGTGCAAGCGCGCCCGAACACACGCACTGCACAGACACAACCTTGAACTTGTGCAAAAGCACTGATGTCGACTTCTTCGCTCCTGGCGCTCCTCAGTTCCGACTCACAAAGTCGTTGACAGCGTCGTTGGCTGGCGCCATTTTCTGCCACCACGAGCTCGGCGTTTGGGCCTGCCAGCCGCCATAACAGCTGCAGCGGGTGAAATGGCAGCCGCGACAGCAAAATTGGTCCTCTCTGGCGAACTTCGAAAGTCCTTGGCGACCTGGACTGATTTGCTTTGAAACTCCACCAGAGCTTGCTCCAAAATGCAGTCGAGGCTGATCACAGCGGGCACGTCCACAGATGCCTGATTACCCTCAAGGTCGCCTGGACCGTCGTTCGTTGGGAACGCACTGCCTGAACACATCGTCACTGCCACCAGTTCGTCCTCCAGCATAGTGTCGGGCATGAACGAAGGAACACAAAATTCACGGCAGGGAGGCACAAACCCCACAGCCCTAGGCTGACCCTCAAGGCACCGAAGCACATTTTGCGGCTGCCACACGCGCAGTTTGCGTGCGTAGTCCTGACACTCCATGTCCCACTGCGCCGCACGACGAAGAACCTCACGAAGCGCCTCCTCCCATCGCTCGGGCACTGACGAACTGCACAGCCGGCGCACACTGGAACTGTCCAAGCTCTTGATCTCGTCAACCGACTTGATCTTACAGCGGCGGCGCGGCATTTCCGTCCCTTGTCTCAATGCAGCCTAACGAAATCGTTCTGGTCAATTTTGTTAAATTGTAACGTACCACGACTTGACGTTAACCCTGAGATCCCAAATCCCTCAGGCGGCACCATGCAGAACAACTCCGTAATCACAGCTGATTTAACAAACAGGACATTTGGTGCCTAAAACAAGCGATAATGTTTTATAATAAAACATGCGCTATTTACAACACAGTGCGATCTCGATTTATCTACAATGCGCATGCGCGACCTGCGATGCGGGCAGTGCACTGGTCTGCTGCAAGAATGGACCGCGGAATCAGATCCGGCATATCAGAAATATATAGGTCTGATCCTGAGACTGAGCTGCGAGGCGGCGATTCCGCCGAAGCAGAGAAAATGACCAAAATGTAGCCAATCTGGGTTAGATCAGTGAAAATCTGAGCAGATGAGGGTTAGCCGCACTTACAGAGGGGGTGTGTGCGTGCGGGGCTGGGCTTTGGGTGATGTCCCACAGGCGGATGCCGTCTCGCCGCGTTTCCTGGAGGGTCTCCTGCAGGCGCCTGAGGACGTACGGGTGGTCCTGGGGCGCGGGGAGGTTGCGGGGTTGGACTCCCAGGGGGTGGAGCGCATCGGCCAGCATGGCTTCCCATGCGGCCTGCGGCATCCACCCCCCCGCCGGCCGGAGGCGGCAGTTCTCCACCAACCCCTTGCGGGGCCGATGGACCAGGCCCTCGAGGGAGGGCTCTCCCCGGGCCCACTTCCGCAGCTCCCAGAGCTGCGTGTGGGTCCAGCGCTGCCACCACTGTTCCTGGGCGGGCCTGCGGTCTTGGGCGGAGGAGTGGGCGTGGGTGGGTGTGACGGGGTCGTGGGGACCGGCGGCGGTGGCGGGCCTGGGGGATTCCTCGTAGTCCTGTTCCGTGGGGGTGCGTGGGGAGTGGGAATGCACGCGGATGTGGACCTGCGGGTGTGCGCGTACGGTCTCCGCCTCGGGGTTGGGCGGGGATTCGCGGCGGCGGCGGTAGTGGGGCATGCGTTGCATGTGGGCTGTCATCGGGGGTCGGTAGGGGGGCGGGGGCGCTGCTGGTGGACCCTGGCGTTGTTCCGGCTTGGTCGGGAGCGGTCCGTGGGCCTGGGGAGCGGGCTTTGGGAGGTGGTGGGACGAGGCGCGTCGCGCTTCGGCCGCGGCGCGCTCCGCCATGAAGGCGGTGGCGGTGGCGTCGGTGACGGTGGGGGGGCGCCGCGCTGGGCGCTACTGCCTTCGGGCCTGGGACGGCTGGGGCCGGATGTCGTAGAGGACATCCTCGGGGGGCCGGGCTCGCGCTGCCGTTGTGGCGCCGGGTTCGGGCTTGGGTTTGGGCTTGGCTGCGGGTCGCCGTTTGGCGGCGGTCTTGGGCTTCAGCTGCGTCGTGGGCGTGGGCTTCGCCGGGGCGTGGGCTTTGGCGGCGGCGGGGCTACTCGCGGTGGGGGCGGGTTTGGAGGCCCGTTTGGGAGGTGTCCCCCGCGGCCTGGGGGGTGGAGTGCTGGATGAGGACGTGGTGGTGGTGGTGGATGAGGTGGTCGTGGTGGTGGAGGTTGTGGAGTCGGAGGCGGAGGAGAGGGCCGCGGGTCCCGGGCCTCGGGGGCGGGCGTATGATGCTGGGTAGCGAGAATGAGGGTGCAGGTTCGGGCATCGGGCGTGTGCGCGCGTTTTCCCTGGTGATCCGTGCGTGCTGGTGCTGGCGTGGCGGCGTTGTCCCGGCTGCGCGGGCAACCGGGTTATCCGGGGGGTGGCCATATCTGCTCCAGGACGTGGGGGTGTGTTTGCTGGAGGTAGTCGAGGGTCCGGAAGAAGCATCGCTGGATGCCGGGCATCTCCTCCTCTGTGAGGTCGGGGTAGTTTTGGGTGGGGGTGTGGGGGCCCGGCCATAGCAGCGCCATGAGGCGGGCTGCCACCATGTACGGGCATAGTTGTGGGGGGGTGGGTCCCTTGCGGTTTCGGGGGGCTTCCCTCTGCTGGGGGCGCAGCGTGACCACCCACACCCATCGGTCCGTGGGGATCCCCCAGGTCCGTTGGGTCCACTTGGCGAGGCAATACATTGCCCTACCAAGGCCCTGGCAGCCGCTGCGGATGGAGAGCAGCTTGTCCAGGGATTCGGGTTCCCCCGTGCCCCAGATGTGGGGGTCGTCCGGGTCGTCCCCCCTGGCGTACGTGACGGGGCCTGGGTTGTGTGGGGGGGGGGGTGTAGTCGGCGGGGAGGAGGGAGTCGGTGCCGTGTACCACCCAGTGGTCTGTGGGTGCGTCGTAGGTGGTGGTGGAGAGGGTGTAGTGCAGATTGTACATGAGGGTCATGTACGTGGAGGGGGCTGGCTGCTGCTCGTCGGGGGTGGGGATGTCCCCCGGGACGTGGTGCCGGAAGTTGCTTAGGGAGGCCATCCGGGCTACCCATGTTTCCCGCTCCCACTCTTTGGTGCTGTCGGGGGTGGCGTCGGGTGGGGGGTGGGCCATGTTGGGCTCGCGGTAGCGGGTGCGGCCCCGGGTGCTGTCCCGCTCCGGCACGGGGTGTCCGACCAGGTGTCGCCCCCAGTCGATGGGGGGCACCCAGATCCGGCTCCCCGTGGGGGGCGGGCTCTCGCCGTCTGGGGTGGCGTGTGGGGGGCGCTCGTGTCGGGCGACGTGGAGGAAGGCGTCGAAGAGGAAGTCTCTGACGCCTTCCCCCAGGGTGGCCGCCTGGACCAGGGTGGCCGCCCGGATGGGGGTGCTGGTGCCGGAGGTGCGGAGGTACAGCACGACGTCCTGTTCCCCGAGTCCCCGGAGGTGCTGCCGTACCGCTGCGGGGTTGTGTAGGGCGTAGGGTTCGGCCGGTGCGGCGACTGGTGGTGCGGGGTGTGATGGGGGTGGTGGTGTGGGTTAGGGGGGGTGGTCGTCGTTGTCGCGCGTGGAGTCCGGTGAAGGGGTCTCTTGTGGCGGTCGCGGGAGGGGGGATTCGCGGTGGCGTGTGTCGGCGAGGGTATCGACGTCAATTGCCTGGTGCTGGCTGCCGCGTGTTGTGTCCGTGGCCTGGCCTCGGGGGGGGGGGCGGGGGGGGGTGGTGTGGGGGTGGCGCTGTTGGTGGTGGGGGGGGCGGGGGTGGGTGTTGTGCTGGCTGGGGGTCTGGGCGTCCCTGTGGGTCGTGTGGGTGTGGCGTGTGTGCGCCGTGAGGCCCTTGCGGTTCTTGACTGGTTGTGGTGCCGGGGTGTGGGTGGGAGGCGGCCGCATGGGCGTCCGGGTGGGGCTGTGGTCCGTATGTAATGGGTGGCTGCTGGTGGATGGTGCTCATTGGTATGGGGTGTGGGTGGGGGGGCTGCTGCTGGTGGTGCTGGGGTGGGGGGGGCGGGGGTGGGTGTTGTGCTGGCTGGGGGTCCGGGCTTCCCTGTGGGTCGCGTGGGTGTTGCGTGTGTGCGCCGTGTGGCCCTTGCGGTTCTTGACTGGTTGTGGTGCCGGGGTGCGGGTGGGAGGCGACTGCATGAGCCCCCGGGTGGGGCTGTGGTCCGTATGTGATGGGTGGCTGCTGGTGGGTGGTGCTCGCTGGTATGGGGTGTGGCTGGGGGGGCTGTTGGTGGTGGTGGGGCACTCCTACTAGGCCCTGGTGTTGCTGGTGTGCGTGCGCGGCTCCTCGCGGGTCCATGGGGGTGTACCGTGGCTCGTATGTCGTGGGCCCGTGTAGCGGGGGCGGCGGGTGGTGCTGGAACGCGTGGTGGTGGTGTTGAGGGTGTGCCGGTTGTGTGTGGTACCTCGGCGCTGGTGGGTCTGGTGGCAGGGGCTGGTGGTGGTGGAATACGTGATGGTGTGGTGCGGTGATGTGCGCTATGTGGGGTGGGTGGTTCGCGGCGCCTGGTTGTGCTGGGGCGTGGTGGGGATGTAGCTGGTGGGGGTCGCTGTAGCATGGGGGCATTAGGGGGTAGGGGTTGGGAGGGACGGGGGCGTGGTGGTGGTGTTGGTGGTGCCATGTCTCCTGGCTCTGCGCGTACGGTGGTCCTGGCATGGCGTGGACGTGTGTGGGCGGTGGTGGCTGACTGGGCTGCAGGGTTTGGGTGCTGCGGTACGGTGGTGGTGGTGGGCGCTTGCGGTGACGGTGTTGTTGGTGTGCCCCGGGGGTCTGGGCGTGGGGCGGTGCGGTGTGGCTGGACCCGGGCCTTGGTCCGGGCGTCGCGCCCTGCTGGTGGGTGCGTTGGCGGGCCCCCTGACCTGTCTTGGTCTCCTTGGCCTGGTGGGTGTCGGGGGCGGGTGAACCCCCCTGTCCCCGTGGGGGCGACGGGGAGCGGGCGTGCCAGCGGTGTGCCTCTTGGAGGCTCGTCTTGAGGCCTCTGACGTATGCTTCCTGGTCCGTGAGGCCGATCCGCCTGGCGGTGGCCTCGTCGGGGGCGGCCAGGTGGGCGTCCCGAAAAGACGCCCAGCCCTCCGGGGGCTTCTGTTGTGCGGGGTGGGGGTGGTGTGCCGGGTAGAGGAGTGCGCTGAGTGGGTAAGGTGTTCCTTGCCGTCGGCCGAGGGCGTGTTTGAACCGGCGGCAAGTGATTCGGAGGTAGGCTGCTATCTCCTCTGGTGCCGGGTCGGCCCACGCTTCCGGCGTCAGGGCTGCTGCTTGGGGGGCCGGGAGTTGTGGGTCTGGGAGGTGTAGGTCTCGGTGGTGGAGGTACAGGGCGAGGAGGATGTGGCGGGCCGCCACGTTCAAGCCGCCTCCGCTGTGGTGTAGGGGTGGGCTGTGGGGGGGCAGGGGTGTGTCGCCCGTGGCCACGGCTATGGTCCATGCGGGGTCCGCCGCGTCCGCCACGTAGTACCCTCCCAGTTGGTCCCGGAGGGTGTCGGTGAGGAACCCGAAGGAGCTGAGGTGGCTGGCGGGGGGGGGGTGCGGCTGGGGCCGCGGGCCGTTCGCGGTGGCGGGGGTTGAGGTCCCCGCAGTGGGGGCAGTGGGTGAGGCGGTGCGCGGCTCCCAGGCAGACCCAGTGGTCTGGGTTGCAGGGCAGGGCTGTCTGTGGTAGCCGCTGGCTAACGCAGAGGGGACATGCGGTGGCTGGTTGTTGGTGGTACCTGTGGACGGACGGCGGCGTGGGGGGATGGGAGCTGGTGGCGCGCGCATGCTGGTGGGAGCGTGTGCGGTGCCTGTGGCGCCCGTGTGTGCTGTGCCAGTGCTGTGCTCGGTGGACGGTGTGTAGACGCGGTGGGGGTTCTGTGTTGGTATGTCACGGGGTAGGTTCTCATGGTTGGTAGAACAGGAGTTTGAGGAGGTGGGCTTGGTCTGTTGGTGGCAGGGTTGCCGCATGCTGCAGGTATTTGTGGGTGCGGTATGTGAGCTGCTCCGCCGTCTTGGCAACGGCCGTCCGCTGCATGTGCGCCGCCGTGGCCTGGGGGTCCTCCGCGTGGGTGCGTAGCAAGGTGTAGACGGCAGTGGGGACGAGTCCCCTTCGGACTGCCTCGAGCACCTCCGTCTGCTTGAGGACGGTGGTGAGTTGCTGGGTCGCCGGGGACTGCGCCAGCCATCTGGCGTGCTGTGCGATGGTGTGGGTTGGGTTCCAGTCTGTGAGGGTGTCCAGTCCTCCGTACAGGGGGCACGCCTTGAAGTGGTCCCATGTTTCTTCTTCCGCGTGGCTGCAGATGCACTTGGTGTGCCCTGCGGGGACGTGGATCGAGCGGCGCGTATACCATCGGTGGTATCGGGTGAGGAGGGGAAGTTGTTCGAGGGCGAGTTGGAGTCGGAGCTTTTGTAGGTGTGCTGGGAGGCTATCCGGGCGCAGGGCGGAGTAGTAGAGGGGGGTCTGGACGGAGTCTTCGAGGCGTCGGAGTAGTTCGGTGTTCGCTGGGTGGCCCAGTGTGGTGGCCAGTTGCTGGATGGGTGTGGGGTAGTGGTACTGTTTGTCTCGATCCGTGTACGGCGTGTCCTCGGGCATCCATTGGGGGGGCTGTGTGGCCAGGGGTATCGGGGGCAGGTGCTGCAGGTGGCTGTGGTGTGGGGTGTCCAGTCGCACGCGTTCGAGCCCTGGGGTGTGGTTGGTGTTCTGGTGCTTGGCCTGCGTGTCTGCGCGTCCATTGCCGTATGCGTAGCGGTGCGACTCCTGCTTGACGATGTGTAGGGCGTCCTGGGGGTGCATGCCCTTGAAGGCCATCCATAGTCCCAACGCTTGTGTGGTGAGGCCGGAATCGAGTGCTTTGTAGAGGGGCAGGTCCGCAAGGCGCCTGGTGAGGTGGATGTCGACCGTGGCGTCCACGACTACCCAGATGTTGCGGGGCCGGACCGTCGTGGGTGGCGGTGTGGCGGTGACGGCGTCTGCCATGGTGCGCAGTTCGCCGTGGGAGGACGCCCCAAAGATGGTGGTCCCGGTGTGGTGTTCCACGTGGAGGCCGTCCGCGTGCCGGGTGATGCGCACGGAGGCGCAACCGACCGTGGGGGTGCGCTGATGGGTGCCGGATGCGTCAGTGAAGTAGATGATGTCGGTGTCGCTGGGTATGGGTAGGCGGGCGATTGCTGTGGGGTGATAGACGTAGATGGGGTTCCCCTGGGTGGTTCTGGCGGTGATTTGTGTGGGTTGTATTAGCGGCGCTGCATAGACGCCTATTCCCTGGGTGATGATGGCCTGGGCTCGTGGGGTGAGGCGGAGGAGGCCCCTGTCTGGGCGTCCCTGGGTGATATACGCGTACATCAGGTGGAAGAGGTATCCCGTATTGGGGTGGAACTTCTGGCACGTGATGGTCTGTCGCCGCTCCTTGTCGTCTTTGTCGCCGCGGAGGGTGGGGCATTTGTGCTGTAGGGGGCGCATGGGTGCCTCCTGAGGTCCTGCGCGGTGTGGGTCGCAGCGGTCGTACTCCATGGCTACGCTGTCCGGGTCTGCCCGCTCGTTGGTGAACGTCCATGTCGCCGTGGGTGTTCAGGTCCAGGCTACGTGCGCCGGGTGGTCTGGGGGTACCGTGTGAAACCAGGGGGAGAGCCATGCCTGCTGGTTGGCGGTGGCGGCGGCGGTGGGGGTGCGGTAGTGGGTGGAGATGAGGTGCATCAGGGGCCACGGAGTGTCGAGGGCTGCCGGGCTGCAGTGCCAGCACGTGCGTGGTATGCCCTGGTCACTGTGTCTGACTGGTGGTACATCGGTCTCCGGTGCATTGTGTTTGGGGATGGACCAGGGGGCATGGTGTCGCTGGACAGTGCGGGTAGCATGTTTGTGGCCGTTTGGTGCTAGTAGCAGGATGGTGGGTGGTGTCCAGCCTTCGGCTGACGGGGTGGGCTCCCCCTGCGTCGTGCCGCCGTCGTTGGGGGTCTCGTGCTCGCTCGGGCGGGGCCGGGGGTGCTGGCGCTGGAAGGCTGTGTAAGCCGTGTCGATGTCCTTGGGCCCCGGCATGTCGCGCCCTGCCTTTGTAGCACATGCGCGGAGGTACGCTTGGAAGACGTGGCGTGCCGGCCATTGTGGGTCGGAGAGGAACGGGGCGTGGTGGGCGTCGCATTGGGCCATGATCTTCATCTGTATTGGGGTGATATACACTATGGTGATGGTGGCCCCTGAGAGGCGTAGGGTGTCCACCTCGCCTGCCGGGCGTCGGTGGATGTCGGTGTGTGTGGCCACGAGTGGCCCCTGTTGATCCCAGTGGTGGTTTGTCAGGATGGCGTGTGTGTGGTGCGGTAGGAGAAGTTGTAGCTGGGCCCAGATGCCAGTGCCCACGGGGGTGGAGACGCCGTGTTGCGCCAGTACCCACCGGGGGCAGGTGTTGCGGGCCATTTGCGCTTCTTTTATGCGTATGGCTGCAGCCTCGCGAACTTCTGCTTGGTGGTTGTGTGTTACCCTGTGTAGGAGGTGTGCTGCGTGTTTGGCATAGGCCATGTCGACCAGGGCGCCCGTATTGTCTCCGTAGTAGCGCCAGTGGGCCATCATGGCCTCCTTGGGGAAAGACGTGGGCCAGCCTCCGTGTTGCGCCCATGCCTTCGTCACTTGCTGTCGAGCGTGGCGTAGTGCGTCTTGGGGGCGCGGGAGGTGCAGGGCTTGGTACCAAATGGCCGCGTTGAGCACTGCTTCCATGAAGTACGCCAGGCCCTGCGTAGACAGGAGGTCCCCCCTGGCAATTTGGGGTAGCCGGGCGAGGCGCTCTTCTAGCTTGCTTGGGAGTGTGATGTGGTGGTGCCGCTTGGCCTGTGTGACTCCCAGGTGGACTGTGGTGTCTTCCAGGTGTAGGGGTTCGCCCTTCCGGATGTGGGGGGTGGGGGTCTTGGCGTCGGCCAGCCCGACCGATTTGCGGGGGTGCACTAGGAGCTGGTGGGCGTCCAGGTAGGTTGTGGTGAGTTGGAGAATGGCGGACGCTTGCTCGGTGGTCGTTGGTAGCCCTGCGTTCGCAGGGTCGCGGTGGCGGGTGGCCGTAGTGAGGAGGTTGTCATCTGCGAAGTTGATGAGGGGGGACCGTAGCGGGTATGGGGCGTACCCCGGGTATACGCGTGCTAGTTCGAATGCCAGTGGCAGGGTGACGAGGAGGTAGAGGAAGGGGCCTTCGGCGCCTCCCTGGGGGACCCCGCTGTCTGTGCCGGTCCAGGGGGTGAGGCCCGCGGCCGTGATGACGGCGTAGAGTCGGGTCTGGATGTACCCGGTCATGAAGGACAGGAATGGGAGGCCCATGGCATCCCATACCTCCGTGAGGAGCCGGTGTGGGGCGTGGGGGAACGCGCCTTGGACATCGAGGGAGGCGATGATCATCTCGTAGGGGTTCATGTCCAGTGCGGTGTCCTGGAGGAAGATGGCCTCGTGGGGGGACCTGCCGGCCATGGCTCCCCACATGCTGGCGGGCACGTGGGCAAAGACCGCTGGCGCGATGCGGCCTAGGATGAGCGTCCACACCAGCTTGACCTCGGTGGTGGCGCAGACTATGGGCCGCCAGTTCCCCGGCTGCGCCCAGTCCCCCTTTTTGTAGAGGGGGTGGACCAGGTTGGCCCACTCAGGGGGGATGGGCGTGGCGCCCGTGACGATGTCCCACAGGCGGGCTGCCAGGCGGCGTTTGATGGGCAGGGTGAGACGTTGGTACGCTTCGGCCGGCAAACCGTCGACGCCGGGCACGACCCCCTTCTTCAGGCGGTCTAGGGCGCGTTGCAGTTCTGAGATGCTGAAGGGGTCGTGTTCGATGGCGCGCCGCTGTTCCCGGTTGAAGACCCTGGGCACATGCTCGCGGATGGTGTTTCTGGTGTGGGGGTCGAGCTCGGGGAGGGCGTCCCCGTGTTGTGCCTGGAAGCTGTCCAGGACTGCCTGGAGGACGGCGTCGGGGTCATTGGTGAGGCCTCCTTTGGGGGTGCGTACCGCGTGGATGGTACGGCGCCCCGTGTCCTCCAGGATGCGGCTGACGTAGCGTAGGGACTTGTACGGCGTGTCGTTTCTGCCGTATCTTTCGCGTTCTTGGGCCGCGGCTGCTATGCGGTGGGCGTGCCATTCCTGGAGTTGGTGGCGGCGGGTGGTGAGGAGCGCACGGAGGTGGGCGTCCCGGTCTCGTGCCTCCGGTGTGCTGGGGCGTAGCAGGGTGGCGAGTTCCCCTTTCGTGGTCCAGATGTCATGGACGAGTTGCTGGAGGGTGAGGTCTGGTGGTGCTCCCGTGTGGTTGGTGTCACGCTCCATGCCGCATGCTTGTGCCGCCCGGCACATGGCGGTGGTGAGTGTCGGTGCACCCGGGCGGCGCAGGATGGCGTGTAGGGCCCTGTTATACCTGTGCCAGGCGCCGTGGTCGTCCTCGGCCGGGAACTGCAGTGTGGGTGGGAGGGTGTCGTCTGGCAGGGTGGCCGCGGGTGGGGGTAGGTTGGGGATGATGAGGTCGATGTAGAGGGGCCGGTGGCCCGTGCCTGTGGGCAGGAGCTCCCCGTAGGCTGCTTCGTGGACGCGCACCGTGGTTGGGTCCCCGTAGCACGTGTCGATGCGGGATGGGTGGGTGCCGGCTTGGTGGGGGTAATGGGAGGGTGTGCCGGTGAGTCCTGCCGTGAGGTCGGTGAGGCCCAGTTGGTGCATGGCGTCCCCGACAGCTGTGTCGGTGGCTGTGGGTGGGCCGGTGCGGTCGTCGTCGGTGGGGGCGGCGTTTAGGTCGCCTATGATGATGGTGGGTGCCAGGAGGGAGAGTGGGCGGTACGCCAGGCTCAGGGTGTCCAGGAAGTCCTTGGTCTCCTCCCCGAACGGGCCGTGCGTGAGTAGCACGTTTAGCTGCCATCCGGGCCCCACGCACTCGTACGCCCCGAGGCGACCATCCACTCCGAGGTTAGGGTGGGCATGTACCGTGACCGACGTCTTGTGGTAGAGGGGTACCCCCCTGTTCCCAGTGGGCGTGATATTTGTTCCCCTCCGGGTCCAGGATCGGTGCTGGTTCGGGTTGGTCCGCTCTGCGGAGGGCTTGCTCCAGGAACCCCAGGAGGTCCGCGCCTTGGGGGTGCGGCCCGGGCATGGCTTGCAGTGTGGCGGCCTTGGTGGGGTCGTAGGTGACCGCGGGCTCGTTGAGGATGTTGATGCGGGCGTGGGCTTCCGCAGGGGCCGGTTTCTGGGGACCGGCAGTTGGGGGGGCGGGCCGTGTCCGGCCCTGGCCCCGTCAGGCGTCGAGGAGGTCGATGACACCCTGAGCTGCGGGTGCCCTGCGGTTCCGCTTCTGGGGCTGGGGTAGGGCCCATGCATTGTGGACTTCGCCCGTGTACTCGGTGCCGGTGAGGTGCTCCGTTTCGGGGGTGCACAGCTGCATGGGGACCATCTCACGACCGGCTTGGTCTCGCCAGAGTTCGATGGTGCGCCCCAGCAGCTTGTCGTTGGGGGTGGCCGGGTCCCACTTGACGTGGATCTTGAACCCCTGGTGGTCCCTGGTGATGAGGTACCGGTGCTTGACCTCCCCTGCGGCCCATATCCACTTGGAGGGGCCCGCGGCCGTGGGGTACTCGAAGGGCAGCTGCACCCGGGTGTTGATGGTGTATTCGGGATACAGGGCAGCGGCTTCCTCTTTGGTCCAGCTCTTCGGCTTGGCCCTTGGCTTTGGCGCGGGTTTGGCCTGTGTGGGGGCCTTGCGCTTCTGCGCACCTTGGCGGCGCCGGGCAGCGGGTTGTCCCCGTTGGGGAGGTGCGCCCTCGGGCCGCTGTACGGGTGCGTGGCCCGGTGCAAACACGGGGTGTTCGCGGGCGGCTGGGACGTCGGGCTTGGACGTGGGGACGGGGTCCGTCAGCTGGAACACTTGCTTGGTCATGAGGCCAAGCACCTCCTCGGCCTCCTGCAGGGCGTCGGGCGGGTCCGTGGGCCAGGTGAGGAGCCGGTGCCCGGTGCCTGCCCCGTGGCGGCGCATGTGGGCCGTGTAGCGGGTGGCGTGGCGTGTCCACGCTGGGCTGCGTTCCGGGGGGAGGGGGCCTTCTGGCGCCCCCTGCGCCCAGTAGAGGGCGTAGTGCAGCGCTTCCCAGGCTGCATCTGGGGCGTGGGGGATGCGTGCGGCGAGTCGCAAGCGGTCTCCTCCGCGTGGTGGGGGCGGGACTTCGCCGTCGGGGGCGTGTGCCGTTGCCCGTCTGACCTTGCCGTGGTCGTCCCATTCCCCCGTCCACCAGGTGTCCCGGTGTTTGAGGATGTGGACCTCCGTGGTGGTCGGGGGGGCGTCCATGGCGTCCCAGCTGACGAGCTGGATGGGGCGGACCGCAGGGTGGGTCTTCGGGGGTGCTCGCATGTTGAGGATTTGGTGGATGTCCTCGGCGGTGGGGCCCGTGTCGGGGGCGTCCTGCGCTGCTTGGGCAAGAGGTGGGGAGGGGCGGTCCTCCCAGAGGCGGGATGCGGACGCCGTGGCGTACATGGCTGCCATCAGGACGTGTTCCGTCAGCCCTTCCACCATGAGGTGGTTTTCCCCCTCCAGGTCTCGGGGGATGGCGGCTTCCGCCTTTAGGGTGAGGAGTGCGATGGCGCGTTTGGGTCCAGGTGTGGCGTGTGTCGGCTCATCTGGCGGGCGTCCGTCGGATGGGGTGTGGGGGGGGCGCTTCTGGAAGGGGGATGGTCCCACCGCCAGGTGCTCGACAAGGTGTAGTGGTACGGCGTGGTGGCGGTCCGCTGCGGGCAGGAGGTAGGGGTGTGGGTCCCCGGGTACCATGCCGAGGTAAATGCCCCCCCTGTAGGTAGGGGTGGGCAGGGGTTGCTGCAGAGCGCCTGCGCATGGTAGCGCGCACCGAGGGGTGCAGTGAGTGCATGGGGCCGTTATGGAGTGTGGTACCGCGTACACGGAGAAGGGCCCTACCGCTCGCTGGATGTTGCGGGGGATGATGTTGCGGAGGTCCGCCACCCGTGCCGTGCGGCCTTCGCCATAATATATCCAGAGCGTGTCCTCCAGTGCCATTTTGGGGCGTAGCTTGCGAGCCAGTAGGTTCAAGGTGCTTTTGTGGGTGGCCTCGGTGATGGTGCCGGGTCCAGCGTTAATGCGTGGGAGCAGGTGGCTTTGGTGGTGTGCCGCGGCCCGTCTGCGGGCTGTGTGGAGGGCGGTGCTGTCGGCGAGAGGGGGCGCGTGGTGGGTGGGCCTTTTGCCTGGGGTCGGGGCGACGTGTAGGGGATGCTTCCATGCCGGGCGCGGGTGGTGATGCGGTGGCTGGAGGCCAGGGTAGGTGGTGAAGGTGTATACGGTGATGGGGGAGCGCTCATGCGTGGCCTGGAGGTAGTAGTGGTCGCGACCCGTGTTGTGGGTGACGATGACGTTGGGCGTTGGTATGTAGTAGTGGAGTGCGGTATTGGGGAGTTGTTTGGTGATGCGTGCCGTCGCGTCCCCTGTTTTGGGCGCGGTGTCGTGGGGCACGAGGATGTGGACTGCCCACGCATCGTGGGCGGGGAGGTCGAGGTCCGGTAGGGTGGGATGAATGGGGCGTCCCCGGAAGTGTGCGAAAGCTGGGTTGTGGCGTGCCGCCGTCTCCTTGATGATGGACGGTGCCCACTGGGGTGGCGCCCCAGCTTGCTGGGCCATGGCGGCGACGGCGCGGGCGATCGCCGTGAGGTCTCGCCCGATGCCAGGCTGGTCTGCCGGTGGTTGCAGGCCCCCTTCTGGTGCGGGGTGGTGCCACCATAGGGTGTAGCCCTTTTGTGTGTTATCGTGGGGGGTGTGCACGAGGCCCTGGTGGTTGGAGATGGCGGTCTTGAGGGCTTCGGCTGCCTCGCGGTGGAGGGTGCGCGTGTAGCCCCAGACTCTGGTGGGGGGGGCCGCCCCGGTGTGGGATTCGGCCGTGGTGGGGGCCGGCTCGAGGCTGTGACTGGTGAGGGAGGGTCTGTGCAGCCCTTCGTGTAGGGAGGCGCACACGTGTGCCCACCTGTCCGCCCATCCCTGTTGGGCGCTTCCTGTGTCTGCTCCTGTGGGCAGTCGCACGATGACCACGTGCCAGGGGTGTGACCCCGGTACTACGGTGGGGGGTGTGGTGTGCTCGTGAGCGTGTAGCCATACTGCGGTGTCTGCGTTCGCCGTCACGTAGTCCTCTCCTTCCGCTGTGCGGACGTTTTCGACGGCGGCCTCTCCCTCCAGGGTGAGGAGGAGGTGCGTGCCGGGGGGCTGCGCGTGCGTCTCCGCGTCCCGGAGCCACAGGTACGTGAGCGCCACGGCGCCGGGGAGGATTTCCCCCCAAATGAAGGTGCCTTCGGGTGATGCCCACTACAGGGGCAGTGTGCGGCGTCCCCGCGAGTTGTTGGTGGCATGGTAGTCGTGGGGGAGGTGACGTTTGATGAGCCGGTGCGGCATGCGTTCGGTGGTGGCTGTGGGGGGGTCCCAATTACATTCCTCCGGTGGGGGTGCGCCTGCGTCGTCCTCCTGGGGCTGGGCCAGCGGCAGCGCCTGTGCATTGGGTGCGGCGTCGGGTAATCCGCTGTGCGTGAGGGTGTAGAAGCCCTCGGGGGTGAGTTGGAGGACGATGTCCCACTTCGCCGTTTGCTCTGGGGACCACTGGTGGGGCCCGTCCTGCGGTCAGTGGAGGGTGACCTGGTGGCCCCATCTCCAGCTGTGGTAGGCGAGGAGGCTGAGGACGGTGTCTTGCTCCGGGACCTCCACGCTTTCCATGTGCGCCGTCATGTCGGTGACGTCGACGGCGTACTCGTCCTCCCATTCTTGTGTGGGGGTGCCTGGAGGGGGGGGGGCGGTGGTGTACCCGTGGAGTCCTGGCCCCGTGACGTCGGGCAGGTCGTGCTCGAGTGACGCCCGGTACTCGGCGCGCCCGTTGCTGGCTTCGTGGGTGGGGTGGTGGCGCCGCAGGGCGTTGGACAGGTGCGTCCAGGGCGCCCTCTCGCGGGGGGGGGGCGCGGGGGGGCATTTTGCGGGTTGGGGTCCGCGGGGCTGCTTGCTGTGGGCTCGAGCTCCTCCGGGGTGAGGTCCATATGATGCTCCGTGTCCTCCGTGTGTTGGAGTTCCAGTTCTAGCAGGCTGTCGATGTCCAGGGCCATGGGGTCATCGTGCCTGTTCACGTGCTGGGGTGCTGCTTCATGGCACGGTGGGCGTGTGATGCTGGTGTTCGGGGCACGTGCGGCGGCCGGTGCGGGGTCGTGCGCTGGGGGAGGCGCGCCGTTTGGCGTGGTTGTGGTGTGTGGCCGCACGCTGGTGGCTGTCCTGGCCGATGGTGTTGCCCCTGTGTGCGGTTCTGGTTGTGGCCGGTGGTGGGTGTTGA
This sequence comes from Eutreptiella sp. 'Long Island Sound 2002', assembly GCA_964036045.1. Taxonomy (NCBI): domain Eukaryota; phylum Euglenozoa; class Euglenophyceae; order Eutreptiales; family Eutreptiaceae; genus Eutreptiella; species Eutreptiella sp. 'Long Island Sound 2002'. Next base: position 21,270,258 of record OZ038392.1, on the reverse strand, counting down.
GCTGGCGCGAGGTGTGCGGGGTTTTCAGGGTCGGTGCCGGTGGGGTGGGGTGCGGAGTCGGCGGGGCGCGGCTTCGTTCCTGTGTTGGTGGGCTGTGGTGTCCCGTGCCCCCGGGTGGGGGAGGGGGGTGCGGTGCGGTATGGTGGTGTTGTGCTGTGTGGTGGCCTTCCCGTTGGGGGGGGGGGGCACCGTGTCCAGGTCTGGTGGGGTGGGCTGTCGCCCGTGGTTTGTCCTCTGGCGGTGTGGGGCAGCCCCGCGTGGTCTCTTGATCGTCCTCCTGGCGTGTTTCAGTACGTGGCCTGTGCGGGGTCGGTGTGGCGTGGGGCCTGGGGTCCCCTGGGGCGGAGTGTGCGGGACTGGAGTGTCGTAACCAGGGGGGTGTGGTCGTGTGGTGCTTGGGGGTGTTGGCCCGCTGTTGGGTGGGCCCGGTGGTGTGGGGTATTGCGTTTGCGGGGTCCGCGGGTCGGTGGGTCGCGGCTGCTTGGGCGTGTTGTGGCCCCGGTGCGGTGCCCGCGGGTGGTGAGTGGCGGTGTGTGGCTGGGGTGTATCGTTTCCACGGTGGGGGGGGGGCTATTTGCTCGGGTGTGGGGTGGGCCCGTGGTAGGTTGCCGGCGGGTAGCGGGTGTCGGGGCCGCACCGTGGGTGGGTATCCCGCGGCGTCCCCTTGGTGCGTCCCGTGGTGGCCTCTGATCGGCTGGCTGAAGGGGGCTTTTGGGGTGTACCGCATCCATGGGGGCACCATTGTGGGCTGGGGCGCCAAAGCGGTGGGTGCGGCGGGTTGTGGGGGTGGGGCTTGTGTCGGTGTCGACCGTGTGTTTGGCGGCGTGGTGTCGTGTGTCGTCCTCGGCGGCTCCTCATGGTGGTCTGTTGTGGTGGTGCCTGGGGGGTGGTCTTGGGCTTTGCGGTTCCTGGGAGGGTACGGGACATGCGGGGTCGGGTTGGCTGGGGGGGGGGGGGGGCGCGCGTGTGTGGGCTTGCGTGTTTGCCCTCTGCTCCCCCCGTGGCCCCTTCCTCTGCTTGTCCCTTACTCCTCTCTTTTCGCTGGCTTGTTTGGCTTTGTTTTTTTTTTTGTTTTTTTTAGGGGGGGGCTGGCTGGGGTGCTGTGCGTGGGCGTGGGTGTGTGCCGGTGTCGGCTCCCGGTTCCCAGGGCGCCGGTCCGGGGGGGGCTGACGGCGGGTGGTTGGCGGCAGTGGTGGCGTGGCGCTTGCGTAGGTGGCTGCGGCTCCTGGTTAGTGTCTCGGTGGCGTGGCCGGGCGTGGGCGTGCGTGTGGGTGTGTTCGTGGCGTGGGCTGATGGGGTGGTGGGCAGTGTGGGCGTGGTTGCTTTGTGTGGGTGTCGGGTATGTGTGTGCCGAAGGCGCAGTGGGTTGGGCTGGGGCACCGTGGGCGATGCAATGGGTGGCGGAGATGCTGGCGACGCCCACGGGGGGGTGCCGTAGGCGTCGAAACGGGTCTGTCTTGTTGACGTGGGTGCTTCGGGTGACGCGCCGGGCGGCGACGGGGTTGGTGACGCTGTTGGTGTCATGGGTGACGGGGCGGGCGCTGGGGGGGCCTGCGGCTCCGGTGGTCGCTGTGAGTGGTGCAGTGGGTGGTGGCGCGACTGGTGGTGCCGGCGGTGAGGGTGCTTCCGGTGACGTCGATGGTGAGGGCGCTGTGGGTGATGTCATGGGTGGTGGCGATGTTGATGTGGGTGTTGCAGGTGGTGTGCCGGCTGGTGGCGCCGCTGGTACTCTCCCTACGTAGGGTGTTGCCGGGGGTGCTGTGGGCGGTGGTGTCGTCGGTGGTGCCGATGGCGAGGGTGACGTAGGCGATGCACTGGGTGACGGTGAGGCCGGTGTGTGCCGTAGGTGACGCGTTGGGAACGGGTGGTGGGGGGCCGGAGGGGGGTTTGCCGTTGGTGCAACGGGCGATCGTGGCGTTGGTGCTGCAGGTGGTGGCTTGGGTGATGGTGCTGTTGGTGATGCCGACGGGGTGGTTTGTCTGCCTGTCTGCCCGCGGAGTCGGTGCCGGCGTTGGGCGGTTGTCTGTGCGCGTGGTGGTCGGTGCGCCGGGCGCTTGGTGGGCGTGGTCGGCTGCGGGTGTGCGTGTTGGTGTGTACGTGGCGCGGGTTGCGGGGGGTCTGCGGGCGTCGGGTGCGCTGTTGCCGTGCGTGTGGTGGTTTGTGTTGTCTGGTGGAGCGTGGCCGGTGTGTGCGTTGCGTGGGTGTTGTGGGGTCTGGTCGGCGTGGGTGGTGTCGGTGTGGGTGTTTGGGGTTGGGTGCTGGTTGTGGGCGTGTCGTTCGCGCGGTGCAGTCGGGCGTGATGGTGGTGCCGCTGGCGACGTCGATGGTGACGGTGCTGCAGGTGGTAAGGGTGGGACGGTGGTGTTGGCGGTGTCCGGTGTGGGTGGTGTGGAGTGTGGGGGTGTGGCAGGTGTGGTGCGGGGCGGATGGTGGTGTGCTTGGCGACGGCGTCGCGAGTGCTGCCGGGGGGGAGGGTGTTGTTGGTGATGTTGTCAGCGGCCGGTGGCGGGTGGTGGTGGTGGTTGTGGCTGGACTGCTTGGTGGTTGTGGTGTCGGCGGGTGGCCCTGATGACGGGCCCTGGGTGTGTGGTGGCGGGTGGGCGTGCTTGGTGGTGGTGATGGTGTGTCCTTGCGGGTGGTGTTGGGTGTGGTACCATTGGGCGTGTGGTTTGCGATAACTGAGCACTCACCCCTCCGTGTGGCGCGGGCCCGGTGGTCCGGGAGCCCGTCCGGCAGGTGGCGCCGGGTGCTCACGCGTCCCTCCGGACGGCGGCTGCTCCGTAGCCGGCAGGGGCTGGGTTCACTGCCGGGCGCACACACGTCCCTCCGGACGGCGGCTGTTTCGTAGCCGGCAGGGGCTGGGTTCACTGCCGGGCGCACACACGTCCGTCCGGACGGCGGCTGTTTCGTAGCCGGCAGGGGGTGGGTTCACCGCCCGGCGCACACACGTCCATCCGGACGGTGGCTGTTTCGTAGCCGGCAGGGGCTGGGTTCACTGCCGGGCGCACACACGTCCATCCGGACGGCAGCTGGTTCGTAGCCGGCAGGGGCTGGGTTCACTGCCGGGTGCACACACGTCCATCCGGACGGCGGCGGTCGCGCTATGGGGACTGCGGGGCTTGGACTTGTTCTTGGCGGCTCGTTCGTCGTCGGGTGTGGGTGTTTGCCGTTGTGGTGTCGTGTTTTTGTGCCGTGGTGCGTGCTGGCGTGCGGTGCTGCGTGTGTGCCCTGCTTGGCCTGTGTGTGGCGCGCGCTCCTTGCCCGGGCGTGCTGCTGCGCAGGCGCGGGGACACACCCTCTCTCTGGCGGGCCCGTTTGGCTCCATGGCGGGCCCTGTTGGTGCCCGGCTGTGGCCCGGCGCGCGGCAGTGGGGTGTGTGCACGTTGGGGGGGGGGGGTTCGGACCCCTCCTCTCGTTTTCCCCGCCTTGTCCCTGTGTCCCTCTTCGCCGGCCTGCCCTGCCTGCCCATCCTCTTTGTACCCGCTGGGTTGGCCTTGGCCGGTCGCTTGGTCCTGGCGGTCTTACATGGTGTTTCTTTCCTGCAGGGCGGCGTGGGCTGCGTTCGGTTTTTTGGGGCGGGTTGCTCGTGTGGTGTGCCGCGCCGCTTGGCTCCTGTTCACCGGTGTGTACGCTCCGTGTGTGGCGTTGTGTGTACGGTGTCCTGGGCCCCCCGGCTCCTGTTCACCGGTGTGCACGCCCCGCGTGTGGTGTCGCGTGTACGGCGTCCTGGGCCTCCCAGCTCCTGTTCACCGGTGTGCACGCCCTGCGTGTGGTGTCGCGTGTACGGTGTCCTGGGCCTCCCGGCTCCTGTTCACCGGTGTGCACGTTCTGTGTGTGGTGTTGCGTGTACGGTGTCCTGGGCCTCCCGGCTCCTGTTCACCGGTGTGCACGCTCCGTGTGTGGTGTTGTGTGTACGGTGTCCTGGGCCCCCCGGCTCCTGCCCACCGGTGTGCACGCCCTGCGTGTGGTGTCGCGTGTACGGCGTCCTGGGCCTCCCGGCTCCTGTTCACCGGTGTGCACGCCCTGCGTGTGGTGTCGCGTGTACGGTGTCCTGGGCCCCCCGGCTCCTGTTCACCGGGGTGCACGCTCTGTGCGTGGTGTTGCGTGTACGGTGTCCTGGGCCTCCCGGCTCCTGTTCACCGGTGTGCACGCTCCGTGTGTGGTGTTTTGTGTACGGTGTCCTGGGCCCCCCGGCTCCTGTTCACCGGTGTGCACGCCCTGCGTGTAGTGTCGCGTGTACGGCGTCCTGGGCCTCCCGGCTCCTGTTCACCGGTGTGCACGTTCTGTGTGTGGTATTGCGTGTACGGTGTCCTGGGCCCCCCGGCTCCTGTTCACCGGTGTGCACGCTCTGTGCGTGGTGTTGCGTGTACGGTGTCCTGGGCCTCCCGGCTCCTGTTCACCGGTGCGCACGCTCTGCGTGTGGCGTTGCGTGCACGGCGTCCTGGGCCTCCCGGCTCCTGTTCACCGGTGTGCACGCTCTGTGTGTGGTGTTGCGTGTACGGCGTCCTGGGCCTCCCGGCTCCTGTTCACCGGTGTGCACGTTCTGTGTGTGGTATTGCGTGTACGGTGTCCTGGGCCCCCCGGCTCCTGTTCACCGGTGTGCACGCTCTGTGCGTGGTGTTGCGTGTACGGTGTCCTGGGCCTCCCGGCTCCTGTTCACCGGTGCGCACGCTCTGCGTGTGGCGTTGCGTGCACGGCGTCCTGGGCCTCCCGGCTCCTGTTCACCGGTGTGCACGCTCTGTGTGTGGTGTTGCGTGTACGGCGTCCTGGGCCCCCCGGCTCCTGTTCACCGGTGTGCACGCCCTGCGTGTGGTGTCGCGTGTACGGTGTCCTGGGCCCCCCGGCTCCTGTTCACCGGTGTGCACGCTCTGTGCGTGGTGTTGCGTGTACGGCGTCCTGGGCCTCCCGGATCCTGTTCACCGGTGTGCACGTGCTGTGTGTGGTGTTGCGTGTACGGTGTCCTGGGCCCCCCGGCTCCTGTTCACCGGTGTGCACGCCCTGCGTGTGGTGTCGCGTGTACGGTGTCCTGGGCCCCCCGGCTCCTGTTCACCGGTGTGCACGCTCTGTGCGTGGTGTTGCGTGTACCGTGTCCTGGGCCTCCCGGCTCCTGTTCACCGGTGTGCACGCTCCGTGTGTGGTGTTGTGTGTACGGTGTCCTGGGCCCCCCGGCTCCTGTTCACCGCTGTGCACGCCCTGCGTGTGGTGTCGCGTGTACGGCGTCCTGGGCCCCCCGGCTCCTGTTCACCGGTGCGCGTGCTCGGTGTGTTGCGTGGTGTGTGCGGCGTGGGTGTGGGTGTGTGCTCGCGTGTGCCATACCGTGGCCGCGTCGTTGCGGACTCTTTTTTTTTGCGGGAACATTTTTCTTTACACATTGCTTCCTATGGCGTCTGATTTATTCTTCCCGTTTTGGACTCTTTGATTTTGGCAACGCCCAAGAGTAAGCGTGTCTTAATGCATGCATGGCGGTGTATGCTATTTACGCGTTGGTTTGCGGATTCTTTGCATTTTGCGACGCCCAAGAGTAGGCGTATTTGTTTAATGCATTCATGCTATGCCACTTATTCTTCTTGTCTTGGACTCTTTTTTTTTTGCGGCGCCCAAGAGTAAGCGTGTCTTAATGCTTGCTTGGCGGCATATGTTACTTAACCGTTGGTTTGCGCACTCTTTGTATTTTGCGACGCCCAAGAGTAGGCGTGTTCGTTTAATGCATTCATGCTATGCTACTTATTCTTTATGTCTTGGACTCTTTGTTTTTTGCGACGCCCAAGAGTAAGCGTGTCTTAATGGGCTCAAAGGTGGGTGGGGAGGTACATGGAGAAGGACTAAGGAAGAGGTAGCGTGCATGTCGGAGGGTGTGGCGTGTTAGTTATCCATTTCTTCGGTGTTTACGCGCCGCTCGTGTTGTGTTTTTCTTTACCTATACGGCGTGTTAGGGGGCGGGAGGCACGGTTTGTGGACTCTTTGTTTTTTGCGACGCCCAAGAGTAAGTGTGTCTTAATGCATGTAAGGCGGTACAAGGTACTTATTCGTTGTACCTTGGGACTCCCACGCTATTTTTTCCCTTTGTCTTGGACTCTTTGTTTTATGCGACGCCCAAGAGTAAGCGTGTCTTAATGCATGCATGGCGGCATATGCCACTCACTCTTTGGTTGGTGTTGGGGCGCGCACAAGTCCCCTACTCCTATTGCATGCACTTTGCTAAGTGTTTTGGGGCACGCAACGTTCCGCTTTCCCGTCTTGGCGTCTCTTTTGCGCTACTAAGAAAGGGGGGTTGGTGTGTAAGAGCGGTTGTCATGGTTGCCCCGCTTTGCACCGCAGGACAGGACCGTTAGCCCCCCATGACAACCACTCCCTGGCCGAAGGCCATCGTTCTGGCCCTACTCTCGCCTCTTATCTTCTTCTTTGTTGTTGGAGCGCGCACAAGTCCCTAGCGCCTAGGGCACGCACTTTGCTAGGTGTTTTGGGGCATGCAACTCTCAACTTCGTCGCCGTCGCGACTCTGTTGTTCTGCGTTTTTTGTGAGTGTGCTAAATTTTTCGACCTCGCCAAACAGCGGCGTAAAATGTTTCTGGGGGTTTCTGAGGTCGGAAAAATCGATTTTGCGCTTTATTTTTGCTGGTTGTGCGTCTTTTTCGTTATTTTTCTTTTTTCTTCCGCTGCGATCGCGGGAAGTGCAAGAGGGAGTGATAACCTTCACCAAACCAATGTTCTACAACCAGACGTAGGGCAGTCGACCCTGGTTTGGCAACAAGGAAACAGGGACTGCAGTGATGGGGATAGTCCCCGTGCTTATACTCTTCAACGAGGCCAGCATCGATGCATTCCTGGATCTGGCGCTCGATTTCTTCAACCTGTTCCTGTGGAGCGGGATGGGGACGACGCCTCACTCGCCTCTTTTCGAATTCTGGTTTCAATTTCAAGTCCATCTGGACCAGTTTTTTACAAGAAGGGGGAGGCGGCAAGGCGCCGAACACCTCCTCATAGGTTATAAGCAGTTTCTTCAGGCGGGGGTCAAGGTTAAGACTCTCGAGTTTTTGAAGGAAATCCTCCTCAGCATGGAGGTTGCTCTTACCATGTTCTTTCTTTTTCTGCCGATCAGCAGTTTCGGCAGGCACTGAACCATCGTCCCACTCAGGGGGACATTGCTGCCCATAGTGCAGAGAATACACTAAAGGTATCTCAGGATCAGGCAGCGTATAGGACTCATCGTCCTCCTCAGACCAGATGGAGGATTTCCAGGTCTGTCTGAGGTATTGCAGCCGCTCTTGGCGCTCAATACCTTCGGCCTTCAGGTACAACAGCCGCCGGAGTTCCTGAGTGTCATGCTCAGACAATGGCATGTTATTAGCAGCAGGCCGCGCCAGAGTATCAGCACTCCGGGCCACGGGTTCACCTGTGTGCATAGGCTGCATGTGTAGCACTGGCTTCCCAACAGGGGAAGCGGGTTCAGAGGTTGACTCTAGATCTACCTCCTCTAGCAACAGCTGGGCTAGGAAAGCACTATGTTTTAGGTCAACACAGCTGGGATCAACAGAGGGAATAGTGCTGGCGATCTCAGACAGTTGGTCGTCAGCATCCTCTTTTACAGCTGCAGGTTCCAGATAGTCATCGGGAGACTCACACCCTGTAAGTGTGGCAGATAGGTGCTCAGGAGATCGATTTTTGAGATCATAAAGGGTCAGGCCACGATTTTCGGCCATGACCTCTTTCAGTAGCACCTGGTCTAGGTCACACAGGGGTACAGGATTGAGAGATCAATCAACGATGGACAGGAAACTGGCCCATTCAGGGGCCTGCATAGCTGTGTCTGAGTCCTCAGGCACATAGATGGGGCCGTCGGGGAGTTGCACTCTTCCGACGGTCCTTCGATCTAGCATGCGGCGCCAGTAAGCATGTTCACCAGAGCAACCCCAGTCAGGGGTGCACATAACAACCCCTCCTCCCTCATAAGCGATTTTGGTTAGAACCTTCGCGAGCAGGGAGAATGGAGGGTTAGCATACGCTAGGCCCATTGCTTTCCAGAAGAAACGGAAAGCATTGTTCAGTTGTTTCGAGCAGTACAACTGCATGATGTGCTGTTGTTGGCTCGCAAACAATTCGACCTGGATCTCATCCAGGTTTACCTGAAGGGCCGCCACTCCATTTTCAAGAACGTGACGGGCCAATTTGTAGTTTTCAGTACGATAGTTTGTCTTTGCTGCGTAGCGCAGCCCAGACTCTTTTCGTCCTGACAGCTCCAAAGGTACGGAGAATAGCCCACTGCCAAAGTCGCAGTGCAAAGAATAGGGGCGCTGTAGGGACAGCATTTTTACCTGGGGGTTTCTTCCTAGGATGTCGGTGCCAATGACGATGTCAAAGGCGTCGGTGTCCAACACTCTGCAGTGTTGGGTCACGGTTTCGTCGCCCAGACATATAGTCACATCGATTCCCCCCAAAGGAATGGATGGTACGCCCATCCCCTACTCTTATGGCCACGGTCTTAGTTTTCTTGAAAGTCTTTAGCAGGCGCCGGGCCACTATGGAAAGTGTTGCACCGGTATCAAGCACCGCTCGAAAAACCTGATCCGCGATTTTCACGAGGATCCAGAAAACCAAGTCCTCCTCTTCGGAGCCGCCCCCCTACTCCTCATCAGGGAACTTCACATCCACCCCTGTAGCAATGACGGACTTGGCCATCCAGGCCAAGCGCCTCTTCTTGGAATTATTCCCCTCAGGGGTAGCGTTATCCCCTTGGGGGCGCTTCTTGAGGTCACCTGCGGCAGAGGCGGGTGTAGCAGCAGGAGTGGGTGTAGCAACGGGCGCTGATGAGCGCCTCTGGGGGTTAGGGGGTCCATTTTTGCCACCCCCCTTGCCACCTCCTTTACCACCTTTATCCCCATTCGGGGGATTTCTGGCGGGCGTTTGGGTCTTCTGGCGTTCCGCCTCCTGAAGCTTGAGTTTGTCACTCTCGCGTTTCTTGATGTGGCATTCGTCCTCGTAGTGACGACGTTTGCCACAGTAACCACAGGTGATGGTACACCTGAAATGGTACTGATGGGTAACTTGTTTCCCATCTTTGGTATGCTGATGACGTTTCATCTGCAGCATACAGCCACTGTGGAGATCGCAGTCAGAGGCATGACAAGGTCCCCCCTTGTCATTGACAGGTTTGCAGTAGAACAGGGGGGGTGTACCTGCATCAGGTTTAACCTCATTCATGGCACGTAGGTTATCCCTCCCTTTAGCACCTCCCTGATTGGTGTTAGTGGGATTTTTATGCCCTTTCCCTTCGCCACATTCGGGGGTAGGGGTACCACCTCGTCCCAAATGCTTCTTGAGGAATTTCTCCATGTGGGAGTCATTCTCTCTCTCAAGAGCTAGCTCAATCAAGAGGTCCACCAGTTCATCGTACGAGTGGGTCCTGCTCTTCCTCTCAGAGGTGGAGCGGCAGTCATCCCACGTACGTTGGGGGATCTTACTCATGAGCCACAGGTGGGTCTCAGTGGCTCCGTAGAAGCCCACATTCATCCTCGAAAACAGGTACTCCAAGTCACACACATATTCAGAAATTCGCGCAGCGGATGAAAACTCTGGGAGCATAGGTAGCTCCTCGATCTGTGTGCGTACGCTGAGGTCAGTCTCATAGACTGGGAATGTTTTCTTCAACCTCAGGAGTACCTCTGCCCAGGTAGAACAGGTTTTCACAATCTGTTTCACCTGTTTTTGCAAAATTTTCTTTTTGCATGAGCGTTTCAGCAGTGAAGATTTGGTGGCCACATCCACATGGGATTAGCCAGTCAGCAAAAGGAACTCTGCAGATTCTCCTGCCCATTCGGGCAGATTTTTGGGGTCGAACTCCGGCAGTTCCAGCTGGATCTTCGCCTGGGCAAATGGTCTGCCCGTCTTCCCACCCCCCGGAGTTAGGCCTGAAGGCGACACGCCGGCAAGAGGTGCCAGGGCTGACAGCCCTCTTCTCTCAATCTCTGTGACAGGCACGTCCTGTAGATCAGCCATAGGCACTGTCCTGGCACGGGAGTGAATAGGGCTGGGGCAGGTGACCTCAGGCAACAGCCTTGAGACCCTTGATCTCTTGACATCTTCGGCCAGGGTACTCAGCCCTGGAGAGAGAGAGGGCAACTCTGGCTTGGGTAAGGGCTCTGCAATACCCAGTTTAGCCTTAATGGCCTCCGATAGGGCCGTCACATCTGGATCTTCTGATCCAGACAGGAGTTTGGCCAACAGCTCGGCCGTATGATCCAGGGCACCGTAGGTTGGCCTTGGATGATCTTGTTCTTCAACTCGAGTCGGGCCCACTTCGGGAGCCCTTGGGGTTGGACAACATGCTCTTGGATACTCAGGTCTTGGTCGTCTTGGCAGGGATGTAGTCTTGGCTCTGTCGAACGGCGGGCCAGAGTGCGCGTAGGACCCTAGGTCTGTACGTGGTCTGGATCCATGTACAGTGAATGGCTCTCCTCCATCTTCCCCACGAATGGTTTTGTAGTACTCCTCATGTAGGATGTACTCATCCATCTTCTTCCTCAGTTCCTCCTACTCCTCAGGGCCTTCAATCGCTGTTGAGGATGAAGCCGGGCAGTTGGATCTGGATACTGAGGGAGCTACACGTCTGTGGAGATGACTGAAGCTGTCTCCACCGTGGGCTGCTAAGGCCTCGGTGGTAGGGCCTTTATTTTCTTCCGCCCTTCTGCGTTCTGGATCTCCTTGGGACCCAGATGCGCCACTGAGATGTTGTGGTGCTCAGTATGGTGGTTCACTCATGGGGTGGGCCATGCTGCCCATTTGCACTTGGACAGTTCTGATGGGCCAGGTCCTGACGCTTGGCGCGGACATGATGAACTTGTTGTTGAGCTTTTTTGTGCTGCACTTCTTCTCAGGGTCGGTTCAAAAGGTCAGAAGGGACTGTCTCTGCTACCGGAAAGATGTCCTTGATTTATGCCCTAGATATTTTGATGTAATCCTGCAGGTTTTGTTGTTGAAAACCCAAACCAAAGCAGCAAGTAGAGCAAGAACAGGATGTGGATCGAATCAATGATTGGTTTTGGAATCCAGTGTAACACAGAAGGGCTGCAGATAGACAAAGCAGGTTTATACACAAAGATTAAATCACAAATGGATAATACAAAAGATTTTATATGAACATTGGTCTGACTCTTGCCTCAGAAATAGCATTAGGCACTTCATGTGCACTCTTTTGGGTGAAATGGTGCAGGTTAGGAATGTGGGGCATAGATGTCAGGACCACACAGAAAATGACTTGGCCAAGCAACTGAATTCAGAAACAGTTACAAAGTAGGACCACAATAAGTGGTAGAAACAATTGAGTATAGGGGTGTTGGGGTGGGAGACCACTAGGCTTAACCTCCAAGGCCTAAAGCATGAAATGCCTATTTTATTTCGGTATATCCTCCATGAAGGAAGGTACCTCCGCTCAGTTGAGTGGTAGGGGTGAACTTCATGGGGGCTAGGGTCACAACCCTAGTTACTTTGAGAAAGTGTACTTTAGGCAACTAAAGAGAGATAAAAACACTTAAGTTTGTCTTAGCATCAACATAAGGGTTTTAAGGGGGGCTTGGCCTGGATCAAGCACTCCAAGAAAGACATGGCAGTGACTTTTTCTTACCCAAGTGAAGCAAAGCACAAAGCAAAATGCAAATGAGGTAATGCACTCCACAGTATGGCATAACTGCATCTTTATTCTCCATGCCATACCTGGTTGAACCTCGTCCGGGGTCACCAAGGTTGGCGGATCATCCTGCCATGCAAAACTGAGAAGCATGGCAAGGTGTATCAACAAAGAAGAAGGCAAGGATGCATCGTGCAATGCATATGGTATGTACGAATGCATGCACGAATGCAATGAATGCATGCACGTGCGTGTTTATCACGAGACTATCAATGCTATGCCTCAACTATACACACACCATATCCTTTATGCTACTTGCTCACATGGTACATGTGAATGCATGCATGAATGCAAAGAATGCATGCGCACCACAATACTTAAACCACTCGCCCATTCTGAAACACTCTCCGACGATCTACAACTAATGCACGACGGATGTAGGTTCAATCGATAACAAATAATTAAACAAAGCTCCGTACACAACATCTACTCAAACTGACGACACGACCCACGAGCATGACCTAATTATGCGAATCTGAGTTAATCTTGAAGAACATAATTCAGGGAATGAGAAATCGTAAAATCAATTGTAATTTGAGACATTCTGGACCACGTCAACACCGTCGCAGATCGCAGATCGCGACGCCGGAGCATTTCGGATCGCCGCCATTTACAGATCTTCGAGCGACGATCCTAAGACAGCAACAGGTCAAAACAAAACAGAACTAGAGAAGGAATAGTTCCAGAAGGCGTCCCAATAGGAAAAAAAACTTTTTCTTACTGGAGCCTATGTTCGAGTTGGGGAACTTGTATTTCCACGTCACTTCAAGGTCTTGGAGAATCTGCCGGATGTGGTACTTGGACTGCCATGGCTTCGAAGCTACAATCCGACTGTCAACTGGAAGGAAAGGTACGCAGACATCCAACATGGTTCGAATTCGTACCGGTTGTCTTTTGGCGAATCAAGGCATTCCACCCAGCTACAGTTTCAAGCCGCTTCGAAGCTGGACCTTCTTTCGATACTTTCATCCAGTGCCTCGAAAGCGAGTCCGGTTGGAAATCATACCCCACATGCCAAGAAACGCCCCGACCTACACTCGTCGACACACGTCCAGCACGATGCTGACATGTACGATGAGTCCGAAACAGAAGATGGTATCACCGATGAGGGGTGCAGCGATATGGAGATTGAGTACATTTCGTTGCCGAAACTCAAAAGAGAGATCCGTCGAGCTGATCTCACGGGGGATCAAGTATTTCTGTGCTGCATGCCTACAAAGAAAAACGCCTTTACTCGCATTTTGGCATTAGTCTATGTAAGATAAAAATGTTTGTTTAAAAATAAAGAAAACCATATAACAATCAAGCTAACCAACAAGGCAAAGCAAATCGTGCAACAACACTCACTAAGGTAAATCACTTGCCATGCCAAGTATGCAATAACAAAGAGTCATCGTTGGGATCTACCTCTAACGTGCACTCAACTAAGTCATAACTCGACATACTACGTCCTAATACCTAGTCCCTAATCCTATCCCCGTGCACCACTAACCCATGGCGCTGTGAACAAAGGAAAACAGGATGCGGATACGGTACGTGTCATGGGCAAGCATGCTACCCACACAGGACATAACCACTCACGCAACACACAAGGCGAGCATGTGTCCATACTGCGAGTGGTGTCTTAAGTGTGAAAAACATACGAAGAATTTTTCAGAACAAACCCAAAACATTCAGAAGCGCCCTCGCAGTTCTAACCTACCACCAAACATTATTTAATCATGAATGAAATCAGAGATGACGACAGAATTATGCAAATAGCGACGGAGCGCGGCGACAGCTGCGGCGACAGAAGACACGCAATTCTGTTCACCGCACACAGCACATTCACATAGCAAACACAGTACACTGACAATATGGCGACCCTCAATGAAAGGCAATTTTTCTTACTCCCCCCCAGACACCACACCAAGGGTTGGGTGTCTCAGGGGGCGCCATCTAACCAAGAAATTTCAGGGGTGTTATCATCCCCCCCCCTTTTCCTGACATTGCACAGCAGTGCGGTCAGCAGATCACCTGTGCAGGCCATCAACAATGTTGCCTTCTTTCCACTGTTCCATTCAGCATGGACTATGCGGTTCGTTGTAACCTACACCCTCCGGGACACCTGTGTACATGCAGCGAGGACCCTCCCAACGCGGCGTGTCTCCAGAACCCACATGTGTGGAACGAGGTTTGCCCCCACACATGGGAGCTCCAAAGCTGGGTTTCGATGAGACCGTGGAGCTGCTCACAAGGGTCTTGGGTGCAGGCGAAGAAGACCGGGACCTCAGTGTCCTGTCTACGGCACTTAAAACAAAGCTGAGGCTTTCCGATCTAAAGAAGCCCCCCCCCCTACCATGTCCCCCGGTGTGGAACTGCTGACCATGGATGTGAAGAGGTGCCGAGGCATCCGCAGCTCCCCCATGGACACTTGTCCTAGCCCTTTCCACCCCCGTGTGAGGACTGTGCCGGTCTGTAGTGTAGGCGACACCTCGGAGGCTGTGATGAAGAGCTATGGCCTCGCTGCATTGGCGCCATGGGCCATTCCACACCCCTCACCCCCTTCAGGTGGAAGAGGGGACCTAGGTGTACCAAGTAGGGGAACAAAGGCCATCGCCACGGCGAACCTTTCGATCGAACTCCCAGAGTTCGATCCCAAAAATCTGCCTGAGTGGGCTGAGGAGTTTTCTGAAATTTTACTCCTCACTGATGAGGAGCATGCTGACGTCAAGACTAAGTCAAGACTAACACTCATCAAGAAGGCGTGCAAAAAGAACTTCCTCCAGCGGCAGGTGAAGACCGCTATCAGGAAGAGCTCCAACTGCGGCTACTTCCTGAAGAAATTGGAAGAGATGTATCCAGTCTATGAAACGGACCTGAGTGTCCGTACCGCACTCGAGAAGTTGCCTACACTGCCCGAATTCCCAACCCCTGCACGCATCTCAGAGTTTGTGGCACGGCTGGAGGAGCTCATGGAGCGTATGAACCCCACCTCCTATGGTCCTACTGAGCCTCACCTTTGGCTAGTAGGGAAAATTCCTCCAAAGACCTCGAAGAGCTGTCGGGAAACGTCCGGGAGGAATTCTCGGACTCACTGCTATGATGATCTGATCGATCTGCTGATTGAGTGGGCCATGGAGAGGGTGAATGACTCTCACATGGACAAGTACCTGCGCAAGCATCTACGAAGGGAGACCCCTGCTCAGAAGAGTCCTGCGGGGAGGTCGAGTAAGAAAAGGTCACTACCATGTCTTCCTTGGGGCACTTGATCCAGGCCAAGCCCCCCCTATTCTTTTGGAAGTAATGAAGACTGACACTTAATCATTTGTACCACTCTTTTGAACCCTTGGGTACACTTTGCAAAGTAACTAGGCCCATAACCCTAGCCCCCCCCCATGAAGTTCATCCCTGCCACTCAAGTGAGCGGAGGTATCTTCCTTCACAGAGGATATACCGAAATGAAATAGGCACTTCATGCCTTGGGCCTTGTAGGTTAAGCCTAGTGGTCTCCCACCTCAGGACCCCTATACTCAAATGTTTCACCTACTTATTGTGGTGCTACTTTCTAACTGATTCTGAATTCAGTTGCTTGGCCATGCTGGCCAAGCCACATCCTGTGTCTGGCCCAACCTACTTGCCCCTGATTCCTAACCAACTCCATTGCATATCCAACTGTGCACATGGAGTGCTTGGTACTATCCTGGGGGCTAGACTGATGCCAGTTTTCACTTATAAAACCAATTGTTTTGTCCATATGTGATTGAAGGATTGTATTTATACCTGCATTGTGTATCGCGCAGCCCCTCTTTGCCACTTATGCTTTGAAGTGGAAGGATTATCACTTGATTTTGATTTCAATCCGGTATTTGGGCTACTTTGTATCTGTCCTTTGTCATTTTGCAGGTTGGGAAACTCAGCAAGTTTTTCAACAATCAAAAACCCAGCAAGCAGGAACATCAACACAGGCAAGGCCAACCAGAATACCAGTCTGGTAGCAGAGACAGTCCAACGAGCAAAGCTGAAGCAAGACGGGTAGAACAATAATTTCTCCATGTCTGTCACACTGAGTGCGAGAACTCTGCCAATCAGGTCCCAACCAAAGGCGGAACTTGTGGCAGGGCCTTCGAGGGCACTATTCCTGATTGGGCTAAGTACAAGACAAGTCATCCTTCGAGCACCTGGCCCTCGTGGAGAGCACACAGCAAGAGGGGCGGATGAAAATATTATTGAAGGAGCTCGCCCAGACGTTGAGGTCCCTGGCTTAACGCAGGCGAACCTCACACGCCTTGAAGGCAAGGACCCCGTGGCGGCAGCCTTGGCTTCCGTGGTCTCATCCCGTCCCCCATCCGAAGCCGCTCCTATTCCTGCATTTCAGAAGTTGGCCAATGCTAAAGTCAGAGCCTGGAGGAAAGCAGGAAGAGCACCAAAAGGGAAGGAGGCGGCGATGGGCCCTATGTTTGGAACAACGTGGGGAGAGGACACGTTCTTGATACCTTATGGCGAGTACGCTACGTCTGCGTCGGCCCATTCGACGACGTGAACCTGGGTACTAATACCCAGGAGGATCAAATCCTTCTCCTACAAGAGTTTTTCACTGTCTGTCAAGAAAACCATCTCCGCATCAAACTCGAGAAATGTGAGTTCATGCGTGAGGGGATGGAATACCTACGTTTTGACGTTGGGTGCGGCTGGTGGAAACCAGCCGCATCGAAGATGCAGCCCCTGCAAGAGATGCACATACGTGACGACCCCAAGAAGCGTCTACACGACGTTCGGAGTTTTATTGGCGCGTGCACTTTCTACCGGAGCCATATACACAATTTTACTTATTCATCAGCCCCCCTGGCTGACCTTATAAAGAAGACCAACCCTTGGCGGTGGACCGACAAAGAGGAGGCCTGTTTCGAGGAGTTGAAAAAGAAAATCTCCCCTACCAACTGCCTGGGGGTACCCCGCCCTAAGGGCGAGAAAATACTCTTCACCGATGCCTGTGATGTAGGGGGGGTTGGTACCCTATACCAGTGGCAGGAGCTTAACCTCGCTGAGTTGCCCCACTGCCAATATCATACTTCAGGTCTGAACCGCGATGGCACACTGAAGCATGACCACCCTGCCGATGAATGGCGGTTGGTACCCCTTGGGCACTGGAACAGGAAGTGGAATCTAGCATGATCCAACTACAGCACCTACGAACAGGAACTCCTGGCTGGGATGCTCGTCCTCTCTTCCTAGTCCCGCCTACTTGGTACTAACCCTATTGTGTGGCTCTGTGACCAAGAGCCTGTGAAAACATTTTAGAAGGGTCCTCCTCCTGAAAAAGCGACACTAAAACGATGGTGGACCTATCTCAGTCAGTTCAGGTTGACTGTCCACCATATACAAGGTATAACAAATGAGCTGGTTGACTATATATCACGTAATAACCTCGATGCCGTCTGAGGTGAGAGCTCGGAGGCGTTGGCCAAAGAGGCGTTTCAACGTATGGATGTCCAGCTGGACCTGTCGATGCGCACTGCAGGTGTCGTGGAGGGTTGGAGTGTGAGAGACCATCAACAAGAGTACCAATGTGTACTCCAGACCCTCATTCATGGCCCAGAGGCACGCTTGATAGACGGCGACCGTTGGTATGAAGATGGTCAGTACCTTGATTTTGACGACTGCATAGTTGTGCCTGAGGCACGGCAGGACGGTTGCCTGCAGTGGGCCCATCTCAGCTCAGGGTTCACATGCTGTAACCGCTCTTTTGATTTCTTCAGGGGGTTCTTTCTACTGCCGACTAACCCTAACTGAACTACGGTCGCGAATGCAGTCCATAGTGGACTCCTGAGGCTGTAATGCCAACAAACAAAGCGACTCTCGTGACCCGGGACTGATCTCCAGTCTACCTATCCCTACTGTGCTAACTCTGTGTTGTACGTGGATTTCATCCACGGTCTGCCTAGGTTTGGAGGTTACGACAGCTGCCTTGTTGTCACCTGTGGTCTGAGTTGTTTTACTCGTGCGTTTCCTTACAACAAAAAGATCACAGGGGAACAGACTGTGAAAAGTTTGGTTGAACACTGGTTTGAACACAATCGAGCACCCAAGGAGGTGCACTCTGCTGAGGATGTACGCATCCGGAGCCATACGGGGTGGTACCAGAGAGTGTTGGACGCCTTGAACGTCCAGGTAACCATAGGTGTTCCCTATACTCACACTTCTAACCCTCTGTGCAAAAGATAGAATCGTGTGGTGGAACAGAACTTGAGGATACTGAAGAAACAAGAACGTATTAAGGATTGGGTATGCTTGTTACCCTGGCCTGTCTTAACCATGAACTCTCAACAAAGTTCCTCAATCTTTCGGTCCTACCTCGTTGAGAACAACGAGGGTCAGCTACTAACCCGCGCTGAGGCTCTGTCACATCTATTTGTTGCTCCTAACCGAACTGAGGAGGTTGCAAGCGTCAGCAGGCGCTGGTACTTCCCAGACATCCCCTGCTTCTGTTGGGAGTCTCCTTCGGGCCACTCCTGCAGGAGTATAGGCCCCCCCCGGAGGTACACTTCCCCCTCATCGAGGAAAGCAACACTGGGGATCATCGGAATACCAAGAAGTTGCTTATCATGCTTGGAGCCCAATGGCTGATGAGTGCCCCAGCCTCCCACCGTACATTCATCCGCACGGTGTAGTACCAGGAACTTAGACGGCCCAAGTTGCCCACCCCGGTGAATCAGCCCAAAACACCCAAAAAGGGCCATTTCGGCCGGTGGAAATTTCATAGCCTTTTTTTTAGTCATTCGGACACGTACATGAATTTGACTGCTTGACAGCCTGTTTTTCTTGTTCTCATATCCACACACACAAACCCAGGTGACTGGGCATGGTCAATTTTTACGCTTCAATGAACAAGTTTTGCATTGTGCTGTGTTGTCTTTGTCCACCTATGTACCCTTCTCTTGGAACTTCGAAAAGTATCTAGAACCAGACACTCTTTGAAATTCCACCCCTGTCACACCCAGTTTTTGAGGTCGCAGTGTCTGGTTCCAGACAAACTAAACAATTTACAACCTTTCGAGGGGGGGGGTCACCAGGTGTCTGTTCCCAGTGTCATATGTCCTATGTACACCCCCATAAGATGGAGAATGTGTCCGGTCCCAGACGTTTTGCTGAAATTCCGTGGTTAAGATCCTCATTTGAGTGAACGGTGTCTGGTTTCAGACACTCTCCACCAATTGTCTGATCACTGAGCAGGTTTGTTTCGTTGTTGTTCACTGTTTCATTTAGTCTGGTTCTGTTCCACTGTTGATGAGCCAGGTGACCAGTGCTGCAACACATCCCTTTGGTCTCCTGCGTGACTTCTTACGTGGAGCGAAGTATGGTGCACCGCTAGAGCTTATGGATGCCGCTTTACGCGATGAGGAAATAGGTGCAGCCCTACTTGTGGAGTTCTGCGCACAGATGAGGGTCAACCGGCGAACCAGACGCAGTATGGCAACGTTGAACAAAGCTCATGGGCAAACACCGTGGCCAAGGTGGTATGGAGTGTTTGCACGGCAGGTGTACACAATGATGCAACTCTGTCGAATGATGGCTCTGCCAGAGGCAAAGGCTGTTGCCTCAATGATAAGTGCATCCAGGGGGATGCGGAGACAATTGTCACATGCAGGTCTTGCCGCGGGCCGCTTACCGCCTTTGGGGCAGCAGGCACACGTCAGAACAAACGCCAGTCAGAGATCAATGGCAGGGAAGCAGGTGGCGGTGCAGTTTGACAACTGGTATCGCAAACGGTGCTGCAGTGACCCGATACGACCTGATTGCTGTCCGAACGTCACTGCCATGTCAATGTTGCATACAAGTGTGATTCCTATGTACCCGGGTTTCCCTACACTTGACCATCTTCTCCAACGCATCCCGCAAACAGCACAGACCATAGCAGCCAGTTTCCGGGAGTTCCCACGAGCGGTGGACGCTTCGAGGCGGGATCCACCAGAGACCCAATATATACGGGTTCCACTAGATGTGCACGGAGACAGCATTCGTTCACTGCAATGGTACCCCCTGCCGCTAGCCGACCTGGTCTCCAGCTCCAATGGGGACTTGCTCCACATCAGGGAACAATGCCTAGCCATTCAGGTTCACAAACGCCACGTCATGCCCCTTCTGATGGATGAAAATATATTCTATAGACTCGCCAAGTTCATGTATAGCCGCACATACAACCCCTTTAAGTTGTCCGAGCACTATCCCACTCTCCCAATGCTGTATGATTGCTGGCACCCTTATAAGTATGTGTGTGCCATGATCCACCGCAAGTTCTTCCCCATATTGGGCTACCGTGGGCAGCAAATGCCTACGGTAGATGAGGAGATCATGTGCCACTCGAAGCTGTTGCACATGGAGAAGCAATTTTGTGCCCTACTGTTAGCCACATCCAACATTGAGGACTGCATTGTACCCAAGGAGACTTCAATTATGCCGTTTCGGGAGGCATCCCGCAAGCTACCGCTCGTATGGTTGACTGGACTGAAGAACCTCCTGCACTTCTACATTCCGGCTGCGTTCCTCCTTGGAAACTTGGTTCGTGACTGCAACTGGGATGGTCGACCAGCAGGGACAGGCCGTACGGCCCGCAAAGTCTTGGGGTTGAGTTTGGTATTGATTGTAGCCTTGACAACAGACACGGACTGCAACGTCCCCTACGTACGCACAATTTGTGTTGCCTTTCTGTTGTGGTTACCCCGGAAGGACGCCGTCCCTGGTCGTTGTTATGCTGAGGAGCCCCTGGAGGCCATGTTGAGTCGTCTCGGATCTAGGTGCCGCGCATACCCCCAGATGAAGACTTTTGACCAGACATTTGACCTGTTTTTGAGCATGGCACCACCAGAGCGCGGGGAAAGGAAGACGCGGGGGCAGATCCGTATTGGCCTGGTTGCAATTATGTCGTCACGGCTACGCAGGTTCCTGTTGGCCATCATCCCTGGACACCCAGTCAAGCCCCCACTCTAACGAAGGGGCCGGCGCACACACAGCGCATTCGTCATAAGGTATCTGCAATGTGTCCTCTCCCCACGTTGTTCCAAACATAGGGCCCATCGCCGTCTTCTTCCCTTTTCCTGCTCTTCCTGCTTTCCTCCATGCTTTGACTTTAGTATTGGCCAACTTCTCAAATGCAGGAATAGGAGCAGATTCTGAAGGGGGAAGGGATAACCTCCGGGACATGGCGGTCACGGAAGCTAAGGCCGCCACCACGGGGTCCTTGCCTTAAAGGCGTTCGAAGTTCTCCTGCGTTAAGCCAAGGACCTGCACGTCGGGGCGGGCTCCTTCTATATTTCGTTCCGCCCCTCTTGCTCTGTGCTGTCTTCGAGCACCAGGTCTACGCGGGATGACTTCTTTTGTACCTAGCCCACTCAAAGGCAGTGCCGTGGAAGGCCCGGCCACAGGGTCCGCCACTGGTTGGCACCTGATTGGCAGGGTTCCAGCACTCAGTGTGACAGACATGGAGAAGTCAATGTTCTACTCGTCTTGCTTTAGCTCTACTTGTGGTACTGTCTCTGCTACCAGAAAGGTATTTTGGTTTGCCTTGCCTGTGTTAATGTTCCTGCTTGCTGGGTTTTTGGTTGTTGAACACCTTGCTGGATGATTCCAACCTGCAAAATGACAAAGGACAGATACAAAGCAGCCCAAATACCGGATCGAGATCAAAGTCAAGTGATAATCCTTCCACTTCAAAGCATAAGTAGCAAAGAGGGGCTGCACATAGAACAATGCAGGTATAAATACAAAGCTTCAGCCATGTTTCAACAAAACAATTGATTTTATAGTGAAAATTGGCATAAGTCTAGCCCCAAGGATAGTACCAAGCACTTCATGTGCACATTTTGACATGGAATGGAGTTGGTTAGGAATCAGGGGCAAGTAGGCTGGGTCAGACACGGGATATGGCTTGGCCAGCATGGCCAAGCAACTGACCCAGGTTCACGTCGTTGATGTGTGCCTCCATTTCAGCCCCACGGGAGACCAGTTCGTGTACAAGGGGTTTGCGTCTCAGGATATATAGGATTTTGTTCATCAGCTCGTGAAAGAGTGCAGGGGCATTCGCGACACCGAAGGGCATGACCTTCCAGCGGAAGACACGGCCCTTAGGGGTTACAAAGGCGAGCAGTTCCTGGGCTGCTCGGGTTAGGTCTACCTGCCAAAAGCCACTGCGCTTGTCCATCCTCGTCTTGAATCGGCACTTGGCGATTCTCTCTAGGGTGTTCTCCATGTTGGGGATACTCCCTGAGTGGTTCTAGGTCTTTTTGGTGACCTCACCATAGTCAACAACCAAGCGTATAGGAGTGGAGCCAGGTTTAGCCACAAGGAGACAAGGGCTACAATGGCGCGGATAGTCCCCGTGTTTATGTTCCTCGACGAGGCCAGCATCCGTGCATTCCCGGATTTTGCGTTCAATCTCGTCCATTTGGTCTTGTGGGGCGGGGTACGGACGCCGTCTTACCACAGACCCTTCAAACTCTGGTTTGAGTTTGAGGTCCATCTGGAGCAGTTTTTTGCAAGACGGGGGTTGGGGCAACGCTCCAAAAACCTCCTCGTATTTCTGGATAAGCTTACCGAGACAAGGGTCCAGGTTCATGCTCTCCAGTTCTTCAGCAAAATCCTCCTCGGCATGGAGCATGCTCTTCCCTTCTTCTTGTTTCTTCATGCGCCCCATAGTTTCAAGGGGCAGTTCGTCCTCCCAGCCCTGGCGACCCTGCTGGACATAGTGAAGGGAGTATACTAGGGGTATCTCAGGATCGGGGAGAGTCATTTCTTCATCATCCCCCTCGGACCATATAGTGGTTTTCCAGGTCCTCTTGAGGAGGTCCAGACAGGTCTGTCGCTTGATACCCTCAACCTTAGCCCATAGGACCTTTTGAAGGTCCTCCACATCGTACCAAGAGACGGGCATGTTGTTGGGTGAGGGCTTAGCACCAGGTACCTGACTTGTAGGGCCATCTGTGGCCCGCATCCAAAAAACAGCGTGGTCATGAGACCCGCCAGGGTGGACTCACCAAGATCCACCTCTTCCACAAGCAGCTGCGCTAGGAAGGAACAGCTCCGGGTCTACCGGCGGTATTGAGCTGGCGATCTCACTTAGGTGGTCGTCAGCGTCAACCAACGGGAGTAGGGACTGCCGGATCCTCCTGCTCCTCGAAGCACTCACCACTCGTAGTGGTGACCGAAGAGTACTCAGATCTTTTCTTAAGATCCAGGCGGTATTGAGCTGGCGATCTCACTTAGGTGGTCGACAGCGTCAACCAACGGGAGTAGGGACTGCCGGAGTCTCCTGCTCCTCGAGGCACTCACCACTCGTAGTGGTGACCGAAGAGTACTCGGATCTTTTCTTAAGATCCAGGAGGGTAAGGCCTCTGTTTTCGGTCATCAACTCCTGGAGCACTTCCTGTTCAAGGTCACTCACCGGTACGGGGTTCAGAGAGCCATCAACGATGGACAAGAAAGTGCCCCACTCAGGGGCAAGCATGGTCTCCTGAGAGTCTTCAGGAAAGTTGATGGGGCCGTTGGGGAGTTTAGTTCTTCCCAAAGTCACACGGTCCAACAAACGCCTCCAATAGGCCTGTTCCCCTCTGGTACCCCAAGCGGGGGTGCGCAGCACAACTCTCGCTCCTTCAAGGGCGATTTTGGTCAACACCTTAGCGAGTTGGGAGAATGGGGGGTTAGCATAGTATAACTCCATCGATCTCCGTTTGGAAGCGATAGGCGTTATTGAGATATTGCGAACAATAGAGCTGCATCATATGCTGCTCCTTACTCGCGAACAATTCCACCTGAACTTCATTCAGGTCTTCCTGCAGGGCGGCAAGTCCATTTTCCAAGACCGGTCGCACCAACTGATAGTTTTCAGTTCGATAAGACCGGTTCACGTAGCGTAGACCGGATTCTTTTCGTGGTGACAGCTCCAAAGGGACAGAGAAAAGGCCACTGGTGAAGTCACAGTGTAGGGCATAGGGACGTTGCAAAGACAACAGTTTCACCTAGGGGTTACGGCGCACAGTTTGTGCCAATGACAATGTCAAAGGCGTCGGTGTCAAGCACTTTGCAGTGCTGAGTCACCTCTTCATTGCCCACACATACGGTCGCATCGACCCCCGCCAGAGAATGGATGGTTCTACCATCCCCTACCCTTATGGCCTCGGTTTTGGTTTTCCGGATCTTGGCTAGCTTTAGCAATCTGTGGGCCACGATTGAAAGTGTGGCGCCCGTGTCCAAGACCGCCTTGTAAACCTCATCACCTATTCTAACGGTGATCCAGAAAACCAAATCGTATTCCTCGGAGCCGCCCCCCTATCCCTCATCCAGGGACCTTCACTTGCACTCCAATAGCCTGCAGGCACTTAGAGTGCCGGTTGAGCTTGCGGTTCTTGGGGTTCTCGCCCTTCTCGGCGCCGCCAGCGCTGGGGGTAGATGGTACAGTCCGCTTGTCGGCCGGCTGCTCACCCTTGGGTGTATGGTTGGGGGCTCCTCTTCCACGAGTGCGGGGCGCTGAGGACCTTCGTCCTCCACCACGGTTACCCTTACCGGGGGATCCCCTAGGAATACAGCCGCCCCCCTCGGGGTTACCCTTACCGGCGTTCTTCCGCCGATCTTCTTCCCCTTTCTTATGTTTGTCGGATTCGCGGCGTTTTATGTGGCATATATCTTCATAATGCCGACGCTTGCCGCAATACCCGCACGTTATCGTACAGCGGAAACGGTCTTGGTGCTTCACCTCTTGACCATTCTTAGTTTTCTGCTTGCGCTGCAGTTGGAGCGAGCAAGAACTTTGCCCATCACAATCGGGCGCGTGGTAAGGTCCACCTTCCTCGCCAGTGGGACGACAGGAGAAATAATTATGGGCCCCTTTGCCTTTCAAGGGGGGGGGGGTCTCCTTCATGTATTTCAACTATCCACTTCGGCCCTTCCCGGGTTTAGAGTGGGGTTGAGGCAACCTCCCTCTAGGACTCTTCTTAGCAGGGGTCTCCCTTCGTAGATGCTTGCGCGGGTACTTGTCCATGTGAGAGTCATTCTCCCTCTCCATGGCCAACTCGATCAGTAGATCGATCAGATCATCAGAGGAGTGCGTCTGAGCTTTCTTCTTGGACGTCTCCCGACAGATCTCCCACGTCTTGGGAGGAATCTTCCCTACTACCCAAAGGTCAGGCCCAGTAGGACCATAGGAGGTGGGGTTCATACGCTCCATGAGCTCCTCCAGGTGTGCCAGAATCTCTGAGATGCGTGCAGCGGTTGGGAACTTGGGGGGTGTAGGCAGCTTCTCGATTGCGGTACGGACACTCAGGTCCGTCCCATAGACTTGATACATTCCTTCCGGTCTCTTGAAGAAGTCGCCGGAGTTGGAGCTCTTCCTGATAGCGGTCTTCACCTGCCGCTAGGGAAATTTCTTTTTGCACGCCTTCTTGATGAGCGTGCACTTCGTCCTGACGTCAATATGCTCCTGACCAGTGAGGAGTAAAAATTCGAGGCACTCCTCAACCCACTCGGGCAAATTTTTGGGATCGAACTCTGGGGGTTCGATATGAAGGTTTGCCGTGGCGATGGCCATCGTTCCCCTACTTGGTACACCTGGGTCACCTGTTCCACCTGAAGCGGGTGAGGGGTGTGTAATGCCCAATGGCGCCAGTGCAGCCAGGCCGTAGCTCTTCATCTCAGCCTCCGAGGTGTCGCCTACACTACAGACAGGCACAGTCCTCACACGGGGGTGGAAAGGGCTAGGATAGGTGTCCATGGGGGAGCTGCGGATGCCTCGGCAGCTCTTCACATCGCTGGCCAGCAGTTCCACACCACGGGACATGGTAGGGGGGGGGCTACTCGGCTCGCAAAACCCCAGCTTTGTTTTAAGTGCCGCATACAGGGCACTTAGGTCTGGGTCTTCTTCTCCTGCACCCGAGACGCGAGAGAGCAGCTCCATGGTCTCATCGAGACCGAGCCATGCGTGGGCGCAAACCTCGTTCCACGCATGTGGGTTCTCGAGACACGCCGCGTGGAGAGGGCTCTCGCTCCATGCGGTCAGGCTTCTTCGAGGGTGTAGGTTCCTTGGACACTCAGTTGGGCTCCCACTCTGATGAATGGGCCGACGCAGACGTAGCGTACGCGCCATAAGGTATCTCCAACGTGTCCTCTCCCCATGTTGTTCCAGACATAGGGCCCATTAGCATTGGCCAACTTCTCAAATGCAGGAATAGGAGCGGTTTAGGATGGGGGACGGGAGAGACCACAGAAAGCCAAGGCTGCCCCCACGGGGTGCTTGCCCTCAAGGCGTTTGAGGTTCGCCTGCGTTAAGCCAGGGACCTCGACGTCTGGGCGGGCTCCTTCTATAATATTTTCATCCGCCCCTCTTGCTGTGTGCTCTCCATGAGGGCCAGGTGCTCCAGGGATGACTTCTCTTGTACTTAGCCCACTCAGGAATAGTGCCCTCGAAGGCCCTGCCACAAGTTCCGCCATTGGTTGGGACCTGATTGGCAGAGTTCTCGCACTCAGTGTGACAGACATGGAGAAATTATTGTTCTACCCGTCTTGCTTCAGCTTTGCTTGTGGGACTGTCTCTGCTACCGGGAGGGTATTCTGGTTTGCCTTGCCTGTGTTGATGTTCCTGCTTGCTGGGTTTTTGATTGTTGAAAACCTTGCTGGATTTTCCCAACCTGCAGAATGACAAAGGATAGGTACAAAGCAGCCCAAATACCGGATCCAAATCAAAGTCAGGTGATAATCCTTCCACTTCAAAGTATAAGTAGCAAAGAGGGGCTGCACGATACACAATGCAGGTATAAATACAATCCTTCAATCACATATGGACAAAACAATTGGTCTTATAAGTGAAAAATGGCATCAGTCTGGCCCCAAGGATAGTACCAAGCACTCCATGTGCACAGTGTGACATGCAATGGAGTTGGTTAGGAATCAGGGGCAAGTAGGCTGGGTCAGACACAGGATATGGCTTGGCCAGTATGGCCAAGCAAATGAATTCAGAATCAGTTAAAAAGTAGCACCACAATAAGTAGGTGAAACATTTGAGTATAGGGGTCTTGAGGTGGGAGACCACTAGGCGTAACCTACAAGGCCCAAGGCATGAAGTGCCTATTTCATTTCGGTATATCCTCTGTGAAGGAAGATACCTCCGCTCACTTGAGTGGTAGGGGTGAACTTCATGGGGGGGCTAGGGTTATGGGCCTAGTTACTTTGCAAAGTGTACTCAAAGGTTCAAAAGAGTGGTACAAATGATTAATTGTCAGTCTTAATTACTTCCCAAAGAATAAGGGGGGGCTTGGCCTGGATCAAGTACCCCAAGAAGGACATGGTAGTGACTTTTTCTTACTCAACCTCCCTGCAGGACTCTTCTGAGCGGGGGTCTCCCTTCGTAGATGCTTGGGCAGGTACTTGTCCATGTGAGAGTCATTCTCCCTCTCCATGGCCAAATCAATCAGCAGATCGATCAGATCATCATAGCAGTGAGTCCGAGCTTTCCTCTCGGACGTCTCCCGACAGCTCTCCCAGCTCTTGGGAGGAATCTTCCCTACTAGCCAAAGGTGAGGCTCAGTAGGACCATAGGAGGTGGGGTTCATACGCTCCATGAGCTCCTCCAGCCGTGCCACAAACTGTGAGATGCATGCAGGGGTTGGGAATTCGGGCAGTGTTGGCAACTCCGCAATTTCGGTACGGACACTAAGGTCCGTGTCATAGACTGGATACATCTGATCCAGTTTCTTCAGGAAGTAGCCCCAGTTGGAGCTCTTCCTGATAGCGGACTTCACCTGCTGCTCGAGGAAGTCGTTTTTGCACGCCTTCTTGATGAGTGTGCACTTAGTCTTGACTTAGTCTTGCTCCTCACCAGTGAGGAGTAAAAATTCAGAAAACTCCTCAGCCCACTTGGGCAGATTTTTGGGACCGAACTCTGGGAGTTCGATCGAAAGGTTTGCCGTGGCGATGGCCTTCGTTCCCCTACTTGGTACACCTGGGTCACCTGTTCCACGTGAAGCGGGTGAGGGGTGTGGAATGGCCAATGGCGCCAATGCAGCGAGGCCATAGCTCTTCATCTCAGCCTCCGAGGTATCGCCTACACTACAGACAGGCACAGTCCTCACACGGGGGTGGAAAGGGCTAGGACAAGTGTCCATGGGGGAGCTGCGGATGCCTCGGCAGCTCTTTACATCCATGGTCAGCAGTTCCACACCAGGGGACATGGTATGGGGGGGGCTTCTTCAGCTCCGAAATCCCCAGCTTTGTTTTAAGTGCCGCAGACAGGGCACTGAGGTCCGGGTCTTTTTGGCCTGCACCCAAGACCCTTGTGAGCAGCTCCACGGTCTCATCAGGACCCAGCTTGGGAGCTGCCATGCGTGGGAGCAAACCTCGTTCCACCCATGTGGGTTCTGGAGACACGCCGCGTGGAGAGGGTCCTCGCCCCATGCACACAGGTGTCCTCGAGGTTGTAGGTTCCCTGGACACCCAGTCAAGCCCCCACTCTAACGAAGGGGCCGACGCAGACACAGCGCTTTCGTCATAAGGTATATCGAATGTGTCCTCTCCCCACGTTGTTCCAAACATAGGGCCCATCGACGTCTCCTTCCTTTTCCTGCTCTTCGTGCTTTCCTCCATGCTTTGACTTTAGTATTGGCCAACTTCTCAAATGCACGAATAGGAGCGGATTCTGAAGGGGGAAGGGATAACCTCTCGGACATGGCGGTCACGGAAGCTAAGGCCACCGCCACGGGGTCCTTGCCTTAAAGGCGTTTGCGGTTCTCCTGCGTTAAGCCAAGGACCTGCACGTCGGGGCGGGCTCCTTCTATATTTTCCTCCGCCCGTCTTGCTCTGTGCTGTCCCCGAGCACCAGGTCTACGAGGGATGACTTCTTTTGTACCTAGCCCACTCAGAGGCAGCGCCGTGGAAGGCCGAGCCACAGGGTCCGCCACTGGTTGGGACCTGTTTGGCAGGGTTCTTGCACTCAGTGTGACAGACATGGAGAAATCAATGTTCTACTCGTCTTGCTTTAGCTCTAATTGTGGGACTGTCTCTGCTACCAGAAAGGTATTTTGGTTTGCCTTGCCTGTGTTGATGTTCCTGCTTGCTGGAGGTTTGGTTGTTGAACACCTTGCTGGATGATCCCAACATGCAAAATGACAAAGGACAGGTACAAAGCAGGTATGCATATGCAGCAATGTTCGGCAGTTCTGAGATCCAATGTTCGCACCCATTGCTTTACGGCTCTTTCTGGTAGAACTGACATCAGAGCTAAACTCCATATGCTCACCGGATGTGTTGTAATCAGATTGGGTCACGCAGTCCGTTGACTCAATGGATGAATCTGGTGAGGAGACCAATCTGTCCTCAGACATTGGGTCTTATGCGTCACTCTCTCCTGGTGCCTCAACAAACAAACGCCTGACAGCATCCCCACCAGGAGGTGGTTGCTCCACCTCCCTTCCTCTAGCCCGCAGTGTGATGGGGGTGTATATGTCGTCATAGCACAGCGGCGTAACTTCCACCCCGTGAACACCACATCATCAGGATCAACCTCAGGCCTCTGAGGTGGGGTCTGCAGTGGTGTCATGGGCCTGGGTACTCGGCCCCTGGCTGTGATGTATAGGGGGGAAGCTTTCCTCCCTTCCTCCGCCAATTGGTCAGCCCTGTCATTACCCGCAATGCCACTGTGGCTGGGAACTTTGATCCATTCCAGGGTGGCCACTGCACTGTCAATGAGATTCATCAGGTCAATCCACTGATCAACATTGGGTACCGGGCCCTGTGCAGTCACCCACCCGTTTGCCCTCCACCGGAGAGCTGTGCCTTGAACCCCAGAAAAGACATAAGCGGAATCTGTGGCTACCGCTAACCTGATACTCTGCATTCCATAATACTTCAGCACCTCAATTGCAGCTTGCAACTCAGCTCGGTTCACTGTCTGGCGCTCATGCGGGGGGAGGTAAGAGGCTCTTTCCCACCCCTTGGCACTGTGGCACCCCATCCCCCTATCCATCCCACTCCTGCAACCCATTCAGCGGAACCATCTGTGTAGACCATCGTGCAACCTTCTGACTCACACCTTGAGATTTCACTTAATGCCAGCGAGGCCAATTCTGCTTTCCTGGACTGCTTCTCTTGCTTTTTTGCCTGTCGCTCTGTTTCCGCTTCTACAGATACCTGATATTCGATGGCTACTGGCAGGAAGGACCCATGATTTCGCTGGTGGACCAGCGAGTGATAGAACTGACGAAACACTGTTGAATACTTAGAAAGAGGGCTCCACGCCATCAGCGTGCCAACGGATTTAATCTATATGTTTAGGAAAGCATCAAAGGAGGCTGACCCCCCCTTCAGCAGGGAGTTGCGCAGCGACCAGTGCGCTGCGAGAGCAGCCCAGGTCATAATTCCAACTGGGTGGGAGAAGGAGTATTCCCTGGGCAGGGTTCGGGCAGTGTAGACCACGCCATGTACCTTGGGGGGGGGGGGGCAGCCCTTGTCTAGCGCATCATAGATGACTATGTGAAAGAGGCATGAGGATAAGGCGTGTGAAACAGTTTCCTGCTGTCCAAAAACAGGGACTATGGGGGGGTGAGGAGGGCACCTGAACAGCATCACAGATCTTTTCCAAGACGTCGTCCGCAAGGTCAAGCAACGGCGACATTGTATACTACAACAGAGGCAGAAGTATGATTTCTTGGTGCTCCCGGTGACGTTCAGGGAGTGCGACGCTGCACCATGGTGTCCTTGATGGATCTGCATTGGAGGGGAGGCGAGGGGGCAAGAGGTTGGCAAAAGATAGGCGAGCACGAGGGCCAATGCAAATGCATGGGCATCAATGACGTTGGCCTGGGGCTGTAAGTTAAGCCTAGACGACACAGCCCAGTGACAGCATAGTATCGACACCATTCAGACCACTCAGCCCCATCAGACAGAATGCTTCCGTGTTGGGTTTGTGCACGCATAGGCTAAAGGTCGGGGTAGGCCCAGAAGTGGAGAGTTCCCCCCTCCCCATCCATGTCCATCCCCCCAGAGACGACGGTTCCCGGGCGCAGGGAAGTGCTGCCAGTGCGCAAAGAAGTACTGCCCGTGCTCAAAGAAGTGCTGCCGGTGCGCAAAGAACTACTACCCGTGCTCAAAAAAGTGCTGCCGGTGCGCAAAGAAGTGCTGCCCGTGCATAAAGAAGTGCTGCCCATGCGCAAAGAAGTGCTGCCCCTGCACAAGGAAGTGCTGCCCGTGTGCAAAGAAGTGCTGCCCGTGCACAAGGAAGTGCTGCCCATGCGCAAAAAAGTGCTGCACGTGCGCAAGGAAGTGCTGCCTGTGTGCAAAGAAGTGCTGCCCGTGCATAAAGAAGTGCTCCCCGTGTGCAAGGAAGTGCTGACCGTGCACAAAGAAGTGCTGCCCGTGCACAAGGAAGTGCTGCCCGTGTGCAAAGAAGTGCTGCCCGTGCGCAAGGAAGTGCTGCCCGTGCACAACAAAGTGCTGCCCATGCACAAAGAAGTGCGGCCCGTGCACAAGGAAGTCCTGCCCGTGTGCAAGGAAGTGCTGCCCGTGCGCAAAGAAGTGCTGCCCGTGCAGAAGAAAGTGCTGCCCATGCGCAAAGAAGTGCTGCCCGTGTGCAAAGAAGTGCTGCCCGAGCACAAGGAAGTGCTGCCTATGCGCAAAGAAGTGCTGCCCGTGCGCAAGGATGTGCTGCCCGTGTGCAAAGAAGTGCTGCCCGTGCACAAGGAAGTGCTGCCCGTGTGCAAAGAAGTGGAGGAGGAGGAGGAGGAGCGCCTGCCGTGGTCCCAGGTACGGTGAGTCGTGGCGTCGTCCCCCGGGGGCCCCACGCAGGCACAGCCGAGGGAATCCTCCGTCTTACCTCCGCTAGAGTAAGACGAATCTCGTCGCACACCTGAGAACGCTCCTCCCAGCAGGCCGTTTGGGTCAGAGCGCCGGTGTACGACAACACTACGCTCCGATCTGCTCTCCGGTCCCGACCACCGACCGCCCCGAACTGTCCCGGATCCACCCGAGGCAGCGTCCCAAGATCAACGTGAGCGGAAGATGTGGGTCTCCTGGGGCATCACCCCGACTTGAAAACGTTGCCGGGCTAAAGAAAACGCGGCCCAGCACGACTATGCGCACTGCTGGCGGGCTGAGTACCGCCGGCGTCGCGAGTACGGTAACACTACACGATCACACGCACCGCCGGTCGCCTGGGTACCCCCGGGTTCTGTGAGTGCGGGACGTGCGTCACAGCCATAGCACCGCGGTGGTGCACCGCCGTGGAGGTCACCGACGACGCCCGGCCGCAAAGGCCGAGCCCAAACGACGAGCCCTACGATACGTGCACCGAGACGGCACGTGACCAAGAAAGTAGTACCACGATGGTGCCCGAGCGAGACGGCGACGTTCGCCGATGGCACGTGAGGCGGTGAGTACCGCCGACGACACGTCACCTCTGCACGGGGTGTCACGGAGGTTGGCGGAGCGCCAAGTGCAGACCTGGCCATGGTGCCTCGAGTATCGGCCTGGAAGATACACCATGGCCAGGCTGGCGCACGAAGACCGTCTGGGCAGCGCCACGGTGGCGCTCTGCCCTGAAGGTTGCGCCACGACGGCGCATGTGGACGTTGACTGCACCACGGTGGTGTCATGTCACTAAACTGGCGCCACGTCGGCGCAGGGCTGTCTGGGCAGCGCCGCGGTGGCGCTCTGCCCTGAGGATTGCGCCACGATGGCGCACGTGTGCGTTGGCGGCACGACGATGGCGTTCTGCCACTGAACTGGCGCCACGGAGGCATAGGGCTGTCCGTGCACTGCCACGACGGCGCCGTGCCCCGAACATTGCGCCACGGCGGCACACGTGCACGTTGACTGCACCACGGTGGTGCGCTACTGAAGTGGCGCCAGGTTGGCGCTGGATTGTGTGGGCGGCGCCACGGCGGCCTTCTGCCGAGAAGGCCGCGCCACGACGGCACTCTGCCCAGAAGGCCGTGCCACGACGGCGCACGGGTACGTTTGCGGCACCACGATGGTGCCCCGCCACTGAGCCCGCGCCATGTCGGCGCGAAGCTGTCGGGGCGCGGGCTATGGCGGCGCACTGCCCTGGAGGTTGCGCAGCAATGGCACACCTGTACGTTGGCTGCACCACGGCGGCGCCCTGCCACTGAGCAGGCGCCATGGTGGCACTATGCCATGGGGGCGGCGCCACGACGGCGCATTTGTGCGCAGGCTGCACCACGGTGGCGCTCTGCTGCTGAGCGGGCGCCATTCAGGCGCTCCGTCCTGGAGGAAAGGGTGGTGTCTGGTGTCTGGTGTCTGCTGTGCCTGGAACCGATTCCACCGGAAGCACCAGATACGGCTGCACCGGCCGGGCCGGGCTGGACGGCGCCACACCGTGGCGGGCGCAATGCTCATTGTGTCGCTCTCGTCTCCCCCACGCCCCCCCCACCCCCCCGACGCCCCCCACGGCAATTCTGCATGGACACACGCCCAATGCCTTCAGTTCTGCCAAAAGTAATAAATTTTGCATGGGCACACGCCCAATGCCGCCAGTTCTGCCAAAAGTAATAACTTCTGCATGGGCACACGCCCAATGCCTTCAGTTGGGCCAAAAGTAATAAATTCTGCATGGGCACACGCCCAGTGCCCCCGGTTCTGCCAAAAGTAATAAGTTCTGCATGGGCACACGCCCAATGCCTTCAGTTCTGCCAAAAGTAATAAATTCTGCATGGGCACACGCCCAATGCGTTCAGTTCTGCCAAAAGGAATAAATTCTGCATGGGCACGCGCCCAATGCATTCAGTTCTGCCAAAGTAATAAATGCTGCATGGGCACACGCCCAATGCCCCCGGTTCTGCCAAAAGTAGTAAGCTCTGCATGGGCACACGTCCAATGCCTTCAGTTCAGCCAAAAAAAATAATTGCTGCATGGGCACACGCCCAATGCATTCAGTTCTGCCAAAAATAATGAACTCTGCATGGGCACATGCCCAATGCCTTCAGTTCTGCCAAAAGTAATAAATTTTGCATGGGCACACGCCCAATGCCTTCAGTTCTGCCAAAAGCAATGAACTCTGCATGGGCACACGCCCAATGCCGCCAGTTCTGCCAAAAGTAATAAGTTCTGCATGGGCACACGCCCAATACCGCCAGTTCTGCCAAAAGTAATAAACTCCGCATGGGCACACGCCCAATGCCTTCAGTTCTGCCAAAAGCAATAAACTCTGCATGGGCACACACCCAAAGCCGCCAGTTCTGCCAAAAGTAATAAGTTCTGCATGGGCACACGCCCAATGCCGCCAGTTCTGCCAAAAGTAATAAACTCCGCATGGGTACACGCCCAATGCCCCCAGTTCTGCCAAAAGTAACAAATTCTGCATGGGCACACGCCCAATGCCGCCAGTTCTGCCACAAGTAATAAACTCCGCATGGGCACATGCCCAATGCCTTCAGTTCTGCCAAAAGTAATAAACTCTGCATGGACACATGCCACGTGCCTTCAGTTCTGCCAAAAGTAATAGATTCTGTATGGGCACACGCCCAATGCCCCCGGTTTTGCCAAAAGTAGTGCCGGCAGCTCAATGCGGCACCCCAGTTCGCGCTGCCCATCACTGCTGGCAGTGGTCTCGTTCCCGACGACCCAGTCCGGCCCTCTCCTCGTCCACGGCGAGACACAATGCCCTGGGCTTCGCTACCACCAAAGCCCAGCGCTGCACTATTCCGGACGCTCACGGCGCACACCTGGTGTCTGGTTGCTGCCACACGGCAGAGCCTGGGCCCCAGAGCCGTCCATAGCCGCATAGCGTCACGGTTGGGGGTATCCAGGCAGGGGTAGGCGCACACCTAGTGTCTGGTTGCTGCCACACAGCAGGGCCTGGGCCCCAAAGCCGTCCATAGCCGCACGGCGTCACGGTTGGGGGTATCCAGGCTGGGGGATCACACGATCCCAGTGAATGAAAAACAAAATGGCTCATGGTCACACACGTGACCTGGGGACGAAAAAGGGGCCATGTCGCTTCATGGCCAGGAGGCAGGAAGTGGGCTTCAATATCCTCCCCAGAAGTCCTTGTGTCGCGCACTGTTTTCCCTCCCCCCCCTTGCTGGATGTCACCACACGGTGCTCCTCCTGTGCGGCCTGCCCCGCACGGGGCACCGCGGCGTCGCTGAGCCTTGTGACCTGTTTTTCGCCGTGGCGCCCCGGTCGCACGACCACCAGGGAGACTCTCGCCGTGAAAGGGTGGGAAGGGGCATGGGGGGGAGAGGGACGACGAAAATTGTACGACCTACCGGTGTCCCGGCAAACACGTGGTCGTTGCCTGGCTGTGCTTGTGGGCAATCCGTCCCACAGCTACCATCCTGAGGGTTTTTATACAGGTGCCAGGCAGCCAGATATCGAGGAGGTGCACTGTGTATGGCAGTGGTGCATCTGCCCCTCACAGGCTGCACCTCTGGCCCAGGGAGGAGCCCTGGACGGGTGGCGGGCGGGGTGGGACCGGCCGGACGAGGTAAGTGCTGCCCGTGCACAAAGAAGTGCTGCCCGTGCACAAGGGAGTGCTGCCCATGCACAAAGAACTGCTGCCCGTGCGCAAGGAAGTGCTGCCCGTGTGCAAAGAAGTGCTGCCCATGCGCAAAGAAGTGCTGCCCGTGCACAACAAAGTGCTACCCATGCGCAAAGAAGGGCTGCCCGTGCACAAGGAAGTGCTGCCTGTGTGCAAAGAAGTGCTGCCCGTGTGCAAAGAGGTGCTGCCCCTGCGCAAAGAAGTGCTGCCCGTGCACAAGGAAGTGCTGCCCATGCGCAAAGAAGTGCTGCCCGTGCGCAAAAAAGTGCTGCTCGTGTGCAAAGAAGTGCTGCCCACGGGGGATTACGGCACGGGGGGGGCGACCGCTCGGTTCTGGACGCCAACTACCCCCCCAACTAATTGTTGGCCGGAGGCCCCTTGGGGGGGGGGCGGGGGGGGGGGCATCTGAGGGGGGCTTCAGGGAGGGCGAATCGGGGGGGGTATAGGAGGGGCTGGGGGGGGGGTCCAAGTGGGGCACTTCGGGGTGGTGGTGGTGGGGGGGGTCCAGGTTGGGCAATTTGGGGTGTTGGGGGGGGGGGGGCACAGGCTCCCCTTACCTCCCCTTGCCCTCCCTCTAACCATACCATCACCATAAACCGAACCCTAACCTTTGCAGCCAGTTGGTTTGGCCATGCCAGCCATGTTGATTGGGCTGATTTCGTTCATGGCTGCTTTTGCCACATCATTGCTCTCCATTTTAGAACATAACACTCACTCTGACCCTAGCCTAGGGTGAGAGCCAGGGCTAGGGTTAGGGCTAGGGTTAGGCTTAGGCTTAGGTGTAGGGATGGGAGTAGGCTGGGGGTTGGGGGTGGATGTTGGAGTCAGGGTTGGGTTTAAGAATAGTGTTGGGGTGCAAATTGGACAAAATTTTCCTTAGAGCAACTCTGGTGTTCATGTAGGATCGGGCGCCTTCGGCGCCCATGGACGCCTGAGGGCGACACCTTTGGCAACTAACTGGAACACAAGGAAGGGCTGCCTGTGTGCAAAGAAGTGCTGCCCGTGCGCAAAGAAGTGCTGCCCGTGCACGAGGAAGTGCTGCCCGTGCACAAGGAAATGCTGCCGGTGCATAAAGAAGTGCTGCCCATGCGCAAGGAAGTGCTGCCCATGCACAAGGAAGTGCTGCCCGTGCACAAGGAAGTGCTGCCGGTGCATAAAGAAGTGCTGCCCGTGGACAAAGAAGTGCTGCCCGTGTGCAAAAGAGTGCTGCCCGTGCGCAAAGAAGTGCTGCCCGTGCACAAGGAAGTGCTGCCCATGCGCAAAGACGTTCTGCCCGTGCACAAGGAAATGATGCCCCTGTGCAAAGAAGTGCTGCCCGTCCACAAGGAAGTGCTGCCCCTCACAGGCTGCACCTCTGGCCCAGGGAGGAGCCCTGGACGAATGGCGGGCGGGGTGGGACCGGCCTGACGAGGTAAGTGCTGCCCGTGCACAAAGGAGTGCTGCCCGGGTGGAAAGAAGTGCTGCCCGTGCGCAAAAAACTGCTGCCCGTGCGCAAAGAAGTGCCGCCCATGCGCAAAGAAGTGCTGCCCATGCGCAAAGAAGTGCTGCCCGTGCACAAGGAAGTGCTGCCCGTGTGCAAAGAAGTGCTGCCCGTGTGCAAAGAAGTGCTGCCGGTGCGCAAGGAAGTGCTGCACATGCGCAAAGAAGTGCTGCCCGTGCGCAACGAAGTGCTGCCCGTGTGCAAAGAAGTGCTGCCCATGCGCAAAGAGGTGCTGCCCGTGCACAACAAAGTGCTGCCCATGCGCATAGAAGGGCTGCCCGTGCACAAGCAAGTGCTGCCCGTGTGCAAAGAAGTGCTGCCCGTGTGCAAAGAGGTGCTGCCCCTGCGCAAAGAAGTGCTGCCCCTGCACAAGAAAGTGCTGCCCATGCGCAAAGAAGTGCTGCCCGTGCACAATGAAGTGCTGCCCGTGTGCATAAAGAAGTGCTGCCCATGCGCAAGGAAGTGCTGCCCATGCACAGGGAAGTGCTGCCCGTGCACAAGGAAGTGCTGCCGGTGCATAAAGAAGTGCTGCCCGTGGACAAAGAAGTGCTGCCCGTGTGCAAAGAAGTGCTGCCCGTGCGCAAAGAAGTGCTGCCCGTGCACAAGGAAGTGCTGCCCATGCGCAAAGAAGTTCTGCCCGTGCACAAGGAAATGATGCCCCTGTGCAAAGAAGTGCTGCCCGTGCACAAGGAAGTGCTGCCCCTCACAGGCTGCACCTCTGGCCCAGGGAGGAGCCCTGGACAAATGGCGGGCGGGGTGGGACCGGCCTGACGAGGTAAGTGCTGCCCGTGCACAAAGAAGTGCTGCCCGGGTGGAAAGAAGTGCTGCCCGTGCGCAAAGAAGTGCTGCCCGTGCGCAAAGAAGTGCCGCCCATGCGCAAAGAAGTGCTGCCCATGCGCAAAGAAGTGCTGCCCGTGCACAAGGAAGTGCTGCCCGCGTGCAAAGAAGTGCTGCCCGTGCGCAAAGAAGTGCTGCCGTTGCGCAAGGAAGTGCTGCACATGCGCAAAGAAGTGCTGCCCGTGCGCAACGAAGTGCTGCCCCTGTGCAAAGAAGTGCTGCCCATGCGCAAAGAAGTGCTGCCCGTGCACAACAATGTGCTGCCCGTGCCCAAGCAAGTGCTGCCTGTGTGCAAAGAAGTGCTGCCCGTGTGCAAAGAGGTGATGCCCCTACGCAAAGAAGTGCTGCCCCTGCACAAGAAAGTGCTGTCCATGCGCAAAGAAGTGGTGCCCCTGCGCAAAGAATTGCTGCCCGTGCATAAAGAAGTGTCTCCCGTGCACAAGGAAGTGCTGCCCGTGCGCAAAGAAGTGCTGCCCGTGCACAAGGAAGTGCTGCCCATGCGCAAAGAAGAGCTCCCCGTGCACAAGGAAGTGCTGCCCGTGCACAAGGAAGTGCTGCCGGTACGCAAAGAAGTGGTGCCCGTGCGCAAACACGTGCTGCCGGTGCATAACGAAGTGCTGCCCGTGCAAAAAAAAGTGCTGCCCATGCACAAGGAAGTGCTGCCCGTGCGAAGAGAAGTACTGCCGATGGACAAAGAAGTGCTGCCCGTGCGCAAAGAAGTGCTGCCGTTTCATCTGCTTGTTTGCGCACCGGCCGCACTTCTTTGTGCACGGGCAGCATCTCCTTGTGCACGGGCAGCACTTCTTTGCACACGGGCAGCACTTCCTTGTGCACGGGCAGCACTTCTTTGCGCACGGGCAGCACGTCTTTGTGCATGGGCAGCACCTCTTGCGCATGAGCAGCACTTCCTTGTTTCAGCGGCAGCGCTTCTTTGCGCACAGGCAGCACTTCCTTATGCACGGGCAGCACTCCTTTGCGCATGGGCAGCACTTCTTTGCGCACCGGCAGCACTTCTTTATGCACCAGCAGCACTTCTTTGCGCACGGGCAGCACTTCCTTGTGCACGGGCAGCACTTCCTTGTGCACGAGAAGCACTTCCTTGTGCACGGGCAGCACTTCTTTGTGCATGGGCAGCACTTCTTTGCGCACGGGCAGCACTTCTTTGCGCATGGGCAGCACTTCTTTGCGCACTAGCAGCACTTATTTATGCACCAGCAGCACTTCTTTGCGGACGGGCAGCACTTCTTTGCGCACGGGCAGCACTTTATTGTGCACGGGCAGCACTGCTATGGGTCTTCAAGGCTCAAATATCCTTTATTGCAACTATCTCCAAAATGCAAGATTTTTCGGAAATGCCAAGATACCCAAAATGCGGAGATGTCATGGACTCCAACAGGATCTCACCCCATGCAGCAGCACAATCACCAAAAGCGTTGAATGGTCATTAAATCATTGTTCCAAAGGACCCTGTGCAGAGATCATTGTAATTCAGAGGGATAACCAAAAATAACTGCACACTTCACAGATCGTAATTCGTAATTCTACAACGTAAATCGGCGTTACTCAACACTTCTTGACTATTAAATATTGCCGAATCATCAGGCCGATCCTACTGCCTTATTGCCAAATCCTAGCTCTGAGCTGCTGCCACTTACACTCCCCTCCCAAGACTCTCAGCACATCAATGGAAGTGATGAGCGTCTGAAAATTGGTTGATCGGGCCAAAAATCCAGGACTGCAGTGGCAGCCCAGCGAAAGAGGCGTCAGTGTGCTCTCAAAGAGAGCACCACCCAGCACTGCCCTGCATGCAAACCATGTGGTTGTGACAGGCCCATTAATTAAAAGCAACTAATGGCAGAAGACACCCAGAAAAGACTGAGCTCTTACGATTGTCTCTGTGGATTGGCTGTCGGCTCCGCGAGAGCCTGAGAAGGAAAGCAGCAAGAAATGACTACTCAGCAATCAATGACCGTCCAAACACACAAGAAAAAATTGAAACAGATCGGGAAACAGGCAAATGGTCACTGTGCCGGCGCAGCCGGTGTCCATCACTGAGCCCTGACCCAACAGGGCATGACAGAGCCGCGCTGCCCTCTGTACTCAGCAAATTGGTGTAGAAGTTACGGGTCATAGAGTATGCCGAAGCATATACTCGAACCAGCACAGCAAACCTAACACACAGAAATACAGGAGGAGTGAAGCGGTACCCAGAACCTATGGCCCATGGTCCAGAGGCCTGCGAGCCGTCACACCCGTGCGGAAGCCGTTGACACCGGCTGTCCCTGTTCTCTAACCCGTGAAATCTGGAATCCGATTTCTAACCAATAAATCGATGTAGAATTACCGTGATTTTATTGTCTTGATCGATTTTCGGGCAGAAATCGGTGAAATACCCGATTTCTACCGCGATTTCTAATTGTCGTGAAATCGCCGCCTGATGTCGCCTGTTCTCGCGCCTTCGTCGCTTCTCCGTGGCGAGTTTTGTGATTGACTTTTCTCGAGTACCTGTGAGGTTCTAAGAGAACTTAAGGGCTGAATCTAGAGGGTATTTAATGTACTTTCATCTGGTGTGTTCACCAGAATTTTTCGCTGTTGCGTTTTCGAGAAAATCAGCGCGCAAGGCTTTCCGTCGATCGTGCGAACTCGTGCTTCTCAAGGACCAAGAGTTCGCACGGAACCCTACGTCTCCCCCCTATGTCTCTCATCCATGCCCCTTTCACGCGGGCATATCATCTTGCTTAGGGAAGCGGGCAATGGCGGTGTTTTAGGCAGCCTATGGGTCTCGCAAACCCAAGTCGTTTGCGTGCGCAAACGCTAACTTTGTGGCCTTGTGAGCATGAACGTTAATGACCGAACACAATGCTCACAAGACCAAAAGCCCGAGGCCATTTTCGTTATTCGAGCCAACTCAACGATGGCTCCACGCAATTCAATGCGTACCAAAACTCTATTTTCAAAAGAGGGCAAGTTTTGGTCGAAAATTAGGCCAAAATGGCCAAACCCCCGAGGCTCGTATTCGAAGCCTATGGGGAGTTGAGCCTCGAACCAAGGCAATATGTAAAGTAGAGACCACGAAGGACATCGTGGATGGCTTGGTTGATTTTTACGACCTTGTCTTCTATTTTATATTATTTCGCCTTGTGAGCACGCGTGCCACATTGCCTCTTTGCACACGCGCTCATATGCAAGCACTAATGACACGAGTGGGCGGAGACAATCTAACCATAGGGTGCATGTTTGAAAGCACCTACTATGGGCCCACTCCAAAAGTGTTTACTCATATTTTTGCTCCTCAAGGTCCCAAAGATATGCTCATGCCAATATCGCCGATATATGCACTTTTTCCCATAAATAGTGTGCATCAAGGATTGAGGTGTTAAAAATGCTTTCATTGTGCTTTGAACCTCAACCCTTGTTGCAAAAGGGAAGCAAAGCTTCGGTTTGCATCCATGCAAAAGCCCGAGGCTCCTCTCTTTCGTGATACGGAGATACGATATTTGGAAGGACCACTTTTGGGTGAATTTTGGCCGTTTTGCCCAAAATGGCCACAAACTCCTTCTCCCCCTGATTTCACCCCCGAGGTTGCGTGCGCCACTTGACCAAGGGTAAGGGCAATTCGGAGAGGGCACATAAGCCCACATCGAATGGGGTGTTTCCCCATGTGGCCTCTCCTCTTGATGGGAGAGTTGTGAGTCACCCAATTTGGGGTATGTTGCCATTCTGTCCCATACGTGTGTCACTTTCCCTCCAATGGGAAAAATAGCTAGAGGCGACCATGAGGGATGGCAAGTGGCATATATTGGGACCTAAGTCCCATGTGTCTATCGCATCTTTGGTTGAAAGGATCCTCGCCGTGGCCATGGAGATATGGAATCATGAGTGCGGGCCGTTTTGGCCAAATTTCGCTGTTTTTGCCATTGTAGGCCATATTGGAATTACCATATCTCCATGGGGCACGGGATCTAACCAGGAATGAAGGGCGCATATTGTAGCATATGACCAAGGGTTGAACGCCCTTGAGTTTCGTATTTGCTCCTCCGGCTCATCCGGAGTTATTCAACTTTTGGTGCGATCCACGATCCCCACCTTTGCACCGCATGTTGCTTTCTGCCCCGTCCGTGTGGTCATCCCCTCGGTGAACAGTAAGCAGCCGGCGTGACAGCAAGCGATAACCCAGGGCATGGGACCAAAGGGGATATCAAGGGTTGTGAATCAAGGCTTGGCGCGTCAATATCGCCAAGATTTCCTACCCTGGACGGTCGCCCGAGACGGCCGATTTTGCCATTTTTGCATTTGTGGACCCAATTGGGATCGTCACCACGCCAAGCAGCATGGAGATCTTTGAGAGCCAAGGGCATGGGAGTCTCCGTTGGACTCCCAGTGGATCGCGTATGGAATGGCGGATCCGATCTCCAAGCCGGCGTGGAGATATACTATTGGGAGCACACCGAATTTTGGCTCATTTCAAGCAACCAAAATGACCCAATTTTGGGACCCCAATTTCCCCCTTCTGTGTGGTCAATTGGCGGCCCCATTTCTCTAAGCCCATAGGGAGCCCGGACCTAAATCCAAGTTGTGCACTCAGATATAAGTCCTAGGTCCTGCCTCCTACCCTGTGAGCCAATGGCCTTACCTTGGCCGAGCGGGCCACGCGTGGGAATGACGCCAATTTTGGTGATTTTGGCATCATGACCCCACTTGACTCGTCCGTGTTGCCCCGATGCCGGGACCTCAAGGGGAACCAGGTTGGGTGAGGGCTCCAGGGAGTTCGTACTCGAAGGGCATAGGGTCAGTTGCCTCGTCACTACCTCTGGCGGGTCCGGACGAGGGGTCAATTTTGGGGATTTTTGAGTTAATTTCAGGTTGGGCTGAAACAGCCCATTTTCAGCTACCAACTCCTGGGTGATAATGGCGGGGCCATATCTCTGGCTCAGAGTGGAGTTGGGACCTGCCGTTGAGGGAGCATAGGGAGCCACTGTCGGTTAGCCTTGGAGCCCCTTGGTTCCCAGGAACTCGCCTGTGGCTGGGCGGGACACCTTCCTTATGGGCAGGGTTTCAGGGTCCGGACTGAGCAGGGCATGGGTTGTGTTTGAGCCCCCGCCCCCATCAGCCACTGAGAGGGTCGGACCTGGGATTGGGATATGAGTTGGGACTGAGTGTCTATGGTCCTGTGATGCCCTTACCCCAGTCCAGTCTTAACCCCATGTGTACATATCCTGATGTGTTGCTGTACATACTTTCGTTCCCTCTTTGCAGAGTGGCAAGGATTCTGAAACGCTTTGTCACATGACACAGGCGTATTGATGCCCTTGTGAGCGTAGTGCCTTGCCTGCCTGCTCACTTGTGCGTGTCACCGCAGCGTCCCGTGGCCGGCCCCCCACGGGAACGCGTCAAAAGCGTTTCACCGCCGCGGGGTTACCCAACCCTCGCGTGCCACTCGGGGCCACCAACCCCGAGCAGCGCGTCGCAGCAGCGCGGCGCAGCTCGCAGCTCGCAGCGCAGCGCAGCGTCCCGCAGCGCAGCGCAGCGGCTCGCAGCGCCACTCAGCGACAGCGCCGAGTTCGTCACGGAGCCCGCAGCGCCGTCCAGTGCTTCGCCCTGACCGCGCAGCGCCCGTGGAAGAGGTGCACAGACCAGGACTCCTGCATCAGCCCCATCGGCCGACCCGGAGTCCCAACGGCCGACCAGTAAGGCCGCGTCAACCACCTCCACAACCACCGGCTGACCAGCACCAGCCGCACTTCCAATCCAGTGCTGCAGCACCCTCCCCAACAACCACAACCAGTTCGTTGAGGTGAACGAGTGCACATCAAGGACTTCAAGATCATCTACGCCCCCGCTGCCATGGTGAATTGGCAGGAAGCGGGCAGGACGTGGCCGCGGCCCCACC
Organism: Eutreptiella sp. 'Long Island Sound 2002'; assembly: GCA_964036045.1. Taxonomy (NCBI): domain Eukaryota; phylum Euglenozoa; class Euglenophyceae; order Eutreptiales; family Eutreptiaceae; genus Eutreptiella; species Eutreptiella sp. 'Long Island Sound 2002'. Next base: position 21,226,862 of record OZ038392.1, on the reverse strand, counting down.
CCCATGCAGCACGCCTGCTGCGTGGGTTGGTTTGGGACCAGCATTACCGCCACAGCAACCCCCAGTGCGAAGGGGGCATGCCCAGGAGCTTCGAGCTCCGCACGGACATCGCCCCCGACCGCCTGCAGGCCGTGGAGGACTGGCTGCGGGCGGAGGGGTACGAGTACCGCCACCAGCAGAGGCGCTGGAGGGCGTGGACCCGGCCGGACAGGCCCGGGGAAGGGCTGCGCCCCGACGGGATTGAGGAGGACGAGGAGCCCAACGCCTACCCGTCGGGCGCCTCGATCAACGTCTCCCTGTGGGACGTGATCGAGAAGAAGTTCCCGGAACCGGGGAACGAGCGCAGGCTGCAGGGCAGCAGCAGCGCGTCTCCGGCGACGGAGAAGAGGTCCGCCGGGGACAAGAAGAGGGACCGGAGGTGGCGGGAGTACCAGGAGTCCCTGGCTGCCGAAGCCGCCCAAGGCGCCAAGGGCGGAACCCCAGCCCCCAGTCCCCAACGGCCCAATGGTGGACACCACCCCGGCTCCACCACCCTTGGCGACTACATCCAAGTCGCCAAGCAGACCCAGGCCAAGCCCCGTCCGCTGCTCCTGAGGGCCCGGCAGGCCTCAGCAGGCCCCAGCAGCGACATCGAGTCGGCCCACCGCGGGAGGACGCCGGCCGACCAGGCCAGCTCCAGCAGCAGCGTCGCTCCCGAAAGGGACGTGGCGCGCGCCTGTGAGCGCGCCTGTGGGGTGCCCTGCAACCGTCGGGTTGCCCGGCAACGGGCCAAGCAGTACAGCGCTGCTGTGGAGGGCGCCGCCGGCATCGCCCAGGAGGAGGCTGCGCAGTGGGCGCATGGCATGGCCATCCACACCCAGACCGTGGCGGCCATCGCGGCTGGACTCACGGCCGTGGCCGCCCATAGTGCAGCAACTGCCCGGGTCAACGGTGAGTTGGCGGCAGTCGACGAGGAGGCCCGCCTGACGCAGGAGGCCATTGCCTGCAAGGAGGCCGAGGTGAAGGCGCTGGCAGAGGCGCTTGCCCAAGAGAGGGCAAAGAAGGAGGCGGAGGAAAGGGCCCACGCCGAAGCGACGGCTAAGGCCCAGGAGGATGCCGCCAAGAAGGAAGCCATCGAGGCCGCGCGACGGAAGGTCGCTGAGGAGAAGGCCAAGACGGAGGCGGAGCTGGCGGCGTTGGAGGCGCAGAAGGCGCAGCTGCTGCAGGCCCGGGAAGCCGAGGCGGCTCGTGCTCGGGAAGAGGCCGAGGCGCGAGCTGCCGCAGCCACCGCCGCCGCGATGGAGGAGGCAGAGGCCAAACTCCGCCACGAGACTCCCCCGGGAGGATCGCGAGTGGAGACCCTTCGAAGGCTTTTCGAAGGGGACGCCTCCTCCAGGATGAAGCTGGATGAGGCGGACACGGGCAGCAGTGGGAGCGGTAGCACCACCGCCCGTCGACGGAGGAAGGGCAAGGGGAAGACCCCCGAGAGGCCGCGGAGGCCAGCGGGTGGGCACCCCCACGACAGTGACCCCTTCTTCACCGCCAGTGACGGGGACGAACGAGGCCGTCGACATCGCCAAGTGGTGGCTTGGACGGGTGGAAGTGGCGGAGACGTCCCCATGGAAGGTGAGGATGAGGATCCCCCTCCTCCCTACCGGAGCTCCGAGTCCTCCGTGACCGAGACGCCCAGGTGGGGCGACATGGACGAGGATGACGACATGGACTTCGGCATCACGAAGAGGCGCCCATCCTCGGACCCACCGAGGCGACCCGGCGGAGACCCACCGGGACCTCCTGGCGGAGGACCTTCAGGACCCCCGGGAGGACGCCCACCAAGTGGACCCCCTGGAGGCGGACCACCGGGCGGGGGAGGACCCCCTGGACCGGGCGGACCCGGCGGAGGCCCTCCTGGAGGACCCCCTGGGGACCCCGGCGACCCACCAGGGAACGGTGTCCCGGATGCCACCTGGTGGTGGATTGTCTACCTCCGCAGGAGAGTCCAGTTGCTCGAGCTGGAGGTAGATACAGGCAAGAGCGAGATGGCTCGCATCTCCACGGTCGCCGCGCGTGCGCAGAAGAACCTGGACATCGCCAGGGCCGAGACCAAGTCGCTGACCAACGTCGTCAGCGGCCTGCAGGATAGGCTGGATGCGCTGGAAGCCCGTGGGAGGGTCGGCAGCGACCACCCACCCCTGGAGTCAGGCTCGTCGGACGACGACTGGGGACCCGGACCAGGTCCAGGCAGACCCCACGCCCCCGGCGGAGCCCCCAGGAGTCGCCCCAGCGCCAGTGCCCCCTCTCTCTCCGCCCCCTCTCACCACAGCGCGGGCCGCCGCAACGAACGCGTGCCGCCCGGCAGTGGCAGTGAGGAATGGCGCGATGAGTGGCTCAGCGCGGACTACCACAACCGCCGTGCCCCACCGCGGACGCCTGTACGCCCCCGACGCCCGCCACCAGCCCCGGCGCCAATCCCCAGGGCTGGAGGACGTTATGGTGGACTCAGGGATGAGGTCCCCAGAGGAGACGTGGAGTGGGATGTCGGCGAAGGTGAGGACCTGGACCTGGACCTGGACCTGGAGGAGTTCGACATCAGCCCGCCGCGTGGTGTACGACGGGAGGCCGCTGAACGCAGCCGCCGGCGCCGTGATGAGGATGCGTACATGGATGCAGTACGGCGTGAACATTTCGGTTCAGCGTACGTGGAGGAACCGCGGCGTAGCCACAGGGATTCCATGGAGGAGATGGACGTGGCGGCCGTGGGAGTCCGTGGGCGAGGCCGATGGGAACCTCGGTCGACCTCGCGGCCGGCGTTCATGGTCTCTAAGGCCGCGGACGCCGCCGTGTGGGAAGACTTGAAGGACATCAAGCCCCCCATGTACGACGGCAATCCCCTCAACCTCGACCGCTTCCTGGAGAAGCTGGACGATTGGGGGCTGGCCGTCACTGAAGACCAACCTCCCGCGGATGCGGAGAGATATGTCTTCAAACGGTTCAGGTACCGCCTGCCGGAAGTGCTCGGCGAGCTGTACTTCGTGGCGACCAAGGAGGGGAAAATCAAGACCCTCAAGGACGCCAAGAAGTGGCTCAACGAGCAGGAGCGGGTGGACGCTCCGCAGGTGGCTGCCAAGCGCTGGAAGTCCATCAAGCTTGAGCATGATGGACGGGAGATCCGCCTGCGGGAATGGCGTGACTTCCGAGGGAAATACACCCTCTTCCGCTGCAACGTGGAGGATTGGAACGAGGGTGACGAGCAGGCTCGCCTGCTCTCCATGCTACCGGAAGCATGGATCAAGAGGGTCACCAAGGAGGAATCCAAGAGGGCCAAGTCCAACCACACGGTCAAGATGATGCTCCCCAAGGAGTATCATACGAACGTGGTGAGTTGGGCGAAGAAGAACGTGGCCCGGGATGTCAAACGGCACTCCCTGCGGAACGCTCTTCTCATCACCGTCTCGGGCGATCGCGAGAAGACCGCGATCTGGCGCCTTGACGACTGTGAGTTGAGCGGCCAGACCATCCGTCTGCAGCCCATCCCGGCGCGGATGAGCTGCGACGAGATCCTGGAGTGGGTTGGCGAGGAAGTACTCAAGGAGTACCGAAACCTCCACCACACCCGCGGGTTGAAGCCCGGCGACCGCGACGTCAACTACGTTGGCGAGGGGCCTGGCGGGGAATCTGCCATGGACCCAGCGGGAACCGGCGGCGATGAGACTCTCGTCGACGATGACGACGACGATGAGCCCGCCGAAATGGCCGTGTGTGCCTTCGTGGCCAAGAACATGAGCGCGGGGACCAAGCCAGCAAACTGGAAGCCCCTGCAGCCAGGTTGGAAGAAGCAGGAGAAGAGGGACCCTCGCCGTATTGGCGACCCTCCGCTGTCCTTTGGGGAGTTCGTACGAGCTCACCCTCAGGGCTGTTTCGTGTGTTATGGGAGGAAGAAAGGCTTCAACCATGACCACCGAACATGCCCCGTCCACAAGGCCGACACGGAGGCTTACAAGAAGGCGCACGGGTCGAAGAAGCGTGCGCCCGCGGGTATCCGGGAAGCCAAGATGGAGGTGGACAAGGAAGAGCTGGCCAAGCTGATGTCGTCGGTGGGGTCTGAGTTGGCCAAGGAGATCCAGGAGATCAAGAGGAACTGGGTCCCCAGATCGGACAACAAGAACAAGGAGAACAACCAGAATGACCAGAACAAGGACAAGGACAAGAACAAGGGTAAAGGAGGAGGTAAAGGGGGAAGAAGGAAGGGCGTCAACGACGTTGAGGCCGAGGAGAACACCCCCTCTTCCACAACCGACGCCCCCTAGCGGAGCCCCTGCAGCCAAGGGCCCCAGCTAGGGCGGTCGCAGGGTGGTGACGTGGGAAGCGCCGAACCATCCCTGTCGGGAGTCGGTAAACACAAGGGGACTGCCGCGGGCGGAAGGCCCGGTCTGGCGCCCAGTCGCGGAGGCGGGGTGAGGGCAAGTGAAGGCACGAACCCTTGCGCCCGTCCGTCCTTCGCGACCAAGAACGTGTTTGATGTACTACAGGATCTATCCGAGAGTATCGGAGGATCACCCGGACCGCAGCTGGATGCTGCAGATGGGCAGCCTGAGCCCATTGTCCACGACCTGCACCAGTCGCTTGTGGAGCTTCTGGAACGGCCGGAGATCCTGAGTTTGCACGCCGTGCGCCGTGTCGGTCGCGAGCGGCAGTTGCATCTTAAGGTCCGTGCCTTATGCGGGGAAGTGGAAAAGGTTTTCGACGTGTTGGTCGACACGGGAGCTCAAGTCAGCTTGGTCAAGGCTGGCCTGCTTCCGCCAGAGTGTCTTACCGACAGTCGGAAACCTGTCAGGCTGAAGGTGGCGAACGGCCAGTACATGGTGGGAGGCACGAAGGAAGCGGCCATTGGGCTGCAGTTCGTGAACCATCGTGAACTGAGCCGCCCAGACCTCGGCAAGGAAATCCTCCTGCACGGTAGCTTCTACGAGGCCGAGATGGACTGGGACATGATCGTCGGGTACGACTTCATGATGGAGACGGACTCCGGCGTCCTCCCGGCCCAGGCTTCCATGACCCTGTACCAGGACGACCAACTCTCGTGGCTTTCGTCACCTGAGCACCATGTGGAATGCCAATGGATCCACCCCGAACGCAATCAGCTCGAAGTGGCCGCGCTGGACACGGAGCCAACTGGTTCTGCAAACCAGGAGTACGGCGTAAGGCCGGAAGTGGCGAGCCGAGTTGTCGCGGACTTGGGAGCTTCGGATCTGGCCCTGGATGCGTTCTCTTCAGGAACCTCCGCCCATCTTCGGGTTTGTGAGAAGTACTGGAGCGCCCAGGACTCCGCGTGGAAGAAGCACTGGGGTCCGCATCAGGGATTGATGTGGATCCATTGCCCCCGTTGGGACATTCCCAGAGCGATAGCGAAGATTCGCAAGGACCGCTCCAAGGCAGTGCTGGTTGTTCCTATGGGATGCACCGAGGAGGAAAGTACCCGACATTGGGTAGCCTCATTGACCAACATGACCTTGAACAAGGTCGTCCTACCGGCTGGAGAGAGTGTCTATCAGGACGCTAAGGGACAGCCCATGCCGCCCCAGAGATGGCCAACAGAATTCCACTATGTGGATGGGGGCCTTGATCAGGCCGACACCACGGACTTCGTGTGTGTCAACCGCATCATAGCAGAGCCATGGCGGCAATGCTTTGCGGTTCCCCCTGTTGACATCGAACAATCGGACTCCGAAGACCCCCTCACTGAAGAGGAGTGGGATCTGGTTCAGGGGTATATGGATCAGCCCTTTCACGACTGGGGAAACCAGCGTGAGGGCAAAGGCCAGGACAAAGCCTGGTGGGAAGTGGACTCAATCGTCTCCGGTTCCTATGACGGGAATACCTTCGTGCAGAGGGTGCTGGATCACATGTCCAGCCAAGACGAGCCGCCTGGCGGTAACCCACCCACCTACGGCGATCTGTTCCGAGGCAAGACCAGAGATGGCCCTTTGGGCCACCTGGGAAGACCACCTGAGCCGAAAGCGAGCGGGGTCGCTACCCCTCAAGTAAGCTCCGTGGTTCAAGTGCCCGGAAAAGCCAAGGCGGAGTCCGATGACTGCCCCAAGATCCAGGCGTTGAGGGCCAGGCTGAAGCAGAAGTATGGCGGGACCTTCTTCAGCGGTAAGCCTGTGTTTCCCCCACCGGTGCGTGGACCGTATGGCGAGGCCAAGATACGACTGAAGCAGGACCCCCGTGTGTATCGCCACCGGGAGTTTGCCCTGAGGGGCGAGAGGAAAGAGGCCATGGAGAAGATCCTCCGTGACTTCATCCAGAGAGGCTGGCTTGAGCCGTGCCACTCCGAGTGGGCCTCTCCCTGCTTCGTCGTCCCCAAGAAGGTTGCCGGTGAGTGGCGGCTCGTGGTCGACTACCGCGGCCTGAACGCCCAAACGCAGCACGACAGCTATACGCTGCCCCTCATTGAGGACATGCTGCAAAAGCAACACCGGCGGAGGATCTTCACGGTGATTGACCTGAAACATGGTTATCATCAGATGCCTCTCGCCGAAGAGTCCCGTGCCTGCACAGCCATGAGCACTCCACTTGGACCTCTCCAGTGGAAGGTGATGCCCATGGGCGTCACCAACGGCAATGCGGCCTTTCAGCGGATGCTGGAGAACCTGCTTGAGCCGGTGCGCGACTGTGCGGACCCCTTCGTGGACGACGTGATCATCGCGTCCGGGGACCCCAGCATGAGCTACGAGGAGCTCCTGGAGGCACACGAGAGGGACGTCACTCGAGTGCTGGACCTTCTGGTTCGGCACAAACTCACGGGCAGCAGTGACAAGGCCACCATTGCGGTAAGCGAGGTGGTCTTCGCTGGCCACGTAGTCGGGAACGGGCAGCGAAAGCCCATACCTGGCAAGGTGGCTGCGATTGAGCACTGGGAGAAGCCCAAAACGGTCTCTGAGCTACGGGCGTACTTGGGGTTCTGCAATTACTACTCGGGGTATATCAAGATGTATGCCGAGTATGCAGCCCCCATGACGACCATGCTCAAGGGCAACCGAGAGGAGACCAAGAAGGGATCCAAGAAGGCTCTGGTCTGGACTGAAGAGTCTGACCGTGCCTTTGAGGGGATGAAGCAGGCGCTGCTATCCGCAGTGGGTCTGCACCTCGTGGATCCCGACCGAGGGTTCGTCCTGCGCACCGACGCTTCCGACTACGCCATTGGGGCTGTGTTGGAGCAAGTGCTTGACGATGGGAGGCACGTGCCCGTGGCCTTCTGGAGCCGAGTCCTGGCGGAAGGCCAGAGACGGACGTGGACGCCCCGTGAAAAGGAGGCGTATGCCATCGTCATGGCTCTCAGGAAATGGGCTGGGTACATAGCCCTCCATCCCGTCACCGTCTGCACCGACCATCAGAGTCTGCAGTCGTGGCACAAGGAGCACGTGGACACCCCCTCAGGTCCCGCCTCCCGACGGGCAAGATGGCATGAGACCTTGGCCAAGTTCGACCTTACGGTTGTTTATATTCCTGGAAAGGATAACACCGTGGCGGACTGTCTCAGTAGGTGGGCCTACCCCGCCAGCAAGGGCATGCAGGATATCTCTGCCCATGGCGATGAGGCTGAGACCGCTGAAGCCAAGAAGATCATCGAAATGGAGCGCCTGATGGAGGAGGAGGATGTTAAATGCTTCGTCGTCATGGCTGCAGATGCCCCCCTCGCTTCGAGGGTGAGCAGAACGGTCAGTGTACTCGCCCCTGTGGGCGCCGCGGGCGGAAGGCCCGGTCCGGCACCCCCTGTGGGAACTGAGTCCGACAAGCACCTCTTCCCAGAGTCTTGCCTCCAGGACGACTGGACCGACGACTACGCCAAGTCTGAGGCCTTTGCGGCCGAGTACAGGGCTGTGACCGACCCTGACGACGGGCAGAAGTGGCCAAAGGGGCTGACTGAGGAAGATGGCAAGCTCTACCGGAATGGTAAGCTGCTAGTCCCAGAGTCCCGGGTGCTCGAGCTGTGTGAAGCTTGGCACCACCACATGCTGCACCCAGGGGTCAAGAAGCAAGCTCTTGACATGCAGCGTCGGTTCGAGATCGACCATATCGTTCTCTACACCGCCATCAAGAAGGTCAGGAAGGGTTGCTCGGTCTGTCAGGCCTGCAATCCCGATAACCGGAACGTCAAGGGGGAACCCCAATGGACCCCGGTTCCTGACCAGCCCATGGAGAGCGTGGCCATGGACGTCTTCTCCATGCCCGAAGTGCACATTGGCAAGGAGACCTTTGACTGTGTGGTTCTCTGTGTGGACCGCCACAGCGGCTACGTTGTAGCCGTTCCGGCACGCAAAAAGGGATTGCTTGCCAAGGAAGTGGCAGTCATGATGATTCGTCATTGGCTGACCGTCTTTGACATCCCCCGCACCATTTGCAGTGACCGAGGGCCCCAGTTTACTGGTGGCTGGTTCAAGGCTATGTGTTCCCTCATGGGAATACGACATGCCAAGAGCGTTGCCTATCTCAGCCGGTCTAACGGCCGTGCTGAAGTGGCTGGACGGCAGCTGTTCGAGAAGCTGCGCAAGATCCACATCACCAATCCACGGCGGAACTGGTTCGAGGAGATGTGGCCTGCTCTGAAGGCCCATCATGACACCCCCACTCCGGGCGGTTTGTCCCCTCACCAGATTCTGTTTGGCAGGGACCCCCTGGGTAGGGGACTTCCCTTGTCGGGTGATGGCATGGCTATGGATGCCAAGGAGTTCTTCGCGCGGCAAGAGCAAACGGCGCGGGACATCCGCCAGCAGCTTGAGAAGGAGCATGCTGAGCGTCAGAAGTCCGCCCCGAGCTCGACAGCGCAGAAGTTCAGGGTGGGAGACCCGGTGTGGGTGATCAGACCCCGCCCCATGGGCACCCACCGCACCAAAACCTGGTTCACACCCGGCGAGGTGGTCCGCAGGATTGGTGAGGACACCTACCGCGTCAAGGTGGGTCACGGACAGTTCCGGGAGCGCCACGAGAGTCAACTCCGTGTGCGGGAACCCGACCTCCGTGGCCGACATGTGTCCCTGGACTACGCCAAACATGAGGCCGATTCGGACGACGACTATGCTGAGCAGGACGACTACACTGTCGAGAAGATCCTGGCTCAGCGTCCGAAGGCCTCGACACCCGGAGGTCTGGATTTCAAGGTTCGTTGGCGAGGCTATGGGCCGTCCCACGACACCTGGGAACCCGTCTCCTCGTTTGTGCCGCGGGTCAATACTCCCTTCATGGAGTACATCCGCAAGAACAAGACCAAGATCCATGTCTCGGACTTGGCAGCACTCACCCGGGCGATTGCAGCCAGGGGTGCCTGATCAGCGCCCTGGACTCTCCCCTGATGTGTTATGAGCGCTTGTGAGGCCGACGAATCGTCCCTTACTTGCTTGCTCTCTTCCATCTTTCGGTGACAGAGTGGCCATATACCCCCCCCTGCTGAATCCAGAGGAGGATGGCCCCTCTCTTCTTTTATTGTCACTCACCCCCCCTGCTGAATCCTTGGGAAACCAGGTAGGGCGACTGACCTTCATGTTTTGAGCTCTTGGGGCCTTGAAGCCCATACGACGTTGCGCAACGGATGCCGCTGTCATCGGCATTGCGATTTTTGAGTGTGTGGTCTGGTTCCATGGCATTTGCGGAATCCAGACCAGTCGACGTGTGTCTCGAGACTATATATGCCTGAACTCAGGCGTTATCCTGTCCATCCTCCTGCATTTGCCTTATCCTGACCGTGGCGTGGTTTGGCACTCTGTTCTGAGTGTGTTTACACGCCTATTTACCCAAATTGTTGCTTGCTTTTCTGCCCTCCAGGATATGTGCATCTGTATGTTAAGTGTCATCAGCCCATCGCTGAGGGATGGACTGTCTTTCACCACGAATCGGGATACAGAGGCGCCTTGGGTCGCCGTGTACATATTCTTACAGCCTGGTCCAGCCTGGACCAGTACTTGAATACAGATTCTGCTGTTTGAGTGCCCGTGATACCGTGTTGCCCTATTCGCTGTGATGTGTGGAGATCCTGATGGCGCCAGGCGGGAAGCCCAGTTGCCTGACTACACTCCCAGCGGTCCGCCACTGTCAGTCCCAGTGTGAGCCTACCGATTTGCAGACGCACTTGCATTCGGATGGCGGCCTCCGGTGCTCCTGACCTCGGTCAGTCTGCCTGGGAAACTGGTGGTTTGAGGAGTCGACGCCTCCGCCCACACTGCATGGGGACTCCCTCATGTATGGCCACGCTTCGTGGTAGTAGGGCGAGGGAAAAGACGGCCTTGATGCCCGATCCCTTAAGGAGGAGTTCCCTTACGATTTGGGGTTCGTAAGGAGTTCGACTATGGCACTCTGGACTCGCGTCGTATGGATATGGACATGGTGCGCCCGAGGAAGGACCCGTGGGGACTCTCCCCAGTCGGCGGGCCTTGGGAAGCTTGGGGTAGCCTGATGGATCTTTGTGGTCGCTCTCGACTTGTGGGGCCACCTCGGCCGTCGTGTGACGCCTATGTTGGCCGTGTATGCCACTGCCACTGTGGTGGTGACCGTAGCAGCCGGCACCCGGTGCGCCTGGTATGGGTTAACGGGTCCTTTGGATGCCGAACAATCGCCGCCAGGACCCGGGACTTGATACTTGATACTATACATGTGCTACGAGCTGTTACAGCAGCATACCTATCCCACTGTGGGATACCTATCTTACTGTGACTTACTGCAGTGAGGATGTGACACCCCCCCCCCTTCAGGGAGTGGTCCTGGGTACCCGCTGCCATGCTTGCGTGTTATCGAGCCCCCCCCCCCAGGGTTTGCTCTAAGGAGGGGGGTGAAGCGGTACCCAGAACCTATGGCCCATGGTCCAGAGGCCTGCGAGCCGTCACACCCGTGCGGAAGCCGTTGACACCGGCTGTCCCTGTTCTCTAACCCGTGAAATCTGGAATCCGATTTCTAACCAATAAATCGATGTAGAATTACCGTGATTTTATTGTCTTGATCGATTTTCGGGCAGAAATCGGTGAAATACCCGATTTCTACCGCGATTTCTAATTGTCGTGAAATCGCCGCCTGATGTCGCCTGTTCTCGCGCCTTCGTCGCTTCTCCGTGGCGAGTTTTGTGATTGACTTTTCTCGAGTACCTGTGAGGTTCTAAGAGAACTTAAGGGCTGAATCTAGAGGGTATTTAATGTACTTTCATCTGGTGTGTTCACCAGAATTTTTCGCTGTTGCGTTTTCGAGAAAATCAGCGCGCAAGGCTTTCCGTCGATCGTGCGAACTCGTGCTTCTCAAGGACCAAGAGTTCGCACGGAACCCTACGTCTCCCCCCTATGTCTCTCATCCATGCCCCTTTCACGCGGGCATATCATCTTGCTTAGGGAAGCGGGCAATGGCGGTGTTTTAGGCAGCCTATGGGTCTCGCAAACCCAAGTCGTTTGCGTGCGCAAACGCTAACTTTGTGGCCTTGTGAGCATGAACGTTAATGACCGAACACAATGCTCACAAGACCAAAAGCCCGAGGCCATTTTCGTTATTCGAGCCAACTCAACGATGGCTCCACGCAATTCAATGCGTACCAAAACTCTATTTTCAAAAGAGGGCAAGTTTTGGTCGAAAATTAGGCCAAAATGGCCAAACCCCCGAGGCTCGTATTCGAAGCCTATGGGGAGTTGAGCCTCGAACCAAGGCAATATGTAAAGTAGAGACCACGAAGGACATCGTGGATGGCTTGGTTGATTTTTACGACCTTGTCTTCTATTTTATATTATTTCGCCTTGTGAGCACGCGTGCCACATTGCCTCTTTGCACACGCGCTCATATGCAAGCACTAATGACACGAGTGGGCGGAGACAATCTAACCATAGGGTGCATGTTTGAAAGCACCTACTATGGGCCCACTCCAAAAGTGTTTACTCATATTTTTGCTCCTCAAGGTCCCAAAGATATGCTCATGCCAATATCGCCGATATATGCACTTTTTCCCATAAATAGTGTGCATCAAGGATTGAGGTGTTAAAAATGCTTTCATTGTGCTTTGAACCTCAACCCTTGTTGCAAAAGGGAAGCAAAGCTTCGGTTTGCATCCATGCAAAAGCCCGAGGCTCCTCTCTTTCGTGATACGGAGATACGATATTTGGAAGGACCACTTTTGGGTGAATTTTGGCCGTTTTGCCCAAAATGGCCACAAACTCCTTCTCCCCCTGATTTCACCCCCGAGGTTGCGTGCGCCACTTGACCAAGGGTAAGGGCAATTCGGAGAGGGCACATAAGCCCACATCGAATGGGGTGTTTCCCCATGTGGCCTCTCCTCTTGATGGGAGAGTTGTGAGTCACCCAATTTGGGGTATGTTGCCATTCTGTCCCATACGTGTGTCACTTTCCCTCCAATGGGAAAAATAGCTAGAGGCGACCATGAGGGATGGCAAGTGGCATATATTGGGACCTAAGTCCCATGTGTCTATCGCATCTTTGGTTGAAAGGATCCTCGCCGTGGCCATGGAGATATGGAATCATGAGTGCGGGCCGTTTTGGCCAAATTTCGCTGTTTTTGCCATTGTAGGCCATATTGGAATTACCATATCTCCATGGGGCACGGGATCTAACCAGGAATGAAGGGCGCATATTGTAGCATATGACCAAGGGTTGAACGCCCTTGAGTTTCGTATTTGCTCCTCCGGCTCATCCGGAGTTATTCAACTTTTGGTGCGATCCACGATCCCCACCTTTGCACCGCATGTTGCTTTCTGCCCCGTCCGTGTGGTCATCCCCTCGGTGAACAGTAAGCAGCCGGCGTGACAGCAAGCGATAACCCAGGGCATGGGACCAAAGGGGATATCAAGGGTTGTGAATCAAGGCTTGGCGCGTCAATATCGCCAAGATTTCCTACCCTGGACGGTCGCCCGAGACGGCCGATTTTGCCATTTTTGCATTTGTGGACCCAATTGGGATCGTCACCACGCCAAGCAGCATGGAGATCTTTGAGAGCCAAGGGCATGGGAGTCTCCGTTGGACTCCCAGTGGATCGCGTATGGAATGGCGGATCCGATCTCCAAGCCGGCGTGGAGATATACTATTGGGAGCACACCGAATTTTGGCTCATTTCAAGCAACCAAAATGACCCAATTTTGGGACCCCAATTTCCCCCTTCTGTGTGGTCAATTGGCGGCCCCATTTCTCTAAGCCCATAGGGAGCCCGGACCTAAATCCAAGTTGTGCACTCAGATATAAGTCCTAGGTCCTGCCTCCTACCCTGTGAGCCAATGGCCTTACCTTGGCCGAGCGGGCCACGCGTGGGAATGACGCCAATTTTGGTGATTTTGGCATCATGACCCCACTTGACTCGTCCGTGTTGCCCCGATGCCGGGACCTCAAGGGGAACCAGGTTGGGTGAGGGCTCCAGGGAGTTCGTACTCGAAGGGCATAGGGTCAGTTGCCTCGTCACTACCTCTGGCGGGTCCGGACGAGGGGTCAATTTTGGGGATTTTTGAGTTAATTTCAGGTTGGGCTGAAACAGCCCATTTTCAGCTACCAACTCCTGGGTGATAATGGCGGGGCCATATCTCTGGCTCAGAGTGGAGTTGGGACCTGCCGTTGAGGGAGCATAGGGAGCCACTGTCGGTTAGCCTTGGAGCCCCTTGGTTCCCAGGAACTCGCCTGTGGCTGGGCGGGACACCTTCCTTATGGGCAGGGTTTCAGGGTCCGGACTGAGCAGGGCATGGGTTGTGTTTGAGCCCCCGCCCCCATCAGCCACTGAGAGGGTCGGACCTGGGATTGGGATATGAGTTGGGACTGAGTGTCTATGGTCCTGTGATGCCCTTACCCCAGTCCAGTCTTAACCCCATGTGTACATATCCTGATGTGTTGCTGTACATACTTTCGTTCCCTCTTTGCAGAGTGGCAAGGATTCTGAAACGCTTTGTCACATGACACAGGCGTATTGATGCCCTTGTGAGCGTAGTGCCTTGCCTGCCTGCTCACTTGTGCGTGTCACCGCAGCGTCCCGTGGCCGGCCCCCCACGGGAACGCGTCAGGAGAACACAGGATAATTACTGCAAATATTTCATCAAGCCATGACGGCGACAGTAATCCTCAACCCTGTCATTATTGCGACGAGCAAACTTCCTGATATCCTCCCAGGTCTAACCAGGATGTCCCATCCATGCTATACACAGCTCCACCTTTCGATAATTTTTCTTGGGGCCAGAACCCCTGTGGTCCAAAACCTGCTCAACATTATAAGTGTCATCAATCGGTGGAAGCTGTCGGTCAGAGTAGTAGCTGAGAGGCACCTTGGTTTTGGGATCAGGGGACCTGTAATACTTCAGCCTCTCACGCTGCAACACCTGCTGACCTGTGGGTCCACTGTTGGTCTGTACCAAATATCTGCCCCCCCCCCATCCAACTTTAAAATTTCGTAGGGACCTTGCCAAATTCGTTTCAACTTGTTCAAATTGGGCTGGTCCTTGCGCGGCAGGTCACGAACCCACACCCTATCCCCCTCCCGGAAGGGTATGTCCCTGAATTTGGCAGTCAATTTGGCTGAAGCGTCCTGGTGCAAATTGACCAGATGGTCATGCATTTGCTTGCGCTCAGAGGCCAGACGATCAAAAAAATACTGCGCCTCTTGTGCCCCCTCGCCAGGGACAATGGGCGGACACTCCCCAAATCCCACAGGATCGCTCCCAAAAACCAATCTGTGGGGGGAATAGGGGGCCACCAGCCAAGGGAGGTCATTCAACCCCCACAGTGCCAGCGGCAGTGCATGGTACCAGCTACGTTGCCGCTGGTTTAAAAATTTGCGGAGGGCCATGACCACACTCTTGACCGCGGCCTCCGCCCTGCCGTTTGTGGATGGTTTGTAAACCACACTCGTGTGGTGTTCTATCCCGCTCAAATCGAACAAGTCATTCAAAAAATCAGAATTAATAACAGAGGCATTATCACTGAATACCTCTTTGGGTAATCCCATAAAAAGGACAACCCTTTCTAAAAACAGTGTGGCTGCATTCCTGCTGTCCATCCCCAATTTGGTAGTGGGGATGGTAAGCACGTAGCCTGTAAACCTGCAGACCACCACCATCGCGTAGTCGAAGACCACGTCATTGACCTTTGTCTTAGGCAAATCGACAAAATCGATTGCCAGGCTACTGAAAATTTCATCTGGAACAGGATTGAACTCCACCTCCCCCGGTTGAATCCCCGTTCTGGGCTTGGTCTGTTGACAGACCTCACAGGAGTCACAGAAAGATTTAACCTCCAACCAGAGCTGGCGATCCGTCAACCCAGAAAAAGAGAACTTGCGGCGGCAGATATGATACGTCTTATCCACCCCCCCATGTATATACGTATGGCATGCTGCAATAACCTTGGTAATCAGACTCCGAGGGACAACATGCTTCCCGTCCCTACGAATACGCAAAGTCCCAGGACTGGGACGGTATATGCAGCACCCTGGAGCCCTGAGATGCGGGTCATCCTGTTGCAGGGACGCCAAAATCCCTTGCCACTCAGGATCTTGCCGATACTCAGGCTCCCAATCAGCAAACAAAACTAAAACATCAGGCGGGACAGTGTTCGCACGGACACTGGCCCATGTCAGATCTGAAACACCATCAGCGCCCTCAGCCACATTGGCCCCAGGGGCACACTGCATGGCAGCCACCATCGCTGCAGGAGACCAGTTCTGCTGACGGATGTTACGCCTGACTGTCCTAAACTTTTTATTCCTAATCGACCGGGAAAGGGGTGAGGAAGTGCTGTAAACCTGTCTCAATCAGCGTTCAGCAAGTGAAAACTGTACATCATCTTCCTCCACAGCACTGATTGAATCCTGCAAACAAGGAGACATGCAAACACAATCGCTGACATGACGCAACGAATCAGGGCAGCCTTGCAGGGAAGGCTGCTTGGCGCACCAATCAGAAAAAATGGAGCGCACATTAACGCACACAGAGCGCAGCTCTGCTAGCTGATCTGCCGACTGCCGGACCTCCTGGTCATCGTTGTCCCATCCCCTTTGGTCCTGCCCAGAACCATGCAGCGACACATCTGGCGCATAATGCATGGCGGGGTAGGCCCACCGCGACAAAACATCAGGAACTTCCTGAGTTCCCCCCTTTGTGTACACCACTTCAATTTTGAAGCGGGCCAAAAATTGATGCCACCGGCCTCGCCTCCTGATTGGACCGGACACAGTGTCGAAGTCCTCCCTGGTCCAACTTTCCAGGCTTCGGTGGTCGGTCAAAACTGTGACCGGAAAACGCAAATTGACCTGTGCTGACTGCAGCCAACTACGAAATTTGAGCAGAGTGGCCAGAATTGCGTAGGTTTCCTTGTCGCGGATGTGCCAGGCCCTTTGGCCCTTGCCAGGCGTGCCTTGCAGTTTGCGGGAAAAAAATGCGACTGGGCGTAACGGGCAACTGCAATCAGCTTCAGCACAGGAGCAGCCCTTCTGCTCCAATAACCCCCCCACTGCATACTCGGAGGAATCGCACCGGATCCAGAACTGCCTGGTGGTATCCGGCAAGTGTAACACAGCATCCTGACAGAGACTTTTTTTCAGTTGCTCGAAGCATCGAACCATGTGGTCACTCCAATGGATGCGGTTCTCCCGCTGGCACACATGTTGACGCAGCAAACGCTCTCTCTGGGCAGCAGACAAACCAGGATGTTGCTGCCTCAGTCTGTCCTGTAACTCCCTCTTGGCCCTCGCAGAAAGTGGCGGATGCGCCGACTTACTCTTGCCTTTTTTTGTTAAGTCCAGGCCACGGAGTGCATCCGTCAAAGGTGCAGCAAGGTCCGCGAACCTGTCTATATAAAGTGCATACCACTGTGCAAATCCTAAAAATGCCTTAAGCTGGGTCGGCGTGTGGATGTCCTGCCAACGCCATCGCTGAACCGATGCAGTTTTTTCAGGATCAGGACATCTCCGACCCCTGCACAGAATTTGACCACAAAAACGCACCCGCTGCACAAAAAGCAGCATCTTGGACGGCTTAATGGTCAAATCACAGTCATCCATACGCTGCAGACATCTGCGCAGCTCAGACTCATGCTGCCGAAGGCAGGAATCAGTAACAAGTGCGTCCAAATCAGGATTATCCTCAGTATCAGGGGTGCCCAATAATAAATCATCAATGTACGGCTCTAGGCCCAAAGAACTAAGGCAATCAGAGACCATACGCTGATACATTTGGGGGGCCGTTTTCAGCCCGATGGGGAGCACTGTCCACTGTAACAGGCCCAAAGGGGGTGACAAAAGCAGTCAGGGGGCGGGAGGCCTCGTCCAAATGCATCTGGTGAAAACCATCTTCTAAATCGAAGATGGACAAATGGCATTTTTGGACTGCTTCAAAGACATATCATCGATGACGGGCAGTGGAAACTGCTCGTCATCAATTTGTGAATTTAAGTAGCGGTAGTCGATGACTAGCCGCCAATTGCCTCCCGGTTTGGGCACACAAAAAGCTCTGGCTGCCCAAACTGAGCTGGAGGGCTCCAGCATACCCCGTTGTGAAAATTTGGTGATGAGCTCACGAAAGGCCGCATCACGTAGCCCCACCGCCCGATATGGTGTGACCCGCTGAGGCTTAGCCCCAGATTTCAGTGAAATAGAGACCACCCCATACTTACCCCGTGTACTGGGATTCACTGTGCGTATATCATCAGGAAAAGTTAAATCTTTCCAAAATTCCTCTTGTAACCGGACACGAATGGGCTGACATCGAGGGTCGGCATTGTCACCCTCGACCACCGAACGAACACTTCTCTCTTGCAGCGCCCCGTATTGTGGTGACCCCTCAGACAACATGCGCAGCCGTGCTTCACGCACAGAAAAAGGCGCAGGGCAGGTCACACAGCGAGACCGCCGCCCCGCACGCTCATCATCAGCTTCATACTGATCGTCAGAAAGCGGGTAATATGTAGAGGGCGAATTGTCCAGCCGAACAGGCTGATCCTCGTCCTCCCATTCCCTATTATCCGGATCACAGTAACCCTTCACCTCATCCACGTCTCCCCAAGTCCTGCCCCCTGAAGCCCGGGATGCCGAACCCTGCGCGTCAAACAAAACAACCCGAGTGGTCCAGTTGGGCTGCTTATAGACAACCCCTTGCTCATTTTTGTAAATACGAACGGAGGGGTCCAGGTCCAACCAGTCCAGTGCTGCTTCCCCCAAACTCCAAAACCACGAAAATTGTTTTTGCACTGGAACAACCAAAATGCCGCAGGCCTCATCAAGCAGAATTTTCTGCACGACCTCAGAAAGCAGGTGTTGGGGAGGGTGCAACCACAGCATTTTGTCATTCCGTTTGGAACTAGGATCATAGGACCAGTTTTGCTGCAAGGCGTTGTCTTCAGCATCCCAGTAGCTATGAAATAGGCGGGACCTTCTGGACGAGAAGGCGTCAACAAAAGGCTGATGCTGCAGACCTGTCCACTTCAGGACAGCATCGCGCACCTTGGGCAAAATGATCTGCTTGCCCCTGTTATATACAGACTTAGCTGACTGACGAACACGTTGAGACATCCAGGCCTTTCGCTCATGCCGAGGAAAAGCCATAACCTTGCAAAAAGTCTTATCATATTGCTGACGAATCCGGCGTGAGAATAAAGGCGTGGGACATAGCCCTGCCTCGAACAGGGGGTCGGAAGTCAATTCAGATTCAGATTCCACTGATATACACCGCTGGCAGACTTCATCCACCACACAGGAACATGTGGGGGCTGCTGAAGTGTGTACCTGGGGGGGCCCCTCTGAGCGGCGCCCCTCCCCATCCTTTGCTTGTGAATTCCAGACCCCAGTATGTTGCTTGAAACGACCCCAGTCACCAGCAAAACTATCAGGAGGTAGCTCCGCCTCCCGAAGGGTTCGCACTGCCGGTGTCGGGGTATCCTCCTCAGAGTTTGCATCGCTGATGCCCTGCTCCGAATCAGTGTCCTCGTATGGCAATTTACAGGGGCAGCAATGGCCCTCGTCAGCATGGTTGATAAACTCAAATGAATTGGTGCGTCCAGGCGCCAACGGAATACGCCAAGTGGGTCTGATACGCCTTGCCATACACTCTTTAACACAGAAGCAGTCCTTAGCACAAGTACACAACCTGTCAGAATTATGGCACTGTTGCTGTGACGAAGTCGGTATCTCAGCATAGCACGGCATCGCACATGATGAATCCTGAGAGGCAGGAGAAGACAGGGAGGGTAGGGTAGGGATCATGCTAACCACCTAAATGAGAGATGCAGCCAACGAAGCGGCTGTGACCGCAGTGACTGCTGGCATCAACCGAGAGAAGGAAAGAATCAACTCTGGTGCCCCGGCCATGCGTGGCACACCAGAAGCGGTTTCCCCTTCGCTATCAGAATCAGAAGCAAGGTCAACCAGGCGGCGACAGTAATTCTTTGTGCGCCGCTGACGACCACCAGAGTGTACAACACTCACAGACCCACTGGAGCTCTGTGGTGCTGAACCAGCGCCAGACACCTGTAGCAATGTCCTGACCTGTGCCGGACAACCACACTCAGACGCACAGAGAGCGTCCATAAGACAATCGCGGACAGGGTCCACAATAAGGCCATAGGCCTTGCAAAAAGGATAGCCTACGATTAGCTGTTCCTGTACCTCGGCCATGTACACGAACGCACCCTCACAGACCACCTCCACAACACCGCCATCGCAACCCTCGATTGCGATCCTCAGGTCAACCACAGCACCCTGGGTACCACCCTCCAACCGCGTTCCATTCACTGCAGAAATTCGCAGCGGACGAGTGGCAGGCACCAATGTCCCCTCCGGAAAAAAAGATCGGGGAGCAATGGCAAAACACATGGAACCTAAATCCACTAACATGGGAGCCTGTCGATCACAGGCCTGGCAGTCACGATACTTCACACTGGCTGCAACCAGAAGTTCTGTTTTTGCGTCTTCCGGCAATTCAGCGCGACGCCAACGCACCCGCTCAACTTTCTGCCGCCGCAAAGTGCGCTGACGCTCAAGGGGCATGCGCTCAGGGGAGCTAGAAATAGCCCTGAGACTCACCGTGACTGGCAATCTCAGGTCATCAGTAAAAGGTATTTCAGACCGCCCCGGCGGCACCATTGCAGGAGACAAGGCCACCGGAGCAGTAGGCACAGGTTCTGACTGGAGGGAGGAGGACACACCCACAGTGGTAGGCGGAGCAGGGGCTCCTGTCTTTCGACTCACTCTCATCGGACCTCGTGTTTGCTTTTTCCTGTGTCTCCGACCTCTCTAAGGCGAACCACCTGAAGGTTCAGGAGTCGCATCTGGAGACAGGTTGCAATCTGCATTCCCCTGGGCAGGCTCTTCCTCTTTTACCTGGCGATGTCTACGATTCCTGTTTCGGTCACCGCCTCGGCCCCTGCCTTTTCCATCTCCACCCTTGCCTTTGCCCTTGCCCTTACTCTTCGGGCAGTCATTGGCCCAATGGTCTTTGGAGCCACAGCGAACACAGGCTCCTTCCTTAGGCCACTGCTCCACCTGACGCTGAGCTTTTGTCAACAGGGACGCGCCTTTATCCTGCTGATCGACGTTATCTCCCAGCTTCCGATTTGTATCGCCATTTTGCCTGTCGCGTCCTGCCCCCCCCCCCAGTTCGCCCACCAGAGGGTCGGATACGTCTGTTGTTTGGGGTTCCTGCCGCAACATCTTCTTTCTTCTTGCGGCACTCACCCTC
This sequence comes from Eutreptiella sp. 'Long Island Sound 2002', assembly GCA_964036045.1. Classification (NCBI taxonomy): domain Eukaryota; phylum Euglenozoa; class Euglenophyceae; order Eutreptiales; family Eutreptiaceae; genus Eutreptiella; species Eutreptiella sp. 'Long Island Sound 2002'. Next base: position 21,206,202 of record OZ038392.1, on the reverse strand, counting down.
CTTGTGACCTTTGATGCCACAATAATTCCACGCACCCTGAAATTTCTGACCTTGCCCACGCAACACGCGGAGCGAGGCCTCTTCAGCACGCTTGACCGCATCTCTGTCCTCACGCCAACCCATTTCGTACACCACCAGCTCATGCGCACCCTCATGACTGAGCTCAACGTGATGAACACGTTCATATTTATATATCTCATCTAGCTCAGCCTCATAACCACCATGTCTGTGGAGGGCTTCAATGTACGCATCCTTAGCCTGCAGCGCCGTAACCGGTGCGGCCTTCTGGGCCAGCAAGCACCATTGGAGAACCCAAAGGCCATAAGCAGCCAATGATTTCTCCGGGGGGGGTACTGGCTTCCCACTGCTTACGCAGCACTTTTTGGGACTGCAACCCCCGCCCACGGCCCGCCAAATCAAGCCAAATTTTCTGGTAAGTCCACCCTAGTGACATGTGTAGTTGGGTGTACAAAGCCCTTTTAGCCTCGGGCAATGTAGTGAGCAATATTTTCGCCATTATATCCGCGCCACACCGCCGATACCAATAATTATGAAAATTGCGCCATTGCAGTTCAAAAGCAACCCAATGATTGTAATCTCCACTCCACTTTGGGCACTTCAATATTTTCGTGACTTATCGCCTAGTGTCGTCATCCAGTGCCTCCATGTCGGGCCGTTCATTACCCGTTCTACCGAAAACTCGCCTAAGCTTCGCCTTATCGGGTCCTTTGGTGTGAAGCTTAGGGTCGTAGTCATGGCGGGCCTCCGGCACCGCACCAAAAAAATCCTCAACCTCCGGAAAATCTGCAGAGATACCCACACCCGCCAAAGAAATCTCATGGAGGCTCTCCTCCGCATCCTCGTACATAGGTAGCAAAGGGGGCACATCTTCAAAATTCCCTTGCCCACCGTGTCCTCCAAAGATAGAAGGGGCTTGCACATTCAAAGTTTGCAGGCGAACCCCTTCGTCAGACGGGGAGAACGCCATGGGAAGCAAGCTAGCCTTAGAGGCCCTCAATGTCCCATCTCCCCAATCAAAATCATCCTTACACCCTGTTGAATGTAATGCTTGCACATTACCGCCAAAGCAGACCGGTTGAGAGCGGGAGCGCCGTGAAGAAGCGCGCTCCTTCGGTTCAAACGCCCGCAACTTAGAATCAACAGAATGGGAGCGAAGGCGCTCCTTGTTCAACCCACAATCACGATAAAACACGTGAGCATGCGATGAAGAGCCCATGAGTGTGGGAAAAACCTGCGATGCACACTCCAAATCGACATTGCTCCCATTGTGGACATCCCATTCGCTCATCGCAAACTCAAGTGCAGCCACTCGCTCTTGCAAATGGTCCGCATCCTGAGTATCGGATAAGCGTGTGCCTACTTCGTCCACAATAGTTTGCAACGCCGAGAGACGATCACACATCAAACGTGCATCAAAAGATGCACCACTCCTCGATGGAGAAGACTCCAAAGCCTCCAAAGCGGCTACTTTTTGCAACACCGAAGCCTTAAAACCTACATAATCCGTAGTTTGAGTATCTTTTTTGCGTGTGCATTCATCAAAACGTGTAGCAAGAGCCACATAACATGCACAAGTATCTGAACATGAAACACACACACCCGAAGGTGTGCGCGTCGACCGCAAAGAGGAAAGCCCCAATTGTAACTTCTTTAATGCCTCATCTCCCTGAGAGAGGCGATCAGAGAGTTCACGAACGCGTGCATCACACCAGCACGAACATGCATGGGCACTCCCATGACGTGACGCCTCTTGGAGCTTGGTGACTTCTACTTTTACATCGGAAACTTGCTCTCGCAGAGCACTAATGACCGCAAAACATGAACAAGTGTTGGGACACACCGAAGAGACGTGTGTCCTCTTGCCTTGATTCACATGTTGTTTAAAAGACTCATAGTCACCAAGAAGTTGTGAACGAAATTGCTCGAAGCATGTACGCGTAGAATCACCCGTTGGGCACGAAGCGGTCTGTGGGAAGATGGGAAGAAATTTGGGTGCGCACCGATGCGATTTGTTCCCTAAACTCGAGCCGCAACTCGTTTAACCGCAACTTCAAGGACTCATCCATTAGAGATTGGGATGCACGAAGTTGGGAAGAACCAATCTCCAACGCATCAAGACGGTTGGTAAGCGAACGAGTAAGAGGAACAAAATTCGCGTCATTAAATAACGGCGTGGACAGTGGAGGATCATCCCCAAGCATCCCATAAATATGACGGCGAACCCACGAAATTTGGCGATCAACGAAAGCAAAATGACCCAAGCGTGACTCAACGGAAGCAATGCGAGCTTGTATTGAATGTTCCAAGCCCGCAAGGTATGGGCGCAACACTTCATCAAAACCACGGACATGGTCATTAAAATTAGAGCTCAAGATATTCAAATTGTGACGAGTAGCCAAGTCATCTTGATATGCATCATGCAATCCTCATGTGATGGTCTCCAAGTTCCCATAAATGTTTTGAATACCGCCGTGTAAAACCGAATTAATGTGACCTTGCAATTGAACTTCATGAACTAATTGTTGAAATTGAGCAAGTTGTGCCGCAGGTTCGGATGTGAACGACACAAATTCATGAGGTAACCCCGCGGAATCGACCCACCGTTCACGTTCAATGTGTACTCGCCGGTAGGCTTGAATGTCAAGGTCCATGCCCTCAAGTTGAGGATGCTCGCCGGCGAAAAATTCACGAACCTGTGAACACGGCGGATCATGTAGACGTGCTACTTGTTGACATGGAATACTACCCAGTTGTAAAGCCATTGTCGCATGGGATGAACTAGACGATGCTACCATGCTATGGGTCTTCAAGGCTCAAATATCCTTTATTGCAACTATCTCCAAAATGCAAGATGTTTCGGAAATGCCAAGATACCCAAAATGCAGAGATGTAATGGACTCCAACAGGATCTCACCCCATGCAGCAGCACAATCACCAAAAGCGTTGAACGGTCATTAGATCATTGCTCCAAAGGACCCTGTGCACAGATCATTGTAGTTGAGAGGGATAACCAAAAATAACTGCACACTTCACAGATCATAATTCGTAATTCTACAACGTAAATCGGTGTTACTCAACACTTCTTGACTATTAAATATTGCCGAATCGTCAGGCCGATCCTACTGCCTTATTGCCAAATCCTAGCTCTGAGCTGCTGCCACTTACAAGCACTTCCTTATGCACGGGCAGCACTTCTCTGCGCACGGGCGGCACTTCTTTGCGCACGGGCAGCACTTCGTTGCGCACGGGCAGCACTTCCTTGTGCATAGGCAACACCACTTTGCACATGGGCAGCACTTGCTTGTGCACGGGCAGCACTTCCTTCTGCATGGGCAGCACTTCTTTGTCCACGGGCAGCACTTCTTTATGCACCGGCAGCACTTCCTTGTGCACGGGCAGCACTTCCTTGTGCACCGGCAGCACTTCCTTGTGCACGGGCAGCACTTCTTTGTGCACGGGCAACTCTTCTCTGCGCACGGGCAGCACTTCTTTGCACAGGGGCAGCATTTCCTTGTGCACGGGCAGAACTTCTTTGCGCACGGGCAGCACTTCTTTGTGCACGGGCAACTCTTCTTTGCTCACGGGTAGCACTTGTTTATGCACCGACAGCACTTCCTTGTGCACGGGCAGCACTTCTTTGCGCACGGGCAGCACTTCTATGCGCACTGGCAGCATTTCTTTATGCACGGGCAGCACTTGTTTGCGCACGGGCAGCACTTCCTTGTGCACGGGCAGCACCTCTTTGCGCATGGGCAGCACTTCCTTGTGCACGGGGAGCACTTCGTTGTGCATGGGCAGCACTTCCTTGTGCACAGGCAGCACTTCTTTATGCACGGGCACCACTTCTTTATGCACCCACAGCACTTCCTTGTACAGGGGCACCACTTCTTTGCGGACGTGCAGCACTTCGTTGCGCACAGGCGGCACTTCTCTGCGCACGGGCAGCACTTCTTTGCGCACTGGCAGCACGTCTTTGCACACGGGCAGCACTTTTTTGCGCACGGGCAGCACTTTTTTGCACACGGGCAGCACTTCAGTGCACACAGGCAGCACCTCTTTGCGCACGGGCAGCACTTCTTTGCGCATGCGGAGCACTTCTTTGCACACGGGCAGCACTTCCTTGTGCACGAGCAGAACCTCTTTGCGCATGGGCAGCACTTCCTTGTGCACGGGCGGCACTTCCTTATGCACGGACAGCACTTCTTCATGCACCCACAGCACTTCCTTGTGCACAGGCAGCACTTCTTTATGCACGGGCAGCACTTCCTTATGCACCGACAGCACTTCCTTGTACACGGGCACCACTTCTTTGCGGACGTGCAGCACTTCGTTGCGCACAGGCAGCACTTCTGTGCGCACGGGAATCACTTCCAGCTATGGGTATAAAGTCTGAAGTCTGAAGTCTGATTTGGCATGTTGTGTTGCGGAACCAACATTAGAGCACATCCAAGTAAAAGTCTGATACAAGTGCGCCCCCCCCCCCCACACACACAGGAACTTGAGTTCAAGAAAATGGTTACAGCAGTGCAGACCCCCCCCCAAGACACATAGCAACTTCAGAGGAAAATGGGGATAAAAGTGCAATACCCCGGCCCCCACAGACACACAGGCACTTCACCTCGGGAAAATGGTGCGTCAGGGAAAATAGGTTGGAATGGACAATGTGGACAAGGGAACACTAGAAAAAGTCTCATACAAGCCCCCCCCCCCCATAAAAAACACACAACCACACAGTTCAAGAAAATGATGGGTTGGGTTGGGGAAAAAAGGGGGTTTGAAAATCCGGAAAAGGCAATTCTGGGAACAATGTGGCACAAGTACCCACCCTCCCCTCCCCGCCCAAAACAAAAACACATACCTCTTGAAAAATGGGGCGTTGGGGAAAATATGGAAAAAGGGAAAACCAAGGGAAATGGGAAAACCATACTGATGCTTGCTAATGTATGAATGGACCTGCAGAGAAGGAGAACATGGGGATTGGCACAGCAGGCATGCAAAAGCACAATACCACTGCAACCCCAACACTGTCATTCATCAATGAGTCCGTCCATGTCATCCACCGGCACTTGGGAACATGGTTGTGAGCTGCTGGGAGGTGCAGCAGAACGGGTAACACGATCCGTTGGGGGGACCCAGTCAGAGTCCATCTGGGCTAGCAAAGGCAACACATAGAAAGTTCTCGGGCTTGTCCCCGGGTCTTGCTATTTGGCACCTTCACACCCATGCTTGCCAAGCAATCACAGATGCGAGCGCGTGTCCAGTCACGCAATGTGCCTGACTTTGCAGCACATACCAACTTGGCCTGTGCACGGGCCAAGGCAGGCTTTGGGTAGGACTTCCGTCTCCGCCTCCTCTTCACTGTTATTTTCAGCAGCCTCAGCTGCATCATCCGCAACCTGCACCACTGCCTCACCACACGGTCTTGGATCCTTGACGAAGCACATATGGCAAACCAGACATGTGTTGCACCAGATGCGCACAGATTGCCTGCACACTGCACAGTCCATGCCCCTTCGGAAAGTGAAGAAGTCATGGTTGCCGCCATGTTGAGCAGGACTACCATCTGGTTCGACCAAAGTGCCCTCAGTGTGCTCAGACGGGGCTTGCCCGTCAGCGCGTCTGCGTGTTGCGCCTTGACAAGCCAGTGGCACTTCCGACCCCCCAAAAGATGGCAAAATGTCACCATCGTCTGCCACTGCAGCCTCCCCTTCCAGGCACTGCAACATGGCCGCTTCCACTGATGTACGTGGATCAATGCGATGCGAAACCCTATGCCGGGGACGCACATCGAAGCGTGCATTGGCTGCCAGCTTGCTGGCTACCTCGACACCCTGCCCCTTCACCCACTGCCGCAAAGGTGGCAGATTACAATGCAAAGCCATGCACATGCCAAGGACATGTGTGTCCTCCATATCATGCATACTGTTGGTGAACCTCCCACGCAACGAAATGGCACGCTCAACAGCAGCCTCAGCAGAACAATATGTGCGCAGCAATGCCAAAACACGCCAAACATTCACCCATTGGACATGCTCCCGCTCCGGCGTCAAGGCCTCCCACATCCGGGACATGGGGGTCTTGGCGAACGTCCGAACGACATGCTCCTTGAAGGATTCCCACTCTTCCAATGCACGAGCAGCATTAACATGCGCAGCTGCCAGTTCAGCATGGTGTGTGCCCATGAACTGCTTCAGCAGATCCACTCCAAATGTGGCTCGATCAGCCGCTGGTAGAGCGAGCCAACGGCCGTGGTCAAGCAACACAGCACACTCAAGAACACCCCGGGGGTCAATGGTCCCCTGTCCCTCCCTGATGCCAGCAAGCAGTGTGTCTGTGACTGCCCGTGCCTCTGTGGCTGGAAAAGGGGGGCTGGTTGTGCACCTCTGGCCATCGGTATCCAACCGGACCAATTCAACGCCATGCCATGCACCTGTCACAGTTTGCTCTTTGAATTGAGTCCACCCTGGCTCCTCCTCCCTCGCCACCTTTTCCACCCGTGTCTGTAACATTTCGGTTGCCTTGGTCAAGTGGGCACCTGTTGGTGCATGCAACTGTGCAACGTTGTTGAAGCTGCGCGTACCGTGTAGTATGTCCCCATATACCACTGCCCATGACACCAAACCTGCATCATGGCAATCCTCCCACACATCCTCCTCCTTGGTGGTGAGGTGCGTTTTGGAATCCAAATGCCTCGCCACCCATGGCACATTGGCCAAGAACACCTTGTTGCGACGGGCATTTGCCTCGGACCACCGGATACGGTGACTAGCAGGGATCAAACGCAACCCGCTGCGTGTATCTGGTCTGGTGTTCTCTTGGACACACCTCTCGAGGTCCTTCTACTGGCGCGCACCGTTGTACAATGCACGTTGGCGACCCATAGCTGCCAGGTAGTCAGCATGCACTTGGCCGACAGCCTCCAAGGCAAGGCCTAGCTTGCGCTGGACCACATGGCATGGCTCACCCAAGGGGGTTAGCAAGGACAGCCACTTCACAAGCATGGCAAACACATTGTGTTCCCTTGCCGACACATCAATAGCTTGGCTTGCAGTGGCACCACGCACACCAAGGTTAGAGGCACCATCCACCGCAAAAGCCACAACCTTCTGAGCCCACCAGGCACGATCAGGCATCCAGGACAGCAGCACTGCTTCCACCTGTGCCGTCACCTCTTGTGCCTCCCCTGAAGCCACATCCACCACACCAAGGAACACCTCACACATTCCCCCCGGCTCAGTGCCTGGAAAGAGGAGCAGGATGGCATACCCATTGATGCGATGCCGTTGCCGTTCAGATCCATCCAACAACAAGGCAATGAACAATGCCCTTTGCAAGGTCTCTGACACACCATCTTGCATGGCACCATGCATTGCGACCATGGCCCTCTCAACTATCCATCGCCGAGAGGCATGATGGCCCGGTTCGGAGGTCAACGCACAATGCAGAAGAATGCGTTCCCTGATTGCACGGATGGATGTGCACATGCGGAGGCCAATGTACACCTCCACCAAGCGCGACAAAATGGCTGCCACCGCATCGCTCATAGGTACACCGAAGTCCATGCCCTCACCCCTAATGAACACAGTGCTCCTCTCTGCCACATTGACTGCACATGCAGATGCACTGGGGCACAGAGCCCGAAAGCGTTCTGCACAATGCACCCAGAAACTCTCCTCGGCGGCCAAGTGGTGGCGGCCAGGATTATCAATTTTCTTGCGGCTGCTGGTCGTGCTACGTGACACACCAAGGTGACCCTCCAGGACATCTTTACACCATCCCTTTGGTGTGGCGATCATCATACGCATGCCCATGCCATATGTTGCATTCACCAAGGCTGTAGCAGCCTTCGGTGGCCGCTTCACCCCAGGACAATCCTTTTCAGCAGCCCATGAACAACATATGCACACTACACCCCCTGGAAGAGTGAACTGCAACTGCCAATGCTCATCCACAAACGCTTGCAGTGTCTTTGGCCCTGCTGTCTGTTGCCTGGGGGCTGCCCCCATCATCACAGAAAAAGCATTGCTCCCCGTTGCTGCCAATGCAGCAGATCGGGCTCTATCCTGTTCTATGGACTCGGAAACAGACCGGTGCGACATGCCCTGACCTGCATGCCTCTCATCCCACTCCTTCTCATGACGTGCCCGGAGATGAGCCTGGTGGGCTTGCACACGGACCGGCAGATGCTGTTTCACCCGTACCCTTTGCTTTTGTACAAGCTTTGCCACAGCTTCAATAAACTCGAGGGTGGGCTGCACATCCCCCACATGTGTGGCATATCCGGGGTCACCCGTTGGCAGCGCCATGGCTGGCAACTGGGTGTTACTTGGCACGCTCGGGGCATGCCTGGTGACAGTTGGTGTTGCAAACTGTGAGGGGGAGGGTTGTGCGTCCCCAATGTGGTTGGTAGACTCTGGGTCACCTGTTGCCAGCGCCATGGCTCGCAGCGGGGTGATACTTGGCATGCTCCGGGCATGCCTGTCAACACTTGTTGCTGCAGACTGAGAGGGGCCATCACGTACACCACGATTGCTTTGTGAACCGCCCTGTGACAGACCCACCATCTCTGTGGGAGTACGCTCATACAATAGGAATGTCACCATTCGTGAAGTGGCTGGGGGCCGTCCCCTGCTCACAGACGCATCATCACACAACCACCACACATCACGAACTAAAATGTGAGCAATAAAGTGCCCTTGCTCCCTAGTTGGTCCAACATGTAGCACCATGGCCCGCAGGGACCAATGGTACCCATTGATATCCACAAACTCATGATCCACCGTCAAGCTATGAAGCTGTTGATTGTGGACATGGAGTGGAGCCCACTTGTTGAACACTAGTGACGATAGTACAATGGCCTCCTGGAGATCCCCCCCACAGCCACATGGGGGGGCGTTTGAAGGGCGGCCCAACGAACGGCCCCTCATTCCCTCCCTCATTCGCACCCGCAAGCTCTGGCCCTGGTTAGTAACATGCAACACTTGGGCGGGCATTCCCAACTCACCTCCAGCCTGGTGGACTTTCACGGCACACACTGGGCACCGCTGCCACAATTGCTCATGAGACAAGCAGTCAGACAGAGAACGAACACCAGCACGAACCAGTTTCGGTACCATGTGCTTCCAACACTCAGCCATCTCGGACTGTTGCATCCACTCAAACCTGGGAGCCCTCCTGACACATTGACACCGACCACTACACTGGCACACAGTAACAGTTGGCTGTCCCTCATCCGCCAGCAGGCGTGCAACAGCATGTGGACGGTACACAGCACCTAGAATGCCTGCCAGAATGTAACCCCAACGTGTAGCCCACACCGCCACATCATCTGGGCACTCATCATGGAAGGCCTCCTGTCCCCCAGAGGCTAGCAGGAGGCATTGCAACGTTGTACCAAGCCAACACCAATTGTGACTTGGGGGGTTCACCATGCCACATGGTCGTTGCCGTGCTCCACCTTGCGGACCACCACTAAACTGCAGGCAGGCGGAAGGCATGTTGCTGCAAGAACTTGCGGTGCGAAGCAGGCAAACTCTGCCACTCTCCACGGCCGTAAAGCACCACCAATCGCCTATCCCCCTTCCATGGGCAAGTAGCATGCCATGCCCCAGTGCGGACCACTACAGGTTGCCTATCGACACGGTACCTAGGCCCCGGACGGCTAATGCCATCTGGGCACTGCCTTCTCCCTGGTCTGCCACGCGGACCACTGCCAACGCCTCCCTCTTCCACCCAGATCTCACCACCCAGGTGCCGCCCCGTGGAGAACACTGCTGACCACGGGGTACTATCAAAACGATGTTGATGGGGAGCTGTCGTCTCATTGCATGACAGCTGTATTGTAGTCCATGTGAACCACTTTGGTACCAACTTCCTTGCAATGCGGTTCACCATCATCACAAGGGGGCCATGCTCCTGTGTCCCTTGCACAAGCCGCGACCGGCGACAATCCCCTTTCGCTGTATGTCCTTTGCTCCCACCGACACCCAACTGCAACCTTCGCAAGGAGAACCGCCCTACTGTCTCTCTAGTGTACAGCAGTGTCCCCATTATGCCATGCAAGACACACAAAGGTGCTACCTGCAACGAGCGGTCATAGCTAGCGCCCCGGTAATGTCCTCCCGGCCGCAGCCCATCACATTCGGCCTCACCAACGACGATCACGCATGCTTGTTCACAGGCTTCCTCCATCTCCTGGATTGTATGGTACACTTTGGTTTCTCCAATACCCGGACTCCAAACTGCAGCAGACGTCACAGCAGTGTCCGGGCCAAACCTTGAATCCATTATTTTGCGTGTGTTTGTACGCAACAACACAACCTTCCCATCGATGTGGTGGGCGAGATGTCGAAAATGGTCGGGCCTTCCCCCCCAGGGCTTCCCTTCCCAATTATTCGCTTCCAGGGCCCTACAAACACTTAGAGCACTCTCCTTAACCTCTATCGCACACCGTTCCCTGTACATTGTGGTTGCCTGGACTCCGAGGTCCACTTCAGTTAAGGGGGTCTCACTGCGGAGCGCATGGAGGCTCAGGGCAGTTGCATAAAAAAAACATGCACCCGCGACATACTCATCACGTGCCAACCGTAACTTCAGTTGCCGGATGGTAGGCAGCTCCCTACTGGCAGGAGCCTTGATTTTTTCCAGCCTCAACCTTCTGGTTCGGATTGTCACAGTCAATTGCTGCGGCCCCTTCCGCCCCTAGCCGCACACGCTTTGCAGCAGACATTGGGTTGGGATCCCTAGGCATTGCTTTCTTGCTTGAGGGGGGGCTGTTACATGGCTCTGAGCCATCCGTGCTGGAATGACTAGGTGCCACGACAGTGCATGCCGTCCCCATACTGCTATCCATATGTGGGGACGACATTTCACTATCTTGCCCACTCAATGGAACCTGTGGTGGGCGCTGTGCTAGGGGCACAGGGGATCCCTGATCAGAGAGTGACTCAGCACCGCAACCGGGGTGTGGCGTGAGGCATTTTTCTGCAGCACCTGGCCCTACGTTCTCCATTACCTCTCGGCCCTGGTTCTCATCGTCAGCATGCACACCATCTGCAACTTTGGGTGCACCTGGGGGTCCACATCGCAGCGCACAGGCTGGGACGTTGGACGCACTTGGATCACCTCTGCGGGGATCCTGGTCAGCAGTCATAGGAGTTGAGGCAGGGGGGGCATGGGGGGGGGGGTTGCTGTGCTTCACCAAGGGTGCCAGCTGTGCCTATGGCCTGCTTTGCGCCCCCTTCCAGGTGCATAGCACATGCATCGTTGGGTGTACCGTTGTCATCACGGACACCGACAGATGCATCTTGCGATCCGAGTCGCAGCGCACAGGCTGGGAGGTCGGACTGGCTTGGATCACCTCGGGGGGGATCATGGTCAGGTGTCGGGGGTCCTGGGGGGGGGGATTGCACCCCAGCGTCTGCCATGGCTTCCAATAGAAGCTCCATGGCCTCCTCCTCTGCATCATCTGTCCATGCATTATTCACCACACGGACACCAGCATGGGGGTATCCCAGGTGGTTGCGGGGTACCTCGGGGCTGAAGGGGGTGCACCTCAGTATCACATCGCTACTCTCTTGCATGGGAATCCGCATGGACTCTGCAAAGTGGCGTCCCACTGTATAGGCAGCCACCAGGCTCTCCTCTGACAGGGGCTCCCGCCGTTGCTCCCCCAAGCCTTGCATCGCAATGCGGACACACCGGGCAATACCATGGCATGTTCTCATCAGTGCTTGGTCGAACTGTTGCTGTCTCGTCAGCCGCACCGTCATAGGTGCTGGATTGGGTGGGACGCTGGGTTGAGGTCCGGGACTGCAAGTGGACTTTGAGCTTTCGGGCAATAAGGAGCTCCGTCGACTACCCCCAGATCCAGGGGTCCCCTGGCCAGTGGGACCTGTGCCACCGGCTGGCGCTGACACTCTCTGTCGACCACCCCCGGATCCTGGGGTCCCCTGTGCTTTCGATCCCTCCCCGTTGGCCGGCAACAGTGAGTTCCGGCGGCTCGCAGATGCCGGTGAATCACTGGTGAATGGCCGTGCTGCACTTGCTGCCTGTGGCCAAAAGTACTGCATTGTGCCCAAGGGTACTCTCCGTACTTTCTCCACATACATCCTCTCCACAGTGGGTGTGGGGTACTTGGTCTCCCCTCTCCAGAAAGACCATGAGTCCACAAGTGGCAAGGCATACACAATGTCATTCCATGCACCTAGCCAAGCAACTTTGCTAACGCTCATGGGGTGTCCACCAATGGCCCCTCGTCGACTCCCCACTTTCCCACGGGCTTGCTCATACTTTTTTATCCGGTCCCAGTGGCCTGAGGCTACCTTCTGGTACTCCACAACAACACCTCCATCCTCCCGCCTGCACTTTGGACTGCCCTCTTCGCTGTACATCAGGCGGCACAGTGCTGCAAGTCCATGGGTATGGACGACATCAAGGGAACATGTCGCCATGTACATTGCCAAATTCCTGTAATAGATGGCCTTCTGTTCTGGTGGGGCATGCCACCCTGCCTCGCCGAGGGCTAGACGGAATCCCATTTTCATCTGGGCAGCTTCAATGGTGTCCCATGGGGGCCATTCAGGATGCGGGGTCATTTGTAGGAGGCTGCCTCACCACGGTTAAAAGTTGTGGCCTCCTGCGTGGTCCACAAGGTGCAGTTCGATGGGCACTTGTTGGTGACCACAACTCAGGAGGACAATCTGGTCCCGGACCCCGATACTCGAAGTGGTAGGCTGCTTCCTCCTTGGGTTCCTGCGCGGGCCCACTTGATGCCACCGCGTGGTATGAACGTAGACCCTGGTCGGGGCGCAACGGCCGGGGACCAAGGGCAGACTTCTGCGCCTCAAGGGCTAGCAGTAGCTGGGTAGGGGTGAGGGATGGACGATGACCGAGGTCGAGGCGCGGCGGCCAAGGACCAAGGTCGAACTCCTGCGGCTCGGCAGCCTGCAGTGGTTGTGGTGCAGTAAGGACGACGACCGAGGTCGAGGCGCGGCGGCCAAGGACCAATGGCCAACTCCTGCGGCTCGGTGGCCTGCAGTGTGTGGGTGGGGGGACGGCTAATGACCGTGGTCGCGGCGCTGTGGCCAGGGACCAAGGGCCGACTTCTGTGGCTCAGGGGCCAGCAGTAGCATATGACCGAGGGTTGAACGCCCTTGAGTTTCGTGTTTACTCCTTCGGCCCATCCGGAGTTATTCAATTTTTGGTGCGATCCATGATCCCCCCTTCTTGACCGCATGCTGCTTTCTGCCCCTTCCACGTGTTCATCTCCTCGATGAACAGTAAGCAGCCAATGTGACGGCAAGCCATGAACCAGGGCATGGGACCAGAGGGGATATCAAGGGCCGTGAGACAAGGCTCCGCGCGACAAAATCGCCAAGGTTTCCTACCCTGGACGGTCGCCCAAGACGGCCGATTTTGCCATTTTGGCAATTGTGGACCCAATTTGGATTGTCACCACGCCGAGTGGCATGGAGATCTTTGAGGACCAAGGGCATGGCAGTCTTTGCTGGACTCCCGGTAAATCGCGTGTGGAATGGCGGATCCGATCTCCAAGCCGGCGTGGAGATATACTATCGGGGAAACCTTCGATTTTGGCTCATTTTGAGCAGCCAAAATGACCCCCTTTTGGGACCCCAATTTCAGCCCCCCGTGTGGGCAATTGGCGGCCCCATATCCCTTTGCCCATGATGAGCCCGGACCTAACCCCAAGTCGTGCACTCAGATATAGGTCGTAGGTCCTGCCTCCTACCCTGTGAGCCATTGGCCTTGCCCTGGCCGGGCGGGTCACCCGTGGGAATGACGCCAATTTTGGTGATTTTGGCATCATGACCCCACTTGAGGAACCTGTGGTGCCCTGATGCCGGGACCTCAGAGGGAACCAGGTTGGGTGAAGGCTTCAGAGAGTTGGTACTCGAAGGACATAGGGTCCGTTGCCTCGTCCCCCCCTCTGGCGGGTGTGGACCAGGGGTCTTTTTTGGAGTTTTTCGAGCTAATGTCGGTTGGGGCTGAAACAGCCCATTTTCAGCTACCAACTCCTAGGGGATAATGGCGGGGCCCTCTCTCCAGCTCAGAGGGGAGTTTGGACCTGCCGTTAAGGGAGCATAGGGGGCTATTGTCAGTTGGCCTTGGAGGTGCTTGGTTTCCAGGAACTCGCCTGTGGCTGGGCGGGACACCCTCCCCTATCGGCAGGGTTTCAGGGTCCGGACTGAGCAGGGCATGGGTTGTGTTTGAGCCCCCGCCCCCGCCAGCCACTGGGAGGGTCGGACTTGGGATTGGGATATGAGTTGGGATTCAGTGTCTTTTGTGCTGTGATGCTCTTACTCCAGTCCAGTCTTAACCCCATGTGTACATATCCTGATGTGTTGCTGTACATACTTTTGTTCCCTTGTTTCAGAGTGGCAAGGATCCTGAAACGCTTTGTCACATGACACGAGCATGAGGATGCCCCTGTGAGCGCAGTGCTTTGCCTGCCTGCTTGCTTGTGCGTGTCCGCCGCAGCGTCCCGTGGCCAGGCCCCCCACGGGAACGCGTCACTACCACAAGACGTCGGTCACGGTACATGCCCGCCCCGACCTCGGAGTGGATGGTCGCCTCGGGGCGTACGAGTGCGTGGGACCCGGATGGCAGCTAAACGAGCTACTCAAGCACGTCCCATTCGGGGAGGAGACCAAGAATTTCCTGGACGCCCTGAGCCTGGCGTACCGCCGCCTCTCCCTCCTGGCACCCACCATCGTCATAGGCGACCCAAACGCCGCCCCCACCGAAGACGACCACAGCGGCCCGCCCACAGCCACCGACATAGCTGTCCGGGACGCCATGCACCAACTGGGCCTCACCGACCTCACAGCAGGACTCAGCGGCACACCCTCTCATTACCCGACCAAGCTCCCCATCAACACGTGCTACGGAGACCCAACCACAGTGCGCGTCCACGAGCCAACCTACGGGGACCTCCCGCACGCGGGCACGGGCCACCGGCCCCTCTACATGGACCTCATCATCCCCAACCTACCCCCACCCGCGGCCACCCTGCCAGACGACACCCTCCCACCCACACTGCGGTTCCCGGCCGAGGACAACCACGGCACCTGGCACAGGTATAACAGGGCCCTACACGCCATCCTGCGCCGCCCGGGTGCGCCAACACTCACCACCGCCATGCGCCGGGCGGCACAAGCATGCGGCATGGAACGCGACACCAGCCACACAGGAGCACCACCGGACCTCACCCTCCAACAGCTCGTCCATTACATCTGGACCACGAAAGAGGAACTCGCCACCCTGCTGCGCCCCAGCACCACGGAGGCACGAGACCGAGACGCCCACCTCCGCGCGCTCCTCACCACCCGCCGCCACCAGCTCCGGAAATGGCACGCCCAACGCATAGCGGCCGCAGCCCAGGAACGCGAAAGATACGGCAGAAACGACACGGCGTACGAGTCCCTGCAGTACGTCAGCCGCGCCCTGGAGGACGCGGGGTGCCCTACCATCCACGCGGTGCGCACCCCCGAGGGGGGCCTCACCAATGACCCCGACGCTGTCCTCCAGGCAGTCCTGGACAGCTTCCAGGCACAACACGGGGACCCCCTCCCCGAGCTCGACCCCCATACCAGAAGCACAATCCGCAAACATGTGCCCAAGGTCTTCAGGAGCGCCATGGAACACGACCCCTTCAGCATCTCAGAACTGCAACGCGCCCTAGACCGCCTAAAAAAGGGGGTCGTACCCGGCGTCGACAGACTCTCGGCCGAAGCGTACCAACGCCTAACCCTGCCCGTTAGGCGCCGCCCGGCAGCCTGCCTGTGGGACATCGTCAGGGGCACCACACCCATCTCCCCTGAGTGGGTCAACCTGGTCCACCCCCTCTACAAGAAAGGGGACTGGGCGCAGTTGGGAAACTGGCGGCCCATAGTCTGCGCCACCACCGAAGTCAAGCTGATTCGGACGCTCATCCTGGGCCGCATCGCGCCGGCGGTCTTCGCCCACGTGCCCACCAGCATGTGGGGAGCCATGGCCGGCAGATCCCACCACGAGGCCATCTTCGTCGAGGACACCGCACTGGACATGGACCCCTACGAGATGATTGTCGCCTCCCTCAACGTCGAAGGCGCGTTCTGCCACGCCCCGCACCGGCTCCTCACGGAGCAATGGGATGCCATGGGCCTCCCATTCCTATCTTTCATGGCCGGGTACATCCAGACCTAACGCCTTGCATTCGCTGAACCAAGCAATATTAGACTCTCCTCTCCTCTTCTCCCTGCTCTCAGCCTGGAACTCAGAACCAGTTCATTATCTTATGACTACACTTTAAAGCCGCAACAAGCATCGACCAACCTTGATAAGACTGTGGCATCACGTCAAATCAGGTGCAACATGCCTCGTGTCCACTCCGACACCCCCACATCTTGAACCCCCCCCCAAAAAAAATTCAGGAAAAATGTGTCCCGCTAACGACCACCTCAAATTGCAACCCTTCCCATCCACATCACCAATACCAAAACGCACCACGCACCATCCACGAGACCAGCCTGCAAACCCACCTTCTGAACTACGTCTTGTTTCCCACAACCTGCAGAAAAGATACAACTTCGCTACCCAAACTGTTTTCCACCTCCACAACCAGGTTGACATTGTGGCTTTCCAAGAATCAACCCATACCATCACAGCGCCACTAGGCTTTGAGACAGCAAAAATATTTCAAAACATAAGCCGTACCACAAGAAGAGGCACTTCACTCATTTCTTCACCACGCATCGCCCCTCTGGCCTCAGAACTTATCAAAGACCCCAGAGGACTTATCACATCTGCGCTTCTTAGACTACCAGGAAGCAATCCAATCCTCATCCTGTCTATTTACACACCCCGACACGATGACAAGGCCGGAACATACATCGTACAGCTCATATCCCCCTTGCTAAGCAAATTCCCGCAACACATTCTATTAGGGGACTTTAACGCACTGGTCAACCACACACTGGACTCTGATGGGGTGACCTCTCCCAACTCATGGCCATGGCTCAACACCATGCTTTGTTTTGCCCACAGCTCCCCCCAACTACTAGACTCTCTCTGCCTACGCCATCCGCACAGCCGAGAATTCACACGATTCCCTTCGGCGCTACATGCAAACCAATCGCGCATTGACCTGATTTTAATCTCCCCACTCCTCAACTCACACTTCCCTCTCATTTCTGCTTCCTTTGACTCCAATAACTGTTTCTCTGATCATCACCCTTTTTCGTCTATTATTTCAACACCTCCCCTACCAACAACAACACGACCAACAAGGCCCCAGTCTGTGTTTCGCAAATTAACGAAAGAAGAACTAAATGTTTTTCGCAGGTCCATTTCAGATCTGGATCATTGGGTTCATGACGCCCTCCCGCACTTCAACTCCTTGTCCACACCTGATCATCATATATATCACAGACAATGTCCTAAATCATCACAAAACTCCCCAATCACAAGCCGTCAGCCACTGAAAAACAGTTCAGCAAACTGCTGAACACCATTCCAGACCCCACCTCCCCACTCAGATCATCTCATTTCGATCAAATGCATAAGATCCTCTCTGATTGGGAAAAACAACTCTCTGTCTCTCGCACCAAATCGTTACATGCATCCCTCTACCGCAAAATGAACATCAAAAAGAGCATTGCAGACTTCCCGCATCCCACCCCCTCGGGGCCCATGATCATTTCTGACCCGATGAACCCACAGTGCATTTCACATGATCTTCTCTCTGCCTCAAATTTTTTTTCCTCTACACTTTCCACTCTGGGTGGAGACCCTGACTTCACACCGCCGGATGCAGTTTTTCAACAGGTGATAGCTTCTGCGCTCACCTGTCCTTCGAATACGGCACATCACGACATCCCAGAGTTATCCTCCAAACGCTTTCAAGAGCTCGTACGCAACTCTAAACCAACAAAAGCAGGAGGAACTGACAACACCAATTTTTACCTCATCTCTTTGGCGCTGAACAACATCCAATCATGGATTTTGAATACATTCAACCACTTCTGTCACCTTCCAATCCCAGAACATTGGAGCAAATCCAACGTTTTCCTACTCTTTAAGTTAGGCGACCCACTAGACACGAAAAATTACCGCCCCATCTCCTTGCTGCATTCCGTATTCAAAGTCGTTTCCACACATTTATTTGACCAGCTATACTCACACGTGGAACAGCACAACCTCATGCACAAAGCACAACATGGTGGGCTTCCGGGCTTCAGAACAAGCGATCATTTATTACACTTAAAGACACAACAGCATTTATTCCCAAACTCGTATCACTTGTATATCGATTTAAACAAAGCATTCAACAGCATCCCAATCAACAGTCTAATGTCGTTACCATCCCACTACAACCTACCAACACTAGTAGTATCCTCTATCAACTTTCTCTACACACACACCATAGAACAACCCCTCATCAACGGCCTCACCTACAGCCACCAAATCCAACGCCGAGGACTTCGGCAAGGATGTCCATTATCACCACTACTATTCAACTTACCTCAACACCATACTACACCATATTGAAGCTTCTATCCCCCTGGAGTCCTCCTTCTCTATTCATGTATTCATCGACGACATCCTGGTTCGTACGACAAATGAAAAAGTCATTTCTGACATTTTCACCTATTTTGACACCACAGCACGCCGAATGGGGCCAAACATGAACGTCAAGAAAACAGAACTCCATGCAATGAATCAGACAAAACACACAAGGCTCTCCACGCCAACGGGTACAACAATTTCGACCTTCAACACCAACAACCAGCCACACTCCTTTTACAAATACTTGGGCGTCTTCATTTTCACAAACCCGGATCCAGCCCTACTCCAGCAGTTGATTCTTTCTGAAATTCACAGTTTTTTTTCCAACCTGGCCTCGATACCTCTGCTACCGCACGAGTACGTACTCCTGTACAACACCCAACTCATTCCGATACTATGCTATCGCTTGACGATGCACTCTCTGCCCCTCTCATCAATCCAAACCATCGAAAGTTCCCTCTGGCAGGGCTTTTCGAAATCTGCAGGCATATCTTCTGTCACATCCCCAAAAGACAGATTCGTGCCCCCATCTCGCGGTGGATTAGGTTTGCATCACTTCGGCCTGTCCCTTCACAAACAAACTCTCAATGGTATTCTTGACGCGTTCCCGTGGGGGGCCTGGCCACGGGACGCTGCGGTGGACACGCACAAGCAAGCAGGCAGGCAAAGCACTGCGCTCACAGGGGCATCCTCATGCTCGTGTCATGTGACAAAGCGTTTCATGATCCTTGCCACTCTGAAACAACGGAACAAAAGTATTTACAGCAACACATCAGGATATGTACACATGGGGTGAAGACTGGACTGAGGTAAGGGCATCACAGGACAATAGACACTCAATCCCAACTCATATCCCAATCCCAGGTCGACCCTTCCAGTGGCTGGCAGGGGCGGGGGCCCAAACACAACCCATGCCCTGCTCAGTCCGGACGCTGAAACCCTGCTGATAGGGGAGGGTGTCCCGCCCAGCCGGAGGCGAGTTCCTCGGGACCAAGGGGCTCGAAGGCCAACCAAAATTGACCCCTCGTCCGGACCCGCCACAGATAGGGACGAGGCAACTGACCCTATGCCCTTCGAGTACGAACTCGCTAGAGCCCTCACCCAACCTGGTTCCCTCTGAGCCCCCGGCATCAGGGCACCACGGGTTCATCGACTGGAGTCATGATGCCAAAATCACCAGAGTTGGCGTCATTCCCACGGGTGATTCGCCCGGCCAGGGCAAGGCCAATGGCTCACAGGGTAGGAGACAGGACCTAGGACTCATATCCAAGTGCACAAATTGAAAAAAGGTTCGGACTTCCTGTGGGCATAGAGATATGGGGCCGTCTATTGACCACACGGGGGGCTGAAATTGGGGTCCGAAAAGGGGGTCATTTTGGCTGCTCAAAATGAGCCAAAATCAAAGGTGTCCTAGATAGTATATCTCCACGCCGGCTTGGAGATCGGATCCGCCATTCCACACGCGATTTACCGGGAGCCCAATGGAGAGTCCCATGCATTTGGCTCTCAAAGATCTCTTTACCACCCGGCGTGGTGACAATCCAAATTGGGTCCACAATTGCCAAAATGGCAAATCGGCCATCTCGGGCAACCGTCCAGGGTAGGAAACCTTGGCGATTTTGTCGCGCCAAGTCATGTTTCGCGACCCTTGATATCCCCTTTGGTCCCATGCCCTGGGCTATGACTTGCTGTCACATTGGCTGCTTGATGTTCATCGAGGGGATGAACACGCGGATGGGGCAGAAAGCAGCATGCGGTCAACAAGCGGGGATCATGGATCGCACCAAAAGTTGAATAACTCCGGATGAGCCCGAGGAGCATATACGAAACTCAATGGCGTTCAACCCTCGGTCATCCGCTACAATAATCGCACTTTGATCCTGGCTAGATCCCGTGTCCCATGGAGATATGGTAGTTCCAATATGGCATACAATGGCAAAAACAGCGAAATTTGGCCAAAATGGCCCGCACTCATGATTCCATATCTCCATGGCCACGGCGAGGATTCTCCCAACCAAAGATGCTATGAACACATGGGACTTAGGTCCCAATATATGCCACTTGCCAACCCTCATGGTCGCCTCTAGCAATTTTCCGCATTGGGGGGAAAATGACACACAAATGGGCCAGAATGGCAACATACCCCAAATTGGGTGACTCACAACTCTCCCTTCAAGAGGAGAGGCCACATGGGGAAACACCCCATTCGATGCGGGTTTATGTGCACTCTCCGAATCGCCCTTACCCTTGGTCAAGTGGCGCACACAACCTCGGTGGTGAAATCAGGGGGAGAAGGGGGTTGTGGCCATTCTGGGCAAAACGGCCAAAATTCACCCAAAAGTGGTCACACGAAAATTTGTATCTCCGTATCACAAGAGGAAGGAGCCTCCGGCTTTTGCATCGATGCAAACCGAAGCTTTGCTTCCCTTTTGCAACAAGGGTTGAGGTTCAAAGCATAATGGAAACATTTTTGACACCTCATTCCTTGAAGCACACTATTTATCGGAAAAAGTGCATATATAGGCGATATTGGCATGTACATATCTTTGGGACCTTGAGGAGCAAAAATATGAGTAAACATTTTTGGAGTAGGCCCATAGTAGGTGCCCTCAAATATGCCCACTATGGTTAGATTGTCTCTGCCCACTCGTGTCATTAGTGCTTGCATATGAGCGCGTGTGCAAAGAGGCAGTATGGCACGCGTGCTCACAAGGCGACATTATATAAAATGGAAGACAAGGTTGCAAACATCAACCAAGCCTATCAAGCCATCCACGATGTTATTCGTGGTCTCTACTTTACATATTGTCTTGATTCAAGGCTCAACTCCCCATAGGCTTCGAGCACGAGCCTCGAGGGTTTGGCCACTTTGGCCTAATTTTCGACCAAATTTTGCCCTTTTCCAAAGTTGAGTTTTGGTACGCATTGAATTGCGTGGAGCCATCATTGAGTTGGCTCGAAAAACGAAAATTGCCTGGGGCTTTGGGTCTTGTAAGAATTGTGTTAGGTTTTTAACGTTCATGCTCACAAGGCCATAAAGTTAGCGTTTGCGCACGCAAACGACTTGGGTTTACAACACCCATATGCTGCCTAAAACATCACTATTGCTCGCTTCCCTATACAAAGTGATATGCCGACGTGAAAGGGGCATGGATGAAAGGCATAGGGGGGGAATGTACGGTTCCGTCCGAACTCATGGTCCTTGAGAACCATGAGTTCGAGCGATCGACGGAAAAGCTTGCGCGCTGATTTTCTCTCAGACGCAACGGCGAAAAATTCTGGTGAACACACCAGATGAAAGTACAAGAAGAATCCTCTAGATCCAGCCCTTAAGTTCCTTTAGAACTTCAAAGGTACCCGAGAAAAATCAATCACAAAACTCGCCACGGAGAAGCGACGAAGGCGGGCGAGCAGGCGACAGCAGGCGGCGATTTCACGACAATTCGAAATCGCGGTAGAAATCGGGTATTTCACCGATTTCTAACCGAGAATCGACCAAGACAGTAAAATTCTGGTATCTCTACATTGATTTAATGGTTAAGGATCGGATTCAAGATCCCGCGGATTGGAGAACAGGGACAGCCTGTGTCAACGGCGGTGTGACGGCTCACAGGCCTCCGGGCCATGGGCCATGGGCTCTGAGTACCGCTTCACGCCCCTCCTTAGAGCAAACCCTGGGGGGGGCTCGATAACACCCAAGCATGGCAGCGGGTACCCAGGACCATTCCCTGAAGGGAGGGGGGGGGGGGTCACACTCCCACTTCAGGCTGATTCGCAGGTTAGCCCGCCCATTACAATCCAACAGTAAGACAGGTACGGTGCTGTGGTTGCTGGTAACCGCAAGTATGGTATCAAGTATCAAGTCCCGGGTCCTGGCGGCGATTGTTCGGCATCCAAAGGACCCGTTAACCCATATCAGGCGCACCGGGTGCCGCCTGCGACGGTCACTACCACAGTAGCAGTGGCATACACGGCCAACATAGGCGTCACACGACGACCGAGGTGGTCCCAAGGGTCGAAAGCGACCACAAAGATCCATCAGGCTACCCCAGGCTTCCCAAGGCCGCAGACTGGGGGAGAGTCTTTCCTCAGGCGCACCATGTCCATATCCACGACGTCAGTCCAGAGTGGTAAAGCCGAACGAGCTCCTCCTTAATGGATCGGGCATCAAGGCCGTCTTTTCCCTCGCCCCATTACCACGAAGGCCATGCATGGGGGAGTCCCCATGCAGTCTGGGCGGAGGCGTTGACTCCTCAAACCACCAGTTTCCCAGGCGGACTGACCGAGGTCAGGACACCGGAGGTCGCCACCCGACTGCAAGTGCGTCTGCGAGTCGGTAGGCTCACACTGGGACTGACAGTGGCGGACAGCTGGGAGTGTAGTCAGGCAACTGGGCTTCCCGCCTGGCGCCATCAGGATCTCAGCACATCACAGCAACTAGGGCACACGGTATCACGGGCACTCAAACATGACAATCTGTACTTAGCTACTGGTCCAGGCTGGACCTTATGTAAGAGCATGTACACGGCGACTCAGGGCGCCTTCGTATCCCTTATTCGTGTTCGTTCTGGGGAAAAACGGTCCATACTTCAGTGATGGGCCATTAACACTCAACATACAGATGCACATATCCTAGAGAACAGAAAAATAAGCAATAAACGGGGTAATAGGCGTGTAAACACACTCTTGACAGAGCGCCAAACCACGCCCCGGTCAGGATAAGGCGTATGCAGGAGGGTGGATAGAAAAACGCCTGAGTTCAGGCCATATATAGTTTGCAGACACACATGGACTGGTCCGGATCCCGCACGTGCCATTGGACCAGACCACACACCCAAAAATCGCAATGCCGATGACAGCGGCATCCGTTGCGCAACGTCGTATGGGCCTTAAGGCCTCAATCTGGAGTGATGAAGGGGGGCCATCCGCCCTGGTCTCCAACGAATTCAGCAGGGGGGGTATGGCCGTCCAAGCATGCCAGGGAAATGTCAGCAGGAAAATGCTTACGGACAATGTTTGCCGAAAGCATCTAAGCCTGAACTGAGCTCCCGGCGTGCTCACGGGGGAGAGCACAGGGCGGTGATCAGGCGCCTCTGGCTGCAATCGCCCGGGTGAGTGCTGCCAAGTCCGTAACATGGAGCTTGGTCTTGTGCTTGCGGATGTTGTCCATGAAGGGGGTGTTCATCCGCGGCATGAACGAGGAGACGGGTTCCCAGGTGTCGTGGGACGGCCCACAGCCTCGCCAACGAACCTTGAACGCCAGGCCTCCGGGTGCCGAGGCGTTCAGATGCTGGGCCGGGATCTTCTCGACAGTATACTCGTCCTGCTCAGCGTAGTCGTCGTCCAAATCAGCCTCATGTGCGGCGTAGTCCAGGGACACATGTTGGCCACGGAGGTCGGGTTCCCGCACACGGAGTTGACTCTCGTGGTGCTCCCGGAACTGTCCGTGACCCACCTTGATGCGGTAGGTGTCCTCACCAATCCTGCGGACCACCTCTCCGGGTGTGAACCAGGTTTTGGTGCGGTGGGTGCCCATGGGGCGGGGTCTGATCACCCACACCGGGTCTCCCACCCTGAACTTTTGCGGTGTCGAGCTCGGGGCGGACTTCTGACGCACGGCATGCTCCTTCTCGAGCTGCTGGCGGATGTTCCGCGCCGTTGCCTCCTGCCGCGCAAAAAATTCCTTGGCATGCATGGCCATACCATCACCGACAAGGGAAGTCCCCCACCCAGGGGGTCCCTGCCGAACAAAATCTGGTGAGGGGACAAACCACCCCGAGTGGGGGTGTCATGATGGGCCTTCAGAGCGGGCCACATCTCCTCAAACCAGTTCCGACGTGGGTTGGTGATGTGAATGTTGCGTAGCTTCTCGAACAGCTGTCTTCCAGCCACTTCAGCCCGGCCGTTGGACCGGCTGAGATAGGCAACACTCTTGGCATGACGTATTCCCATGAGGGAACACATGGCCTTGAACCAGCCACCAGTAAACTGGGGCCCTCGGTCACTGCAAATGGTGCGGGGGATGTCAAAGACGGTCAGCCAATGACGAATCATCATGACTGCCACTTCCTTGACAAGCAACCCCCTTTTGCGTGCCGGAACGGCTACTACGTAACCGCTGTGGCGGTCCACACAAAGGACCACACAGTCAAAGGTCTCCTTGCCTATGTGAACTTCGGGCATGGAGAAGACGTCCATGGCCACGCTCTCCATGGGCTGGTCAGGCACCGGAGTCCATTGGGCTTCCCCCTTGACGTTCTGGTTGTCGGGATTGCAGGCCTGACAGACCGAGCAACCCTTTCTGACCTTCCTGATAGCGTTGTAGAGATTGATCTGGTCGATTTCGAACCGGCGCTGCATATCCAGGGCTTGCTTCCTGACCCCTGGGTGCATCATGTGCCGGTGCCAAGCCTCACATAGCTCGAGCACTCGGGACTCTGGGACCAGCAGCTTATCATTTTGGTAGAGCTTGCCATCCTCCTCAGTCAGCCCCTTTGGCCACTTCTGCCCGTCATCAGGGTCGGTCACCGCCCTATACTCGGCCTCAAAGGCCTCAGACTTGCCGTAGTCGTCGGTGCAATCGTCCTGGAGGCAAGATTCAGGGAAGAGGTGCTTGTCGGACTCGGAGTACTCTGACCGCTCTGCCCATCCTCTTCCGAGGGGGGCATCCGCAGCCATGACGAGAAAGCATTTAACACCCTCCTCCTCCATCAGGCGCTCCATTTCTATGATCCTCTTGGCCTCAGCGGTCTCAGCCTCATCGCCATGGGCGGAGACATCCGTCATGCCCTTGCTGGCGGGATAGGCCGACCTACTGAGACAGTCCGCCACGGTGTTGTCCTTGCCAGGAACATACACAACCGTGAGGTCGAACTTGGCCAAGGTCTCATGCCATCTTGCCCGTCGGGAGGCCGGACCAGAGGGGGTGTCCACGTGCTCTTTGTGCCACGACTGCAGACTCTGATGGTCGGTGCAGACGGTGACGGGATGGAGGGCTATGTACCCAGCCCATTTCCTGAGAGGCATGACGATGGCATACGCCTCCTTTTCTCGGGGCGTCCACGTCCGTCTCTGGCCTTCCGCCAGGACTCGGCTCCAGAAGGCCACTGGCACGTGCCTCCCATCGTCAAGCACTTGTTCCAACACAGCGCCTACGGCGTAGTCGGAAGCGTCGGTGCGCAGGACGAACCCTCGGTCAGGATCCACGAGGTGCAGACCCACTGCGGATAGCAGCGCCTGCTTCATCCCCTCAAAGGCACAGTCTGATCCTTCATTCCAGACCAGAGCCTTCTTGGACCCCTTCTTGGTCTCCTCCCGGTTGCCCTTGAGCATGGTCGTCATGGGGGCTGCATACTCGGCATACATCTTAATATACCCCGAGTAGTAGTTGCAGAACCCCAAGTACGCCCGCAGCTCAGAGACCGTTTTGGGCCTTTCCCAGTGCTCAATCGCAGCCACCTTGCCAGGTATGGGCTTCCGCCGCCCGTTCCCAACCACGTGGCCAGCGAAGACCACCTCGCTTACCGCAATGGTGGCCTTGTCACTGCTGCCCGTGAGTTTGTGCCGAACCAGAAGGTCCGGCACTCTGGTGACGTCCCTCTCATGTGCCTCTAGGTGCTCCTCATAGCTCATACTGGGGTCCCCGGACGCGATGATCACGTCGTCCACAAAGGGGTCCGCACAGTCACACACCGGCTCAAGCAGGTTCTCCAGCATCCGCTGAAAAGCCGCATTGCCGTTGGTAACGCCCATGGGCATCACCTTCCACTGGAGGGGTCCAAGTGGGGTGCTCATTGCTGTGCAGGCACGGGACTCCTCGGTGAGAGGCATCTGATGATAACCATGTTCCAGGTCAATCACCGTGAAGATCCTCCGCCGCTGTTGCTTTTGCAGCATGTCCTCAATGAGGGGCAGCGTATAGCTGTCATGCTGCGTTTGGGCGTTTAGGCCGCGGTAGTCGACCATGAGCCGCCACTCTCCGGCCACCTTCTTGGGGACGACGAAGCACGGGGAGGCCCACTCAGAGTGGCACGGCTCAAGCCAGCCCCTCTCGATCAATTCACGGAGGATCTTCTCCATGGCCTCCTTTCTCTCGCCCCTCAGGGCGAACTCCCGGTTTTGGTACACACGGGGGTCCGGCTTCAGTCGTATCTTGGCCCCGCCATACGGTCCACGCATCGGTGGGGGAAATACAGGTTTTCCGCTGAAGAAGGTGTCCCCATAGTTCTGCTTCAGCCTGGCCCTCAATGCCTGGATCTTGGGACACGTATTCCACCACCACCAGCCCCTGCCACCACACCCACCAACGCCGGGGTACCACACACAACCGGCACACCCTCCACACCACCACCACGCGGTCCAGCACCACCCGCCGCCCCCGCTACACGGGCCCACGACATACGAGCCACGGTACACCCCCATGGACCCGCGAGGAGCCGCGCACGCACACCAGCAACACCAGGGCCTAGTAGGAGCGCCCCACCACCACCAACAGCCCCCCCACCCCCACCCCATACCAGCGAGCACCATCCACCAGCAGCCACCCGTCACATACGGACCACAGCCCCACCCGGGGGCTCATGCGGCCGCCTCCCACCCGCACCCCGGCACCACAACCAGTCAAGAACCGCAAGGGCCACACAGCGCACACACACAACACCCACACGACCTACAGGGACGCCCGGACCCCCAGCCGGCACAACACCCACCCCCGCGCCCCCCACCCCACCACCACCAGCAGCCCCCCCACCCACACCCCATACCAGCGAGCACCATCCACCAGCAGCCACCCATTACATACGGACCACAGCCCCACCCGGACGCTCATGCGGCCGCCTCCCACCCACACCCCGGCACCACAACCAGTCAAGAACTGCAAAGGCCGCACGGCGCACACACGCAACACCCACACGACCCACAGGGACGCCCAGACCACCAGCCAGCACAACACCCACCCCCACCCGCCCCACCACCAACAGCGCCACCCCCACACCCCCCCCCCCCGCCCCCCCCCCGAGGCCAGGCCACGGACACAACACGCGGCAGCCAGCACCAGCCAATCGACGTCGATACCCCCGCCGACACACGCCACCGCGAATCCCCCCTCCCACGACCGCCGCAAGAGACCCCTTCACCGGACCCCACGCGCGACAACGATGACCACCCCCCCAGCCCACACCACCCCCCCCATCACACCCCGCACCACCAGTCGCCGCACCGGCCGAACCCTACGCCCTACACAACCCCGCAGCAATACGGCAGCACCTCCGGGGACTCGGGGAACAGGACGTCGTGCTGTACCTCCGCACCTCCGGCACCAGCACCCTCATCCGGGCGGCCACCCTGGTCCAGGCGGCCACCCTGGGGGAAGGCGTCAGAGACTTCCTCTTCGACGCCTTCCTCCACGTCGCCCGACACGAGCGCCCCCCGCGCGCCATCCCAGACGGCGAGAGCCCGCCCCCCACGGGGAGCCGGATCTGGGTGCCCCCCATCGACTGGGGGCGCCACCTGGTCAGACACCCCGTGCCGGAGCGGGACAGCACCCAGGGCCGCACCCGCTACCGCGAGCCCAACATGGCCCACCCCCCACCCGACGCCACCCCCGACAGCACCAAAGAGTGGGAGCGGGAAACATGGGTGGCCCGGATGGCCTCCCTGAGCAACTTCCGGCACCACGTCCCGGGGGACATCCCCACCCCCGACGAGCAGCAGCCAGCCCCCTCCACGTACATGACCCTCATGTACAATCTGCACTACACCCTCTCCACCACCACCTACGACGCACCCACAGACCACTGGGTGGTACACTGCACCGACTCCCTCCTCCCCGCCGACTACACCCCCCCCCCACACAACCAAGGCCCCGACACGTACGCCAGGGGGGACGACCCGGACGACCCCCACATCTGGGGCACGTGGGAACCCAAATCCCTGGACACGCTGCTCTCCATCCACAGCGGCTACCAGGGCCTTGGTAGGGCGATGTATTGCCTCGCCAAGTGGACCCAACGGACCTGGGGGATCCCCACGGACCTATGGATGTGGGTGGTCACGCTGCGCCCCCAGCAGAGGGAAGCCCCCGCAAACCGCAGGGGACCCACCCCCCCACGCCCCCCCACCCTACAACTATGCCCGTACATGGTGGCAGCCCGCCTCATGACGCTGCTGTGGACGGGCCCCGACACCCCCACCCAAAGCTACCCCCACCTCACAGAGGAGGACATGCCCGGCATCCAGCGATGCTTCTTCCAGACCCTCGACTACCTCCAGCAAACACACCGACACGTCCTGGAGCAGATATGGCCACCCCCCGGGTAACCCACGTGCCCGCGCAGCCGAGACAACGCCGCCACGCCAGCACCAGCACGCACGGATCACCAGGGAAAGCGCGCGCACACGCCCGGTGCCCGAACCTGCACCCTCGTTCTCGCTACTTAGGGGACCCAGCATCATACGCCCGCCCCCGAGGCCCAGGACCCTCCGCCGTCTCCCACAGCCCTCTCCTCCGCCTCCGACTCCACAACCTCCACCACCAGGACCACCTCATCCACCACCACCACCACGTCCTCATCCAGCACTCCACCCCCCAGGCCGCGGGGGACACCTCCCAAACAGGCCTCCAAACCCGCCCCCAACGCGAGCAGCCCCGCCGCCGCCAATGCCCAAGCCCCGACGAAGCCCACACCCACGACCCAGCCGACGCCCAAGACCGCCGCCAAACGGCCACCCAAACCCAAGGGTCAACCCGCAGCCAAGCCCAAACCCAAGCCCAAACCCGGCGCCACGACGGCAGCGCGAGCCCGGCCCCCCGAGGACGTCCTCTACGACATCCGGCCCCAGCCGTCCCAGGCCCGAAGGCAGCAGCGCCCAGCGCGGCGCCCCCCCACCGTCACTGACGCCACCGCCACCACCTTCATGCCGGAGCGTGCCGCGGCCGAAGCGCGACACACCTCGTCCCGCCACCCCTCAAAGCCCGCACCCCAGGCCCACGGACCGCTCCCGACCAAGCCAGAACGGAGCCAGGGCCCACCAGCAGCGTCCCCGCCCCCCTACCGTCCCTCGATGACAGCCACGCATGCCCCACTACCGCCGCCGCCGCGAATCCCCGCCCA
This sequence comes from Eutreptiella sp. 'Long Island Sound 2002', assembly GCA_964036045.1. NCBI lineage: Eukaryota > Euglenozoa > Euglenophyceae > Eutreptiales > Eutreptiaceae > Eutreptiella > Eutreptiella sp. 'Long Island Sound 2002'. Next base: position 21,176,503 of record OZ038392.1, on the reverse strand, counting down.
ACCCCGAGGCGGAGACCGTACGCGCACACCCGCGGGTCCACATCCGCGTGCACCCCCGCTCCCCACGCACCCCCACGGAACAGGACTACGAGGAATCCCCGAGGCCCGCCACCGCCGCCGGTCCCCACGACCCCGTCACACCCACCCACGCCCACTCCTCCGCCCAAGATCGCAGGCCCGCCCAGGAACAGTGGTGGCAGCGCTGGACCCACACGCAGCTCTGGGAGCTGCGGAAGTGGGCCCGGGGAGAGCCCTCCCTCGAGGGCCTGGTCCATCGGCCCCGCAAGGGGTCGGTGGAGAAATGCCGCCTCCGGCCGGCGGGGGCTTGGATGCCGCAGGCCGCATGGGAAGCCATGCTGGCCGATGCGCTCCACCCCCTGGGAGTCCACCCCCGCAACCTCCCCGCGCCCCAGGACCACCCGTATGTCCTCAGGCGCCTGCGGGAGACCCTCCAGGGAACGCAGCGAGACGGCATCCGCCTGTGGGACATCACCCAAAGCCCAGCCCCGCACGCACACACCCCCTCACCACCCCACAAGCGTCGGCGCACTGACACTGGCGACACCCACAGCACCCCAGGAGCCCTGCGCGCCACACAACACGACGCGCCTGACCCCCCGGCCAGCGGCGCCGCCATCTAACCCCGTCACCCAGCTAACCACCACCACGGGGCGCCACACCAGGCCCCGTCCGGCAGTCACCAAACGAAACGGATGCCGAAGGAAGCCAACACACACGACAACGAGCACCACTACGCCCAAGGGCGCCGAACCCAGGCCCGCTACCGTGGGCTCCTGTCCACCCTCAGCACGACACACACGTCGCTGGCGTCACTCCTCCGCCGTGCCCCCTCCCAAGCCACCACCCCGCCCCCACCCCCTCCTGCCACACGTCCCCACGCCGCCCACCGCCCAGCCCCACACACTGCGCCACAACATCGCCCTAGTCCGGCTCCTCCACCATCGCGCCACTTGGCACCTCACAGTAGACCGCCGTCCTGTGGTCCCGCTCCCCCCGGCACCGCTCCCGGGGCCGCACCCGGCCCACGTCGTGTTCGCCCCCACGTCGCGGGCCGCGGACATCCTCCCGCTCCTCGCCGCCACCCCTCCCGGGCATCGCATACTGCTTGCCGCCAACCCCTCGGTCCTCAGTGAGGCCCTCATCGGGCACGCCGACGCCCTGCACTTGCGCCCGCTGCTGCCCAACCTGCACGCTGCGTACGCCCCCGGCACGCCCATCGACCCCTCCGTGTGGGACTCCCAGTGAGGCCACCGGCCACCGACCGGCCCGCACGCACCACCCCGCACTCGCCTCGGGCGCACGACCCCGTTGACGCCGCTACCCACACGCCCGGCCCCGCGCAACCGCCTAACCGAGCCAGAACCCAAGCACAAATCAAGCTCGAGCCACACCCCAAAACCGCTAACCCTTGACTCCTAACCAAGCCCGCCGAGGGAACACCGTAACCACAGCCCACACCCACCGCCCACACAGCCGGCTAACCAGCCAATACCAGAAGCAAAGAGACACCTCACCGAACCCACCCTGACCCAAGCCAAACCGAGCCGAAGCCCCAACACAAATCAAACCCGAGCCACACCCCGGAACCGTCAACCCTTGACTCCAAACCAGGCGCGCTGAGGGAAATACGTAGACACAGCCCACAGCCACAGCCCACACAGCCGCCCAACCAGCCAGCACCAGAAACAAAAGAGACACCTAACCAAACCCACCCTGACCCATACCCGTGTACATCAGGACACGCGAGCCGCACCCCTGGGGCGCGACCGCCGCCACAGCACCGAAGACACACGCCAGAGGACACAACGCTATTGCACCGCCGCACCAGCTGCCCGTGCCTGTGCCTGCAGTGTACGCGCGGCCCTGTTTTTCTCTTTTTTGGTTTTTCTTTTTTTTTCCAAAAAAAAAAAAAAAAAAAACCAAGTAAAAAAAAAAAAAAACAAGTAAAAAAAAAAAACCGAAAATTAGGGGGGGAGGAAGAGAGACACAACCACCCATGGCACACGCGCACCGCACACAGCACGCACACCGGTGAACAGGAGCCCAGTGGCCCAGGACACCGCACATGCAACACAACACACCGAGCGAGCACACCGGTGAACAGGAGCCAGCTGGCCCAGGACACCGCAGACGCACCACAGCAAACCGCGCGGGCACACCGGTGAACAGGAGCCCAGCGGCCCAGGACACTGCACACACGTAGGGCGGCCGAGGGACAGGAAAGAACCAATACCCCATGGGTCGGACGCACTGGGGCGACCCAGCCGACCCACCGGGCCAGTGGCAGGAGCGGTACTCCAAGGCCACTGGTCCGAGCCCGGCCAGGCTGCATCGGGGACCATGGCAAACGTCACCCGGAGCCATGGAAGCAACCGGTGACAGGCGAGCCGGTACACAGCCCAGGAGGGGGTCACCTGCCAAGCAGAGTGGCCCCGCAACTCAAGCCACAAGGGTGAGGCGGTCTTACCGTAGACAAGCGGGGGCAATACCCCTTGTGGTGAGAGATACTCCACACGGCTGGGCAGCCCCCCAGAGCTGCCGTTCAAAGGAGGGGGCATGTGGCCCTACCCATGGACACATGTGGGGACACCCTCCCACCTGGGACACATGCACCGGGTGGCCGCGACAATGCCTTCCCAAGCACATGCAGGAGCGGCTCAAGAGGCACCTGACATAGGGCAGTGGGAGGGACAGGATGTCCCCTTGGTAAGACCTTCTTCCTGCAATGTCAAGGGAGGCATCCCGAGCTCCCGAAGATACCTACCTACCTAAGGACACTCATCGGACTCCGCCTTGGCCTTTCCGGGCACCTGGACCAGTGAGCTTACTTGCGGGGTGTCACCGCATGGTTTCGGCTCAGGTGGTCTCCCGTGGTGGCCAAGGGCCATCTCTGGTCTTGCCTCGGAACAAGTCACCGTAGGTGGGTGGGTTACCGCCGATTGGCTCGTCCTGGCTGGACATGTGGTCCACCACCCTCCTTACGAAGGTATCCCCATCATAGGAACCAGAGACGATGGAATCCACTTCCCACCAGGCTTTGTCCTGGCCCTTGCCCTCACGCCCGCCTCCCCAGTCGTGAAAGGGCTGATCCATATACCCCTGAACCAGGTCCAGCTCCTCTTCAGTGAGGAGGTCCTCCGGTTCTCCGATGTCAACAGGGGAAACCGCAAAGCATTGCCGCCATGGCTCCGCTATGATGCCGTTGACACACACGAAGTCCGTGGTGTCGGCCTGTTCAAGGCCCATATCCACATAGTGGAATTCCGTTGGCCATCTCTGGGGTGGCATGGGCTGTCCCTTAGCGTCCTGATAGACACTCTCTCCAGCCGGTAGGACGACCTTGTTTAAGGTCATGTTGGTCAATGAGACAACCCAATCTCGGGTGCTTTCCTCCTCGGTGCATCCCATAGGAACAACCAGCACTGCCTTGGAGCCGTCCTTGCGAATCTTCGCTACCGCCCTTGGAATGTCCCATCGGGGGCAATGGATCCACATCAAACCCTGATGCGGACCCCAGTGCTTCTTCCAAGCGGAGTCCTGGGCACTCCAGTACTTCTCACCAACCCGAAGATGGGCGGAGGTTCCTGAAGAGAACGCATCCAGGGCCAGATCCGAAGCTCCCAGGTCCGCAACCACTCGGCTCGCTACTTCCGGCATTACGCCGTACCCCTGGTTTGCTGGCCCAGCTGGCTCAGTCCCCAGCGCGGCTACTTCGAGCTGATTGCCTTCCGGGTGGATCCATTGGCATTCCACATGGTGCTCAGGCGACGAAAGCGATGAGAGCTGGTCGTCCTGGTACAGGGTCATGGAGGCCTGGGCCGGGACAACGCCGGAGTCCGTCTCCATCATGAAGTCGTACCCAACGATCATGTCCCAGTCCATTTCGGCCTCGTAGAGGCGACCTTGCAGGAGGATCTCCTTGCCGAGGTCTGGGCGGCTCAGGTCACGGTGGTTCACGAACTGCAGCCCCATGGCCGCTTCCCTCGTGCCTCCCACCATGTACTGGCCGTTCGCCACCTTCAGCCTGACAGGCCTCCGACTGTCGGTCAAGCACTCTGGTGGAAGTAGGCCAGCCTTGACCAGGCTGACCTGAGCTCCCGTGTCGACCAACACGTCGAAGACCTTCTCCACTTCGCCGCATAGGGCACGGACCTTAAGGTGCAACTGCCGCTCACGCCCAACACGGCGCACGGCGTGCAAGCTCAGGATCTCCGGCCGTTCCAGAAGCTCAATAAGCGACTGGTGCAGGTCTTGGACAATGGGCTCAGGATGCTCATCTGCTGCGGTCCAGCTGCGGTCCGGGTGATCCTCCGATACTCTCGGAGAGATCTTGAAGCACATCAAATACGTTCTTGGTCGCGAAGGATGGACGGGTGCAAGGGTTCGTGCCTTCACTTGCCCCCGGCCTGCCACCGCGACTGTCTTTCGTCTCGGGTGCCGGACCGGGCCTTACGCCCGCGACAATCCCTTTGCGCTCATTGTCTCCCCAATGGGATGGTGCGGCGCTTCCCGCAACACCATCCTGCGACCGCCCTAGCTGGGGCCCTTGGCTGTAGGGGCTCCGCTAAGGGGCGTCGCTTGTGGTAGCAGGGGTACTCTCCTCCGCATCAACCTCGTTGACACTCTTCTTCTTTCCCCCTTTTTTACCCTTCTTGTCCTTGTCCTTGTTCTTGTCGTCCGACTTGGGGACCCAGGACTTCTTGATCTCCTGGATCTCCCTGGCCAACTCGGTCCCCACCGACATCAGCTTGGAGAGCTCGTCCTTGGTGACCTCCACCTTGGTCTCCCGGATACCCGCGGGTGCACCCTTTTTCGACCCGTGCACCTTCTTGTAAGCCTCCGTGTCGGCCTTGTGGATGGGACATGTTCGGTGGTCATGGTTGAACCCTTTGTTCCTTCCATAACACACGAAACAGCCCTGAGGGTGAGCTCGTATGAACTCCTCAAAGGACAGCGGAGCGTCGCCCATGCGGCGCGGCTCCTTCTTCTCCTTCTTCTTCCAACCCTTCTGCAGGGGCTTCCAGCTTTCCCGGTTGCTCCCGGCGTTCAGGTTGTTGGCGATGAAGGCTGAAACCGCTGTCTCGGCAGGCTCATCGTCATCGTCATCATCGTGGAGGGCCTCACCGCCTTCGATTCCCGCTGGGTCCATGGCCGATTCCCCGCCTGACCCTTCGCCAACATAGTTGACGTCACGGTCACCGGCCTTCAAGCCGCGGGTGTGGTGGAGATTCCTGTACTCTTTGAGTACCTCCTCTCCGACCCACTCCAAGACCTCGTCGCAGGTCATCCGCGCCGCGATGGCCTGCAGACGGAGGGTCTGGCCGCCCACATCGCACTCATCAAGGCGCAACATCGCGGTCTTCTCGCGATCGCCCGTGACGGTGATGAGAAGGGCGTTCGGCAGCTCTCGCCGCTTGACATCCCGCGCCACATGCTTCTTTGTCCAAGCCAACACGTTTGGATGATACTCCCTGGGGAGCATCATCTTGAACGTGTGGTTGAAATTGGCTCTCTTGGCTTCCTCCTTGGTGACTCTCTTGATCCATGCTTCCGGCAGCATGGAGAGCAGGCGCGCCTGCTCGTCGACCTCATTCCAGTCCTCCACGTTGCGGCGGAAGAGGGTGTATTGCCCCCGGAAGTCTCGCCAACCCCGTAGGCGGATCTCCCGACCATCATGCTGAAGCTTGATGGCCCTCCACCGCTTGGCAGCCACCTGCGAAGCGTCCACTCGCTCCTGCTCGTTGAGCCACTTCTTGGGTTCCTTGAGGGTCTTGATTTTCCCCTCCTTGGTCGCCACGAAGTATAGCTCTTCGAGCACCTCCGGCAGGCGCCACCTGAACCGTTTGAAGACATATTTCTCCGCCTCTGCGGGATCCATGCCTTCAGTGACGGTCATCCCCCTATCGTCCAGCTTCTCCGAGAAGCGGTCGAGGTTGAGGGGGTTGCCATCGTACGTGGGGGGCTTGATGTCCTTCAGGTCCTCCCACACGGCGGCATCCGCAGCCTTAGAGACCATGAACGCCGGCCGCGAGGTCGACCGAGGTTCCCATCGGCGGCCCCCACGGACTCCCACGGTTGCCACTTCCATCTCCTCCGCGGTATCCATATGGCTACGCCGTGGTTCCTCCATGTACGCTGAACCTAGATGTTCACGCCGTACACCTTCCATGTACACTTCCCACCCCCCAGCCATTGGGATTGGCTCTGGGGCTAGTGCGGGGCGTCGGGGGCGCACTGGTGTCCGCGCTGGAGCACGGCGGCTGTGGTACTCCGCACTGAGCCACTCGTTACGCCACTCTTCACTGCCACTGCCGGGCAGCACACGCTCGTTACGGCGGCCCGCGCTGTCATGAGAGGGGGCGCTGAGAGAGGGGGCACTGGCGCTGGGGCGACTCCTGGGGGCTCCGCCGGGGGCGAGGGCTCTGCCTGGACCTGGTCCGGGTCCCCAGCCGTCGTCCGACGAGCCAGATTCCAGGGGTGGGGATTCGCTGCCTACGCTCCCCCGGCTTTCCAGCCTGTCCAACCTCTGCTGCAGGCCGTTGATGACCTTGTTCAGCAGCCTGGTCTCGCCCCTGGCGGTGTTCAGCTCCCTCTGGGCGGCAGTGGCGACCTTGGCGATCTTGACCATCTCCGTCTTGGCAATGTCCAGTTCCCTCTGTGCGCCCGCGGCGACCCTGGCGATGCGGATCTTCTCGCCTTTGCCCGTGTCTGCCTCGCGCTCGAGGGACTGGACCCTCCTGCAGAGGTGGACGATCCACCGCAAAGTGGCCTCTGGGCCACCATCTTCCGGTGGGCCGTCGGGGTCCCCAGGGGGTCCTCCAGGAGGGCCTCCGCTGGGCCCACCCGGTCCAGGGGGTCCTCGCCCGCCAGGGGGTCCACCTCCGGGGGGTCCACCTGGTGGACGTCCTCCAGGCAGTGCTGACGGGCCTCCGCCAGGGGGTCCCGGTGGGTCTCCGCCGGGTCGCCTCGGTGGGTCCGAGGATGGGGGCTTCTCCGTGTAACCGAAGTCCATGTCTTCATCCTCGTCCATGTCGCCCCACCTGGCCGTCTCGGTCTCGCACGCGGTGGACTCCGACCTCCGGTAGGGAGGAGGGAGATCCTCACTCTCACCCTCCGGCTCCAGGGGGACGTCTCTGCCTCCTCCGCCAGCCATTCCCCGGCGATGTCGGCGGTCTCGTCCGTCCCCGTCGCTGGCGGTGAAGAAAGGGTCGGAGTCGTGGGGATATCCGCCCGCTGGCATCCGTGCCCTCTCGGGGGTCCTTCCCTTACCCCTCCTTCGTCGGTAGGCGGTGGGGCCACTGTCCCCACTGCTGCCGGTGTCGATCTCCTCCAGATCCAGCTTCATCTTGGAGGAGGCGTCTCCTTTGAAGAGCTTTCGAAGGGTTTCCATTCTGGATCCTCCCGGGGGTGTCTCGCGCTGAAGCTTGGCCTCCGCCTCCTCCATTGCGGCGGCTGTACCTGCGGCAGCTCGCCTTTCGGCCTCTTCTCGGGCACAGGCAGCCTCGGCTTCCCGAGCCCGCTGCAGCCGAGCCTTCTCAGCTTCCAACGCTGCCACCTCCGCCTCCGTCTTGACCCTCTCCTCAGCGACCTTCCGTCGCGCGGCCTCGATGGCGTCCTTCCTGGCGGCGTCCGCTTGGGCCTTGGCCGTTGCTTCGGCCCGGGCCCTTTCCTCCGCCTCCTTCCTTGCCCTCCCTCGGGCAAGCGCCTCTTCCAACGCTTTCACCTCGGCCTCCTTACAAACAATGGCCTCCTGGGCCAGGCGGGCTTCCTGGGCGGCTGCCGCCACCTCACTCCTGACCCGGGCAGTCGCTGCCTCCTGTGCGGCTGCAGCCGTGAGTCCAGCCGCAATGGCCGCCACGGTCGAGGCATGGAAGGCCATGCCTCTGCCCCACTCTGCAGCCTCCTCCCGGGCGATGCCGACGGCGCCCTCGGCAGCAGCGTTCTGCTGCGTGGCCCGTTGCCGGGCAACCCGAAGGTTGCAGGGCACCCCACAGGCGCGCTCGCAGGCACGGGCCACGTCCCCTCGGTCGGGAGCGACGCTGCTGCTGGAGCTGGCCTCGTCAGCCGGCATCCTCCCACGGTGGGCCGACTCCACGTCGCTGCTGGGGCCTGACTTCCTCAGGTGCAGCTGACAGGGCTTGGCCTTGGCCTTCTTGGCGACTTCAAGGAAGTCCCCAAGGGTGGGGTGGCCGGGTTGATGAATGCCACCGGCCCGTTGGGGGCTGGGGGCTGGGGTTCCACCCTTGGTCTCGTTCTCCGCGGCTTGGGCGGCTTCGGCGGCCAGGGATTCCTGGTACTCCCGCCATTTCTTGTCCCGCTTCTTGTCCCCGGCGGATCGCTTCTCCTTCCCAGGGGACGCGCTGCTGTTGCTGCCCTGCAGCGTACGCTCGTCCCCCGGTTCTCGGAAGTTCTTTTCGATCATGTCCCATATAGAGACGTTGATCGTAGCGCCCGACGGGTACTCGTCGAGGTTCTCATCCTCATCAATCCCGTCGGGGCGCAGCCCTTCGCCGGGCCTGTCCGGGCCGGTCCAGACCCTCCAGCGCTTCTGGCGGAAGCGGTAGGCGTATCCTTCCACCCGCAGCCAGTCTTCCACTGCCTGCAGGCGGTCGGCGCCCATATCCTCGCAGAGCTCGAAGCTCCCGGGCATGCCGCCTTCGCACTGGGGGTTGCTGTGGCGGTAGTGCTGACCCCACACCAACCCACGCAGTAGGCAGACAGCATGGAGGTGGGGCAGCGGCCACGTCTTGCCCGCCTCCTGCCAGTTCACCATGGGCACTCGCTCCTCTCGATGGACTAGTCCTGGAGGTGGCTGTTGAAGCGGTTGCTGTGGTCCACTCTATCTACAGGGCTGGGACCCAGACGCCCGATGGTGGTTGTGGAGGTGGGTGATGTAGCTGGGAGTGCGGCTGGTACTGGTCGGCAGAAAGAACTCGCTGACGTCGACGGGGGGCCTGGCCACGGGACGCTGCGGTGGACACGCACAAGCATGCAGGCAGGCAAAGCACTGCGCTCACAGGGGCATCCTGATGCTCGTGTCATGTGACAAAGCGTTTCAGGATCCTTGCCACTCTGAAACAAGGGAACAAAAGTATGTACAGCAACTCATCAGGATATGTACACATGCGGTTAAGACTGGACTGAGGTAAGGGCATCACTACGCCATTATCCCCTAGGAGTCGGTAACTGAAAATGGGCTGTTTCAGCCCAAACCGATATTAGCTCGAAAAACTCCAGAATTGACCCCTCGTCCGGACCCGCCAGAGGTAGGGACGAGGCAACTGACCCTTTGCCCTTGGAGTACAAACTCTTTGGAGCCCCCACCCAACCTGGTTCCCTCTGAGCCCCCGGCATCAGGGCACCAGGGGTTTATCAAGTGGGGTCATGATGCCAAAATCACCAAAATTGGCGTCATTCCCACGTGTGATTCGCCCAGCCAGGGCAAGGCCAATGGCTCACAGGGTGAGAAGCAAAACCTGGGACTTATATCTAAGTGCACGACTTGAAATTGGGTCCCGGCTTCCTGTGAGCAAAGAGATATGAGGCCGCCAATCAACGACACGGGAAGCTGAAATTGGGGTCCCAAAAGGGGGTCATTTTGGCTGCTCAAAATGAGCCAAAATCGAAGGTGTCCCTGATAGTATATCTCCACGCCGGCTTGGAGATCGGATCTGCCATCCCACACGCCATCCACCGGGAGCCCAATCGAGACTCCCATGCCCTTGGTCCCCATAGATCTCTATGCCACTCGGCGCGGTGACAATCCAAATTGGGTCCACAATTGCCAAAATGGCAAAATCGGCCGTCTCGGGCGACCGTCCAGGGTAGGAAACCTTGGCGATTTTGTCGCGCCAAGTCATGTTTCGCGACCCTTGATATCCCCTCTGATCCCATACCCTGGGCTATGACTTGCTGTCACATTGGCTGCTTACTGTTCATCGAGCAGATGAACACGCGGATCGGGCAGAAAGCAGCATGCGGTCAACAAGGGGGGATCATGGATCGCACAAGAAGTTGAATCACTCCGAATGAGCCGGAGGAGCAAATACGAAACTCAAGGGTACTCAACCCTCGCTCATATGCTACAATAATCGCCACTTCCCTCTGGCTAAATCTTGTGCCCCATGGTGATATGGTAGTTCCAATATGGCATACAATGGCAAAAACAGCGAAATTTGCCCAAAATGGCCCGCACTCATGATTCCATATCCCCAGGGCCACGGCGAGGATCTTCCCAACCAAAGATGCTATCGGCACATGGGACTCAGGTCCCAATATATGCCACTTGCCAACCCTCATGGTCGCCTCTAGCTATTTTCCCCATTGGAGGGAAAATGACACACAAATGGGGCAGAATGGCAACATACCCCAAATTGGGTGACTCACAACTCTCCCTTCAAGAGGAGAGGCCACATGGGGAAACACCCCATTCGATGCGGGTTTATGTGCACTCTCCGAATCGCACTTACCCTTGGTCAAGTGGCGCACAGAACCTCGGTGGTGAAATCAGGGGGAGAAGGGGGTTGTGGCCATTCTGGGCAAAACGGCCAAAATTCACCCAAAAGTGGTCACACGAAAATTCGTATCTCCGTATCACAAGAGAAAGGAGCCTCGGGCTTTTGCAGGGATGCAAACCGAAGCTTTGCTACCCTTTTGCAACAAGGGTTGAGGACCAAAGCATAATGGAAACATTTTTAACACCTCAATGCTTGAAGCACACTATTTATGGCAAAAAGTGCATATATCGGCGATATTCGCATGTACATATCTTTGGGACCTTGAGGAGCAAAAATATGAGTAAACATTTTTGGAGTAGGCCCATAGTAGGTGCCCTCAAATGTGCCCACTATGGTTAGATTGTCTCTGCCCACTCGTGTCATTAGTGCTTGCATATGAGCGCGTGTGCAAAGAGGGAGTATGCCACGCGTGCTCACAAGGCGACATTATAAAAAATAGAAGACAAGGTTGCAAAAATCAACCAAGCCATCCACGATGTATCTCGTGGTCTCTACTTTACATATCGTCTTGGTTCAAGGCTCAACTCCCCATGGGCTTCGAGCACGAGCCTCGGGGGGTTGGCCATTTTGGCCTAATTTTCGACCATAAATTTGCCCTTTTCCGAAAGATGAGTTTTGGTACGCATTGAATTGCGTGGAGCCATTGTTGAGTTGGCTCGAAAAACAAAAATAGCCTAGGGCTTTTGGTCTTGTGAGCATTGTGTTAGGTTATTAACGTTCATGCTCACAAGGCCATAAAGTTAGCGTTTGCGCACACAAACAACTTGGGTTTACAACACCCATATGCTGCCTAAAACAGCACCATTGCTCGCTTCCCTATACAACGTGATATTCCCACGTGAAAGGGGCATGGATGAAAGGCATAGGGGGGGAATGTAGGGTTCCGTCCGAACTCATGGTCCTTGAGAACCATGAGTTCGAGCGATCGACAGAAAAGCTTGCGCGCTGATTTTCTCTCAGACGCAACGGCGAAAAAGTCTGGTGAAAACACCAGATGAAAGTACAAGAAGAATCCTCTAGATCCAGCCCTTAAGTTCCTTTAGAACCTCAAAGGTACTCGAGAAAAATCCATCACAAAACTCGCCACGGAGAAGCGACGAAGGCGGGCGAGCAGGCGACAACAGGCGGCGATTTCACGACAATTAGAAATCGCGGTAGAAATCAGATATTTCACCGATTTCTAACTGAAAATCGACCAAGACACTAAAATTATGGTAATTCTACATCGATTTAATGGTTAAGGATCGGATTCCAGATCCCGCGGATTGGAGAACAGGGACAGTCTGTGTCAGCGGCGGTGTGACGGCTCACAGGCCTCCGGGCCATGGGCCATGGGCTCTGGGTACCGCATCATCCTGAGACATTTGCACTACAATTCACCCCCATCTTGTGCACAAGCTGTTATTGATGCCGTTCACTCTAAGACCTCGAACCCGGTGCAGGATTCATTTGTTGATGCCTGCCATTTTCTTCTCATCAACCCAAACAGCATTGTCCCGTGGAATGTCTCCCGAGCCCAAGATTTACCCAAAAACACAAACATCTACACCAACTTCAACCAATGCTTCCACATTGGCCGTGTGACATCGGCCACACCAACATCAGCCACACTATACTTTTCTACAGGAGACACTTACCGTGTCCTCGACAAGCACACATTCCATCAGACAGACCCATTTCAGCCCCACTCTCCCCCCGATCTACTCTCTCATGAGGCACTTTACCCTCCACCATCTTCCTTACAAACACAAATCCCAACAGCTTCAGCCCCCCTCATCAGGGCACCCTTTCTCAGGTAACGTAAAGCCATGTGATCATCGATTTCAATAACCTGCAGCTCCAGTTGTCAGCCGAAGACTCACATTCCTGGAACTGCACTCAATCCTGCCAGGTTCTCCAGTCCGCCTCACCCTCTGACTGGTCTATCTACCTAGACGGCTCAGCTACAGGCAAATTCTTCGGAAGTGCAACTGTTGTTTCAACGCCTTCGCAAACTCATGCTTTGGCCTCCTCCTCTCCCCTCCACAGCTCCTTCGGAGCAGAGTTTTGGGCTCTTGTCACTGCACTCCGCCATCTGTCTTACATACGAACCCAAGCACCACAACCAGTCCACATTTACGGTGACAATCAAGCAGTGGTAGACTTGTTCTATTCTTCACACCAGCACACCACAATATCCACGCACCCCAGAGGCTCGGAAATTAAGTTTCTGCAGTCAGTTCTCCCGGAACTTCACCCACGCTTCAAAATCTCCATGATCTGGATAAAATCCCATGTGGGATTTCAAGGCAATGAGTTAGCTGACTCAATTGCCAAGTGGGCGGCATTTCTCATCCCAGCCCCTACACTGCCCCTCCCCCCCAAATCGATGCGTCAGTTTGGGTTCTTTTCCTGTACTAGGCAAGATCACATCCGCCTGCACCAAAACATTGGTCCCCCAACATAACCACCACAATATTCATGTGTCCTCAAGTTTTGACTGGCTCGCAAAAAACTGTGACAAATCAAAAAGCAATTTCAAGTGGGCTACCAACACATTTTCCACCAGAGACTATAGCCCACCTTATGATTGGCATCCCTACAAATGCCCTCACTGCTCCTCAACGTAGCTCATGAACCCAACTTCCGTCGTCGCCTTATGCAAAAAATGCAAACACCTGCAGCAGCTTTTCATCGACCCCTGGCCTCCATATTTCCGCTCTTCCATTCGCTCTTGGTTCTTCCACAAAGCACTGCCCGCGGAAAAGACCCACTTCGTCCGCTCTCTTATTTCCTCTTTCTTTGGTCTCTCACTTAACTCAGAATGGACTACCTTCTCCGGACCCTCTCAAAGAGCACACAGCTTGGAAAGAGGCCCTGAACTACAGGTCCAAATACACATCAGAAGCCATTTCCTCAGCCATTCAGCGGATCCTGGATCATCTGCCTGCATCCTCTTCACACACCCGGCAAGGCTCCAACTTCTGGTGCTCTGGCTCCCAGTTCAGCACCTCCTTTTCATGTCGAGCCAAGCGCAACATCATTTACACCCAGCCTGATCCACTGCCGCAGGCAATCAAACGAAAAACGAATTCGTCTCGAACCTCTCCCCCAGCACATAATCCTGAGTAACCCCCCCCCCCCCCCAGCGACCCGACCAGCCCATACACTGCTTTCACAGATTCAATTGATTGGCCCATACTCACCTGCAGACTTGATATCGAGGGATGAAGTGAATAGAAAGAAGCGATTGGTCTGCTGCTAGGTGTACGTTCCCCGCCCTGGACCCCCTCTGCATCTGAAAGTCCTGCAAACCCCCACAGCACAGGCCTCTGACTTCCCCTGGTGCCTGCGCACGTTCCACGGCTCATGGATTGCATTTTTCTGCCTCCTGCTCCACTCCTGACGCAGTCACACACCCCCCCCGGTTGTCGCTCAGAATGCACCTCACCCACCCCGCATTTGACTACCCTCTTCCTTCAGGCCTTTGGAACTATTCGACCTGGCGCCGCGAGAAACCAGACTTCGAATTAAACTAAGACGCCACTGGCCATCAGGGCCCTGTGCATACTTTCCACAGGCCTGAACTCTGTATGTCTTTACGCTACAGCGATTCACGCTTCTCCATTGTTTTGTGCTTCTGCTTTGGCCCTGATTCCCCCCAGTCTGAATTTTCCTCTTCCCTGCCCCGCCAACACAATCCCCCCCCCCTCTCCTCGGCCTAGTACCCCTGTCCCGACCATGCAGCAGGCCGTTCCTGTTTTCACCAACCACTGACAGGTTGGCCCAACCCTGGCTCTCTTTATTCTTCTCTTTCTACTCCAGGTTGTGGGAAGTTATCTTTCTTGCCTTCATCTCTTCCTCAACCCAGACGCCCCCCACAACAGCGGAGGGAACCCCCCCCGGGACGCCCTCACGCCACCCCCGGAGCGCGCAACGCCGGCCCGCAAGGGCGCAAGCTGTGGGGCCAGTGCCGGGTCCCCACGCCCACACCAACCGCACCCGGGACACACGGGTCGCGAAACGCCGGCTTCCCGCCCCAGAGGATGGGCAGTCGGGGGAGGGACAGCGCCTGACACCAGACGCCCCTCACAACGGTGGCAGGCCACCCCCCCCGTGACGGCCCCCCACCACCCCAGCGGCACGCAGTCCCCACAAGGCATGCAAGCCAAGGGAACAGTGTTGGGCCCCCACGCCCGCAGACCCGCGCCCACAGTACATGGGTACCAGTTGGGGCAGGCAGAGCGCCTGACCTCAGACGCCCCTCACAACGGCGAAAGGCACCCCCCCCGGGGACGCCTTTCCGCCACCCCCACAGCGCGCAACGCCGGCCCGCAGGGGCGCACGCTGTGGGGCCGGTGCTGGGTCTCCACACCCGCACCAACCGCACCCGGGACACTGGGGTCGCGGAACCCCGGCTGCCCGCCCCAGAGGACGGGCGGCCGGGGGAGGGACAGCGCCTGACACCAGACGCCCCTCACAACGGTGGCAGGCCACCCCCCCCCCCCCCCCCCGGGGACGTCCTCCCACCGTCCCCGCGGCACACAGCTCCCACAGGGCATACAAGCCAAGGGGACAGTGTTGGGCCCCCATGCCCGAACACCCGCGCCCACAGCACGTGGGTGACGGACCCTTACAGCCCGCCTGGAGGGCAGACAGTCGGGGGAGGGGGAGCGCCCGACCTCAGACGCCCCTCACAACGGCGAAAGGCACCCCCCCCGGTGACGCCCTTCCGCCAGCCCCACAGCGCGCAACGCCGGCCCGCAAGGGCGCACGCTGTGGGGCCGGTGCTGGGTTCCCACGCCCACACCAAACGCACCCGGGACACATGGGTCGCGGAACCCCGGCCGCCCGCCCCAGAAGACGGGCGGCCGGGGGAGGGACAGCGCCTGACACCAGAAGCCCCTCACAACTGTAGCAGGCCACCCCCCCCCCCAGGGACGGCCCCCCACCGCCCCCGCGGCACGCGGCCCCCACAGGGCATGCAGGCCAAGGGGACAGTGCTTGGCCCCCACAACCGCACACCCGCGCCCACAGCACGTGGCAGACGGACCCCGACAGCCCGCCCGGAGGGCAGGCAGTTGGAGGAGAGGGAGCGCCTGACCGCAGACGCCCCTCACAACGGCGAAAGGCACCCCCCCCGGGGACGCCCTTCCGCCACCCCCACAGCGCGCAACGCCGGCCCGCAGGGGCGCACGCTGTGTGCGGCCGGTGCTGGGTCCCCACGCCCGCACCAACCGCACCCGGGACACACAGGTCGCGGCACCCCGGCTGCCCGCCCCAGAGGACGGGCGGCCGGGGGAGGGACAGCGCCTGACACCAGACGCCCCTCACAATGGTGGCTTGTCACCCCCCCCGGGGACGGCCCCCCGCCACCCCCGCGGTACGCAGCACCCGCAGGACATGCAAGCCAGGGGGACAGTGATGGGCCCCCATACCCGCACACCCGCGCCCACAGCACGTGGGTGACGGAGCCCCACAGTCCGCCCGGAGGGCGGGCAGTCGGGGGAAGGGAAGCGCCTGACCTCAGACGCCCCACGCAACGGCGCAAGGCACCCCCCCCGGGGACGCCCTTTGCCACCCCCACAGCGCGCAACGCGGCCCGCAAGGGCGCACGCTATGGGGCTGGTGCTGGGTCCCAACACCCACACCAACCGCACCCGGGGCGCACGGGTCGCGGAACCCCAGCTGCCCGCCCCAGAGGACGGGCGGCCGGGGGAGGGACAGCGCGTGACACCAGACGCCCCTCACAACGGTGGCAGGCCGCCCCCCCCGGGGATGGCCCCCCACCACCCCCGCGGCACGCAGCCCCCACCACGGGTGCAAGCCAAGGGGACATTGCTGGGCCCCCACACCCGCACAACCGCGCCCACAACACGTGGGTAGCGGGCCCCGACAGCACGCGAGGGCAGTCAAGGGAGGGGGACCGCCTGACCTCAGACGCCCCTCACAACGGCGAAAGGCAACCCCCCCGGGGACGCCCCTTCGCCACCCCCACAGCACGCAATGTCGGCTTACTAGGGCGCACGCTGTGGGGCAGGTGCCGGGTCCCCACGCCCACACCAACCCCACCCGGGACACACAGGTCACGGAACCCCGGCCGCCCGCCCCAGAAGACGGGCGGCCGGGGGAGGGACAGCGCCTGACACCAGAAGCCTCTCACAACTGTAGCAGGCCACCCCCCCCCCCAGGGACGGCCCCCCACCGCTCCCGCGGCACGCGGCCCCCACAGGGCATGCAGGCCAAGGGGACAGTGCTTGGCCCCCACAACCGCACACCCGCGCCCACAGCACGTGGCAGACGGACCCCGACAGCCCGCCCGGAGGGCAGGCAGTTGGAGGAGAGGGAGCGCCTGACCGCAGACGCCCCTCACAACGGCGAAAGGCACCCCCCCCGGGGACGCCCTTCCGCCACCCCCACAGCGCGCAACGCCGGCCCGCAGGGGCGCACGCTGTGTGCGGCCGGTGCTGGGTCCCCACGCCCGCACCAACCGCACCCGGGACACACAGGTCGCGGAACCCCGGCTGCCCGCCCCAGAGGACGGGCGGCCGGGGGAGGGACAGCGCCTGACACCAGACGCCCCTCACAATGGTGGCAGGTCACCCCCCCCGGGGACGGCCCCCCGCCACCCCCGCGGTACGCAGCACCCGCAGGACATGCAAGCCAGGGGGACAGTGATGGGCCCCCATACCCGCACACCCGCGCCCACAGCACGTGGGTGACGGAGCCCCACAGTCCGCCCGGAGGGCGGGCAGTCGGGGGAAGGGAAGCGCCTGACCTCAGACGCCCCACACAACGGCGCAAGGCACCCCCCCCGGGGACGCCCTTTGCCACCCCCACAGCGCGCAACGCGGCCCGCAAGGGCGCACGCTATGGGGCTGGTGCTGGGTCCCAACACCCACACCAACCGCACCCGGGGCGCACGGGTCGCGGAACCCCAGCTGCCCGCCCCAGAGGACGGGCGGCCGGGGGAGGGACAGCGCGTGACACCAGACGCCCCTCACAACGGTGGCAGGCCGCCCCCCCCGGGGATGGCCCCCCACCACCCCCGCGGCACGCAGCCCCCACCACGGGTGCAAGCCAAGGGGACATTGCTGGGCCCCCACACCCGCACAACCGCGCCCACAACACGTGGGTAGCGGGCCCCGACAGCACGCGAGGGCAGTCAAGGGAGGGGGACCGCCTGACCTCAGACGCCCCTCACAACGGCGAAAGGCAACCCCCCCGGGGACGCCCCTTCGCCACCCCCACAGCACGCAATGTCGGCTTACTAGGGCGCACGCTGTGGGGCAGGTGCCGGGTCCCCACGCCCACACCAACCCCACCCGGGACACACAGGTCACGGAACCCCGGCCGCCCGCCCCCGGGGGCGGGCGGCCGAGAGAGGGACAGCGCCTGACACCAGATGCCCCTCACAACGGTGGCAGGCCACCCCCCCCAGAGACGGCCCCCCACCAGCCCCGAAGCAAGCAGCCCCCACAAGGCATGCAAGCCAAGGGGACAGTGCTGGGCCCCCACACCCGCACATCCACGCCCACAGCAAGTGGGCGGTGGACCCCGGGAGCCCGCTCAGAGGGTGGGCAGCCGGGGGAGGGGGAGCGCCTGACCCTAGACGCCCCCCACACCACCGGCGAAAGGTACCCACCCGGGGACGCCCTCCTGCCACCCCCTCGGCGCACAACGCCGCCGTGGGCCCGATGGTTGGTCCCCACGCCTGCACCAACCGCACCCCGGACACACGGGTCGCGGAACCCCGGCTGCCCACCCCAGAGGTTGGGCGACTGGAGGAGGGACAGCGCCTGACACCAGACGCCCCTCACAACGGTGGCTGGCCACCCCCCTCCGGGGAAGGCCCCCCACCACCCCCGCGGCACGCGGCCCCACAGGGCACGCAAACCAAGGAGACAGTACTGCGCCCCCACACCCGCACACCCGTGCCCACAGCACGTGGGTAGCGGGCCCCGACAGCCCGGTCAGGGGGCGGGCAGCCGGGGGAGGGGAAGCGCCTGACCAGAGACCCCTCACAGCGGTGAAAGGCGTGGAGCCATTGCAGGGCCCCGACGCCCGCACCCGCCGCGCTCAGGACACACGGACCGCCCGTCTCGGAGGACGGGTGGCAGAGGGAGGGACACCGCGTGACAACGGACGCCCCTCACAACGGTAGAAGGCCACCCCCCCACTGAGAGCCAAGGTGACAGTGCTGGACCCCCACACTCGCACAACCGCACCCACAGCGCACGGGTTGCGGGCCCCGGCAGCCCGCCCAGCAGGCGGGCAGCCGGGGAAGGGGAAGCGCCTGCACTTAGACGCTCCCCACAACGGCCCTGTGCCGCCCCCACAGTACGCAACGGCGGCCCGCAAGGGCACCACGCTGTGGGACCGGCGCTGGGAACGCCACCACCCCCGCGGCACGCAGCCCCCACAGGGCACGCCGGCCAAGGGGACAGTGTTGGGCCCCCACACCCGCACACTCGCGCCCACTGCACGTGGGCGGCGGACCCCGGCAGCCCCCCGGGGGAGAGCAGCCGGAGGAGGGAGAGCGCCTGGCCTCAGCCGCCCCTCGCAACGGGGCCACCCGTGCTACACGGCCGGCAGGGGGAGCACATGGTGCCTACACGAACACGCGAACGCCGGCCCGCGGGGCCAGCGTTCGAGCTCCCCTACCCACGCCCCACCGCGCCCATAACACGTGCACCGGCCACGGGAAATCCGCACCCCATCCCCTGCTCTTAGACGCAAGCGACACAACAATGGCAGAACCTGGGGCCCCACGCAAAACACGCCCCCGGTCTCCGACGCTGGAAGCGGCGCACGAGGTCATCAGGGCGCTGGGACTCAGAGGCGATGAGGGAGACCTCCCACAGGAGGACGCGGACGCGGACTCCGACCTGGCAATAGTCCCAGAGCCCCCCGCGGACAACACGCCCGCGGAACCTATGCCGCCGGCAGGCAGCGTGCCCGCCCTCTGCCCCGCGTGGAAGCGGGGCCACTGCACCGGAGAAGACTGGTGCCCCAAGCGACACCCCCGACCCGGCGCCGACGACGGAGCGCTGCCCGAGGTGGGGCGTGCGGCCGCACCCGCCGCCCTGCGCTACGGGTGGCGCAGGGCTGGAGTCTTGATGAGACCGTGCGCGGCAGCGTGAACATCCAGGAGGCCGTCGACCGAGTAGCCCACACGGGCCAAGCGGAAGTGGCCCTGCACACCCGGGGCCGCTACGGCGGACAGGCGGAGGGGATCGTCGTAGAGCCCTCGGGAATGGTGCTGGTCCTGGCGGCAGACATGGTCCGAGGGGTCCTCCACACATCCCGCGTGCGGCGCGCGCGCCCACAGTGGACCATCCAGGTGTACACCCCCCCGCGGGCCTGGCCCTTCTCCACGTGGGCGGTGCTCGCCGTCATGTGGCACCTGGCGCCGGAGGACGCCCCCACAGGCACCGCGGAGGAAATCGCCCGGGACCTCCATACCTGGCCGACCGGCCGGGATTTCCCATGGCGCAGGCCCCCAAGCGGCCTTCTAGTAGCGCCCGCGGCAGAGGGATTCAGCCTCGTGGCAACCCTCCAGCTGCACCCCGACAAGAGGGCGCGCCACTTCCTACAGACGGGCACGGTCCGGGCCGCCCCGCCGGACTCCGAGTGGCAATGGGACGCAGGCGGGGCGCAACCGCTGCCGGACCCCTGGGTCCTCCCGCTGTGGTACTCACCCATGGGCACCCTGGCTAATGCCGCCCGAGCCGTCAAGGGGGCCTTCCCGCAACCACTCCTCCCCGGGGTGAGCCTGCTCCGCAGCCTGCAGGCGGGAGCGGCCTGGGTACGGTGGTGAGAGGCGGACGGGCGCCCGAGCCTGTATTTCCCCCTGGTGCAAGGCCAGGCGCTGCTCCACACCGAGGGCATGGGGACTGTGGACTGGGGGGCGATCGTGCCCGACACGGCATGCAGGTGGATCACTGTGGCCGCCCCGCAGCCCATGCAATCACCACCGGCGTGCCACCGCCTCCTACGGGCGGTCCCCTCCTTGGCCCCCCACTACGCCCTCACAAGGGAAGTGTGGAGGGCCATGCTGAGCCACACCAGGGAGTGGATGACGAACCCGGGTGCACGGTACCCGCCGGGGCTGGTGCTCGAGCAGCTCACGGCCCCCACACCCGGTGTCCGCCACGTGCTGCACAGGGCATGGGCCCTTACGGAACAGCTCACCGACGAGGTGCTGGACCTGGCACTGGAGCCGCTGCGGGTGCTCTACCCGCAGGCCCACATCCCGCCTGCGGGCACGTCCAACCGCCTGGGCCGCCTGGGATTGCAGCGCCGCGTCAAGGCCGCACACCCGGGAGGCGTGGTGGAAGAGTGGCTAGCACTCCACAACCCGTCCACCGCGCAGGGCCAGTGGTACCTGCACCAACTCCTCTTCCTGCCCCGGACGGCCCCGGAGCACCGCCGACAGAACCCGTACCACACGCACCCGGAGCGCCTGGCCGTGCAGAGCTTCCCTCAGCCGGCCCAGCGTTTCAGGATCCTTGCCACTCTGAAACAAGGGAACAAAAGTATGTACAGCAACTCATCAGGATATGTACACATGCGGTTAAGACTGGACTGAGGTAAGGGCATCACTACGCCGTTATCCCCTAGGAGTCGGTAACTGAAAATGGGCTGTTTCAGCCCAAACCGATATTAGCTCGAAAAACTCCAGAATTGACCCCTCGTCCGGACCCGCCAGAGGTAGGGACGAGGCAACTGACCCTTTGCCCTTGGAGTACAAACTCTTTGGAGCCCCCACCCAACCTGGTTCCCTCTGAGCCCCCGGCATCAGGGCACCAGGGGTTTATCAAGTGGGGTCATGATGCCAAAATCACCAAAATTGGCGTCATTCCCACGTGTGATTCGCCCAGCCAGGGCAAGGCCAATGGCTCACAGGGTGAGAAGCAAAACCTCGGACCTATATCTAAGTGCACGACTTTAAATTGGGTCCCGGCTTCCTGTGAGCAAAGAGATATGAGGCCGCCAATCAACGACACGGGAAGCTGAAATTGGGGTCCCAAAAGGGGGTCATTTTGGCTGCTCAAAATGAGCCAAAATCGAAGGTGTCCCTGATAGTATATCTCCACGCCGGCTTGGAGATCGGATCTGCCATCCCACACGCCATCCACCGGGAGCCCAATCGAGACTCCCATGCCCTTGGTCCCCATAGATCTCTATGCCACTCGGCGTGGTGACAATCCAAATTGGGTCCACAATTGCCAAAATGGCAAAATCGGCCGTCTCGGGCGACCGTCCAGGGTAGGAAACCTTGGCGATTTTGTCGCGCCAAGTCATGTTTCGCGACCCTTGATATCCCCTCTGGTCCCATACCCTGGGCTATGACTTGCTGTCACATTGGCTGCTTACTGTTCATCGAGCAGATGAACACGCGGATCGGGCAGAAAGCAGCATGCGGTCAACAAGGGGGGATCATGGATCGCACAAGAAGTTGAATCACTCCGAATGAGCCGGAGGAGCAAATACGAAACTCAAGGGTACTCAACCCTTGCTCATATGCTACAATAATCGCCACTCCCCTCTGGCTAAATCTTGTGCCCCATGGAGATATGGTAGTTCCAATATGGCATACAATGGCAAAAACAGCGAAATTTGCCCAAAATGGCCCGCACTCATGATTCCATATCCCCAGGGCCACGGCGAGGATCTTCCCAACCAAAGATGCTATCGGCACATGGGACTTAGGTCCCAATATATGCCACTTGCCAACCCTCATGGTCGCCTCTAGCTATTTTCCCCATTGGAGGGAAAATGACACACAAATGGGGCAGAATGGCAACATACCCCAAATTGGGTGACTCACAACTCTCCCTTCAAGAGGAGAGGCCACATGGGGAAACACTCATTCGATGCGGGTTTATGTGCACTCTCCGAATCGCACTTACCCTTGGTCAAGTGGCGCACAGAACCTCGGTGGTGAAATCAGGGGGAGAAGGGGGTTGTGGCCATTCTGGGCAAAACGGCCAAAATTCACCCAAAAGTGGTCACACGAAAATTCGTATCTCCGTATCACAAGAGAAAGGAGCCTCGGGCTTTTGCAGGGATGCAAACCGAAGCTTTGCTACCCTTTTGCAACAAGGGTTGAGGACCAAAGCATAATGGAAACATTTTTAACACCTCAATGCTTGAAGCACACTATTTATGGCAAAAAGTGCATATATCGGCGATATTCGCATGTACATATCTTTGGGACCTTGAGGAGCAAAAATATGAGTAAACATTTTTGGAGTAGGCCCATAGTAGGTGCCCTCAAATGTGCCCACTATGGTTAGATTGTCTCTGCCCACTCGTGTCATTAGTGCTTGCATATGAGCGCGTGTGCAAAGAGGGAGTATGCCACGCGTGCTCACAAGGCGACATTATAAAAAATAGAAGACAAGGTTGCAAAAATCAACCAAGCCATCCACGATGTATCTCGTGGTCTCTACTTTACATATCGTCTTGGTTCAAGGCTCAACTCCCCATGGGCTTCGAGCACGAGCCTCGGGGGGTTGGCCATTTTGGCCTAATTTTCGACCATAAATTTGCCCTTTTCCGAAAGATGAGTTTTGGTACGCATTGAATTGCGTGGAGCCATTGTTGAGTTGGCTCGAAAAACAAAAATAGCCTAGGGCTTTTGGTCTTGTGAGCATTGTGTTAGGTTATTAACGTTCATGCTCACAAGGCCATAAAGTTAGCGTTTGCGCACACAAACAACTTGGGTTTACAACACCCATATGCTGCCTAAAACAGCACCATTGCTCGCTTCCCTATACAACGTGATATTCCCACGTGAAAGGGGCATGGATGAAAGGCATAGGGGGGGAGTGTAGGGTTCCGTCCGAACTCATGGTCCTTGAGAACCATGAGTTCGAGCGATCGACAGAAAAGCTTGCGCGCTGATTTTCTCTCAGACGCAACGGCGAAAAAGTCTGGTGAAAACACCAGATGAAAGTACAAGAAGAATCCTCTAGATCCAGCCCTTAAGTTCCTTTAGAACCTCAAAGGTACTCGAGAAAAATCCATCACAAAACTCGCCACGGAGAAGCGACGAAGGCGGGCGAGCAGGCGACAACAGGCGGCGATTTCACGACAATTAGAAATCGCGGTAGAAATCAGATATTTCACCGATTTCTAACTGAAAATCGACCAAGACACTAAAATTATGGTAATTCCACATCGATTCAATGGTTAAGGATCGGATTCCAGATCCCGCGGATTGGAGAACAGGGACAGTCTGTGTCAGCGGCGGTGTGACGGCTCACAGGCCTCCGGGCCATGGGCCATGGGCTCTGGGTACCGCATCATCCTGAGACATTTGCACTACAATTCACCCCCATCTTGTGCACAAGCTGTTATTGATGCCGTTCACTCTAAGACCTCGAACCCGGTGCAGGATTCATTTGTTGATGCCTGCCATTTTCTTCTCATCAACCCAAACAGCATTGTCCCGTGGAATGTCTCCCGAGCCCAAGATTTACCCAAAAACACAAACATCTACACCAACTTCAACCAATGCTTCCACATTGGCCGTGTGACATCGGCCACACCAACATCAGCCACACTATACTTTTCTACAGGAGACACTTACCGTGTCCTCGACAAGCACACATTCCATCAGACAGACCCATTTCAGCCCCACTCTCCCCCCGATCTACTCTCTCATGAGGCACTTTACCCTCCACCATCTTCCTTACAAACACAAATCCCAACAGCTTCAGCCCCCCTCATCAGGGCACCCTTTCTCAGGTAACGTAAAGCCATGTGATCATCGATTTCAATAACCTGCAGCTCCAGTTGTCAGCCGAAGACTCACATTCCTGGAACTGCACTCAATCCTGCCAGGTTCTCCAGTCCGCCTCACCCTCTGACTGGTCTATCTACCTAGACGGCTCAGCTACAGGCAAATTCTTCGGAAGTGCAACTGTTGTTTCAACGCCTTCGCAAACTCATGCTTTGGCCTCCTCCTCTCCCCTCCACAGCTCCTTCGGAGCAGAGTTTTGGGCTCTTGTCACTGCACTCCGCCATCTGTCTTACATACGAACCCAAGCACCACAACCAGTCCACATTTACGGTGACAATCAAGCAGTGGTAGACTTGTTCTATTCTTCACACCAGCACACCACAATATCCACGCACCCCAGAGGCTCGGAAATTAAGTTTCTGCAGTCAGTTCTCCCGGAACTTCACCCACGCTTCAAAATCTCCATGATCTGGATAAAATCCCATGTGGGATTTCAAGGCAATGAGTTAGCTGACTCAATTGCCAAGTGGGCGGCATTCTTCATCCCAGCCCCTACACTGCCCCTCCCCCCCAAATCGATGCGTCAGTTTGGGTTCTTTTCCTGTACTAGGCAAGATCACATCCGCCTGCACCAAAACATTGGTCCCCCAACATAACCACCACAATATTCATGTGTCCTCAAGTTTTGACTGGCTCGCAAAAAACTGTGACAAATCAAAAAGCAATTTCAAGTGGGCTACCAACACATTTTCCACCAGAGACTATAGCCCACCTTATGATTTGCATCCCTACAAATGCCCTCACTGCTCCTCAACGTAGCTCATGAACCCAACTTCCGTCGTCGCCTTATGCAAAAAATGCAAACACCTGCAGCAGCTTTTCATCGACCCCTGGCCTCCATATTTCCGCTCTTCCATTCGCTCTTGGTTCTTCCACAAAGCACTGCCCGCGGAAAAGACCCACTTCGTCCGCTCTCTTATTTCCTCTTTCTTTGGTCTCTCACTTAACTCAGAATGGACTACCTTCTCCGGACCCTCTCAAAGAGCACACAGCTTGGAAAGAGGCCCTGAACTACAGGTCCAAATACACATCAGAAGCCATTTCCTCAGCCATTCAGCGGATCCTGGATCATCTGCCTGCATCCTCTTCACACACCCGGCAAGGCTCCAACTTCTGGTGCTCTGGCTCCCAGTTCAGCACCTCCTTTTCATGTCGAGCCAAGCGCAACATCATTTACACCCAGCCTGATCCACTGCCGCAGGCAATCAAACGAAAAACGAATTCGTCTCGAACCTCTCCCCCAGCACATAATCCTGAGTAACCCCCCCCCCCCCCCAGCGACCCGACCAGCCCATGCACTGCTTCACAGATTCAATTGATTGGCCCATACTCACCTGCAGACTTGATATCGAGGGATGAAGTGAATAGAAAGAAGCGATTGGTCTGCTGCTAGGTGTACGTTCCCCGCCCTGGACCCCCTCTGCATCTGAAAGTCCTGCAAACCCCCACAGCACAGGCCTCTGACTTCCCCTGGTGCCTGCGCACGTTCCACGGCTCATGGATTGCATTTTTCTGCCTCCTGCTCCACTCCTGACGCAGTCACACACCCCCCCCGGTTGTCGCTCAGAATGCACCTCACCCACCCTGCATTTGACTACCCTCTTCCTTCAGGCCTTTGGAACTATTCGACCTGGCGCCGCGAGAAACCAGACTTCGAATTAAACTAAGACGCCACTGGCCATCAGGGCCCTGTGCATACTTTCCACAGGCCTGAACTCTGTATGTCTTTACGCTACAGCGATTCACGCTTCTCCATTGTTTTGTGCCTCTGCTTTGGCCCTGATTCCCCCCAGTCTGAATTTTCCTCTTCCCTGCCCCGCCAACACAATCCCCCCCCCCTCTCCTCGGCCTATTACCCCTGTCCCGACCATGCAGCAGGCCGTTCCTGTTTTCACCAACCACTGACAGGTTGGCCCAACCCTGGCTCTCTTTATTCTTCTCTTTCTACTCCAGGTTGTGGGAAGTTATCTTTCTTGCCTTCATCTCTTCTTCAACCCAGACGCCCCCCACAACAGCGGAGGGAACCCCCCCCGGGACGCCCTCACGCCACCCCCGGAGCGCGCAACGCCGGCCCGCAAGGGCGCAAGCTGTGGGGCCAGTGCCGGGTCCCCACGCCCACACCAACCGCACCCGGGACACACGGGTCGCGAAACGCCGGCTTCCCGCCCCAGAGGATGGGCAGTCGGGGGAGGGACAGCGCCTGACACCAGACGCCCCTCACAACGGTGGCAGGCCACCCCCCCCGTGACGGCCCCCCACCACCCCAGCGGCACGCAGTCCCCACAAGGCATGCAAGCCAAGGGAACAGTGTTGGGCTCCCACGCCCGCAGACCCGCGCCCACAGTACATGGGTACCGGACCCCGACAGCCCGCCCGGAGGGCGGGCAGTTGGGGCAGGCAGAGCGCCTGACCTCAGACGCCCCTCACAACGGCGAAAGGCACCCCCCCCGGGGACGCCTTTCCGCCACCCCCACAGCGCGCAACGCCGGCCCGCAGGGGCGCACGCTGTGGGGCCGGTGCTGGGTCTCCACACCCGCACCAACCGCACCCGGGACACTGGGGTCGCGGAACCCCGGCTGCCCGCCCCAGAGGACGGGCGGCCGGGGGAGGGACAGCGCCTGACACCAGACGCCCCTCACAACGGTGGCAGGCCACCCCCCCCCCCCCCCCGGGGACGTCCTCCCACCGTCCCCGCGGCACACAGCTCCCACAGGGCATACAAGCCAAGGGGACAGTGTTGGGCCCGCATGCCCGAACACCCGCGCCCACAGCACGTGGGTGACGGACCCTTACAGCCCGCCTGGAGGGCGGACAGTCGGGGGAGGGGGAGCGCCCGACCTCAGACGCCCCTCACAACGGCGAAAGGCACCCCCCCCGGTGACGCCCTTCCGCCAGCCCCACAGCGCGCAACGCCGGCCCGCAAGGGCGCACGCTGTGGGGCCGGTGCTGGGTTCCCACGCCCACACCAAACGCACCCGGGACACATGGGTCGCGGAACCCCGGCCGCCCGCCCCAGAAGACGGGCGGCCGGGGGAGGGACAGCGCCTGACACCAGAAGCCCCTCACAACTGTAGCAGGCCACCCCCCCCCCCAGGGACGGCCCCCCACCGCCCCCGCGGCACGCGGCCCCCACAGGGCATGCAGGCCAAGGGGACAGTGCTTGGCCCCCACAACCGCACACCCGCGCCCACAGCACGTGGCAGACGGACCCCGACAGCCCGCCCGGAGGGCAGGCAGTTGGAGGAGAGGGAGCGCCTGACCGCAGACGCCCCTCACAACGGCGAAAGGCACCCCCCCCGGGGACGCCCTTCCGCCACCCCCACAGCGCGCAACGCCGGCCCGCAGGGGCGCACGCTGTGTGCGGCCGGTGCTGGGTCCCCACGCCCGCACCAACCGCACCCGGGACACACAGGTCGCGGAACCCCGGCTGCCCGCCCCAGAGGACGGGCGGCCGGGGGAGGGACAGCGCCTGACACCAGACGCCCCTCACAATGGTGGCAGGTCACCCCCCCCGGGGACGGCCCCCCGCCACCCCCGCGGTACGCAGCACCCGCAGGACATGCAAGCCAGGGGGACAGTGATGGGCCCCCATACCCGCACACCCGCGCCCACAGCACGTGGGTGACGGAGCCCCACAGTCCGCCCGGAGGGCGGGCAGTCGGGGGAAGGGAAGCGCCTGACCTCAGACGCCCCACACAACGGCGCAAGGCACCCCCCCCGGGGACGCCCTTTGCCACCCCCACAGCGCGCAACGCGGCCCGCAAGGGCGCACGCTATGGGGCTGGTGCTGGGTCCCAACACCCACACCAACCGCACCCGGGGCGCACGGGTCGCGGAACCCCAGCTGCCCGCCCCAGAGGACGGGCGGCCGGGGGAGGGACAGCGCCTGACACCAGACGCCCCTCACAACGGTGGCAGGCCGCCCCCCCCGGGGATGGCCCCCCACCACCCCCGCGGCACGCAGCCCCCACCACGGGTGCAAGCCAAGGGGACATTGCTGGGCCCCCACACCCGCACAACCGCGCCCACAACACGTGGGTAGCGGGCCCCGACAGCACGCGAGGGCAGTCAAGGGAGGGGGACCGCCTGACCTCAGACGCCCCTCACAACGGCGAAAGGCAACCCCCCCGGGGACGCCCCTTCGCCACCCCCACAGCACGCAATGTCCGCTTACTAGGGCGCACGCTGTGGGGCAGGTGCCGGGTCCCCACGCCCACACCAACCCCACCCGGGACACACAGGTCACGGAACCCCGGCCGCCCGCCCCAGAAGACGGGCGGCCGGGGGAGGGACAGCGCCTGACACCAGAAGCCCCTCACAACTGTAGCAGGCCACCCCCCCCCCCAGGGACGGCCCCCCACCGCCCCCGCGGCACGCGGCCCCCACAGGGCATGCAGGCCAAGGGGACAGTGCTTGGCCCCCACAACCGCACACCCGCGCCCACAGCACGTGGCAGACGGACCCCGACAGCCCGCCCGGAGGGCAGGCAGTTGGAGGAGAGGGAGCGCCTGACCGCAGACGCCCCTCACAACGGCGAAAGGCACCCCCCCCGGGGACGCCCTTCCGCCACCCCCACAGCGCGCAACGCCGGCCCGCAGGGGCGCACGCTGTGTGCGGCCGGTGCTGGGTCCCCACGCCCGCACCAACCGCACCCGGGACACACAGGTCGCGGAACCCCGGCTGCCCGCCCCAGAGGACGGGCGGCCGGGGGAGGGACAGCGCCTGACACCAGACGCCCCTCACAATGGTGGCAGGTCACCCCCCCCGGGGACGGCCCCCCGCCACCCCCGCGGTACGCAGCACCCGCAGGACATGCAAGCCAGGGGGACAGTGATGGGCCCCCATACCCGCACACCCGCGCCCACAGCACGTGGGTGACGGAGCCCCACAGTCCGCCCGGAGGGCGGGCAGTCGGGGGAAGGGAAGCGCCTGACCTCAGACGCCCCACACAACGGCGCAAGGCACCCCCCCCGGGGACGCCCTTTGCCACCCCCACAGCGCGCAACGCGGCCCGCAGGGGCGCACGCTATGGGGCTGGTGCTGGGTCCCAACACCCACACCAACCGCACCCGGGGCGCACGGGTCGCGGAACCCCAGCTGCCCGCCCCAGAGGACGGGCGGCCGGGGGAGGGACAGCGCCTGACACCAGACGCCCCTCACAACGGTGGCAGGCCGCCCCCCCCGGGGATGGCCCCCCACCACCCCCGCGGCACGCAGCCCCCACCACGGGTGCAAGCCAAGGGGACATTGCTGGGCCCCCACACCCGCACAACCGCGCCCACAACACGTGGGTAGCGGGCCCCGACAGCACGCGAGGGCAGTCAAGGGAGGGGGACCGCCTGACCTCAGACGCCCCTCACAACGGCGAAAGGCAACCCCCCCGGGGACGCCCCTTCGCCACCCCCACAGCACGCAATGTCGGCTTACTAGGGCGCACGCTGTGGGGCAGGTGCCGGGTCCCCACGCCCACACCAACCCCACCCGGGACACACAGGTCACGGAACCCCGGCCGCCCGCCCCCGGGGGCGGGCGGCCGAGAGAGGGACAGCGCCTGACACCAGATGCCCCTCACAACGGTGGCAGGCCACCCCCCCCAGAGACGGCCCCCCACCAGCCCCGAAGCAAGCAGCCCCCACAAGGCATGCAAGCCAAGGGGACAGTGCTGGGCCCCCACACCCGCACATCCACGCCCACAGCAAGTGGGCGGTGGACCCCGGGAGCCCGCTCAGAGGGTGGGCAGCCGGGGGGGGGGGAGCGCCTGACCCTAGACGCCCCCCACACCACCGGCGAAAGGTACCCACCCGGGGACGCCCTCCTGCCACCCCCTCGGCGCACAACGCCGCCGTGGGCCCGATGGTTGGTCCCCACGCCTGCACCAACCGCACCCCGGACACACGGGTCGCGGAACCCCGGCTGCCCACCCCAGAGGTTGGGCGACTGGAGGAGGGACAGCGCCTGACACCAGACGCCCCTCACAACGGTGGCTGGCCACCCCCCTCCGGGGAAGGCCCCCCACCACCCCCGCGGCACGCGGCCCCACAGGGCACGCAAACCAAGGAGACAGTACTGCGCCCCCACACCCGCAAACCCGTGCCCACAGCACGTGGGTAGCGGGCCCCGACAGCCCGGTCAGGGGGCGGGCAGCCGGGGGAGGGGAAGCGCCTGACCAGAGGCCCCTCACAGCGGTGAAAGGCGTGGAGCCGTTGCAGGGCCCCGACGCCCGCACCCGCCGCGCTCAGGACACACGGACCGCCCGTCTCGGAGGACGGGTGGCAGAGGGAGGGACACCGCGTGACAACGGACGCCCCTCACAACGGTAGAAGGCCACCCCCCCACTGAGAGCCAAGGTGACAGTGCTGGACCCCCACACTCGCACAACCGCACCCACAGCGCACGGGTTGCGGGCCCCGGCAGCCCGCCCAGCAGGCGGGCAGCCGGGGAAGGGGAAGCGCCTGCACTTAGACGCTCCCCACAACGGCCCTGTGCCGCCCCCACAGTACGCAACGGCGGCCCGCAAGGGCACCACGCTGTGGGACCGGCGCTGGGAACGCCACCACCCCCGCGGCACGCAGCCCCCACAGGGCACGCCGGCCAAGGGGACAGTGTTGGGCCCCCACACCCGCACACTCGCGCCCACTGCACGTGGGCGGCGGACCCCGGCAGCCCCCCGGGGGAGAGCAGCCGGAGGAGGGAGAGCGCCTGGCCTCAGCCGCCCCTCGCAACGGGGCCACCCGTGCTACACGGCCGGCAGGGGGAGCACATAGTGCCTACACGAACACGCGAACGCCGGCCCGCGGGGCCAGCGTTCGAGCTCCCCTACCCACGCCCCACCGCGCCCATAACACGTGCACCGGCCACGGGAAATCCGCACCCCATCCCCTGCTCTTAGACGCAAGCGACACAACAATGGCAGAACCCGGGGCCCCACGCAAAACACGCCCCCGGTCTCCGACGCTGGAAGCGGCGCACGAGGTCATCAGGGCGCTGGGACTCAGAGGCGACGAGGGAGACCTCCCACAGGAGGACGCGGACGCGGACTCCGACCTGGCAATAGTCCCAGAGCCCCCCGCGGACAACACGCCCGCGGAACCTATGCCGCCGGCAGGCAGCGTGCCCGCCCTCTGCCCCGCGTGGAAGCGGGGCCACTGCACCGGAGAAGACTGGTGCCCCAAGCGACACCCCCGACCCGGCGCCGACGACGGAGCGCTGCCCGAGGTGGGGCGTGCGGCCGCACCCGCCGCCCTGCGCTACGGGTGGCGCAGGGCTGGAGTCTTGATGAGACCGTGCGCGGCAGCGTGAACATCCAGGAGGCCGTCGACCGAGTAGCCCACACGGGCCAAGCGGAAGTGGCCCTGCACACCCGGGGCCGCTACGGCGGACAGGCGGAGGGGATCGTCGTAGAGCCCTCGGGAATGGTGCTGGTCCTGGCGGCAGACATGGTCCGAGGGGTCCTCCACACATCCCGCGTGCGGCGCGCGCGCCCACAGTGGACAATCCAGGTGTACACCCCCCCGCGGGCCTGGCCCTTCTCCACGTGGGCGGTGCTCGCCGTCATGTGGCACCTGGCGCCGGAGGACGCCCCCACAGGCACCGCGGAGGAAATCGCCCGGGACCTCCATACCTGGCCGACCGGCCGGGATTTCCCATGGCGCAGGCCCCCAAGCGGCCTTCTAGTAGCGCCCGCGGCGGAGGGATTCAGCCTCGTGGCAACCCTCCAGCTGCACCCCGACAAGAGGGCGCGCCACTTCCTACAGACGGGCACGGTCCGGGCCGCCCCGCCGGACTCCGAGTGGCAATGGGACGCAGGCGGGGCGCAACCGCTGCCGGACCCCTGGGTCCTCCCGCTGTGGTACTCACCCATGGGCACCCTGGCTAATGCCGCCCGAGCCGTCAAGGGGGCCTTCCCGCAACCACTCCTCCCCGGGGTGAGCCTGCTCCGCAGCCTGCAGGCGGGAGCGGCCTGGGTACGGTGGTGAGAGGCGGACGGGCGCCCGAGCCTGTATTTCCCCCTGGTGCAAGGCCAGGCGCTGCTCCACGCCGAGGGCATGGGGACTGTGGACTGGGGGGCGATCGTGCCCGACACGGCATGCAGGTGGATCACTGTGGCCGCCCCGCAGCCCATGCAATCACCACCGGCGTGCCACCGCCTCCTACGGGCGGTCCCCTCCTTGGCCCCCCACTACGCCCTCACAAGGGAAGTGTGGAGGGCCATGCTGAGCCACACCAGGGAGTGGATGACGAACCCGGGTGCACGGTACCCGCCGGGGCTGGTGCTCGAGCAGCTCACGGCCCCCACACCCGGTGTCCGCCACGTGCTGCACAGGGCATGGGCCCTTACGGAACAGCTCACCGACGAGGTGCTGGACCTGGCACTGGAGCCGCTGCGGGTGCTCTACCCGCAGGCCCACATCCCGCCTGCGGGCACGTCCAACCGCCTGGGCCGCCTGGGATTGCAGCGCCGCGTCAAGGCCGCACACCCGGGAGGCGTGGTGAAAGAGTGGCTAGCACTCCACAACCCGTCCACCGCGCAGGGCCAGTGGTACCTGCACCAACTCCTCTTCCTGCCCCGGACGGCCCCGGAGCACCGCCGACAGAACCCGTACCACACGCACCCGGAGCGCCTGGCCGTGCAGAGCTTCCCTCAGCCGGCCCCGCCCGCCCTCCCGCCGGGGCAGAGCCCGGAGGCGCTGCAACAGGGCCCCCCGCTCAGCACGGCCACCACAGTACAGCAGAGGGGAAGCAGCAACGCGGACAGGGCCGAACCGGACTGCACGAACTGCGGGGCGGTGGCCTGGACGGCGGCCTGCAGGCACCTTGCCCGGGATACTACGCGGCTCAGGCAATACAGACCAGCGGACCGCAAGGCGCTGGCGTCCGCGGTCGCGGCCGTCACCATGGGGCCCGTGGCGGCGTGGCCAGCGCAACTGCTGCCCCAAGTCCCCTGCCGAGACACGCGGCCCCGCCAGCCAGCCGCATCGCACGCGCCGACGGCACCCCTCACGGCGGAGCAGCTGTACGTTGTCACGGCGGCGCTACTGGCAGACGGCGGGGAGAGCTTTGTCCACCACCAAGGCCCTACGCAGATGGCGGGCAGCATACAAGGACCGCGGCGCGACCCGCCTCACCCGTGGCACGCCACACTTCGCGAGCGCACCCGCGTCAGGGACGCGGGTGACGGCGCTCCCCCTCCCGGGCCTCAGCAGCAGGAGGCACTGGTGCTGCAGGCGGCGGGCTACCAAGCCATCCTGCACGGTCACACCGGGGGGTACCGGTCGCATATACTGGCCGCGGGCCGCTGGACCGTCTGGCACGGCACCGCCAGGCAGGGGGCATTCCCGGCCGAGCCCCAAGTCGACTGGCAGCAGGGGCCCACCCAGGCCTACTATATGACGGTCAACCCTTGGCAACTAGCAGTCCTGCTACACACCGTCAGCGCCCCCAACAAGAGGCAAGAGCCTGGGTGGGCCAACACCCCCGCACTGGTCTGGAGCCCCGACAAGGGGGAGCAACTACGGGCCGCATGGCAGGGAGACGCCATCAGGGTCACGGACGTCCCGGACCTCCACGCAGGGCCAATCATGCACGCCCGCCCGGCGGGTACCCTTGCGGTGGCTCAACGGGGACAGCAGAACCCGCAGTGGGTGGTCTGCATGTTCAGCCCGGCGGACGCGCACATCGCCGTCTGCGACCCCGAGCGCCTGCCGGGGCCCGAAGCCGTAGTCCGCCTGGCAGACTGCGCTCGCATGATCGTCAAGGCGCTGCGGGAGGGCGAACACCACGCCCTCCTGCTCCAGGTCCGCTTGAAGGACAACACCAAGGCAGCGAAACCGGGGATGTGGCCGGCAGCGGCGCACCCCGCCGACCTAGAGCTCCAGCTGGCGGTCCCGACCACAGTGTACCACTGGCCACAAGCCTTCCACGACCTGCGATGGAGGGGCAAGCCCGACCGCCAAATCGGCGCCACGCACTGGCAGGAGTGGCTGCAGGCGGACACACAACGCGACGCCATCCGGAGTCTCGGACCCGCGCCCGCAACACGAGCCCTCGATGCGACGGCCCCGGGCCGCGCTTTGGCGCCACACACGGTTCCACTGGCCAACCTGCCCTTCGACCTAGCGCCGGAGGGCGCCATCCGAAAGTCGGTGCCGCTCTTCCCGGCGCGGGGGGCCACGGAGCCAACGAAAGGCCCCCTGTGTGCAGACAAGTACTACACAAGCGGGGCGATGCTGGAACACCTGGCGTGGCACGCGTTGCATGCCGCCGCCCCGGTGGACGACAAGGAGGCGGCCTCCCACATCCTCCAAGGGAGGGGATGTAGTCCCCGTGGCACGCCCCGTACGCCCGGCGCCCCCCGCCCCAGGCGGCCAGCCACGCAGACGGCGAAGAGGAGGCACCCGGGGCGGCCCCGGCGTTGGGCGGTGCAGCCCAACAGGGATCCATCCCCGCGGGACTGGCCCCCCTGGCCCCCCTGTGGGCCCCGCTGGGAGCAGGCTCGCCACACCCCTTGGCTCCGGCACACCCAGGAGACCTGGCGGCTCCAGCGGACCCGGCAGCAATGCCGATGCGGGACAGCTGACTCCAGGAGGACGCGGCGGGCGACGCCCTATGGCTCCTCTCCTGAAATCTACGCAACGGCCTCGTCCCACCAGACCGGTCCCCCCGGGACACGCTCCGACGGCGCCGGGGGCCGGCGGCCTGTACCGACAAGGAGCACCTGATCACCGGCATGCTACCCCGGGAGGGGGGCTTTGCCATCATGCTCCAGGAAACAGGGATTGCCACCCGGGCACAGGAGATGCACGTGGCCGCGGCACCCCGGGACAAGGGGTACACCCCCTTCTTCAGCAGCTGGCTGGCGGAGACGGGGCCACCTCCACCTCGAGAGGGGGAGGCCTCCTCACCGCGGTCAGCGGCAAGTACGTGGCGGAGCACGAGGAGCTCAGTTTCACGGAAATTGTCCCGGGAAGGCCGCAGCCCTGGAGATCCGCACAGACGGGGGGGGCCTCACCCTCATCAACGTCCACGGACCGCAGGCAGGCTGCTCCCCATGGGCGGGAAGGGCGGCGTTCTGGGCCGACATACCAATGTATGCCACGGCGCGCAGCCTCGGTGGGAGACACCTGGTGGTACACCAACGTCTACATGGTTGCCACCACCAACCCGGCCACGGAGCACTTCCGGGCAGGCTGGGAGGCCTGCGGTTTCCGGAGGGCGACGGCACGCGGCGCGGAGGACATGACCCCCACGCTCCTCCCGTCCCGGCACAGGGTGGACACCTTCCTGGTCAACGAGCCCCTCCTGCCGTGGTCCCTGCGGGAAAGCGTCTGGGCCCGCGGCATGGCACAACCCAGGTAATCGGGTCGGACCACCTCCCGGTCTGCCTAGCCCTGCCAGGCCTCCTCAACGTGGCGGGGCACGCGGCGCTGCCCGCTCTCTACAGCCACACGGAGGGCCGCCTCCCCCCGTACGACGCCGAGGCCGCGCCCGTCCAGCGCTGCCTGTGGGCAGCGGTCACCGCCGCGCAGGACGACCCCTCCCTGGCGCCCTGGCTGGGCCCCGCAGAGCAGCAAGCCTACGGGTCCATGCCCGCGGCCGCAGTGGACACGGTGTTCGAACACCTCCACGCGGCGCATGACGCCCTGGCGCATGTGGTGGGACGCCAACAGCCGTCCCCAGACCTCCCTGAGAGCGGGAAACGGCTTCAAGCGGCGTTCCTCCAACGGGGAAGGCCCAACTACGTCTTCTCCTTCGACGCCCGCAAGGCCTTCGACACCGCCCCGCACGGCGCCCTCCACCTCATTCTACGCCACCTCTCCGTGCCGCCGGAGGTCATCGACCTCCTGCTCTTCCTCCACACATGCGCCAGGTTGCGCATCGTCACCGCGCACGGGCTGACACAGCCCGTCCACATGCTGCGTGGCGTCCGGCAGGGCAACCCCGAAAGCCCGCTGCTGTACGCGCTCCTCCTGGAGCCCCTGCTCAGGGCCCAGGGGCACCGTCTGCGCCCGCCCAGAGAGGCCGAACGGGGCCTCATCCAGCCCTACATAGACGACCTGCTGGTGGTGGCCCACACGCTGCAGCACTTCGTCGAAGGCGTGGAAGCGGTGGCCGCGTACCTGGGGATGATGGGCATGGAGCTCAACCCCCAAAAGTGCGCCATGGCCACCACGGAGGGGGTCCCGGGCCTGCAGCTGCGCCTCTGTCCCCACCTGGAAAACCCATGGCACTGGGTGCCGGCGGCGGACTCCGTCCCCTACCTGGGACTCAAGCTGCAGCCGGACAGGGAGTTCTCCCTGCAGCGCAAACATCGCCTGCGCCTGGCGGCGGTGCACCACTGGTGCCTCAACACCCTCCCAACGCCGAAAGTGGTGCAGGACGTCATCCTGGCGATCCTAGGGGGAGTGACGCAGTACGTCGCCCCCTTCATCGCCGACGACTCCGACACCGCGCGCCACCTGGACCACATCACGGGCCAGGTCGCGAAGAACAGGGCGCGATACGCCTTCGACGCCTCGCGGGACAGCCTGCAGGATGACTGGACCCTGGGGCTCACGCGGGTGCCGACGCGGTGCCAGCAGGCAGCGGTGGTTCTCGTGGGCGCACTCGTCCACCACCGCTCAACCTCTGTGCGCGCCGAGGTCACCAGGATGTTCTGGGAAATCGCCGGCGCGCACAGCATGTGCCCTGAGGTGCACTACCCCGTCCCGGAATTCGCAACCCTGGCGGAGGGGCAACTGGGTCCACCGCATATCCCGGGCCCTGGGCGCCCTGGGCGTGGGGCTCTACAACCCCATCGTGTGCCCCAGGGCAGCCCACGTCCAACTACAGTCCCCACCAGGCAACATCGTCACGCTGCGCACCGCCAAGCTACGACACCGCGACACGTGCAGCCTGACGGTGCCGCACACGACGCCGTGGCATGGGCACCACGGGCCACACCACCCCTTCCAGGACAAGGACGACCCGTGGCCGACAGCGGTACGGGAGTGCCTCCACCAGTGCGCCGATGAACACCTTCACTATTGCCGCCTAGAGCAGGAGCCCATCAACCACCCCGGGTGGCGCGACGCTTTGGTCCACCTCTTCCACACCACCGGCACGCGGGACCCCCGACTGAGACTCTTCCACCCCAGGAGGCCTAAGCAGGACGCCCACACTGGCCCACGGGTGACCCCGGACGGCCTGCACCTTCATGTCGGGGGCTACCGCCGTCGGGGCAGCCTATCCCCCCCCACGCAGGGGGCGGCATACCACCCGCCGGCGGCCCTCCTGTACATCCTCCGCGACGTGCTCGCGGACGGTGAGCACCAAGAGCCTAACGCGGATGTGGCGTGGCCCGAACCCCTGTGCCCACGGCCCCACGCGCCGACGCCGATATGGTTGGTGAATACGGACGACCAGTGCACCCGAGCGACGGAGCAAGCGCAGCTCCGGGCCGAGTGGGTGATAGTGCAGGTGGGGACAGGCCAGCCCCGGACGCGTGGGCTCCCCCGCGGCACCGCACCGCTGGTAGTTACGGAAGTGCCGCACGACCCACACATGGCGGTGCACGCGCTGGAGGACCAACCGGAGGACACGGGACACCTGGTGGTCCACCAGCGCAGAGGCCCGGCATGGCTCAGGGAACATGTAACGGCGCTCCGGTCCTGGGCAAGCACGATCGCGGGGGCAGAGATCGGACTACAAGACCACCCGGCGGTCCGCCCCAGCGACACTAGGGCGCTGAGCATGGACCAACTGACCCCCAGCCAGCCCCAACGTCCGTTGGCACTCCGCCGACCTCAACGCGGGGTGGCTCAGCCCCACCGGGTACTACTGGATCCCGGAGGCCTGGGGCCACACCTCCTCCGATGCGTCGGGGGGCGGACCCTGCAGGCACGCCACCAGCGTCGCTCTCGCTGCCGACCTCACTCGCACGTGGGCGGTGGCCATCTAGGGCACGGTGCCCGACAGAGAGGGGATGGCCGCCTCCCTCCCCCTGCAATACGGCGCCCATCGGCCTCGGGTCCATACGGTGGACGCCGAAGTCATCCTCCACCTCCTGCGACACGCGGAGGGCGAGCGGGCCACGGCAGTCCCCCGGGTGCGGCGAAGGTGGTCAACCTGATGCCCCTGCGATGGCTCCAGGACGGCCTGCGCGCGTGAGGGCAGCACGCCGAGCACCCGTTCTGGTATGCCCGAGCCACCTCCCACCACAGCGACGCCCTACTACACAAGGCGGACTGGGCGGCGTCCCAGGACACCGTCCTACAGAACACGCCCCCGGGCCCCAGCCACGCCCAGCTCATAGTCGCCGGTCATGACGGCCACCTAGACCTACGGCCCCCCACGATGCACATGCACGTGGGGTGCGCCCACCCACGGCTCCTCTGGTCTCACTACCGCCAAGCGGTGCAAGAGGCGGCCCGCCACCTCCCGCCCGGGGACAAGGCTCTATGGGTCGAGGGCGCCGCATGGACAGAAGTCTTGTGCTCTGGGCCCCCAGCCGTACCGGGACCTGCCGGGGGGTTTCTCGAAGCACCTACAAGACGCCCTCTTCCCACAATGGATCATCGGGCGCGGCTCCATGACCGCGTGGGAGGGCCGAATAGTGGGCGAGGAGTGGGCAGGCGAATGGGGCCGGTGGTGCGCCGCCATGCACGCCCCGGAGATGCCCGCACAACGGTACGCCGCCATCCCGCTCGAGGGGTGGGGGCCGCACACCCAGCCGCGGCCCACCACGATCCGCGGGGGGGGCCCCGATCACCCGTCGGACACGGCGGCAAAGGAATGGCTACAGGCTGCCCCGGAGCCACTAGCGGGGTGGAGTGGGGACGTGTCCTCGCTCATCCGAGTGACCGTCCCCCCCCCGCATCGTCATCCACACCGCCAACGTGTTCCGAGCCACGGAGGTACACACATGGGGACGCGACGCGGCCACCAACCGGTGGCTCCCCCCGGAGGGCGGAGCTGCCCGGCTCACCGTGGCGCACTTCAAAACTGGGGGACCTGCGTACGCCGACGCCCTGTCCCGGCTGGGCGACATTCTGGGACCCTTACTCCTCATGCTCCCCACGGGCCTTGTAACCGCGCTGCGCCAGGAGCTGGACAGCTGCGACGGGCTGCAGGTAGGGTGGGAGGCAGTCGCGGATGGCAGCCCACTGGCCCTCCTCCACCGGGACGCCGCAGACGAGTGCCAGTGGGGCACGCTAGTGCCCCACCTCACCGGGTGCCACGTGTATATGGCAAGCCCCCCCCCCGCCTCATCGCCGCCTTCCATGACCACGGGGTCCTACCTGACGACACGTGGCAGGAGGTCCGGCGGGCACTACCGGCGCCGCGTCTGCACCTGCCTGCTGGAGCTCCGGGACCCCCTCCGCCAGAAGTGGAACGACCTCTGGCTCCGCCGTCTCGGCTCCTGGTTGCCGCCCTCCCACCTTTCACACACCTGCCACCTCTGCGGGGCATGCAACACGGTCCACGGACACGCCGACGGGCGCCAACAGGTGCGCGCAGTGCTCCCAGGTGGCCGCGTGCCCCTGGCGCGAACCTCCCGCGGGCCCGCACAGGTGCACGGAAGAGGAGGCCTTGCACCGGCGCATCAGGGGAGCACACGCCCCCTCACACGAGCGCGCAGGCCCCGCGGGCGCCGCCCTCCTGTGGATCCACGTGCACCTGCGGGACCCCACGTCCGTCACGCACCTGTCGCACGTGTTCGCGCCCCAACCCCCACCCGCCGCCGTGCTTTGCAGAGCCCGCAGCACCATGCCTCGCCGACGGGGGGAGGGGCCGGGGTGCGTCAGAGCCCGCCGCCGAGCGCAGGAGGCAGCCGTCCGGGGCCTGGTAGCGGACACGGTGACGGAGGCGCACGACGCGCACGCTGCCGCCCAGCACGACCCGGCGGGCAGTGCGAGGGCATTCCTCAGCGTGGCCGCCCTCCCGGCCGTCCGCGCCCTGAACGGGGCGAGGGCCCCTACGCTGCTCCCAGCGATGCACCGGATCGTGAATGCTATCCGGCCAGG
The DNA here is from genome assembly GCA_964036045.1 of Eutreptiella sp. 'Long Island Sound 2002'. Classification (NCBI taxonomy): domain Eukaryota; phylum Euglenozoa; class Euglenophyceae; order Eutreptiales; family Eutreptiaceae; genus Eutreptiella; species Eutreptiella sp. 'Long Island Sound 2002'. The sequence goes on along the minus strand of OZ038392.1, from coordinate 21,136,172 downwards.
GCTCATCAGCCCGGAGGCGGCCCTCTACGGGCACCAGATGGAGTGGCGCACGTCCAACCGGCCAGGCCGGCCCCTGTCCATGGGGGACACCATGCGGCTGACGAGCCCGGGGTCCGCCATGTCCCTTCACAGCAGCGCCCCAGCCCTGCTGCACGCCCTCAGGACGCGCTGCCCCGGGGACACGGCCTCGTACCTGAACCAGGCGCGGGCCACATACCCGGGAGGAGTGTCCGAGCTGGACGCGGCACTCCACCTTCTACATCCGCCGGACGGGGACCTGGAGGTGGGCAAAATCACGGTGTTCGTGGATGGCGCGGATGAGGCGCCCACCCGCCCCCCCCCCCGTACGCCGTCATGTGGGAGGCGTTCCCCAGGGAGCCCACCTGGTGCCCCGCCCTCCCGCCGGCGACGCACGCACCCCGCGGATGGGCCAACCCGAACCTGTCCCCCCCCCTCTCGAGGACCAGGGGTGCCCACCACAGGGGGCAGGTCCTCTAGCAAGAGCGCCCGGGCACCCCCCTGCTCCTCCTCGTCGTCGCGACCCGCGGGGACCCGGAGCGGGTCCTGGGGATCACCCCCACCCACCTGTACGGGGCAGCGCCCGTACCCCGCCCCCCCCTCCCGGCGCCCGCTGCGCGGGACGGGGTACACACCTTCCTGCGAACACAGGAGGTTACCGCCGTTACGGGGGTCCAACTAGTGCGGCTCCCCTTTGCACCAGCCGACGACCCCCGAGGGCCCAGGGCCCTGAGCCCCGCCCCAGACTGGGAGCTGTGGCGCGACGTGTGGGACGCGTGGCTCACCCGCCTCCCGCCCCAATGCCGATGGATGGCCACCGGCCCCCGCCCGCACGGGGCGAACGCCACCGCCGCCCCCCCCTCCCCTCCACCCCTTTCCCCTGCGGAGCACTGCACAGCACCGCCCACAGCACAACACGGATGCACCGGGAGGTAGTGGGGAGGGCGCGCCTGCCGCCACGCATGCCTACCAGAATAACAGTGATGTCGGACTGTGGCTTGGTTGTTTACTTTCTACCCACTGCACTTCGCCCTGATAGCACATACACAGATGGTAGTAAAATGGGGTCCCCACCCTCATCTGGTGCTGCAGCCATCATGCCCAACGGCCTTGTCGCAGTGTGCCGCGTCCCGGGGGTTCCTAATTCGTACAAAGCAGAGCTGGTAGGGTTGCTGCTAGGGTCCCATTTCTCGGCCGAGGGAGACCGCTTGAAGCTGGACTGTCAGGGAGCCATAGCGTCTACTCGCAGCCAACGTCGCCCCATCCGTCAAGCATATTGGGTCCAGGCTGTCAGAGAGGGCACCACCGCCAAATCTCAAAGCCCTGAATGGGTCGAGGGACACTTTGGCCATGAATTCAATGAAGCTGCAGACAAATATGCCAAGATTGGCACTGCCCTACCCTCCCCCCCCCCTGCCCGACCCAAAACCCCGTGGGACGTGGTGCGCCACGGTGAGCTGGTTCTGCCACCCCACAAGATCTGGAGTCACGACCTTGCGCCCCACCACACCTACGCTGGTTTCCACCCCCTCTCCTGGGGGCCGCTGCGATTCCGGCGCCTGGCCTGGTACAAATGGCTATTTGGGCTGCAGTCTAGGCTAGGGTATGCCCACTATGCCACTTTCTGGTCTGGCAAACTGCCACCCCACGCGTGCGCACACTGTGGACGCCAGCACAACCTCAGTGTCCACGGGATGCTTGCACACTGTGCAGAGGACCACCCCCTGGTGTCCAAATGGATCGCTGCCTGGCCCCCCCATGCAAATGCCTCCATCTGGCGTCGGTTGGCCCAGAAGGCTGATTTACGCATCGCAGGACGCCTCGCTGTCCCTGTTACCCTTTACCGCTTCCTTGCCGCTAGATTAGGAGGTGTAACCGCTGCGAGGAAAGCCATTTCCCGTTTTCAGGACTCGGTACTCGATCTTGTCACAGCTGTGCTGGAATCCAGTGTCCCGCCCACCTCAAAACGGCCCAATGCCTTCTCGCCTCGAGACTGGGATGCCCCTGCCACGATAGTTTAGTGCCCCTGCTTGCTTGTGCCCAGTTATTCATTCCTCTCTCTCCTTTCTCAGGCCAGCCTGCCGCACTCTTCGCCATCGCTTTGGTGCTGAGCTTCCCCAGACCTGAGGCGACCTCCTTAAGCTAAATGAGTCAATGGCCCATGGCATGTACTTACTTCAGGCCTTTCACCTTTCGACCTCATATTCTGTTTCCACCTGAATGTCTTGTTTTGCCCTTGTGCTGAGTTTGTGGTCAACCCCTGCCCCCCTGGTTCACCCTCATCCAGACTGTCTCCCCCTCCCCCAGTACTCCCTTTGGCTATTTTTCGCAGAGGGATCCTCCCTGTTTGGGCTGGCTGCCCACTGGGGTCAGCGGTGCGTGTGGGGAGCCTCCCCTTGTCTATTTTTTCTCCGAGGCTCTACCACTGTGTGGCCGACCAGGCAGTGACCCGAACACGTAACACCTGGAAGGGCAGTGGCACCCCCCAACCCACGCAATCCCTGTCTGTACCCCCCACACCAGCACATAGGCACCCTTCTAGGTTTATGCTTGTTCCTACCCACTGTACACTGTTTTCTGATGAGATGGGAATCCTGTTTTGGGTTGCTGCCCACGTGGGAGGTACCCCTGGTTGCTGCGTTGCCCTAGCGGCTTCGCGAGAGGGCGACAACCCCCATGAAACCCCCATGTACACTTCTCTTTTTGCACCGCAACAATCTCTGCCCCGCACGTCCGAGCGGCCATCCCCGTAGCCCCTGACCCTGCCTTATGGGATGAGGTTATAAGTTGCATGATGGGCTGGCCCTCTCCTGATATGGACAGTCACGTGGGACTCAGATCGTGTATTATAAAATAAAAAAAAAACAGTGATGTCGGACTCCGATGGCTCCCCCCAGCGGGACGACCCCCACCACCACCAGTCCCGCTCCCGCTCCCCCGTCTCCCAGCGATGCGCGGGGGAGACCCTCGCGGAGCGCGGGGAGCGGCGGCTGGCGGAGGCAGCGCTGCCGGTCGGGCCGCCGGCTGGGCAGCCCCGGGCAGCCTCCACCGAAACCGGGCCGTCGACCCGGGGACCCGCGCCGGACGAGGAGACCGCCCCCGCCGGCCAGGCTGCGAGCCATACCGCTCCGCCCCCGGAGGGGGCCATGGGCGGACAGGGGGTCGAGAACACGGCCCCAGCACGCCGCGCCGCGGCCCCGACCGCAGCCCCTGGCGCGCCGCCAGCGCGGAGGCTGGCCCCGACGCCAGCCCCAGGCGCATCACCAGGGGCCACTACTGCCGCAGAGGAGGGCGGGGAGAGTGCACAAGGAATTGAGACCGCGACCCCGGCGAGCCGCGCGACCGCCCCAGCCGGCCACGCCGCGGCCCCCGGCACGCCGCTGGCGCAGGGGACGGACCCCGCGCGGGCTTCGGGCGCCTGGCCGGGAGCCGCCGCAGCCGCAGCGGGTGGCAGGGAGGGCGCGAAGTACCGCGCCCACACCAACCCCAACCACACCCACACCAGCCCCCCCAAGCCGTTCCCCCCTCAAGGCCGCCTTCCCCACGGGCCACGCCGCCCGAATCACCGCCCTGAGGACCCTCTCGTGGTCCTCCGGGGCCGCCCAACCCCCCGGGGGCACCTCCCGGTTCCCCCCGTCCCTCCGGAGGAGCACGGCATCGAAGGGCCGGTTCCTCATCCCCCTGGTGGTCCCCGAGCAGGCCCAGCTCAGCCACCCGTACACTTCCACCACCAGGGGGAGGTCCTCACCCCCCAGGGGGTCGGGACCGTGCCCCAGTCCCGGTCCCAGGGCCGGGTCCCCTCTGCCCCCCGCGCCGGCTGGTGCTGGGGTCGGGGGGGTTTGGGGGGATGAGGTCAACGGCTTTGGGGTCGATGTTGTAGAGGTGGGCGTGGTGGTGGTGGTGGTGGTGGGTGTGGTGCGCCGGCATTTGTTGGATGCCGGGGGGCATGCACCGCACCGGCTGCACGTCCGGCTGCGGGGGCGCCTCGCTCCCCGTCCCCCTCCCTTCCCTCCGCCGTCCCCCCTTGGCCCCCGCGCCCCGCCCTGTCTGTCCCTGTCGGCCCACGGCGCCCTTGCCCTTGCCCTAAGGTCCCTTCCCGGCCCCTACGCCTTTGTCCCCCTGTCCGCGCCGTGGGTCCCGCCCCCCGTCACCTGCGCCCTGGGTTGCACTGCCGGCGCCCGTACCCTTCCCGTGCCCGTGTCCGTGCCCTTGGCAGTGCCCACGCTCGCCGACCGCGCCCCGTTCCACTCCATACGCTCCGTGACCGCCCGCCTTGGCGCCCTGCTCGCGCTGCTGCGTGTCCTTCCGTGCCCTTGCTCTTTCCCTGCTCCTTGCCCCGCGTCGTGCTGTCCGCTGCCCGCGCTCTCCCCCCTCTGCTGCCGCTGGCCTCGGTACCGTGCCCGCGCCTTCGCCCTCGCTCCTTGCCGTGTGCGCCCTGGCCTGCCCCCTGCGTGTGTCCCTGGGCACTCCCCCTGTCGCCCCCTGTCCCCCGCTCTGCGCTCCCGTGGCCGGCACTCTGCCGCGCCTGTGCGCCGTCCCCCCCCTCCCGGATCACGCGCCGGGCGTCTCGCTGCCGCAGCTGCGGCGGCAACAGGACGCCCGGGCGCCGGGGGGCGGACGTGCCGCGTCCGCCCCGTGACAGGGAGCCGACGTGGCCGGCTTTCCTGGAGGGGGGGGCGGTGCTCCGCATCACAGATGCGGATGCCAACAACTGGCTCCCCCGGGCTATGCGCAACCCCCTCACCCACTGGCGCTACCACACCAGTCCCCACACATGCGACGACGCAGGTGACGGCCGCGCCCCGCCGGCCCAGGTGATGAGCGCGAGGGGGGGGGGGGGCAGCCGGACGCCCCCCCCAGCGGAGCCGGGCCCCCCGACCCACACCCCCCCATCGTACGGCGCGGCGAAGGGGCGCGCGCCACCTCCAGTGGGGGAGAGGACGGCGGCAACGAGCGCGAGGGGAGGCCCACTGCCCTGCAGCCCGCTAACCGCTGACCGCTGACCCAAGCCCCCGCCCCCAGCGCTCACCAGCCCTCCCCCCCCCCCCCGGCCGGCCGACGCCGCGCGGCGACAGCGAGGAGGGCAGGGGGCCCGAGCGAGGACCTGGCGCCCGGAGGGCGAAGGGGGACGGGGGAAGGGTGCGCCCCCCCAGTCGGCGGCCGGCCCCCCGGGACCGGAATTACCGCCCCCCCCCCCCCCGCGGCAGTCGGGGGGCGGCGCCAGGGGACCAGGGGGGGACTGAGGGGAACCCACCCCCCCCCCAGGCCCCAGCCCGTAGGCGGAGGCCGGCCAGAGGGGCGGTGGCTCCACGCCCCCCCGAGAGGGCCGCGGAACCCTAGGGGGGGACTCCACAGCAACAGCGAGCGCAGCCGCGCGTCAAGCGCCCCCAGTCGGCCGCCCAGCCACTCCCGCATTACCCGCTGCCGACCGGCGGCTCTGCGCCGACGCCGTCGGCCGCGGCGGAACGGCGGCACCCAGGAGTGCGCAGACGAAGCGGCCGGCCTCGGTGCCCACCCGGGGAAGGCGGGAGGGGGCAGACCGCGGCAAAGAGACCCCCCCCCCCCCCCCCGCCACACTGACCCGCCGGCGGCCAACGAAACCGCACCCTTTTTGGCCTCTCTTCGATTGGTAGATTCCCTTCGCGCCCGGTGGTGGGTATGCACCGCTGGGCAACAACACCATGCTCGATTTTCCTTGCCACGTGTGGAACCATATTATTAAAGGCTGACCGTGCTCTAAACCCGCTGAGCGCACCTTTGCTGGATACAATAGACCTGCTAGGTCGGTTGAGACACCTGAGTCAGGACCCACAGGGCTTTGCCGATGGCCGTGAATGGGTGGCGTCTTCCTATGATTTTGATGCCCTATACACGCATTTCAAATGGTCAGACATTGCCAAGGCTTGTGACTGGTGGCGACGCTTTGTTATCCGACACCTAGATGATATGTCCAGTGCGTTATCTAGCCAGGAATTGTCTATGATCAGTTGTTTCTTCGGGGACCTGGATCAGGACTTCGTTTCTTCCCAACTAGAGTATTTCCCATACATGAACAACGAACCAGATGATTCAATGTTTCTGGGGAAATTCCTGATGAATGTGGTATTCCACCATTGCATTTTTCTGAATGAGGGCATAGGGGTATTTTTGCAGCTGGTTGGATTCGCCATGGGCACCAACTGTGCCCCTGCTTGGGCACAGTTGGTGCTCAGGATGTATGAATTGCAAAACCCCCTGCCACCACATCTCCATCTGTTCCGTTACATTGACGACGGTTTACTGCTACACCCCATCTCAGTGTCTGTAGCTAACATTCAGGACAAGCTCAAGCAGGTTTACCCGCCACATTTACCCTTTTCTTTCTGTGTAAATGCAGCGCATGGTAACGTACCATTCCTGGATGTCCTGGTTGTTTCTGTGACCCCACTTCGCACCAGCGTGTATTGGAAAGCTTCCCACAGTTGTGCGTATCTACCGTGGCGATCAAACTTACCCAGACACATCAAATGCAAGTGGATCTGGGGGGAGTGTATTAGATATCTCCGCATATGTTCTGAGCAGTCGTTCTTTAGGGTTTGCCGCTTGAGATTGGTCACTGCACTGTCTTTCCTTGATTATCCTGAGGCTGTGATTCGGTCCAATCTGTTGACCTGGGAAGACCGTGATAGGGTACTAATCCCGCGACGCCAACGAGTCACTAATCAGATTTTGCCTGGATCTTCTCCTTCACTGTCACAGTGTGAACAGTCTGTTGATGGTGTGGAACATGGGGGTGGTGGGTGGGTGGGAATCCCCCGTGTACATGTCCTGAGGGCGTGGCATCACTCAGCGGTGCCGGTGTCATGGCCACGTGTTGTTCACTGCCTGTCACGCCGATTGCCCTTTCTAAAACACAGTGCCAAACTATATGCTATTCTCAGACCATTAACTTCTGTCAAGCGATTTTTCAGGACAGCGGCGCGCGCCGCATTGCAGGGCCGCTAATACTGAGTTTGATGTCACTTAGGAATGAGATAATATAGACTATCGCTGAGTTTTCGGCATGTTTCACATTGTATTGCCTGTTTTTGGAATTATGCCATTTTCGCTGTGCATATTTCTGTGTTTCAGCCATGTTTGTTTGCTGAGGAGGCCCGTAGAGGCGAAACCGGTTCAAACCCAATCAATTTCTGAGAGAGACCTTGGCCGTGCCCGTTGCTTGCTTTGGTTTGGAGGTCAGCTTTGGCGTCAACCACAATCAACGAGAGTGGAAAACATTTTCTTGGGCTTTTTATTTCTATCACCCCGGCTGAACGTGTATACCCAGGGGGGGTGCCCAAGGGGACAGGGACGAGGGCCATGGACCACCCCGCCGGAACAGGGGGGCAGGGGACGGCGGCGCGCCCCCCTCCCCTCTCCCCCCCCACTCCCCCCCCGGCCTGCGCGCCGCGGGGGCGCTGGCCCTCCACCCCCCCGAGGCAGAGGGGGTGTCCCCCCTCCCCCAGGAGGGACCGCAACGCCCGGGGGGGGGCGCAGCTGGACCCGCACGCCGCGCGCCCCGGCAGCCCCTGCCGCCTGCTCCCGCGGGGGTCGCGACAGGCAGGCGAACCCACACCAGCGCAAAAGAGGGACGCACGGACCACGAACGGGGGGCGGCACGCGACGACAAACCGGAGCAGTATGGGGGCCGCGCCCCCCATAACCTGAGCGTCGCCGACGACGCCCGCATTGTTGCCCGTCCAGGGAAGGCAGAGGGACGGGCTGAGGCGCAGCGACCCCCCGGCCCCCCGGCCCTGCGGCCAGCCCTGCGCGGGGGCGGCTCACGGTGCGCCCCCCCCCCCCCCGCCAGGCTGGCCCGCCGGCAGCGGGCCGCACCCGGCGCCCGGGGCTGCCCCACGACCCCGACCGAACGCGTACGCCTGGGGGGGATGCGCCGGCCACGAAAGGGGGACAGGGCCGAAAGCCGCAGACGGCCCCCCCCCGGAGGGGGGAGGTGGGGAGCCACGGCGCGACCCCCCCCCGTCCCCCCACCCCCCACCGTCCCACAAGCCACGGGGGCGCCGGCCCCCCGCCCCCCCGAGGCGGGGAGATGATCCCCCCTCCCCCCAGGGCCGCGGCGCCCGGGAGGGAGGCCGGAGCAGGGCCCGCCTCCACGCCCCCGCCGCCTGCTCTCGCAGGAGCCGCGATGGGCAAGCGAACCCGCGGTGGCGCACAAGGGCGCCACACGGACCGAGCTCAAAGACAGCAAGCGAACACGAACCGGAGCGGTATGGGGGCCACGCCCTCCATGGCCAGAGCGACGCCAAGGACACCCGCTTTGTTGCCTGCCCAGGGAAGGCAGAGGGACGGGCTGAGGCAAGGCGACCCCCCGCCCCACTGGCCCCCCCGGCCGCACAGTCGGGGAGAACGGCGCACAGCCCCCCCCCCCCCCCCCCACCCCACCCTCCGGCGCTGGAACGCCCCAGACGCGCAGATCCACCCCACAGGGGGCACACAGCCCAACGCCAGGTAGGGGGAATACGGGACCGGGCCGCCCCCCCCCCCCCAAGCAAACCAAACGGGGCACAAAACCGGGGCAGGACACGCGGAGGAGCACGGACCGCGTTGAACGGCCCTACCAGGGGCCAGCACCGGGACCACGCGAGGTGCGCGCCCACAGCAACCAGGGAGGGGGGGGGGAGCGCGGACGCCGCGGGAGCGCGAGCGCACACACACACAAAGGGCACGTGGGGAATACCAGAAGGGCAACCGGACCGAGCCCGCGGAACGCACAGACCGCATGGAATGGCGTACCAGCGAGCGAGGATAAGGGACACCCGGACGGGACGGCCCGTCACACACAGCGTGGGGAACGCGGGGCGGGAAGGGGCAAACGGGGAAGACAGGACACCAGGCACCGGCCCAAGCCCCCCGAACCGGTTGCGAGCGCCGCGCACACACAACCAGGGCACTGCACCCACCAAGGCAGTAGTGGCGCGCCGCGCCACGCACCAGCCCCAGGGCTAGGCAGCCTCCGCGCCAGCCCACTGGGGTCCCACTGGCGACAAGCCAGTAGCACGGGCCCGGCGGCGCCGGCGCCCCGGGCGACCACACATCAGGGGGGCGACGCAGTGGGTACGCGCCTGCAGCTACGGCTGCTAAGTAACGCACTAACCGGGGAGTGGCGAAATGGGGAAGCCGGGGAGGGACGGGGCTCCGAGCCCTGTGAACCCGGGGGACTCCGCCACCAGGCAGGAGGTGCGTCATGACGGGCCCTCCACTAGGTCCCGCTGGGGAGGATATCACCTGGCCCGACCAGGTGGCCCCCCGGGGCCGAAAGGCGTCTAGTACCCGCAAAATCAAACCTGAAACCGCAAACCTCCATCTCTTTGCTTATCATCATGCAGAATCAGTTCTCGTGTAATTTGTTTGTTTTACCTTCTCGTGGCGGATTTGCCCGGCAGTGCTGCAGGGTCACTGCCATGAAATCTTCTTCAAACTGATGTGAACTCAGGCGGGAGCACCGCCACGCGCAAAACAAAAAACATCCAGACCCGGCTCTACGCCGTCATCACAGCCGCAGGCCTTACCCCCTGGACCGGCACAGACAGCGGGGTCCCCCAGGGTGGCGCCGAGGGCCCCTTCTTCTACCTCCTCGTCACACTCCCGCTGGCATTCGAGCTAGCACGGGTATACCCGGGATACGCCCCATACCTGCTATGTTCCCCCCTCATCAACCTCGCGCACGACAACCTCCTGACTACGGCCACCCGCCACCGTGACCCTGGAAACACAGGGCTACCAACGACCACCGACCAGGCGTCCGCCATTCTCCAGCTCACCACAACCTACCTGGACGCCCATCAACTCCTGGTGCACCCCTGCAAATCGGTCGGGCTAGCCGACATCTGGACCCCCGCCCCCCACATCGGGAAAGGCGAACCCCTACACCTGGAGGACACCTCAATCGACGAGGGAGTCACACAGGCCACGCGGCACCACCACATCACACTCCCAAGCAAGCTGGAAGGGCACCTCCCCGGGCTACCCCAACTTGCCAGGGGGACCTCCTGTCTACGCAGGGCCTGGCATACTTCATGGAACCGGTGCTCAACGCAGCCATCGGGTAAAAAGCCCTGCACCTCCCGCACCCCGGAGATGCCCTACGCCACGCCCGTCAGCAAGTGACAAAGGCATGGGCGCAACACGGAGGCTGGCCAACGTCTTTCCCCAAAGAGGCCATGATGGCCCACTGGCACTGCTACGGGGACAATACAGGCCCCTCGTTGACACGGCATATGCCAGACACGCAGCGCACCCCCTACACAGGGTGACACACAACCACCAACCCGAGGTTCCCCAAGCGGCAGCCATACGCATAAAAGAAGCGCAAATGGCCCGGGTACTTCCCCGGTGGATACTCGCACAACACGGCGTCCCCACCTCCGTGGGCACCGGCATCTCAGCCCAGCTGCAACTCCTTGTACCGCACCACACGCACGCCATCCTGACGAACCACTGCTGCGATTAACATGGGCCACTCGTGGCAACGCACACCGACGTCCACCGACACCCGGCAGGCAAGGTGGACACCCTACGCCTCGTGGGGGCCACCATCACCATAGTATACATCACCCCGACGCAGATGAAAGTCATGGCCCAGTGCGGCGCCCACCACACCCCGTTCCTTTCCGACTCGCAATGGCCAGCACGCCGCGTCTTCCAAGCATACCTCCGCGCATGCGCTACGAAGGCAGGGCCCGAAATGCCGGGACCCCAGGACATCGACATGGCGTACAAGACTTTCCAGCACCAGCACCCCCAGCCCCGCCCGAGCGAGCACGAGACCCCCAACGACGGCAGCACAGAGCATGAGGAGCCCACCCCGTTAGCTGAAGGCTGGACACCACCGAACATCCTGCTACTAGCACCAAACGGCCACAAACACGCCACCCGCACTGTCCAGCGCCACCATGCCCCCTTGTCCATCCCCAAACACAACGTCCCGGAGACCGATGTACCACCAGTCAGACATAATGACCAGGGCATACCACGCACGTGCTGGCACTGCGCCCCGGCAGCCCTCGACACTCCGTGGCCCCTGCTGCACCTCATCTCCATCCACTACCACAACCCCACCGCCGCCGCCAGCGCCGACTACCAGGCATGGCTCTCCCCCTGATTTCACACGGTACCCCCAGGCCACCCAGCACACGTAACCTGGACTCGAACACCCACGGCGACATGGACATTCACCAACGAGCGGGCAGACCCAGAAAGCGTGGCCAGAGAGTACGACCGCTGCGACCCACACCCCGCAGGACCTCATGAGGCACGCATGCGCCCCCTACAGCACAAATGCCCCACCCTCCGCGGCGACAAAGACGACAAGGAATCGCGACAGACCATCACGTGCCAGAAGTTCCACCCCAATACGGGGTACCTCTTCCACCTGATGTACGTGTACGTCACCCAGGAGCGCCCCAACAGAGGCCTCCTCCGCCTCACCCCACGAGCCCAGGCCATCATTACTCAGGGGATAGGCGTCTATGCGACGCCGCTACTGCAACTCACGCAAATCACCACCAGAACCGCCCAAGGGAACCCGTCTATGTCTATCAGCCCACAGCAATTGCCTCCCTGCCCGTACCCAGCGACACCGACATCATCTACTTCACTGACGCATCCGGCACCCAGCAAAGCACCCCCACAGTCGGTTGTGCCTCCGTGCGCATCACCCGGCGCGCGGACGGCCTCCACGTGGAACACCACACCGGGGCCACCATCTTTGGGGCGTTCGCCCACGACAAACTACGCACCCTGGCGGACGCCGTCACCGCCACACCACCACCCACAACAGTCCGGCCCCGCAACATCTCGGTAGTCGTGGACGCCACGGACGACAACCACCTCACCAGGCGCCTCGCGGACCTGCCCCTCCACAGGGCACTCAAATCTGGCCTCAGCCACACAAGCGTTGGGGCTATGAATGGCCTTCAGGGGCATGCGCCCCCAGGACGCCCTACACATCGTCAAACAGGAGTCCCACCGCTACACGTACGGCAATGGACGCGCAGACACGCATGCCAAACACCAGAGCACCAACCACACCCCAGGGCTCGAAAAAGTACGACTAGACGCCCCATACCACAGGCACCAGCAGCACCTACCCCTAATACCCTCGGCCACACAGCCTCCCCAATGGATACCCGAGGACACGCCGTACAGGGATTGAGACAAGCAGTACCACTACCCCACACCCATCCAACAGCTGGCCACCCTGCTGGGCCACCAGCGAACACCGAACTCCTAGGACGCTTCGAAGACTCCGTTCTTACCCCCCTCTACTACTCAGCCCTGCGCCCGGATAGCCTCCCAGCACACCTACCAAAACCCTGACTCCAACTCGCCCTCGAGCAGCTTCCCCTCCTCACCCGATACCACCGATGGTACGCACGCCGCTCGATCCACGTCCCCGCAAGGTACACCAAATGCATCTGTGGCCACGCGGAAGAAGAGACCTGGGACCATTTCAAGACGTGCCCCCTGTACCGAGGACTGGACACCCTCACCGACTGGAACCCTATACCTGTACCATCGCACAGCACGCCTGATGGCCGACACGTTCCCCGGCAACCCAACAACTCGCCACCATCCTCAAGCAAACGGAGGTACTTGAGGCGGTCCGCAGGGGACTCGTCCCCACTGCCGTCTACACCTTGCTACGCACCCACACGGAAGACCCCCAGGGCACGGCAATGCACATGCAAGGGACGGCTGTTGCCAAGACAGCGGAGCAGCTCACACATGGCACCCACAAATACCTGCAGCATGCAGCCACCCTGCCCTGAACGGACCAAGCCCACCTCATCAAACTCCTGTTCTACCAACCATGAAAACCTGCCCCACGACATACAACCCAACACGGGACCCCCACCACGCCTACACACCATTCACCCGGAACAACACCGGCACGGCACACACGAGCACCACAGGCACCGCACACACACCCACCAACATGCGCGCGTCGCAAGCCCCCATTCCCCCACGCCACCGTCCGTCCACAGGTGCCGCCAACCGCCAGCCACCACATGCCCCCTCTGCGTGCGCCAGCGGCTACCACAGACGGCCCTACCCTGCAACCCAGACCACTGGGTCTACCTAGGAGCCGCACACCGCCTCACCCACTGCCCCCACTGCGGGGACCTCAACCCCCACCACCGCGCTCGGCCCGCGGTTCCAGCCGCACCCTGCCCCTGCCAGCCACCCCAGCTTCTTCGGGCCACTCACCGACGCCCTACGGGACCACCTGGGAGGGTACTACGTGGCGGACGCGGCGGACAACGCGTGGACCATAGCCATGGCCATGGGCAGCACACCCTGCCCCCCGGGAGCCCGCCCCTGCGCCACAGCGGTGGCGGCTTGAACGTGGCGGCCCGCGCCGTCCTTCTCGCCCTATACCTCCACCACGGTGACCTCCACCTCCCAGACCCACAGCTCCCGGCCCCCCAAGCAGCAGCCCCGACGCCAGAAGCGTGAGCGGACACGGCACCAGAGGAGATAGCAGCCTACCTCCGAATCATTTGCCGCCGTTTCAACACCGCCCTCGGCCGACGGAAAGGAACTCCTTACCCACTCAGCGCACTCCTTTACCCGGCACAACCCCCCCACCCCACGCAGCTGAGGCCCCCGGAGGGCTGGGCGTCCTTTCGGGACGCCCACCTGGCCGTTCCCGACGGAACCACCGCCGCACGGATGGACCCCGCGGACCAGCGCACCTACGTCAGAGGCCTCAAGGCGCACCTCAGAGAGGCGCATCGCTGGCACGCTCGCACCCACCAGGCCAAGAAGACCAAGACAGGTCAGGGGGCCCGCCAGCGCGCCCGCCAGCAGGGCGCAGCGCCCCGACCAGGACCCGGGTCCAGCCACGCAGCTCCAGCCCACGCTCAGACCCCTGGGGCACACCAACAGCACCGCCCCCACCAGCGCCCACCACCACCACCGTACCACAGGACCCTAACCCGGCAGCCCATCCAGCAACCACCACCCACGCACATCCACGCCATACCAGGACCACCATTCACGCAGAGACAGGGGACACGGCACCACCAACACCACCACGACGCCCCCATCCCTCCCAAATCCTACCCCCCGATGCCCCAATACTACAGCGACCCCCACCAGCTGCATCACCACCACGCCCCAGCGCAGCCGGTCCCCACGGGCCACCCAACCCACACGGTACACCTCACGGCACCACACCATCACGTGTACCACCACCACCTGCTCCTGCCGACGCACCCGGCAACGCCGTGGTACCACACACAACCAACACACCCTCAACACCACCACCAGGCGATCAAGCACCACCTACCGCCCCCACTACAAGGGCTCACGACATACGGACCACCGTACACCCCCATGGATCCGCGGCGAGCCGCACACGCGCACCAGCAGCACCAGGGCCTAGTAGGAGCACCCCACCACCACCAGCAGCCCCCCTACCCGGACCCCATACCAGCAAGAACCATCCCCCGGCAGCCACCCACTACCTACGGACCACAGCCCCGCCCAGATGCCCATGCAGCCGCCTCCCACCCGTACCTCGGCACCGCAACCAGCCAGGGACCACAAGGACCGTACGGCACGCACAAGCAACACCCACAGGATCCAGCGGGACGCCCAGACTCCCAACCAGCGCAACACCCTGCCCCGCCCCCCCCACCACCAGCAGTGCCACCCCCACACCCACCCCCCTCGCCCCCCCCCCGAGACAAGGCCACAGACGCACCAGGCGGAGGCCCCCACCAGCCGATTGATTGCGATGCCCCCGCCGACACACAGCACCGCGAGTCCCCCCTCCATCGGCCACAAAGGGAAACCCCATCACCAGAACCCACACGCGACAACGACGACCCCCCCCCCCCCCAACCCACACCATCCCCCCAATCACACCCCGCACCACCGGCCGCCGCACGAACCGAACCCTACGCCCTACACAACTCTGCAGTGGTACGGCAGCCCCTCCGGGGACTCGGAGACCAGGAAGTGCTACGCCCCCGCACCTCTGGCACCACCAAGTGCATCCGGGCGACCACCCTGGTCCAGGCGGCCGCCCTGGGGGAGGGCGTCCGAAACTTCCTCTTCAACGCCTTCCTCCATGTCGCCCGACACGACCGCCCCCCACTCGTTACCCCTGACGGCGAGAGCCCGCCCCCCACGGGGAGCCCCATCTGGCTGCCCCCCATCAACTGGGGGCGACACCTAGTCGGACACCCCATGCCGGGGCGGGTGGACATCAAGGGCCGCACCCGCTACCGAGAGCCCGACATGGCCCATTCCCCACCCAGCGCCACCCCAAGCAACACCAAATAATGGCAAAGGGAAACATGGGTCGCCCGGATGGCCTCCCTGAGGAACTTCAGGCACCACGTCCCGGGAGATGTCCCCACCCCCGAAGACCAGCAGCCAGCCCCCTGCACGCACATGGCCCTCATGTACAATAGGCACTACACCCTCTCCACCACCCACTACCACGCACCAACTGGCAGCTGGGTGGTGCAAGGCACCGACTCCCTCCTCCCCGCCGACTACGCCCCCCCCTCCCACACAACCCAGGCCCTGACACGTACACCAGGGTGAACGAGCCTGACGACCCCCACCTGTGAGGCACGTTGGAGCGCAAGTCCCTGGACACGCTGCTCTCCATCCGCAGCGGCCACCAGGGCCTTGGTAGGGCGATGTATTGCCTTGCGAAGTGGCCTTCCCAACGGATCTGCGGGATCCCATCTGACCGGTGGCTGTGGAAGGTCACCCTGCGCCCCCAGCAGAGGGAGGCCCCCCCGAACCGCAAGGGACCCACCCCCCCGCGCCCCACCACCCTACAGCTCTGCCCGTACATGGTGGCATCCCGCCTTATGGCGCTGCTGTGGCCGGGCCCAGACAGCCCCCCCCGAAACTACCCTCACCTCACGGAGGACATGCCCGGCATCCAGCGATGCTTCTTCAGCACCCTCGACTACCTCCAGCAAACGCACCCACACGTCGTGGAGCAGATGTGGACACCTCCCGGATAACCCACATGCCCACACAGCCGAGACAACACCACCAGGCCGCCACATGCACCTACACCGGCACCGGCACGCACAGGTCATCAGGGAAAGCGCGCGCGCACGCCCGGTGCCCGAACCCGCACCCTCGTCCTCATTACTCACAGGACCCAGCATCTGACGCCTGCCCCCGCAGCCCATGGCCCCCCGCCGTCCCCCACAGGCCTCTCCTCCGCCTCCGACTCCACATCCTCCACCACCACAACCACCTCATCCTCGTCCAGCACTCCACCCCCTAGCCGCGGGGGAAAACTCCCAAACGGGCCCCCTAACCCGTCCCCACCGCGAGCAACCCCGCCGCTGCCAAGGCCCACGCCCCAACGAAGCCCGCCCCTGCAGCCCGGCCGAAACCCAAGACCGCCGCCGAGCGACCACCCAAACCCGCCGGCGCGCCGCGACCTCAACCCGCAGCCAAACCCAAGCCCAAGCCCAAGCCCGGCGCCACGACGGCAGTGCGAGCCCGACCCCCCAAGGACGTCCTCTATGACATTCGGCTCCAGCCATCCCAGGCCCGGCGGCAGCAGCGCCCAGCACCGCGCCCCCCCACCGTCACCAACGCCGCCGCCACTACCTTCATGGCGCAGCGCGCCGCGGCCGAAGCGCGGCGCGCTTTGTCCCGCCACCTCTCAAAGCCCGCACCCCAGGCCCACAGACCACCCCCGACCGGACCAGAACAGCGCCAGGGTCCACCAGCGGCGTCCTCGCCCCCCTACCAACCCTCGATGTAAGCCCACATCTTGTGGTTTGTTTCTTGGGAACACTCTTGTACTCCTGTTCCTCTTGTTTCTCCAAAATCCAAAATCCAAAATCGAGAAACCTCGCAGGATCTTTAGACGGGGCATCAATACATGGACACTTCACAAATTCGAAGACAACAACCCTGTCCAGAGATGGAAATATCATACAGCACTTCATTCACACAACTGGCATTCGATGCTTCTTAAGTATTCACAGGCTGCAGTGCCATTGTGACTGCGACTCGCGCGCTCGGTGCGCTGCTGCTGTTCGAAGCGATAACACTACCCCCCCCTTGAGACCTCGAAGAGATCTCAATCCTCTGGGTGGGCGTCACAAGGTCGCATCCGAAGGGCAGGCCCAGAAAAAACATTTTGGACCGCGACATGTGCTGGCTACAGAAGCATAATAGTGGTCGAGACTCACACACTGAGGTATAGTTCATGGTATACCTGTCTTCAGCGCCTCATTCATACGCCGTGTCCGACTCTGCCACGGCTGTGTCTTGGCGGAAGCTGCAGAAGACAACGTCGCTAGGCACACTGCACGGGCGCTGTACCCACAGCAAGGCTGTGGGCGCGTCAAAATACCATAACATTGGGCACATCTTACGAAGCTGGGTGCCCAGCAGACAAACAACCAACAGGCCTATACATCTGTCAATTCGACAGGACATATTAAGGCAGTCGACACCATTAATGGCGTCCTGACTGTCGAATCAGCCATCACTTGGCATGCAGACTGTCGAATCAGCCATTCCTTGGCGTCGAGACTGTCGCCTTAGCAGTCCGTGCCCCACTCGAACGTGGATGAGCGATCCACCTGGCTTCGACACACGTCGTGCATCTCCTTCAGCGTCTCCACGCCAGCCATGAACTTGAAGGTCTCATGACCCGTGTAGTGCCGACGAGTGTCACTTTCGAGGGCACACTTCTGGACCAGGATACCAGATCGATGATTGAGCAACCGCAGGTTGGGATCACCAGGTCGACCGTCGACGGGGCACTTGTACTGCAGTACGAAGACATGTTTACGGGCCAGCACTCGAAATTGTCCCGGTCCCAATGTTTGTGCCTTGGTCGCATAGAAATCCCAAAGATTCGACGGCTTCCAAACGTCGTCGTTCCACAAATCTGTTCGATTGGTAACTTCGAAGGAGAACGCGTCATGTCGACCGGTGGACCAAGGATAGGTTTGCTTCGAACCAGTAACAGCGGCCATGCTGTGGTAGAACTGACCAGTTCGTTTATCGACTCGCCACCATGGTGTGTCAGCAATCGAAACTTGTCGAACAACGATGATGGCACTGACGTCATCGACTCCAGGGCCGAGGGCATATCGGTCAATGACCTCAAGCATGTCGGTTCGAGAACTTTCTTCTTGGAGTCGACCGAGGTGTTGATGTACATACTGGCCATCAGCGAGAGCACTCTGCAGCGCGAGTTGAACCGCTTCTGCAGTCACAAGGCTCGAAGCCGTGTCAACAATGACCGCTTCGAGGATTTGGTCTCGGCAGCTGACCTTGCGTCGATGGGCAGCCTTGAAGTCATCATTGATCGGCGTGAGGTACTTGAAGAACGGGATGTCGAAGTGGTGCTTGTAGACGTTCGACTCTGCCGGCAAAAACCGGTAGTCGACAGGGTCCGGGTGGAACGGGTCACTCGCAGGCGAGTCGTTGGACTCGATCTCCTCCCGTTCATCGGCGTAGACATCCCTCCGGAACTTGACCGCTGGACGCCAACGTCGCCGATCTTCGTATCCGCCTTCGAAGGGGGACATGAGGTATTTCGAGGTACCCATGCGTCGAACCAAATCGGCGGCATCCAGGAAAGGAAAGAGGTTGACGTACTCCTCGCTGGTCGAGTGAAGGCGAGCACCTCGTCGGATTTCCTTATCGAAGTCGTGGTATCCGAGTCGTCCAGGTCCAGTCTGGTAAAACGTCGCCAGCTGGACATGGTCGATGAGGGCACCTGGTGCGACGGCGTTGTACGCATAGGGTCTGGTCGATTCTCCGAGTCGATGGTACTCCTGGAGTTGGACTACAAGGTCCTGTGTTCGATGTGGAGCGCACCCATATCGCTTGTACTCAAGTCGAGAGGTACCTCGTAGACCTCGCAATTGGTGTCGGCGAAGAAGCAAATCGACTTTGTACGCGAGAAAGGGGGCTCGATCTTCGAACAGCCAGTCGTTCGTCTGGCAAACCTTGTGGAGGTCTCGAACAACTCCAAGGATCGAAACGGCAACAGGTGCTACTCGTTTCATCTTGTCATTGGTCCAGAGGCGTCGGTACCTGAAGATTAGGTCGATTCCATCGGCAACGTGCATCAGGTCGTTGATTCCTGAGATCTCTCGATGCATGCGGTTGAGTCGAGCATTTCCATTCGGCAGGTCATGTTCGGAGAGGCTGTTTCGGAATCCCGAGTCGAGCTCTTCGTTGTAGCGTCGCCAGTCGACGAGGGTTTTTTCGAAAGTTCTGGCAAGCCACTTCGATCTTTGTATACCACTTGTAGCTCGGCTTGCCACCGGCATTCCCATGTTCATCGAAAGATGTGTCAGGCGCGCTTCGCATTGTCTCGTAGGGAACCGGCGCGGTTCGACCCCAACTGTCGATGTTGATGGTCCTGCTCAATTTGGTGATAGCGGCATTTGTTTTCGTCACAACTACAGCATGGTGTTCGCTCAGGAATTCGTGGTTTGCTCGTTGACCAGCCATGGCACGCAACGCAATAGTGAGCACCGATGGTTCGAGTTTGATGTACTCCGTCGCAAGTGGATCGTCCTCGTGCGTCCCAAATCGATAGGGTGGCTTCATTCCGAACGTGCCCAAGTGTCGGTGTTGATCGATGGTCTCGATTGCATGTTTGTATTGCGGCATGTTATATGGCTGCCACAGCGATTCTGGTTTCGGCACAGTATCGTATCTGGGCGGTGGTGTCGACCAACTCTGTGTGGCGTACGCATAATCCTCCTCGTCGTCGGACCGGGCATCGGGTAGATCTCCATAGTCTTCATCGTCGTCATTGTAGTGGTGGGAGTCGGACTGGTTCGTTCGAGTGGTAGCTTGCGTTCTCGGGGCATTCGACTGCCAGGATTGGTCGACCCAGTCGTTGGGGGCAGCGTTGTCGTTGTTGTTATGGTTGGAGGTATTCGGCTCTCCGGTATTCGGCTCCCCTCCCCACAACAGTCCGTTCCTGGATGGCTTCGATGTCCAGGTGTTCGGCCCCGATGTCCAAGAACTGTCGGCCCATCTGGACGCTGAACAGAGGAAGGGGATCAGTCGTCGTATCCCGTATAGCAAGCGAGATCTTCATCAGAATCGAAGCATTCCTCATGAACCTATTCATTCGAAGAAATGGAGTGTGTATCAGACTCTTCGAGGCTCGAGCACTGTCCTCAATAGTATTGTGCATCGACCGGGGGCGGGGGCCCAAACAGCTTGCAAAGTTTCCGGTGCATGCGGGGTGGGGACCCCCCTCTCTTGGTCGATTCTAGGACAGGCCAGCCGGCCGGGGCTCGCTCGAACGCTTCCTAGCCTGTGGCCGCTCCTGACATGACGACTCGCCCACTCGGTGCTACTCCTGCAAATTTCTCGCGAGAGGACACACCTCCCTTGCCTTCTTTCGACGAGGGGCCTCCTTTTCCTTTCGAGCTCCCAGCGTATGCCGACTGACTGTAGTTCGGCGCGGCGAAGGGATCCGGCGCTGGACTCGGTCGAGTTGGCGCTGACACTACCGATTCACAGCGGCGAGCTGAAGTCGATGTCCCTGGGGCTTCAGCACCATCGCCATTTTCACCGGTAGTGTCGTTGATCTTGTCAACATCGATGACATTCGACGGTGATGCTCGAGAAGGAATTTCGGGGGGTCCGGGAAGTAGTACCGTAGGCGGAGGCTCCGGCGGTCGACCCGGGACCCCGCATGCGTTTTTCGAAAAACCACGCTGCAGAGAGGAGTGGGGTCACTCAGGGTGGAGTCGAAGGAACTCAAAGTACACAGGATCGTCCTCTAGAGCTTTGCTCGACTCCCAAGACCATGTGTCGTCATCCCATTCACAACGGTACAGGAACATGCGGCGCTTTTTAGATCCCACTCAACGTCTAGCCAGGATCTTGACAAGTCAAGGAGATTCCCCAGGTTTGACAGGAGGCATCGGGAATTCCCACACTGGCTGTCCCTCGCGATGGATGTAGGGCTTTATGCTGACTCGATTGGAAACTCGCAACCCATCGAAGGGGGCAGGGATGTCCACTTTAACGTTGTCGCCCTTGTTCAGTACCTCGAGAACCCTGTAAGGGCCGCAACAGACAACATCGAGTTTTCCTTTATGTCGATATTCCGGTACCAACACCCACCATCGTTCACCCACTTCAGCCACTCGAACGTGTCGGTCCATTTGTAGGACTACATGCATCTGGCGTCGACGTTCCTCGGCAAGCATTGCACGCACAGATACGAAGGTATGTTCAGCTCGTTGCATGTAATCATTCACGGTCGACGGCTCATGTGCATGAGAGGTCATTCGGGGAAAATCGGAAACTCCAATGGAAAATCGGGTGTTCGTCCCTCATCTATTTCGAACGGGGATAGCCGAAGGCTATTGGACGTCAGGTTGTTAAACTGAATCTCGGCGAACATAAGGTCGACATTTCACTCGTTGTTACCAAAGATGCCGAGCGCTGGAGGATCCACTGGTTGCTGCGCTCCGCTAGGCCATTGCCTCGAGGACGGTTGCCTACTGTTTGGTGCATCTCGATGTTGAAATGCTGAGCCAACCCCTTCCAGGCTTGGGACTCGAACAGCTTGTCTCGATCGGAAACAATTTGTCGAGGGCATCCTTTCAGTCGAATTACTTCGGGCAGGAACACATAGATAAGGTCGTCGGCTGTCATATCTTTGCGGCAAGGGACGAACATTCCACGCTTGGAGAATCGGTCGACCACAGTCATGATGGCGTCATGGCCCCTAGTGGTCGGCGCAATCCTGAAACCCAATCGATGGACACACTGTGTAATTTGGTGTCGGGCACCGGTAATGGTCTGGGCACTCTGGCGGTGTCGACTCGCCTTGACTTCGCCGCTTGACACACATCGCACCTTAAGATGTATCGCTCGACGTAATGTCGGAGATGCGAACAAACGTAGTCGCGCTTAATCAGTGCCATGGTTCGAAGTACACCCGAATGGCCGTAGAACTCCGACTCGTGATAAATAGCCACAATCGAGGTCACGAGGTCCGAGCGACAAGCACACATTTGCCCATCGTCGACAAATGGAAGAATTTGCCATCATCGATGGACAACTTGGCATCGCGGAGTTGGTGTCCTGCCGCGGGGCTTCGAACCGCGACCTTGTAGATGTGCCTCGTACGTGGGTCTTCTCGATAGGCTGCTGCGCACACAGCTGTCGAAGTCAAGTCCTTGCACTGATAGTGTCCATGCACTCGGCGGTGTGTACCTTTAAGACTCGATGGGTACGGCGTGTTCGGCTCAACCTTAGGCAAGGGGAGTGATTGTAATGTGCCATCTCCGTGACGTCAACAGCGAATCAGTTCCGCCAGGGTCGGGGCATATCGAAGTTCTTTGCCAAAAGTGACTCGAAGAGGGCGGTCCATGCTTACATCGGGAAGGTAATCGGTGTCGGCAGGTATGTCTGGCTCGTTGCCAGCATCATCGAGATGTACCTCTGGTTGGTGTGAGTCCTCAGCCGGAATCTCGTCTGATGGCACTGGCGCCAGGTCCTCCGGCTCGACGGCTGTTGCGTTTGAGGGTAGTGGCTCCAGGTCCTCCGGCACGACGGCGGGTTTGGTGTCGATAGGGATTCGCGGCTCCGCATGTTCGTCAGCATCAGGTTCCTCCCCCACGGAGCGTCCGCTTCGAAGCGAGACGTACAGGTGGTCGTACGGTTGGGGCGACACCTCATTGTGCAAGAACGAGTCCTCAAGTACATGCAGGAACTCATTGACGGGTTTTCCTTCCGGTGAAGCCCAATTCTCCACCAAGGGTATTACAAAGGCCCGTGTACGTGTAGCACTTTCAATGTCCATCAACTGGGTGAAGTCAGGCGGGAACAGGCGTCCGCTGCTTGATCCTCGAGGCCCGGTACATACCACAACGTGAAATTGTCTTCTACAAGGAACTAAGACCAACGTGCTTGTCGTGGTGTCAGCGGTCGAGGGCATATCTTGAGATAACGAAGACTTTCGTGGTCAGTGTGCACGTGCACCTGCTGTGGTCCTCGAAGTAGATGAAACCACTGTTTCAAGACTAGCACGATGGCCAATAGCTCCTGTTCTCGAATCAGGTATCGAGTTTCGGCAGGTTGCATTTTCTGCGACATGAAGGCAATAGCTCGAAGACGTCCCTTGTACTTCCCATGCGCACATCGCTGCGCTAGCGTAGCACCCACGCAGTCTTTCGAAGCATCCGTGTACAAGTGATACGGTTGTCGGGGGTTGATAGCACTGAGATGTGTTGCACTGATCATTGCTTGCTTCAGCTTGTCGAACGAAGCTTGATGTACGGCGGTCCACTCCCACTCAAAGTCTGCCTTAAACATTGCGGTCAGAGGGGCTGCGACAGCTTGGAACCCTTTGACAAACTGCTGGTAAAATCGACACAATCTGATGGATTGTCGAACCTCATGAACCGTCGTCGGCGGAGGCCAACCTCGAATGACCTTCATCTTTTCGGGGTCCATGTGTATCTGTCGATGATGTATCCACAGAAGGGTACTCGACTCTGGAAGAACGTGGAATTATCGATTCAGGGAAAAGGCTGGTGTTGACAGAGTAGTTCATGTACCAAATCGAGATGTCGTTGGTGTTCATCTGCATCGTTCGAGAAGACGAGATTGTGGTCGATGTACACCCATACAAAGATCCCCAAGTGGTCTCGAAGGACATCATTTACGACGCGTTGGAACGTCGATGGCGCATTACAGAGGCCAAAGGGCATAAGAACCCACTCGAAGGCTCCAAATTGTGTGTTGAAGGCGGTTTTCTTGATATCTTCGTCGTGGATTCGGATTTGGTGGAACCCACTAACAAGGTCGATCTTCGAAAGTACGGCGGAACCTCCTTGTGTACTCAAGATGGATTTGATCGATGGTAAGGGATACCGATCTCAAACAGTTCGCGTATTCAACGCTCGGTAATCGATGCAAATACGCCATTTACCATTCGCCTTCTTCACCAGCAGGCAACCTGCTCCGTATGGACTCGAGGATGGTCTGATCCGACCAGATTGATGCAACTTGTCCAATAATCGTCGAAGTTCATCTAGTTGATTCGGGTCCATCTTGTAAGTGTGCACCCACGGTGGATTGTCTTCCGAACCGAGGCGTATTAGATGATCTCTACCAGGTCGATACGGAGGTTAGTCTCCATACTCCGCCTTCACCCGGTCGTAGAAGTCCGCCCACTTGTGTAATCGAATCGGCAGTTTGCGTCGGACGGGGTCAGGCCCGTCATTGTCATCACTGGCTTGCATCTTGTACATTTGATCGACCGGCACTGCGAGTCGAGGCATGCAGCACAGAATTACTTGATCCCCCATGAGAGCAGCTCGACGGATCTTTCTTTTGAGTTTCGGCAATGAAATGTACTCAATCTCCATATATCGCTGCACTCCTCATCTGTATTACATTCTTCCGTTTTGGACTCACCGTACATGTCAGCACGGTGCTGGACGTGTGTCGACGAGTGTAGATCGGGGCGTTCCTTGGCATGTGGGGTATGATTTCCAACCGGACTCGCTTCCAAGGCACTGGATGAAAGTATCAAAAGAAGGTCCAGCTTCCAAGCGGCTTGAAACTGTAGCTCAGTGGAATGTCTTGAATCACCAAAAGACAACCGGTACGAATTCGAAGCATGTTGGATGTCTGTGTACCGCTCCTTCCAGTTGACAGTCGGATTATAGGTTGGAAGCCATGGTAGTCCAAGTACCACGTCCGGCAGAATTTCCAAGACCTTGAAGTGATGTCGAAATACAAGTTCTCCAGACTCGAAAATAGGCTCTCATGTAGTACGGTACTTCGACTTGGACACCTCAGGCTGTTAAGACGTGTCCAGGGTTTCTCAGTTTATAGAGGGGAAGTCGCGCCCTCTTTGCAGTCTGCGTTGACATGAAGTCACTGGTCGCGCCACAGTTGACCAACAATTCTACGCTGGAGTCAAAGGAGTCATCACGACATGTGCAAATGCGCCTTCGAACCGTGAACAGAGACGCATACTCAGGCTCGGTTCCTTCGACGTTGACACCCCCAAGTGGGGAATTTTTTTCGGGTATATTGGTGCTGATGGTGGTGTTCAGCTCTTCTCGAGGACGTCCACCACCAGGTCTTCGCAAATGTCTTCTAGGCCGTTGTGGGCCTTTCTCTGCTTTTGGAGCGGGATCCAAACCCTCCTCTACTGTTTCGGCTCTGATCTCTTCGCGGCGTGTTCGACCTTGATTCCTGACGCTCTCGTCCTCGGGATAGCGGCGGATGGTTTAGACAGTCGCTGGCCAAGTGGCCTTGTTCGCCACAATTGTAGCAATGCCTACTTTCTTGACCATATTGGTGTCCACCATCTTCGCGTCCGAAACGTTCATTATGACTTTCACCAATGTAGGCATTTAGTTCTTCTCGGAGCTTGGCAATTGCATCGAGGTTCATCGGCTCTGGCACGGTCAAAGCCATGGGGGCTGCAGCTGGAGTCAGCGCGGGGTTGACGTGCGGTGTTGGCATAGGTTCGGAAGGAAACGTTGAAGTCGAAGTTGGTGGGACCATCATAGGCGGGGGTCTTGAGACCACAGGACCCATTGTACCGATGGTGTTCTCGATGCGTTCTGTACCTCCTCGAGC
Source organism: Eutreptiella sp. 'Long Island Sound 2002' (assembly GCA_964036045.1). NCBI lineage: Eukaryota > Euglenozoa > Euglenophyceae > Eutreptiales > Eutreptiaceae > Eutreptiella > Eutreptiella sp. 'Long Island Sound 2002'. The sequence continues at coordinate 21,110,513 of OZ038392.1, read as the reverse complement.
TGATATCCGGCTGCGATGTGGGCTTCTGCGATGGTCTCTACCAAGGTATCGAAACCAAATGGTCTACCCGAACGCCATCTCGAACGGACCTCAACGATGTACTGCCGACCAACAGCGTCATTTGACAAACCTTCAACAATTCGAGAGTTGACGAGCTAACCCATCTGGAGGTTACTGGTGTTAACCTTTGACTTGATAACGCAAGTGCGGAACTCCCTGACGTAGTCCGCATGTCGAGAAAATTCACTTTCTTTCAAGCTCAACATTCTCGACAGGTACACTGGCTCATTGGATATGCAATTGAAACGTTGGCTCAACACACACATGATCTCGAACCAGTCATCCTGTACAGCTTTCGTCAAACTATGATAATACTCGGCAGCATCACCTTCGAGGAGGAACGATATTGTGGTCACCTGATCAGAGGGTGAAGTAATATCCAACAGGGTGAAAGCTCGTAACAAGTCCTCCTGCCATGTGCGAAACTCTGCAGATCCAGGTCTCCCAGAGAATCTTTTAACCAACTTATTCAAGCGTTCAACACGACATCCTAGAATCTCGAGTGTTGGAGCATGTTGAACTGCGAATTGGTGCGCTGGGTGTGGGTCGAAGACAGGTGGTTGTGGAGGTCGTTGTTGCGGAGGGTGAGGTGAACGGCTCGGCGGTGAATACCGCGGATGGCCCGAAGAAGACGGCTGTGGTTGTGGTTGTGGTTGTAGCTGTGGTTGTTGTTTTGGAAACTGGAAGTGATTCGAAGGTTGTTGACTCGAAACTCGAACAAATTCGTTGAGATGGGCAGAACATTGCGACAATTCATGCTCTACGCGTCGGAGTTCGCTTACAGCAGCTTGAGTTGCATTCTCCGTCGAGGACTGCAAAGTGTCAACTCGGTGATCAGTTGCCGCAGTAGCACTTGCTGCTGTTGTCTGCAACGCATCGATGCGCTGTTCCAATGCGATGACCTTGGCTTGAGTATCTGCAAGCTTCTGCGACAAGCTGTGAAGATCAAGAGAAATGCATGGAAACCACTCACTTTCTCCAGTTGCGATGCGCTCTGCGATGAAATGTTCTAACGAAATCGAAAACTCGTGATGCAAGGGGGAATCGGTTCGAAACAGACTGTCTCCGATAAAGTGCAGTATAGCTGCATCGTCGAAGGGCCGCTCCATTGTAATTCGAAATCCAAATCAAGTTGACGGCGTCGAAGATGGATCTCGAATATTGATCTCCCGGCCACCTAGCTGGCTACCACTTGTTGTGGTTTGTTTATTGGGAACTCTCTTGTACTCCTGTTCCTCTTGTTTCTCGAAAATCCCAAATCCCAAATCGACAAACCTCGCAGGATCTTTAGACTGGGCACCAATACATAGACACTTCACAAATTCGAAGACAAAAGCCCTGTCCAAAGATCGAAGTGTCATACAGCACTTCATTCCCACAATTGGCATTCGATGCTTCTTAAGTATTCAATGGCTGCAGTGCAATTGCGACTGCGACTCGCGCGCTCGCTGCGCTGCTGCTGTTCGAAGCCATAACACACATACAGCAAATGTCCCGCTACCGCCGCCAGCGCGAGTCCCAACCCAACCCCGAGGCGCAGACCGTGCGCGCGTACCCGCGAGTCCACATCCGCCCGCGCCCCCGCTCCCCACGCACTCCCACGGCACAGGACTACGCGGAATCCCCCAGGCCCGCCACCGCCACCAGTCCCCACGACCCCATCACACCCACCCACGCCCACTCCTCGGCCCAAGGCCACGGCCCCGCCCAGGGACAGTGGTGGCGGCGCTGGACCCACACGCAGCTCTCAGAGATGCGCAAGTGGGCCCGGGAAAAGCCCTGCCTCGAGGGCCTGGTCCACTGGCCCCGCAAGGCGTCGGCGGAGAACCGCCGCCTTCAGCCGGCCGGGGGGTGGATGCCACAGGCCGTATGGGAAGCCATGCTGGCCGATGAGCTCCACCCCCTGGGAGTCCATCCCCGCATCCTCCCCGCGCCCCAGGACAACCTGTATGTCCTCAGGCGCCTGCGGGAGACCCTCCAGGGGACGCGACGAGAAGGCAGACGCCTGTGGGACATCACCCCAAGCCCAACCCCGCACACACACACACCCTTGCCACCCCACAAGCGTCGGCGCGCCGACACTGGCGGCACCCACAGCACCCCAGGAGCCCTGCACGCCACACAGCACGACGCGCCTGACCCCCCAGCCAGCGGCGCCACCACCCAACCCCGATACCCAGCCAGCCACCGCCGCGGGGCGCCGCACCAAGCCCCGCCCAGAAGACACCAAGAGAACCGGAAGTCGCAGGACGCCAACGCACACGCCTACGGGCACCGCTACGCCCGACGGCGCCGAACCCAAGCCCGCAGCCGTCGAAACAGCCTAACCCAGCCGAAGCCCCAACACGAGTCAAACCCGAGCGACACCCCATAACCGCTAACTCTTGACTCCCAACCAAATCTGCCGAGGGAGCAACGTAGCCACAACCCACACCCACAGCCCACACAGCCGCCTAACCAGCAAGCACCAAAAGCAAAGAGGCAACTAACCAAACCCACCCTGACCCGTACCCGTGTACATCAGGACGCGCGAGCCGCACCCCTGGGGCGCAGCTGCCACCAAAGCACCGACGACACACACTAGAGTACACAACACTATTGCACGGCTGCACCAGTTGGCCATGCCTGTGCCTGCAGTGTGCGCGCGCCCCCTTTTCAAGTTTAAGAAAAAAAAAAAAAAAGAGGCACGACAAAACAAAGCAAATACAGAGCAAAAAAAAAAAAGAAAATTAGGGGGGGAGGAAGAGGGACAGAACCACCAACAGCACACGCGCACTGCACACAGCGTGCACACCGGTGAACAGGCGCCACGTGGGCAAGGACACTGCACAAGCACATGCACCGAGGGCAGCAAAGGGACAGGACACCACGGCCTACACCCCCAGGGTCAGACGCACTGGGGCGACCTAGCCGGCCCACCGGGCCACTGGCAGGAGCGGTACTCGAAGGCCGCTGGTCCGAGCCCGGCCAGGCTGCATCGGGGACCATGGCAAACGTCGCCCGGAGCCATGGAAGCAACTGATGACAGGCGTGCCGGCACACAGCCCGGGAGGGGGTCGCCTGCCAAGCAGCGGAGCCCCGCAACTCAAGCCACAGGGGTGAGGCGGTCGTACCGTAGACTTGCGGGAGCAATCCCCCCTGTGGTGAGAGAAACTCCATACAGCTGGGCAGCCTCCAGAGCTGCCGCCCACAGGAGGGGGCATGTGACCCTATCCACGGACACATGTGGGGACACCCGCCCCCCCGGAACACCTGGACCGGGTGGCCCCCACACTGCCTTCCCAAGCACCTGCGGGAGCGGCTTAAGAGGCACCTGACCTACGGCACTGGGAGGGGCAGGACGTCCCTCTGGTAAGACCTTCTTCCTGCATTGTCAAAGGAGGCATCCCGAGCTCCCGAAGATACGTACGTACCTACCTAAGGTTTGCATGACGAGGTCAAAATGCCAAACCCCACAATGCCGGTCTGGTGTATATCATAGTTGGCGTGGGCAAAGACGAAGAAAGGAAAGGGAACAAACAAAAGTCAGAGCACACCATCGACAAAAGAAGAACAGCATCAAACGAGAGTGTGCAAACGGTGATAGCCAGGCACCAAGAGCCGCACCAACCATTTTGTTTAGCTTCGTCCGAGACCTTCACATAATCGTGATCTTCTCGGCCTTCGTCTTGTTCACTGACGTGCACCAGAAAAGGGTGCATTGTCCCCAAGATACTACCAACGGAAATCAGTGTGTGTGAGTGACCCATAGCTTCAGAAATTTCAGAAAGGCTTCCACTGTTGATGTTTTGATGATATTGTTTGTTTTGGGCCTCTGGTTGCTCCTGCTGCTTCTTGATGTAGCTCAGGTGTTCCAAATACCAAAGTTTTGATGAAATGAAATAACAAACCAAAGCTCCCAAGTACGCACACCGCAAGAAGAGAAAATTCAGAATCAAATCCGCAACATGAAGGGCTGCAGTCAAGGGAGAAAAGATAGACAATGTATCTACTGACGCGTTCCCGTGGGGGGCCTGGCCACGGGACGCTGCGGCGGACACGCACAAGCAAGCAGGCAGGCAAAGCACTGCGCTCACAAGGGCATCCTCATACTCGTGTCATGTGACAAAGCGTTTCAGGATCCTTGCCACCCTGAAACAAGGGAACAAAAGGATTTACAGCAACACATCAGGATATGTACACATGGGGTTAAGACTGGACTGGCCTAAGGGCATCACGGGACAATAGACACGCAATCCCAACTCATATCCCAATCCCAAGTCCGACCCTCTCAGTGGCTGGCAGGGGCGGGGGCTCAAACACAACCCATGCCCTGCTCAGTCCGGACCCTGAAAGCCTGCCGATAGGGGAGGGCGTCCCGCCCAGCCACAGAGGGGTTCCTGCGAACCAAGGTGCTCCAAGGCGAATCCACCGTAGCTCCCCATGCTCCCTCAACGGCAGGTCCCAACTCCTCTCTGAGCCAGAGATATGGCCCCGCCATTATCCCCCAGGGGTTGGTAGCTGAAAATGGGCTGTTTCAGCCCAGACTGACGTTAGCTCCAAAGCTCCAGAATGGACCCCTCGTCTGGACCTGCCAGAGGTAGGGACGAGGCAACTGACCCTATGCTCTTCGAGTACGAACTCGCTGGAGCCCTCACCCAACCTGGTTCCCTCTGATCCCCCGGCATCAGGGCACCACGGGTTCATCAAGTGGGGTCATGATGCCAAAATCACCAAAAGTGCCGTCACTCAGACGTGTGATTCGCCCGACCAGGGCAAGGCCAACGGCTCACAGGATAGGAGGCAGGACCTCGGACCTGTATCTGAGTGCACAACTTGAAATTGGGTCACGGCTTCTCATGGGCATAGAGATATGGGGCCGCCAATTGACCACACGGGGGGGGGGTGAAATTGGGGTCCCAAAAGGGGGTCATTTTGGCTGCTCAAAATGAGCCAAAATGGAAGGTGTCCCCGATAGTATATCTCCACGCCGACTTGGAGATCAGATCCGCCATCCCACACCCTATCCACCAGGAGTCTAACAGAGACTTTGTTCCCTTGGTTCTCGAAAATCTCGATTCCACTCGGCGTGGTGACAATCCAAATTGGGTCCACAATTGCCAAAATGGCAAAATCGGCCGTCTCGGGCGACCATCCAGGGTAGGAAACCTTGGCAATTTTGACGCGCCAAGCCTTGAGTCACAATTCTCGATATCCCTCCTGGTCCCATGCCCTGGGTTATGGCTTGCTGCCTCGCTGGCTGCTTGCTGTTCATCGAGGGGATGAACACGCGAATGGGGCAGAAAGCAGCATGCAGTGCAAAGGGGGGGATCATGGTTCGCACGAAAAGTTGAATAACTCCGGATGAGCCAGAGGAGCAAACACGAAACTCACGGGTGTTCAACCCTTTGTCATATGCTAAAATAATCTCCACTTCCTTCTGGCTAGGCCCCTTGCTTCATGTAGATATGGTAGTACCAATATGGCATACAATGGCAAAAACAGGAAGAAAATTTGGCCAAAATGGCCCGCACTCATGATTCCATATCTCCGTGGCCACGGCGAGGATACTCCCAACCAAAGATGCTATAGACACATGGGACTTAGGTCCCGATATATGCCACTTGCCAACCGTCATGGTCGCCTCTAGTCCTTTTCCCCATTGGAGAGAAAGGGACACACAAATGGGGCAGAATGGCAACATACCCCAAATTGGATGACTCACAACTCTCCCCTCAAGAGAGGAGAGAGTTGAGAGAGAGGAAACACCCCATTCGATGCGGGTTTATGTGCCCTCTCCGAATCGCCCTTACCCTTGGTCAAGTGGCGCACGCAACCTCGGGAGTGAAATCAGGGGGAGAAGAGGTTTGTGGCCATTCTGGGCAAAACGGCCAAAATTCACCCAAAAGTGGTCACACGAAAAATTGTATCTCCGTATCACAAGAGAAAGGAGCCTCGGGCTTTTGCATGGATGCAAACCGAAGCTTTGCTTCCCTTTTGCAACAAGGGTTGAGGTTCAAAGCATAAAGGAAACATTTTTAACACCTCAATCCTTCAAGCACACTATTTATGGGGAAAAGTGCATATATTGGCGATATTGGCATGTACATATGTTTGGGACCTTGAGGAGCAAAAATATGAGTAAACATTTTGGGGGTAGGCCCATAGTAGGTGCCCTCTTATATGCCCACTATGGTTAGATTGTCCCTGCCCAGTCGTGTCATTAGTGCTTGCATATGAGCGCGTGTGCATAGAGGCAGTATGGCACGCGTGCTCACAAGGCGACATTATATAAAAGGGAAGACAAGGTTGCAAACATCAACCAAGCCATCCACGATGTCCCTCGTGGTCTCTACTTTACATATTGTCTTGATTCAAGGCTCAATTCCCCACAGGCTTCGAGCACGAGCCTCGCGGGTTTGGCCATTTTAGCCTAATTTGCGACCAAAATTTGCCCTTTTTCAAAAAACGACTTTTGGTACGCATTGAATTGCGTGGAGCCATCGTTGAGTTGGCTCGAAAAACGAAAATTGCCTAGGGCTTTTGGTCTTCTGAGCATTGTGTTAGGTTATTAACGTTCATGCTCACAAGGCCACAAAGTTAGCGTTTGTGATCGCAAACGACTTGGGTTTACAACACCCATATGCTGCCTAAAACATCCCCATTGCCCGCTTCCCTATACAAAGTGATATGCCCACGTGAAAGGGGCATGCATGAAAGGCATAGGGGGGGAATGTAGGGTTCCGTCCGAACTCATGGTCCTTGAGAACCATGAGTTCCAGTGATAGACGGAAAAGCTTGCGCGCTGATTTTCTCTCAGACGCGACGGCGAAACATTCTGGTGAACACACCAGATGAAGGTACAAGAAAAAACCTCTAGATCCAGCCCTTAAGTTCCTTTGGAACCTCAAAGGTACTCGAGAAAAATTCATCACAAAACTTGCCACGGCGAAGCAACGAAGGCGCGCGCGCAGGCGACAACAGGCGGCGATTTCACGACAATTAGAAATCGCGGTAGAAATCGGATATTTCACCGATTTCTAACTGAAAATCGACCAAGACAGTAAAATTATGGTAATTCTACATCGATTTAATGGTTGAGGATCGGATTCCAGATCTCGCGGATTAGAGAACAGGGACAGCCTGTGTCAACGGCGGTGTGACGGCTCATAGGCCTCCTGGCCATGGGCCATGGGCTCTGGGTACCACTTCACCCCCCTCCTTAGAGCAAACCCTGGGGGGAGCTCGATAACTCCCAAGCATGGCAGCGGGTACCCAGGACCATCCCCTGAAGGGATGGGGTCACACTCCCACTTTAGGCTGATTCGCGGGTTAGGTCGCCCATGACAACTCATGGTGAAACAGGTATGTTGCTGTAGTTGTTGGTAACCACCGGTATAGTATCAAGTATCAAGTCCCGGGTCCTGGCGGCGATTGTTCGGCATCCAAGGGACCCGTTAACCCATACCAGGCGCACTGGGTGCCGGCTGTGACGGTCACCACCACAGTGGTAGTGGCATACACGGCCAAGATAGGCGTCACACGACGACCAAGGTGGTCCCACAGGTCGAAAGCGACCACAAAGCCGAACGAGCTCCGCCTTAAGGGATCGGGCATCAAGGCTGTCTTTTCCCTCGCCCCATTACCACGAAGGCCATGCATGGGGGAGTCCCCATGCAGTCTGGGCGCAGGCGTCGACTTCTCAAACCACCAGTTTCCCAGGCAGACTGACCGAGGTCAGGACACCGCAGGTCGGCACCCGACTGCAAGTGCGTCTGCGAGTCGGTAGGCTCACACTGGGACTGACAGTGGCGTACCGCTGGGAGTGTAGTCAGGCAACTGGGCTTCCCGCCTGGCGCCATCAGGATCTCGGCACATCACAGCCACTAGGGCACACGGTATCACGGGCACTCAAACATGACAATCTGTACTTAGGTACTGGTCCAGGCTGGACCTTATGTAAGAGCATGTACACGGCTACTCAGGGCGCCTTTGTATTCCGATTCGGGTTCGTTCTGTGGAAAAACGGTCCATACTTCAGTGATGGGCCATTAACACTCAACATACAGATGCACATATCCTGGAGAACAGAAAAATAAGCAATAAACGGGGTAATAGGCGTGTAAACACACTCTGGACAGAGCGCCAAACCACGCCCCGGTTAGGATAAGGCATAACCTGGAGGGTGCACAGAAAAACGCCTGAGTTCAGGCCATATATAGTCTGCAGACACACATAGACCGGTCTGGATCCCGCAAGTGCCATGGGACCAGACCACACACCCCAAAATCGCAATGCCGATGACAGCGGCATCCGTTGCGCAACGTCGTATGGGCCTTAAGGCCTCAGTCTCGGATGATCCAGCGATGCTCACAGGGGAGAGCCCAGGGCGGTGATCAGGCGCCTCTGGCTGCAATCGCCCGGCCGAGTGCTGCCGAGTCCGTAACATGGAGCTTGGTCTTGTGGTTGCAGATGTAGTCCATGAAGGGGGTGTTAATCCGCGGCACGAACGAGGAGACGGGCTCCCAGGTGTCGTGGGACGGCCCATAGCCTCGCAAACGAACCTTGAACTCCAGGCCTCCGGGTGCGGGGGCGTTCGGACGCTGGGCCAGGATCTTCTCGACGGTATAGTCGTCCTGCTCAGCGTAGTCGTCGTCCGAATCAGCCTCATGTGCGGCGTAGTCCAGGGACACATGTCGGCCACGGAGGTCGGGTTCCCGCACACGGAGTTGACTCTCGTGGCGTTCCCGGAACTGTTCGTGACCCACCTTGATGCGGTAGGTGTCCTCATCAATCCTGCGGACCACCTCTCCGGGTGTGAACCAGGTTTTGGTGCGGTGGGTGCCCATAGGGCGGGGTCTGATTACCTACACTGGGTCTCCCACCCTGAACCTTTGCGCTGTCGAGCTCGGGGCGGACTTCTGACGCTCGGCATGCTCCTTCTCGAGCTGCTGGCGGATGTCCCGCGCCGTTGCCTCTTGCCGCGCGAAGAATTCCATGGCATCCATGGCCATGCCATCACCCGACAAGGGAAGTCCCCGACCCAGGGGGTCCCTGCAGAACAAAATCTGGTGAGGGGACAAACCACCCGGAGTGGGGGTGTCATGATGGGCCTTCAGAGCAGGCCACATCTCCTCAAACAAGTTCCGACGTGGGTTGGTGATGTGAATCTTGCGTAGCTTCTCGAACAGCTGTCTTCCAGCCACTTCAGCCCGTCCTTTGGACCGGCTGAGATAGGCGACGCTCTTGGCATGGTGTATTCCCATGAGGGAACACATGGCCTTGAACCAGCCACCAGTAAACTGGGGCCCTCGGTCACTGCAAATGGTGCGGGGGATGTCAAAGACGGTCAGCCAATGACGAACCATCATGACTGCCACTTCCTTGGCAAGCAACCCCTTTTTGCGTGCCGGAACGGCTACTACATAACCGCTGTGGCGGTCCACACAAAGGACCACACAGTCGAAGGTCTCCTTGCCTATGTGAACTTCGGGCATGGAGAAGGCGTCCATGGCCACGCTCTCCATGGGCTGGTCAGGCACCGGAGTCCATTGGGCTTCCCCCTTGACGTTCCGGTTGTCGGGATTGCAGGCCTGACAGACCGAGCAACCCTTTCTGACCTTCTTGATAGCGTTGTAGAGATTGATCTGGTCGATTTCGAACCGGCGCTGCATATCCAGGGCTTGCTTCCTGACCCCTGGGTGCATCATTTGGTGGTGCCCGTCGGGAGGCCGGACCAGAGGGGGTGTCCACGTGCTCTTTGTGCCACGACTGCAGACTCTGATGGTCGGTGCAGACGGTGACGGGATGGAGGGCTATGTACCCAGCCCATTTCCTGAGAGCCATGACGATGGCATACGCCTCCTTTTCTCGGGGCGTCCACGTCCGTCTCTGGCCTTCCGCCAGGACTCCGCTCCAGAAGGCCACTGGCACGTGCCTCCCATCGTCAAGCACTTGTTCCAACACAGCGCCAACAGCGTAGTCGGAAGCGTCGGTGCGCAGGACGAACCCTCGGTCAGGATCCACGAGGTGCAGACCCACTGCGGATAGCAGCGCCTGCTTCATCCCCTCAAAGGCACGGTCGGACTCTTCATTCCAGACCAGAGCCTTCTTGGACCCCTTCTTGGTCTCCTCTCGGTTGCCCTTGAGCATGGTCGTCATGGGGGCTGCATACTCGGCATACATCTTGATATACCCCGAGTAGTAGTTGCGGAACCCCAAGTACGCCCGTAGCTCAGAGACTGTCTCGGGCTTTTCCCAGTGCTCAATTGCAGCCACCTTGCCAGGTATGGGCTTCCGCTGCCCGTTCCCAACCACGTGGCCCGCGAAGACCACCTCGCTTACCGCAATGGTGGCGTTGTCACTGCTGCCCGTAAGTTTGTGCCGAACCAGAAGGTCCAGCACTCTGGTGACGTCCCTCTCATGTGCCACCTGGAGCTCCTCATAGCTCATACTGGGGTCCCCGAACGGGATGATCACGTCGTCCACAAAGGGGTCCGCACAGTCACGCACCGGCTCAAGCAGGTTCTCCAGCATCCGCTGAAAAGCCGCATTGCCGTTGGTAACGCCCATGGGCATCACCTTCCACTGGAGGGGTCCAAGTGGGGTGCTCATTGCTGTGCAGGCACGGGACTCCTCGGCGAGAGGCATCTGATGATAACCATGTTTCAGGTCAATCACCGTGAAGATCCTCCGCCGGTGTTGCTTTTGCTGCATGTCCTCAATGAGGGGCAGCGTATAGCTGTCATGCTGCGTTTGGGCGTTTAGGCCGCGGTAGTCGACCACGAGCCGCCACTCTCCAGCCACCTTCTTGGGGACGACGAAGCACGGGGAGGCTTACTCGGAGTGGCACGCCTCAAGCCAGCCCCTCTCGATGAATTCACGGAGGATCTTCTCCATGGCCTCCTTCCTCTCGCCCCTCAGGGAAAACTCCTGGTGTCGGTACACACGGGGGTCCGGCTTCAGTCGTATCTTGGCCTCACAATACGGTCCACGCACCAGTGGGGGAAACACAGGTTTTCCGCTGAAGAAGGAATCCCCATACTTCTGCTTCAGCCTGGCCCTCAATGCCTGGATCTTGGGACACTCATTCGACTTCGTCTTGGCCTTTCCGGGCACCTGGACCACTGAGCTTACTTGCGGGGTTTCACCGCATGGTTTCGGCTCAGGTGGTCTCCCCAGGTGGCCCAACGGGCCATCTCTGGTCTCGCCTCGGAACAAGTCACCGTAGGTGGGTGGGTTACCGCCGATTGGCTCGTCCTGGCTGGACATGTGGTCCAGTACCCTCCTTACGAAGGTATCCCCATCATAAGAACCAGAGACGATGGAATCCACTTCCCACCAGGCTTTGTCCTGGCCCTTGCCCTCACGCTGGCCTCCCCAGTCGTGAAAGGGCTGATCCATATACCCCTGAACCAGGTCAAGCTCCTCTTCAGTGAGGAGGTCCTCCGGTTCTCCGATGTCAACAGGGGAAACCGCAAAGCATTGCCGCCATGGCTCCGCTATGATGCGGTTGACACACACGAAGTCCGTGGTGTCGGCCTGTTCAAGGCCCCCATCCACATAGTGGAATTCCGTTGGCCATCTCTGGGGTGGCATGGGCTGTCCCTTAGCGTCCTGATAGACACTCTCTCCAGCCGGTAGGACGACCTTGTTTAAGGTCATGTTGGTCAATGAGACCACCCAATCTCGGGTGTTTTCCTCCTCGGTGCATCCCATAGGAACAACCAGCGCTGCCCTGGAGCGGTCCTTGCGAATCTTCGCTACCGCCCTTGGAATATCCCATCGGGGGCAATGGATCCACATCAAACCCTGATGCGGAACCCAGTGCTTCTTCCAAGCGGAGTCCTGGGCACTCCAGTACTTCTCACAAACCCGAAGATGGGCGGAGGTTCCTGAAGAGAACGCATCCAGGGCCAGATCCGAAGCTCCCAGGTCCGCAACCACTCGGCTCGCTACTTCCGGCATTACGCCGTACTCCTGGTTTGCTGGCCCAGCTGGCTCAGTCCCCAGCGCGGCTACTTCGAGCTGATTGCGTTCCGGGTGGATCCATTGGCATTCCACATGGTGCTCAGGCGACGAAAGCCGAGAGAGCTGGTCGTCCTGATACAGGGTCATGGAGGCCTGGGCCGCGAGAACGCCGGAGTCCGTCTCCATCATGAAGTCGTACCCAACAATCATGTCCCAGTCCATCTCGGCCTCGTAGAAGCGACCTTGCAGGAGGATTTCCTTGCCGAGGTCTGGGCGGCTCAGGTCACGGTGGTTCACGAACTGCAGCCCCATGGCCGCTTCCCTCGTGCCTCCCACCATGTACTGGCCGTTCGCCACCTTCAGCCTGACAGGCCTCCGACTGTCGGTCAAGCACTCAGGCGGCAGTAGGCCAGCCTTGACCACGCTGACCTGCGCTCTCGTGTCGACCAACACGTCGAAGACCTTCTCAGCTTCCCCGCATAGGGCACGGACCTTAAGGTGCAACTGCCGCTCACGCCCAACACGGCGCACGGCGTGCAAGCTCAGGATCTCCGGCCTTTCGAGAAGTTCAATAAGTGACTGGTCCAGGTCGTGGACAATGGGCTCCGGCTGCCCATCTGCAGCATCCAGCTGCGGTCCGGGTGATCCTCCGATACTCTCGGAAAGATCTTGAAGCACGTCAAATACGTTCTTGGTCGCGAAGGATGGACGGGTGCAAGGGTTCGTGCCTTCGCTTGCCCCCACCCTGCCACTGTGACTGTCCTTCGTTTTGGGTGCCGGACCGGGCCTTCCGCCCGCAGCAATCCCTTTGTGCTCATTGTCTCCCGAATGGGATGGTGCGGCGCTTCCCGGGACACCATCCTGCGACCGGCCTAGCTGGGGCCCTTGGCTGCAGGGGCTCCGCTAAGGGGCGTCGCTTGTGGTAGCAGGGGTACTCTCCTCCGCATCAACCTCGTTGACACTCTTCTTCTTTCCCCCATTCTTACCCTTCTTGTCCTTGTCCTTGTGCTTGTCGTCCGACTTGGGGACCCAGGACTTCTTGATCTTCTGGATCTCCTTGGCCAATTCGGTCCCCACCGACATCAGCTTGGAGAGCTCGTCCTTGGTGACCTCCACCTTGGTCTCCCGGATACCCGCGGGTGCACGCTTTTTCGACCCGTGCACCTTCTTGTAAGCCTCCGTGTCGGCCTTGTGGATGGGACATGTTCGGTGGTCATGGTTGAACCCTTTGTTCCTTCCATAACACACGAAACAGCCCTGAGGGTGAGCTCGTATGAACTCCCCAAAGGACAGCAGAGGGTCGCCTATGCGGCGCGGCTCCTTCTTCTCTTCCTTCTTCCAACCCTTCTGCAGGGGCTTCAAGCTTCCCCGGTTGCTCCCCGCGTTCAGGTTGTTGGCTACGAAGGCTGAAACCGCTGTCTCGGCGGGCCCATCGTCGTCGTCATCGTCGTCGAGAGCCTCATCGCCGTCGGCTCCCGCCGGGTCGGGGGCAGATTCCCCGCCAGACCCTTCGCCAACATAGTTGACGTCACGGTCACCGGCTTTCAAGCCGCGGGTGTGGTGGAGATTCCTGTACTCTTTGAGTACCTCCTCTCCGACCCACTCCAAGACCTCGTCGCAGGTCATCCGCGCCGGGATGGACTCGTCAAGGCGCAACATCGCGGTCTTCTCGCAATCGCCTGTGACGGTGATGAGGAGGGCGTTCCGCAGCTCTCGTTGATTGACATCCCGTGCCACGTGCTTCTTTGTCCAAGCCAACACTTTTGGATGATACTCCCTGGGGAGCGGCATCTTGAACGTGTGGTTGAACTTGGCTCTCTTGGCTCCCTCCTTGGTGACTCTCTTGATCCATGCCTCCGGCAGCATGGAGAGCAGGCAGGCCTGCTCGTCACCCTCATTCCAGTCCTCCACGTTGCGGCGGAAGAGGGTGTATTGGCCCCAGAAGTCTCGCCAATTCCGTAGGCGGATCTCCCGACCATCATGCTGAAGCTTGATGGCCCTCCACCGCTTGGCAGCCACCTGCGAAGCGTCCACTCGCTCCTGCTCGTTGAGTCACTTCTTGGCTTCCTTGAGGGTCTTGATTTTCCCCTCCTTGGTCGCCACGAAGTATAGCCCTTGGAGCACCTCCGGCAGGGGCCACCTGAACCGTTTGAAGACATATTTCTCCGCCTCTGCGGGATCCATGTCTTCAGTGACGTTGATCCCCCAATCGTCCAGCTTCTCCAAGAAGCGGTTGAGGTTGAGGGGGTTGCCATCGTACGTGGGGGGCTTGATGTCCTTCAGGTCCTCCCACACGGCGGCATCCGCGGCCTTAGAGACCATGAACGCCGGCCGCGAGGTCGACCGAGGTTCCCATTGGCGTCCCCCACGGACTCCCACGGCTGCCACTTCCATCTCCTCCGCGGCATCCATATGGCTACGCCGTGGTTCCTCCATGTACGCTGAACCTAGATGTTCACGCCGTACACCTTCCATGTACACTTCCTCATCACGGCGCTGGCGGCTGCGTTCAGCGGCCTCCCGTCGTACACCACGCGGTGGGGTAATGCCGAACTCTTCCAGGTCTTCCTCGCCTCCGCCGACATCCCACTCCACGTCCCCTCAAGGGACCTCATCCCTGAGTCCACCGTATCGCCCACCAGCCATTGGGATTGGCTCTTGGACTGGTGCGGGGCGTCGGGGGCGTACTGGTGTCCGCGGTGGAGCACGACGGTTGTGGTACTCCGCACTGAGCCGCTCTTCACGCCACTCCTCACTGCCACTGACGGGCGGCACACGCTCGTTACGGAGGCCCGCGCTGTGATGAGAGGGGGCGCTGAGAGAGGGGGCACTGGCGTTGGGGCGACTCCTGGGGGCTCCGCCGGGGGCGTGGGCACTGCCTGGACCTGGTCCAGGTCCCCAGCCGTCGTCCGACGAGCCGGATTCCAGGGGTGGGGAGTCGCTGCCTACGCTCCCCCGGCTTTCCAGCCCGTCCAACCTCTGCTGCAGGCCGTTGATGACCTTGTTCAGCGACCCGGTCTCGCCCAAGGCGATGTCCAGCTCCCTCTGGGCGGCGGTGGTGACCTTGGCGATCTTGACCATCTCTGTCTTGGCGATGTCCAGTTCCCTCTGTGCGCCCGCGGCGACCCTGGTGATGCGGGTCATCTCGCCATTGCCCGTGTATACCTCGCGCTCGAGGGACTGGACCCTCCTGCGGAGGTGGACGATCCATCGCCAAGTGGCCTCCGGGTCCCCATTTTCCGCCGGGCCGTCGTGGTCCCCAGGGGGTCCTCCAGGGGGGCCTCCGCTGGGCCCACCCGGTCCAGGGGGTCCTCCCCCGCCAGGGGGTCCACCTCCGGGGGGTCCACCTGGTGGACGTCCTCCAGGGGGTCCTGAGGGGCCTCCGCCAGGGGGTCCCGGTGGGTCTCCGCCGGGTCGCCTCGGTGGGTCCGAGGATGGGGGCTTCTCCGTGTAACCGAAGTCCATGGCTTCATCCTCGTCAATGTTGCCCCACCTGGCCGTCTCGGTCTCGCACGCGGTGGACTCCGAGCTCCGGTAGGGAGGGGGGAGATCCTCACTCTCACCCTCCGGCTCAATGGGGACGTCTCCGCCTCCTCCCCCAGCCATTCCTCGGCGATGTCGGCGGTCTCGTCCGTCCCCATCGCTGGCGGTGAGGAAGGGGTCGGAGTCGTGGGGATGTCCGCCCGCTGGCCTCCGTGCCCTCTCGGGGGTCTTCCCCTTACCCCTCTTTCGTCGGTGGGCGGTGGGGCCACTGTCCCCACTGCTGCCCATGTCGTCCTCTTCCAGGTCCAGCTTCATCTTGGAGGAGGCGTCTCCTTCGAAGAGCTTTCGAAGGGTCTCCACTCTGGATCCTCCCCGGGTTGTCTCGCGCCGAAGCTTGGCCTCCGCCTCCTCCATTGCGGCGGCCGTAGCTGCGGCAGCTCGACTTTCGGCCTGTTCTCGGGCACGGGCAATCTCGGCTTCCCGAGCCCGCTGCAGCCGAACCCTCTCCGCTTCCAACGCTGCCAGCTCCGCTTCCGTCTTGGCCCTCTTCTCAGCGACCCTCCGTCGCGCGGCCTCGATGGCGTCCTCCCTGGCGGCGTCCGCTTGGGCCTTGGCCGTTGCTTCGGCGTGGGCCCTTTCCTCCGCTTCCTTCCTTGCCCTCTTGCAGCGGTACCCAGAACCCCATGGCTAGGTTACGGCATACAACCGGTCTCCGGTCCACTAACCCCATGTACGGAAGGGAAGACGCCCGTTGACGCCCGGTGCGAGCCCTGCGGGAGCGTTTTCCGTGCCGTAAAGCACCGCATTGGCAACCGATGCACCGCCAGCGGAGATTTATATATCAGAACATCAGGAATCAACAGGGTTTTATTTTCATATTGTTTCCGTCAAATTTTATGCTTCTGTTCTGATATTCACTGTTTTGGCAGCTGGCGGTTAGCTCGCGACTTTAGCGTAACCGCCAGTTTAACTGTTATATACAGATATTCTAGCGCAAATCGGGACGAAGACTCTAAAGTATTCAGGAATTGCATTGATGCATCCGCAATTTTCGGATTTTACACTCGCAACCTTAATCTGAATTTTTCAGGATGTCGAAATCGGATTTTTGACTTCGACATCCCCGCACTTGACTTGACCTCTTTCGAGTCGACCTACGTGCTTCCCTATGCACGAATCAACTTTCCTTTTGTCTTGCCCTCCATTTGTGTTGGAGATATGGGCAAAACAAAGTTGATTCGTGAGGCCACTTGTGAGGGTCATATCTCGTGCCGCTTGCGAGGAATGACAATAAGGAAACGTGGGATGTATTCACAATACTCCCAACGTAATTTAGAAAGCTTTATACGCCTTGCGTCTCCACACGTGCGCGCTAGCGTAATGGATCACGGTCAAGAGGGTAGAGTTTGCGTTATAACTCTTTGGCCATGACATTGCGTGCGTTGAGATAACTTTCGAGTGTAGCGCGCGAGTGTTGGTGTTGCATAGGAACTCTCCTTGAGTTCCTATGAGCGATTGACACAAAGTTAGGCCCTTGGAGGGGCATGACATATCGTGGGGGGAGCTACTTTTTTGGGCAATATGGAGTATGTGCCTTGTGTCGTGTTGCGTGCCCATTTGGCGGGTCCATCGCTCCAAGCCAAACCCAACAATGGACCACATATTGTGCAAGCCCCTTCTCCATACTCCCTACGATCAATTGCAAGCCTAACCTTCGTGAAGGGAAGCTTGTGTGGCGATCCTGAAGCGATGCGTTGGGAGCAAGGTGTGTGTTTTGCAATTTTCCATAATTTCATGTGCCCACTTGGGAAGTAGCGCTCGTGACCTTTCAAAGCGCCCCAAGTGGAGCACATATGTGGAATCGAAGGTCAATGGTGTCAAGTCATTATGTTTAGAAGGATTAGTTGATTGCACGATCCAAGCCGAAGATATTATAATATAATTGTGCACCTTTCAAGGCACTTTTGCGTACCTTTGTGTCAATTTTGCCGTTTTTGGCCCGTCATGATGTCAAGTGGCGACCGTGTATCTCAACGTTGCGCTCAATTGACATCAGGGCCCAAGTATGTTATGAGGGTACATACTTCGGTGCCCAACATATCATGAACTCGGCGAATAACTCCTCTTCGGCTTGGCATACCGTGGCCGCCATGATGGCGATTTGGGACTATCCCAAATCATGAGCTCGCTTGGCGACCCTGCCATTCCCAAAACCAGAGGAGTTGGGCGACGCCCAAAAGATATGTTGGACACACATGACTTGATACCAATCCTATGGCACACTCCGTGCACTATGTGCAGCCCACCTGTGCACGCCAGACGCATGGACCAATGGACCATATATGACATGGGTGTTATGCATATGGGTCCCCATGGTTCACACACCACGTGGGCGAAGCGGAGCAACCTTCGTTAAGGCGCTAGCCCAAAGTGAGTGTGGGCAATTTTGCCATTTTGGCATTTGTGGACCCAATTGGGATCGTCATCACACCAGGTGGCATGAACATCTTTGGCAGCCAAGGGCATGGGAGTCTCTGTTAGATTCCTGGTGGATCGCGTATGGAATGGCAGATCCGATCTCCAAGCCAGCGTGGAGATATACTATTGGGAGGATCCTGAATTTTGGCTCATTTCAGGCAGGCAAAATTACCCCCTTTTCGGACCCCAATTTCAACCCCCCGTGTGGTCAATTGGCGGCCGCATATCTCTATGCCCACAGGGAGCCCGGACTCAATTTCAAGTTGTACACTCAGATATAAGTCCTAGGTCCTGCCTCCTAACCTGTGTGCCATTGGACTTGCCCTGGCCAGGCGAGCCACGCGTGGGAATGACACCAATTTTGGTGATTTTGGCATCATGACCCCACTTGACGAATCCGTGTTGCCCTGATGCCGGGATCTCAGAGGGAACCAGGTTGGGTGAGGGCTCCAGGGAGTTTGTACTCGAAGGGCATAGGGTCAGTGGCCTCGTCCCCACCTCTGGCGGGTCTGGACAAGAGGTCAATTTTGGAGATTATTCTCTGGGTCGCGCGCGCTGGGGCCCTGTCCAAGAACGAAATAAAAAGATAGGTAAAACACGACGAAAAACTTTTCTGAATAGCTGAAAAAAAAGCTAATTAGCATAAGAAACGCTTAGGCCAGAAAGCGCGCTGCGAAACGCGTAAAAACGCGAAGAAAAATTTTTCGACGTGAAATAGGTGAATACTTAACGCTGTAAGCACCGTAACGCACCTGGGACCCCAACGCCGTCCTTGCCGTCGTCTAACCCGCTATAGGCGCAAAGAAAAACACGTCGCGAGCAGCGCGTAAAACTCGAAACTTTTTCATAACTCGCCACGACCCCTCACGTCGCGCCCTGCCGCCTTCTTCTTCTTATTCTCTATGCACCTCCCTCCCCAGCCTCGTGCCCATCACTCCCCTTGCCCTGCAGCTCAGGCGGCGGCCCTGGGGGAACGCGGTTAACCCTTAGCAATGGACACCAACACGCTCCACAACGCCACGCCCAAGAACAAGGCCGAGAACATCAAGAACGACGGGTAGCACGTAAGGCACAGCAGCGAACATGGTCTTGCTGCACGCGAGTGTGTTGGGTCGTGTATAATTTTTTTTTTTTTCAAAAGCCAAAAAAAAAAAAAAACAAAAAAAATAAAAAAAAAAAAGAGGAAAAAAATATTTTACGAAATTTTGCAGCGGTTTTTCAAGTAGCTACAACCACACCCACGCACGAAACAAACCCAGCAAGGCAGCACGGCACCGCAGGACACGGCACAGGGCGCAGGACACCACAGGACAACGCACAGCACAGCAAGACACCACGACACACCAGAGCAGCACCACCACACCGCAGAACGCCCAGGGAGACACCACAACGCACAGGGACACGCCACAGCACGAGGCACCAACAACAGCGCAGACGACACTGGCGCCGCACGACGGGCCGCAGGAGGGCAAAGCAAACACAAACAGCACCGCAAAACGACAGCAGAGCACGACAGCACAGCACCACACGACAGCACAGCGCCACAACACACGACACAGGGAAGCAGGGCACCACAGCCAGCACAACAAGGCACCGCAGCGCACAGAGCGGAGAAGACAGGGAACGCACAGCACGAGGAAAAGAGCACCACAGCACGCAGACACCACCACCGGGCAAAAAACAGCACAGCCAACCAACAGCACAACACAGCACAGCACGACAGCCCACAGGAGGGCAAAGCAAGCCCCAACAGCACCGCAACACGACAGCAGAACACAACAGCACAGCACCACGCGACAGCACAGCACCACAGAACACGACACAGGAAAGCAGGGCACCACAGCAAACCACACCAACCACAGGGAAACAGACCACGCGGCCAGACAGGGACACCGACACCGAAACACGCCACCAGCAGACAACCACGGGCCAGCAGACCCAGCAACGCACCACGGCACACCACAGCACCAGGCGCCAGCAACAGCACGCACCACACGAACAGCACAACGCGAGCGCACCAGCACAGCGAAGCACAGCACCGCACAGAGCGGAGAGGACAGGGAACGCACAGCACAGCACCCCGGGACACACACAGCACAAAGCAGAGCGGCGAACAACAGCACGCAGCACCGCGCCGCGACAAAACACACACAGCACGGGGGAACACCGCAAAACGCAGCGCCGCAGAGCACCGGGCCCCAGGGCAACGGGCAGCGCCAGAGGGCACGGCGCAACAAGCAGCGGCACACAACGAGCACAACACAGCACAGAACAGGACGACACCGGAGAACACAACGCGCAGCAGCGCGGCGCAGCACCGCACCCAGGGACGCACAGCACAACACAGAACACGGCACACAGCACCGAACGGCAGCGACGAAAACCGCGAGACAAAAAGGGGGGGGGGGGGGGCAGCAACCGACGGGGAGCGACCTTAGCCAGGCGGAAAGCACGAAAGAGGGACAAGCGCACGGAGAGCCGAGAGGCGGAAGGCCAACAGAGCAAACAACGCACAGCGCCGAGGCCCAGGGCACCGGGGGCCGGAAACCGGAGAAAGCCGGAGACAACGGGGGCGCAAAGGGGAAGAAAAAAAAAAAAAAAAAAAAAACAACACCAGGGCACCAAGCAGGAGCGACGAAAACAGCGAGACACAAAGAGGGAGGAGGTGGGGGGAGAAACCACCAAAGAGCAGCCAACGGCCAAGCAGGAGACACAAAGGAGGCGCGAGCGCACGAAGAGCCAGGCAGCAGGGGGCCGAGAAAAACAACCAAAGCACAGCGCCAATGCAACGAGGAACGGCAAGGGCAGCGAGAGAGAGGGGGGCAACCCCAGCATGGAGGGGGCCAAGCAAAGCAGAAAGACAAAGCGGCCAAAGGAAAAGGTGAGGCGCACCACAACGCGCCCGGGAGGCCGGCCCGCTGGACCCGGCCACAAAGAGCAAGCACACGCACGCCGGCCGCCGTCCGGATGGACGAGTGCGCGCCCGGAGGGTACCCAGCCCCTGCCGGCTACGAACAGCCGCCGTCTGGAGGGACGAGTGCGCGCCCGGAGGGTACCCAACCCCTGCCGGCTACGAACAGCCGCCGTCCGGATGGACGTGTGTGCGCCCGGAGGGTACCCAACCCCTACCGGCTACGATAGCCGCCGTCCGGATGGACGAGTGAGCGCCCCGCAGCGACGTCCCGCACAGCAACACAACACACCGAGCGGGCACACCGGTGAACAGGAGCCGGGAGGCCCAGGACACCGCACACGCAACACAACACACCGAGCAGGCACACCGTAGAACAGGAGCTGGGAGGCCCAGGACACCGCACACGCAACACAACACACCGAGCGGGCACACCGGTGAACAGGAGCCGGGAGGCCCAGGACACCGCACACGCAACACAACACACCGAGCGGGCACACCGGTGAACAGGAGCCGGGAGGCCCAGGACACCGCACACGCAACACAACACACCGAGCGGGCACACCAGTGAACAGGAGCCGGGAGGCCCAGGACACCGCACACGCAACACAACACACCGAGCGGGCACACCGGTGAACAGGAGCCGGGAGGCCCAGGACACCGCACACGCAACACAACACACCGAGCGGGCACACCGGTGAACAGGAGCCGGGAGGCCCAGGACACCGCACACGCAACACAACACACCGAGCGGGCACCCCGGTGAACAGGAGCCGGGGGGCCCAGGACACCGCACACGCAACACAACACACCGAGCGGGCACACCGGTAAATAGGAGCCAGGAGGCCCAGGACACCGCACACGCAACACAACACACCGAGCGGGCACATCGGAGAACAGGAGCCGGGAGGCCCAGGACACCGCACACGCAACACAACACACCGAGCGGGCACACCGGTGAACAGGAGCTGGGGGGCCCAGGACACCGCACACGCAACACAACACACCGAGCGGGCACACCGGTGAACAGGAGCCGGCAGGCCCAGGACACCGCACACGCAACACACCACACCGAGCGGGCACACCGGTGAAGAGGAGCCTGGGGGCCCAGGACACCGCACACGCAACACAACACACCGAGCGGACACACCGGTGAACAGGAGCCGGAAGGCCCAGGACACCGCACACGCAACACAACACACCGAGCGGGCACACCGGTGAACAGGAGCCGGGAGGCCCAGGACACCGCACAGGCAACACAACACACCGAGCGGGCACACCGGTGAACAGGAGCCGGGGGGCCCAGGACACCGCACACGCAACACAACACACCGAGCGGGCACACCGGTGAACAGGAGCCGGGAGGCCCAGTACACCGCACACGCAACACAACACACCGAGCGGGCACACCGGTGAACAGGAGCCGGGAGGCCCAGGACACCGCACACGCAACACAACACACCGAGCAGGCACACCGGTGAACAGGAGCCGGGAGGCCCAGGACACCGCACACGCAACACAACACACCGAGCGGGCACACCAGTGAACAGGAGCCAGGAGGCCCAGGACATCGCACACGCAACACAACACACTGAGCGGGCACACCGGTGAACTGGAGCCGGGGGGCCCAGGACACCGCACACACAACACAACACACCGAGCGGGCACACCGGTGAAGAGGAGCCGGGAGGCCCAGGACACCGCACACGCAACACAACACACCGAGCGGGCACACCGGTGAACAGGAGCCGGGAGGCCCAGGACACCGCACACGCAACACAACACACCGAGCGGGCACACCGGAGAACAGGAGCCAGGAGGCCCAGGACACCGCACACGCAACACAACACACCGAGTGGGCACACCGGTGAACAGGAGCCGGGAGGCCCAGGACACCGCACACGCAACACAACACACCGAGCGGGCACACCGGTGAACAGGAGCCGGGAAGCCCAGGACACCGCACACGCAACACACCACACCGAGCGGGCACACCGGTGAACAGGAGCCGGGAGGCCCAGGACACCGCACACGCAACACAGCACTTGAGCGGGCACACCGGTGAACAGGAGCAGGGAGGCCCAGGACACCGCACACGCAACACAACACACCGAGCGGGCACACCGGTGAACAGGAGCCGGGAGGCCCAGGACACCGCACACGCAACACAACACACCGAGCGGGCACACCGGTGAACAGGAGCCGGGGGGCCCAGGACACCGCACACGCAACACAAAAAAACCGAGCGGGCACACCGGTGAACAGGAGCCGGGAGGCCCAGGACACCGCACACGCAACACATCACATCGAGCGGGCACACCGGAGAACAGGAGCCGGGAGGCCCAGGACACCGCACACGCAACACAACACACCGAGCGGGCACACCGGTGAACAGGAGCCGGGAGGCCCAGGACACCGCACACGCAACACAACACACCGAGCGGGCACACCGGTGAACAGGAGCCAGGAGGCCCAGGACACCGCACACGCAACACACCACACCGAGCGGGCACACCGGTGAACAGGAGCCGGGAGGCCCAGGACACCGCACACGCAACACAACACACCGAGCGGGCACACCGGTGAACAGGAGCCGCGGGGCCCAGGACACCGCACAAGCAATACAACACACCGAGCGACACACACGTGAACAGGAGCCGGGAGGCCCCAGACACCGCAGACGCAACACAACACACCGAGCGGGCACACCGGTGAACAGGAGCCGGGAGGGCCAGGACACAGCACACGCAACACAACACACCGAGCGGGCACACCGGTGAACAGGAGCCGGGGGGCCCAGGACACCGCACACGCAACACAACACACCGAGCGGGCACGGCGGTGAACAGGAGCCGGGAGGCCCAGGATACAGCACACGCAACACAACACACCGAGCGGGCACACCGGTGAACAGGAGCCGGGAGGCCCAGGACACCGCAGACGCAACACAACACACCGAGCGGGCACACCGGTGAACAGGAGCCGGGGGGCCCAGGACACCGCACACGCAACACAAAAAAACCGAGCGGGCACACCGGTGAACAGGAGCTGGGAGGCCCAGGACACCGCACACGCAACACATCACACCGAGCGGGCACACCGGAGAACAGGAGCCGGGAGGCCCAGGACACCGCACACGCAACACAACACACCGAGCGGGCACACCGGTGAACAGGGGCCGGGAGGCCCAGGACACCGCACACGCAACACAACACACCGAGCGGGCACACCGGTGAACAGGACCCAGGAGGCCCAGGACACCGCACACGCAACACACCACACCGAGCGGGCACACCGGTGAACAGGAGCCGCGAGGCCCAGGACACCGCACACGCAACACAACACACCGAGCGGGCACACCGGTGAACAGGAGCCGGGGGGCCCAGGACACCGCACACGCAACACAACACACCGAGCGACACACACGTGAACAGGAGCCGGGAGGCCCCAGACACCGCAGACGCAACACAACACACCGAGCGGGCACACCGGTGAACAGGAGCCCGGAGGGCCAGGACACCGCACGAGCAACACAACACACCGAGCGGGCACACCGGTGAACAGGAGCCGGGGGGCCCAGGACACCGCACACGCAACACAACACACCGAGCGGGCACACCGGTGAACAGGAGCCGGGAGGGCCAGGACACCGCACACGCAACACAACACACCGAGCGGGCACACCGGTGAACAGAAGCCGGGAGGCCCAGGACACGGCACACGCAACACAACACACTGAGCGGGCACACCGGTGAACAGGAGCCGGGGGGCCCAGGACACCGCACACGCAACACAACACACCGAGCGGGCACACCGGTGAACAGGAGCCGGGAGGCCCAGGACACCGCACACGCAACACAACACACCGAGCGGGCACACCGGTGAACAGGAGCCAGGAGGCCCAGGACACCGCACACGCAACACACCACACCGAGCGGGCACACCGGTGAACAGGAGCCGGGAGGCCCAGGACACCGCACACGCAACACAACACACCGAGCGGGCACACCGGTGAACAGGAGCCGGGGGGCCCAGGACACCGCACACGCAACACAACACACCGAGCGACACACACGTGAACAGGAGCTGGGAGGCCCCAGACACCGCACACGCAACACAACACACCGAGCGGGCACACCGGTGAACAGGAGCCGGGAGGGCCAGGACACCGCACACGCAACACAACACACCGAGCGGGCACACCGGTGAACAGGAGCCGGGGGGCCCAGGACACCGCACACGCAACACAACACACCGAGCGGGCACACCGGTGAACAGGAGCCGGGAGGCCCAGGACACCGCACACGCAACACAACAGACCGAGCGGGCACACCGGTGAACAGGAGCCGGGAGGGCCAGGACACCGCACACGCAACACAACACACCGAGCAGGCACACGGGTGAACAGGAGCCGGGAGGCCCAGGACACCGCACACGCAACACAACACACTGAGCTGGCACACCGGTGAACAGGAGCCGGGGGGCCCAGGACACCGCACACGCAACACAACACACCGAGCGGGCACACCGGTGAACAGGAGCCGGGAGGCCCAGGACACCGCACACGCAACACAACACACCGAGCGGGCACACCGGTGAACAGGAGCCGGGAGGCCCAGGACACCGCACACGCAACACAACACACCGAGCGGGCACACCGGTGAACAGGAGCCGGGAGGCCCAGGACACCGCACACGCAACACAACACACCGAGCGGGCACACCGGTGAACAGGAGCCGGGAGGCCCAGGACACCGCACACGCAACACAACACACCGAGCGGGCACACCGGTGAACAGGAGCCGGGAGGCCCAGGACACCGCACACGCAACACACCACACCGAGCGGGCACACCGGTGAACAGGAGCCGGGAGGCCCAGGACACCGCACACGCAACACAACACTTGAGCGGGCACACCGGTGAACAGGAGCCGGGAGGCCCAGGACACCGCACACGCAACACAACACACCGAGCGGGCACACCGGTGGACAGGAGCTGGGAGGCCAAGGACACCGCACACGCAACACAACACACCGAGCGGGCACACCGGTGAACAGGAGCCGGGGGGCCCAGGACACCGCACACGCAACACAACACACCGAGCGGGCACACCGGTGAACAGGAGCCGGGAGGCCGAGGACACCGCACACGCAACACAACACACCGAGCGGGCACACCGGAGAACAGGAGCTGGGAGGCCCAGGACACCGCACACGCAACACAACACACCGAGCGGGCACACCGGTGAACAGGAGCCGGGAGGCCCAGGACACCGCACCCGCAACACAACACACCGAGCGGGCACACCGGTGAACAGGAGCCGGGAGGCCCAGGACACCGCACACGCAACACACCACACCGAGCGGGCACACCGGTGAACAGGAGCCGGGAGGCCCAGGACACCGCACACGCAACACAACACACCGAGCGGGCACACCGGTGAACAGGAGCCGGGGGGCCCAGGACACCGCACACGCAACACAACACACCGAGCGGGCACACCGGTGAACAGGAGCCGGGAGGCCCAGGACACCGCACACGCAACACAACACACCGAGCGGGCACACCGGTGAACAGGAGCCGGGGGGCCCGGGACACCGCACACGCAACACAACACACCGAGCGACACACACGTGAACAGGAGCTGGGAGGCCCCAGACACCGCACACGCAACACAACACACCGAGCGGGCACACCGGTGAACAGGAGCCGGGAGGGCCAGGACACCGCACACGCAACACAACACACCGAGCGGGCACACCGGTGAACAGGAGCCGGGGGGCCCAGGACACCGCACACGCAACACAACACACCGAGCGGGCACACCGGTGAACAGGAGCCGGGAGGCCCAGGACACCGCACACGCAACACAACAGACCGAGCGGGCACACCGGTGAACAGGAGCCGGGAGGGCCAGGACACCGCACACGCAACACAACACACCGAGCAGGCACACGGGTGAACAGGAGCCGGGAGGCCCAGGACACCGCACACGCAACACAACACACTGAGCTGGCACACCGGTGAACAGGAGCCGGGGGGCCCAGGACACCGCACACGCAACACAACACACCGAGCGGGCACACCGGTGAACAGGAGCCGGGAGGCCCAGGACACCGCACACGCAACACAACACACCGAGCGGGCACACCGGTGAACAGGAGCCGGGAGGCCCAGGACACCGCACACGCAACACAACACACCGAGCGGGCACACCGGTGAACAGGAGCCGGGAGGCCCAGGACACCGCACACGCAACACAACACACCGAGCGGGCACACCGGTGAACAGGAGCCGGGAGGCCCAGGACACCGCACACGCAACACAACACACCGAGCGGGCACACCGGTGAACAGGAGCCGGGAGGCCCAGGACACCGCACACGCAACACACCACACCGAGCGGGCACACCGGTGAACAGGAGCCGGGAGGCCCAGGACACCGCACACGCAACACAACACTTGAGCGGGCACACCGGTGAACAGGAGCCGGGAGGCCCAGGACACCGCACACGCAACACAACACACCGAGCGGGCACACCGGTGGACAGGAGCTGGGAGGCCAAGGACACCGCACACGCAACACAACACACCGAGCGGGCACACCGGTGAACAGGAGCCGGGGGGCCCAGGACACCGCACACGCAACACAACACACCGAGCGGGCACACCGGTGAACAGGAGCCGGGAGGCCGAGGACACCGCACACGCAACACAACACACCGAGCGGGCACACCGGAGAACAGGAGCTGGGAGGCCCAGGACACCGCACACGCAACACAACACACCGAGCGGGCACACCGGTGAACAGGAGCCGGGAGGCCCAGGACACCGCACCCGCAACACAACACACCGAGCGGGCACACCGGTGAACAGGAGCCGGGAGGCCCAGGACACCGCACACGCAACACACCACACCGAGCGGGCACACCGGTGAACAGGAGCCGGGAGGCCCAGGACACCGCACACGCAACACAACACACCGAGCGGGCACACCGGTGAACAGGAGCCGGGGGGCCCAGGACACCGCACACGCAACACAACACACCGAGCGGGCACACCGGTGAACTGGAGCCGGGAGGCCCAGGACACCGCACACGCAACACAACACACCGAGCGGGCACACCGGTGAACAGGAGCCGGGGGGGCCAGGACACCGCACACGCAACACAACACACCGAGCGGGCACACCGGTGAACAAGAGCCGGGAGGCCCAGGACACCGCACACGCAACACAACACACCGAGCGGGCACACCGGAGAACAGGAGCCAGGAGGCCCAGGACACCGCACACGCAACACAACACACCGAGCGGGCATACCGGTAAAGAGGAGCCGGGAGGCCCAGGACACCGCACACGCAACACAACACACCGAGCGGGCACACCGGTGAACAGGAGCCGGGAGGCCCAGGACACCGCACACGCAACACACCACACCGAGCGGGCACACCGGTGAACAGGAGCCGGGAGGCCCAGGACACCGCACACGCAACACAACACACCGAGCGGGCACACCGGTGAACAGGAGCCGGGGGGCCCAGGACACCGCACACGCAACACAACACACCGAGCGACACACACGTGAACAGGAGCCGGGAGGCCCCAGACACCGCACACGCAACACAACACACCGAACGGGCACACCGGTGAACAGGAGCCGGGAGGGCCAGGACACCGCACACGCAACACACCACACCGAGCGGGCACACCGGTGAACAGGAGCCGGGGGGCCCAGGACACCGCACACGCAACACAACACACCGAGCGGGCACACCGGTGAACAGGAGCCGGGAGGCCCAGGACACCGCACACGCAACACAACACACCGAGCGGGCACACCGGTGAACAGGAGCCGGGAGGGCCAGGACACCGCACACGCAACACAACACGGCGAGCAGGCACACGGGTGATCAGGAGCTGGGAGGCCCAGGACACCGCACACGCAACACAACACACCGAGCGGGCACACCGGTGAACAGGAGCCGGGAGGCCCAGGACACCGCACACGCAACACAACACACCGAGCGGGCACACCGGTGAACAGGAGCCGGGAGGCCCAGGACACCGCACACGCAACACAACACACCGAGCGGGCACACCGGTGAACAGGAGCCGGGAGGCCCAGGACACCGCACACGCAACACACCACACCGAGCGGGCACACCGGTGAACAGGAGCCGGGAGGCCCAGGACACCGCACACGCAACACAACACACCGAGCGGGCACACCGGAGAACAGGAGCCGGGAGGCCCAGGACACCGCACACGCAACA
Organism: Eutreptiella sp. 'Long Island Sound 2002'; assembly: GCA_964036045.1. Taxonomy (NCBI): domain Eukaryota; phylum Euglenozoa; class Euglenophyceae; order Eutreptiales; family Eutreptiaceae; genus Eutreptiella; species Eutreptiella sp. 'Long Island Sound 2002'. Next base: position 21,081,359 of record OZ038392.1, on the reverse strand, counting down.
CAACACACCGAGCGGGCACACCGGTGAACAGGAGCCGGGAGGCCCAGGACACCGCACACGCAACACAACACACCGAGCGGGCACACCGGTGAACAGGAGCCGGGAGGGCCAGGACACCGCACACGCAACACACCACACCGAGCGGGCACACCGGTGAACAGGAGCCGGGAGGCCCAGGACACCGCACACGCAACACAACACTTGAGCGGGCACACCGGTGAACAGGAGCCGGGAGGCCCAGGACACCGCACACGCAACACAACACACCGAGCGGGCACACCGGTGAACAGGAGCCGGGAGGCCCAGGACACCGCACACGCAACACAACACACCGAGCGGGCACACCGGTGAACAGGAGCCGGGAGGCCCAGGACACCGCACACGCAACACAACACACCGAGCGGGCACACCGGAGAACAGGAGCCGGGAGGCCCAGGACACCGCACACGCAACACAACACACCGAGCGGGCACACCGGTGAACAGGAGCCGCGGGGCCCAGGACACCGCACACGCAACACAACACACCGAGTGGGCACACCGGTGAACAGGAGCCGGGAGGCCCAGGACACCGCACACGCAACACACCACACCGAGCGGGCACACCGGTGAACAGGAGCCGGGAGGCCCAGGACACCGCACACGCAACACAACACACCGAGCGGGCACACCGGTGAACAGGAGCCGGGGGGCCGAGGACACCGCACACGCAACACAACACACCGAGCGGGCACACCGGTGAACAGGAGCCGGGAGGCCCCAGACACCGCACACGCAACACAACACACCGAGCGGGCACACCGGTGAACAGGAGCCGGGAGGCCCAGGATACAGCACACGCAACACAACACACCGAGCAGGCACACCGGTGAACAGGAGCCGGGGGGCCCAGGACACCGCACACGCAACACAACACACCGAGCGGGCACACCGGTGAACAGGAGCCGGGAGGCCCAGGACACCGCACACGCAACACAACACACCGAGCGGGCACACCGGTGAACAGGAGCCGGGAGGCCCAGGACACCGCACACGCAACACAACACACCGAGCAGGCACACCGGTGAACAGGAGCCGGGAGGCCCAGGACACCGCACACGCAACACACCACACCGAGCGGGCACACCGATGAACAGGAGCCGGGAGGCCCATGACACCGCACACGCAACACAACACACCGAGCAGGCACACCGGTGAACAGGAGCCGGGAGGCCCATGACACCGCACACGCAACACAACACACCGAGCGGGCACACCGGTGAACAGGAGCCGGGGGGCCCAGGACACCGCACACGCAACACAACACACCGAGCAGGCACACCGGTGAACAGGAGCCGGGAGGCCCAGGACACCGCACACGCAACACAACACACCGAGCGGGCACACCGGTGAACAGGAGCCGGGTGGCCCAGGACACCGCACACGCAACACAACACACCGAGCAGGCACACCGGTGAACAGGAGCCGGGAGGCCCAGGACACCGCACACGCAACACAACACACCGAGCGGGCACACCGGTGAACAGGAGCCGGGAGGGCCAGCCCTAGTGACCCCTTTTGTACACCTTTGAGCGTAGCGGTTGAACAGCGGTTGAACCCAGTTGAACAGCATGTTGCTGTTCAACCCCCCAGTTGAACTCGGTTGAACGCGGTTGAACAGTTCAACCGGCCTATCGCGCCAATCGGTGGCGCGTGCTCACGCGATCACGCGTTCAACAGTGGTTAATTGGTAAATGTAGCCTGTCCCACAATTTTGGTTTTGAGCTGTTCCCTAAAACCCAGTTAAAACCTGGAACCTACTACCAATGGGCAGGTGGCGGTGTGGTGACCACATACATGAAAACTGGAGCCGGCACGTGGTGGCCAACACGTGGCGGTAAAGGGAATGCACATGGTGTGTAGTAGTTGCCACCTGCTCGCTTTTTACTATATACATGACGCATTGAATTGAAGAATATTTAATTTCACCTTTGTGCAATATGGTAGTGTCACCAAAAATAACGTAACAATAAGAACAAATTAGAGCACCAAGAGATTCCCCATTGTGGTTTCTTACTTGTATGCAAGGATCCCTCTCATTCTACAATCAAAAATGCCAACGTCAAACTTGAAGCAATGTATTGCAGATCACTACACTGGATTACAATCGGATGAATTGATGAGTGATTTGGTCAACTTGTTCACCGCATCCAAGGGTGGTCGTACACTATGGGAACGCCTCAAGACTAGAATGGGTAGTGGGCGGCGTAGTCGACGCAATGACCGGAAGGTCATGGAAAGGGTGTTTACACCCAAGGATGCCGTCCGGTTGATCCTTGACTTGGAAATGCCGAACAATAGGTGCTCTACATGTCCTACATGCATACCATGGTGCGTTGCATGTATGCAAGGAGTGTTCAACCGTATGCGAGATGCGTTCAAGTGTGCGGTTGAACACATATGAAACAAATGCGACTCATGTTTGTGCAACACAGAGTGCCTACCTAGGTTTCATCGAACTATCATGTATATGTCTTCTTCCACATGCAATTGTGGCCCCATTTACATGCTACCATCAAGTGTTTTTTCATGAAAACAACAAATTGAACATTTGTTAAAGTCATGTTCAACTGCCCGGTTGAACAAGTTGAACGATTTCAACCAACGCTCACGTTGTGCACCAACGTTCACGTTGTGCGCGTCACTTTGTTCGAATTAACATGCCTCAAATTTAGGTACAAGAATCTAATATCTTGGGCCAACCGGCGAACAAAAGCTGCCCAAGAAAAGTTGGATGTTCATTGGGTGCACCCATTTCCATCTTTCAAGCGTATGCACCGTGAATGGCAACGATTGGGTAAGGCGCAAAATTGGAAACCACTATTCACAATGGCAAAGTTGGTGTACGATGGGACTTACCGCATTTCTTTAATTATGTCGCAACACAAAAGGAGCTCATGGAGTCCATGGACTTTCCAATGATCGATGGCGAGCAATTATTCGTCATCATAATTAGAGGCGACGGGTTCCCGTGTGGCTCACGCCCATGGGTGCAAATTGCGATTGGCTTTGCCAATCACATGGAAAAGGCCCGCACTCTTCAATATAATTGGACATTGGATGTCGCATTGACATCTGAACATGACGACGAAGCAATGCGTGTCTTATTTTGTGCCACGTTGCAACACATCCAAACTATCATTGATAGTGGATACATCCAAATGAATAATGTTTATTATCGTGCACGAATCATGTTGGGTGGAGACTCTCCATGGTTGCGTCTACTTTTGGGATTGTTGCCTTACTATGCCATTGGTAGCATCTACTCTTTTTCCAGATGGTGTAGTAGGCGTGAACGATGGATGAACACTAAGGTGCGGCGCACAACGCACCTTGATGGAAAATTCCGCGCTTTGTACGATAAAGGTTTGGATTGCACTACGGCCAAAGGGTGCACTTCAAAACCAATGGTCCGCGTGGATGACCGCACACGGTTCATTGTGATGTGCATTTTGCACGTGGTGATCCGGCTTGGCGACTACCTTACACACTTCATTCGCGCGTTTTGCAAACGTTTGCCGCCTCTTGTCCGTGCACGCGTGCAAACTGTGTTGAATGAATCTAAGACTAATATTAGTCTCAAAGGTAAGGCAAGCCCGGACGGTGAGGAGACATGGCGTCTCCTCGCTAACTGGACAATAATAGGTAAGACCATGAAGTTGCCTCCAAAGTATATATCTGTTGTACAAAAAATGGCCAACCTTTTGACGGCCATGCAATCATGGCGCTACGAGGCCGCGGCCCTTTCAAAGTGTAAACGTGTGGCACGTCGATTTCAGAAATAAATTTGTCCGCATAAGCGGTCACCTTACCTTTTTGTGGCTTAGAAGAGAGGCTACGGAGGTTCTGAAAAATATTTACCCATGGGGGGCGGGAATGTGTAGTGGGGATATAGTAGAATCACTAAACTATATATTAAAAGACCACTTCTTATGCTCAAGTGGGCGTGGCGGTGGCCCCGGTGGGCGTGTAGCTCGTGATAAGCGCATGCTAAAACAAGCGCACGAAAGGATCTTTCTGGAAAAGGAGCGACCACGGTGGGAACGTACGAGTGCGGGTGGAGAATGATCAAACTCTAGGTGTGGGCTATGTGGTTTGTCGTTGGTGCTCCATACTTTATGCTCCGTGTTCTGTGTGCAACCGTGTTCAGCGGCACTTCAAGTTGTTCAACCGGTCCGTTGAGGTGTGCAAGCATGTTCAACCGCGCAAGTGTCTATTTTTCTTTGTTTTTAGGGGGGCGTCATGGAAGGACAACAAGCGTCGGCGCAACAAGCGATTGGGCTCGCACTCATGCAGTTCTTACAAGCCGCACAAGGGGTACAAGGACCGCAAGCACCACAAGGTGCCCAAGTGCCGCAATTGGGACCACCGCAATTGGCCGCGCCGCAATTGCCACACCCAAATGTAATTGCGCCGACCCAAAGTGGGCCTACGGGATCAACGGGGCCGATAGGCGGGGGTACAACAGGAGGAGCATCCTTGCCTTTGCCACAAGTGGTCCCAGCGTTGGATGCTTTGTTCCCAGCGAAGGAGGAGATGACCCAATTTGGGGTGTGCCACGACTCATCGTCGTTGGCGGATGACTCCTCTCAATGGAGATGGCTCCGGGACATCACACCCCCGTTCATGTACCGGAGGAGTGTCGGGGTGTGGATGAAAAAAAACGCCCAGTATGACCTCCATGGCCACCGGAGCCACCTGTGGACAACGAAAGCACTCACAGCCCAGAATTGGGCGGAGTGGAAACTTTTGAGGATTGGTTTGAGCACGCGCCCCGGAATTGCCATGACGTTGTCGGAGACCGCCCTCCATGCCCTCTTTAGGGTATGGGAATCCTACGGGCTGGGGACTGCAGTGGCACCCCAATGGACCGGCCCTGGGTGTGCTGGCCGGAGTGGCGGCCATGGCAAGGGCCATGGGCCGCAATTCTTTTTTAAAAACGTGGAGTCCGTGCCGCACAATTGGTATGACGCCTCCGACGCCACCAACTACAACGCGTCACCGCCATCCATGGTCGAGGTCGGGAGAACCATATCAAGTGGCGGGCGCAGCAAGAAGTCCAGCATGGAGGAGGCACCTGCAGCGGTTGCACCACCAACCACACTACCCAATGCGGCCACAAGCACTTCGTCAATGATGCGAGGCGTGGAGCAGGTGTGTGCAACAAGTGTTCAACCGGTGTTCAACCGTGTTCAACCGACAGAGGCAAGTGGCGCGATGGAGGCAAGTGGCGCAATGGAGACAAGTGCAAGCACAAGTACCACGGTGCAAGCAAGCGCACCAGCGGAAGAGGTGATGTCCCCATGTTCCTGCGTATGCATATGCCTCTAAATTTGGTTGCAATGCGCCTTCACAACGTCGAAGCATGCCGGTGCTATAGTGTGTGGCGGTACGTCGTGAAACACGGTTGAACACGGTTGAACACTTCAACCGGTCGGTTGAACACAGTTGAACGCGGTTGAACTCGGTTGAACTCTCCGCACTGCTTTTGCATAGGAGATGGTGAAAGTGCAACGATTGGAGGAAAAACGCCGCCTCGACGAGAAGCGCCAAGAGGCACGTGAGAAGTTCGGGTTGCCAGCGGGATCCGCAGTACGGTGGGTGCTGACCGAGGGTCCAGACAAGCGCCACCGCATCGCAGTGGGCGCCGTGGCAAAGCCAACGAAGGACGACCCCAAGCCACGGAAGGGGGAGGAGATGGTGAAACTCCCCCCCCAATGGCCCGGAGAGCAGAGTGAGGCCAACGTCACGTGGCCAGTCATTGTGCGCCTCCGCCACACAGCGTTCACGAGCGAATGTTGGCGAAGTGGGAGGAGAACATGGAGAAAGCAACCAAGGAAACCGAGAGCGGAGATGCAAGACATGGAGGCCACGACAAGGAAACCGAGAGCGGAGATACAAAAGATGGAGGTCAAGATGGGGCAAGCACGGAAGCAATCGCAAGCACGGAAGCAATCGCGGGAAGTACCACCAATGCGTCGGACAATGGCACCAAGGAGGACTCCGAGGATCCCATGAAGGAGAGCACTTCAAATGACGTGGACGATTCCAACAAGGAGGGCATGTCCGTGGAGGATTCGAACAAGGAGGGCACGTCCGTGGACGATGCCAACAAGGAGGGCATGTCCGATGCCCTCAACAACCCCAAGGTGGAGCACGATGCCAAGGAGAATGAACGACCTCATGTTGGAGATGATGCAAAGGAGGAAGGAGGACCTCAAGACGGCATGCACGAAGGTGGGAGCGAAAGGGCAATGGCGAGCACAAGGGAGAAGGAGTGTGCCGATGATGGGAAGGAGGAGGTCGGACCGGAGACGCAAGCGCTATGGGCCGTGGACTCAAAGTGACTAGCCGACAAGGTCCATGAAGCCTTACAAGTCTTGAAGGGATGGCTCCACAAGAAGAAACATGGAGGAGAGTACCGCCGGATCCTATGGGGAGCAACAAGGAAGTTTCCGACGTTTACACACGTGGGCATGTCTAAGAGGACACATGATGATGCACATGTTGTGCGCCTTGTAAATAATTTCCTCACGGTTTGTTTACCGTCCCTCAGTTACACCGCAATTTCCATCGTGTGGGGCAACGGATGTGCACCCATGGATGTACACAAACATCCAAGGGATGACTCCGCGTTGAGTGGGGTGGTGGCGGTGGGTGATTTCCGTGGTGGTGGTTTCTTTACTACGGCATGGATGGGTGGTGGGGGGGAGGGGGGGGCGCAGCGTCAAGCATGGATGCAATGTGGGCGTCAAATTGTGCAAGGGGTTGTTGTGGATGCACGAAAGGGGGTGATTTTCAATGCGTGGCGCACGCATGGGCCGGAGCGATGGGAGGGTCCAAGGTATGCCATCGTGGCGTATACATCGATCGCGTGGCACCGCCTTCCCGCTCCGATGCGCACTGAACTCCTGGACCTGGGGTTCCCATGGTGACAGGCACTGGGATTGTTCATCCAATTTGACGTGAATTGTTGGTGCCATTGTTGTGTGATTGCGATTACGTGCGGCATTTCTCCTAACGCGCTCCAGTGTGTGTTCAACCGTGTTCAACCGTGTTCAACCGTGTTCAACCGCGCGGTTGAACACGCAGTTGAACATGGCCGAACGCGTATGGGCGGCAATATGAAAGTAGCAGAAAATCCATGTTTTTGTGGTTATAATTGATTTGGATAAGGCAGGTGCACACTGCAAAAACCTCTGAACACCATCCACGATAGAATGGAAGCCAAAGGACCACAACGAAGGTCAAAGCTTAGGGGAATGTGTCAAGTGGGGTGTTCAACCGCATGGTTTAACACCAAGGCGGCGTTGACGCTACTCTTGGACATGATAGAAAGGGAGTGGCAATGTGAGGGGTATGGCATGGAATAGTGCATTGGGCATTAGTATGTTGTTAAAAGCATGGTACATCGTCATGGATGGTTTGGAATGGCATGGTGATACGTCAAAAGTTTGATTTTTGGTAAAATTGCACTACCCGCGGTGGGGGTGTTCAACCGCTGTTCAGGGGTGGTTAAAGGGCCCAGGTGAAGTTGAACACCGGTTGAACATAGGACATGGCACCATGGTGTGCAAAAGGGGTCACTAGGGAGGACATCGCACACGCAACACACCACACCGAGCGGGCACACCGGTGAACAGAAGCCGGGAGGCCCAGGACACCGCACACGCAACACAATACACCGAGCGGGCGCACCGGTGAACAGGAGCCGGGAGGCCCAGGACACCGCACACGCAACACAGCACACCGAGCGGGCACACGGGTGAACAGGAGCCGGGAGGCCCAGGACACCGCACACGCAACACAACACACCGAGCGGGCACACCGGTGAACAGGAGCTGGGAGGCCCAGGACACCGCACACGCAACACAACACACCGAGCGGGCACACCGGTGAACAGGAGCCGGGAGGCCCAGGACACCGCACACGCAACACAACACACCGAGCGGGCACACCGGTGAACAGGAGCCGGGAGGCCCAGGACACCGCACACGCAACACAACACACCGAGCAGGCACACCGGTGAACAGGAGCCGGGAGGCCCAGGACACCGCACACGCAACACAACACACCGAGCGGGCACACCGGTGAACAGGAGCCGGGAGGCCCAGGACACCGCACACGCAACACAACACACCGAGCGGGCACACCGGTGAACAGGAGCCGGGAGGCCCAGGACACCGCACACGCAACGCACCACACCGAGCGGGCACACCGGTGAACAGGAGCCGGGAGGCCCAGGACACCGCACACGCAACACAACACACCGAGCGGGCACACCGGTGAACAGGAGCCGGGGGGCCCAGGACACCGCACACGCAACACAACACACCGAGCGGGCACACCGGTGAACAGGAGCCGGGAGGCCCCAGACACCGCACACGCAACACAACACACCGAGCGGGCACACCGGTGAACAGGAGCCGGGAGGCCCAGGACACCGCACACGCAACACAACACACCGAGCGGGCACACCGGTGAACAGGAGCCGGGGGGCCCAGGACACCGCACACGCAACACAACACACCGAGCAGGCACACCGGTGAACAGGAGCCGGGAGGCCCAGGACACCGCACACAGAACACAACACACCGAGCGGGCACACCGGTGAACAGGAGCCGGGAGGCCCAGGACACCGCACACGCAATACAACACACCGAGCAGGCACATCGGTGAACAGGAGCCGGGAGGCCCAGGACACCGCACACGCAACACAACACACCGAGCGGGCACACCGGTGAACAGGAGCCGGGAGGGCCAGGACACCGCACACGCAACACAACACACCGAGCGGGCACACCGGTGAACAGGAGCCGGGGGGCCCAGGACACGGCACACGCAACACAACACACCGAGCGGGCACACCGGTGAACAGGAGCCGGGAGGCCCAGGACACCGCACACGCAACACAACACACCGAGCGGGCACACCGGTGAACAGGAGCCGGGTGGCCCAGGACACGGCACACGCAACACAACACACCGAGCGGGCACACCGGTGAACAGGAGCCGGGAGGGCCAGGACACCGCACACACAACACACCACACCGAGGGGGCACACCGGTGAACAGGAGCCGGGAGGCCCAGGACACCGCACACCCAACACAACACACCGAGCGGGCACACCGGTGAACAGGAGCCGGGAGGCCCAGGACACCGCACACGCAACACAACACACCGCGCGGGCACACCGGTGAACAGGAGCCAGGAGGCCCAGGACACCGCACACGCAACACAACACACCGAGCGGGCACACCGGTGAACAGGAGCCGGGAGGCCCAGGACACCGCACACGCAACACAACACACCGAGCGGACACACCGGTGATCAGGAGCCGGGAGGCCCAGGACACCGCACACGCAACACAACACACCGAGCGGGCACACCGGTGAACAGGAGCCGGGAGGCCCAGGACACCGCACACGCAACACACCACACCGAGCGGGCACACCGGTGAACAGGAGCCGGGAGGCCCAGGACACCGCACAGACGTAGGGCGGCCGGGGGACAGGAAAGAACCAACACCCCATGGGTCGGACACACTGGGGCGACCCAGCCGACCCACCGGCCCAGTGGCAGGAGCGGTACTCCAAGGCTGCTGGTCCGAGCCCGGCCAGGCTGCATCGGGAGCCATGGCAAACGTCACCCGGAACCATGGATGCAACCGGTGACAGGCGAGCCGGTACACAGTCCAGGAGGGGGTCGCCTGCCAAGCGGAGCGGCCCCGCAACTCAGACCACAAGGGTGAAGCGGACGTACCGTAGACAAGCGGGAGCAATACCCCTTGTGGTGAGAGATACTCCACACGGCTGGGCAGCCCCCAGAGCTGCCGCCCAAAGGAGGGGGCATGTGGCCCTACCCATGGACACATGTGGGTACACCCTCCCACCTGGGACACATGGACCGGGTGGCCGCGACAATGCCTTCCCAAGCACATGCGGGAGCGGCTCAAGAGGCACCTAACATAGGGCAGTGGGAGGGACAGGACGTCCCCTTGGTAAGACCTTCTTCCTGCACCGTCAAAGGAGGCGTCCCGAGCTCCCGAAGATACCTACCTACCTACCTCAATTTTGGAGATTTTTGAGCTAATTTCAGTTTGGGCTGAAACAGCCCATTTTCAGCTACCAACTCCTAGGCTCAGAGAGGAGTGAGAACCTGCCGTTAGGGGAGCATAGGAAGCAACTGTCGGTTGGCCTTGGAGTTGCTTGGTTCCGAGGAACTCGCCTGTGGCTGGGCGAGACACCTCCCCTATCGGCAGGGTTTCAGGGTCCGGACTAAGCAGGGCATGGGTTGTGTTTGAGCCCCCGCCCCCACCAGCCACTGGGAGGGTCGGACCTGGGATTGGGATACGAGTTAGGACAGAGTGTCTATTGTCCTGTGATGCCCTTACCCCAGTCCAGTCTTAACCCCATGTGTACATATCCTGATGTGTTGATGTACATACTTTCGTTCCCTTGTTGCAGAGTGGCAAGGATCCTGAAACGCTTTGTCACATGACACGAGCGTATTGATGCCCTTGTGAGCGTAGTGCTTTACCTGCCTGCTCATCTGTGTGTGTCACCGCAGCGTCCCGTGGCCGGCCCCCCACGGGAACGCGTCAAAAGGGTTTCACCGCCGCGGGGTTACCCATCCCTCGCGTGCCACTCGGGGCCACCAACCCCGAACAGCGCGGCGCAGCAGCTCGCAGCTCGCAGCTCGCAGCGCAGCGCAGCAGCTCCCAGCGCAGCGCAGCGGCTCCCAGCGCCGCCCAGCGACAGCGCTGAGTTCGTTACGGAGCCCGCAGCGCCGTCCAGAGCATCGCCCTGACCGCGCCGCGACCGTGAAGGAAGTGGACTGACCAGGACTCCTGCATCAGCGAGTCCCATCGGCCGACCAGCAAGGCCGCGTCAACGACCTCCACAACCACCGGCTGACCAGCACCAGCCGCACTCTGAGTCCAGTGCTACAACACCCAGCTCCATAACCACCCCAGGACCACCTCATCGAGAGCACCGATGGTGAACTGGGACGAGGCGGGCAAGACCTGGCCGCAGCCCCACCCCCATGCGGCGCGCCTACTGCGCGGGTTGCTGTGGGGTCAACAGTACCGCCACAGCAATCCCCAGTGCGAAGGCGGCATGCCCGGGAGCTTCGAGCTCCGCGGGGACATGGGGGAGGACCGCCTGCGGGCAGTGGAGGAGTGGCTGCGGGCGGAAGGGTACGAGTACCGCTTCCACTGCAAGCGCTGGAGGACCTGGACCCGGCCGGACAGGCCCAGCGAAGGGCTGCGCCCCGACGGGATTGAGGAGGACGAGAACTCCAACGAGTACCCGTCGGGCGCCACGATCAATGTCTCCAAGTGGGACATGATCGAAAAGAACTTCCCGGAACCGGGGAGCGAGCGCAGGCTGCAGGGCAGCAGCAGCGCGTCTCCGGGGAAGGAGAAGCGGTCCGCCGGGGACAGGAAGCGGGACCAGAATTGGCGGGAGTACCAGGAGTCCCTGGCCGCCGAAGCCGCCCAAGGCGCCAAGGGCGGAACCCCAGCCCCCAGTCCCCAACGGGCCAATGGTGGTCACCACCCCGGCCACGCCACCCTTGGTGACTTCATGGAGGTCGCCAAGCAGACCAAGGCCAAGCCCCGTCCGCTGCTCCTGAGGCCCCAGCAGGCCCCAGCAGGCCCCAGCAGCGACGTGGAGTCGGCCCACCGCGGGAGGATGCCGGCCGACCAGGCCAGCTCCAGCAGCAGTGCCGGTCCCGCCCAAAGGGACGTGGCTCGCGCCTGTGAGCGCGTCTGCGGGGTGCCCTGCAACCTTCGGGTTGCCCGGCAACGGGCCACGCAGCGGAAAGCTGCCCCGGAGGGCGCCGTCGGCATCGCCCATGAGGAGGCCACCGAGTGGGGCAGAGGCATGGACTACCACGCCTCGAAAGTGGCCGCCATCGCGGCCGGTCTCACTGCTTCGGCCGCCCATGAGGCAGTGGCTGCCCGGATCAGGGCAACCGACGAGGAAGCCCGCCGGACGCAGGAGGCAATTGCCTGCAAGGAGGCCGAGGTGAAGGCGCTGGAAGAGGCGCTTGCCCAAGAGAGGGCAAAGAAGGAGGCGGAGGAAAGGGCCCACGCCGAAGCGACGGCTAAGGCCCAGGCGGACGCCGCCAAGAAGGACGCCATCGAGGCCGCGCGACGGAAGGTCGCTGAAGAGAGGGCCAAGACGGAGGCGGAGCTGGCGACGTTGGAAGCGGAGAAGGCTCGGCTGCAGCGGGCCCGGGAAGCCGAAGCGGCTCGTGCCCGGGAGGAAGCTGAAGCGCGAGCTGCCGCAGCCACGGCCGCCGCAATGGAGGAGGCAGAGGCCAAACTCCGCCGCGAGACTCCCCCGGGAGGATCACGAGTGGAGACCCTTCGAAAGCTTTTCGAAGGGAATGCCTCCTCCAAGATGACGCTGGACGAGGCCGACACGGGCAGCAGTGGGAGCAGTGGCCCCACCGCCCACTGACGGAGGAAGGGTAAGGGGAAGACCCTCGAGAGGCCGCGGAGGCCAGCGGGCGGACAACCCCACGACAGTTACCCCTCCTTCACTGCCAGCGACGGGGATGAACGAGGCCGCCGACATCGCCAAGTGGTGGCTTGGACGGGCGGAGGAGGCAGAGACGTCCCCATGGAACCGGAGGGCGAGGATGAGGATCTCCCGCCTCCCCATTGGAGCTCGGAGTCTTCCGAGACCGAGATGCCCAGGTGGGGCGACATGGACGAGGATGACGACATGGACTTCGGCATCACGAAGAAGCGCCCATCCTCGGACCCACGGAGGCGACCCAGCGGAGACCCACCGGGACCCCCTGGCGGAGGACCATCAGGACCCCCTGGAGGACGCCCACCAAGTGGACCCCCTTGAGGCGGACCACCGGGCGGGGGCGGACCCCCTGGACCGGGCGGACCCGGCGGAGGCCCTCCTGGAGGACCCCTCGGAGACCCTGACGACCCACCAGGGAACGGCGACCCGGATACCACCTGGCGGTGGATTGTCTACCTCCGCAGGAGGGTCCAGTTCCTCGAGCGCGAGGTAGACACGGGCAAGGGCGAGATGAAGCGCATCGCCAGGGTCGCCGCGCGCGCGCAAAGAGAGCTGCACATCGCCAGGGGCGAGACCAAGTCGCTGAGCAAGGTCATCAGCGGCCTGCAGCAGGGGCTGGACGCGCTGGAAGCCCTCGGGAGCGTCGGCAGCGACCACCCACCCCTGGAGTCTGGCTCGTCGGACGACGGCTGGGGACCCGGACCAGGTCCAGGCAGACCCCACGCCCCCGGCGGAGCACCCAGGAGTCGCCCCAGCGCCAGTGCCCCCTCTCTCACCGCCCGCTCTCACCACAGAGCGGGCCGCCGCAACGAGCGCGTGCCGCCCGGCAGTGGCAGTGAGGATTGGCGTGATGAGTGGCTCAGCGCGGAGTACCGCAACCGTCGTGCTCCACCGCGGACACCGGTACGCCCCCGGCGCCCGGCACCAGCCCTGGAGCAAATCCCAATGGCTGGTGGACGTTATGGTGGACTCAGGGATGGGGTCCCCAGAGGAGACGTGGAGTGGGATGTCGGCGAAGGTGAGGACCCGGACCTGGACCTGGAGGAGTTCGACATCAGCCCGCCGCGTGGTGTACGACGGGAGGCCGCTGAACGCAGCCGCCGGCGCCATGATGAGGAGGCATACATGGAAGGAGTACGACGTGAACATCTGGGTTCAGCGTACATGGAGGAACCGCGGCGTAGCCACAGGGATTCCATGGAGGAGATGGACTTGGCGGCCGTGGGAGTCCGTGGGGGAGGCCGATGGGAACCTCGGTCGACCTCGCGGCCGGCGTTCATGGTCTCTAAGGCCGCGGATGCCGCCGTGTGGGAAGACTTGAAGGACATCAAGCCCCCCATGTACGACGGCAACCCCCTCAACCTCGACCGCTTCTTGGAGAAGCTGGACGATTGGGGGGTAACCGTTACTGAGGACATGCATCCCGCTGATGCGGAGAAGTATGTCTTCAGACGGTTCAGGTACCGCCTGCCGGAAGTGCTCGGAGAGCTATACTTCGTGGCGACCAAGGAGGGGAGAATCAAGATCCTCAAGGAAGCCAAGAAGTGGCTCAACGAGCAGGAGCGGGTGGACGCTCCGCAGGTGGCTGCCAAGCGGTGGAAGTCCATCAAGCTTCAGCATGATGGACGGGAGATTCGCCTACGGGACTGGCGAGACTTCCGAGGGCATTACACCCTCCTCCGCCGCAACGTGGAGGATTTGAACGAGGGTGACGAGCAGGCTCGCCTGCTCTCCATGCTGCCGGAGGCATGGATCAAGAGGGTCACCAAGGAGAAATCCAAGCGGGCCAAGTCCAACCACACGGTCAAGATGATGCTCCCCAAAGAGTATCATACGAACGTGGTGGCTAGGAGGAGGAAGAACGTGGCCCGGGATGTCAAACTGCACTTTCTGCGGAACGCTCTCCTCATCACCGTCTCGGGCGATCGCGAGAAGGCCGCGATCTGGTGCCTTGACGAGTGTGAGTTGAGCGGCCAGACCATCCGTTCGCAGGCCATCCCGGCGCGGATGAGCTGCGACGAGATCCTGGAGTGGGTTGGAGAGGAGGTGCTCAAGGAGTACCGGAACCTCCACCACACCCGCGGGTTGAGGCCCGGCGACCGCGACGTCAACTACGTTGGCGAGGGACCTGGCGGGGAAGCTGCCATGGACCCAGCGGGAGCCGACGGCGATGAGACTCTCGTCGACGATGACGACGACGATGAGCCCGCCGAGGTGGCCGTTTGCGCCTTCTTGGCCAACAACCTGAGCGCGGGTAACAACCGGGGAAGCTGGAAGCCCCTGCAGCCGGGTTGGAAGAAGAAGGAGAAGAGGGACCCTCGCCGTGTTGGTGACCCTCCGCTGTCCTTTGGGGAGTTCATACGAGCTCACCCGCAGGGCTGTTTCGTGTGTTATGGGAGGAGGAAAGGCTTCAACCATGACCACCGAACATGCCCCCCCCACAAGGCCGACACGGAGGCTTACAAGAAGGCGCACGGGTCGAAGAAGCGTGCGCCCGCCGGTATCCGGGAAGCCAAAGTGGAGGTCGACAAGGACGAGCTGGCCAAGCTGATGTCGTCTGTGGGGACCGAGTTAGCCAAGGAGATCCAGGAGATCAAGCGGAACTGGGTCCCCAGGTCGGACAACAAGAACAAGGAGAACAACCAGAACGACCAAGACAAGCACAAGAACAAGACGACTAGAAAGGAAAGAACCGAAAGGAAGAAGGGCGTCAACGACGTTGATGCCGAGGATACTTCCCCTACTTCCACAACCGACGCCCCCTAGCGGAGCCCCTGCAGCCAAGGGCCCCAGCTAGGGCGGTCGCAGGATGGTGACGTGGGAAGCGCCGAACCATCCCAGTCGGGAGTCGATAAGCACAAGGGGACTGCCGCGGGCGGAAGGCCCGGTCCGGCACCCAGTCGCGGAGGCGGGGTGAGGGCAAGTGAAGGCACGAACCCTTGCACCCGTCCGTCCTTCGCGACCAAGAATGTGTTTGATGTACTTCAAAATCTATCCGAGAGTATCGGAGGATCACCCGGACCGCAGCTGGATGCTGCAGATGGGCAGCCTGAGCCCATTGTCCACGACCTGCACCAGTCGCATGTTGAGCTTCTCGAACGGCCGGAGATCCTGAGTTTGCACGCCGTGCGCCGTGTCGGTCGCGAGCGGCAGTTGCATCTTAAGGTCCGTGCCCTATGCGGGGAAGTGGAAAAGGTTTTCGACGTGTTGGTCGACACGGGAGCTCAAGTCAGCCTGGTCAAGGCTGGCCTACTTCCACCAGAGTGTCTGACCGACAGTCGGAAACCTATCAGGCTGAAGGTGGCGAACGGCCAGTACATGGTGGGAGGCACGAAGGAAGCGGCCATTGGGCTGCAGTTCGTGAACCATCGTGAACTGAGCCGCCCAGACCTCGGCAAGGAAATCCTCCTGCAAGGTCGCTTCTACGAGGCCGAGATGGACATGGACATGATCGTTGGGTACGACTTCATGATGGAGACGGACTCCGGCGTTCTCCCGGCCCAGGCCTCAAAGACCCTGTACCAGGACGACCAATTCTCGTGGCTTTCGTCACCTGAGCACCATGTGGAATGCCAATGGATCCAGCCGGAACGCGATCAGCTCAAAGTAGCCGCACTGGGCACTGAGCCAACTGGGCCAGCAAACCAGGAGTACGGCGTAAGGCCAGAAGTGGCGAGCCGAGTGGTTGCGGACCTGGGAGCTTCGGATCTGGCCCTGGATGCGTTCTCTTGGGGAACCTCCGCCCATCTGCGGGTTTGTGAGAAGTACTGGAGCGCACAGGACTCCACGTGGAAGAAGCACTGGGGTCCGCATCAGGGATTGATGTGGATCCATTGCCCCCGTTGGGACATTCCAAGAGCGATAGCGAAGATTCGCAAGGACCGCTCCAAGGCAGTGCTGATTGTTCCTATGGGATGCACCGAGAAGGAAAGTACCCGACATTGGGTAGCCTCATTGACCAACATGACGTTAAACAAGGTCGTCCTACCGGCTGGAGAGAGTGTCTATCAGGACGCTAAGGGACAGCCCACGCCACCCCAGAGATGGCCAACGGAATTCCACTATGTGGATGGGGGCCCTGATCAGGCCGACACCACGGACTTCGTGTGTGTCAACCGCATCGTAGCGGAGCCTTAGAGGCAATGCTTTGCGGTTCCCCCTGTTGACATCGGAGAATCGGAAGACCCCCTCACTGAAGAGGAGTTGGATCTGGTTCAGGGGTATATGGATCAGCCCTTTCACGACTGGGGAAACCAGCGTGAGGGCAAAGGCCAGGACAAAGCCTGGTGGGAAGTGGACTCGATCGTCTCTGGTTCCTACGATGGAGATACCTTCGTAAGGAGGGTACTGGACCACCTGTCCAGCCAGGACGAGCCAATCGGGGGTAACCCACCCACCTACGGCGATCTATTGCGAGGCAAGACCAGAGATGGCCCTTTGGGCCACCTGGGAAGACCGCCTGAGCCGAAGCCGAGCGGGGTCGCTACCCCTCAAGTAAGCTCCGTGGTTCAAGTGCCCGGAAAAGCCAAGGCGGAGTCCGACGGTTGCCCCAAGATTCAGGCATTGAGGGCCAGGCTGAAGCAGAAGTATGGTGACACCTTCTTCAACGGAAAGCCTGTGTTTCCCCCACCGGTGCGTGGACCGTATGGCGAGGCCAAGATACGACTGAAGCAGGACCCCCGTGTGTATCGTCACCGGGAGTTTGCCCTGAGGGGCGAGCGGAAGGAGGCCATGGAGAAGATCCTCCGTGACTTCATCCAGAGAGGCTGGCTCGAGCCGTGCCACTCCGAATGGGCTTCTCCGTGCTTTGTCGTCCCCAAGAAGGATGCCGGTGAGTGGCGGCTCGTGGTCGACTACCGCGGCCTGAACGCCCAAACGCAGCACGACAGCTATACGCTGCCCCTCATTGCGGACATGCTGCAAAAGCAACACCGGCGGAGGATCTTCACGGTGATTGACCTGAAACATGGTTATCATCAGATGCCTCTCGCCGAGGAGTCCCGTGCCTGCACAGCCATGAGCACTCCACTTGGACCCCTCCAGTGGAAGGTGATGCCCATGGGCGTTACCAACGGCAATGCGGCTCTTCAGCGGATGCTGGAGAACCTGCTTGAGCCGGTGCGCGACTGTGCGGACCCCCTTCGTGGACGACGTGATCATCGCGTCCGGGGACCCCAGTATGAGCTACGAGGAGCTCCTGGAGGCACATGAAAGGGAGGTCACTCGAGTGCTGGACCTCCTGGTTCGGCACAAACTCACGGGCAGCAGTGACAAGGCCACCATTGCGGTAAGCGAGGTGGTCTTCGCTGCCCCCATGCAGCCCCCATGACAACCATGCTAAAGGGCAACCGAGAGGAGACCAAAAAGGGGTCCAAGAAGGCTCTGGTCTGGGATGCTGATTCCGACGGTGCCTTTGAGGGGATGAAGCAGGCGCTGCTATCCGCAGTGGGTCTGCACCTCCCGGATCCCGACCGAGGGTTTGTCCTGCGCACCGATGCTTTCGACTACGCCGTTGGCGCTGTTTTGGAGCAAGTGCTTGACGACGGGAGGCACGTGCCCGTGGCCTTCTTGAGCCGAGTCCTGGCAGAAGGCCAGAGACGGACGTGGACGCCCCGTGAAAAGGAGGCGTATGCCATCGTCATGGCTCTCAGGAAATGGGCTGGGTACATAGCGCTCCATCCTGTCACCGTCTGCACCGACCACCAGAGTCTGCAGTCGTGGCACAAGGAGCACGTGGACACCCCCTCAGGTCCCGCCTCCCGATGGGCAAGATGGCATGAGACCTTGGCCAAGTTCGACCTCACAGTTGTGTATAATCCTGGAAAGGATAACACCGTGGCGGACTGTCTCAGTAGGTGGGCCTATCCCGCCAGCAAGGGCATGACGGATATCTCTGCCCATGGCGATGAGGCTGAGACCGCTGAAGCCAAGAAGATCATCGAAATGGAGCGCCTGATGGAGGAGGAGGGTGTTAAATGCTTCGTCGTCATGGCTGCCGATGCCCCCCTCGCGTCGAGGGTGAGCAGAGCGGTCAGAGTACTCGCCCCTGAGGGAGCTGAGTCCGACAGGCACCTCTTCCCGGAGTCTTGCCCCCAGGACGACTGGACCGACGATTACGCCACGTCTGAGGCCTTTGCGGCCGAGTATAGGGCTGTGACCGACCCTGACGACGGGCAGAAGTGGCCAAAGGGGCTGACCGAGGAAGATGGCAAGATCTACCGGAATGGTAAGCTGCTAGTACCGGAGTCCCGGGTGCTCGAGCTTTGTGAAGCTTGGCACCACCATATGCTGCACCCAGGGGTCAAGAAGCAAGCTCTTGACATGCAGCGTCGGTTCGAGATCGACCATATCGTTCTCTACACCGCCATCAAGAAGGTCAGGAAGGGTTGTTCGGTCTGTCAGGCCTGCAATCCCGATAACCGGAACGTCAAGGGGGAACCCCAATGGACCCCGGTTCCTGACCAGCCCATGGAGAGCGTGGCCATGGACGTCTTCTCCATGCCCGAAGTGCACATTGGCAAGGAGACCTTTGACTGTGTGGTTCTCTGTGTGGACCGCCACAGGGGCTACGTTGTAGCCGTTCCGGCACGCAAAAAGGGGTTGCTTGCCAAGGAAGTGGCAGTCATGATGATTCGTCATTGGCTGACCGTCTTTGACATCCCCTGCACCATTTGCAGTGACGGAGGGCCCCAGTTTACTGGTGGCTGGTTCAAGCCTATGTGTTCCCTCATGGGAATACGACATGCCAAGAGCGTCGCCTATCTGGGCCGGTCTAACGGCCGTGCTGAAGTGGCTGGACGGCAGCTGTTCGAGAAGCTGCGCAAGATCCACATCACCAATCCACGTCGGAACTGGTTTGAGGAGATGTGGCCTGCTCTGAAGGCCCATCATGACACCCCCACTCCGGGCGGTTTGTCCCCTCACCAGATTCTGTTCGGCAGGGACCCCCTGGGTAGGGGACTTCCCTTGTCTGCTGATGGCATGGCTACGGACGCCAAGGAATTCTTCGCGCGGCAAGAGCAAATAGCGCGGGCCATCCGCCAGCAGCTTGAGAAGGAGCATGCTGAGCGTCAGAAGTCCGCCCCGAGCTCAACAGGGCAGAGGTTCAGGGTGGGAGACCCGGTGTGGGTGATCAGACCCCGCCCTATGGGCACCCACGGCACCAAAACCTGGTTCACACCCGGAGAGGTGGTCGGCAGAATTGGTGAGGACACGTACCGCATCAAGGTAGGTCACGGACAGTTCCGGGAGCGCCAGGAGAGTCAACTCCGTGTGCGGGAACCCGACCTCCGTGGCCATCATGTGTCCCTGAGCTACGCCGCACATGAGGCTGATTCGGACGACGACTATGCTGAGCAGGACGACTATACCGTCGAGAAAATCCTGGCCCAGCGTCCGAAAGCCTCGGCACCTGGAGGTCTGGAGTTCAAGGTTCGTTGGCGAGGCTAGGGGCCGTCCCACGACACCTGGGAACCCGTCTCCTCGTTCGTGCCGCGGGTCAATACTCCCTTCATGGAGTACATCCGCAAGCACAAGACCAAGATCCATGTCTCGGACTTGGCAGCACTCACCCGGGCGATTGCAGCCAGGGGTGCCTGATCAGCGCCCTGAGCTGTCCCCTGATGTGTTTTCAGCGCTTGTGAGGTCGACGGGTCGTCCCTTACTTGCTTGCTCTCTTCCATCTTTCGGTGACCTGCCGTCAGAGTGGCCATATACCCCCCCTGCTGACTCCAGAGGAGGATGGCCCCTCTCTTTCACTTCTATTAATCACTCCCCACCTGCTGAATCCTTGGGAAACCAGGTAGGGCGACTGACCTTCACACCTTTTGAGCTCTTGGGGCCTTGAAGCCCATACGACGTTGCGCAACGGATGCCGCTGTCATCGGCATTGCGATTTGTTTTGGTGTGTGGTCTGGTCCCATGGCACTTGCGGGATCCAGACCAGTCGACGTGTGTCTGCAGACTATATATGGCCTGAACTCAGGCGTTTTCCTGTCCACCCTCCTGCATATGCCTTATCCTAACCGGGGCGTGGTTTGGCGCTCCGTCCAGAGTGTGTTTACACGCCTCTTTACCCCGCTTGTTTTGCTTTTCCACCCCTACAGGATATGTGCATCTGTTCTGTCAGCCGATCACTGAAGTGTGGACTGTCTTTCCCCCCGATGGGATGCGAATCGACTACGAAGGCGCCCTGAGTCGCCGTTTACATGTTCTTACATAGGGTCCAGCTTGGACCAGCACTTAATTACAGATTCTTCTGTTTGAGTGCCCGTGTTACTGTGTGCCCTATTTGCTGTGTATGTGGAGATCCTGATGGCGCCAGGCGGGAAGCCCAGTTGCCTGACTACACTCCCAGCGGTCCGCCACTGTCAGTCCCAGTGTGAGCCTACCGACTCGCAGACGCACTTGCAGTCGGATGGCGGCCTCCGGTGCTCCTGACCTCGGTCAGTCTGCCTGGGAAACTGGTGGTTTGAGGAGTCGACGCCTCCGCCCACACTGCATGAGGACTCCCTCATGTATGGCCTTCGTGGTAATAGGGCGGGGGAAAAGACGGCCTTGATGCCCGATCCTTTAAGGAGGAGCTCGTTCGGCTGTACCACTCTGGACTCGCGTCGTATGGATATGGACATGGTGCGCCCGAGGAAGGACCCGTGGGGACTCTCCCCAGTCGGCGGGCCTTGGGAAGCTTGGGGTAGCCGGATGGATCTTTGTGGTCGCTCTCGACCTGTCGGACCACCTCGGTCGTCGTGTGATGCCTATATTGGCCGTGTATGCCACTGCCACTGTGGTAGTGACCGTAGCAGCCGGCACCCGGTGCGCCTGGTATGGGTTAACGGGTCCTTTGGATGCCGAACAATCGCCGCCAGGACCCGGGACTTGATACCTGATACTATACTTGAAGTTACAAGACCCTACAGCACTATACCTGTCTTACTGTGGATTTGGGCAGCCTAACCCAGAATCGGCCTGAAGTGTGATGTGACACCCCCCCTTCAGGAGATGGTCCTGGGTACCCGCTGCCATGCTTGGGTGTTATCGAGCCCCCCCCAGGGTTTGCTCTAAGGAGGCGGGTGAAGCGGTACCCAGAACCCCATGGCTAGGTTACGGCATACAACCGGTCTCCGGTCCACTAACCCCATGTACGGAAGGGAAGACGCCCGTTGACGCCCGGTGCGAGCCCGGCGGGAGCGTGTTCCGTGCCGTAAAGCCCCGCATCGGCAACCGATGCACCGCCAGCGGAGATTTATATATCAGAACATGAGGAATCAACAGGGTTTTATTTTCATATTATTCCCGTCAAATTTTATGCTTCCGTTCTGATATTCACTGTTTTGGCAGCTGGCGGTTAGCTCGCGACTTTAGCGTAACCGCCAGTTTAACTGTTATATACAGATATTCTAGCGCAAATCGGAACGAAGACTCTAAAGTCTTCAGGAATTGCATTGATGCATCCGCAATTTTCACATTTTACACTCGCAACCTCAATCCGAATTTTTCAGGATGTCGAAATCGGATTTTCGACTTCGACATCCCCGCACTTGACTTGACCTCTTTCGAGTGGACCTACGTGCTTCCCTATGCACGAATCAACTTTACTTTTGTCTTGCCCTCCATTTGTCTTAGAGATATGGGCAAAACAAAGTTGATTCGTGAGGCCACTTGTGGGGGTCATATCTCGTGCCGCTTGCGAGGAATGACAATAAGGAAACGTGGGATGTATTCACAATACTCCCAACGTAATTCAAGAAGCATTATACGCCTTGCGTTTCCACACGTGCGCGCTAGCGTAATGGATCACGGTCAAAAGGGTAGAGCTTGCGTTATAACTCTTTGGCCATGACATTGCGTGCGTTAAGAGAACTTTCGAGTGTAGCGCGCGAGTGTTGGTGTTGCATAGGAACTCTCCTTGAGTTCCTATGAGCGATTGACACAAGGTTATGCCCTTGGAGGGGCATGACATATTGTGGGGGGAGCTACCTTTTTGGGCAATATGGAGTATGTGCCTTGTGTCGTGTTGCTTGCCCATTTGGCGGGTCCATCGCTCCAAGCCAAACCCACCAATGGACCACATATTGTGTAAGCCCCTTCTCCATACTCCCTAGGATCAATTGCAAGCCCAACCTTCGTGAAGGGAAGCTTGTGTGGCGATCCCGAAGCGATGCTTTGGGAGCAAGGTGTGTGTTTTGCAATTTTCCTTAAGTTTTTGGTGCCCACTTGGGAAGTAGCGCTCGTGACCTTTCAAAGCGCCCCAAGTGGAGCACATATGTGGAATCGGAGGTCAATGGTGTCAAGTCATTATGTTTAGAAGGATTAGTTGATTGCACGATCCAAGCCGAAGATATTATAATATAATTGTGCACCTTTCAAGGCACTTTTGTGTGTCCCTTTGTGCCAATTTTGCCGTTTTTGGCCAATCATGATGTCAAGTGGCGACCGTGTATCTCAACGTTGCGCTCAATTGACATCAGGACCCAAGTATGTTATGAGGGTACATACTTCGGTGCCCAACATATCATGGACCCGGCGAATTACTCCTCTTGGGCTTGGCATACCGTGGCCGCCATGTTGGCGATTTGGGACTATCCCAAATCATGAGCTCGCTTGGCGACCCTGCCATTCCCAAAACCGGAGGAGTTGGGCGACGCCCAAAAGATATGTTGGACACACATGACTTGATACCAATCCTATGGCACACTCCGGTCCAAGTCGGGCATGTGCCTCATTTGCCCTAACCATGAGTGTGCGCACTTTTGGCCATTTTGAGCAATTTTCCACTTTTGCTGCCCGCCGTGCACTATGTTCAGCCCACCCGTGCACGCCAGACGCATGGACCAATGGACCATATATGACATGGGTGTTATGCATATAGGTCCCCATGGTTCACACACCACGTGGGCGAAGCGGAGCAACCTTCGTTGAGGCGCTAGCCCAAAGTGAGTGTGGGCAATTTTGCCATTTTGGCATTTGTGGACCCCATTGGGATCGTCATCACGCCGAGTGGCATGAACATCTTTGGCAACCAAGGGCATGGGAGTCTCAGTTGGATTCCTGGTGGATTGAGTATGGAATGGCAAATCGGATCTCCAAGCCGGCGTGGAGATATACTATTGAGAGCATCCTGAACTTTGGCGCATTTCAGGCAGCCAAAATGACCCCCTTTTGAGACCCCAATTTCAACCCCCCGTGTGGTCAATTGGCGGCCCCATATCTCTATGCCCACAGGGAGCCTGAACCTAATTTCAGGTTGTACACTCAGGTAAAAGGCCTAGGTCCCGCCTCCTAACCTGTGTGTTATTGGGCTCGCCCTGGCCGGGCGAGCCACGCGTGGGAATGACGCCAATTTTGGTGATTTTGGCATCATGACCCCACTTGACGAATCCGTGTTGCCCTCCGTGCCATGAAGCAGCACCCCAGCACGTGAACACGCAAGATGACCCCATGGCCCTGGACATCGACAGCCTGCTAGAACTGAAACTCCAACACACGGAGGACACGGAGCATCATATGGACCTCACCCCGCCGGAGCTCGAGCCCACAGCAAGCAGCCCCGCAGACCCCAACCCGCAAAATGCTCCCCCGCGCCCCCCCCCCCCCCGCGAGAGGGCGCCCTGGACGCACCTGTCCAACGCCCTGCGGCGCCACCACCCCACCCACGAAGCCAGCAACGGGCCCGCCGAGTACCGGGCGTCACTCGAGCGCGACCTGCGCGACGTCACGGGGCCGGGACTCCACGGGTACACCACCGCCCCCCCCCCTCCAGGCACCCCCACACAAGAATGGGAGGACGAGTACGCCGTCGACGTCACCGACATGACGGCATACATGGAAAGCGTGGAGGACCCGGAGCAAGACACCGTCCTCAGCCTCCTCGCCTACCACAGCTGGAGATCGGGCCACCAGGTCACCCTCCACCGACCGCAGGACGGGCCCCACCAGTGGTCCCCAGAGCAAACGGCGAAGTGGGACATCGTCCTCCAACTCACCCCCGAGGGCTTCTACACCCTCACGCACAGCGGATTACCCGACGCCGCACCCAATGCACAGGCGCTGCCGCTGGCCCAGCCCCAGGAGGACGACGCAGACGCACCCCCACCGGAGGAATGTAATTGGGACCCCCCCACGGCCACCACCGAACGCATGCCGCACCGGCTCACCAAACGTCACCTCCCCCACGACTACCATGCCACCAACGACTCGCGGGGACGCCGCACACTGCCCCTGCAGTGGGCATCACCCGAAGGCACCTTCACGTGGGGGGAAATCCTCCCCGGCGCCGTGGCGCTCACGTACCTGTGGCTCCGGGACGCGGAGACGCACGCGCAGCCCCCCGGCACACACCTCCTCCTCACCCTGGAGGGAGAGGCCGCCGTCGAAAACGTCCACACAGCGGAAGGAGAGGACTACGTGACGGCGAACGCGGACACCGCAGTATGGCTACACGCTCACGAGCACACCACACCCCCCACCGTAGTACCGGGGTCACACCCCTGGCACGTGGTCATCGTGCGACTACCCACAGGAGCAGACACAGGAAGCGCCCAACAGGGATGGGCGGACAGGTGGGCACACGTGTGCGCCTCCCTGCACGAAGGGCTGTACAGACCCTCCCTCACCAGTCACACCCTCGAACCGGCCCCCACCACGGCCGAATCCCACACCGGGGCGGCCCCCCCCACCGGAGTCTGGGCCTACACGCGCACCCTCCACCGCGAGGCAGCGGAAGCCCTCAAGACCGCCATCTCCAACCACCAGGGCCTCGTACACACCCCCCACGATAACACACAAAAGGGCCCCACCCTATGGTGGCACCACCCCGCACCAGAAGGGGGCCTGCAACCACCGGCAGACCAGCCTGGCATCGGCCCAGACCTCACGGCGATCGCCCGCGCCGTCGCCGCCATGGCCCAGCAAGTTGGGGCGCCACCCCAATGGGCACCGTCCATCATCAAGGAAACGGCGGCACGCCACAACCCAGCTTTCGCACACTTCCGGGGACGCCCCATTCATCCCACCCTACCGGACTTCGACCTCCCCGCCCACGATGCGTGGGCAGTCCACATCCTCGTGCCCCACGACACCGCCCCCAAAACAGAGGACGCGACGGCACGCATCACCAAACAACTCCCCAATACCGCACTCCACTACGACATACCAACGCCCAACGTCATCGTCACCCACAACACGGGTCGCGACCACTACTACCTCCAGGCCACGCATGAGCGCTCCCCCATCACCGTATACACCTTCACCACCTACCCTGGCCTCCAGCCACCGCAACACCACCCACGCCCGGCATGGAAACACCCCCTACACGTCGCCCCGACCCCACGCAAAAGGCCCACCCACCACGCGCCCCCTCCCGCCGACAGCACCGCCCTCCACACCGCCCGCAGACGGGCCGCAGCACAACACCAAAGCCACCTGCTCCCGCGCATTAACGCTGGGCCCGGCACCATCACCGAGGCCACCCACAAAAGCACCTTGAACCTACTGGCTCGCAAGCTACGCCCCAAAATGGCACTGGAGGACACGCTCTGGATATACTATGGCGAAGGCCGCACGGCACGGGTGGCGGACCTCCGCAACATCATCCCCCGCCACATCCAGCGAGCGGTAGGGCCCTTCACCGTGTACGCGGTACCGCACCCCATAACAGCCCCATGCACCCACTGCAACCCTCGGTGCCCCGCTACCATGCGCAGGCGCTCTGCAGCAACCCCTGCCCACCCCTACCTACAGGGGGGGCATATTCCTCGGCACGGTGCCCGGAGACCCACACCCCTACCTCCTGCCCGCAGCGGACCGCCACCACGCCATACCACTACACCTTGTCGAGCACCTGGCGGTGGGACCATCCCCCTTCCAGAAGCGCCCCCCCCACACCCCATCCGACGGACGCCCGCCAGATGAGCCGACACACGCCACACCTGGACCCAAACGCGCCATCGCACTCCTCACCCTAAAGGCGGAAGCCGCCATCCCCCGAGACCTGGAGGGGGAAAACCACCTCATGGTGGAAGGGCTGACGGAACACGTCCTGATCGCAGCCATGTACGCCACGGCGTCCGCATCCCGCCTCTGGGAGGACCGCCCCTCCCCACCTCTAGCCCAAGCAGCGCAGGACGCCCCCGACACGGGCCCCACCGCCGAGGACATCCACCAAATCCTCAACATGCGAGCACCCCCGAAGACCCACCCTGCGGTCCGCCCCATCCAGCTCGTCAGCTGGGACGCCATGGACGCCCCCCCGGCCACCACGGAGGTCCACATCCTCAAACACCGGGACACCTGGTGGACGGTGGAATGGGACGACCACGGCAAGGTCAGACGGGCAACGGCACACGCCCCCGACGGCGAAGTCCCGCCCCCACCACACGGAGGAGACCGCTTGCGACTCGCCGCACGCATCCCCCACGCCCCAGAGGCAGCCTGGGAAGCGCTGCACTACGCCCTCTACTGGGCGCAGGGGACGCCAGAAGGCCCCCTCCCCCCGGAACGCACCCCAGCGTGGACACGCCACGCCACCCGCTACACGGCCCACATGCGCCGCCACGGGGCAGGCACCGGGCACCGGCTCCTCACCTGGCCCACGGACCCGCCCGACGCCCTGCAGGAGGCCGGGTAAGTGCTTGGCCTCATGACCAAGCAAGTGTTCCAGCTGGCGGACCCCGTCCCCACGTCCAAGCCCGACGTCCCAGCCGCCCGCGAACACCCCGTGTTTGCACCGGGCCACGCACCCGTACAGCGGCCCCAGGGCGCACCTCCCCAACGGGGACAACCCGCTGCCCGGCGCCGCCAAGGTGCGCAGAAGCGCAAGGCCCCCACACAGGCCAAACCCGCGCCAAGCCAAGGGCCAAGCCGAAGAGCTGGACCAAAGAGGAAGCCGCTGCCCTGTATCCCGAATACGCCATCAACACCCGGGTGCAGCTGCCCTTCGAGTACCCCACGGCCGCGGGCCCCTCCAAGTGGATATGGGCCGCAGGGTAGGTCAAGCACCGGTACCGCGTCACCGGGGACCACCAGGGGTTCAAGATCCACGTCAAGTGGGACCCGGCCACCCCCAACGACAAGAAGCTGGGGCGCACCATCGAACTCTGGCGAGACCAAGCCGGTCGTGAGATGGTCCCCATGCAGCTGTGCACCCCCGACACGGAGCACCTCACCGGCACCGAGTACACGGGCGAAGTCCACAATGCATGGGCCCTACCCCAGCCCCAGAAGCGGAACCGCAGGGCACCCGCAGCTCAGGGCGTCATCGACCTCCTCAACGCCTGACGGGGCCAGGGCCGGACACGGCCCGCCCCCCCAACTACCGGTCCCCAGAAACCGGCGCCTGCAGAAGCCCACGCCTGCATCAACATCCTCAACGAGCCCGCGGTCACCTACGACCCCACCAAGGCCGCCACACTGCAAGCCATGCCCGGGCCGCACCCCCAAGGCGCAGACCTCCTGGGGTTCCTGGAGCAAGCCCTCCGCAAAGCGGACCAACCCGAACCAGCACCGATCCTGGACCCAGAGGGGAACAAATATCACGCCCACTGGGAACGGGGGGTACCCCTCTACCACAAGACATCGGTCGGGGTACATGCCCACCCCGACCTCGGAGTGGATGGTCGCCTCGGGGCGTACGAGTGCGTGGGGCCCGGATGGCAGCTAAACGTGCTGCTCACGCACGTCCCGTTCGGGGAGGAGACCAAGGACTTCCTGGACACCCTGAGCCTGGCGTACCGCCGACTCTCCCTCCTGGCACCCACCATCATCATAGGCGACCTAAACGCCGCTCCCACCGACGACGACCGCACCGGCCCACCCACAGCCACCAACATAGCTGTCCGGGACGCCATGCACCAACTGGGCCTCACCGACCTCACGGCAGGGCTCACCGGCACACCCTCCCATTACCCCCACCAAGCCGGCACCCACCCATCCCGCATCGACACGTGCTACGGGGACCCAACCACGGTGCGCGTCCACGAAGCAGCCTACGGGGACCTCCCGCCCACAGGCACGGGCCACCGGCCCCTCTACATCGACCTCATCATCCCCAACCTACCCCCACCCGCGGCCACCCTGCCAGACGACACCCTCCCACCCACACTGCAGTTCCCGGCCGAGGACGACCACGGCGCCTGGCACAGGTATAACAGGGCCCTACACGCCATCCTACGCCGCCCGGGTGCACCGACACTCACCACCGCCATGCGCCGGGCGGCACAAGCATGCGGCATGGAGCGTGACACCAACCACACGGGAGCACCACCAGACCTCACCCTCCAGCAACTGGTCCATGACATCTGGACCACGAAAGGGGAACTCGCCACCCTGCTACGCCCCAGCACACCGGAGGCACGAGACCGGGACGCCCACCTCCGTGCGCTCCTCACCACCCGCCGCCACCAACTCCAGGAATGGCACGCCCACCGCATAGCGGCAGCAGCCCAGGAACGCGAAAGATACGGCAGAAACGACACGCCGTACAAGTCCCTACGGTACGTCAGCCGCATCCTGGAGGACACGGGGCGCCGTACCATCCACGCGGTCCGCACCCCCGAAGGAGGCCTCACCAATGACCCCGACGCCGTCCTCCAGGCAGTCCTGGACAGCTTCCAGGCACAACACGGGGACGCCCTCCCCGAGCTCGACCCCCACACCAGAAACACCATCCGCGAGCATGTGCCCAGGGTCTTTAACCGGGAACAGCGGCGCGCCATCGAACACGACCCCTTCAGCATCTCAGAACTGCAGCGCGCCCTAGACCGCCTGAAGAAGGGGGTCGTGCCCGGCGTCGACGGTTTGCCGGCTGAAGCGTACCAACGTCTCACCCTGCCCATCAAACGCCGCCTGGCAGCCCGCCTGTGGGACATCGTCACGGGCGCCACGCCCATCCCCCCTGAGTGGGCCAACCTGGTCCACCCCCTCTACAAAAAGGGGGACTCGGCGCAGCCGGGGAACTGGCGGCCCATAGTATGCGCCACCACCGAGGTCAAGCTGGTGTGGACGCTCATCCTAGGCCGCATCGCGCCAGCGGTCTTCGCCCACGTGCCCGCCAGCATGTGGGGGGCCATGGCCGGCAGGTCCCCCCACGAGGCCATCTTCCTCCAGGACACCGCACTGGACATGAACCCCTACGAGATGATCATCGCCTCCCTCGATGTCCAAGGCGCGTTCCCCCACGCCCCACACCGGCTCCTCACGGAGGTATGGGATGCCATGGGCCTCCAATTCCTATCCTTCATGACCGGGTACATCCAAACCCGACTCTACGCCGTCATCACGGCCGCGGGCCTCACCCCCTGGACCGGCACAGACAGCGGGGTCCCCCAGGGAGGCGCCGAAGGCCCCTTCCTCTACCTCCTCGTCACCCTGCCACTGGCATTCGAGCTAGCACGGGTATACCCGGGGTACGCCCCATACCCGCTACGGTCCCCCCTCATCAACTTCGCAGATGACAACCTCCTCACTACGGCCACCCGCCACCGCGACCCTGAGAACGCAGGGCTACCAACGACCACCGAACAAGCGTCCGCCATTCTCCAACTCACCACAACCTACCTGGACGCTCACCAGCTCCTAGTGCACCCCCGCAAATCGGTCGGGCTGGCCGACGCCAAGACCCCCACCCCCCACATCCGGAGAGGCGAACCCCTACACCTGGAAGACACCACAGTCCACCTGGGAGTCACACAGGCCACGCAGCACCACCACATCACACTGCCAAGCAAGCTAGAAGAGCGCCTCGCCCGGCTAACCCAAATTGCCAGGGGGGACCTCCTCTCTACGCAGGGCCTGGCGTACTTCATGGAAGCAGTGCTCAACGCGGCCATCGGGTACCAAGCCCTGCACCTCCCGCGCCCCCAAGACGCACTACGCCACGCTCGACAACAAGTGACGAAGGCATGGGCGCAACACGGAGGCTGGCCCACGTCTTTCCCCAAGGAGGCCATGATGGCCCACTGGCGCTACTACGGAGACAATACGGGCGCCCTGGTCGACATGGCCTATGCCAAACACGCAGCACACCTCCTACACAGGGTAACACACAACCACCAACCAGAAGTTCGCGAGGCGGCGGCCATACGCATAAAAGAAGCGCAAATGGCCCGCAACACCTGCCCCCGGTAGATACTGGCACAACACGGCGTCTCCGTCCCCGTGGGCACTGGCATCTGGGCCCAGCTACAACTCCTCCTACCGCACCACACACACGCCATCCTGACAAACCACCACTGCGATCAACAGGGGCCACTCGTGGCCACACACACCGACATCCACCGACGCCCGGCAGGCGAGGTGGACACCCTGCGCCTCGTAGGGGCCACCATCACCATAGTGTATATCACCCCAACACAGATGCAGATCATGGCCCAATGCGACGCCCACCACGCCCCGTTCCTTTCCGACCCACAATGGCCGGCACGCCACGTCTTCCAAGCGTACCTCCGCGCATGTGCTACGAAGGCAGGGCGCGACATGCCGGGGCCCAAGGACATCGACACGGCGTACACAGCCTTCCAGCGCCAGCACCCCCGGCCCCGCCTGAGCGTACACGAGACCCCCAACGACGGCGGCACGACACAGGGGGAGCCCACCCCGTCAGCCGAAGGCTGGACACCACCCACCATCCTGCTACTAGCACCAAACGGCCACAAACATGTTACCCGCACCGTCCAGCGACACCATGCCCCCTGGTCCATCCCCAAACACAATGCACCGGGGACCGATGTACCACCAGTCAGACACAGTGACCAGGGCATACCACGCACGTGCTGGCACTGCGGCCCGGCAGCCCTCGACACTCCGTGGCCCCTGCTGCACCTCATCTCCACCCACTACCACACCCCCACCGCCGCCGCCACCGCCGACCAGCAGGCATGGCTCTCCCCCTGGTTTCACACGGTACCCCCAGACCACCCGGCGCACGTAGCCTGGACCTGAACACCCACGGCGACATGGACGTTCACCAACGAGCGGGCAGACCCGGACAGCGTAGCCATGGAGTACGACCGCTGCGACCCACACCGCGCAGGACCTCAGGAGGCACCCATTCGCCCCCTACAGCACAAATGCCCCACCCTCTGCGGCGACAAAGACGACAAGGAGCGGCGACAGACCATCACGTGCCAGAAGTTCCACCCCAATACGGGATACCTCTTCCACCTGATGTACGCGTATATCACCCAGGGACGCCCAGACAGGGGCCTCCTCCGCCTCATCCCACGAGCCCAGGCCATCATCACCCAGGGAATAGGCGTCTATGCAGCGCCACTACTGCAACCCACGCAAATCACCGCCAGAACCACCCAGGGGAACCCCATCTACGTCTATCACCCCACAGCAATCGCCCGCCTACCCATACCCAGCGACAACGACATCATCTACTTCACTGACGCATCCGGCACCCAGCAACGCACCCCCACGGTCGGTTGCGCCTCCGTGCGCATCACCCGGCACGCGGACGGCCTCCACGTGGAACACCACACCGGGACCACCATCTTTGGGGCGTCCTCCCACGGCGAACTGCGCACCATGGCAGACGCCGTCACCGCCACACCGCCACCCACGACGGTCCGGCCCCGCAACATCTGGGTAGTCGTGGACGCCACGGTCGACATCCACCTCACCAGGCGCCTTGCGGACCTGCCCCTCTACAAAGCACTCGATTCCGGCCTCACCACACAAGCGTTGGGACTATGGATGGCCTTCAAGGGCATGCACCCCCAGGACGCCCTACACATCGTCAAGCAGGAGTCGCACCGCTACGCATACGGCAATGGACGCGCAGACACGCAGGCCAAGCACCAGAACACCAACCACACCCCAGGGCTCGAACGCGTGCGACTGGACACCCCACACCACAGCCACCTGCAGCACCTGCCCCCGATACCCCTGGCCGCACAGCCCCCCCAATGAATGCCCGAGGACACGCCGTACACGGATCGAGACAAGCAGTACCACTACCCCACAGCCATCCAGCAACTCGCCACCACACTGGGCCACCCAGCAAACACCGAACTCCTCCGACGCCTCGAAAACTCCGTCAACACCCCCCTCTACTACTCCGCCCTGCGCCCAGATAGCCTCCCAGCACACCTACAAAAGCCCCGCCTCCAACTCGCCCTCGAACAACTTCCCCTCCTCACCCGATACCACCGATGGTGTACGCGCCTCTCGATCCACGTCCCCGCAGGACACACCAAATGCATCTGCAGCCACGCGGAAGAAGAAACATGGGACCACTTCAAGGCGTGCCCCCTGTACAGGGGACTGGACACCCTCACAGACTGGAACCCAACCCACACCATCGAACAGCACGCCGGATCGCTGGCGCAGTCCCCGGCGACCCAGCAACTCACCACCGTCCTCAAGCAGACGGAGGTGCTCGAGGCAGTCCGCAGGGGGCTCGTCCCCACTGCCGTCTACACCTTACTACGCACCCACGCGGAGGACCCCCAGGCCACGGCGGCACACATGCAGCGGACGGCCGTTGCCAAGACGGCGGAGCAGCTCACATACCGCACCCACAAATACCTGCAGCATGCGGCAACCCTGCCCCCAACAGACCAAGCCCACCTCCTCAAACTCCTGTTCTACCAACCATGAGAACCTACCCCTTGACATACCAACACGGAACCCCCACCACGTCTACACACCGTCCACCGAGCACAGCACTGGCACAGCACACACGGGCGCCACAGGCACCGCACACGCTCCCACCAGCATGCGCGCGCCACCAGCCCCCATCCCCCCACGCCGCCGTCCGTCCACAGGTACCACCAACCACCAGCCACCGCATGTCCCCTCTGCGTTCGCCAGCGGCTACCACAGACAGCCCTGCCCTGCAACCCAGACCACTGGGTCTGCCTGGGAGCCGCGCACCGCTTCAACCAGTGCCCCCACTGCGGGGACCTCAACCCCCGCCACCGCGAACGGCCCGCGGCCCCAGCCGCACCCCCCCCCGCCAGCCACCCCAGCTTCTTCGGGTACCTCACCGACACTCTCCGGGACCAACTGGGAGGGTACTACGTGGCGGACGCGGCGGACCACGCATGGGCCATAGCCGTGGCCGCGGGCAACACACCCCTGCCCCCCCACAGCCCACCCCTACGCCACAGCGGAGGCGGCTTGAACGTGGCGGCCCGCCACATCCTCCTCGCCCTATACCTCCACCACCGAGACCTACACCTCCCAGACCCACAACTCCCGGCCCCCCAAGCAGCAGCCCTGACGCCGGAAGCGTGGGCCGACACGGCACCAGAGGAGATAGCAGCCTACCTCCGAGCCACGTGCCGCCGGTTCGCAAACGCCCTCGGCCGACGGAAGGGAACACCTTACCCCCTCAGCGCACTCCTCTACCCGGCACACCACCCCCACCCCGCACAACAGACGCCTCCGGAGGGCTGGGCGTCTTTCCGGGACGCCCACCTGGCCGCCCCCGACGAGGCCACCGCCACGCGGATGAGCCTCACGGACCAGGAGGCCTACGTCAGAGGCCTCAAGACGAGCCTCCAAGAGGCACACCGCTGGCGCGCCCGCTCCCCGTCGCCCCCACGGGGACGGGGGGGTTCACCCGCCCCCGACACCCACCAGGCCAAGAAGACCAAGGGGCACCGGCACCAGGGGGCCCGCCAACGCGCCCGCCAGCAGGGCGCGACGCCCCGACCAAGGCCCGGGTCCAGCCACACCGCACCTCCCCACGCCCAGACCCCCGGGGCACACCAACAACACCACCACCACCAACGCCCACCACCACCACCGTACCGCAGCACCCAAACCCTGCAGCCCAGTCAGCCACCACCGCCCACACACGTCCACACCATGCCAGGACCACCGTACGCGCAGAGCCAGGGGACATGGCACCACCAACACCACCACCGCGCCCCCGTCCCTCCCAACCCCTACCCCCTAATGCCCCCAAGCTACAGCGGCCCCCACCAGCTACATCCCCACCACGCCCCAGCACAACCAGGCCCCGCGAACCACCCACCCCACATAGCGCACATCACCGCACCACACCATCACGTGTACCACCACCACCAGCCCCTGCCACCACACCCACCAACGCCGGGGTACCACACACAACCGACACACCCTCCACACCACCACCACGCGGTCCAGCACCACCCGCCGCCCCCGCTACACGGGCCCACGACATATGAGCCACGGTACACCCCCATGGACCCGCGAGGAGCCGCGCACGCACACCGGCAACACCAGGACCGAGTAGGGGCGCCCCACCACCACCAACAGCCCCCCCACCCACACCCCATACCAGCGAGCACCATCCACCAGCAGCCACCCAGCACATACGGACCACAGCCCCACCCGGGGGCTCATGCGGTCGCCTCCCACCCGCACCCCGGCACCGCAACCAGTCAAGAACCGCAAGGGCCACACGGCGCACACACGCAACACCCACACGACCCACAGGGACGCCCGGACCCCCAGCCGGCACAACACCCACCCCCGCCCCCCCCACCCCACCACCACCAGCAGCCCCCCCACCCACACCCCATACCAGCGAGCACCATCCACCAGCAGCCACCCATTACATACGGACCACAGCCCCATCCGGACGCTCATGCGGCCGCCTCCCACCCACACCCCGGCACCACAACCAGTCAAGAACCGCAAGGGCCACACGGCGCACACACGCAACACCCACACGACCCACAGGGACGCCCAGACCCCCAGCCAGCACAACACCCACCCCCGCCCCCCCCACCACCAACAGCGCCACCCCCACACAACCCCCCCCCGCCCCCCCTCCCGAGACCAGGCCACGGACACAACACGCGGCAGCCAGCACCAGCCAATCGATGTCGATACCCCCGCCGACACATGCCACCGCGAATCCCCCCTCCCGCGACCGCCACAAGAGACCCCATCACCGGACCCCACGCGCGACAACGATGACCACCCCCCCCAACCCACACCACCCCCCCCATCACACCCCGCACCACCAGTCGCCGCACCGGCCGAACCCTACGCCCTGCACAACCCCGCAGCGGTACGGCAGCACCTCCGGGGGGTCGGGGAACAGGACGTCGTGCTGTGCCTCCGCACCTCCGGCACCAGCACCCCCATCCGGGCGGCCACCCTGGTCCAGGCGGCCACCCTGGGGGAAGGCGTCAGAGACTTCCTCTTCGAAGCCTTCCTCCACGTCGCCCGACACGAGCGCCCCCCACGCGCCACCCCAGACGGCGAGAGCCCGCCCCCCACGGGGAGCCGGATCTGGGTACCCCCCATCGACTGGGGTCGACACCTGGTCGGACACCCCGTGCCGGAGCGGGACAGCACCAAGGGCCGCACCCGCTACCGCGAGCCCAACATGGCCCACCCCCCGGCCGACGCCACCCCCGACAGCACCAAAAAGTGGGAGCGGGAAACATGGGTGGCCCGGATGGCCTCCCTAAGCAACTTCCGGCACCACGTCCCGGGGGACATCCCCACCCCCGACGAGCAGCAGCCAGCCCCCTCCACGTACATGACCCTCATGTACAATCTGCACTACACCCTCTCCACCACCACCTACGACGCACCCACAGACCACTGGGTGGTACACGGCACCGACTCCCTCCTCCCCGCCGACTACACCCCCCCCACACACAACCCAGGCCCCGACACGTACGCCAGGGGGGACGACCCGGACGACACCCACATCTGGGGCACGTGGGAACCCGAATCCCTGGACGCGCTGCTCTCCATCCGCAGCGGCTACCAGGGCCTTGGTAGGGCGATGTATTGCCTCGCCAAGTGGACCCAACGGACCTGGGGGATCCCCGCGGACCGATGGGTGTGGGTGGTCACGCTGCGCCCCCAGCAGATGGAAGCCCCCCCAAACCGCGGGGGACCCACCCCCCCACGCCCCACCACCCCACAACTATGCCCGTACATGGTGGCAGCCCGCCTCATGGCGCTGCTATGGCCGGGCCCCCACACCCCCACCCAAAACTACCCCCACCTCACAGAGGAGGACATGCCCGGCATCCAGCGATGCTTCTTCGAGACCCTCGACTACCTCCAGCAGACACACCCCCGCGTCCTGGAGCAGATATGGCCACCCCCCAGGTAACCCACGTACCCGCACAGCCGAGACAACACCGCCACGCCAGCACCAGCACGCACGGATCACCAGGGAAAACGCGCGCACACGCCCGATGCCCGAATCTGCACCCGCGTTCTCGCTACTTACAGGACCCAGCATCATACGCCCGCCCCCGAGGCCCGGGACCCTCCGCCGTCTCCCGCGGCCCTCTCCTCCGCCTCCGACTCCACAACCTCCACCACCACGACCACCTCATCCACCACCACCACCAGCACGTCCTCATCCAGCACTCCACCCCCCAGGCCGCGGGGGACACCTCCCAAACGGGCCTCCCAACCCGCCCCCACCGCGAGCAGCCCCACCGCCGCCAAAGCCCACGCCCCGGCGAAGCCCATGCCCACGACCCAGCCGAAGCCCAAGCCGCCGCCAAACGGCGGCCCGCAGCCAAGCCCAAGCCCAAGCCCAAACCCGGCGCCACGACGGCAGCTCGGGCCCGGCCCCCCCAGGATGTCCTCTACGACATCCGGCCCCAGCCGTCCCAGGCCCGAAGGCAGCAGCGCCCAGCGCGGCGCCCCCCCACCGTCACCGACGCCACCGCCACCACCTTCATGGCGGAGCGCGCCGCGGCCGAAGCGCGACGCGCCTCGTCCCACCACCTCCCAAAGCCCGCACCCCAGGCCCACGGACCGCTCCAGGGTCCACCAGCAGCGCCCCCGCCCCCCTACCGGCCCCCGATGACAGCCCACATGCAACGCATGCCCCACTACCGCCGCCGCCGCGAATCCCCGCCCAACCCCGAGGCGGAGACCGTACGCGCACACCCGCGGGTCCACATCCGCGTGCACCCCCACTCCCCACGCATTCCCACGGAACAGGACTACGAGGAATCCCCCAGGCCCGCCACCGCCGCCGGCCCCCACGACCCCATCACACCCACCCACGCCCACTCCTCCGCCCAAGACCGCAGGCCCGCCCAGGAACAGTGGTGGCAGCGCTGGACCCACACGCAGCTCTGGGAGCTGCGGAAGGGGGCCCGGGGAGAGCCCTCCCTCGAGGGCCTGGTCCATCGGCCCCGCAAGGGGTCGGTGGAGAACTGCCGCCTCCGGCCGGCGGGGGTGTGGATGCCGCAGGCCGCATGTGAAGCCATGCTGGCCGATGCGCTCCACCCCCTGGGAGTCCACCCCCGCAACCTCCCCGCGCCCCAGGACCACCCGTACATCCTCAGGCGCCTGCGGGAGACCCTCCAGGAAGCGCGGCGAGACGGCATCCGCCTGTGGGACATCACCCAAAGCCCAGCCCCGCACGCACACACCCCCTCACCACCCCACAAGCGTCGGCGCACCGACACCGGCGACACCCACAACACCCCAGGAGCCCTGCGCGCCACACAACACGACGCGCCTGACCCCCCGGCCAGCGGCGCCGCCATCTAACCCCGTTATCCAGCACAGCACCACCACGGGGCGCCACGCCAGGCCCCGCCCAGAAGTCACCAAACAAACCGGACGCCGAAGGAAGCCAACGCACACGACAACGAGCACCACTACGCCCAAAGGCGCCGAACCCGGGCCCGATACCGTGGGCTCCTCTCCACCCTCAGCACGACACACACGTCACTGACGTCACTCCTCCGCCGTGCCCCCTCTCACGCCACCGCCCCGCCCCCCCCCCCCTCCCGCCGCACGTCCCCACGCCGCCCAGCACCCAGCCCCACACACTGCGCCACAGCATCGCCCTAGTCCGGCTCCTCCACCATTGCGGCACTTGGCACCTCACAGTAGACCGCCGTCCTGTGGTCCCACTCCCCCCAGCACCACTCCCGGGGCCGCACCCGGCCCACGCCGTGTTCGCCCCCACGTCGCGGGCCGCGGACATCCTCCCGCTCCCCGCCACCACCCCTCCCGGGCATCGCATACTACTTGCCGCCAACCCCTCGGTCCTCAGTGAGGTCCCCATCGGGCACGCCGACGCCCTGCACGTGCGCCCGCTGCTGCCCAATCTGCACGCTGCGTACGCCCCCGGCACGCCCGTCGACCCCTCCGTGTGGGACTCCCAGTGAGGCCACCGGCCAAAGGCCGGCCCGCACGCACCACCCCGCACCCGCCTCGGGCGCACGACTCCGTGGACGCCGCTACCCACACGCCCGGCCCCGGACACCCGCCTAACCGAGCCAGAACTCAAGCACAAATCAAACCCGAGCCACACCCCGAAACCGCTAACCCTTGACTCCTAACCAAACCCGCCGAGGGAACAACGCAACCACAGCCCACACCCACAGCCCACACAGCCGCCTAACCAGCCAGCTGCAGAAGCAAAGAGACACATCACCAAACCCACCCTGACCCAAGCCTAACCGGGCCGAAGCCCCAACACAAATCAAACCCGAGCCACATCCCGAAACCGTCAACCCTTGACTCCAAACCAGGCCCGCTGAGGGAAAAGCGTAGACACAGCCCACAGCCACAGCCCACACAGCCGCCTAACCAGCCAGCACCAGAAGCAAAGAGACACCTAACCAAACCCACCCTGACCCATACCCATGTACATCAGGACACGCGAGCCGCACCCCTGGGGCGCGACCGCCGCCACGGCACCGGCGACACACGCCAGAGGACACAACGCTATAGCACCGCAGCACCAGCTGCCCATGCCTGTGCCTGCAGTGTATGCGCGCCTCTGTTTTCCTCTTTTTTGTTTTTTCTTTTTCTTTTTTCAAAAAACAAAAAAAAACAGGAAAAAAAAAACGAACATTAGGGGGGGAGGAAGAGGGACACATCCACCCATGGCACACGCGCACCGCACACAGCACGCACACCGGTAAACAGGAGCCCAGGGGCCCAGGACACCGCACATGCGACACAACACACCGAGCGGGCACACCGGTGAACAGGAGCCAGCTGGCCCAGGACACCGCAGACGCACCACAGCAAACCGCGTGGGCACACCGGTGAACAGGAGCCCAACGGCCCAGGACGCTGCACACACGTAGGGCAGCCGAGGGACAGGGAAGAACCAATACCCCATGGGTCGGACGCACTGGGGCGACCCAGCCGACCCACCGGGCCAGTCGCAGGAGCGGTACTCCAAAGCCACTGGTCCGAGCCCCGCCAGGCTGCATCGAGGACCATGGCAAACGTCACCCGGAGCCATGGAAGCAACCGGTGACAGGCGAGCCGGTACACAGTCCAGGAGGGGGTCACCTGCCAAGCAGAGTGGCCCCGCAACTCAAGCCACAAGGGTGAGGCGGTCGTACCGTAGACAAGCGGGAGCAATACCCCTCGTGGTGAGAGATACTCCACACGGCTGGGCAGCCCCCCAGAGCTGCCGCCCAAAGGAGGGGGCATGTGGCCCTACCCATGGACACATGTGGGGACACCCTCCCACCTGGGACACATGGACCGGGTGGCCGCGACAATGCCTTCCCAAGCACATGCGGGAGCGGCTCAAGAGGCACCTGACATAGGGCAGTGGCAGGGACAGGACGTCCCCTTGGTAAGACCTTCTTCCTGCAATGTCAAAGGAGGCATCCCGAGCTCCCGAACATACCTACCTACCTACCTCCGTGTTGCCCTGATGCCGGAACCTCAGAGGGAACCAGGTTGGGTGAGGGCTCCAGAGAGTTCGTACCCGGAGGGCATAGGGTCAGTTGCCTCGTCCCTACCTCTGGCGGGTCTGGACAAGAGGTCAATTTTGGAGATTTTTGAGCTAATTTCAGTTTGGGCTGAAACAGCCAATTTTCAGCTACCAACTCCTAGGGGATAATGGCGGAGCCATATCTCCAGCCCAGAATGGAGTGGGGACTTGCCGTTAAGGGAGCATAGGAAGCTACTGTCAAATGGCTTTGGCGTCCCTTGGTTTCGCATGAACTCCCCTGTGACTTGGCGAGACACCTCCCCTATCGGCAGGGTTTCAGGGTCCGGACTAAGCAGGGCATGGGTTGTGTTTGAGCCCCCGCCCCCACCAGCCACTGAGAGGGTCGGACCTGGGATTGAGATACGAGTTAGGACTGAGGGTCTATTGTCCTGTGATGCCCTTACCCGGGTCCAGTCTTAACCCCATGTGTACATATCCTGATGTGTTGCTGTACATACTTTCGTTCCCTTGTTGCAGAGTGGCAAGGATCCTGAAACGCTTTGTCACATGACACGAGCGTATTGATGCCCTTGTGAGCGTAGTGCTTTACCTGCCTGCTCACCTGTGCGTGTCACCGCAGCGTCCCGTGGCCGGCCCCCAACGGGAACGCGTCACTCTCTTGGGCAAGCGCCTCCTCCAACGCTTTCACCTCGGCCTCCTTACGAACAATGGCCTCCTGGGCCAGGCGGGCTTCCTGGGCGGCTGCCGCCACCTCACTCCTGACAAGGGCAGCCGCTGCCTCCTGTGCGGCTGCAGCTGTGACTCCGGCCGCAATGGCCGCCACGGTCGAGGCATGGAGGGCCATGCCTCTGCCCCACTCTGCAGCTTCCTGCTGGGCGATGCCGACGGCGCCCTCCACGGCAGCGTTCTGCTGCGTGGCCCGTTGCCGGGCAACCCGGAGGTTGCAGGGCACCCCGCAGGCACGCTCGCAGGCGCGGGCCACATCCCCTTTGTCGGGGGCGACGCTGCTGCTGGAGCTGGCCTCGTCGGCCGGCATCCTCCCACGTTGGGCCGACTCCACGTCGCTGCTGGGGCCTGACTTCCTCAGGTGCAGCGGACAGGGGTTGGCCTTGGCCTTCTTGGCGACCTCACGGAAGTCGCCAAGGGTGCCATGGCCGGGATGGTGACCGCCATGGACCCGTTCGGGGCTGGGGGCTGGGGTTCCGCCCTTGGTCTCGTTCTCCGCGGCTTGGGCGGCTTCGGCGGCCAGGGATTCCTGGTACTCCCGCCATTTCTTGTCCCGCTTCTTGTCCCCGGCGGATCGCTTCTCCTTCCCAGGGGACGGGCTTCTGTTGCTGCCCTGCAGCGTACGCTCGTCCCCCGGTTCTCGGAACTTCTTTTCGATCATGTCCCATACAGAGACGTTGATCGTAGGGCCCGACGGGTACTCGTTGGGGTTCTCGTCATCCTCAACCCTGTCGGGGCGCAGCCCTTCGCCGGGCCTGTCCGGGCGGGTCCAGCGCTTCTGTTGGAAGCGGTAGGCGTATCCTTCGGCCCGCAGCAAGTCTTCCACTGCCTGCAGGCGGTCAGCGCCCATATCCACGCGGAGCTCGAAGCCCCCGGGCATGCCGCCTTCGCACTGGGGGTTGCTGTGGCGGTAATGCTGACCCCAGACCAACCCAGGCAGCAGGTACACTGCATGGGGGTGGGGCTGCCGCCACGTCTTGCCCGCCTCCTGCCAATTCACCATCGGCGCTCATTCCCCTCGATGGAGTGGTCCTGGGGGTGGCTGTTGAAGCTGTTGTTGCGGTCCACTCTATCTACAGGGCTGGGACCCAGACGCCCGATGGTGGTTGTGGAGGTGAGTGATGCAGCTGGGAGTGCGGCCGGTACTGGTCGGCCGAAGGAACTCGCTGAAGTCGGAGTTCCGGTCGCTACACCTCCTTCACGGACTCGGCGCTGTTGCTGACGCTCGGGGTGATGCTCCGGGCGGCGCTGCGAAGCCCGTGGTGCTCGGGGTTGAGGCGGCCCCGAGTGGCACGCGAGGGATGGGTAACCCCGCGGCGGTGAAACGCTTTTGACGCGTTCCCGTGGGGGGCCTGGCCACGGGACGCTGCGGCGGACACGCGCAAGCAAGCAGGCAGGCAAAGCACTGCGCTCACAAGGGCACCCTCATGCTCGTGTCATGTGACAAAGCGTTTCAGGATCCTTGCCACTCTGAAACAAGGGAACAAAAGTATGTACAGCAACACATCGAGATATGTACACATGGGGTTGAGACTGGACTGGGGTAAGGGCATCACGGGACAATTGACACTCAATCCCAACTCATATCCCAATCCCAAGTCCGACCCTTGCAGTGGCTGGCAGGGGCGGGGGCTCAAACACAACCCATGCCCTGCTCAGTCCGGACCCTGAAAGCCTGCAAATGGGGAAGGGCGTCCCGCCCAGCCACAGGCGAGTTCCCCTTGACCAAGGTGTACCAAGGCTGACCAACAGTGGTCCCCCATGCTCCCTTAACAGCCAGGCCCAACTCCATTCTGAGCTTGAGATATAGCCCCGTCATTATCCCCCAGGAGTTTGTAGCTGAAAATGGGCTGTTTCAGCCC
The DNA here is from genome assembly GCA_964036045.1 of Eutreptiella sp. 'Long Island Sound 2002'. Taxonomy (NCBI): domain Eukaryota; phylum Euglenozoa; class Euglenophyceae; order Eutreptiales; family Eutreptiaceae; genus Eutreptiella; species Eutreptiella sp. 'Long Island Sound 2002'. The sequence goes on along the minus strand of OZ038392.1, from coordinate 21,038,546 downwards.
AGACTGACGTTACCTCGAAAGCTCCCAAATTGACCCCTCGTCTGGACCCGCCAGAGTTAGGGACGAGGCAACTGACCCTATGCCCTTCGAGTAACAACTCTCTGGAGCCCTCACCCAATCTGGTTACCTCTGAGCCCCCGGCATCAGGGCACCATGGGTTCATCAAGTGGGGTCATGATGCCAAAGCCACTAAAATTGGCGTCATTCCCACGGGTGATTCGCCCGACCAGGGCAAGGCCAACAGCTCACAGGATAGCAGGCAGAACATAGGACCTATATCTGACTGCACAACTTAGAATTATATCAAGAGTCCTCATGGGCAGAGATATATGGAGCCGCCAACTGACTACACGGGGGGGGGAATTGGGGTCCCAAGAGGGGGTCATTTTGGCTGCTCAAAATGAGCCAAAATCGAAGGTTTCCTCGATAGTATATCTCCAGGCCGGCTGGGAGATCGGATCCGCCATTCCACACGCGATTCACCAGGAGTCAAACAGAGACTCCCATGATTTTGGCTGTCAAAGATCTCCATGCCACTAGGCGTGGTGACAATCCAAATTGGGTCCACAAATGCCAAAATGCCAAAATCCGCCGTCTCGGGCGACCATCCAGGGTGGAAAACCTTGGCGATTTTGACGCGCCAAGCCTTAATTCACAACACTCGATATCCCCCTTGGTCCCATGCCCTGGGTTATGGCTTGCTGCCACGCTGGCTGCTTGCTGTTCATCGAGGGGATGAACACGCGGATGGGGCAGAAAGCAGCATGCGGTGCAAAGGGGGGGATCATGGTTCGCACGAAAAGTTGAATAAGTTCGTATGAGCCTGAGGAGCAAATACGAAACTCAAGGGTGCTCAACCCTTGCTCATATGCTACAATGATTGCCACTTTTCTCTGGCTAGGTCGCTTGCTCCATGGAGATATGGTAGTACCAATATGGCATACAATGGCAAAAACAGCGAAGTTTTGGCCATAATGGCCCGCACTCATGATTCCATATCTCCATGGCCACGGCGAGGATTCTCCCAACCAAAGATGCTATTGACACATGGGACTTAGGTCCCAATATATGCCACTTGCCAACCCTCATGGTCGCCTCTAGCCATTTTCCCCATTGGAGAGAAAGGGACACACAAATGGGGCAGAATGGCAACATACCCCAAATTGGGTGACTCCCAACTCTCCCTTCAAGAGGAGAGGCCACATGGGGAAACACCCCATTTGATGCAGGTTTATGTGCCCTCTTCGAATCGCCCTTACCCTTGGTCAAGTGGCGCATGCGACCTCGGGAGTGAAATCAGGGGGAGAAGGGGTTTGTGGCCATTCTGGGTAAAACGGCCAAAATTCACCGAAAAGTGGTCACACGAAAAATGGTATCTCCGTATCACATGAGAAAGGAGCCTCGGGCTTTTGCATGGATGCAAACCGAAGCTTTGCTTCCCTTTTGCAACAAGGGTTGAGGTTCAAAGCATAATGGAAACATGTTTAACACCTCAATCCTGGAAGCACACTATTTATGGCAAAAAGTGCATATATCGGCGATATTGGCATGTACATATATTTGGGACCTTGAGGAGCAAAAATATGAGTAAGCATTTTTGGAGTAGGCCCATAGTAGGTGCCCTCAAATATGCACACTATGGTTAGATTGTTACCGCCCACTCGTGTCATTAGTGCTTGCATATGAGCGCGTGTGCATAGAGGCAGTATGGCACGCATGCTCACAAGGCGACATTATATGAAATAGAAGACAAGGTTGCAAACATCAACCAAGCCATCCATTATGTTCTTCGTCGTCTCTACTTCACATATTGCCTTGGTTCAAGGCTCAACTCCCCATAGGCTTCGAGCACGAGCCGCGCGAGTTTGGCCATTTTAGGCTAATTTGCGACCAAAATTTGCCCTTTTTCAAAAAACGACTTTTGGTACGCATTGAATTGCGTGGAGCCATCGTTGAGTTGGCTGGAAAAAGGAAAATGTCCTGGGGCTCTTGGTCTTGTGAGCATTGTGTTAGGTTATTGACGTTCATGCTCACAAGGCCACAAAGTTAGCGTTTGCGCACGCAAACGACTTGGGTTTACAACACCCATATGCTGCCTAAAACATCCCTATTGTCCTCTTCCCTATACACAGTGAGTAGGAAAAATAGCTTTTCCATTGCTTTGAGGCATACTCTAGTTGTATTAGAGATGCACTGAGCATCCCTGCATTTTTATCTTAGTATTGGTCCAACCAAAAGTGGTGATAACACATTTTGACCTATGGAACCAAACACCCAATCAGGATATGGAGTGGACCCCTTAATCCCCTTTCAATGTGAAGCTATTCATCATTTCCTGAGTTGACTGAGCACTGACACACCTACAGTAGAGCCTATGAATTTATCTATGTTTTTCCATGAATTCTTAGCTATCCTAGTGGTATGCACCCTAAGGGGGCTGGGCACCTCTTTTTGAGAGGTCCTGGGTTCAATTCCTGGTCAGCCTAGCTAAGTAGGAAGATCCCATGTGACATGGCAGTGACCTCATCGCCACATACCATGCCACCTCAGCACATATGGGACCCAAAACAAAGAGTGCACATCTCCTGAGATGGCACTATGGAGAGAGAGTGATCCTGAGGCAGTTTTCTAACTCTTTTCCAAAAACATTTCAGCTATCTTTGTGAATATGCATTCATTTGTGACCTGAGTTGCAGTTTCTGTGAATATCCAATCATCTTTCACTGTTTACACTGCAGCCCTTCATACTTTGATCCTGAATTACCTTCTCCTTGCACACTTCTGGCTTGGGCTATCCTGGATTGACTTGGACTTACTGTATTTCAATAAACAAAAGCTTTTCATCTACCAAAACAAGCAGCAGGACACCCTACAGCAACAGCAAGCAGCAGGAGAAGCAAAAACACAGTGCTGAAAACACTATAAACCTTTCTGGTAGCAAGAGGCAGCCTGTCTCTGTGCACCGGCAGCGACCCCGCGCCGTACAACCAGTGCTCCGAGAACAGGCAAATATAAGCAGAAGGGCGGACTAAGATGGATCCAAGAAAGGAGGACGCCGACGTGAAGACAGCGCCAGCGCCTGAGGCACCGGCAAGGCCGGCACCTAGCGCTGTACCTTCGGCGGAGCCCTCACATGGGCCGGTGGATGCGGCTGAGGACTCCCTGGATGGCCTCCAGACGGCCTTCGGAGCCCTGTCGGTCGAAGAAGTGGTCTCTCAGCCTCAGCCTGTGAAGAGGAAGAGAGTGAACGAGAGCGAGAAGGATGCTGGAGAAGGAGCAGACGAAGGAGAGGAACAAGGGCAAGACCCGACGCATGACCCTACCTTCGAAGGCGCACCAAGCGCTTCTGGCCTCCACGCATCACCCTCTCCTTTAACCACCACACTCCCAGCCGCTGCAACATCCACTTCCTCAACCAACCCGCCTATGGCAGAGGGCACAGGCTTTACTGGCATGCCTCACTACCCCGCCTATGGTATGGGCCCACCTACCACTGCGCTCCATGAGGCAACTACTGCCAGTGAGCCGGTGGCTTCCAGCTCTGCGCCGCGATGGTATGCGGGTGACTATCCCCATCCATCACACGCTACGGGAACCTATATGGATGTTCCTGGGTATGCTCCTGGGTATGCACCTGGGTATGCACCCTTGAGTGGGTTGAGGAGAGGACCAGAGTCTCTTGGAGGCAGGAGTAGAGGATCGGGAAGATCCTCCAACAGGTCCCTGACGCGGTTGGAGATCAACGAGGTGCTCCGAGGAGCCACTTCAAAAATCGTGGGCCACCGCACGCAAGAGATCAGGGAGAAACTGCAGCCCCTGATGATCCCGTCCCATGCGTCACCTACGACGGTGGGAATGTCACCCCACCGAGTACAGGCTAACCACCTGGCAGCAGGGTTGACAAATACCCTAGGGAGCCTGAGGAGCCGACCGATGCCGACTCCTGCAGCAGTACCGAGAAGTCCATTCGTCCCGAGAACGGCCCAGCCGCCCTACAGCCACGTGACGAACTCGACGAGGGCCGAGCTGGACCAGCTGGGGCTGACAGCCTTAAGGGCTATGGTGGACGTAGAGCCTTATGGCTCTAGTGATCTTGGCGGAGACCCCTCCGATGACGAGCCGCCGTCGATGGATTCTTCTTCGCCCTCGGATGATGATGACCCCGAGGACCTCAAGGGTAAGAAGAAGAAGAAGAAGAAGAAGAAGACCCGACGCCGTGAAGGACGCCGAGCTCAGGAGGCGAAGGCTATTGCCACCTCCAAGATAGTGGTCAACCTGCCTGAGTTCACAGGCAAGGACCTCAGCGAGTTCGCTGAGAACTTTGGCCGGTTCCTACGACTGACCGGCCAAACGCACGCTAGTGGGCGAGTGAAGTGCGATCTGCTCCTGCAGTGCTGCAAGACCAAGTACCTGGAGAAGCAGGTCAGGCAGATCGTGACTAACTCCGCCACCTTTGCCGATGTGTTGGTTGCCCTGGAGAGGCAGTACCCGACCTAAGAGACCGACCTCTCCATCAGGGCCGAGATCCAGAACCTGCCCGTGCTGCCCAACAACCCCAAACCTGGCAGGGTCTCCGAGCTGTTGGCTGACCTGGATCACTGGGCTGGACGACTGACGCCCGGTTCCTACAGCAGCGACGACCTGCTGTTCTGGTTGTGCGCCAAGCTCCCCCGAGAGCTATGGGACGAGTGCCGTTTGACGGCTGAGCGCAAGGCTAGATCCCTCCGCTACGAGGATCTATGCGTGCTGCTCCTGGAGATGGCGCTGGAGAAGGAGAGCGACCAGCACTTGAACAACTACTGTCCTGGTGGTGGGGGTTCTGGAGGCAAAGGGTACCAAGGGTCCCGACCTGGGCAGGGGACTACCCCCAAACACGCCCACGCCCGTCTAATGGAGAACGTGAAGGAGCTATTCTGGGGTGATACCAGAGATGAGCAGGGCCACCTGCAGCACGCCTCTGACTGCGAGCAGCGAGACTGCTTCGTCGTCCAGGGGAAGCAGCAGGAGAAGAACATTGGCGCCAAAGCGAAGCTGCCGGATCATTACCGCTGCACCATCACGTGTGCATTCTGCGGTAAGCGGAAGCACTACGAGGATGAGTGCTACCATAAGCAACGCCTATCGGCGAAGCTTAAGGGGGAAGATCCTGGCAAAGGCTCAGGCAAAGGTGGAGGCAAGGCCAAAGGCAACGACTCCGGCAAGGGCAAGTCGAAAGGACGTGGTCAAGGTGGTCAAGACAAGTGTCAAGGTGGAAGAGGAGGAGGCGCTAACCGCCAGACCGACAACAAGAACAAGGACAAGAACGGAGGCAACCCCAACCCTAATCCAGGGGGGAACTCCGAGCCCTCTGGAGGGCAGTCTGGACCTACCACACGCTCACAAACGCAGGCCCAGCAAGAACAAGGAGCCAAGCGTGAGCATGAAGGTGGTGATGACGGCAACGCTAAGAAGAGGAGCCGTTTCATGAGGATGGCCCGCAAATTGCGGAACAAGGGGTTCGAGGTGACCTGTCCCGCGGAGTTCTGACGGGGACGCTCTGGTGGCACCCAAGACCTGGTGTTTTGGGTACGTATCCGACTAGGGGGACGTGAATACCTGGGGGTACTGGATACTGGCGCCACAATATCAATAGTGGCCAAAAAAATTTTACCTGGTGGGAGCCTGAAGAACACCATGACCACAGCCGCTATACGCATGGGGGATGGACATGTGGTGCACAGCTGCGGGGACTGTGAAGTGGAGGTACCTATGGGCTCCCGGACTATCGCCCATCGGTTCTATGTGATGGACACTGATGCCTTCGACTTTGTACTGGGAACTGACTTCTTTGTGCAGCACTCCCAGATACACTCCCTGACGCTGCAAGCGCCCTACCTCCTCTACGTGGACCACGGCAGTGGCAGAGAGTCTGTGCCACTGGAGCAGTCGGAACATACCTCGAGTTACCTGAGACTATCGAACGAGGAGCCCTCGAACATGATGGCGGCCTCCAAAACTGAGGACTATCAACTATTGGGGGAAGTCCTAGACCAAGGTCTGAAGGAGTTGGGTTACTCTCGAGAAGACCTAAGTGTGGAGCTGTTCGCCAGCGACAAGCAGCATGTACTGGACCTATACTGCAGCAAGGGGAAGAACTGCAGTTACAAATTTTACTGGCCCTCTTTCAGGATGGCCTGCGGGAACCCCAGGTTCAGTGAACTGGGGAAGGTGCTGACCAAGGTGGCCTTGGAACGTTCCCGTATGGTCCTGTGTTCCCCCGATTGGGGAGCCCATGGGGGCAACGAGTACTGGCGAACCCTCCTTGAGAAGCTGACTATCAGCTCTGTGCGGTTACCTGATGAGGCCATCTACGTGCCTCTGGGACGCAAGACGCCTATTGGGAAGCCCGGATGGGGGAGTATGCTCAGCGTGGTGGACGGAAGTCTTACCACCATCCCCTGGGAGGACCTGGACCCGACTCCGGTCCAGGCTATACAGCGAGAAAGCGATGGACTCGCCTTGGGTGACTTGAAGGATCGCCTACGACCTCAAGATGCTGTTGAGACTACACCCGGAGGAGATGAGTACGTCGTGACTGACACCAACGCCCCCAACTCTCCCTGTCATGTACCTGTTCCTGATGGAGTCTCTGAGTGTGGACTATCTGAGCTACCTAGCTCTATCCACTCAGATGACGATACTGAGCACGACGCCTTCTTCGTGCAGACCTGTGTGGAGGAAGTGGAGAACGCCGAGTACGTCGCCCCACTAAAACCCGTACTCTCCATGAGGGTGGAAGACCCCGTGGATGAGGAGCTGGACCCTCGATCCAGGCTCAGGGAGTATGTGGATTCCAAGAGGAAGTTGGTGGCGAAAAAGCTATGCTACGCGAAGCCTACCCGCAGCTCGTGGCCACTGAAGCAAGGACGTATGGGAGACCTATCCCAATTGAAGGAGGACCTTGAGAAGAAGATCACCACCTGGCAAAGGGAGGTAGATCTCAAGCTCATGAAGAGCGTGTGGGGCGCCCATGTGAGGACCCCAGAGGAGGACAATCTCTCGGAGGAATGTGTATGTGAACCCCCTCGAGCATGCCTATGTTGCCATCGTCCATCGGAGATGGTTGAACAAGACCTTCTATATGCCTACCAAGGGCTGAAGGATACTACCGCGGGCGAAGAGTCGGTGGAGGACCACCTCCCGACATCTATTCAAGGGGCAATCAACTTACACTCCGACGAGGACATGGAGGACAAGATGAAGGTCTTGGACCCGCGGGTACAGAAGCTTATAAGGACCTATCTGGAGGTGTTCGGAGAACTACCCCCTCCAGCCTCATGTGATAAGCTGGTACAGATGGACCTCAAGCTGAAACCCGAGTCCGTGGGTCACAAGATCCGGAGGAGACCCTATCCAGCTCCTGAGGAGCAGGCCGACAAGATTGAGCGACAGATACAAGAATGTATCGACGCTGGCCTAGTCCTGGAGTACAAGGACAGGGACTACCCCCTACACTGCAGCCCCTGTTTCCTGGTGGCTAAACCTGGGTCTACAGCCAAACGGCTGGTAATGGACTATGGAGAGCTGAACAAGAAGACGTTGAACCACTCAGGGTCCATTCCCAATATGGAGTCTACCCTGGAGAAGATAGCCTCCTGTCGCTACAAGACCAAGATGGACAAGCGAAGCGGATTCTGGCAAGTGGACCAGACGCCCAACGCACAGGAACTACTGGCCTTCATCACCCCTCAGGGGAGGGTGTTCAAGTGGAAGGTCATGCTGTTTGGCGTGGCTAACGCACCCGCTCTATTCCAAGAGCTGATGAACAAGATCTTGTCCATCCTCCGAAGGAGACCTAAGGTGCAGGAGCTCATATCCCGTGGTGCCCAGATGGAGGCTCACATCGACGATGTATGCCTCGGGACCAATACCCAGGAGGATCACCTAATCCTCTTGGGTGAGTTCTTTGCGGTCTGCCAGGAGAGCCACACACGACTCAAGCTGGAGAAGTGTGAGTTCATGCAGGAGACCATGCAGTACTTGGGGTTTGACGTTGGCTATGGGTGGTGGACCCCAGCGGCCTCTAAGGCCAAACCCCTGATAGATGCCAAGGTACGACACGAAGACCCCAAGAAAGGACTTCATGATGTACGCAGTTTCATTGGGGCGTGCAACTTCTATCGCCGCCACATCAAAAACTTCACCTATACCAGCGCCGTACTGACGGACTTGATCAAGAAGAGTACTACTTGGCGCTGGGGCCCACAAGAGCAACAAGCGTTTGACGACCTCAAAGACAAGGTAGCCAACGCTAAATGCTTGGGCGTGCCTAGGGCACAAGGGGAGATTATCCTGGTGACCGACGCCAGCAATGTGGGCGGTGGTGGAACGTTGTTCCAATGGCAAGCACTAGAGAAGGAGGAGTTCGACTCGGCCATTTCCCAATGGGGGACGGAAGGTCTCAACCGAGATGGAACCCTCAAGCACAGCTACCCTGACGACAAGTGGGTCCTAGTACCTCTGGGCCACTGGAAATGGAAGTGGAACCAGGCCAGGGGGAACTACTCCACCTATGAGCAGGAATTGCTCGCGGGTATGCTGGTGCTATCCTCACAAGCACGACTGTTGGGGAGTAACCCTGTGGTCTGGCTGTGCGACCAAGAACCGGTCCGCAGTTTCCAGAAGGGCCCCCCACCTGAGAAGGCCAAGCTACGACGCTGGTGGACCTACCTCAGTCAACTACGGCTGACGGTACACCATATCCAGGGAGTGAGGAACGAGTGTGCCGACTACATCAGCCGCAACAACTTCGACGCCCTGATTGGTGCCCGGTCTGAAGCGCTGGCTAAGGAGGCGTTCAGCCGTATGGACGTACACCTGGACCTGAACATGACCATGATACGCCCCCTGGATGGACTCCAACGATCGGAGTACCTACAGGAGTTGGGGGATATCTACCGGCGCCTGGAGAAACGCCTTGAACCCCTCCTGGTCAACCAAGACCAGTGGAAGCGGGACAAGAGCTACCTCTGGCACGAGGACCGCATCGTGGTGCCTAGTGACCGAGTCCCAGCGCTGCTGAAGTGGACCCATGAGTCCAGTGGTCATGTGGGTGCTGACCGTAGCCTGAGGCTGTTCAAGCAGTGGTTGCACACTACGTGGACTGACGACCAACTGCGGAAAACCCTCCAGCCTATCGTGGACAAGTGCCCGTGCAGGTCCTGTAAACCAGGGGATATCAGGGACAGAGGTCTCTACTCGACCCTGCCCATCCCACACTGTGCCAACAGTGTTCTATACGTGGACTACACGGAGATGCCGAAGTTCTGGGGCTATGACTTCGCCCTCGTGGTAACCTGTGGGTTGACCAGGTTTACCAGGGTGTTCCCATGTACCAAGCACATTACTGGGGAGGAGACTATCAAGATACTCCTGGAGGAGTGGTTTTGTGTCTATGGGGCGCCCAAGGAGATCAACTCCGATGAGGACGTACGAGTACGCTCAGATACTGGCTGGTACAAGAGGGTCCTGAGATCCCTCAATGTCCAGGTGTCTACGGGGATTCCCTACTCTCACACGAGCAACCCCCTTTGTGAGCGACAGATCCGTGTCCTGAAGGAGAATGTAAGGATATGGTGCAAAACTGAACGCACCAGAGACTGGGTCAGACTACTCCCCGTCATATCCTTGATGATGAACTCCCAAGAGAGTTCAGCTACTGGCTACTCGCCACATGAGCTATTCATGGGGCGCCCGGCATGGTTCCTACATGCCCCCTATCCAGAGGACACCCATTCTTCTGTGGGTGAATGGGTCCAAGAGCAACAAGCGAAGGTGGACAAGGCCAAGGCTATGCTCCAGAGAGTGAGGGAGCGTCAGTGGAACAAGAAGAACAAGCACCGAGTACCGGCCACCTACCAAGAGGGGGACTGGGTGCTGGTGCACCACAGTCGACTACCCGCCTGGCCACGCTCTACCAGTGATGACCCATACTTCGGGCCGTACAAGATTCTATCTGTGGATGGTCACCGTATCACGGTGCGGTGTTCTCCCCGACTAGGGGGGACCCTGGTGGTCGCTGCTCAACACCTGAAGCGCTACCATGATCCTGAAGACCTCTGTGGGGAGGAGTCGGAGCTGAACGACGAGGAAATCGCCGCTCTGGACCTACAAGGGGCTGCCAGCCCTATGGAAGTTGAAGGTGAACTCCCCGACATGAACGCCGAGGAGATGGCTAAGGAGGGCTTCTACCTGGTGAAGTCGGTCCTACGCCACCGCTATCGCCAGGGTTGGCGCTTCCTCACCCTCTGAGAAGGGTTTGGAGTCGAAGAGGCCACCTGGGAGCCCTTCTCTGCATTTGTTCTACCTGAGGGACGCCTAAACTCAGTTCTGGTTGACTACTTGTCCCAGAACAACCTTGGTGAGTTGCTGAGGCTCGCTGAGACGCTTGCCTCCAAGACTAAAGCTAGGGACTGAACCTTACCCTTACCTGCCAAAGCGTATGTGTGAGTGTGCCATTCCTAAGGTCCTGAGAGCAAGCCGCAGAAGTGGTGTCCTAATTATACCCAAGTCTGCGCCCTTGCTAAACCTGGAGGGTTGGCTTATTGATGCCACGGGGTACGCCCCGGGTCTCCCCTCCCCTATGCGCCCAATTTCTGTGCTGGCGCAAAACCTTGGGGGAATACCCAGCGTGCTAATCCAGGTATTGTTTTACCTACCTATCTGTCTACTACGGGGAGGGGTGGCCAAAAGCTATGAAGGCATGAAAACGCCGTTTTGCTATGTGGCCAAAAACACTGACCTAACCACTGCCACAGCCCACCAACCCTGCTAAAATTGCAGGAAACGGGTGGGACAGTGACACACGCACTACAGGTCCTACACACCCTACAGTGGCACCATCCTGGTGGGCGAGCACTGGAGCAACTGGCTCAAGCCCCCACGCAGGACTACCACTCCTACACGCACACTCTACTGGGCGTTGCGAAGGCAAAGATCTCGTGGGTCCTAGCGACCCTCCTGTGAAATGACAAGAGAACACAGCGCTGCTAAGCAACTGTGGCCTAGGAGGGGACGCCACAACGCGTTTCCCCTGCTAGGGCTTGGAGAGAAGGAGTGCTCTCGCGTGCAAGGCGCAGATGTCGATGAAGTCGGACTCCCTGCTCTGCCACAGGCGGAGCGGAGTTACTTGTTTGTGTGATCAGCGCCCTTGTTTGGCAGGGCATAAAAAAATGCTGCTGCACCAATCACCCTACCTGCCCACCTGTAAAACAAAGGCAAATGAAAGGGCGTTTGCGGCGGAGGAACCAAGCCACACTCCAGGTATTATACCCTTCTCAGTTAGACCCATAATACACCGTCCGCAAACACGCTGCAGAAGCTGCTACCCTTGTCAAGCAAGCAAGCGTTCAGGGACTCCTCAGGTTCTCTTAAAGAACGTACCGAGGAGCCCATGGGTAGCCTAAACAAGGTTTACCGTGCGCACTTCGCGTGGCCTACCCTTTAATGCGTGTGTGCATGCGCGAGTATGCACAATCTGCGTGGACACACCTGCCCATCTCACCACCAATCACGAACTCCACCAGGGGGTGGCCCCGCCTGGGCTTACTCACCTTACCTACCGCTGGAGAGAGAGAGCAAGTGAGGGGCGCACACGAAGAACGTTGCTATGCACTTGTGTGTATGTCTAATCACCCTGATCTGACCGCTAATCATCTACAATCTTTCTAATCAATCCCTCTATCGCGTTCTATCTTTGTTAGCGCTGCTACAAGGCTCGTTCACGGAGACACGAGACGAGCAATGTGTATGCGGCATGCGAGACGAACATACCTGTAGTTTATACCTGATTCATTGAAGTCTTTTCGTTCATTTTCGAATTCTCGAATTTTTGAAGCTTCTATTAGTGTGGGTGGAATCTGTATGTTTATTTATTAATGTGTGTCTCGTCATTTTCAAGACTACGTGAGACATACGTTTATAATTCCATTATTTCTCCATTTTCCAGCGCTTCGCTAGGAGCCGCTCCTGCGCGCCGCCTTTTTATGCGTATGAATTTCTGGATTTAAAAAATCCAGAGATGACTATAATTTCTATAAAAATGTGCTTCAGATGCACAATTGGATTCTGCTCAGGTGTGTCGTTTGAGAAAAATTCTAGGCCGTCATTTGACGGATTTTGGTGTCGTCGCTTCGTTTTTGCGTGGATTCGTCCACAATTCTCCCATTCCTGCCTCTGCAGATACCCACGCGCAGCCTCGCTGAGTAGGCCATGTTCGGGCCGAAACGCAGGTGCCTGGAGAGACTGAGCAGAACCAAGACCCCACCAAGGGGCAAATTAATTTCTTTCTCGACTCCCTTCGCCCTAAGACAGGTCACAGGTCGCCAGCAGGTTTACGAGAACCCATGCGAGTGTGTATATTGTGTCTTGCGTTTGGGTTGTGTCGACGCTGCGTCTTGGAGGGAGGGATGCATATGCACATGTTTGGCATGCTCCCATACTAACCCAACCAAGCCACAGGAGCCCCGGCAGCGCCATGAGCGCTGAGTCTTCTGTAGGATATGTTACAAACAAAGCAGCAAAAGAGCGCCAGCCATGGTGAGCGCTCATTTTTCAGTGTGAGGGAGACTGTAGGTATTTTAAAGTAGATGTGGAAACCAAGGAAAGGCCAAGAAAAATGCCCTTTTTCCTAGAATGCGACAGTGGTGGCCACCACAGCACAAGGGGGGAGTAAGAAAGAGTGCTTTTCCATTGCTTTGAGGCATACTCTAGTTGTATTAGAGATGCACTGAGCATCCCTGCATTTTTATCTTAGTATTGGTCCAACCAAAAGTGGTGATAACACATTTTGACCTATGGAACCAAACACCCAATCAGGATATGGAGTGGACCCCTTAATCCCCTTTCAATGTGAAGCTATTCATCATTTCCTGAGTTGACTGAGCACTGACATACCTAAAGTAGAGCCTATGAATTTATCTATGTTTTTCCATGAATTCTTAGCTATCCTAGTGGTATGCACCCTAGGGGGCTGGGCACCTCTTTTTGAGAGGTCCTGGGTTCAATTCCTGGTCAGCCTAGCTAAGTAGGAAGATCCCATGTGACATGGCAGTGACCTCATCGCCACATACGATGCCACCTCAGCACATATGGGACCCAAAACAAAGAGTGCACATCTCCTGAGATGGCACTATGGAGAGAGAGTGATCCTGAGGCAGTTTTCTAACTCTTTTCCAAAAACATTTCAGCTATCTTTGTGAATATGCATTCATTTGTGACCCGAGTTGCAGTTTCTGTGAATATCCAATCATCTCTCACCGTTTACACTGCAGCCCTTCATGCTTTGATCCTGAATTACCTTCTCCTTGCACACTTCTGGCTTGGGCTATCCTGGATTGACTTGGACTTACTGTATTTCAATAAACAAAAGCTTTTCATCTACCAAAACAAGCAGCAGGACACCCTACAGCAACAGCAAGCAGCAGGAGAAGCTAAAACACAGTGCTGAAAACACTATAAACTTTTCTCAGTGGTATGCCCACGTGAAAGGGGCATGCATGAAAGGCATAGGGGGAGAATGTAGGGTTCCGTCCGAACTCATGGTCCCTGAGAACCATGAGTTCGAGCGATCGACAGAAAAGCTTGCGCGCTGATTTTCTCTCAGACGCGACGGCGGAAAATTCTGGTGAACACACGAGATGAAAGTACAAGAAAAATCCTCCAGATCCAGCACTTAAGTTCCTTTGGAACCTCAAAGGTACTCGAGAAAACACACAAAACTCGCCACGGCGAAGCGACGAAGGCGCGCGAGCAGGCGACAACAGGCGGCGATTTCACGACAATTAAAAATCGCGGTAGAAATCGGATATTTCACCGATTTCTAACTGAAAATCGACCAAGACAGTAAAATTATGGTAATTCTACATCGATTTAATGGTTAAGGATCGGATTCCAGATCTCGCGGATTAGAGAACAGGGACAGCCTGTGTCAACGGCGGTGTGACGGCTCATAGGCCTCCGGGCCATGGGCCATGGGCTCTGGGTACCGCTTCACTACACAATAGAACTCACAACTATTAATGATTTGGCCAAAGGTAGTTGGAAAATATCCTACAATCATGGGAAAGCTGCCCACATGTCTCTTTTATAGTGCCATCTAGAGATGTGCACTCTTTGCTGTGGGTCCCATAGGTGCTGAGGTGGCATGGCTTGTGGCGAGGAAGTCACTGCCATGTCACATGGGATTTTCCTACTTAGCTAGGCTGACTGGGAATGGAGGGAAGAAAAGAGAGAGGAGAGAGGAGAGAGAGGTGCCCCAGCCCCTTAGGGTGCACATCACTAGGATAGCTAAGCATTCATGAGGAAATATAGAAAAATGTATAGACTCTGGATTAATGTCAGCGCCTCAGTTAGTCCAGGAAATGGTGTTTATGTCAAATCGGTTGGCGGGTCAGGGGTCCACACAACATCCAGAGTTTAGTGCTTTTTTTTATAGGTCAAAATGCTTTGTCACCCCTTTTTGGATAGGCCAATACTCAGGTAAAAATGCAGTATGCCTCTAGGCATCTCTAAGACAATTAGAGCTTACCTTTTGGCATGAAAATACACTTTTTCTTGCTCCCCCCTTGTGCTGTGGTGGCCACCACTGTCGCATTTTAAGGTAAAAAGGGTATTTTCCTTGACCTCGCCATGGTTTCATCATCTTTTAAAAATTATTATTACGTATAACCACCCTAACACTGAAAGGAGGGCGCTGCACCAAGGCAGTCGTTGGTTTTTGCCTTGTCGTAACAGACTCCTACAGCCCCCACTGCGCTCAGACACGTCGCCAGGGCGGCTACGGCTTGGTAGGGGGCTGAATTGGCATGCAAAGTCATGTGATCATGCATCCCTCCCTCCAGGTGACAAAACGCATAAACCCAACGCAGGATACGGTCAGGGCACGCAGTCTAGGTCTCTGTAAGAATAAGTCACTGCCATGTCTTTCTTGGAGGTCTTGCTCCAGGCCAAGCCCCCTTCAAAACCCTTTTATTGATGCTAAGACTTACTAAAGTATTTTTATCTCCCTTTTAGAGCTTAAAGTACACTTTCTCAAAGTAACTGGGGATATAACCCTAGCCCCCCACGAAGTTTACCCCTACTACCCAACTGAGCGGACGTATCTTCCTTCATGGAGGATATACCGAACAAAAGTAGGCACTTCATGCCTAAGGCCTTGGAGGTTGAGCCTAGTGGTCCCCCACCCCAAGACCCTTATACTCGACTGGTTTTACCACTTATTGTGGTTCTGCTTTTTAACTGTTTCTGAATTCAGTTGCTTGGCCAAGTCATCTTCTGTGTCTGGCTTAACCCCTTTGCTCCACATTCCTAACCAAGTCAATTTCATCCAAAAGAGTGCACATGGAGCGCTTGATGCTAATTGGGAGGCAGGAGTCATGCCAGCTTTCACATAAAAATTATTTGTTTTATCCAATTGTGATTGAATCTATGAACTTAAACCTGCTTTGTCTATCTGCAGCCCTTCTGTGATACACTGGATTTCAAAACTATTCATGGATTCGATCCACATCCTGTTCTTGCTCTACTTGCTGCTTTGGTTCCGTTTTTCAACTCCAAAACCTGCAGGATTTCATCAAAACTATTAGGGCACTAATC
The DNA here is from genome assembly GCA_964036045.1 of Eutreptiella sp. 'Long Island Sound 2002'. Taxonomy (NCBI): domain Eukaryota; phylum Euglenozoa; class Euglenophyceae; order Eutreptiales; family Eutreptiaceae; genus Eutreptiella; species Eutreptiella sp. 'Long Island Sound 2002'. Next base: position 21,022,913 of record OZ038392.1, on the reverse strand, counting down.
ATGGACATGTTGTTGGTAGCAGAGGCAACCCTTGAGAACCTTTCGAACCGACTCTGAGAAGTACACAAGCCAAAACCAGAAACAATATGTCCACACCATCAGTACAACTGTCCGCCAGGACCTGGCCAATTCGGAGTGTACAAGTACAACCTGGCAACAAGGGGCCCATCTCAATGAGTGGTCCCAAGCTCGGAGTTGCATATGGGTCTCAAGAAGATCCAGTTCACAGAAGGGCGGAACAAGAAACGCCCAGAGAAATACCAATACCCTTAACCACTGAGGCCTTAGCGGCCCGTGGTGACAGCCTGCAGCACCTTCGCGGAAGAGTTGCTGTCTACATCTCCCGTTCAGCCTGCCCTGCATCTTCGTCTACGGCAGTTGGAGGTCCTGAGGAACAAGACGACCTGAGAAGAACAATGGACGAGTACTTGCTCCGCGAAGAGTACTACAAGTCCGTCCGAGGGGAAGATGGAGAAGAACCACTCGAAGCCTTGCGACCCCCACCACATACGGACATGGGTTCCTACCTTTACTCCGGCCCACCTAGGGACCTGGCCGACACTGTGAGTAAGAAAAAGTCACTGCCATGTTTTTCTTGGAGGGCTTGATCCAGGCCAAACCCCCCTTAAAACCATTTTGTTGATGCTAAGACTAACTTAAGTATTTTTATTTCTCTTTTTAAGCTTTTAGTACACTTTCTCAAAGTAACTAGGGTTATAACCCTAGCCCCCCCAAGACGTTCACCCCTACCACTCAACTGAGCGGAGGTATCTTCCTTCATGGAGGATATACCGAAAGAAAATAGGCAATTCATGCTTTAGGCCTTGGAGGTTAAGCCTGGTGGTCTCCCACCCCAAGACCCCTATACTCAATTGTTTCTACCACTTATTGTGGTTCTACTTTTCAACTGTTTCTGACTTCAGTTGCTTGGCCAAGTTATATTCTGTGTCTGGCCTAACTCCCTTGCCCCATATTCCTAACCAACTCCATTTCATCCAAAAGAGTGCACATGAAGTGCTTGATGCTAACGTGGAGGCTAGATTCAGGCCAGTTTGCACATAAAATCTTTTGTTTTATCCATTTATCATTGAATCTTTGTATCTATACCTGCTTTGTCTATTTGCAGCCCTTCTGTGTTACACTGGATTTCAAACTATTCATTGATTCGATCCACGTCGTGTTCTTGCTCTACTTGCTCCTTTGGTTTTTCGGATTTCACCAACAAAAACCTGCAGGATTTCATCAAAATCTATAAGGCACTAATCAAGCACATCTTTCCGGTAGCAGAGGCAAACCCTGAGAACCTTTCGAACCGACTCTGAGCAGAAGCACAAGAAAAGCACACTAAAAAGCACATTGAACATGTCCACTCAACTGCCCTCCCAAACCTGGCCAATCAGAAGTGTACAAGTACAACTTGGCAGTGTAGCCCACCCAAAGAGTGAACCGCCACTCAGAGCAGCATCTGGGTCTCAGGAAGATCCGGAGCACAGAAGGGCGAATCTAAATCCGCGCAGAACAACCCCATTTACCATGGAAACCTTAGCGGCCGGTGGTGAGGACAGCCTGCAAAGGCTCCGCAGGCGTGTCGAAGCCTTTATCGCCCGGTCGGCCTGTCCGGCCTCGTCTTCTACTGTTCTTGGAGGTGGTCCTGGAGAACAAGAGGACCTGCGAAGGAGGATGGACGGATTCATGCTCCACGCAGAGTACCACAAGTTGGCCGTAGGAGAAGAAGGGGAAATACCTCTTGATGCCCTCGGGTCGCCGCCCCAAACTGAGATGGGCTCCTTCCTTTATTCTGGGCCATCTACAGACATGGCGGACTCAGTATCACTACCGAGACGACCAAGAGTACACGAGCACCCGAGAGCATGGCATCCAGACCTGCCGATAACTTCAATGGCTCCTGAAAAGAGTCTGGATCCTCTTCGCCCAGAGCCCACCTATGGGGCTCTGGATCGCACCGCCGAACCTTTGGCCAAACTTCTATCCGGATCGGAAGATCCGGATGTGACAGCTCTGTCAGAGGCTGTCAAGGCTAAATTGGGTCTCACTGATCCCTTACCCAAGCCAGCGTTACTCTCACCTTCAACCAGATTGAGCACGTTGGCTGATGATCTCAAAGGATCAAGGGTGTCCAGCTTGCTACCCAAGGTCACTTGCCCCAGACCTTTTCATCTTCGCGCCAGGACAGTCCCAATTGCTGAACTGCAGGACGTGCCGGTGACGGAGACTCAGAAAAGAGGGCTGTCAGCCCTGTCGCCTCCTGCCGGCGTATCTCCTCCCCCTTCTGGCCTAACCCCGGGGGGTGGGAAGATGGGCAGACCGACTGCCCGGGCGAACATCCAGCTGGAGTTGCTGGAGTTCGACCCGAAAAACCTGCCCGAATGGGCAGAAGAATTTCCAAGACCTTGAAGTGATGTCGAAATACAAGTTCTCCAACCTCGAAAAAAGGCTCTCATGTAGTACGGTACTTCGACTTGGACACCTCCGGCTGTTAAGACGTGTCCAGGGCTTCTCAGTTTATAGAGGGGAAGTCGCGCCCTCTTTGCAGTCTGCATTGACATGAAGTCACTGGTCGCGCCACAGTCGACCCACATTTCTACGCTGGAGTCAAAGGAGTCATCACGACATGCGCAAATGCGCCTTCGAACCGTGAACAGAGACGCATACTCAGGTTCGGTTCCTTCGACATTGACACCCCCAAGTGTGGAATTATTTTCGGGTTTAATGGTGCTGATGGTGGTGTTCAGCTCTTCTCGAGGACGTCCACCACCAGGGCTTCGCAAATGTCTTCTAGGCCGTTGTGGGCCTTTCTCTGCTTTTGGAGCGGGATTCAAACCCTCCTTTACAATTTCGGCTCTGATCTCTTCGCGGCGTGTTCGACCTTCATTCCTGACGCTCTCGTCCTCGGGATAGCGGTGGATGGTTTAGACAGTCGCGGGCCAAGTGGCCTTGTTCGCCACATCTGGAGCACCGCCTACTTTGTTGACCATATTGGCGTCCACCATCTTCGCGTCTGAAACGTTCATTAGGACTTTCACCAATGTAGGCATGTAGTTCTTCTCGGACCTTGGCAATTGCATCGAGGTTCATCGGCTCTGGCACGGTCGAAGCAATGGGGGCTGCAGCTGGAGTCAGCGCGGGGTTGACGTGCGGTGTTGGCATAGGTTTGGAAGGAAACGTTGAAGTCGAGGTTGGTGGAACCATCATAGGCAGGGGTCTTGAGACCACAGGACCCATTGTGTCGTTCTCGATGCGTTCTGTACCTCCTCGAGCTGATATCCGGCTGCGATGTAGGCTTCTGCGATGGTCTCTACCAAGGTATCGAAACCAAATGGTCTACCAGAACGCCATCTCGAACGGACCTCAACGATGTACTGCCGACCAACAGCGTCATTTGACAAACCTTCAACAAATCGAGAGTTGACGAGGTAACCCATCTGGAGGTTACTGGTGTTAACCTTTGACTTGATAACACAAGTGCGGAACTCCCTGACGTAGTCCGCATGTCGAGAAAATTCACTTTCTTTCAAGCTCAACATTCTCGACAGGTACACTGCCTCATCGGATATGCAATCGAAAGGTTGGCTTAACACACACATGACCTCGAACCAGTCATCCTGTACAGCTTTCGTCAAACTATGATAATACTCGGCAGCATCACCTTCAAGGAGGAACGATATGGTGGTCACCTGATCGACGGGTGAAGTAATATCCGACAGGGTGAAAGCTCGTAACAAGTCCTCCTTCCATGTGCGAAACTCTGCAGATCCAAGTCTCCCAGAGAATCTTTTAACCAGCTTATTCAAGCGTTCGACACGACATCCTAGAATCTGGAGCGTTGGAGCACGTTGAACTGCGAATTGGTGCGCTGGGTGTGGGTCGAAGACAGGTGGTTGTGGAGGTGGTTGTTGCGGAGGGTGAGGTGAAATGCTCGGCGGTGAATACGGCGGATGGCTCGAAGAAGACGGCTCACGTAGTGGTTGTGGTTGTAGCTGTGGTTGTTGTTTTGGAAACTGGAAGTGATTCGAAGGTTGTTGACTCGAAACTCGTACAAATTCGTTGAGATGGGCATAACATTGCAACAATTCATGCTCTACGCGTCGAAGTTCGCTTACAGCAGCTTGAGTTGCATTCTCCGTCGAAGACTGCAAAGTGTCGACTCGGTGATCAGTTGCCGCAGTAGCACTTGCTGCTGTTGTCTGCAACGCATCGATGCGCTGTTCCAATGCGATGACCTTGGCTTGAGTATCTGCAAGCTTCTGCGACAAGCTGTGAAGATCAAGAGAAATGCATGGAAAACCACTCACTTTCTCGAGTTGCGATGCGCTCTGCGATGAAATGTTCTAACGAAATCGAAAACTCGTGATGCAAGGGGGAATCGGTTCGAAACAGACTGGCTCTGATAAAGTGCAGCATAGCTGCATCGTCGAAGGGCCGCTCCATTGTAATTCGAAATCCAAATCAAGTTGACGGCGTCGAAGATGGATCTCGAATATTGATCTCCCGGCCACCTAGCTGGCTATAACTTGTTGTGGTTTGTTTCTTTGGAACTCTCTTGTACTCATGTTCCTCTTGTTTCTCGAAAATCCGAAATCCCAAATCGACAAACCTCGCAGGATCTTTAGACGGGGCACAGATACATAGACACTTCACAAATTCGAGGACAAAAGCCCTGTCCAATAATCGAAGTATCATACAGCACTTCATTCCCACAATTGGCATTCGATGCTTCTTAAGTATTCAATGGCTGCAGTGCAATTGCAACTGCGACTCGCGCGCTCGCTGCGCTGCTGCTGTTCCAAGCCATAACACACATACAGCAAATGTCCCGCTACCGCCGCCACCGCGAGTCCCAACCCAACCCCGAGGCGGAGACCCTGCGCGCGTACCAGCGAGTCCACAGCCGCCCGCGCCCCTGCTTGCCACGCACCCCCACGGCACAGGACTACGCGGAATCTCCCAGGCCCGCCACCGCCACCAGTCCCCACGACCCCATCACACCCACCCACGCCCACTCCTCGGCCCAAGGCCACGGCCCCGCCCAGGGACAGTGGTGGCGGCGCTGGACCCACACGCAGCTCTCAGAGCTGCGAAAGTGGGCCCGGGAAAAGCCCTGCCTCGAGGGCCTGGTCCACCGGTCCCGCAATGCGTCAGCGGAGAACCGCCGCCCTCAGCCGGCCGGGGGGTGGATGCCACAGGCCGTATGGGAAGCCATGCTGGCTGATGCGCCCCATCCCCTGGGAGTCCATCCCCGCATCCTCCCCGCGCCCCAGGACCACCTGTATGTCCTCAGGCGCCTGCGGGAGACCCTCCAGGGGACGAGACGAGAAGGCAGACGCTTGTGGGACATCACCCCAAGCCCAACCCCGCACACACACACACCCTTGCCACCCCACAAGCGTCGGCGCACCGACACTGGCGGCACCCACAGCACCCCAGGAGCCCTGCACGCCACACAGCACGATGCTCCTGACCCCCCAGCCAGCGGCGCCACCACCCAACCCCGATACCCAGCAGGCCACCACCGCGGGGCGCCGCTCCAAGCCCCGCCCAGAAGACACCAAGAGAACCGGAAGCCGAAGGACGCCAACACACAGGCCTACGGGCACCGCTACGCCCAACGGCGCCGATTTCAAGCCCGCAGCCGTCGAAACAGCCCAACCCAGCCGAAGCCCCATCACGAGTCAAACCCGAGCGACACCCCATAACCGCTAACCCTTGACTCCTAACCAAATCCGCCGAGGGAGCAACGTAGCCACAACCCACACCCACAGCCCACACAGCCGCCTAACCAGCCAGCACCAAAAGCAAAGTGGCAACTAACCAAACCCACCCTGACCCGTACCCGTGTACATCAGGACGCGTGAGCCGCACTTCTGGGGCGCGGCCGCCACCAAAGCACCGACGACACACACTAGGGGACACAACACCATTGCACGGCTGCACCAGTTGGCCATGCCTGTGCCTGCAGTGTGCGCGCGCCCCCTTTTCAAGTTAAAGAAAAAAAAAAAAAAAAGAGGCACAACAGAACAAAACAAATACAGAGCAAAAAAAAAAACAAAAAAGAAAATTAGGGGGGGAGGAAGAGGGACAGAACCACCAACAGCACACGCGCACCGCACACAGCGCGCACACCGATGAACAGGCACCACGTGGGCAAGGACACTGCACAAGCAAATGCACGGAGGGCAGCAAAGCGACAGGACACCACGGCCTACACCCCCAGGGTCGGACGCACTGGGGCGACCTAGGAGCGGTACTCGAAGGCCGCTGGTCCGAGCCCGGCCAGGCTGCATCGGGGACCATGGCAAAGGTCGCCCGGAGCCATGGCAGCAACTGATGACAGGCGTGCCGGCACACAGCCCGGGAGGGGGTCGCCTGCCAAGCAGCGGGGCCCCGCAACTCGAGCCACAGGGGTGAGGCGGTCGTACCGTAGACTTGCGGGAGCAAAACCCCCTGTGGTGAGAGATACTCCATACCGCTGGGCAGCCCCCAGAGCTGCTGTCCACAGGAGGGGGCATGTGACCCTACCCACGGACACATGTGGGGACACCCGCCCCCCCAGAACACCTGGACCGGGTGGCCGCGACACTGCCTTTCCAAGCACCTGCGGGAGCGGCTTAAGAGGCCCCTGACCTACGGCAGTAGGAGGGACAGGACGTCCCCTTAGTAAGACCTTCTTCCTGCATTGTCAAAGGAGGCATCCCGAGCTCCCGAAGATACATACCTACCTACCTAAGGTTTGCATGACGAGGTCAAAATGCCAAACCCCACAATGCCGGTTGGGTGTGTATCATAGTTGGCGTGGGCGAAAGCGAAGAAAGGAAAGGGAACAAACAAAAGTCAGAGCACACCATTGACAAAAGAAGAACGGCAGCAAACGTGAGTGTGCAAACGGTGATAGCCAGGCACCAAGAGCCGCACCAACCATTTTGTTTAGCTTCGTCCGAGACCTTCACATAATCGTGATCTTCTCCGACTTCGTCTTGTTCACTGACGTGCACCAGAAAAGGGTGCATTGTCCCCAAGATACTACCAACGGAAATCAGTGTGTGTGAGTGACCCATAGCTTCAGAAAGTTAAAAAAGGGTTCCACTGTTGATGCTTTGATGATATTGTTTGTTTTGGGCCTCTGGTTGCTCCTGCTGCTTCTTGATGTAGCTCAGGTGTTCCAAATACCAAAGCTTTGATGAAATGAAATAACAAACCAAAGCTTTGTTGATGCTAAGACTAACTTAAGTATGTTTATTACTCTTTTTAAGCTTTTAGTACACTTTCTCAAAGTAACTAGGGCTGTAACCCTAGTTCATAAGTTCACCCCTACCACTCAACTGAGCGGAGGTATCTTCCTTCATGGAGGATATACCGAAATAAAATAGGCAATTCATGCTTTAGGCCTTGGAGGTTAAGCCTGGTGGTCTCCCACCCCAAGACCCCTATACTCAATTGTTTCTACCACTTATTGTGGTTCTACCTTTTAACTGTTTCTGAATTCAGTTGCTTGGCCAAGTTATATTCTGTGTCTCGCCTAACTCCCTTGCCCCATATTCCTAACCAACTCCATTTCATCCAAAAGAGTGCACATGAAGTGCTTGATGCTAACGTGGAGGCTAGAGTCAGGCCAGTCCTCACATAAAATCTTTTGTTTTATCCATTTATGATTGATCCTTTGTATCTATACCTGCTTTGTCTATTTGCAGCCCTTCTGTGCTACACTGGATTTCAAATTATTCATTGATTCGATGCACATCGTGTTCTTGCTCTACTTGCTCCTTTGGTTTTTCGGATTTAACCAACAAAAACCTGCAGGATTTCATCAAAATCTATAAGGCACTAATCAAGGACATCTTTCTGGTAGCAGAGGCAAACCCTGAGAACCTTTCGAACCGACTCTGGGCAGAGGCACAAATAAGGACCATAAAAAGCACATTGAACATGTCCACTCAACTGTCCTCCCGAACCTGGCCGATCAGAAGTGTACAAGTACAACTTGGCAGTGTAGCCCACCCAAAGAGTGATGTGTGGAAATCCCTCCTTACTAGCGAAGCAGCGCGACGATGCGGTAGCCTAGGGGCCATTCTCAGAACACAACACGAGTTTTACGTGTGCATGCACTATCACAACACCCCCTTGCTCCCCCAGCGAGACTCCCTCACTTCCATGAGTTACATGCTCTTCCACTAGAATAACCTGGTCACGTATCGGGGCACTACGGGAGCCATGATCTCTTGGGGAGGTTACTCCTCTTGGCGCCCCAAACACCCGGGACACAAAATGGACCTCTCCGCCTCTCCCCGAAATGTGCACAAAAATGCCCCTCCCCCACCCTCCCCGGTGAAGGCTTGCTTCAACCCCCTCCCCGAACCTCCTGATCCAGAACTGGTAGAAGTACACGCCCCGTCATCCACGCCGGATGTTGATGTAATGTTCGGAGTTTCCCTGCTTGGGAAAATTCGGCACATTTCCTTGTTCAGCGCCCCCATGGCTGAGGTGCGAGTCTACCGAGTGAAATATGCTCATTACAAATCCGCGCTCCTTGCAGAAGGCTTCACTGTGTCCCAGCTCGTCTTTCACCCCGAGTGCCCCGACACGGCCGCGCGTGACAACCTTCTGGCTCCCGCCAACCCCCTAGTTTCGGAAGCCCTGGATTTCCTATCACGAGTCATCGAGGCGGCGACTGCCTACGGCAGCGCGAAACAACTAAGTCTCGCGAGGGACCATTACTTGTCCACAAGCAAGCCCCTCTCCCTCACAGAAAAGATCGCACAACTCCACCTCCAAACAGGAAAAATTGTCGACCCTATTCCGGAAATAACAGGAGCCTTCATATCCAATGAATTTTTCTCAGAAGAGGAAGAAGCCCTGGTGATGTCCTACAGTGCAGATGAAGATCACCAGTGGCTGTCCGAGGGGCACCGCACAATGCTTCATTTCGGATTCAGGTACAATCCAGAATCAAAAGAAGTCGAACCTTTTGAACCGACCCCTCCTGAGTTTATTCAAGCGATTGGGCTACGGGCATTCTCTGCCTGCGCCCAGGTCCTGCCTTCCTCTCTCTTATGCCCCAATATGTGGTCAGTGGCTCGATACGAGCCTGGCAGTGGCCTGAGGAGCCACGTAGACATCCCTCAGCTAGGCCCTTATGTCCTGGATGGCTCCTTTGGGTCAGGTGGGGAAATGGTTTTCGAACCGCGTCCCCTCCTCGGATCCACCCTCTTTAAGAAAAGGCAAAAAGTATTCCTACAGCGCCGCAGTCTCCTCCTAATTTCTGGGGAAGCCCGAGACAAATGGAAGCACCAAATCCCAGCTCGTGACTATGACACAGTGGAGAAGCGGCGCATTCCCCGAGACTCCAGGGTATCCCTTTTTTTTTTTTTTTTGGCATGGCGGTTTCCCGCCCAAAGTGTAGCAACAAGCTGAGTTCAGTGCTAGGTGGGTGGCAGTGACATAGGAGTCTCCCATGCTAATCCGCCGTTTCCCTAATTTACAGAGTAAATAAACACTGAAGTGCAGGATGTAGGAACTGAGTATCTGATTTCCTGCCCTGAAAAGACGAAGGTGCAATGCTTACGGCACTCAGCGATGAACTTCCTGAGCTGCAGTCTTCCTGCTCTTCAGGTGCTCCAGACTGAATCCGCAGGCACGATCGCTCAGGCATCACAAGAAGAACGAAGTACTCACTTAACGGAGCAAGGACATCTATATTCCTTATTGCAGACTCTCGTCTTGTTCCTGCTTCACAGTGAAACAACTTCAGTTCTGGCTTGTGCTCTATGCTGATAGTTCCTGCTTTGCCATCGCCTCTTGCCTTTTGTTTATTATTATTTTATTTTTATATTTTTTATTTTTTTTTCCTTTTTTTTTGAAACGAACCACCTACTTTCTTACCACTCCTGAGCAGCAGGATATTTTTGACTGAGGATTCAGGTCCCTGCAGCCAGCCACCCCGTGGCCTCCTAAAATTTTTGCAAGCCTCTGGTGCCATTAGGGCAGTGCATTGCACCTTCCTCCAGGGTATCCCTTGTCTTCCGTCACACTGGCGTAGGAACAAGCCTCCATACGACATCCTCAGAGCCCCCTGACCCAGGGCAACATGAGACGAATTATTGAACCTACACTGGGCGTCACCTTTCTGTGCACACGAGACGTGGTCTTCGCTTTAAGACCCCAGATACCCTCCATCACCATTATTGCGTGTTCTCAGGCATGGCAAGGCCATCGCCCTACCACTCCCCCTGTGCGTAACATGAATTCCTTAACCCCAGTGACCGCCAGGTATGCCCTGACCGGGCTGATCTGTGCTCACTGTGTACCAGACCACAAAGTCCTGTGGTTCCCCTTGTGGGAAGCTCTGATGAGTCTACCGAATGCTACCCGTCCCCATATTCTTTCTGCCCCCCTCCCGCCCGTCAGTGCCACCGCAGGAGAAGTAACATGAGACGGTGTCAAGAGGTCCTCGCCCGCGTGGGCGTGCACGGTGCCTCCCCCACCGCCACCGTCTCTCGCATCGCGGAGATTCTCCCTGTGGAGCAAGCACACATCAATCGGAGAATATTGGTCCCAGACACAAGTGTCTCTTTAGACCTGACTATACACCCCTCTCTTCGCACTGCCTGTGACACGGCCTTACGCCACTCGCCCAAAGCATACGCACAGGCACTTCACTCTCGGATTTCTGCACTAGACCAGTGCGAGCCCGACCCCTCAATACAAAATGAGGACCCTGCCCACATACCAACGCTTCTGACACCGGACCCCCCACAGGGTGCCCGCTATTCCTCCATTCGGACTCCCTCCTTCCCCCCTCCCCCCCAAGTGCACAAGCCCTTCAAACCTAAACGCTTGCGCCGCCCCCCCCCCTCTCTTCCCTCTGTCCAGGCCATCCGTGTCCTGTCCGTCGACACGGCAAAGAGCCAGAACGCACCCGCGGCAATCTTGCATTTCCTAAACGAAGGATATGACATTATACTCCTTCAGGAGCTAAACTCTCCCCCTCTCCTCCCACAGCGGTACGCCTTCGGCAATGACCGCGCTAAAGTCTTCTTAAATGTCTGCGGCCACAAACACGGGGTGTCGGTCATTGCAGGCCCGCGCATCGCGAGATATACCAGCTGTGTCCCGCCCAGAGACAGCGACGGCCTTATCTGTGGTGCCAAAATATCCCTTCCGGAAGCAATTCCCCTGCACGTCTTCCCAGTTTACTCCCCCCCGGTGCGCACGGGGGCCCCAGCTCCGTACCGTGACACCATACAGCGAGTTCTTGCTTCTTATTTCAACGATCATCCCAATCACATCCTGGGGGGTGATTTTAACTGCGTTCTGGATCCCGAACTTGACCAGCACAACTTGGTCGATCTACATGAGTGGCACTGGCTCACGGGGGAGGTGAAATACCTCCCATCTAGGTTGGTGGACACTTTCAGGTCAGAGCACCCCTCCCTCAGGCAGTACACCCGCCACGCAAGCGACCGCTTGGACAGCGAAGCAAGGCTTGATTACATTTTTGCTTCCCCTCGCCTAGTGTCGCACTTTCCCCTTCTGGATGCCTCGATCCTCACGGCGTATACCATCTCTGACCACCACCCAGTGGTTGCGGTCTTCCAGTGCCCCTCCCCGATCCTTCTGTCTCAGCCCCCACTCCCCCCTTGCATTTTTCGGAAGCTTTCTAGAGACGAAAAGCAACAATTCTCCAACAGCATACGGCTCATCTCTGACTGGTGCCGGGACCTCCTGGACGCCCCTGCCAGGGCCCCATTGGAAGAGATCATCGCGGCCACTGATTCTCTCCTTATGCAGGGTGGGTCTGCGTACCACAAAATCACGCGTCCAAAGCCACATCGCCAGGACCAAGAGAGCTACGGCAAGCTCAGGAAATTATTACGCTCACCCCCGCCTCCTTCTTCCCCAGCATTTCCCGAGCACATTGCGGAAGTTCAGTCCGTGGTAAACACCTTACGGTCCTCAGACGAAACCAAAGCGAAGAGAAAGCTTCACAGTAGTCTGGTCCGAGGGGTCCAGATGAAAACCACTGTTGCTCGCACCCTCTGCCCTAAAGACCTAGAGCCTCTCGTAGTCAGAGATCCAGCCACCAAAGAGCTCCTGAGTGACCCGGCGGATGTAGCTAAAGTTTTTGCAGACACCCTGCTTCATCTTGGAGGGCATCCAGATTACTCCCCCCCCCCAGGACTTCGTCGACGAGGTCCTGTCCCACTCGCCCACATGCCCCGTTTCTGCCAAGGACGACCACATACCTCCTGTGACCTGGCAGGAGTTCCAGAACCACTTAAAACACAGTAAGCCATCAAAAGCCGGGGGACCGGACAAAACAAACAACTACATCCTGGCCCTCTGTCCGGAACCCATCCAATGTTTTTTCCACTCCATTTTAAACTGCTTCCCCCACTCGCCGCTGCCGCCGCACTGGCTATGCGCGAAAATATGTTTGCTTTATAAAAAAGGCGTCCCCTTCTCCCCATCAAACTACCGTCCTGTTGCCCTCTTAAACTGTATTTACAAACTCTTGGCCACTTTTGCATGCAAACACCTGCGCGCTCAGGCTTTTGCACACGACATCCTATCAGAAATCCAGCACGGTGGCCTTCCCGGCCACCAATGCGCTGATCATCTGTATCACCTCAAAGCCCTTGATGCAAAATCGAAGAAGAGCTACTCGCTGTTCATCGATTTCAATAAAGCCTTTAATTCAGTGCCTCATGGCATACTCCGGACCGTCCTCGAACGGGCAAATTTTTCTGTTTCCACAATTTATCTCATAAAGCAACTATACTCCTTCCCTCAAGACAGCCCCATCATCAATGGCCGCACTCCCCACGCATACCTCCAAACCAGGGGCCTCCGACAAGGATGTCCCCTCTCCCCCCTACTCTTCATTCTCTACCTCAACTCCCTCTTCCACCATTTTTTTGCCACTGTGCCCCCCCCTCGGGCAAATGCCCGCACTAGCCACCACGCCTACATCGACGACATCCTGATCAGAAGTGAGGACGTCATCTACGTCCAAAACAGTCTCAACTACTTCGATGGGCCAGCCAGGGACTGGGGTCTGGACATGAATGTGTCTAAGACCGAAGTCCACGCCAATGGCACAGCCCCCCAAAAAGAGTTTCTGACACCCAGGGGCTCGGAATTCCACACGTACAACAAAAAAACGGGTCGCCCGCACACATGCTATAAATACCTGGGGGTTTACCTTTTTACTTGCCACCAGGCAAAGGGCCTGTTTCACATGCTCAAGGCGGAGATCCAGAGTTATTTTGCCCGGCTCTCTCCCTTGCCTCTTACACTTAGTGAGAAGGTCCGCCTGACGAACTCTCAGCTGGTCCCAGCACTCGCCTACCGCTTAATCACCCACTCTCTTTCCCCAAACCAGCTCGATAAGCTTCAGGCACTCATCTGGGCGGGGGTCGCGTTCACAGCGTCACACGTCTAGTCTCCCCCAAAGACTGTTTCGCGGCTCGCCCAAAGGGAGGGTTGGGAATGAAATTCCTACCGCACACCGTCCACGTTGCCACCGTGAACTATGGGCTACGGGCCCTTTGCGGCCTTGCCCCAAAGTCAGTCGGCCCTCTGTACGTCCAGTCTTTACTTAGCTCGAACCAGAGGGCCTCGGACCCAGTGCAAAACTCTTTTATGGACTCCATCCATGCCCTTGGCTTATCTTTCCACAGCATAGGCCCGTGGAGACCCACTGCTATTCGGGATCTAACGCCTGGTACCCAGCTAACCGTTAGGTTCAAGTCAGGACAGGCCAGAGGAAAGGTGACCGAGGCCACCTCCAAATGGCCCAACGTCTCGTTCCACGACGGGGTCTACTCGGTGGATACCCACACGTCCTACACCATGCACATGCCATGTCACACCGTCATGGATTACTCCCGCCCCTCTCACTTCCAGCTAGTCCCTGAATTTTTGCGCCCTCAAGAGACCATCCCCGAACCCCCAGCGCCACCGCACAACGCACACGCACTGGGAATCAGCCAACACGGCAATCTCTTCGCTCTGCAGGCACAACACTACCTAGAGAAAAAGTCTCTCGACGAGTGGGGGTGCCACGATGCCGCGGAGGCACTAACCAGGCCGCCGACCCCCGGCCTACAGCGGGTATGGCTATACTCCGATGGCTCCTCCGGTGAGTCCGGCCATGCGGCCGCCGTCACGGCCTTTCTACCCGACGGTACAACCAGAGTCCTGTGCCTATCCTCACCGCATCCCTCTTCTCTGGGTTCGGAGTTCTGGGGGGCGGTAGCAGCCATTCGCTGGATCCACAGGGAACTTTCCCAATACGAAGGATGTTTGTTGATTGACAACGAACAGGTGGTGTCCACCCTCCAGAAATGCCAAGCCTATAAGCCCAGCCCGTTCAAAGACGACACATGGACCGTCGCAGTACACAGCGCCCTACTTCTCATCACCAACCCCCTCCACATCATGTGGATTAAAGGTCACGCCAATTTCATTGGCAACGAAATCTGCGACCATTTCTCTAAATGGGCAGCTCACAGCCTGATTTTTACCCCGGACCTCCCCCCCCCCCCCTGTGTTCAGTGGCGGTACACCACCTGCCTGTCCTCCACAAGTTTAAGGTGCAGCAAATCCGCCACCTATTGCCGCAGCATTCCCATAACAACCTAGCGGTCGGCCCCAGCTTCAGCCTGTACAATAAAGCTTCCTGGTTTTCGTCCCTGTTTTTCAAACTGGCGTCCGGGTGCTACAATGTGCACGGGTACCAGTGGAGCAATATGCTCCACGACTACCACTATTCCAAGTGCGGACAGCACCATCCTTTCGACCCTTTATCTTGCCTGGCCTTCTGCAAAGCGTTGGACCAGCACGTCCAGGCATACCTCTCCACCTGGGGACCCCTTTTCAGCCCCATTGTCCTGCACTGGTGGCTTCCTGGACCCTCAAAGGCTGACCGCAGGAACTTCATGAGAACTCTGGTACCTAATTCCCTATGGTCCTGCCTCTCCAAGCCGATCCCGGGCTCCACTCGCGCCGAGCACAGAGCCATGCTTGGCCTAGCCCTGGAGGAACGTGTAAAGCACCTGGACAAGGCTGTCCATCAAGCACACGATTGGCTGTGTTCGAATCCTCTCCCCTGGGACCCAATACTTTGGGCACACCCCTCCGACCCTCTCAACCCCTTCTCGGTTTCGCACGGTGCGTTCAGTACCTCCGTCCACATGCCCCCTCGGGTCCGCCCCGTATACCAGCTCCCCCCACCTCTCCCCAAACACGCCTTAAAAAAACCGTCCAAGCCAACGTCAACCAAAGCACAACCAACCACGCGCCGCGCGCCAAAAAACTCCAAACGCCCGTCCAGCCGCGCATCCGCACCACGCCCCCCCCCCCCCCGGCCATTCCCCGCCCTCCTCAGCACTCACGCCCACGGCCACCACAAAAACGCCAAAGATCACCACAAACCCATCAGGCCACAATCGTTTGGGCGCCCCCAAAGCGCGCCAAGACCGCCCTCCCCCTCCCACCCCCACGCTCCAAGACACGCTACCGTCAAACACGTCTACCTCTCCCCTCTAGGCCCACCGCTACTAGGTGCTCAGGTACGTCTGCCCTTGCCCCCCCCCACTCCAACGCCTCCCGGGAGATCCGAAATTTTTTCCGCCCATCCAGCAATCTTCTGTCTCCTCCTCTCGACCCCTTCAGCCCTCCGCCCCTTCCTGAACCCCCCCCCTCCCCCACAGGGTAAATCAGCGTTCATCTAACCAAACCATCAGAGCAGTCGTGTACATATCTTTATATGTTGTTGTAAATACTTTCATTGGGGGACGTCAGCCCCAGAACAAGTTGATGCGGTTAAGAACATACAAAAAAAAGCCCACCCAAAGAGTGAACCGCCACTCAGAGCAGCATCTGGGTCTCAGGAAGATCCAGAGCACAGAAGGGCGAATCTAAATCCGCGCAGAACAACCCCATTTACCATGGAAACCTTAGCGGCCGGTGGTGAGGACAGCCTGCAAAGGCTCCGCAGGCGTGTCGAAGCCTTCATCGCCCGGTCGGCCTGTCCGGCCTCGTCTTCTACTGTTCTTGGAGGTGGTCCTGGAGAACAAGAGGACCTACGAAGGATGATGGACGAGTTCATGCTCCACGAAGAGTACCACAAGTCGGCCGTAGGAGAAGAAGGAGAAATACCTCTTGATGCCCTCGGGTCGCCGCCCCAAACTGAGATGGGCTCCTTCCTTTATTCTGGGCCATCTACAGACATGGCGGACTCAGTATCACTACCGAGACGACCAAGAGTACACGAGCACCCGAGAGCATGGCATCCAGACCTGCCGATAACTTCAATGGCTCCTGAAAAGAGTCTGGATCCTCTTCGCCCAGAGCCCACCTATGGGGCTCTGGATCGCACGGCCGAAATTTTTGGCCAAACTTCTATCCGGATCTGAAGACCCGGATGTGACAGCTCTGTCAGAGGCTGTCAAGGCTAAATTGGGTCTCACTGATCCCTTACCAAAGCCAGCTTTACTCTCACCTTCAACCAGATTGAGCACGTTGGCTGATGATCTCAAAAGATCCAGGGTGTCCAGGTTGCTACCGGAGGTCACTTGCCCCAGCCCTTTTCATCCTCGCGCCAGGACAGTCCCAATGGCTGAAATGCAGGACGTGCCGGTGACGGAGACTCAGAAAAGAGGGCTGTCAGCCCTGGCGCCTCTTGCCGGCGTATCTCCTCCCCCTTCTGGCCTAACCCCGGGGGGTGGGAAGATGGGCAGACCGACTGCCTGGGCGAACATCCAGCTCGAGTTGCCAGAGTTCGACCCGAAAAACCTGCCCGAATGGGCAGAAGAATTTCCAAGACCTTGAAGTGATGTCGAAATACAAGTTCTCCAAACTCGAAAATAGGCTCTCATGTAGTACGGTACTTCGACTTGGACACCTCCGGCTGTTAAGACGTGTCCAGGGTTTCTCAGTTTATAGAGGGGAAGTCGCGCCCTCTTTGCAGTCTGCATTGACATGAAGTCACTGGTCGCGCCACAGTTGACCAACAATTCTTCGCTGGAGTCAAAGGAGTCATCACGACATGTGCAAATGCGCCTTCAAACCGTGAACAGAGACGCATACTCAGGTTCGGTTCCTTCGACATTGACACCCCCAAGTGTGGAATTATTGTCGGGTTTATTGGTGCTGATGGTGGTGTTCAGCTCTTCTCGAGGACGTCCACCACCAGGTCTTCGCAAATGTCTTCTGGAGCGGGATCGAAACCCTCCCTTACAGTTTCGGCTCTGATCTCTTCGCGGCGTGTTCGACCTTCATTCCTGACGCTCTCGTCCTCGGGATAGCGGTGGATGGTTTAGACAGTCGCGGGCCAAGTCGCCTTGCTCGCCACAATTGGAGCAACGCCTACTTTGTTGACCATATTTGCGTCCACCATCTTCGCGTCCGAAACGTTCATTACGACTTTCACCAATGTAGGCATGTAGTTCTTCTCGGAGCTTGGCAATTGCATCCAGGTTCATCGGCTCTGGCACGGTCGAAACCATGGGGGCTGCAGCTGGAGTCAGCGCGGGGTTGACGTGCGGTGTTGGCATAGGTTTGGAAGGAAACGTTGAAGTCAAAGTTGGTGGAACCATCATACGCAGGGGTCTTGAGACCACAGGACCCATTGTATCAGATGTCGTTCTCGATTTGCGTTCTGTACCTCCCCGAGCTTATATCGGGCTGCGATGTAGGCTTCTGCGATGGTCTCTACCAAGGTATCGAAACCAAATGGTCTACCAGAACGCCATCTCGAACGGACCTCAACGATGTACTGCCGACCAACAGCGTCATTTGACAAACCTTCAACAAATCGAGAGTTGACGAGGTAACCCATCTGGAGGTCACCGGTGTTAACCTTCGACTTGATAACACAAGTGCGGAACTCCCTGACGTAGTCCGCATGTCGAGAAAATTCACTTTCTTTCAAGCTCAACATTCTCGACAGGTACACTGGCTCATGGGATATGCAATCGAAAGGTTGGCTCAACACACGCATGACCTCGAACCAGTCATCCTGTACAGCTTTCGTCAAACTATGATAATACTCGGCAGCATCACCTTCAAGGAGGAACGATATGGTGGTCACCTGATCGACGGGTGAAGTAATATCCGACAGGGTGAAAGCTCGTAACAAGTCCTCCTTCCATGTGCGAAACTCTGCAGATCCAAGTCTCCCAGAGAATCTTTTAACCAGCTTATTCAAGCGTTCGACACGACATCCTAGAATCTGGAGTGTTGGAGCACGTTCAACTGCGAATTGGTGCGCTGGGTGTGGGTCGAAGACAGGTGGTTGTGGAGGTGGTTGTTGCGGAGGGTAAGGTGAACCGCTCGGCGGTGAATACGGCGGATGGCTCGAATAAGACGGCTGTGGTAGTGGTTGTGGTCGTAGCTGTGGTTGTTGTTTTGGAAACTGGAAGTGATTCGAAGGTTGTTGACTCGAAACTCGTACAAATTTGTTGAGATGGGCATAACATTGCGACAATTCATGCTCTACGCGTCGAAGTTCGCTTACAGCAGCTTGAGTTGCATTCTCCGTCGAGGACTGCAAACTGTCGACTCGGTGATCAGTTGCCGCAGTAGCACTTGCTGCTGTTGTCTGCAACGCATCGATGCGCTGTTCCAATGCAATGACCTTGGCTTGAGTATCTGCAAGCTTCTGCGACAAGCTGTGAAGATCAAGAGAAATGCATGGAAACCACTCATTTTCCCGAGTTGCGATGCGCTCTGCGATGAACTGTTCTAACGAAATCGAAAACTCGTGATGCAAGGGGGAATCGGTTCGAAACAGACTGTCTCTGATAAAGTGCAGCATAGCTGCATCGTTGAAGGGCCGCTCCATTGTAATTTGAAATCCAAATCAAGATGGATCTCGAATATTGATCTCCCGGCCACCTAGCTGGCTACCACTTGTTGTGGTTTGTTTCTTGGGAACTCTCTTGTACTCCTGTTCCTCTTGTTTCTCGAAAATCCGAAATCCCAAATCGACAAACCTCGCAGGATCTTGAGACTGGGCACCAATACATAGACACTTCACAAATTCGAAGACAAAAGCCCTGTCCAAAGATCGAAGTATCATACAGCACTTCATTCCCACAATTGGCATTTCGATGCTTCTTAAGTATTCAATGGCTGCAGTGCGATTGCGACTGCGACTCGCGCGCTTGCTGCGCTGCTGTTGTTTGAAGCCATAACACACATACAGCAAATGTCCCGCTACCGCCGCCACCGCGAGTCCCAACCCAACTCCGAGGCGGAGACCGTGCACGCGTACCAGCGAGTCCACATCCGCCCGCGCCCCCGCTCCCCACGCACCCCCACGGCACAGGACTACGCGGAATCCCCCAGGCCCGCCACCGCCACCAGTCCCCACGACCCCATCACACCCACCCACGCCCACTCCTCGGCCTGAGGCCACGGGCCCGCCCAGGGACAGTGGTGGCGGCGCTGGACCCACACGCAGCTCTCAGAGCTGCGAAAGTCGGCCCGGGAAAAGCCCTGCCTCGAGGGCCTGGTCCACGGGTCCCGCAAGGCGTCAGCAGAGAACCGCCGCCTTCAGCCGGCCCGGGGATGGATGCCACAGGCCGTATGGGAAGCCATGCTGGCCGATGCGCTCCACCCCCTGGGAGTCCATCCCCGCAACCTCCCCGCGCCCCAGGACCACCTGTATGTCCTCAGGCGCCTGCGGGAGACCCTCCAGGGGACGCGACGAGAAGGCAGACGCCTGTGGGACATCACCCCAAGCCCAACCCCGCACACACACACACCCTTGCCACCCCACAAGCATCGGCGCACCGACACTGGCGGCACCCACAGCACCCCAGGAGCCCTGCACGCCACATAGCACGACGCGCCTGACCCCCCAGCCAGCGGCGCCACCACCCAACCCCAATACCCAGCCAGCCACTGCCGCGGGGCGCCGCGCCAAGCCCCGCCCAGAACACACCAAGAGAACCCGAAGCCGAAGGACGCCAACGCACACGCCAGCGGGCACCACTACGCCCAACGGCGCCGAACCCAAGCCCGCAGCCGTCGAAACAGCCTAACCCAGCCGAAGCCCCAACACGAGTCAAACCCGAGCGACACCCGAAAACCGCTAACCCTTGACTCCTAACCAAATCCGCCGAGGGAGCAACGTAGCCACAACCCACACCCACAGCCCACACAGCCGCCTAACCAGCCAGCACCAAAAGCAAAGAGGCAACTAACCAAACTTACCCTGACCCGTACCCGTGTACATCAGGACGCGCGAGCCGCCCCCATGGGGCGCGGCCGCCACCAAAGCACCGACGACACACACTAGAGGACATAATACTATTGCACGGCTGCACCAGTTGGCCATGCCTGTGCCTGCAGTGTGCGCGCGCCCCCTTTTCAAGTTAAAAAAAAAAAAAAAAGAGGCACGACAAAACAAGACAGATACAGAGCAAAAAAAAAAAAATTAGGGGGGGAGCAAGAGGGACAGAACCACCAACAGCACACGCGCACGGCACACAGCGTGCACACCGGTGAACAGGCGCCACGTTGGCAAGGACACCGCACAAGCACATGCACCGAGGGCAGCAAAGGGACAGGACACCACGGCCTACAGCCCCAGGGTCGGACGCACTGGGGCGACCTAGCCGGCCCACCGGGCCAGTGGCAGGAGCGGTACTCCAAGACCGCTGGTCCGAGCCCGGCCAGGCTGCATCGGGGACCATTGCAAACGTCGCCCGGAGCCATTGAAGCAACTGATGACAGGCGTGCCGGCACAAAGCCCGAGAGGGGGTCGCCTACCAAGCAGCGGGGCCCCGCAACTCGAGCCCCAGGGGTGAGGCGGTCGTACCGTAGACTTGCGGGAGCAATACCCCCTGTGGCCAGAGATACTCCATACGGCTGGGCAGCCCCCAGAGCTGCTGCCCACCGGGAGGGGGCATGTGACCCTACCCACAGACACATGTGGGGGCACCAGCCCAACGGGAACACCTGGACCGGGTGGCCGCGACACTGCCTTCCCAAGCACCTGCGGGAGCGGCTTAAGAGGCACCTGACCTACGGCAGTGGGGGGAACAGGACGTCCCCTTGGTAAGACCTTCTTCCTGCACTGTCAAAGGAGGCATCCCGAGCTCCCGAAGATACGTACCTACCTACCTAAGGTTTGCATGACGAGGTCAAAATGCCAAACCCCACAATGCCGGTTGGGTGTATATCATAGTTGGCGTGGGCGAAAGCGAAGAAAGGAAAGGGAGCAAACAAGTGTCAGAGCACACCATTGACAAAAGAAGAACGGCAGCAAACGAGAGTGTGCAAACGGTGATAGCCAGGCACCAAGAGCCGCACCAACCATTTTGTTTAGCTTCGTCCGAGACCTTCACATAATCGTGATCTTCTTGGCCTTCGTCTTGTTCACTGACGTGCACCAGAAAAGGGTGCATTGTCCGAAGTATTGTCCAAGATACTACCAACGCAAATCAGTGTGTGTGAGTGATTCATAGCTTCAGAAAATCAAAAAAGGCTTCCACTGTTGATGCTTTGATGATATTCTTTGTTTTGGGCCTCTGGTTGCTCCTGCTGCTTCTTGATGTAGCTCAGGTTTTCCAAATACCAAAGTTGAAATGAAATAACAAACCAAAGCTCCCAAGTACGCACACTGCAAGAAGAGAAAATTCAGAATCAAATCCGCAACATGAAGGGCTGCAGTCAAAGGAGAAAAGATAGACAATGTATCTACACAATAGAACTCACAATAATTAATGATTTGGCCAAAGGTAGTTAGAAAATATCCTACAATCATGGGAAAGCTGCCCACATGTCTCTTTTATAGTGCCATCTAGAGATGTGCACTCTTTGCTTTGGGTCCCATAGGTGCTGAGGTGGCATGGCTTGTGGCGACGAAGTCACTGCCATGTCACATGGGATTTTCCTACTTAGCTAGGCTGACTGGGAATGGAGGGAAGAAAAGAGAGAGGAGAGAGGAGAGAGAGGTGCCCCAGCCCCCGAGGGTGCACATCACGAGGATAGCTAAGCATTCATGAGGAAATATAGAAAAATGTATAGACTCTGGATTAAGATCAGCGCCTCAGTTAGTGCAGGAAATGGTGTTTATGTCAAATCGGTTGGCGGGTCAGGGGTCCACACAACATCCAAAGTTTAGTGCTTGGTTTTTTAGGTCAAAAATGCTTTGTCACCCCTCTTTGGATAGGCCAATACTCAGGTAAAAATGCAGTATGCCTCTAGGCATCTCTAAGACAATTAAAGCTTACCTTTTGGCATGAAAATACACTTTTTCTTACTCCCCCCCTGTGCTGTGGTGGCCACCACTGTCGCATTTTAAGGAAAAAAGGGTATTTTCCTTGACCTCCCCATGGTTTCATCATCTTTTAAAATTACCTATAACCACCCTAACACTGAAAGGAGGGCGCTGCACCAAGGCAGTCGATGGTTTGTGCCTTGTCGTAACAGACTCCTACAGCCCCCACTGCGCTCAGACACGTCGCCAGGGCGACTTCGGCTTGGTAGGGGGCTAGAAAAGGCATGCAAAGTCATGTGATCATGCATCCCACCCTCCAGGTGACAAAACGCATAACCCCAACGCAGGATACGGTCAGGGCACGCAGTCTAGGTCGCTGTACGAAAAGGTCACTGCCATGTCTTTTTTGGAGGTCTTGATCCAGGCCAAGCCCCCCTCGAAACCCTTTTATTGATGCTACGACTTACTTAAGCATTTTTATCTCCCTTTTAGAGCTTAAAGTACACTTTCTCAAAGTAACTGGGGTTATAGCCCTAGCCCCCCACGAAGCTTACCTCTACTACCCAACTGAGCGGACGTATCTTCCTTGATGGAGGTTATACCGAAATAAAGTAGGCACTTCATGCCTAATGCCTTGGAGGTTGAGCCTAGTGGTCCCCCACCCCAAGACCCTTATACTCAACTGGTTTTACCACTTATTGTGGTTCTGCTTTTTAACTGTTTCTGAATCCAGTTGCTTGGCCAAGTCATCTTCTGTGTCTGGCTTAACTCCTTTGCTCCACATTCGTAACCAAGTCAATTTCATCGGGAAGAGTGCACATGAAGTGCTTGATGCTAATTCGGAGGCAAGCGTCATGCCAGCTCTCACATAAAAATCATTTGTTTTATCCAATTGTGATTGAATCTATGAACTTAAGCCTGCTTTGTCTATCTGCAGCACTTCTGTGATACACTGGATATCAAAACTATTCATGGATTCGGTCCACATCCTGTTCTTGCTCTACTTGCTGCTTTGGTTCCGTTTTCCAACTCCGAAACCTGCAGGATTTCATCAAACCTATTAGGGCACTAATCATGGACATGTTTTTGGTAGCAGAGGCAACCCTTGAGAACCTTTGGAACCGACTCTGAGAAATACACAAGCCAAAACCAGAAACAATATGTCCACATCATCAGTACAACTGTCCGCCAGGACCTGGCCAATTCGGAGTGTACAAGTACAACTTGGCAACAGGGGGCCCATCTCAATGAGTGAGCCCAAGCTCGGAGTTGCATATGGGTCTCAAGAAGATCCAGTTCACAGAAGGGCGGAACAACAAACGCCCAGAGAAATACCAATACCCTTAACCACTGAGGCCTTAGCGGCCCGTGGTGACAGCCTGCAGCACCTTCGCCGAAGAGTTGCTGTCTACATCTCCCGTTCAGCCTGCCCTGCATCTTCGTCTACGGCAGTTGGAGGTCCTGAGGAACAAGACGACCTGAAAAGAACAATGGACGAGTACTTGCTCCGCGAAGAGTACTACAAGTCCGTCCGAGGGGAAGATGGAGAAGAACCACTCGAAGCCTTGCGACCCCCACCACATACGGACATGGGTTCCTACCCATACTCCGGCCCACCTAGCTTTTAGTACACTTTCTCAAGTTAACTAGGGTTATAACCCTGGCCCCCCCATGAAGTTCACCCCTACCACTCAACTGAGCGGAGGTATCTTCCGCTCAGTTGAGTATATACCGAAATAAAATAGGCAATTCATGCTTTAGGCCTTGGAGGTTAAGCCTGGTGGTCTCCCACCCCAAGACCCCTATACTCAATTGTTTCTACCACTTATTGTGGTTCTACTTTTTAACTGTTTCTGAATTCAGTTGCTTGGCCAAGTTATAATCTGTGTCTGGCCTAACTCCCTGGCCCCATATTCCTAACCAACTCCATTTCATCCAAAAGAGTGCACATGAAGTGCTTGATGCTAACGTGGAGGCTAGAGTCAGGCCAGTCCTCACATAAAATCTTTTGTTTTATCCATTTGTGATTGAATCTTTGTATCTATACGTGCTTTGTCTATTTGCAGCCCTTCTGTGTTACACTGGATTTCAAACTATTCATTGATTCGATCCACATCGTGTTCTTGCTCTACTTGCTCCTTTGGTTTTTCGGATTTCACCAACAAAAACCTGCAGGATTTCATCAAAATCTATAAGGCACTAATCAAGGACATCTTTCCGGTAGCGAAGGCAAACCCTGAGAACCTTTCGAACCGACTCTGAGCAGAAGCACAGGAAAAGCACACTAAAAAGCACATCGAACATGTCCACTCAACTGTCCTCCCGAACCTGGCCGATCAGAAGTGTACAAGTACAACTTGGCAGTGTAGCCCACCCAAAGAGTGAACCGCCACTCAGAGCAGCATCTGGGTCTCAGGAAGATCCAGAGCACAGAAAGGCGAATCTAAATCCGCGCAGAACAACCCCATTTACCATGGAAACCTTAGCGGCCCACGGTGAGGACAGCTTGCAAAGGCTCCGCAGGCGTGTCGAAGCCTCCATCGCCCGGTCGGCCTGTCCGGCCTCGTCTTCTACTGTTCTTGGAGGTGGTCCAGAAGAACAAGAGGACCTACGAAGGAGGATGGACGAGTTCATGCTCCACGAAGAGTAGGAGAAGATGGAGAAATACCTCTTGATGCCCTCGGGTCGCCGCCCCAAACTGAGATGGGCTCCTTCCTATATTCTGGGCCATCTACAGACATGGCGGACACAGTATCACTACTGAGACGACCAAGAGTACACGAGCACCCGAGAGCATGGCATCCAGACCTGCCGATAACTTCAATGGCTCCTGAAAAGAGTCTGGATCCTCTTCGCCAAGACCCCACCTATGGGGCTCTGGATTGCACGGCCGAACCTTTGGCCAAACTTGTATCCGGATCGGAAGACCCGGATGTGACAGATCCCTTACCCGAGCCAGCGTTACTCTCACCTTCACCCGGACTGAGCACGTTGGCTGATGATCTCAAAAGATCAAGGGTGTCCAGGTTGCTACCCAAGGTCACTTGCCCCTGCCCTTCTCATCCTCGCGCCAGGACAGTGCCAATTGCTGAACTGCAGGACGTGCCGGTGACGGATACTGGGAAAAGAGGGCTGTCAGCCCTGGCACCTCTTGCCGGCGTATCTCCTCCCCCTTCTGGCCTAACCCCGGGGGGTGAAAAGATGGGCAGACCAACTGCCCAGGCGAACATCCAGTTGGAGTTGCCAGAGTTCGACCCGAAAAACCTGCCCGAATGGGCAGAAGAATTTGCTGAGTTTCTTTTGCCAACGGGCCCATCCCGTGTGGATGTGGCCACCAGATGCTCACTGCTGAAACGCTCTTGCAAAAAGAAATTTTTGCAAAAACAGGTGAAACAGATTGTGAAAACCTGTTCAACCTGGGCAGAGGTACTCCAAAGACTGGAGAAAACATTCCCAGTCTATGAGACTGACCTCAGTGTGCGCACACAGATAGAGGAGCTACATATGCACCCTGAGTTTCCATCCGCTGCGCGAGTCTCTGAATACGTGTGCGACCTAGAGTATCTTTTTTCACGGATGAACGTGGGCTCCTATGGAGCCACTGAGCCCCACCTGTGGCTCATGAGTAAGATCCCCCAACGTACGTGGGATGTTTGCCGCGCTACATCTGAGAAGAAGAGCCGGACCCACTTGTATGATGAACTGGTGGACCTGCTGATTGAGCTAGCTCTTGAGAGGGAGAATGACTCCCACAACGAGAAATTCCTCAAGAAGCACTTGGGCCGAGGTGGTTCACCTACCACCGAACGTGGCGAAGGGAAAGGGCCTAAAAATCCCACTAACGCCAACCAGGGAGGTGGTAAAGGAGGGGTAACCCCCGTGCCATGAATGAGGTTAAACCTGATGCAGGTACAGCCCCTGTGTTCTACTGTAAACCTGTCAATGACAAGGGGGGTCCTTGTCATGCCCCTGACTGCGACCACCGCAGTAGCTGTATGCTGCAGATGAAACGACAGCAGCATTCCAAGGATGGGAAAACTGTGACCCATCAGGATCCTTTAACGTGTACCATCACCTGTGGCTATTGTGGCAAACGTCGTCAGAATGGGGACAGAATGGGGATAAAGGTGGTAAAGGAGGTGGCAAGGGGGGTGGCAAAGGTGGACCCCCTAACCCCCAGAGGCGCTCCTCAGCGCCCGCTGCATCTCCCCCTCCTGCCGAAGATGACCCCAAGAAGCGCCCACAGGGGCATAACGCTTCCCCTGAGGGGAATAACTCCAAGAAGAGGCGACTGGCCTGGATGGCCAAGTCCCTCATGGCTGCAGAGGTGGATGTCAAGTTCCCTGCTGAGGAGTAGGGGGGGCGGCTCCGAAGAGGAGGACTTGGTTTTCTGGATCCTCGTGAAAATCGGGGATCAAGTTTTTCGTGCAGTGCTTGACACCGGTGCAACACTTTCCATAGTGGCCCGGCGCCTGCTAAAAACGTTCAAGAAAACTAAGACCGTGGCCATAAGAGTAGGGGATTGGCGTACCATCCATTCCTTGGGGGGGGGGTCGATGTGACTATATGCCTGGGCGACAAAACTGTGACCCAACACTGCAGAGTGTTTGACACCGACGCCTTTGACATCGTCATTGGTACCGACTTCCTACGAAGAAACCCCCAGGTAAAAATGCTGTCTCTCCAGCGCCCCTATTCTTTGCACTGCGACTTTGGCAGTGGGCTCTTCTCCGTACCTTTGGAGCTGTCAGGACGGAAAAAGTCTGGGCTGCGCTACGCATCCAAGACTAACTATCGTACTGAAAACTACCAATTGGCCCGTCACGTTCTTGAAAATGGACTGGCGGCCCTTCAGGTAAACCTGGATGAGATCCAGGTGGAATTATTTGGGAGCCAACAACAGCACATCATGCAGTTGTATTGCTCGAAACATTTGAACAACGCTTTCCGTTTCTTCTGGAAAGCAATGCGCCTAGCGTATGCTAACCCTCCCTTCTTCCTGCCCGCGAAGGTTCTAACCAAAATCGCTTATGAGGGAGAAAGGGTTGTTATGTGCACCCCTGACTGGGGCTGCTCTGGTGAACACGCTTACTGGCGCCGTATGCTAGATAGAATGACCGTGGGAAGAGTGCAATTCCCCGATGATCCCATCTATGTGCCTGAGGACTCAAGCACAGCTATGCAGGCCCCTGAGTGGGCCAGTTTCTTATCCGTCGTCGATGGATCTCTCAATCCTGTAACCCTGTGTGACCTAGACCAGGTGCTACTGAAAGAGGTCATGGCCGAAAATCATGGCCTGACCCATTCTGATCTCAAAAATCGATCTCCTGAGCACCTATCTGCCACACTTACAGGGTGTGAATCTCCCGGTGGCTATCTGGAACCCGCGGCTGTTAAGGAGGATGCTGACGACGAACTGTCTGAGATCGCCAGCACTATCCCCCCTGTTGATCCTAGCTGTGCTGATCTAAAACACAGTGCCTTTCTAGCCCAGCTGTTACTGGAGGAGGTAGATCTAGAGTCAACCTCAGAACCCACTTCCCCTGCTAGGAAACTGGTACTACACATGCAGCCTATGCACACAGGTGAACCCGTGGCCCAGAGTCCTGATGCTCTAGCGCGGCCTGCTTCTAATAACATGCCACTGTCTGAGCATGACACTCAGGAACTCTGATGGCTGTTGTACCTGAAGGCCGAAAGGATTGAACGCCAAGGGCGGCTGCAATACCTCAGACAGACCTGGAAGTCCTCCATCTGGTCTGAGAAGGACGATGACTCCTACACGCTGCCTGACCCTGAGATACCCCTAGTGTATTCTCTGCACTATGGGCAGCAATGTCCCCTTGAGTGCGACGATGGTTCTGTACCAGCCGAAACTGCTGATCGGCAGAAAAAGAAAGAACATGGAAAGAGCAACCTCCATGCTGAGGAGGATTTCCTGCAGAAAATCGAGAGTCTTAACCTTGACCCCCGACTGAAGAAACTGCTGCTAACCTATGAGGAGGTGTTCGGCGCCTTGCCGCCCCCCCTCTCTTGTAAAAATCTGGTCCAGATGGACCTGAAACTGAAACCTGAATTTGAAAGGACGCGTGTGAGGCGTCCTCCCTATCCTGCTGCGCAGGAACAGGTTGAAGAAATCGAGCGCCAGATCCAGGAATGTATCGATGCTGGCCTCGTGGAGGAATATAAGAAGGGGGACTACCCCCATCACTACAGTCCCTGTTTCCTGGTTGCTAAACCAGGGTCGACTGCCCTACGACTGGTTGTTGACTATGGTGAGGTCAACAAGAAAACCCAGAACCACTCAGGGAGTATTCCTAACATGAAAAATACCCTGGAGCGTATTGCCAAATGCAGGTACAAGACAAACTGGACAAACGCAGTGGTTTCTGGCAGGCAGACCTAACTGCCGCAGCTCAGGAGCTGTTGGCCTTCATAACCCCTAAGGGTGGTGTATTTAAGTGGAAGGTCATGCCTTTCGGGGTTGCTAATGCCCCAGCGCTCTTCCAGGAGCTAATGAAAAAACCTTTGTACATACTGAGGCGCAGACCTCTAGTACAGGAGTTGATTTCTCGGGGTGCAGAAATGGAGGCCCACATCGACGACGTGAGTTTGGGCACTAATACCCAAGGGGACCATGTCCTGCTCCTCCTTGATTTTTCATTGTTTGGCAAGAAAACCATCTCCGAATCAATCTCGAGAAATGTGAGTTTATGAAAGAGGAGATGGAATATTTGGGTTTCGACGTGGGGTATGGTT
This sequence comes from Eutreptiella sp. 'Long Island Sound 2002', assembly GCA_964036045.1. Taxonomy (NCBI): domain Eukaryota; phylum Euglenozoa; class Euglenophyceae; order Eutreptiales; family Eutreptiaceae; genus Eutreptiella; species Eutreptiella sp. 'Long Island Sound 2002'. The sequence continues at coordinate 20,993,905 of OZ038392.1, read as the reverse complement.
GGTGAAAACCAGCCGGGACTAAGATGCAGCCCCTACAGGACATGCAGATTCCTGATGACCCTAAGAAGGGTCTACACGACGTGAGGAGTTTTGTGGGCGCCTGTAACTTCTATAGGCGACACATCCACATTTTTACCTACTCTTCTGCCCCTCTCATTGACCTAATCAAGAAAGCTACTGCCTGGAGGTGGACCGCCAGAGAGGAGGAGTGTTTCCAGGAGTTGAAGAAGAAAATTGCCTCCTCGTGCTGCCTGGGCGTACCCCGCCCTAAGGGCGAGGTACTCCTGATCACTGATGCCAGTGATGTAGGGGGGGGTGAAACGATTTACCAATGGCAGGAGCTTAACCCAGCTGAACCAAACCACTGCCATTATCGTACTAGTGGACTGAATCGTGATGGTTCCTTGAAACATGACTACCCTACCAGTGAGTGGCGGCTGGTGCCAGTGCGACACTGGAATTGGAAATGGAACCAAGCGCGTTCCAACTACGGCACCTATGACCAGGAACTCCTGGCCGGTATGTTGGTGCTCTCGTCACAGTCCCGACTATTGGGATCTAACCCGATTGTCTGGCTTTGTGACCGGGAATCTGTGAAGTCTTTTCAGAAGGGCCCACCACCAGAGAAAGCAAAACTAAAGCAGTGGTGGACTTACCTGAGCCAGTTCAGGCTGACAGTTCATCATATCTCTGGTATAAAAAATGAACTGTCTGAGTATATATCGCGCAATAAGTTCGATGCGCTTATAGGTGAGAGCTCTGAGGCACTCGGCAAGGGGGATTTCCAGCGTATGGATGTCCAACCTGACCTGTCCATGCGCACTGCTGGAGTCCTGGAGGGTTGGAGCCTAACCGACTATCACTCAGAGTATAAAGAAACTCCCCAAACTTTCAGCACTGGTGTCGAACCCCGTGTCATTGACGGGCCCCAGTGGTATAAAAACAACCAGTACCTCTTCTACGAGGACCGTATGGTTGTGCCTGAGGCACGACTGGATGGGTGCCTACAGTGGTCCCATCTCAGTTCTGGCCACACTGGCGCTAATCGCACAGTGGACTTCTTCCGTGAGTGTTTCCACTCTAGTCTAACCCTGACTGAACTGAGGTCTCGTATGCAGACCATTGTGGATGCTTGTGGCTGTCATGCCACCAAGCAGAGCGACAGTATGTGGATTTCATGCACGGCCTACCACGCTTCTGCGGCTATGATAGTTGCCTAGTGGTCACCTGTGGCTTATCTCGCTTCACCCGTGTGTTCCCTTGCAATAAGAAAATCACAGGTGAGCAGACTGTGAAAATGTTGGTTGAACAATGGTTCGAACCCTATGGAGCACCTAAGCAGGTGCACTCTGATGAGGATGTACGCATCCGCAGTGACCCTGGGTGGTACAAGCGAGTGCTAAATGCCCTCAACGTGGTGGTAACCACAGGTGTGCCCTATACCAACACGTCTAACCCTCTCTGTGAGAGACAGAACCGTGTGGTGGAGCAAAACCTTTTAATTCTGATGAAACAGGAGCGTTACCAAAGACTGGGTACGCCTAGTGCCCTGGGCAGTGCTGACCATGAACTCACAGCAGAGCTCTTCTAAGGGTTTCACCCCCCACGAACTGTTCCATGGAGGACGACCTGCTTGGTTCTTCACAACCCCCTTTCCTGAGGACTTCAAGAGCCCTGTGGGAGATTGGCTGGAACACAAGCAGTCTATGGCTAACCATGCTGGAACTAACCCCAGACGCATTCGTGACAGTGAACTGAGCCGACAGAACCGCCTACGGTGACCTGCCACTTCAAAGGTGGTGACCTTGTTTTGGTTCACCATTCACGCCTACCCTCCTGGCCACGTAACTGCCTACAGGACCCTTATTTTGGACCCTATCGTATCATCAGGATATATGGATCCAGGATCCATGTCAGGTGCAGTCCACGTCTAGGTGGTGAACTGCTGTGTGCACCTAAACAGTTGAGGCGCTATCACTCCCCTGACGATTTGTCCTGGGATGAGTGGCGCCTCAGCGACAGTGAGGTCGAGCGTATAGACCTAGAGAACGCTGCCAGTCCAGAGGAGGCAGACGAACTCGAAGAAATGACTGCCGATGAGATGGCAGTCGATGGTTACTACGTGGTTGTAGGTATTCCTCGCCACGAGTATAAACAGGGCTGGAAATTCCTAACCCTGTGGGATGGTTATGGGTTATCTGAGGCGACCTGGGAATCTATGTCAGCCTTCATACAACCAGATGGGAGTATCCATCCCATCCTCCGCTCCTACCTCGTTGAGAACAACCAGGGGCAGCTACTAACCCGTACTGAGACTCTGTCCCAGCGTAAAAAGAAAAAACTAATTTCCCTGTGTCAGTCTACTGACTGTGTTCTAACCTTACAGGTGCAGTGAGCATTCTTGTGCAGACGTGCCTGTGTATGGGTGTAAGAGCAGTTGTCACAGTTGCCCCGCATTGCATCGCAGGACAGGACCGTAAGCCCCCCGTGACAACCACTCCCTGGCCGAAGGCCATTGGTTTTTCACAGACCACTGCTAACTGAGCACTGCACTGACCCTGTCTGTGCCCTGCAGTCCCATGCTTATGGTTTCCAGAGTGGACCAGATGGCCGCTTATCAGGTTTGCAGCCACCCAGCGAGTGTTTGCCTTGTTGACCATGTGTTGCATGGGGCCTGCCCTGATGTAATGACCTTGGGGAGCCAACGAAGAACGGTGGCTTACTACACCAGTCGGGAATGAAAAGCAAGGTGTTATGAGGCAAGGTGTGCCTTCCCTCCTTGGGGACAAGCGAGCCCACAATTAGGACTGCTGACTGGTCCAGACCCATGGGGTTCTACCCTTCCTTACAGGGTTTACCATACCTCTAAGTGTGCTACGTATGTCTGTGTGTGTCTCACTTCTCTCCCTGGCGTGGCTCCCGGAGACCGGGCTTCGCTGATGTCGGACCGAACGTCCTAGTCAGTTACTATTACCACTCCTATGGCGCCCAATTTCTGTGCTGGCGCCTATCCTTGGGGGAAGACGGCAAAAGCACTACCTACTAGAGGGGAGGGGTGGCCAAGTGTGCTAAGGGCATACAAAACGCCCATTTTTGCTAAAGGCCAAAAGCTAACGCACTCCCCTGCCCACGTGGAAAAGCACGCGGGACAGGAGACACCACTACACTACACTCACTAACGCCAGCACCAGCCTTCGAAGGCAGGGTGAGCACTCATCACTTGCGCTCAACACCTGCCAGGCTTGCTGACCCTAACACCTACACACTCTACTGGGAGTTGAAGGCAATGAAGTCTCGGGTCCTACTGACCCTCCTGTGAGAAGGCAAGAGAACACAGCTCGACTAAGCAGCTGTAGCCTAACAGGGACGCCACTACGCGTTTCCCTGGCAGGGCTTGGAGGAAGGGAGTGCTCAGCGTGCGTGCACAGCGTGGATGGCGGTGAAGTCGGACTGCACTCACCACTCCTGGTTGAGCTGCAGTTATTTGTTTTCCTGATCCGCGCAGCATATTTTAGCGCTGCCAAGAGGGACTGCACCAATCGCCCTTACCTTCCCACCTGTAAAGCAAAGGTCAATGACTGAGGTTCAAGACTGAGGAGCCAAGACAGCCTCCACGTGGTATACGCTTCTCAGGCTGCCCTATAATACGCTGATCCTGAACCTCAGTACAAGCAAGCAAGCTTAAGGAACTCCACCCGTTCTCTTAAAGAACGTAGGGTGGAGCCCCTGGGTAACCTCAACAAGAGTTATACCGTGCGCACTTCGCGTGGCCTACCATTTAATACGTCATATGCATGCACAAATATGCACAGGGTTCCCAATTTCTCCTTCTCTTGCCTAATCTTACACAACTTAACCAATCAAAGCGTGACTCAACCAGGAGGTGAGCTCCTCCTGGGCTTACCTACCTTACTCACCACGCATCATGTGAATGCCGAGGAAAACACGAACGCAAAACAACCCTACGTGCTTAAACAAACCTACGGCGAATTATAAACCACCCTAATCGATTAATGCACTGTGTGTCATCCATGCTTTCCTTGTCTTGTTTCCTGCAGAAAGAGGAGAGATAGTGGCACTGCACAGCGCAAAACAAACCTAAGCGTTTTAAGCAACCCTACTTTAGCGCTACAGCAACACGAACACGAGCAAGCACTTTCTTTTCTTACCCGTGAAGAGAGAACAAGGGTGACTTGGGGTACAGGGAAAGCGCCACAGCTTGTGAATGCCTCAATTAGGCACATGCATCGCGAGCACAGCGCATATTCTAACCCTACGTGCGCGCTGCGCGCTCCATTCGCATCGCATACCTTTCATTCCTGTTTTTACCTGTGCAGAGCAAAGGAGAGGAGCACCCGAACCCCCAACGAACACAGCGTTGACAGCCCTAACGTTTTAACGAAGCAACCAACACGAACGCAATGCATACGTGTGAAATGACACTGGCATACCTGAGAGGTGGGTTGTCCACCTGCTCTGTGGTGTGGGTGGATTTTGGATACTTTTCCCTAAAGTTTATAAACATTTTGATGCAACTGTGCAAAAGCTTCCTTTAGAACTTTAAAAACTACGGCTCATACCTTCTTTTTCAAGAGCCGTCTACGCTTGCGCAACCCTGTTTCTGAAGTCCGCTTCTGTTGCGCTTGTCGGCAACTTTAAAATTTGGTGTAAAAATGACGATTTCTCGCGCGATTTCGTCAATTTTTAGCGATTTGACTTCTTAAATCGCTACACCTTTCGCTAAACCACAGGATTCACTCCCTGTTGGTTTCATTTTCTATTTTTTTCAGCTCCTGGAGATTTGTGTCCTCCATTTGGAGTATTGCTCCGCCCTGGCCCTTGGTCAGGACGTTTAGTAAGGTCCTGTTTATAAAGCAATAGCCGTCCGCATTCGAGCGTTCGACTGTACCCTAGTGGGCAAGCATATGTGCTCTAGGGAGGGAGTCCTGGGTTCAAACCCCACCCCGAAACTTTTACCTAAAGTTTTCGTCGCAGGCTGGCGACTTTTGAGGAATGCCCCATCGAAGAGAGATCATTCACGGTACATTACACTGTTTCTCAAGGGTACCTACAGTGTGATAGGCTTCTATGAACTGATGAGGATGGTTTTGGTAAGTTTCATGCATTTTCTGAGGTAATTTTCGGAATATTTGAGCCTATTTCCTTGGTCCTACTAGCTTGATCAACTAGTACTCCAGGGGGGAGTAAGAAAAAGTCATTGCCATGTCTTTCTTGGAGGGCTTGATCCAGGCCAAGCCCCCCTGGAAACCCTTTTGTTGATGCTAGGACTAACTTAAGTAATTTTTTTACTCTTTTGAAGCTTTTAGTACACTTTGTCAAAGTAACTAGGGTTATAACCCTAGCCCCTCCATGAAGTTCACCCCTACCACTCAACTGAGCGGAGGTATCTTTCTTCATGGAAGATATACCGAAATAAAATAGGCATTTCATGCTTCAGGCCTTGGAGGTTACGCCTAGTGGTCTCCCACCCCAAGACCCCTATACTCAATTGTTTCTACCACTTATTGTGGTTTTACTTTTTAACTGTTTCTGAATTCAGTTGCTTGGCCAAGTCATAATCTGTGTCTGGCCTAACTCCTTTGCCCCATATTCCTAACCAACTCCATTTCATCCAAAAGAGTGCACATGAAGTGCTTGATGCCAACTTGGAGGCTAGAGTCAGGCCAGTTTTCACATAAAATCTTTTGTTTTATCCATTTGTGATTGAATCTTTGTATCTATACCTGCTTTGTCTATGAGAGCCCTTCTGTGTTACACTGGATTTCAATCTATTCATTGATTCGATCCACCTCCTGTTCTTGCTCTACTTGCTCCTTTGGTTTTTGGATTTCACCAACAAAAACCTGCAGGATTTCATCAAAATCTATAAGGCACTAATCAAGGACATCTTTCCCTGTGTCTCTACCCAGGCGACTGAGAGGGCCAGCATGGCGTCCAGGGCTGCCAACCACTAGCAGGAACCCTGAAGTGTGTCCAGCTTATGTTGAGGAGTTCCATTGCCTATGGTGCCCTGGACCGTACGGCCGAACTACTGGCCAAACTACTGTCTGGGTCCGATGATCCAGATGTGACAGCCTTGTCTGAGGCTGTCAGGGCAAAATTAGGTATCACTGAACCCTTACCGAAGCCAGTGTTAACCTCAACCTCTCCCGGATTGACCACGCTTGCTGATGATCTCAAACGATCAAGGGTTTCCAGGTTACTACCTAAGTTGGGCCATCCCCACCGCCCACACACAAATCGAGGCGGGCCCGGACACGCGGCCAAACCTTCCCCCCAGACCGCAGCACTCCCTCACCTGCGGGTACCACGCCATCCACAGGGTCCTCAGCCGCGCGGGTCTTAGCCCAGAGCTAGCATACCCCCTTCCCACCACTGACCAAGAGGTCCACCAGATACGCAAGCTCGTCTGCGAAATCCTTGCCGCGGCAGCAGAAGACGGCAAGCTTCTCCTCAGAACCGCCCGGCCTACACCTGACCACGCAAGCGCGCCGCTGCGAGCGGACACATACATCGACACAACACACCCCACCGCACAATCCCCGCCCATGCCCCTCCCCTCTTGCTGCTCAACCGGAGACCCACACACGCCCACCATCGCGCGCACCCCCAGGCCCCGCGACACGGGCCTCCCCCACCCGCCCGAACACCAGCACACGCCCGCCACAGACCCACCCCCCGGACACCCCTCACCACCCCCCACACTCGACAACCCGCACACGGCGGCCGAGAGGAGCCCCGCGCCCCGCGGCACGCCCACCCCACCCAGTGGCCCGCACACGCCCCCCGCGCACACCCCAGAAGACCCAGGCCCACCCCCCCCCGGCCCCTGAATGCAGCCCACGCGAACTGTTCCCCCCCGCGGACGCCAACCCACACAACCTCCCACATTGCAGGACCCCGGCCCAGCCAAGCCCGAAAGGAGAAGGCCACAGCCCCGCGCCTCCCTCCCCCGCCGCTGCCGACCAGATCGGCCCGCCGGGCCGCCAGATCACGACCGGGCCCCCCCAGCCGCCCGCCCCCACCCTACAGCCCGAGGACATGCCCTCCATCCTCCCCGCCGTGGCCGCAGCAGAAGCCGCTGCCCACAAGCCCGCCCGCATCACAGCCCAACCCGCGTCCACCACCTCCTCCTCATCCTCAGCCTCATCCACCTCCTCGACCTCATCCTCCGACCCCCCCCTCCCCGCCGCCCTCATCCTCAAGGCCACGGCAAAAGCCAAAGCCGCGGCCGCACGCACCGACCCCCCGACCCCCACACAGGCGACTCAGGCACCCCGGCAACGCACTGGGAAGACCCCCGACCCGACATCGGCGCCCTCACACCTCCGGACAGAGGTCCTCCTCAACCTGGAACCGGACCCAAACCCCAAACCCGACCCCAAACCCAAGCTGGCGCCCAAGCAAGCACACACAACACCACAAACGCAACGACACAAACCCAAGCGACACCGCCCTAACCCAAACCCTAACCCAAGCCAGGACCCCCCACCCACCACAACCCACGCTTCCCTCCCACCAGCAGCTGCCGCCACCGCAGAGGCGGCCACCCAACACGACCCCGTCCAAACCCTTGTCAACATCCCCATCTCCAAGCGCCCCGTCATCCATCCCCCACAAACCACCACCACCGCCGGCCAAACCAACCCAGAGACGTGGGACCCCTTGACCACCGTCACCGTCAAGCCCGGCCCCCGACCCGCCCCCCCTGTCCACCAAATAGTACAGCCCCAGGGGCTGCGCACCATGCCCGACCCCCCACCCCCACAAGGGGGACCGGAATACCCACAAGGGGTCCTAGGGCCATACCCGCAACACCAACCCCATCACTACCAACGCCACCACCACCAGCGGCCCCACAGAACCACCACCAACACCACCTCCACCACTACCACTGCCCACCACCCCACCCCAACGGGCCACAACCCCCCGTGCACGAACAGCACCAGCGTACGGGATGGCAGCCACCGAGCGCTGCACCCGCATACCCCACCTACCACCAGGGGCCAGCCCCCCCGTACCAGCCACCCCCCCCGTACCAGGAACCGTATCCCCCCGGCCACCACGTCCACGCCGAGGGGGCCCCCCGTGCCCAACCCCGCCAGGGACAGTCACTCGACCCATACCACCAGCCGCTGCCGCCACCACACCCCTACGTGGCGGATCCATGGACGACGGGGAACCCCCCCCCAGTACCAGGCGGCACCACGCGAGGCCCCCCAGGACCCGCCGACGCCTCCTGACTGGCCGGACTCGAGCGATGAGGCCCGGTCCCGCAGACGGCGGCGCTCCTGCCCCCCCCCCGCACGGCACACTCGCCCCCGGCGCCCACACTCCCCACACCGCCACCGCGCCTCAACCACCCTATCGCGCCGCTTCGCTCCCCCAGGCGCAACCACGACCCCCGAGGACCCCGCTCCCGCCGCTCCCGCTCGCCCGGGCGCCACCACGAGCGCCACCGCCGCCCCATGTCCACCTCCCCCTCCCACCTCCGGCCGTACGACCCCCACCCCCAGCTCCCGCCACCACCGCTCCCGCTCCCCCCGGAGCCGCCAGGCACGCCACCGCCGCCCAACGTCCACCTCCCCCTCCCCCCACAGGCCCCGTCGGGCTCCCCGTTCCCCCCGCCGCCCATACCCATCCACCACCCCCAGCTGCCGCCACCATGACTCCCGCTCCCCTAGGCGCCACCAAGCGCGCCACCGCCGCCCCATGTCCACCTCCCCCTCCCGTTCCCCCCTCCGCCCGTACCCGTCCTCCACCCCCAGCCCCCGCCACCGCCGCTCCCGCTCCCCCAGGCACCGCCACCCCCGCCACCACCGCAGGTCCACGTCCTCCCCTCGCCGCTCCAGGACCCCGAGCACGGACCCCTCCCCCCCCGGAGCCCCCACCCACCTCGCCTGGTGGTCTGCCCCCGCTTTGCAGGAGCTCTGCCGCTGGGTGAAGTGGGCCGGGGGAGCGGGAAGGCGAGAGGGGGTGCACATGGGGCACACCTTCGAGGAGGTGCGCACCCGCACCCCCGCGGACCCCAACGAGGCCGCCCCGGAGGCCATCATGCCGCAGGCGATGCGGTCCAGGGCCTCCGCCCCCCCTACACCCCCCAAGCCCTCCGCCAATGGCTCCAGGCCACCCACCCCCAGGCTTGGGCCATCAGCGCCCCCTCCCCACCCCGCCACCACCACACCGGGAAGGGGAAGGGCAAGGGCAAGGGGAGAGCAAGGGACAGCAAGGGACACTCAGGCAAGAGGGCACGGAGGGGCCCCAAGTGAGGGCAGGCACCCATAGGGACAGGGCACCGGAAGAGACACAACATGGGGGCAGGAAACCACCCAAGAAGGGGCAGGAGCGGGGACCGAGGCACAGAGGAAAAGGGCACCACGGCAGACGCCACAACCCACACCCAGGAAGGGCATACCACGACGGGGAGACCAGCGCCGCCCCAACCCCACCGACTGCCGCACGACGCCCGGGGGCGCACCCCCCAACACGCACCGCTGAAGCAAGCATCGGACGCCGTACGGATCACACCAGCGCACAGCCACCAGCCACCGGAAGCCACACGGGGGATGGAGGGCACACCTACACGGGGAGGACGGGCTACACCCACTTAGGAAGCAGCAGGGAACACCGCCGCGCGGCGCACCACCGAGCCCTCACCGCCAGGCGACGACCCCGGCTGCCACAAGGGCCACCTCACAGGCACCGGAAGAGGACGAAGGCACGGCCACAGCAACCAGGGTTAGGTCAGCACCAGGAACCCCAGAGGACACGGGACCAAGGCACAGGCCCCCAGGGAGGGCAACCCCACGGACGCCTACCCGACCCACCAGGCCGAGCGGCACGCCAAGGCCCCCACAGCGCGGACCCAGCGAGCCACCCACACCTAACCGCAGCCCCAAGCCACCAGCCAGCCACACTCCAGCCCGCACCCCGCACCACGACACAGGCCAGGCTGACCTCCACTGACCCACCACGGCACAACGCGAGACAGCACGGCACACCGCACCACAGCGCGCCACAGTGCAACGCCCCACAGCACAACGCCACGCGACGCAGCACAGAGCGGCACAACACGGCACGGGTGACCCTAACCTGAAGGACTAACCGAAACAAGCCACCGCACACCCTGGAAGGTGCCGCACCAGCACGCCACACACCGGCACCGCGGGCCACACACAGAGCCACCGCGCGCCCGGCAAAAACAGTGGCGGACCACCCAGAAGGTTAAAACCGGCACCGCAGAGGAGAAGGGACACGGACAACCCCAGCCCCCTAACCCAGAGCCACACGCAGCCGCCTGGCGCAGCCGCCCAGCCGGCAGAGCCAGGACCTAACCCGGCAGGAAAGGCCGCCGAGCCAAACGTGTACATAGCCCACCCGACCCGTGGGGCCGGGACACGGCCAAGCAGAACGCAACCGCCAACAGCAACCCGGAAGACCACACTGAATGCGGGCCAGTGCGTGCGCCAGCCCAGGGAAGGCAGAGGGAGGAACAGGCAGACCCCCCCCCAGAAATGAAAACAAGGGGGGGGAAGGCCGGGGGGGCGAGAGAACAGCCCACAGCCACCAAACCGCCCGCCAACACCACAGGAGGCGGCCAAACCCCCCACCCAGAAGGCATCGAAGACAGAACCCCCAAAGAGGCACAGGGGGACCACCCAGCCAAAACCGGCAACACCAAACCAGGAACAGCGGCCCACCGGGAGAAGGGACACCGAAACATGCAGACACACACAAAGCGGGAAAAAAAAAGAAAAGAGCCAGCAACCCAGCCCGACAGAAAGGGGATGGGGGGACAGGGACCACAAGGCCCGGGACAGGGACGGCCAGCAACCGACACCACAAAGCCAAACCAAGACACGCCCAAAAAAAAGAGCGCAAAAAACACACCCCGACAACCCAACGAAATAAGGCGGGGCACAGGCGAGACCCGCGCCCAGCACGCACGCCCACACAGCGCACCCCAGCCAGGAAAGGCGTGAAACAAGCGGGGCGCGCGCACAAACACACAACCCCTGCACAGGACCCCCAACCAGGAGGTGCAGGAGACACGCGGGACAGGCGCACGAGCACACACACAACCCAAACCCCAGCACGCACGCCCACACCGCACACCGGAACGCGAAGCGGCGGGGGGCAGGCGGAGCGCGCACCCAACCAAACACGTCCCATAAGCAGGCCGAAACCTAAGCCCAACCACGAACACCACAAACAGCCGGCAAAGGAGGGACAACACCACAAACGGTACCCAAACACACCCGCCCAAGACCCCAGCCAGGACTGGCGGGGTCAACTAAACCCACACCCAACCGCAACCCGGACCCAAACACAAACGCCGCACAACAGTAGGAAACCCAGTGTCCACAGCCCGGGCACTGAGGCAGCCCGTGCCATGCAGCTGACCCGGCCAAACGAGATCCGGAGACCGGGGGTAAGGCTGCATCCTAAGGCCTGCGCTGCTTTGGGACTCGAGGCGGAGCGTGCGACACCCAAGCGCCTCGGAACCCTAGTACCAAGAACGTGCATGCATGCCTTGGGAACGGGATACGCCAGGAAGTCCGGTGAACCTCTAGGGTTCCGGCCAAAGGAGGGGACGTGCGCAAGCACGGGGGCACACCCTCCCGGCGAGACAAGCACGTCACGCCGGCGGCGATCAGCCCTCCCGGTGTTGCCCGGGGCCGCTTTGTTGGGGGCCAACAGTCAGGTCTAGCGGGAAGTAAGCCGCCTCCCCTCTTCAAGCGCGGAGCCTCTTCCTGTTCGTCACAGCAGCAACGCCAGCGGGAACCATGGGGCGCCTCTCCACAACCGAGTGCACCTACCTACCTACCTACCTACCTAAGTTGACATGCCCCAGCCCTTTTCATCCCCGTGCCAGGACAGTCCGCATCCCTGAGCTACAGGACATGCCCGTGACAGAGACTGAGAAAAAAGGGCTGACAGCTCTGGCGGCTCTCGCTGGAGTACCACCCCCCCCTTCAGGCCTAACTCCTGGGGCTGGGAAGAGTGGCAAACCAATTGCCCAGGCGAACATCCAGCTTGAGGTGCCCGAAAAACCTGCCCGAATGGGCAGAGGAATTTGCCGAGTTTCTTTTGCTTACTGGCCAGTCTCATGTGGATGTGGCAACTAAATGTTCTCTTTTGAAACGCTCATGCTGAAAGAAATTTTTGCAAAAACAGGTGAAGCAGATCATAAAGACCTGTTTTACATGGGCTGAGGTTCTCAAAAGATTGGAGAAAGCGTTCCCGGTCTATGAAACAGACCTCAGTGTACGCACACAGATTGAGGAGCTACCTATGCTCCCTGAATTTCCTTCCCCTGCGCGAGTCTCTGAATATGTGTGCGACCTGGAGTATCTGTTTTCACGAATGAACGTGGGTTCCTATGGAGCCACAGAGCCCCACCTGTGGCTCATGAGTAAAATCCCTACACGTACTTGGGAGGATTGCCGCACCACCTCAGAGAGGAAGAGCCGGACCCACACGTACGATGACCTTGTGGACCTGCTGATTGAGCTGGCCCTTAAGAGGGAGAATGACTCCCATATGGAGAAATTCCTCAAGAAACACCTGGGTCGAGGTGGCACCCCTACCCCCGAATGTGGCGAACAGAAAGGGCCTAAAAATCCGACTAACGCCAACAAGGGTGGTGGTAAAGGTGGAGGTAACCTGCGTGCCATGAATGAGGTTAAACCTGAAGCAGGTACACCCACTCTCTTCTACTGTAAGCCTGTCAATGACAAGGGAGGACCCTGTCATGCCCCTGACTGCGACCATCGCAGTGGTTGTGTACTGCAACTGAAGAGACAGCAGCACACTAACGATGGGAAAGCAGTGCCCCATCAGGACCATTTCAGGTGTACCATCACCTGTGGGTACTGTGGAAAAGGTTGTCACTACGAGGTCGAATGTCACATAAAAAAACGTGAGAGTGACAAACACAAACGGCAGGAGGCTGAACGTCAGAAAGCCCAAACACCCTTCAGAACTCCCCAGAATGGAGATAAGGGTGGTAGAGGAGGAGGCAAGAAAGATGGCAAGGGTGGAAACACCAACCCCCAGAGGCGCTCATCAGCGCCCGCTATTTCTCTTCCTTCCTGCCGATGTTGACCCCAAGAAGCGCCCACAGGGGGATAACGCCTCCCCTGAGGGGACTAACTCCAAGAAGAGGTGACTGGCCTGGATGGCCAAGTCCCTCATGGCTGCAGGGGTGGATGTCCAATTCCCTGCTGAGGATTAGGGGGGCGGCTATGAAAGGGAGGACTTGGTTTTCTGGATCCTTGTGAAAATCGGGGATCAAGTTTTTCGTGCAGTGCTTGACACCGGCGCAACACTCTCTATAGCGCCTCGGCGCCTGTTAAACACTTTCAAGAAAACTAAGACCCTGGCCATAAGAGCAGGGGATGGGCGTACCATCCACTCCTTAAGGGGTGTCCATGTGACTATTTGTCTTGGCGAGGAAACTGTGACCCAACACTGCAGAGTGTTGGACACTGACGCCTTTGACATCGTCATTGGCACCGACTTCCTACGAAGAAACCCCCAGGTAAAAATGTTGTCTCTCCAACGCCCCTATTCTCTGCACTGCGACTTCTCCGTACCTTTGGAGCTGTCAGGGCGAAAAGAGTCTGGGCTGCGCTACGCAGCCACGACTAACTATCGTACTGAAAACCACCAATTGGCCCCTCACATTCTTGAAAATTGACTGGCGGCCCGTCAGGTATCCCTGGATGAGATCCAGGCGGAATTGTTCGCGAGCCAACAACAGCACATCATGCAGTTGTATTGCTCGAAAGGATTGAATAAGTCTTTCTGTTTCTTCTGGAAAGCAATGGGCCTCGCATATGCTAACGCTCCCTTCTCCCTGCTCGCGAAGGTTCTAACCAAAATCGCTTATGAGGGAGGAAGGGTTGTCATGTGCACCCCTGAGTGGGGTTGTTCAGTTAAACACGCTTATTGGCGCCAAATGCTGGACCGAATGACCGTGGGAAGAGTGCAACTCCCCGACGTTCCCATCTATGTGCCTAAGGACGCACACACAGCTATGCAGGCCCCTGAGTGGGCGAGTTTCTTATCCATTGTCGATGGATCCCTCATCTCTGTACCCCTGTGTGATCTTTATCAGGTGCTACTGAAAGAGGTCATGGCTGAAAATCGTGGCTTGACCCTTTCTGATCTCAAAAAACGATCTCCTGAGCACCTATCTGCCACACTTACAGGGTGTGAATCCCCTGATGGCGATCTGGAACCTGCTGCTGTGACGGGGGATGCTGACGACCAACTGTCTGAAATTGCCAGCAGTATCCCTCCTGTTGATCCCAGCTGTGCTGAACTCCAACATAGTGACTTCCCGGCCCAGCTGTTGCTGGAGGAGGTAGACCTAGAGTCAACCTCAGAACCAACTTCCCCTGTTGGGAAACCGGTGCTGCACATGCAGCATACTCACTCAGGTGAACCCGTGGCTCAGAGTCCCAATAACATGCCACTGTCTGAGCATGACATTCAGGAACTCTGACGGCTGTTGTACCTGAAGGCCGAGGGTATTGAGTGCCAAGAGAGGCTGCAACACCTCAGACAGAACTGGAAATCCTCCATCTGGTCCGAGGAGGACGATCATTCCTCACGCCTCACACCCTGAGATATCCCTAGCGTATCCTCTGCACTATGGGCAACAATGTCCCCCTCAGTGGGACGATGGCTCAGTACCTGCCGAAACGGCTGATCGGCAGAAAAAGAAAGGGCATGGTAAGAGCAACCTCCATGCTGGGGAGTATTTCCTGCAGAAAATCGAGAGTCTGAAACTTGACCCCCGACTGAAGAAATTTCTCCTACGCTATGAGGAGGTGTTCGGCGCCTGGCCTCCTCCCCTGTCCTGTAAAAAACTGGTCCAGATGGACCTGAGATTGAAACCTGAATTTGAAGCGACGCGAGTGAGGCGTCGTCCCTACCCCACTCCTCAGGAACAGGTTGAAGAATTCGAGCACCAGATCCAGGAATGTATTGATGCTGGCCTCGTGGAGGAATATAAGAAGGGGGACTACCCTCACCACTGCAGTCCCTGCTTCCTGGTTACTAAACCTGGATCGACTGCCCTGCGACTGGTTGTTCACTATGGTGAGGTCAACAAGAAAACCCAAAACCACTCAGGGAGTATTCCCAACATGGAAAACACCCTGGAGCGTGTTGCTGAATGCCGGTACAAAACCAAAATCGACAAACGCAGTGGTTTCTGGCAGGTTCACCTAACAGCCGCAGCTCGGGAACTGCTGGCCTTTATAACCCCTAAGGGTCGTGTGTTTAAGTGGAAGGTCATGCCTTTTGGGTTGGCTAATGCCCCAGCACTCTTCCAGGAACTAATGAACAAAATTTTGTACATACTGAGGCACAGACCTCTAGTACAGGAGTTGATTTCCCGAGGGGCAGAAATGGAGGCCGACATCGATGACCTGAGTTTGGGTACCAATACCCAAGAGGACCATGTCCTTCTCCTCCGTGATTTTTTCATTGTTTGTCAGGAAAACCATCTCCGAATCAAACTCGAAAAATGCGGGTTCATGAAAGAGGAGATGGAGTATTTGGGTTTCGACGTGGGCTATGGCTGGTCGAAACCAGCCGCGTCTAAGATGCAGCCCCTACAGGACATGCAGATTCGCGATAACCCTAAGAAGGGTCTACAGGACGCGAGGAGTTTTGTGGGCGCCTGTAACTTCTATAGGCGACACATCCACAATTTTACCTACTCCTCGGCCCCTCTCACTGACGTAATCAAGAAAACTACTCCCTGGAGGTGGACCGCCAGAGCAGAGGAGTGTTTCCAGGAGTTTAAGAAGAAAATTGCCTCCTCCAACTGCCTGGGTGTACCCCGGCCTAAGGGCGAGATACTCCTGATCACTGATGCCAGTGATGTAGGGGGGGATGGAACGATCTACCAATGGCAGGGGCTTAACCCAGCTGAACTAACTCACTGCCATTATCGTACCAGTGGACTGAACCGTGATGGCTCCCTGAAGCACGACTATCCTTCCAGTGAGTGGCGACTAGTGCCACTGGGACACTGGAACTGGAAATGGAACCCGGCGCATTCCAATTACAGTACCTACGACCAACAGCTCCTGCCCGGTATGTTGGTGCTCTCATCACAGTCCCTACTATTGGGATCTAACCCTATTGTCTGGCTCTGCGACCAGGAACCAGTGAAGTCCTTTCAGAAGGGCCCACCAGCGGAGAAAGCGAAACTAAAACGCCGGTGGACTTACCTGAGCCAGTTCAGGCTGACAGTCCATCATATCCCTGGTATAGAAAATGAACTGTCTGGGTACATATCGCGCAACAACTTCGATGCGCTTATTTGTGAGAGCTCTGAGGCACTCGCCAAAGAGGCGTTCCAGCGTATGGATGTCCAGCTTGACCTGTCTATGCGGACTGCTGGAATCCTCGATGGTTCGAGCCTAACTGACTATCAGTCAGAGTATAAAGAAATTCTCCGGACCCTCAGCACTGGTCTCAAACCGGGTGTCATTGACTGGCACCAGTGGTATAAAAACAACCAGTACTCCTTCTACGAGGACCGTATAGTCGTGCCTGAAGCACGACTTGATGAGTGCCTACACCGGTCCCATCTCAGCTCAGGTCACACTGGCGCTAATCGCTCAGTGGACTTCTTCCGTGAGTGTTTCTACTCTGGTCTAACCCTGACTGAACTGAGGTCCCGTATGCAGACCATTGTTAATGCTTGTTGCTGTCATGCCAGCAAACAGAGCAACAGTAGGGATAGGGGACTGATTTCCAGCTTACCCATACCCTATTGTACTAAATCTCTTCTCTACGTGGATTTCATCCACGGCCTACCTCGCTTCGGCGGCTATGATAGTTGCCTAGTGGTCACCTGTGGCCTGTGCCGCTTCACCCGTGTGTTCCCTTGCAATAAGAAAATCACAGGTGAGCAGACTGTGAAAATGTTGGTTGAACAATGGTTCGATCCATATGGAGTACCT
This sequence comes from Eutreptiella sp. 'Long Island Sound 2002', assembly GCA_964036045.1. Taxonomy (NCBI): domain Eukaryota; phylum Euglenozoa; class Euglenophyceae; order Eutreptiales; family Eutreptiaceae; genus Eutreptiella; species Eutreptiella sp. 'Long Island Sound 2002'. The sequence goes on along the minus strand of OZ038392.1, from coordinate 20,976,893 downwards.
AAGCAGGTGCACTCTGATGAGGATGTACACATCTGCAGTGACACAGGATGGTACAAACGAGTGTTGAATGCCCTCAACGTTGAGGTAACCACAGGCGTGCCCTATACGCACACGTCTAACCCTCTTCGTGAGAGACAGAACCGTGTGGTGGAACAGAACCTGAGAATCTCGATGAAACAGGAACGTACCAAAGATTGGGTACGCTTAGTGCCCTGGGTAGTGCTGACCATGAACTCTCAGAGGAGCTCTTCTACGGGTCTCGGCCCTTACGAGCTGTTTCATGGAGGACGACCTGCTTGGATCATCAAAACCCCCTTTCCTGAGGACTTCAAGAGCCCTGTTGGGGATTGGCTGGAACACAAGCAGTCTATGGCTAACCTGGCTGGGACTAACCTGAGGCATATCCGTGAACGTGAACTGAGCCGACGAAATCGGCTACGGCCACCCAAAAGTTTCAAGGTTGGTGACCTTGTTTTGGTTCACCATTCACGCCTACCCTCCTGGCCCCGCAACTGCCTACAGGACCCTTATTTTGGGCCCTATTGTATCATCAGGATAGATGGATCCAGGATCCATGTCATGCAGTCCACATCTAGGTGGTGAACTGCTTTGTGCGCCTAAGCAGTTGAGACACTATCACTCCCCTGACCATTTGTCCTGGGAAGAGTGGTGCCTCAGCGACAGTGAGGTCGAGTGTATCGACCCAGAGAACGCTGCCAGCCCTGAGGAGGCAGACGAACTCGAAGAGATGACTGCCTACGACATGGCAGTCGATGGCTACTACGTGTTTGCAGGTATTGCCCGCCACGAGTATAAAGAGGGCTGGAAATTCCTACCCCTCTGGGATGGCTATGGGTTATCTGAGGCGACCTGGGCCAGATGGGAGTATCAACCCCATCTTTCGCTCCTACCTCGTTGAGAACAACGAGGGACAGCTACTAACCCGTGCTGAGACTCTGTCCCAGCGGAAGAAGAAAAAAAAATCTCCTTGTGCCTACCTATTTACGGTTTTCTAACCTCCCAGGGGCGGTGAGCACTCTTGTGCTGAATAGCTAGGCCTACTCAGTGTGTACCAGGACAGGTTCAGAACTCCTGTAGAGCTCCAGTTACAGTGAATGTACTAACTCCCACCCTCAGTCGGGTTTGGCACTCCAAACACCTACACATCCCCTGCTTGCGGAGCACTGTTCCTGCCATGGTTGTGCCCTGCAGTCCCATGCTTATGGTTACCAGCGTGAACCAGGTGGCCGCTTATCAGGTTTGAAGCCACCTGGCAAGTGTGTGCCTTGTTGACCATGTGTTGCATGGGAACTGCCCTGATTTAATGACCTTGGGGAGCCAAAGAAGAGCGGTGGCTTATTCCTCCAGGGAGGAATGATAAGCAAGGTGCTATGAAGCAAGGTGTGTCAACCCTCCTTGGAGACAAGCGTGCCCACAGCTAGGACCCCTGACTGGTCCAGACCCATTGGGTTCTACCCTTCCTCACAGGGTTTACCATACCCCTAAGTGTGCTATGTATGTCTGTATGTGTCTTACTTCACTCTCTGGCGTGGCTCCCGGAGACCGGGCTTCGCTGACGTCGGACCGAAGGTCCTAATCAGGTACTATTACCACTCCTATGGCGCCCAATTTCTGTGCTGGCGCCTATCCTTGGGGGAAGACGGCAAGAGCCCTACCTACTAGACGGGAGGGGTGGCCAAGTGTGCTAAGTGCATACAAAACGCTCACTTTTCTAAAGGCCAACAGGTAACGCACTCCCCTGCGCACGTGGAAAAGCAAGCGGGACAGGAGACACCACTACACTACACTCACTAACGCCAGCACCAGCCTTCGAGGGCAGGGTGAGCACTCAGCACCTGCACTCATCACCTGCCAGGCCTGCTGACCCTAACACCTACACACGCTACTGGGTGGCCATGACAAAGAGGTCACGGGCCCTACTGGCCCCCCTGTCAAATTACAAGAGAACACAGCGCTACTAAGCGAGTATGGCCTAACAGGGGCGCCACTACGCGTTTGCCTGTCAGGGCTTGGAGCGAAGGAGTGCTCTTTTTGCGTGCACAGTGTGTATGATGATGTGGTCGGACTGTCCTCGCCACTCACGGCTGAGGTACAGTTTTTGTTGTGATCTGCGCCGCAGGGCTTAGCATGGCAGGGAACTGCACCAATCACCCTTACCTGCCCACCTGTAAAACAAAGGTAAATGAACTGGGTAAGGGGCTGAGGAACCAAGCCAGCCTCCACGTATTATACGCTTCTTAGGCTGACCTATAATACGCTGTCCTCTTAGCCAGTTACAAGCAAGCAAGCTTAAGGAACTCCACCCGTTGTCTTAAAGAACGTAGGGTGGAGACCCTGGGTAGCCTAAACAAGGGTTGTACCGTGCGCACCACGCGTGGCCTACCTTTTAATGCGCCATGCGCATGCACAGGTATGCACGAGTTTTCCAATCTCGCATTGTTACACCTAATCTAACCCACAACAACAAACCATAGCGTGACTCAACCAGGAGGTGAGGTCCTCCTGGGCTTACCTGCCTTACTCACCACGCATCATGTAAATGCCCAAGGTAACACGAACACAAACCAACCCTAAGCGTTTGAACAACCCTACAGCGAATTATAAACAACCCTGATCGATTAATGCATTGTCTGTCATGCATGCCCATCCTACCTTGTTTCCTGCAGAAAAAGGAGAAGGGATGGCGCACTGCACAGCGCAAAACAAGCCTAAGCGTTTGAAGCAACCCTATTTTAACGCTACGGCAACACAAGCACGAGCAAGCACTTTCTTCTTCTGACCGGTCAAGATAAGAAAGGAGTGGATTGGGGCACAGAGAAAGCGACGCAACGTGTGAATGCCTGAATTGGGTACATGCATCGCGAGCACAGCGCATACACTAACCCTACGTGCGCGCTGTGTGCTCCATTCGCTTCGCATACCTTTCATTTCAGTTTTGTCCTGTGCAGAGTAAAGGAAGTGAACACCCGAACCCCCAACGAACACAACGGTGACAAGCCTAGCGGTTTAAGGAAGCAACCAACACGAACGCAATGCATGCGCGTGACATGACACTAACATACCTGAGAGGTGGGTTGTCCACCTGCTCTGTGGTGTGGGCTTCTGTTCAATACCTTTTCCTAAAGTTTATAAAATTTTTGATGCAACCGTGCAAAAATTTGTTTTAAAACTTTCAAAACTACGGCTCATACCTTCTTTTTCTGGAGCCGTTTACGCTTGCACAACTCTTTTTTTTTGGAGTCCGCTTCTGTTGTGCTTGTCTGCGAATTTAGGTTTTGGTCTAAAAATGACAATTTCTAACGTCGTTTCGTCAATTTTTAGCGATTTGACTTCCTAAATCGCTACCCCTTTCGCTAAAGTACAGGATTCACTCCCTGTTGGTTCCATTTTCTATTTTTTTCAGGTCCTGGAGATTTGTGCCCTCCATTGGGAGGGTTGCTCCGCCCTGGCCCTTGGTCAGGACACTTACGAAAATGCTGTTTGTACAGCGATAGCCGTCCGCATTAGAGCATTCGACTGTACCCTAGTGGGCAAGCACGTGTGCTCTAGGGAGGGGGTCCTGGGTTCAAACCCCACTACCCCCGATTTTTTGCCAAACGTTTTCGCCGCACGCTGGCGACTTTTGAAGAATGCCACATCGAAGGGACATCATTCACGGTACATTACACTGTTTTTCGAAGGTACCCATACTGTGATAGGCTTCTATGAACTGATGGGAATGTTTATACTCAACTGGTTCTACCACTTATTGTGGTTCTACTTTTTAACTGTTTCTGAATTCAGTTGCTTGGCCAAGTCATATTCTGTGTCTGGCCTAACTCCTTTGCTCCACAATCCTAACCAACTCCATTTCATCGGAAGGAGTGCACATGAAGTGCTTGATGCTAATTAAGAGGCAAGAGTCATGCCAGTTTTCACGAAAAAATCATTTGTTTTATCCAATGTGATTGAATCTATGAACTTAAGCCTGCTTTGCCTATTTGCAGCCCTTCTGTGATACACTGTATTTCAAAACTTATCATTGATTCAATCCACATCCTGTTCTTGCTCTACTTGCTGCTTTGGTTCCGTTTTCCAACATCAAAACCTGCAGGATTTCATCAAAACTATGAGGGCACTAATCAAGGACATCTTGGTGGTACCTACAGGCTGTACCCGTCCATGTCCTTATGGCGAGGGGCTGGCGTTAAAAATTCTTTGCCCCTTAATGAGGTCTTGGGATTCTGGACAGTCGTCAGTAAGAAAACGTCACCACCATGCTTTTCTTGGGGTACTGGATCCAGGCCAAGCCCCCCCCTAAACCTTGGGAAGTTATGAAGACTAACAATTAATCATTTTGAATCACTCCTTTTGAGGTTTTTACATGTTTCTGTTATGGCTTCGAACAGCAGCAGCGCAGCAGCAGCGCGCAAGTCGCAAGTCCCAGTCGCAATCGCGCTGACAGTCTGTGAATAATAAAGAAGCATCGAATGCCAACTGTGAATGAGCGCTGTAAGATACTTCGATCTTTGAACAGGGTTTATGTCTTCGAGATTGTGTTATTATTGGTGCCCCGTCTAAAGATCCTGCGCAGAAGAGGTTTGTCCTATTTTGGGATTTTTGAGAAACAAGAGGCTCAGTCGAGTTCCCAAGAAACAAACCACAACAAGTAGTAGCCAGCTAGGTGGCGGGGAGGATCAATCTCCGAGATCAATCTTCGACGCCGCAACAACGTCAACTTGATTTGGACTTCGATCTACAATGGAGCGGCCCTTCGACGACGCAGCTATGCTGCATTTCATCAGAGACAGTTTGTTTCGAAGTGATTCACCCTTGCATTACGAATTTTCGACCTAGTTAGAGAAGTTCATCGCAGAGCGCATCGCTAGTTGAGAAAGCGAGTGGTTTCCAAGTCTCTTTCGTGATCGTCACAGCTGTTCGCAGAAGCTTGCAGATACTCAAGCCAAAGTTATCGAATTGGAACAACGCTTCGATGTATTGCAGGCAACAGCAGCAAGTGCTACAGCAGCAACTGGCCAGCGCATCGATACCTTGCAGTCCTCGACGGAAAATGCAACTCAAGATGCTGCAAATGAACTTCGACGCCAAGAACATGAGTTGTCACAATGTTACGCTCTTCTCAACGAATTTATACGAACTTCGAGTCCACCAGCTCCGAACAACATCCAGTTTCCACAACCACAACCACCGTCTTCTTTGAATTCCAACCAACCTCATCCTCCACAACAAACACTCCCACAGCGGCCTACCTTCGAACCACTACCCCAGTTTGTAGTTCAACGTGCTCCTTCGCAGGAGATTTTGGGACGCCGCGTCGAGCGCCTGAACAAACTGGTCAAGAGGTTCACGGGTACACCTGGATGTGGAGAATTTTGAACATGGAAAGAAGATTTACTACGAGCCTTCACTTTGTCGGACATCACCTCACCCGTCGATCAGGCAGCAACGATTTCATTCCTCCTCGATGGTGATGCCGCTGAGTATTATCATAGCCTGACGAAAGTTGTACAGGATGACTGGTTCGAGCTCATGCGTGTGTTAGGCCAGCGTTTCGAATGCATATCCCATGAGCCAGTGTATTTGTCGAGAATGTTGAGCTTGAAAGAGAGCGAGTTCCCCCGACATGCAGATTACGTTCGAGAATTTCGTACATGCGTTATCAAGTGGAAGGTAAACACCAGTGAACTCCAGATGGGTTTCCTCGTCAGCTCTCGATTTGTTGAAGGTTTGTCGAATGACGCTGTGCGTCGGCAGTACATCGTTGAAGTCCGTTCGAGATGGCGTTCTAATAATCCATTTGGATTCGATACCTTGGTAGAGACCATTGCGGAAGCCTACATTGCAGCTGGGTATCAACTGGAAGAGGTACAGAACGCATCGAGAACGACATGAGATCACACTCTGGGTCCTGCAGTGTCGAGGCCCCTGCCTATGATGGTCCCACCTACTTCGACTCCCACGTTTCCATCCAACCCTATGCCAACGCCACACGTCACCCCAATGCCGACCCCAGCTGCGGCGCCCACGGCTTCGACCGTGGCAGAGCCGATGAATCTCGATGCAATTGCCAAGCTCCGAGAAGAGTTACATGCCTACATTGGTGAACGGTTCGGACGTCAACATGGCGGACGCCAAGATGGTCGAGAAGGCAGACGTTGCTACAATTGTGGCGAACAAGGACACTTGGCCCGTGACTGTCCAAAAGGTCGACCGCCATCCCGAGGACGAGAACGTCGGGAATCACGGTCGAACACACCGAAACGATATCAAAGTCGAGACAGTAAGGGACGGTTTCGATCCCGCTCCAAGAGCAGAGAAAGGCCTACAACGGCCTAGAAAACAATTCCGGAGACCTGGTGGCGGACGTCCTCGAGAAGAGCTGAACACCACCACCAGCACCAATAAACCCGAAAAGAATTCGACGCTTGGAAGTGTCACTGTCGAGGGAACCGAACCTGAGCATGCGTCTCTGTTCACAGTTCGAGGGCGCATTTGCGCATGTCGTGAAGACTCCCTTGACTCCAGCGTGGAACTGTTGGTCGACTGTGGAGCGACCAGCGACTTTATGTCGATGCAAACAGCAAAGAGGGCGCGACTTCCCCTCTATAAACTGAGAAACCCTGGACATGTCTTGACAGCCGGAGGTGTCCAAGTCGAAGTACGGTACTACACGCGAGCTTATGTTCGAGTTGGAGAGCTTGTATTTCGTCATCACTTCAAGGTCTTGGAGATTTTGCCGGATGTAGTGCTTGGACTACCATGGCTTCGGAGCTACAATCCAACTGTCAACTGGAAGGAGCGATACGCCGACATCAAACATGGTTCGATTTCGTACCGGTTGTCTTTTGGCGAATCAAGACAATCCACCCAGCTGCAGTTCCAAGCAGCTTCGAAGCTGGACCTTCTTTCGATACTTTCATCCAGTTCCTCGAAAGCGAGTCCGGTTGGGAATCCTACCCCACATGCCAACGAACACCCTGACCTACACTCGTCGACACACGTTCAGCGCGGTACTGACATGTACCATGAGTCCGAAACGGAAGATGGTATCACCGGTGAGGAGTGCAGCGATATGGAGATTGAGTACATTTCTTTGCCCAAACTCAAAAGAGAGATCCGTCGATCTGATCTCACGGGAGATCAAGTATTTCTGTGTTGCATGCCTCCACCACCAGTGCCGGTCGATGAAATGTATAAGATGCAAGCCAGTGATGGCAATGATGACGGGCTTGACCCCGTACGACGCAAACTACCGAATCGACTACACAAGTGGGCGGACCTCTACGACCGGGAGAAAGCGGAGGATGGAGACCTACCTCCGCATCGACCTGGAAGAGATCATCGAATACGCCTCGACTCGGAAGACAATCCACCGTGGGTACACCCTTACAAAATGGTTCCGAGCCAACTAGATGAACTTCGACGACAATTGGACAAGTTGCATCGTTCTGGTCGTATCAGACCATCCTCGAGTCCATACGGAGCGGGTTGCCTACTGGTGAAGAAAGGGAATGGTAAATGGCGTATGTGCGTCGACTACCGAGCGTTGAATACACGGACTGTACGAGATCGGTATCCCTTGCCATCGATTCAATCCATCTTGAGTACACTGGGGGGTTCCACCGTATTCTCAAAGATCGACCTTGTTAGTGGGTTCCATCAGATCCGAATTCAAGGCGAGGATATCGAGAAAATCGCCTTCAACACACAATTTGGCGCCTTCGAGTGGGTTGTTATGCCCTTTGGCCTCTGTAATGCGCCATCGACGTTCCAACGCGTCGTGAACGATGTCCTTTGAGACCACTTGGGGATCTTTGTATGGGTGTTCATTGACGACATCCTCGTCTTCTCGAAGGATGCGGACGAACACCAACGACACCTCGACCTGGTACATGAACTACCCCGTAAGCACCAGCTCTTTCCCTGCATCGATAAATCCACATTCTTTCAGGGTCGAGTACCCTTTTTTTGAGACATGGCGGTTTCCCGCCCAAAACATCATCACAAACTGCTCACAATGCGAGGTTCCTCGAAGGACAGCCGCGGGAATGGAACCCGTACAAAAAAATCATGCCACTGTAAATTTCCCTGGGTGCAATGCACTGCCAAGAGAGGCACCAATAGCCAAGAGAGAGTGACAAATGGCAACCAAATATTGCTGGGCTACCAACAGGAGATGAAGCAGTTTGAAAGGCGTGATGAAATTAAAGGAGATAGGGCAAAATTCAGTGGACTGTAAGGCTGAAAACGAACCTGAGCTCTGTGACGGATGGCTCTCCCAGGGGGACAGAGTCCACAGGTGAGCAGGCATATAAACAAAATACAAGGGAATGAATCTGGGAAACAGGGACATCTGCAGAAATACAAAGGAAAATTAGAAAATAAATGAGGGACTGGGCATGCAGGTTCCAGTGAAAATGGGGAGCCTGCTTGTCTGGATTGTCTGAAAGCTCCAGTGGTCTGTGGGACTGAAAAAGAACCTGAGTTCAGTGACAGATGGATCATCACAGGAAGAAAGAGTACACAGATACGCAGATATATAAACCAGAGTATGCCGGCACCACGAAACGAAACAGGGATGAATTGGCGAGCGTGATATGGGGGGGGGGGGCTGTGGTTATGGGAAAATGGGGGGCAGGTGGGGTCTATGGTTTATGGGGGGGGGGGCTTTCATGCATCTTGCTGGGGGGGGGGGGTTCAGCCTGCGTCTTTTTGGAGCAGAGTCGAGAAGTTTTGGAAGGTGGTGGCAAGAAGTGGTGTAATTGGAATGAGGAGATGAGGTTGAGGGAGAAGATGTTGTGTTGGGGAAGTTGTGGGGTGTGAGGTTCAAGCGGTGGAATTTTGATGAAGGTTTTGTTTTGTGAGAGGAGCGAATTTGGTAGGGGTGTTTGTTGGTGGGTTTGTTGTGTGTTTGCTTCTTTGGATAAGTGAGTTTTGTTGGAGCGCTGGAGGAGGTGCTGAAATCAGACATTGGTGTAAACCAGGGGTTGTCAGGGGCGTGAGGCTCGAGGTGATCAAGGTTCAGAGGGTTGTTAATGAACCAGTCCCTGATGGACTCCAAGGCCTTGGAGAGGGGTTTGCGACGCTGTTGGAGGGCTGTGGTGAGTGAGTTTAAATGGTGAGCATAAGTAGTGTTTCTGTGTGGGGTTCGGAGAAGGTTGCTGAGAGAGTTGGGGACAAGGGTTTTGAAATAATCTCGGACTTCTCCCCTTGGAGCGGTGGGGATCCAGTTTGTTACAGTGTGGCGGAAGGGTAATGGCCATGTGTTGTTGGAGAGTTCGCGAAGGTGAATTGTGGAGGTGCAGTATGAGAGAGTTGACAGGGGGTCCAAAGGGTGAATGTGGGAGCACATCGGGCATTTAAAATCATTGAGAATGAAGTGCGGTTTGTAGCCTTTACAAGAGAAAAGGCCATTCACCCATTTAAATGAAGACACGGAGAACCATGAAGAGTGTAGAAAGTAGTCATTGCTGAGTGAGAGATGGATGTTGTTGTGATGATGTTGAGGGAGCTGAGTGGTCAAGTTTTTGTAGGAAAGTTTTCCGGGAAGTATGCTGAAACCGATAGTAAGGATGGGGGAAGTGACTGACTGGAGGTAGTTGTTGGGGTGTTGGTATTGATTGTGAGGAATCCAGTTTGCAATAGAGTCAGCGATTTCGTTCCCCAGGATGTCCACGTGTCCTTTGCACCAAACGAAGAGTGGAGCAAGGTTTGATTGGTTGAGTGAGGCCCATATCAAGTAGTACCAAAAAGAGAAAGGGTCGGTGGAAGAGGACAAAAGGAAGTGGGAGTGTGACATGATGTAGTTTAAGGTACTGCAGGTTGAGAGGTTGTCGATTGGGATGATGATGGGTTGAGGTAGTGAGTGTAGAGGAAACGTTGTGAGCATGAGTACGCTGTAGATTTCTGCGGGGTAGGAGCCTTTAATGGGGCATGTGGAAGTTATGGCTAGCGCTGAGGAGGGGGTGGTGATAACGGCGGCGGAGCCGGATGGTAATAGAGGTTTGGTAGGGTTGTTGGAACCATCAGTGTAAATGATGGTGGCGGTGGGGTGATGTTGAATAGCTTCGATGAAGTCGTGACAGCCCCAATAGTCGAGAGTGCCACTGGGGGGTAGAGGGATAACATCTCTGAGGTCAAACTGGATGTATGTTCTGGTGGAGCGCGTCGAACTGAAGGGGTAGGGGAAGGGGGTAGAATGTGTGCTGGAGAGTGGGATGGTGGAGAAAGGAGATGGGTCGAGGGTTTTATGTGAGGGAATTTTAAACCGGTGGTGTAGTTTCATGGTCATGATGGCGTCTCCAAAGTCTACGTCTGTGGATGTGGGGTTTTGTTTGATGATGGTACCTGTTGCCCATTGTTGGCTGGGTGTGGGGTGAGTCTTTGTGCGGGTATAGGAGTAGGAAGTTGGAGCGGTGGTTGAGAGGAAGCATTCAAACTGAACTTGGATGGTGGTGTAGAGCGGGATGGTGGTGAGTGGGGCTGGGTTTGAGTTTGGGACGTTGTGCAGAGATATGTTGATGAAGTTTGCTGAGTCGACAGAGAAAGATTGGAGAAGGTTTGGGGCTGGGGTTGGCTGAGAGAGAGCGAAAAGGACAGCTTCATTGGTTGGTTTTGGTCCTTCTTTGAGGAGGTACCGAGTTATATGGTTGACGGTTTGCTGATGAACTTTTAATTTGAGGGAGGTTATGCCCAGCTGCAAGTGAGCGCGATTCCCATATTTGGTTTTTGTTGGGGTGAGTTTGGATAGATGGCCTTGTTTTGAAATGTAAGACCATATAGCGCTGTCGAGGGAGTTGAGTAGATTTTCTGGGAGTGAGTTGTAAATTAGGCGGTAGGTGAGAGAGGGAATGAGTTGTGAATTGCTGAGTTTAATAAGCTCGGTGTAGGAGAGAGGAAGAGGGGCTAGGTCGTGGAAGAAAGGAGAAATAGTGTTAGTGAGGAGAGAATGCATGTGTTTGTTTTGGGTTTTGTTAAAGAAGTATGTGCCTAAGTATTTGTAGTGTGTGCGGGGGTTACCTGATTTGTCATATGTGGAGAAATGTATGTGTGGGGAGATGCGGATGGTAACGTGTGGGGTGTTGTTAAGTGCGTGAAGTTCAGATTTTTCTTGGTTAAAAAGTAGTCCGTATTTGGGTCTGGTGTGGAAGAGGAAGTTAAGGATTGTGTGGAGGATTTTGGGGTCAGAGGATTGAAGAGCGAGATCATCTATGAAAGCGTATAGGTGTTGTTGCTTTGGGGGGAGGAGAGTGAGTAAATGGCGAATGATGGGGTCGATGAAGAGGCAAAACAGGATTGGAGAGAGGGGACATCCTTGTCTGAGTCCGCGGGTGCTCATTGCCTCGTGGAGGGTGTGATTGTTGACGGAGGCGAGATCAGCAGGGTAGCTGTAGAGTTGTTGTATGAGAGTAATGATGAAGGGAGGAAAGTTGTAGTTGCGTAAAATTTGGAAGAAAGCCTGATGTCGGACGGAGTTGAAGGCTTTGTTGAGGTCGAGATAAAGGTGGTATAGGTCGGGGTCGGTAGAAAGGTTGGAGATCATGGAGAAAATGTGGTCGGTGCATCGGTGGTTTGGTAGCCCCCCAAATTGTGAAGAGGATAAAAGGGAGTGTTCAAGGGTGAGAAAAGTGATAACGTGAGTGGCGTAAGAAGCTAGTACCTTGTAAATTGAGGTAAGTAGTGAGATGGGTCTGTAGTTGGAGGGAATTTGAGGGTCACCTTTCTTAAAGAGTGGGATGACTTTGGCGCAAAGCCATTGATTTGGTATGGGATTGTGAAGGAAGTAGGAGCAAGCTGAGAAAAGGAGGTGTTTGATGTGAGGTGGGGAGATGTGGAAGAGGAAGAAGTTGGTTTCGTCTAAGCCTGGTGCTGTGGTGGGGTTTGCCGAAGCAAGAATGTTGTCGAAAAAGTCCTTGGTGAAAGAAGGGCTTTGGGGGTCTGCGGGAATTGATGGGGAGTTTGCCATTAGTTCGTCGATAAGGTTTGGGTCGATGTTGAAGTCCTTCGGTCCCCCAAGGGTGGCAAAGGTTTCTCCCATTGTCTGGCACAGGAGGGTGGGGTCTGTGATGATGTTGCCTTTGTCGTCTTTCAAAGTGATGGGAGTGTGGCTCTGGGGAGTGGTGAGGTTGCTGATGGCACGTTTTAGGTTGTACCCCTTTATAAGACAGTGGTGCATGTATTTGGTTCTTTTTTGGTTTAGCTTGTCACGCCACGTGTTTAGTTTGTTCTGGAGTTTCTGTGTTGTGCGAGTGGTGATGGGTTTGCTTAAGTCGATGGAGTTGATGTCTGTGGTAAAGGATTTTTCCAAGGATGTGGGTTTGTGGGAGTGTTGTGTGTTCGTGACAGATCTGTAGGCTTCAGTGATGGAGGAGAGAAGGGAGTTCAGTGTAGTGGAGAGAGTGTCTGGGTCAGAGTCGCGGGGAATGTTGCTGTGTTGTTTGCACCAGGCGTCAATCGGGGAGAGGAGGTCCGGAAACTGTTTTCGTCGTTCTTGGTTTAGTGGTTTGAACCGAATGGAGGGTTTTGGGGTGTGGTGTATGTTTTTTGGGTTGGTGGCGAGAGTGATATAGGTGGAGACAGGATGATGATCGGAGGAGAAATTGTTGGTGTGGAAGTTGGGTTTCAGAGGTTGGAATGAGGTATGGAAAGAGTGTGAGGTGAGGATGAGGTCAATGCCTGATTGATTGGGCAACCAGTTTGAGGCGTGTCGTGTGAATTGGGTTGGCCATCGATTCAATCCATCTTGAGTACACTGGGGGGTTCCACCGTATTCTCAAAGATCGACCTTGTTAGTGGGTTCCACCAGATCCGAATTCAAGGCGAGGATATCGAGAAAATCGCCTTCAACACACAATTTGGCGCCTTCGAGTGGATTGTTATGCCCTTTGGCCTCTGTAATGCGCCATCGACGTTCCAACGCGTCGTGAACGATGTCCTTTGAGACCACTTGGGGATCTTTGTATGGGTGTACATTGACAACATCCTCGTCTTCTCGAAGGATGCGGACGAACACCAACGACACCTCGACCTGGTACATGAACTACTCCGTAAGCACCAGCTCTTTCCCTGCATCGATAAATCCACATTCTTTCAGGGTCGAGTACCCTTCTGTGGATACATCATCGACCAAGATGGAGTACACATGGACCCCGAAAAGATCAAGGTCATTCGAGGCTGGCCTCCCCCAACTACGGTTCATGAAGTTCGACCGTTCATCGGATTGTGTGGATTTTACCAGCAGTTTGTCGAAGGGTTCCAAGCTGTCGCAGCCCCTCTGACTGCAATGTTTAAGGCAGACTTCGAGTGGGAATGGACAGCCGTCCACCAGGCTTCCCTGGACAAGCTGAAGCAGGCGATGATCAGTGCGACACATCTCAGTGCTATAGTAAGAAAGAGTGCTTTTCCATTGCTTTGAGGCATACTCTAGTTGTATTAGAGATGCACTGAGCATCCATGCATTTCTATCTTAGTATTGGTCCAACCAAAACTGGTGATAACACATTTTGACCTATGGAACCAAACACCCAATCAGGATATGGAGTGGACCCCTTAATCCCCTTTCAAAGTGAGGCAAATCATCTTTTCCTGCGTTGACTGAGAACTGACATATCCAAGGCAGAGCGTATGAATTTATCTATGTTTTTCCATGAATTCTTAGCTATCCTAGTGGTATGCACCCTAGGGGGCTGGGCACCTCTTTTTGAGAGGTCCTGGGTTCAATTCCTGGTCAGCCTAGCTAAGTAGGAGGATCCCATGTGACATGGCAGTGACCTCATCGCCACATGACCTGCCACCTCAGCACATATGGGACCCAAAACTAAGAGTGCACATCTCCTGAGATGGCACTATGGAGAGAGAGTGACCATGGGGCAGTTTTCCAACTCTTTTCCAAAACATTTCAGCTATCTTTGTGAATATGCATTCCGATTTGACCTGAGTTGCAGTTACTGTGAATATCCTTTCATCTTTCACTGTTTACACTGCAGCCCTTCATGCTTTGATCCTGATTCTCTTCTCCTTGCACACCTCTGGCTTGGGTTATCCTGGATTGACTCTGTTTCTGCAAACAAAAGGTTTTCATCTCCAAACACAAGCAGCAGGAAACCCGACACCAGCAGCAAGCAGCAGGAGAGACAAAAACACAGTGCTGAAACCACTATAAACGTTTCTGGTAGGTTGTTTGTAACATATCCTACAGAAGACTCAGCGCTCATGGCGCTGCCGGGGCTTCTGTGGCTTCGTTGAGTTAGTTCGGGAGCATGCCAAAACATGTGCATGTGCATCCCTCCCTCCAAGACGCAGCGCGACACAAACCCAACGCAAGACACAATATACACACTCGCATGGGTTCTCGTAAACCTGCTGGCGACCTGTGACCTGTCTTAGGGCGAAGGGAGTCTCAAAAAGAATTAAATTGCCCCTTGGTGGGGTCTTGGGTTCTGCTCAGTCTCTCCAGGCACCTGCGTTTCGGCCTGAACACGGCCTACTCAGCGAAGCTGCGCGTGGGTATCTGCAGAGGCGAGAATGGGAGAATCATGGACGAATCCACGCAAAAACGAAGCGACGACACCAAAATCCGTCAAATGACGGCCTAGAATTTTTCTGAAACAGCACACCTGGGCAGAATCCAATTGTGCATCAGAAGCACATTTTTATAAAAATTATAGTCATCTCTAGTTTTTTTTAATCAAGAAATTCCTACGCAAAAAAAGGCGGCGCGCAGGAGCGGCTCCTAGCGAAGCGCCGGAAAATGGAGAAATAATGGAATTATAAATGTATGTCTCACGTAGTCTTTAAAATTACGAGACACACATTAATAAATAAACATACAGATTCCACCCACAGTAATAGAAGTATCACAAATTCAAGAATTCGAAAATCAACGAAAAAGACTTCAATGAATCAGGTATAAACTACAGGTATGCTCGTCTCGTATGCCGCATACACATTGCTCGTCTCGTGTCTCCGTGAACGAGTCTTGTAGCAGCGCTAACAACGATAGGACGCGATACAGGGATTGATTAGAAAGATTGCAGATGATTAGAGGTCAGATCAGGGTGATTAGACATACACAGAAGTGCATAGCAACGTTCTTCGCGTGCGCCCCTCACTTGCTCTCTCTCTCCAGCGGTAGGTAAGGTGAGTAAGCCCAGGCGGGGCCACCCCCTGGTGGAGTTCGTGATTGTGGTTGAGATGGGCAGGTTTGCCCACGCTACACGTGCATGCTCGCGCATTCACACACGCATTAAAGGGTAGGCCACGCGAAGTGCGCACGCTCCCCGTCGCCCCCACAGGGACAGGGGGGTTCACCCGCCCCCGACACCCGCCAGGCCAAGAAGACCAAGACACGTCAGGGGGCCCGCTAACGCGCCCACCAGCAGGGCGCGACGCCCCGACCAAGGCCCGGGTCCAGCCACACCGCACCACCCCACGCCCAGACCCCCGGGGCACACCAACAACACCGTCACCGCAAGCGCCCACCACCACCACCGTACCGCAGCACCCAAAACCTGCAGCCCAGTCAGCCACCACCGCCCACACACGTCCACACCATGCCAGGACCACCATACGCGCAGAGCCAGGGGACATAGCACCACCAACACCGCAACCACGCCCC
This sequence comes from Eutreptiella sp. 'Long Island Sound 2002', assembly GCA_964036045.1. NCBI lineage: Eukaryota > Euglenozoa > Euglenophyceae > Eutreptiales > Eutreptiaceae > Eutreptiella > Eutreptiella sp. 'Long Island Sound 2002'. The sequence continues at coordinate 20,961,256 of OZ038392.1, read as the reverse complement.
CGTCCCTCCCAACCCCTACCCCCTAATGCCCCCAAGCTACAGCGACCCCCACCACGCCCCAGCACAACCAGGCCCCGCGAACCACCCACCCCACATAGCGCACATCACCGCACCACACCATCACGTATTCCACCACCACCAGCCCCTGCCACCACACCCACCAACGCCGGGGTACCACACACAACCGGCACACCCTCCACACCACCACCACGCGGTCCAGCACCACCCGCCGCCCCCGCTACACGGGCCCACGACATACGAGCCACGGTACACCCCCATGGACCCGCGAGGAGCCGCGCACACACACCAGCAACACCAGGGCCTAGTAGGAGCGCCCCAACACCACCAACAGCCCCCCCACCCACACCCCATACCAGCGAGCACCATCCACCAGCAGCCACCCATAACATACGGACCACAGCCCCACCCGGGGGCTCATGCGGCCGCCTCCCACCCGCACCCCGGCACCAAAACCAGTCAAGAACCGCAAGGGCCACACGGCGCACACACGCAACACCCACACGACCCACAGGGACGCCCGGACCCCCAGACGGCACAACACCCACCCCCGCCCCCCCCACCCCACCACCACCAGCAGCCCCCCCACCCACACCCCATACCAGCGGGCACCATCCACCAGCAGCCACCCATTACATACGGACCACAGCCCCATCCGGACGCTCATGCGGCCGACTCCCACCCACACCCCGGCACCACAACCAGTCAAGATCCGCAAGGGCCGCACGGCGCACGACGCAACACCCACACGACCCACAGGGACGCCCAGGCCCCCAGCCGGCATAACACCCAGCCCCGTCCCCCCCACCACCAACAGCGCCACCCCCACACCACCCCCCCCCCGCCCCCCCCCCCGAGACCAGGCCACAGACACAACACGCGGCAGCCAGCACCAGCCAATCGACGTCGATACCCCCGCCGACACACGCCACCGCGAATCCCCCCTCCCGCGACCGCCACAAGAGACCCCATCACCGGACCCCACGCGCGACAACGATGACCACCCCCCCCAACCCACACCACCCCCCCCATCACACCCCGCACCACCAGTCGCCGCACCGGCCGAACCCTACGCCCTACACAACCCCGCAGCGGTACGGCAGCACCTCCGGGGACTCGGGGAACAGGACGTCGTGCTGTACCTCCGCACCTCCGGCACCAGCACCCCCATCCGGGCGGCCACCCTGGTCCAGGCGGCCACCCTGGGGGAAGGCGTCAGAGACTTCCTCTTCCACGCCTTCCTCCACGTCGCCCGACACGAGCGCCCCCCACGCGCCACCCCAGACGGCGAGAGCCCGCCCCCCACGGGGAGCCGGATCTGGGTGCCCCCCATCGACTGGGGGCGACACCTGGTCGGACACCCCGTGCCGGGGCAGGTGGGCACCAAGGGCCGCACCCGCTACCACGAGCCCGACATGGCCCACCCCCCACCCGACGCCACCCCCGACAGCACCAAAGAGTGGGAGCGGGAAACATGGGTAGCCCGGATGGCCTCCCTGAGCAACTTCCGGCACCACATCCCGGGGGACATCCCCATCCCCGACGAGCAGCAGCCAGCCCCCTCCACGTACATGACCCTCATGTACAATCTGCACTACACCCTCTCCACCACCACCTACGACGCACCCACAGACCACTGGGTGGTACACGGCACCGACTCCCTCCTCCCCGCCGACTACACCCCCCCCCCACACAACCCAGGCCCCGACACGTACGCCAGGGGGGACGACCCGGACGACCCCCACCCTTGGGGCACGTGGGAACCCAAATCCCTGGACACACTGCTCTCCATCCGCAGCGGCTACCAGGGCCTTGGTAGGGCGATGTATTGCCTCGCCAAGTGGACCCAACGGACCTGGGGGATCCCCACGGACCGATGGGTGTGGGTGGTCACGCTGCGCCCCCAGCAGAGGGAAGCCCCCCCAAACCGCAGGGGACCCACCCCCCCACGCCCCACCACCCTACAACTATGCCCGTACATGGTGGCAGCCCGCCTCATGACGCTGCTGTGGCCGGGCCCCCACACCCCCACCCAAAACCACCCCCACCTCACAGAGGAGGACATGCCCGGCATCCAGCGATGCTTCTTCCAGACCCTCGACTACCTCCAGCAAACACACCCGCACGTCCTGGAGCAGATATGGCCACCCCCCGGGTAACCCACGTGCCCGCGCAGCCGAGACAACGCCGCCACGCCAGCACCAGCACGCACGGATCACCAGGGAAAACGCGCGCACACGCCCGATGCCCGAACCTGCACCCTCGTTCTCGCTACTTACAGGACCCAGCATCATACGCCCGCCCCCGAGGCCCAGGACCCTCCGCTGTCTCCCACAGCCCTCTCCTCCGCCTCCGACTCCACAACCTCCACCACCACGACCACCTCATCCACCACCACCACCACGTCCTCATCCAGCACTCCACCCCCCAGGCCGCGGGGGACACCTCCCAAACGGGCCTCCAAACCCGCCCCAACCGCGAGCAGCCCCGCCGCCGCCAAGGCCCACGCCCCGACGAAGCCCACACCCATGACCCAGCCGGCGCCCAAGACCGCCGCCAAACGGCCACCCAAACCCAAGGGTCAACCCGCAGCCCAGCCCAAACCCAAGCCGGAACCCGGCGCCACGACGGCAGCGCGAGCCCGGCCCCCCGAGGACGTCCTCTACGCTATCCGGCCCCAGCCGTCCCAGGCCCGAAGGCAGCAGCGCCCAGCGCGGCGCCCCCCCACCGTCACCGACGCCACCGCCACCACCTTCATGGCGGAGCGCGCCGCGGCCGAAGCGCGACGCACCTCGTCCCCCCACCTCTCAAAGCCCGCACCCCAGGCCCATGGACCGCTCCCGACCAAGCCAGAACAACGCCGGGGTCCACCAGCAGCGTCCCCGCCCCCCTACCGGCCCTCGATGACAGCCAACATGCAACGCATGCCCCACTACCGCCGCCGCCGCGAATCCCCGCCCAACCCCGAGGCGGAGACCGTACGCGCACACCCGCGGGTCCACATCCGCGTGCACCCCCACTCCCCACGCACCCCCACGGAACAGGACTACGAGGAATCCCCCAGGCCCGCCACCGCCGCCGGTCCCCACGACCACGTCACACCCACTCACGCCCACTCCTCCGCCCAAGACCGCAGGCCCGCCCAGGAACAGTGGTGGCAGCGCTGGACCCACACGCAGCTCTGGGAGCTGCGGAAGTGGGCCCGGGGAGAGCCCTCCCTCGAGGGCCTGGTCCATCGGCCCCGCAAGGGGTCGGTGGAGAACTGCCGCCTCCGGCCGGCGGGGGGGTGGATGCCGCAGGCCGCATGGGAAGCCATGCTGGCCGATGCACTCCACCCCCTGGGAGTCCACCCCCGCAACCTCCCCGCGCCCCAGGACCACCCATATGTCCTCAAGCGCCTGCGGGAGACCCTCCAGGAAGCGCAGCGACACGGCATCCGCCTGTGGGACATCACCCAAAGCCCAGCCCCGCACGCACGCACCCCCTCACCACCCCACAAGCGTCGGCGCACCGACACCGGCGACACCCACAGCACCCCAGGAGCCCTGCGCGCCACACAACACGACGCGCCTGACCCCCCGGCCAGCGGCGCCGCCATCTAACCCCGTTACCCAGCAAACCACCACCACGGGGCGCCACGCCAGGCCCCGCCCAGAAGTCACCAAACGAACCGGACGCCGAAGGAAGCTAACACACACGACAACGAGCACCACTACGCCCAAAGGCGCCGAACCCAGGCCCGCAACCGGGGGCTCCTCTCCACCCTCAGCACGACACACACGTCGCTGGCGTCACTCCTCCGCCGTACCCCCTCCCACGCCACCGCCCCGCCCCCCCCCCCTCCCGCCGCACGTCCCCACGCCGCCCAGCACCCAGCCCCACACACTGCGCCACAGCATCGCCCTAGTCCGGCTCCTCCACCATCGCGCCACTTGGCACCTCACAGTGGACCGCCGTCCTGTGGTCCCGCTCCCCCCGGCACCGCTCCCGGGGCCGCACCCGGCCCACATCGTGTTCGCCCCCACGTCGCGGGCCGCGGACATCCTCCCGCTCCTCGCCGCCACCCCTCCCGGGCATCGCATACTGCTTGCCGCCAACCCCTCGGTCCTCAGTGAGGTCCTCATCGGGCACGCCGACGCCCTGCACGTGCGCCGGCTGCTGCCCAACCTGCACGCTGCGTACGCCCCCGGCACGCCCGTCGACCCCTCCGTGTGGGACTCCCAGTGAGGCCACCGGCCAGCGGCCGGCCCGCTCGCACCAGCCCGCACTCGCCTCGGGTGCACGACCCCGTGGACGCCGCTACCCACACACCCGGCCCCACGCAACCGCCTAACCGAGCCAGAACCCAAGCACAAATCAAACCCGAGCCACACCCCAAAACCGCTAACCCTTGACTCCTAACCAAGCCCGCCGAGGGAACACCGAAACCACAGCCCACACCCACAGCCCACACAGCTGCCTAACCAGCCAGCTCCAGAAGCAAAGAGACACCTCACCAAACCCACCCTGACCCAAGCCTAACCGGGCCGAAGCCCCAACACAAATCAAATCCGAGCCACACCCCGAAACCGTCAACCCTTGACTCCTAACCAGGCCCGCTGAGGGAAATATGTAGACACAGCCCACAGCCACAGCCCACACAGCCGCCTAACCAGCCAGCACCAGAAGCAAAGAGACACCTAACCAAACCCACCCTGACCCATACCCGTCTACATCAGGACGCGCGAGCCGCACCCCTGGAACGCGACCGCCGCCACAGCACCGACGACACACGCCAGAGGACACAACGCTATTGCACCGCCGCACCAGCTGCCCGTGCCTGTGGCTGCAGTGTACGCGCGCCCCTGTTTTTCTCTTTTTTGTTTTTTCTTTTTTTTTCCCACAAAAAAAAAACAAGTAAAGAAAAAAAAACGAAAATTAGGGGGGGAGGAAGAGGGACACAACCACCCATGGCACACGCGCACCGCACACAGCACGCACACCGGTGAACAGGAGCCCAGTGGCCCAGGACACCGCACATGCAACACAACACACCGAGCGAGCGCACCGGTGAACAGAAGCCAGCTGGCCCAGGACACCGCAGACGCACCACAGCAAACCGCGCGGGCACACCGGTGAACAGGAGCCCAGCGGCCCAGGACACTGCACACACGTAGGGCGGCCGAGGGATAGGAAAGAACCAATACCCCATGGGTCGGACGCACTGGGGCGACCCAGCCGACCCACCGGGCCAGTGGCAGGAGCGGTACTCCAAGGCCACTGGTCCGAGCCCGGCCAGGCTGCATCGGGGACCATGGCAAACGTCACCCGGAGCCACGGAAGCACCCGGTGACAGGCGAGCCGGTACACAGTCCAGGAGGGGGTCACCTGCCAAGCAGAGTGGCCCCGCAACTCAAGCCACAAGGGTGAGGCGGTCGTACCGTAGACAAGCGGGAGCAATACCCCTTGTGGTGAGAGATACTCCACACGGCTGGGCAGCCCCCCAGAGCTGCCGCCCAAAGGAGGGGGCGTGTGGCCCTACCCATGGACACATGTGGGGACACCCTCCCACCTGGGACACATGGACCGGGTGGCCGCGACAATGCCTTCCCAAGCACATGCGGGAGCGGCTCAAGAGGCACCTGACATAGGGCAGTGGGAGGGACAGGACGTCCCCTTGGTAAGACCTTCTTCCTGCAATGTCAAAGGAGGCATCCCGAGCTCCCGAAGATACCTACCTACCTACCTCTCCAGGCTGCTGCGTTTCGGCCTGAACACGGCCTACTCAGCGAAGCTGCGCGTGGGTATCTGCAGAGGCAGGAATGGGAGAATCATGGACGAATCCAGGCAAAAACGAAGCGACGACACCAAAATCCGTCAAATGACGGCCAGAATTTTTCTGAAACAACACACCTGGGCAGAATCCAATTGTGCATCAGAAGCACATTTTTATAAAAATTATAGTCATCTCTAGTTTTTTTTTATCAAGAAATTCCTACGCATAAAAAGGCGGCGCGCAGGAGCGGCTCCTAGCGAAGCGCCGGAAAATGGAGAAATAATGGAATTATAAACGTATGTCTCACGTAGTCTTGAAAATGACGAGACACACATTAATAAATAAACATACAGATTCCACCCACAGTAATAGAAGTATCACAAATTCAAGAATTCGAAAATCAACGAAAAAGACTTCAATGAATCAGGTATAAACTACAGGTATGCTCGTCTCGTATGCCGCATACACATTGCTCGTCTCGTGTCTCCATGAACGAGTCTTGTAGCAGCGCTAACAACGATAGGACGCGATACAGGGATTGATTAGAAAACGGCCTGGCCAGCCACAAAAGGCGCCGTTCAGTGCAAAAAAAAGGGATTGATTAGAAAGATTGCAGATGATTAGAGGTCAGATCAGGGTGATTAGACATACACACAAGTGCATAGCAGCGTTCTTCGCGTGCGCCCCTCACTTGCTCTCTCTCTCCAGCGGTAGGTAAGGTGAGTAAGCCCAGGCGGGGCCACCCCCTGGTGGAGTTCGTGATTGTGGTTGAGATGGGCAGGTTTGCCCACGCTACACGTGCATGCTCGCGCATTCACACACGCATTAAAGGGTAGGCCACGCGAAATGCGCACGGTAAACCTTGTTTAGGCTACCCAGGGGCTCCTTGGTACGTTCTTTAAGAGAACCCGAGGAGTCCCTTATTGCTTGCTTGCTTGACAGAGGTAGCTGATTCTTCAGCGTGTTTGCGGATAGTGTATTATAGGTCACACTGAGAACCGTATAATACGGGGAGTGTGTCAGATTTACCCGAATAGGTGAGGAGGAAAGAAGAGATGGCGAGGCAATAGCACTACACAAGACACATATATGGGCCAACTCCTTAAAACCGGTTTGTTTTCTCTGTTTTCTGTTCCTTTGGTGCCCTTTGCTACCTTTCATTGAAACGGGTACCCTCAAAATATACACAAAAATGGTATTATACATGAAAAATGAATTTTTGACCTCAAATACCCCCTCCATGGGGTTTGAACCCACACTCTACCAACCTTAGAGTTGTGTTTTTCCTCTAAGCTACGACCTGTCGTCGACGATCTCAGAGAAAACCGTAGTATAATAAAAAATTTGGAAATCAGTACTCCTTACATGCTCCAACCACTATTAACCTCCCATGCTCTTAAAACCGTGGCAACCGACGACCCAAGTGTCAACTGCTTTTCACGGTGAGCGAAGAACTTAAGGGAGGGACAGGGTGGGCATATATGTGTCTTGTGTAGTGCTATTGCTTCGCCATCTCTTCTTTCCTCCTCACCTATTCGGGTAAATCCGAGCCGGCTCAGCTAGCACTACACAATCCCCATATATGGGCAACAGAACGGAAGACTGAGCTCCCGTGAACTGAACCCTATATAAGAATTAATTAATCGCCAGGCGCGAAGCGCCCGCCGCTTCTCCAGTCGCCAGATCAGGAGGGACCAGAACTTGCGCGATGCGCAACAGAGCTCTGGTCCTGTCGTAAAACTTTCTGAATGTATCGAAACAGGACCAATCACCCAATGCTGCTACCACATGCGGATCCACGCCAAGATAGATTAGGCCACTTGCTGCTGCTCCTCGTGTAGAATGCGCGGAAAACGAATCTGTCTCCAGTTCCCCCAATTCCAGTAGGTGTTTCCTTAACCAGCGAGTAGTGAGACCGTTGATGGTATCAGACGATAAAGGCCTCCGTGGCTTTCGTAGGGACACAAAAATCTCAGAAACCCCGTAATCACCAGTAGCCTCCAAATAACGCGCTAAGCAGCGCTGCGGATCAATTGACGGTGGCGTAACATTGTGAATAGGATAACGTGCATAGTATCTCCTCCCTTTGCGCTTAGCAGAAATGAACCAAGGCTGAGCAGCGCGTTGGATATCCCTACGTGATCGCGCCAGATCAACGCCTCGGAACAAGGCAAAGAATCTCAAGGACAAAATGGCTTGCAAGCGCAGCTGAGCTTCCGTCTCCACAGGTTGCTGATGCATGACTTGTATAAGACGCCGTACATCATAGAAACGATGATAATGAGGAACACTGACGAACCAGTCACGTTTCAAGTTGCGTAGCATACCCTCGAAACGTAGTTGCGAAAAGCACGGGAATAAACACACTGCTGAATACGCCATACGCCCAGCACTTAAAGAATGCGTGCGTGAAAACTTTAAAAGTTGCACCGCCACCGTCATCAGTGGGATTTGACCAAAGCGCTCCACGTGTAACAGTGGAGCAAGCGCCGCGTCTTGTAACAAGAACGTACCAAACATGTGCCACGGAGAATTGTAACGTTTCAAGGTGTCCTTCCCGATTTCATTGATGATAAGCGTCGCCTCTTCGTTGGTAGCTCCTCGCAATTGATAGTATTCACGCAAACATACGCCAAGGTCAACACGAAACGTGGTTGTGTCTCCGTGCCGTCTGGCATTTGCAAACAGAACTCCGACGTGTTCACTGCGAACTTCACGTGTTTCATCAATAGGTTCCACCAAACCTCGCGCGGCCTGTACGGCAGAGCCATGAGAACCTTCACCCCTGGTGACTCCAACACTTTGTTGGCCAACTGAGGTATGTGCTTGAACGGCGGGAAGACCCACCCCGGTGAAAGTAAAGTTAGATTCTGGGAGAAGACATCGATGGCGTAAGCCCCCGGCTGGGGACACGGACTGACGAACTTGCTGCACACCGCATTGGAACTCCTTGACATCCAATCGATTTCCGGCTGAATCCTACTTTTGAACTCCTCCAGGATCCAAGTCAACACGTCCGACGGGAAGGTAGCCTCCGACGGTGTCCAACGAAGCCGAGACCAAATGTCCGCCGGATTCACCGAGGTGTGCACGTAAAACGGTTGAATCTCGATGCGATTGGCTTGTGTAAAATTCCACAGTTGGAGAATCAATGCGTTGAACCGCGGCTTGCGACCTCCCCACTTGCGGAGATACCAGTAAAGGACCATTGAGTCGGTGAAAAATCGCAGCGTGGTGTCCCTCAGCGCATACGCTTGAATAGTCAGTAGGGCTCCCCTGAACTCTTTGCCGTTTATGTGTTCCTCTCGATTCAGGAACCAACCGAACGCTGCTTGGGCATTCCCTTGAAGGACTCCGCCCCACGCCAGATCTGACGCGTCCGAGTACATGTCCCTGACGTGACCCATGGAAACTACGAAGGTGCGTCCCTTCCACTGGTGTAACTCGTCCGCCAGATCCATCAACTGACGTGACACGCGCTCCGGGAGCGCCACGTCTGCCTCCCAGCCAGCCTGGACTGCCACCGCCACGTGCACCGCCATGGCGTCGCTGAGGAGTCGGATATGGGGCATGGCGAACAACAAGGAACGGATTCTTCCAAGAACGGAGGCGCATCGCCTCACTGATGGTGTGTGACTGTGTGCCAGTCTGTTCACGTCCCGAAAAATTGCTTGTAGGCGCTTTGGAGGTACCGCGACGAATCTTTCCCTGAAGTTTAGCATCAAACCAAGCATTATAATTTCTTGAGACGGCTCCAAACATGATTTTGGGACATTGACCAATATACCCAACCGATGCAAAAGTTGTACCAAAAAACGTGTGTGTTCCAGACATTCACGGTAAGTATTGCCAATGATGAGCCAATCGTCCAAGTAGACCCAAACGAGTGCTCCGCGTTCGCGCACGGCATTTAAAATTGGTTGCATGAGGCGTTGCCATTCCCGTGGTGCAACGTTTAATCCAAACGGCAAAACGCACCACCTGTAAAATTCACCGTCGACGTAGACCCCCAAATAAGGTCGATCCCGCGGATGGATACCCATGTGAAAATAAGCACTTTTCAAGTCAATTTTGCAAGCATACTGCCCGGGTCTCAAGAACGGTAAAATGCCCCACAGAGTGACCAAACGAAAATAGGTGGTCTGTACAAACTGGTTCACGTTCTTCAAATTGGTGATAGGTCGACGGCCTCCCTCAGGATGTGCCTCGTCTGACGCTTTGTCCACTGCGAACATACTTGCACAACACTTAATGTCTTTTCGCTCGACGCGTTCCATGCAACCCTGTTGCACTGCATCCAACACGTGTTTTACCAATTCAGGGTCGGTTACCTCTGCGTGGGAAGAACGAGGACGGAAGTCGTCGGTTGGCCGATCCGGATCAAAACCGTCAACCCAATCAAGCTGCAGCCCATTACGAATCACTGACGCCGCGTATGTGTCCTTCAACGCTTCCCATTCATGCAATTGTGCACGACAGCGCAAATAGAGTGGCATGTGGGGATGGATCGGCGGTGGCACGCACACGGCTGGCGCCAATAAATCCTCTACAGTCAAGCTACCGCTGTGGTCGTTCATCCAACTTGTCGTTACGTGGCACAAATCTTTGGGTGAAACCCTTACCTTTGCCTTTGCCTCCTTTGCCAGATCTCCGTGGATCAAAACGACCTCGTGTTGAAAACGAACGGAAAGAACTACGATGCGAGTAAGGGGAGAAACACGTGCCTCTCAGGTCTTTTTGTAATTTGTTGCGCGACTGAAGTAGTGACATGTCATCCTTCGAGAGTAACTCTGGTGCAATCGCAGGTTGTTCAAACCGTTTATCTACTGCCACTCGCCGGGAGCTTTGGATGCTGTAGTCCAACGCACCCAACATTGCAAACAAATGTTCACATAGTACCAATGAAACAGGTGCTTCCGGAGCTACCGTTGTGTCATCTTCGCGTGCTAAGACTACTCCCAGGACTCGCATGGCCTCTTTTACCTGTTGTTCCCAACGAAGCTTCTGCGCGTCCGCTGGATGTTTGTGCGTTGGCGCGTTATTAACAGCTGCCCTATGGAACTCGTCAAACACTGGAAGGTGCTTCAACATCTTTTTTCTGCGAAACTCGTCTTGCAAAACCTTTCGCTCTTCCAGGAGTGCAGACAAGCGTGAAGGAAGCGACAGAACCTCATCGCGCCACACGAACGTGGACTCCTTGTCCGACGCGGGGCCAGCGTGGTCTTTGGGACCGCTCAAAGTTTCGCATGCCAAGAAGTCGTCTTCGCGATGCGACGACGTTCCTGTTCTGCCAATGTCGTCGCCCTTTAAGGTGAGTAAGGCATCACGAACCAAGGCCATCGTGTCTTTGACAGTGGCCAGTGTTTTCTTTCCTGTAAGTTTGGAATACAGTGACGCTGCCTGCCAAGGACTGAGACCACTCATTGCGCCTTCCTTTGCCAACTGTGCTGCATGTTCCAACGACTCAGAACTCAGGTTCCACGCCGAATCCGGCAATTTCAGCACGAACTCGTGAAAATCCAGTGTATCATTTCCTTCTGTCATTTTGTTAAAATTTATATCCTTAAAACATTTTGGATTGCATCAGAAATCAAAGCTCTGGGTACAGCAAATCACTAGTTGAACAACTCAGTGAGCGCGTGACCGGTTTTAAGAGCATGGGAGGTTAATAGTGGTTGGAGCATGTAAGGAGTACTGATTTCCAAATTTTTCATTATACTACGGTTTTCTCTGCGATCGTCGACGACAGGTCGTAGCTTAGAGGAAAAACACAACTCTAAGGTTGGTAGAGTGTGGGTTCAAACCCCATGGAGGGGGTATTTGAGGTCAAAAATTCATTCTTCATGTATAATACCATTTTTGTGTATATTTTGAGGGTGCCCGTTTCAATGAAAGGTAGCAAAGGGCACCAAAAGAGCAGAAAACAGAGAAAACAAACTGGCTTTAAGGAGTTGGCCCATATATGGGGATTGTGTAGTGCTAGCTGAGCCAGCGCTTGGTTCCTCCGCCGCAAACGCCTCTTCATTTGCCTTTGCTTTACAGGTGGGCAGGTAGGGTGATTGGTGCAGCAGCATACCATTTTTTTCATGCCCTGCTAAACAAGGGCGCAGATCACACAAACGAGTAACTCCCCTCTGCCTGTGGCAGAGCAGGGAGTCCGACTCCAGCGACATCTGCGCCGTGCACGCAAGAGCACCTCTTCCCTCCAAGCCCTAGCAGGGGAAACGCGTTGTGGCGTCCCCTGTTAGGCCACAGTTGCTTAGCAGCGCTGTGTTCTCTTGTCATTTCACAGGAGGGTCGCTAGGACCCACGACATGTTCTTCAACAACACCAAGTGGAGTGTGCGTGTAGGAGTGGTAGTCCTGAGTGGGGGCTTGAGCGTGTGTCACCGTCCCACCCGTTTCTTGCAATTTTAGCAGGATTGGTGGGCTGTGGCAGTGGTTAGGTCAGTGTTTTGGCCATTTAGCAAAACGGCGTTTTCATGCCTTCATAGCTTTTGGCCACCCCTCCCTGTAGTAGACAGATAGGTAGGGAAAACAATACCTGGATTAGTACGCTGGGTATTCCCCAAAGGTTTTGCGCCAGCACAGAAATTGGGCGCTTAGGGGAGGGGAGATCCGGGGCGTACCCCGTGGCATCAATAAGCCAACCCTCCAGGTTTAGCAAGCGTGCAGACTTGGGTATAATTAGGACACCACTTTTGCGGCTTGCTCTCAGGACCTTAGGGATAGCACACTCACACATACGCTTTGGCAGGTAAGGGTAAGGTTCAGTCCCTAGCTTTAGTCTTGGAGGCAAGCGTCTCGGCGAGCGTCAGCAACTCACCAAGGTTGTTCTGGGACAAGTAGTCAACCAGAACTGAGTTTAGGCGTCCCTCAGGTAGAACAAATGCAGAGAAGGGCTCCCAGGTGGCCTCTTCGACTCCAAACCCTTCCCAGAGGGTGAGGAAGCGCCAACCCTGGCGATAGCGGTGGCGTAGGACAGACTTCACCAGGTAGAAGCCTTCCTTAGCCATCTCCTCGGCGTTCATGTCGCGGAGTTCAACTTCAACTTCCATAGGGCTGGCAGCCCCTTGTAGGTCCAGAGCGGCGATTTCCTCGTCGTTCAGCTCCCACTCCTCCCCACAGAGGTCCTCAGGATCATAGAAGCGCTTCAGGTGTTGAGCAGCGCACACCAGGGTCCCCCCTAGACGGAGAGAACACCGCACGGTGACACGGTGTCCATCCACTGATAGAATCTTGTACGGCCCGAAGTATGGGTCATCGCTGGTAGAGCGTGGCCAGGCGGGTACCCGACCGTGGTGCACCAGCACCCAGTCCCCCTCTTGGTAGGTGGTCGGTACTCGGTGCTTGTTCTTCTTGTTCCACTGACGCTCCCTCACTCTTTGGAGCATAGCCTTGGCCTTGTCCACCTTCGCTTGTTGCTCTTGGACCCATTCACCCACAGAAGAATGGGTGTCCTCTGGATAGGGGGCATGTAGGAACCATGCCGGGCGCCCCAGGAATAGCTCATGTGGCGAGTAGCCAGTAGCTGAACTGTCTTGGGAGTTCATCATCAAGGATATGACGGGGAGTAGTCCCACCCAGTCTCTGGTGCGTTCAGTTTTGCACCAGATCCTTACATTCTCCTTGAGGACACGGATCTGTCGCTCACATAGGGGGTTGCTCGTGTGAGAGTAGGGAATCCCCGTAGACACCTGGACATTGAGGGATCTCAGGACCCTCTTGTACCAGCCAGTATCTGAGCGTACTCGTACGTCCTCATCGGAGTTGATCTCCTTGGGCGCCCCATAGACACAAAACCACTCCTCCAGGAGTATCTTGATAGTCTCCTCTCTGGTAATGTGCTTGGTACATGGGAACACCCTTGTGAACCTGGTCAACCCACAGGTTACCACGAGGGCGAAGTTATAGCCCCCGCACTTTGGGATCTCCGTGTAGTCCACGTATAGAACACTGTTAGCACAGTGAGGGATGGGCAGGGTCGAGTAGAGACCTCTGTCCCTGATATTCCCTGGTTTACAGGACCTGCACGGGCACTTGTCCACGATAGGCTGGAGGGTTTTCCGCAGTTGGTCGTCAGTCCACGTAGTGTGGAAGCACTGCTTGAACAGCCTGAAGGTAGGGTCAGCACCCGTATGACCACTGGACTCATGGGTCCACTTCAGCAGCGCTGGGACTCGGTCACTAGGCACCACGATGCGGTCCTCGTGCCAGAGGTAGCTCTTGTCCCTCTTCCACTGGTCTTGGTTGACCAGGAGGGGTTCAAGGCGTTTCTCCAGGCGCTTGTAGATATCCCCAAACTCCTTCAGGTACTCCGATTGTTGGAGTCCATCCAGGGGGCGTATCATCGTCATGTTGAGGTCCAAGTGGACGTCCATACGGCTGAACGCCTCCTTAGCCAGCGCTTCAGACCGGGCACCAATCAGGGCGTCGAAGTTGTTGCGGCTGATGTAGTCGGCACATTCGTTCTTCACTCCCTGGATATGGTGTACCGTCAGCCGTAGTTGACTGAGGTAGGTCCACCAGCGCCGTAGCTCGGCCTTCTCAGGTGGGGGACCCTTCTGGAAACTGCGGACCGGTTCTTGGTCGCACAGCCAGACCACAGGGTTACTCCGCAACAGTCGTGCTTGTGAGGATAGCACCAGCATACCCGCGAGCAATTCCTGCTCATAGGTGGAGTAGTTCCCCCTGGCCTGGTTCCACTTCCAGTTCCAGTGGCCCAGAGGTACTAGGACCCACTTGTCATCAGGGTAGCTGTGCTTGAGGGTTCCATCTCGGTTGAGACCTTCCGTCCCCCATTGGGAAATGGCCGAGTCGAACTCCTCCTTCTCTAGTGCTTGCCATTGGAACAACGTTCCACCACCGCCCACATTGCTGGCGTCGGTCACCAGGATAATCTCCCCCTGTGCCCTAGGCACGCCCAAGCACTTAGCGTTGGCTACCTTGTCTTTCAGCTCGTCAAACGCTTGTTGCTCTTGTGGGCCCCAGCGCCAAGTAGTACTCTTCTTGATCAACTCCGTCAGCACGCCGCTGGTGTAGGTGACATTTTTGATGTGGCGGCGATAGAAGTTGCACGCCCCAATGAAACTGCGTACATCATGAAGTTCTTTCCTGGGGTCTTCGTGTCGTACCTTGGCATCCATCAGGGGTTTGGCCTTAGAGGCCGCTGGGGTCCACCACCCATAGCCAACGTCAAACCCCAGGTACTGCATGGTCTCCTGCATGAACTCACACTTCTCGAGCTTGAGTCGTGTGTGGTTCTCCTGGCAGACAGCAAAGAACTCACCCAAGAGGATTAGGTGATCCTCCTGGGTATTTGTCCCGAGGCATACATCGTCGATGTGAGCCTCCATCTGGGCACCACGGGATATGAGCTCCTGCACCTTAGGTCTCCTTCGTAGGATGGACAAGATCTTGTTCATCAGCTCTTGGAATAGAGCTGGTGCGTTAGCCACGCCAAACGGCATGACCTTCCACTTGAACACCCTCCCCTGAGGGGTGATGAAGGCCAGTAGTTCCTGTGCGTTGGGCGTCAGGTCCACTTGCCAGAATCCGCTCCTCTTGTCCATTTTGGTCTTGTAGCGACAGGAGGCTATCTTCTCCAGGGTAGACTCCATATTGGAAATGGACCCTGAGTGGTTCAGCGTCTTCTTGTTCAGCTCTCCGTAGTCCACTACCAGCCGTTTGGCTGTAGACCCAGGTTTAGCCACCAGGAAACAGGGGCTGCAGTGTAGGGGGTAGTCCCCGTCCTTGTACTCCAGGACTAGGCCAGCGTCGATACATTCTTGTATCTGTCGCTCGATCTCGTCGGCCTGCTCTTTAGGAGCTGGATAGGGTCTCCTCCGGATCTTGTGACCCACGAACTCGGGTTTCAGCTTGAGGTCCATCTGTACCAGCTTGTCACATGAGGCTGGAGGGGGTATTTCTCCGAACACCTCCAGATAGGTCCTTATAAGCTTCTGTACCGGCAGGTCCAATACCTTGATCTTGTCCTCCATGTCCTCGTCAGAGTGTAAGTTGCTTGCCCCCTGAATAGACGTCGGGAGGTGGTCCTCCACCGACTCTTCGCCCGTGGTAGTGTCCTTCAGCCCTTGGTAGGCATATAGAAGGTCTTGTTCAACCATCTCCGGTGGACGATGGCAACATAGGCACGCTCGAGGGGGTTCACATACACATTCCCCCGAGAGGTCATCCTCCTCTGGGGTCCTCACATGGGCGCCCCACACGCTCTTTATGAGCTTAAGATCTACCTCCCTTTGCCAGGTGGTGATCTTCTGTTCGAGGTCTCCCATACGTCCTTGCTTCAGTGGCCATGAGCTGCGGGTAGGCCTCGCGTAGCATAGCTTTTTCGCCACCAACTTCCTCTTGGAATCCCATTACTCCCTGAGCCTCAATCGAGGGTCCAGCTCCTCGTCCACGGGGTCTTCCACCCTCATGGAGAGTAGGGGTTTCAGTGGGGCGACGTACTCGGCGTTCTCCACTTCCTCCACACAGGTCTGCACGAAGAAGGCGTTGTGCTCAGTTTCGTCATCTGAGTGGATAGAGCTAGGTAGCTCAGATAGTCCACACTCAGAGACTCCATCAGTAACAGGTACATGACAGGGAGTGTTGGGGGCGTTGGGGTCAGTCCCGACGTACTCATCTCCTCCGGGTGTAGTCTCAACAGCATCTTGAGGTCGTAGGCGATCCTTCAAGTCACCCAAGGCGAGTCCATCGCTTTCTCGTTGTATAGCCTGGACCAGAGTCGGGTCCAGGTCCTCCCAGGGGATGGTGGTAAGACCTCCGTCCACCACGCTGACCGTACTCCCCCATCCGGGCTTCCCACTAGGCGTCTTGCGTCCCAGAGGCACATAGATGGCCTCATCAGGCAAACGAACAGAGCTGATAGTCACCCTGTCCAGGAGGTTTCGCCAGTACTCGTTGCCCCCATGGGCTCCCCAATCGGGGGAACACAGGACCATACGGGAACGTTCCAAGGCCACCTTGGTCAGCACCTTCCCCAGTTCACTGAACCTGGGGTTCCCGTAGGCCATCCCGAAAGAGGGCCAGTAAAACTTGTAGCTGCAATTCTTCCCCTTGCTGCAGTAAAGGTCCAGTACATGCTGCTTGTCGCTGGCGAACAACTCCACACTCAGGTCTTCCCGAGAGTAACACAACTCACTCAGACCTTGGTCTAGGACTTCCCCCGACAGTTGATAGTCCTCAGTTTTGGAGGCCGCCATCATGTTCGAGGGCTCCTCCTTCGATAGCCTCAGGTAACTCGAGGTATGTTCCGACTGCTCCAGTGGCACAGACTCTCTGCCACTGCCGTGGTCCACGTAGAGGAGGTAGGGCGCTTGCAGCGTCAGGGATTGTATCTGGGAGTGCTGTACGAAGAAGTCAGTCCCCAGTACAAAGTCGAAGGCCTCAGTGTCCATCACATAGAACCGATGGGCGATAGTCCGGGAGCCCATAGGTACCTCCACTTCACAGTCCCCGCAGCTGTGCACCACATGTCCATCCCCCATACGTATAGCAGCGCTGGTCATGGTGTTCTTCAGGCTCCCACAAGGTAGATTTTTATCTTGGCCACTATTGATATGGTGGCGCCAGTATCCAATACCCCCAGGTATTCGCGTCCCCCTAGTCGGGTACGTACCCAAAACACCAGGTCTTGGGTGCCACCAGAGCGTCCCCGTCAGAACTCCGCGGGACAGGTCACCTCGAACCCCTTGTTCCGCAATTTGCGGGCCATCGAGTAAGAAAAAGTCACTGCCATGTCTTTCTTGGAGGGCTTGATCCAGGCCAAGCCCCCCTTAAAACCATTTGTTGATGCTGAGACAAACTAAAGTGTTTTTATCTCTCTTTTGTTGCCTAAAGTACACTTTCTCAAGGTAACTAGGGTTGTGACCCTAGCCCCCCCCATGAAGTTCACCCCTACCACTCAACTGAGCGGAGGTACCTTCCTTCATGGAGGTCATACCAAAATAAATCAGGCATTACATGCTTGTTGGCCTTGGAGGCTAAGCCTAAGTGGTCTCCCACCCGAAGACCCCTATACTCAATTGTTTCTACCACTTATTGTGGTCCTACTTTGTAACTGTTTCTGAATTCAGTTGCTTGGCCAAGTCATTTTCTGTGTGGTCCTGACATCTATGCCCCTCAGTCCTAACCAGCACCATTTCACCCAAAAGAGTGCACATGAAGTGCCTATTGCAACCTCTGAGGCTAGAGTCTGACCAATTTTCTTATAAAACCTTTTGCATTATCCATTTGTGATTGAATCTATGTACATATACCTGCTTTGTCTATCTGCAGCCCTTCTGTGTTATACTGGATTCCAAAACCAATCATTGATTCGATCCACATTCAGTCCTTGCTCTACTTGCTGCTTTGGTTTGGGGTTTTACAACTACAAAACCTGCAGGAATACATCAAAAGACCTAGGGCATAATTCAAGGACATCTTTCCGGTAGCAGAGACAGTCCCTTGTGACCTTTTGAACCGACCCTGAGAAGAAGTGCAGAACAAAAGCTCAACAACAAGTCCATAATGTCCACACCAAGTGTAAGGACCTGGCCTATCCGAACTGTCCAAGTACAAATGGGCAGTGTGGTCCACCCAATGAGTGAACCACCACACCGAGCACCACATCAACTCAGTGGCACATCTGGGTCCCAAGGAGATCCAGAAAGCAGAAGGGCGAAGGAGAATAAAGGCCTTACCACCGAGGTCTTAGCAGCACACGGTGGAGACAGCTTCAGTCACCTCCACAGACGTGTGGCTGCTTCAGTATCAAGATCCAATTGTCCAGCTTCATCCTCAACTGCCATTGAAGGACCTGAGGAATATGAGAAGCTGAAGATGAAGATGGATGAGTACATCATGCATGAGGAGTACTATAAATCCGTCCGTGGGGAAGATGGAGAGGAGCCCTTAGCTGTACATGGATCCAGACCACGTACAGATCTTGGGTCCTACGCTCACTCAGGTCCCCCATCCACAGCATCCCTGCCAAGACGACTACGACCTGAGTACCCAACCCCAAGGGCTCCCGGAGTGGGCCCAACACGAGTCGAAGAACACCATCCAAGGCCAACCTACGGAGCCCTGGATCAAACGGCCGAGCTGTTGGCCAAATTCCTGTCTGGATCAGAAGATCCAGATGTGACGGCCTTATCAGAGGCCATTAAGGCTAAACTGGGTATTGCAGAACCCTTACCCAAGCCTGAGTTCCTCTCTCTCTCTCCAGGGCTGAGTACCCTGGCCGAAGATCTCAAGAGATCGAGGGTCTCAAGGCTGTTGCCTAAGGTTACCTGCCCCAGCCCCTTTCACCCCCGTGCCAGGACTGTGCCTATGGCGGACCTACAGGACGTGCCTGTCACAGAGAGTGAGAGAAGAGGGCTGTCAGCCCTGGCCCCTCTTGCCGGCGTGTCGCCTTCAGGCCTAACTCCGGGGGATGGGAAGACGGGCAGACCAATTGCCCAGGCGAACATCCAGCTGGAACTGCCGGAGTTCGACCCTAAAAATCTGCCTGAATGGGCAGAAGAATTTGCGGAGTTCCTTTTGTTGACTGGCCCATCCCATGTGGATGTGGCCACCAAATGTTCACTGCTAAAACGCTCATGCAAAAAGAAATTTTTGCAAAAACAGGTCAAACAGATTGTGAAAACCTGTTCTACTTGGGCGGAGGTACTCCTGAGGTTAGAGAAAACATTCCCAGTCTATGAGACTGACCTCAGCGTACGCACACAAATCGAGGAGCTACCTACGCTCCCGGAGTTTCCATCCGCTGCGCGAATTTCTGAGTATGTGTGCCACATGGAGTACTTATTTTCGAGGATGAATGTGGGCTCCTACGGAGCCACTGAGCCCCACCTGTGGCTCATGAGTAAGATCCCCCAGCGTACGTGGGATGATTGCCGCTCAACCTCTGAGAGGAAGAG
This sequence comes from Eutreptiella sp. 'Long Island Sound 2002', assembly GCA_964036045.1. NCBI lineage: Eukaryota > Euglenozoa > Euglenophyceae > Eutreptiales > Eutreptiaceae > Eutreptiella > Eutreptiella sp. 'Long Island Sound 2002'. Next base: position 20,941,556 of record OZ038392.1, on the reverse strand, counting down.
CAGGACCCACTCGTATGATACACTGGTGGATCTCTTGATTGAGCTAGCTCTTGAGAGAGAGAACGACTCCCACATGGAGAAGTTCCTCAAGAAGCATTTGGGACGAGGTGGTACCCCTACCCCCGAACGTGGCGAAGGGAAGGGGCATAAAAATCCCACTAACACCAACCAGGGAGGCGGTAAAGGGAGGGGCAACCTACGTGCCATGAACGAGGTTCCAACTGATGCAGGCACACCCCCCCTGTTTTACTGCCGACCTGTCAATGACAAGGGGGGACCTTGTCATGCCTCTGACTGCGATCTCCGCAGTGGCTGTATGCTGCAGATGAAACGTCAGCAGCATACTAAAGATGGGAAAACTGTGACCCATCAGGACCACTTCAGGTGTACCATCACCTGTGGTTACTGTGGCAAGCTTCGTCACTATCAGGACGAATGCCACATCAAGAAACGCGAGAGTGACAAACTCAAGCGTCAGGAGGCGGAGCGCCAGAAGACCCCGACGCCCGCCAGAAATCCCCCGAATGGGGATAAAGGTAAAGGAGGTGGCAAGGGGGGTGGCAAAACTGGACCCCCTAACCCCCAGAGGCGCTCATCAGCTCCCGTTGCTACACCTACTCCTGCTGCCACACCCGCTCCTGCCGCAGGTGTCCCCCAGAAGCGCCCCCAAGGGGATAACGCTACCCCTGAGGGGAATAATTCTAAGAAGAGGCGCTTGGCCTGGATGGCCAAGTCCCTCATGGCTGCAGGAGTGGATGTGGAATTCCCTGATGAGGAATAGGGGGGCGGCTCCGAAGAGGAGGACTTGGTTTTCTGGATCCTCGTGAAAATCGGGGATCAGGTTTTTCGAGCAGTGCTTGATACCGGTGCAACACTTTCCATAGTGGCCCGGCGCCTGCGTAAAACTTTCAGGAAGACTAAGACTGTGGCCATAAGAGTAGGGGATGGGCGTACCATCCATTCCTTGGGGGGGGGTCGATGTGACCATATGTCTGGGCGACGAAACCGTGACCCAACACTGCAGAGTGTTGGACACTGACGCCTTTGACATTGTCATTGGCACTGACTTTCTAAGAAGAAAGCCCCAGGTTAAAACGCTGTCCCTACAGCGTCCTTACTCTTTGCACTGCGACTTTGGCAGTGGGCTATTCTCCGTTCCTTTGGAGCTGTCAGGACGAAAAGAGTCTGGGCTGCGCTACGCAGCCAAGACGAACTATCGTACTGAAAACTACCAACTGGCCCGTCATGTTCTCGAAAATGGACTGGCGGCCCTTCAGGTAAACCTGGATGAGATCCAGGTGGAATTGTTTGCGAGCCAACAACAGCACATCATGCAGTTGTACTGCTCGAAACAAATGAACAATGCTTTCCGTTTCTTCTGGAAAGCAATGGGCCTAGCGTATGCTAACCCTCCCTTCTCCCTGCTCGCGAAGGTTCTAACCAAGATCGCTTATGAGGGAGGAAGGGTTGTTATGTGCACCCCTGACTGGGGTTGCTCTGGTGAACATGCTTACTGGCGCCGTATGCTTGACCGAATGACCGTGGGAAGAGTGCAACTCCCCGACGGCCCCATCTATGTGCCTGAGGACTCAGATACAGCTATGCAGGCCCCTGAGTGGGCCAGTTTCCTGTCCATCATCGATGGATCTCTCAATCCTGTACCCCTGTGTGACCTGGACCAGGTGCTACTAAAAGAGGTCATGGCCGAAAATCGTGGCCTGACCCTTTATGATCTCAAAAATCGATCTCCTGAGCACCTATCTGCCACACTTACAGGGTGTGAGTCTCCTGATGACTATCTGGAACCTGCAGCTGTAAAGAAGGATGCTGACGACCAACTGTCTGAGATCGCCAGCACTATTCCCTCTGTTGATCCCAGCTGTGTTGACCTAAAACATAGTGCTTTCCTGGCCCAGCTGTTGCTAGAGGAGGTAGATCTAGAGTCAACCTCTGAACCCGCTTCCTCTGTTGGGAAACCAGTGCTACACATGCAGCCTATGCACACAGGTGAACCCGTGGCCCGAAGTACTGATGCTCTGGCACGGCCTGCTGCTAATAACATGCCCTTGTCTGAGCATGACACGCAAGAACTCCGACGGCTGTTGTACCTGAAGGCCGAAGGTATTGAGCGTCAAGAGCGGCTACAATACCTCAGACAGACCTGGAAATACTCCATCTGGTCTGAGGAGGACGATGAGTCCTATACGCTGCCTGATCCTGAGATACCTCTAGTGTACTCTCTACACTATGGGCAGCAATGTCCCCCTGAGTGGGACGATGGTACTGTACCTGCCGAAACTGCTGATCGGCATAAAAAGAAAGAACATGGAAAAAGCAACCTCCATGCTGAGGAGGATTTCCTTCAGAAAGTCGAGAGTCTTAACCTTGACCCCCGCCTGAAGAAACTGCTTATAACCTATGAGGAGGTGTTCGGCGCCTTGCCACCTCCCCTATCTTGCAAAAAACTGGTCCAGATGGACTTGAAATTGAAACCAGAATTTGAAAAGACGCGAGTGAGGCGTCGTCCCTTTCCCGCTCCACAGGAACAGGTTGAGGAAATCGAGCGCCAGATCCAAGAATGCATTGATGCTGGCCTCGTTGAAGAGTACAAACATGGGGACTATCCCCATCACTGCAGCCCCTGTTTCCTTGTTGCTAAACCAGGATCGACTGCTCTACGTCTTGTTGTAGACTATGGTGAGGTCAACAAGAAAACCCAGAACCACTCAGAGAGTACTCCTAACATGGAAAACACCCTGGAGCGTATTGCCAAATGCAGGTATAAGACCAAAATGGACAAACGCTCTGGTTTCTGGCAGGTTGACCTAACCGCCGCAGCTCAGGAGCTGCTTGCCTTTATAACCCCTAAGGGTCGTGTCTTCAAGTGGAAGGTTATGCCTTTCGGGGTGGCTAACGCCCCAGCGCTCTTCCAGGAGCTTATGAACAAAATTTTGTACATACTGAGGCGCAGGCCTCTAGTACAAGAGTTGATTTCTCGGGGTGCAGAAATGGAGGCTCACATCGACGACGTGAGTTTGGGTACTAATACCAAAGAGGACCATGTCCTTCTCCTCCGTGAATTCTTCACTGTCTGTCAAGAAAACCATCTCCGAATCAAACTCAAAAAATGCGAGTTTATGAAAGAGGAGATGGAGTATTTGGGTTTCGACGTGGGGTATGGCTGGTGGAAACCAGCCGCGTCTAAGATGCAGCCCCTACAGGACATGCAGATTCGCGATGACCCTAAGAAGGGTCTACACGATGTGAGGAGTTTTGTGGGCGCCTGTAATTTCTATCGGCGTCACATCCACAATTTTACTTACTCCTCTGCACCCCTCACTGACCTAATCAAGAAAACTACTCCCTGGAGGTGGACCTCCAGAGAGGAAGAGTGTTTCCAGGAGTTGAAGAAGAAGATTGCCTCCTCCAACTGCCTGGGAGTTCCCCGCCCCGAGGGCGAGATAGTCCTGATCACTGATGCCAGTCATGTAGGGGGGGGAGGTACGATCTATCAATGGCAGGAGCTTAACCCCGCTGAGCTAACCCACTGCCATTATCGTACTACTGGACTGAACCGTGATGGTTCGTTGAAACATGACTATCCTACCAGTGAGTGGCGACTGGTGCCATTGGGACACTGGAATTGGAAGTGGAACCAAGCGCGTTCCAACTACAGCACCTATGACCAGGAACTCCTGGCCGGTATGTTGGTGCTATCTTCACCATCCCGACTCCTGGGGTCTAATTCTATTGTCTGGCTGTGTGACCAGGAGCCTGTGAAGTCTTTTCAGAAGGGCCCACCACCAGAAAAAGCGAAGCTAAAACGGTGGTGGACTTACCTGAGCCAGTTCAGGCTGACAGTGCATCATATCCCCGGGATTAAGAATGAACTGTCTGACTATATATCGCGCAACAACTTCGATGCGCTTATTTGTGAGAGCTCTGAGGCGCTCGCCAAAGGGGCTTTCCAGCGTATGGATGTCCAGCTTGACCTGTCCATGCGCACTGCTGGAATCCTGGAGGGTTGGAGTCTAACCGACTATCAATCAGAGTATGAAGAAATTCTCCAAACCCTCAACACTGGTCTCGAACCCCGTGTCATTGACGGGCACCAGTGGTATAAAAACAATCAGTACCTCTTCTACGAGGACCGAATTGTGGTGCCTGAGGCACGACTAGATGGGTGCCTACAATGGTCCCATCTCAGTTCCGGTCACACAGGCGCTAATCTCTCAGTGGACTTCTTCTGTGAGTGTTTCTACTCTAGTCTAAACCTGACTGAACTGAGGTCGCGTATGCAGACCATTGTGGATGCTTGTGGCTGTCATGCCAGCAAGCAGAGCGACAGTAGGGATAGGGGTCTGATCTCCAGCTTACCCATACCCTATTGTGCTAACTCTCTTCTCTACGTGGATTACATCCACGGCGTACCACGCTTTGGCGGCTATGATAGTTGCCTCGTGGTCACCTGTGGTCTATCTCGCTTCACCCGTGTGTTCCCTTGCAACAAGAAAATCACAGGTGAGCAGACTGTAAAAATGTTGGTCGAACAATGGTTCGAACCCTATGGAGCACCTAAACAGGTGCACTCTGATGAAGATGTACGCATCTGCAGTGACACTGGGTGGTACAAACGAGTGCTAAATGCCCTCAACGTGGAGGTAACCACAGGTGTGCCCTACACTCACACGTCTAACCCTCCCTGTGAGAGACAGAACCGTGTGGTGGAGCAAAACTTAAGAATCCTGATGAAACAGGAGCGCACCAAGGACTGGGTACGCCTAGTGCCCTGGGCAGTTCTGTCCATGAACTCACAGCGGAGCTCTTCTACGGGTTTCACCCCCCACGAACTGTTCCATGGAGGACGACCTGCTTGGCTCTTCAAAACCCCCTTTCCTGAGGACTTCAAGAGCCCTGTGGGAGATTGGCTAGAACACAAGCAGTCTCTGGCTAACCAGGCTGGTACTAACCTGAGGCACATTCGTGACTGTGAACAGAGCCGACGGAACCGCCTACGGCGACCTGCCAGCTTCAAGGTTGGTGACCTTGTTTTGGTACACCATTCACGCCTACCCTCCTGGGCACAAAATGCTTCTACGAGACAACACGGGCGTTTGAATCCACACAACAAGCAAGCAAGCAGGACAGACAGAAGATTCGCCGTCGCTGATCGCTATCACGTGTGCGTCTATTCTTCGATCAATGCATGCCGTAGTTTAGGTTTAGGTTGACAATACAAATCAGACAGACAGACAACAACAAGATTCATAATATCAACGGGGAGTCCAAAACGAAGTATGCGACGTTTATTGTCTGTCTATCCGTGTTAAAACTACGCTACGTGTGCTTTTGTGTGCTGTTTCCGGTCGTATGCGTCATGCGTATACACGTCAGGACGTATGCGCGCGTCGCGCGCGCCCGCGTGGTCCCGGTGGTGGGCTGGTGTGCACGCGCGCATGGTTCCGTCGCGTGTGCTTGCCTTTGTTTGTTTGCCTCTGGGTGATGGTGTGATGTGATAGACGGCGGCTAAATCGGTCGGCCGTGGTCATCGGGGCATACCAGGGGCTTATTCTGATCCTTCGGCACTTCACGATGGAACCATGTCCCCTTTTGTACACACAAACAACACACCTTCTGTTGGTTTACAGTGTTCCGTACAGCGCGTTTGTCCAGGCACCACCAATCTTATTACCGTCAGGGGTGTTCTGGCAGGCTCCACCGGGGCCATACTGTGTGCCGTCATGGCCACCCCAACACTGGCCCAACTGGTGCTGATGGCTGTTTTGTGACTGCATTCCAGCAAAAGGTAGGCCCCTACTTCTGGCCATTTCACGACACTGTGCAAGTGTGACTTCCGTGCCAAGGGCGACCGGGAGTGCTCGCTGTGCCTTGTGGCGTGCAGACGTCTGGAAATTGCATCTTCTGAAGCGAGTCGTTGGACCGTGGCAGCATTTATTATGCATGTGCAATTGGGGACCATTTTTGAGGTGGTGGAGCCAGTGAGAATAAGAACATGCTGCCTTTGGGGCCACAGCGACGCATACCTCGGAGTAGTGCCAATAGGTAGGTGTGCTGCCTACGTTCAATGTAGCTCCGCTGGTTGCGTGGCAAAGATAGGCGTGGGCGTGAGTGGGTATGGCATGCTCCCAAAAATATGGTACCTGTTTGTCCAAATCCTTGGGTATCCATCCCCGCAACATTGACCACGAACAGACAAAACGACACGATTAGGGTAGGATATACGAGACAAACCTAATCCAAGATATCATAGGAAGGATGCATGTATCACCACGAACACACAAACATGACACAAATTGAAACGCGTAACAGCACGATTATCCTTCTCTGTGTTGTTTGTTGTTGTTGTGGTTAGCTTTGCGATTGACTGCCAAGTGAGTCATTTTTAGGACTCGCGAAGATCATCGGGTCGAGTAGCAGTCGGGTTGGGCCACAGATGTGACACACGTCAAAGCATGCATCTACGGTGGTGACATAAACAGGAAAATATAATTCCACACAACCCGTGTGACACACGACAAAGCATGCGTCCCCGGATGTGACACAAACAGGGTAATATAATCCCACACCACCAAAGAAAATCCAGATGTGGACACTTATCCCCAATTTAACGGATACGGGTGTCCCTAAGTGCAAAAGGAAGGGCCCGTCTATTGGCACATCACACTGTCAGGATCAACCTTTTCACTGCGAGGAGGTGTGGTGTATATCCGGGACGACGTTTTCGTGGCTCGGTGAGGTCCGTCGACTTTAACCATTCCATGCTTCTTGGTGATACCCAATGCGCGATCTAGTGCAGCATCCTGGACAACGAATCTGATGGGTTCGGTCAGAGACACTTTGTATTTGGCATTCTCGGCGTCCACTAGTGATAAAATAACGTCATGAATTGTATCAAAAACATGTGTCGGGTTGCGGCCCGTAGCGTATATGCGCCACATCTGCGTACCACTGTCGTCGCTGAATTGGTATTGAAATATCATTGTGATCCCCCCATCGGCGTTACCCCTGAAAGACGATACACCGATCCGTTCCTTCACTTGTTCCGCGATGTCTTGTATCTGCCATTGGAGTTTCTGTTGGCTCAATTGTGGACAGGAAGAATTCATGCGGATCTCGATCCGATCACAGTCAATAAGGGGTATTGTCCAGAGGCAGAACAGACCGAGGTTCATCGCCAATTCGAGGTACCAATCCTCCGCTTCTGTGCACAATACAATGTCACACACTCCAACTGCATTCAATACTTCAATGGCGGCATACATGTCATTCATCATAGGCATCGTACAATGGCTGGCTGCCGAGAACAAAAAACAACACACGGATGGGTATGCGTAGAACAAGCACACGTGCACACATAAACGCGTATACAATAACACACTGCAAACATTCAAAACTGCGTATGTTCCACGTAATCACCATTCGAAATCCTCATCTGTTCATTTTGTTCACGTTTAATGATCGTGAGCTCAAAAAAAAAAAGAATTCCAAAACACCACAAAAATCAATTTATTGGCCAATTATGCACAGGATCGCATGCAAAACATTCTTGTAATTCATTGGCCCCATGTCGTACACCAGTCAAATCCCCTGTCTGGGTCGTCTGTGTGGCATGCACATGTCGGCGCTACAGTCAATCCCCGACTGCGACGATGTACTCGGCGCTTCCAATCTCTGGCGCACTTGTTCGACTTACAGGACATTCCGCGGGAGGCTTGATTGGTTCAGAATGAAACAAACGACGCCACGGCAGTCTCTGTGGCACACGGTTGTCAGTAAGTCCATGAGCGTCGAGGACGTCTATATGTTTTTGTCCGGGTTTTGCATGAATGTGCACGGAAGTCGAAAAATTTCCATTGGGCAACTGAGAAAGACACCCGTGGAACGACTACGCGTGAAGGCGTACGCGATGCTGTGTATGTGCAGATATTAGTGTGCACACACCACGCACCCTAACCAGAAGGGTGGCTCTTTTGGGTTTTTTTTTTCTCTTGGTTGGTTTGGTTTGGTGCGATACAGGCATCCCACCCACCGTCTAGTTGATCCCTCCTTTGGTTGGGGTTCACCGATTGGCGTTTTGGTGATGTGGGTCGTGTATATACAGCAGGTGGATGACAGCGAAGGGCATTCTGATTTCACCATGCACCGGGGAAACCATTCGGACCATGTACACTATTCAGATGTTGGCTCGATTCGTGCTCAGTGTGGAGATGTCAGATGTGCAAGTGGCATATATCAAAAAGGATTCCCACCTGTTGAGCAATTTGAGGAATGCAGAGGCTGCTCTTAAAACGATGGAGGGGATCGGACTGGGCCACGCAGAACTACGCGCCGAAATCGCCTCCCACCATTTAAAGCTGACATCGACCGGGTGAGATGAATTTAGTACCGCCCTGCGTAATCCCGTAGTCCTGTCCTGCGCAAAAAAAACACACACGCTACTTCATGTACCACCCGGTACCACAGAGACATGGCGCATGTGTCACCTGGACCACATGAAAGCCACTAGGGAACTAGGGCCATGCTCCCAAGGAGAGACCACGCCGTGGCCCAGACGAATCTGGGTGTGTCATGACAACGTGTGCGTGTCATGCATACCGGCGGTACACCCACCCCTCTCCCGCCTCAGGTCGCATAAACGGAAGCTCCTTTACCTGGCTGACGAGGTGCAAGGGCTAATCACAGTGTTACTCTGTGGCGGCCCCGTCGGTATGCCGACGCAGTACGAAAACCACTATCACACACACGGAAGAAACGAGGGGCGCAACTGCCAAGCAGACCCCGGCGTCTGGGACTGTAGTACGTATCTGAATGCCGGGCGCTCCGAGGACCTGAAGACGGCATTTGGGACGGATTGTCACGCTGCTGTCAAACATTACATCCGTCATGGCCGACATGAACCATGGCGTAAGCCCGGTCGGTAAGTGCACGCGCGAAACGTACGTATACAGAGGCGAGGCCAGACGCGACCGCGCCTCCCACACCAGCCAACACGTCCGACTGAGTGCACTGGATGGGTTAAACGTGGCCAATCTAAACTCGAAACACACGTCTCAGAGAACGTAAGTGTATCTGGAATGTGCACTACGAAAACAACAGTAGACAGAGACATGTCCCATTTCAGAATTTACAAGGTTTACAAAATTCACGAGGCTTGAAGCGGGCCAGAGGTCGGTTATATTTACGGTCCTCCGAGAGAAGTGAGTGGAATCATGCAAGCTGGAAAACTTCTGTCTCTGGGTGAATTCGTAACTTGAGAGCAGGTGAACGCAATTTCATACCCTTGGCACCCTTTGGCCCGTTTGCACCAACAGCACAGAGGGTGACACGAACACCCATCCTTGTCAAGGCATATATCCTATGTATAGGCTCTCAATAGTCGCGGGTCAACCGGAAGACAAAAAATCTACCCACACACGGGGAAGAAAAACCGGGTGCCAAATACCCATCCCACCGGTAGTGTACTGGGAAAGCACAGTACACTGTCACCAGTCAGATGTTACTATTTCTGTGGGACCATTTCACACGGGGTTGGGCGTCACCCTTTGTCCTCGAACCTGCTGGGAGTAGTGGCCATACGGATGGAAATTATGTGTTTGTTTGAATCCATGTGTGTGTTTGTGTGTATAGTAAAGGGAGCATGTCTAAAGTACTTGAAATATTGATCGCGTTCGGGGGGGCGTACTATTACTATCTGATGTACATAGCCCCAGCCAACAGCAGCAACTCTGCGTCTTCGGTAAAAAGGGCAACCACGGGGCAACCACTACCACCACCACCACCACCACCACCACCACCACCGTCACGGACTGCCAGTGCCACCACCCGTCCTGCTGGCAGTAGCCCCGCCCGAATCACGCGTGCCAATTGTCTGCAAGAGGCTTTACGGCTTTTGCAGAACAGCGATCTGGAACCACGGCGCGACGGCAAGTCGTTTCGGTCCCTGGTAGATCACGCTGGTGGGTGGGCTCAGGTTCCCAGTGGTTGTAGCGTTGCCAGTGGCCGAGGTTCGTGGGTGGTACACTGGAACGAACGCGGCGGGATCAACCAGGCGGATGGTTGGACACGCGTGTGCCACGGTCTGCGGTTTGCAGCCGAGGGGAAACCCTGTTGAACAGGGGTATCGTAACACAGCATCGTCATTCCGTCCCTCGTCACACACACCCTTTGGACGAACCTGAACCGGGGGAGACGCCCTACCGCGAAAGCAAGAGGGGCAGTGATTGGAACGTGACATTCACATTGTGCCAATTGGCTGGCATCAACAGGTATGCCTCCCACCTCATCGAGAACACGTCACACACCTTTCTGGGGCAGGACGGTATGCACGTGGAGTTCTACTTATGCAAGCCCATTGAGTATCTAGAGTACTACGGGGAAATGACCATGGAAAGCGTTGTCCCACACCGTTGACTCGTTTGAGGGGGTGCGTGGGAGACACACAACGAATATACAACCCTACAGCAAACGGGTCACTGACAAATGCCGGACACGACACACAGACTTCCACCACCACTGGCACTCGCCTCACCCGTTAAACAGAAACTGGTAAAAGCGGAAACACTGATACCGGGGCGCTGGCGGGTCTGTAAAAGGCAGAACAACCCCGAAGGCAGCGAGTGTACGTCACGGTAAAGGATTTTCTGTGTGGTGGATTGGAATTGGGTTGGAAATTTTTCTTGTTATTGGTTTTTTATCGGGATGAAAAGACGTACCGGGTGCCGTGTACCAGGTGCCACGCCATACTGGGGCTCACGGACAATGGGCACGACAAAGCAAGCGCGCACAGCAAAACAATACAGAAATCCGTTTCCTGTCACTTGCAAGTGAATCATCCTTCTGTGTAGCACCTGCCCGTGTGAACAAGGTCCACACGCCCCATTGAAACATCCGAGTCTTACCCTGCCAACCACTTATTCGCTTCGCGGTAGATCCGTCGTGGTCATCACAATAGGGCGCCCCCCTGTGCGGAAGAAATGTAGGGTCGTTTGTGTGTGTGTGTGTGTATGCACACAACGCGGGTGACGCGTGGCCTACTGCGATCTGCGATCACAACACCTTTGCCTCAAAACATAACCCGCTATTTCTTCGCTTGGTGGTGGATCCGCCTTGGTCGTCGGGAAGCTGCGTAATCCTGCCTTGCCATCGCTTCTGTGTGGGTGATAGCGGGTGGTGTGGGTGGGGCGTACACACAACACGTGGATGACGCGCGGCCTGGCCTACTGCGATCGCCGTACCTCTCTGTTGTGCCATTCGTCGAGCTTACTGTTCAGGTACGCGATCACGGCATCCTCTTCTTGGTCCACAGTACAGAGTGGCCGTTTCGTGCGCATTCGTTGGTGGTCGGCGACCGGTTCCGTGGGTTGTGATGGCCGTGGGGGGTGGTTGAACGCCACGGTGTCACGTAGCCTGGCCCGTTCATCATCGTGTGATAGGAATCTGGGTTCGCATAGGGGTGTTTCACGACGCGGCAGTGTCCGGATTTTAGGTACAATCACAAATAGCAACAACAACAAAAAAAATCAGATAAAACTAAACAAAGCGCGATCCCTTTTGCGCTTTGAATTGGTCTGGTGGCATTCGTTCTGTGTTTACGTCTATTCTGGGATCATATCCACGTCACGCATGCACCGCTCCCACGCAGACAGCCTCGCGCGCGGGCGTCGGGGTGTCCACTTGAATCACAGATATCACAAACAAATAAATACAACGGTACACCCATGTATCGAAGAGGTGTCGCGGTGTTGATCCTGGCTGTGGCGGTGGGAGTTGTACTGTATCGATACTTCAAGAACTGGCAATCCGTGCGTGTGCCGGTGGAACGGGCGCAGTGCCTCGACGCGGCCGTGAACACACTCCCGCAGTGGGCCCTGCAAAACGGGGTAGCCCTGGAAACAATTGACGACCCCGCCGCACCCAAAGGCTGCATCGTCGACCTTGCCATGGGGCGAGTGCTGTGGAACCAGACAAAGATAGAGAACGGGATGTCAAACGAACGCTATAGTGTCCCCTGCATCCCCAGGTCAGGCAGCGGCAGATATGAGCTAACGAAGGCGGGGGCGGGCTGCACGATCAAGCAGGACGACAGCGCCGCTCGCGTCCACCGGGACCACTGCTACGCACTGGCGAGGCCGCTGGGGAACGACGCGATGCAGACGGAACTTTCGGTTGTGAACAACCCGGGTTTCACCCAGGGGTGCTCGGACGGGATCGGGGACGGGACGGTGTACTACAACAACTCCGAGGACACACCCTACCACCCATCACGGCCCCGTGTGTGCGTCGGTGGCGACGGGGGTGCGTTCCTGGGGGAGGGGGTGTGCACCCCGGGTGCCACATTCAAGCCCGCCAGCGACGAGGTTGAGAAGAATGACTGCCTGGGGGCGGCGGTGGGGGGGCTGCCACCCAGCATCACGTAACTGCCTACAGGACCCTTACTTTGGACCCTATCGTATCATCAGGATAGATGGATCCAGGATCCATGTCAGGTGCAGTCCACGTCTAGGTGGTGAACTGCTATGTGCTCCTAAGCAGTTGAGGCACTATCACTCCCCTGACGACTTGTCTTGGGATGAGTGGCGCCTCAGCGACAGTGAGATTTAACGTATAGACCTAGAGAACGCTGCCAGTCCAGAGAAGGCAGACGAACTCGAAGAGATGACTGCCGATGAGATGGCAGTGGATGGTTACTACGTGGTTGCAGGTATTGCTCGCCACGAGTATAAACAGGGCTGGAAATTCTTTACCCTGTGGGATGGCTATGGGTTGTCCGAGGCGACCTGAGAACCTATGTCAGCCTTCATACAACCAGATGGGAGTATCAACCCCATCTCCCGCACTTACCTCGTTGAGAACAACGAGGGGCAGCTCCTAACCCGTGCTGAGACTATGTCCCAGCGTAAGAAGCGAAACTAATTACCCTGTGTCAGTCTACTGACCCTGTCTGTGCCCTGCAGACCCACGCCTATGGTTTCCAGCGTGAGCCAGGTGGCCGTTTATCATAATTGCAGCCACCCGGCGAGTGTTTGCCTTGTTGACCATGTGTTGCATGGGTACTGCCCTAATGTAATGACCTTGGTGAGCCAACGAAGAACGGTGGCTTTCTACACCAGGGGGGAATGACAAGCAAGGTGTTATGAGGCAAGGTGTGTCTTCCCTCCTTGGAGACAAGCGAGCCCACAGTTAGGACCCCTGCCTGGTCCAGACCCATGGGGTTCTACCCTTCCTTACAGGGTTTACCATACCCCTACTGTATGTGTGAGTGTGCTATTCCTAAGGTCCTGAGAGCAAGCCGCAGAAGTGGTGTCCTAATTATACCCAAGTCTGCGCCCTTGCTAAACCTGGAGGGTTGGCTTATTGATGCCACGGGGTACGCCCAGGGTCTCCCCTCCCCTATGCGCCCAATTTCTGTGCTGGCGCAAAACCTTGGGGGAATACCCAGCGTGCTAATCCAGGTATTGTTTTCCCTACCTATCTGTCTACTACAGGGAGGGGTGGCCAAAGGCTATGAAGGCATGCAAAACGCCTGTTTGCTATGTGGCCAAAACACTGACCTAACCACTGTCGCAGCCCACCAAACCAGCTAAAATTGCAGGAAAAGGGTGGGACAGTGACACACCCCCTACAGGTCCTACACACCCTACAGTGGCACCATCCTGGTGGGCGAGCACTGGGCAGCTGGCTCTAGCCCCCACTCAGGACTACCACTCCTACACGCACACTCTACTGGGCGTTGCGAAGGTGAAGGTCTCATGGGTCCTAGCGACCCTCCTGTGAAATGGCAAGAGAACACAGCGCTACTAAGCAACTGTGGCCTGACAGGGGACGCCACAACGCGTTTCCCCTGCTAGGGCTTGGAGGGAAGGGGTGCTCTCGTTGCGTGCACAGCGCAGATGTCGTTGAGGTCGAACTGTCCTCGCCAGTACTGGCTGAGGCACAGTGATTTGATTTGTGATCAGCGCCCCTGTTTTGCTGGGGCAGAAAAACGGTAGCCGCCGAAGCTGCACCAATCACCCTTAACCTCTCCAACCTGTACAAAAGAGGCAGATGAAGGGGCGTTTGCGACTGTGGAACCAAGCCACCCTCCAGGTATTATACCCTTCTCAGTGTGACCTATAATACGCTGTTCGCAAACACGCTGCAGATGCAGCTACCCCTGTCAAGCAAGCAAGCTTTAAGAAACTCCTCGGGTTCTCTTAAAGAACGTACCGAGGAGCCTCTGGGTAACCTAAACAAGGTTTACCGTGCGCAATTCGCGTGGCATACCCTTTAATGCATCATGTGCACGCAGGGAAGGGAGGCTGAACCATTGACTCAACCAGGAGGTGAGCTCCTCCTGGGCTAACCTACCTTACTCACCATGCATCGTGTGAATGCCGCATTGAAACGAACACAAAACAAACCTAAGCGTTTTAAGCAACTCAACTTGAACGCCACGGCCGCACACGAACAAACGCTTACCTGTGAGAAAGGAAACAAGGGTGAATTAGGGATACAGCTGAAGCGACACAGCGTGTGGATGTCTCGATTAGGCACATGCATCGCGAGCACAGCGCATACTCTAACCCTACGTGCGCGCTGCGCGCTCCATTCGCATCACATACGTTTCATTCCTGCTTTCACCTGTGCAGAGCACGAGAGATGAACACCCGACCCCCCAACGAGCACAGCGTTGACAACCCTAACGTTTTGACGGAACAACCAACACGAACGCAATGCGTGAGTGTGAGGTGACACAGACATACCTGAGAGACGGGTTGTTGAACTGCTCGGTGGTGTAAACTGAATTTGAACGCTTTACTCTGAATTTTATAAAAATTTTGATGCAACTGTGCAAAAACCTTCTTTAAAACTTTAAAAACTACGGCTCATACCTTCATTTCCAAAAGCCGTTTTCGCTTGCGCAACCCTTTTCTTGGCGTCCGCTTCCTTTGCGCTTGTCTGCGACATTAAGTTATGTGTAAAAATGACGATTTCCCGCGTGGTTTCGTCGATTTTCAACGATTTCACTTGCTAAATCGCACCCCCTTCCGCAAACCCGCAGGAATCACTCCCTGCTGGTTTCATTTTCTATTTTTTCCAGCTCCTGGGGGTTTGTGTCCTCCATTGGGAGTATTGCTCCGCCCTGGCCCTTGGTCAGGACGTATACTAAAACGCTGTTTATACAGCGATAACCGTCGGCATTAGAGCGTTCGACTGTACCCTAGTGGACAGACACATGTGCTCTGGACAGGGAGTCCTGGCTTCAATTCCCACTGCCCCCACACTTTTTCCAAAAGTTTTCGCCGCACGCCGGCGACTTTTGAGGAATGCCCCTTCGAAGGGACATCATTCACGGTACATTACACTGTTTTTCAAGGGAGAAGTGAGAAGCTTCTATAGAGTGATGAGAATGTTTTTGGTAAGTTTAATGCATTTTTTGAGGTAATTTTGGGAATATTTCAGCCTTTTTCCTTGGTCCTACTAGTACTCCAGGGGGGAGTAAGAAAAAGTCACTGCCATGTCTTTCTTTGAGGGCTTGATCCAGGCTAAGCCCCCCTTAAAACCCTTTGTTGATGCTGAGACAAACTAAAGTGTTTTTATCTCTCTTTTGTTGCCTAAAGTACACTTTCTCAAGGTAACTAGGGTTGTGACCCTAGCCCCCCCCATGAAGTTCACCCCTACCACTCAACCGAGCGGAGGTACCTTCCTTCATGGAGGTCATACCAAAATAAATCAGGCATTACATGCTTGTTGGCCTTGGAGGCTAAGCCTAAGTGGTCTCCCACCCCAAGACCCCTATACTCAATTGTTTCTACCACTTATTGTGGTCCTACTTTGTAACTGTTTCTGAATTCAGTTGCTTGGCCAAGTCATTTTCTGTGTGGTCCTGACATCTATGCCCCTCAGTCCTAACCAGCACCATTTCACCCAAAAGAGTGCACATGAAGTGCCTATTGCAACCTCTGAGGCTAGAGTCTGACCAATTTTCTTATAAAACCTTTTGCATTATCCATTTGTGATTGAATCTATGTACATATACCTGCTTTGTCTATCTGCAGCCCTTCTGTGTTATACTGGATTCCAAAACCAATCATTGATTCGATCCACATTCAGTCCTTGCTCTACTTGCTGCTTTGGTTTGGGGTTTTACAACTACAAAACCTGCAGGAATACATCAAAAGACCTAGGGCATAATTCAAGGACATCTTTCTCATCGTCATGAGACGGCTCCTCTTCTTAGCGTTGCCGTCATCACCACCTTCATGCTCACGCATGGCTCCTTGTTCTTGCTCGGCCTGCGTTTGTGAGCGTGTGGTAGGACCAGACTGCCCTCCAGAGGGCTCGGAGTTCCCCCCTGGATTAGGGTTGGTATTGCCTCCGTTCTTGTCCTTGTTCTTGTTGTCGGGCTGGTGGTTAGCGCCTCCTCCTCGTCCACCTTGACCCTTGTCTTGCCCTTGACCACGTCCTTTCGACTTGCCCTTGCCGGAGTCGTTGCCTTTGCCTTTGCCTCCACCTTTGCCTGAGCCTTTGCCAGGATATTCACCCTTAAGCTTCGCCGATAGGCGTTGTTTATGGTAGCACTCATCCTCGTAGTGCTTCCGCTTCTCGCAGAATGCACACGTGATGGTGCACCTGTAATGATATGGCAGCTTCGTTTTGGCGCCGGTGTTCTTTTCCTGCTGCTTCCCCTGGACTACGAAGCAGTCTCGCTGCTCGCAGTCAGGGGGCTGCTGCAGGTGGCCCTGCTCGTTTCTGGCATCACACCAGAATAGCTCCTTCAGGTTCTCCATGATACGGGCGTGGGCGTGTTTGGGGGTAGTCCCCTGCCCAGGTCGGGACCCTTGGTACCCTTTGCCATGACCTCCAGAACCTCCTCCTCCAGGACGGTAATTGTTCAAGTGCTGGTCGCTCTCCTTCTCCAGCGCCAGCTCGAGGAGTAGCACGCATAGATCCTCGTAGCGGAGGGATCTAGCCTTGCGCTCCGCCGTCGAACGGCACTCGTCCCATAGGTCTCGAGGGAGCTTGGCCACCAACCAGAACAGCAGGTCGTCGCTGCTGTAGGAACCGGGCGTCAGTCGTCCAGCCCAGTGATCCAGGTCGGCCAACAGCTCAGAGACCCTGCCAGGTTTGGGGTTGTTGGGCAGCACGGGCAGGTTCTGGATCTCGGCCCTGATGGGGAGGTCTGTTTCGTAGGTCGGGTACTGCCTCTCCAGGGCAACCAACACATCGGCAAAGGTGGCGGAGTTAGTCACGATCTGCCCGACCTGCTTCTCCAGGTACTTGGTCTTGCAGCACTGCAGGAGCAGATCGCATTTGACTCGCCCACTAGCGTGGGTTTGGCCGGTCAATCGGAGAAACCGGCCAAAATTTTCAGCGAACTCGCTGAGGTCCTTGCCTGTGAACTCAGGCAGGTTCACCGCGATCTTGGAGGTGGCAATAGCCTTCGCCTCCTGAGACCTGCGTCCTTCAGGGCGTCGTGTCTTCTTCTTCTTCTTCTTCTTCTCCTTTGGGTCCTCGGGGTCCTCCGGGTCATCGTCCTCCGAGAGCGAAGTAGAAGTCATCGATAGCGGCTCATCATCCGAGGGGTCTCGACCAAGATCACCATTGCCCTTAATGCTGTCAGCCCCAGCCGGTCCAGCTCGGCCCTCGTAGAGTTCGTCACGTGGCTGTAGGGACGCTGGGCCGTTCTCGGGACGAAGGGACTTCTCGGTATAGGTGCAGGAGTCGGCATCGGTCGACTCCTCAGGCTCCCCAGGGTGTTTGTTAACCCTGCCGCCAGGTGGTTAGCCTGTACTCGGTGGGGTAACATTCCCACCGTGGTAGGTGACGCTTGGGGCGGGATCATCAGGGGCTCCAGTTTCTCTCGGATTTCTTGAGTGAGGTCGCCCACGATTTTTGAAGTGGCTCCTCGGAGCACCTCGTTGATCTCCGACCGCGTCAGGGACCTGTTGGAGGATCTTCCCGATCCTCTACTCCTGCCACCAAGAGATTCGGGTCCTCTCCTCAACCCACTCAAGGTTGCATAGCCAGGTGCATACCCAGGAACATCCACATAGGTTCCAGTAGCGGGTAGTGGATGGGGATATTCAGCCGCATACCATCGCGGCGCAAAGCTGGTAGCCACCGGCTCACTGGCAGTAGTTGCCTCATGGAGCGCAGTGGTAGGTGGGCCCATACCATAGGCGGGGTAGGGAGGCATGCCAGTAAAGCCTGTGCCCTCTGCCATAGGCGGGTTGGTTGTGGAAGTGGATGTTGCAGCGGCTGGGAGTGTGGTGGTTAAAGGAGAGGGTGATCCGTGGAGGTCAGAAGCGCTTGGTGCGCCTTCGAAGGTAGGGACATTCGTCAGGTCTTGCCCTTGCTCCTCTCCTTCGTCTGCTTCGTCTCCAGCATCCTTCTCGCTCTCTCCCTTCCTCTTCACAGTCTGAGAGACCACCTCTTCGTCGGACAGGGCCCCGAAGGCCGTCTGGAGTCCATCCAGCGAGTCCTCAGCCGCTTCCACTGGCCCATGTAAGGGCTCCGCCGAAGGTACAGCGCCAGGTGCTGGCCTTGTCGGTGCCTCAGGCGCTGGCGCTGTCTTCACGTCGGTGTCCTCCTTCCTTGTGTCCATCTTCAGTCACCCTTCTGCTTATATGTGCCTGTACTCGGCGCACTGGATGTACGGCGCGGGGTTGCTGCCAGTGAGCAGAGACAGACTGCCTCTGCTACCAGAAAGGTTTATAGTGGTTTCAGCACTCTGTTTTTGTCTCTCCTACTGCTTGCTGCTGGTGTAGGGTTTCCTGCTGCTTGTTTTTGGAGATGAAAAACTTTTGTTTGCAGAAAAAGAGTCAATCCAGGATAACCGAAGCCAGAGGTGTGCAAGGAGAAGAGAATCAGGATCAAAGCATGAAGGGCTGCAGTGTAAACAGTGAAAGATGAAAGGATATTCAGAGTAACTGCAACTGAGGTCACAAATGAATGCATATTCACAAAGATAGCTGAAATGTTTTGGAAAAGAGTTGGAAAACTGCCCCATGGTCACTCTCTCTCCATAGTGCCATCTCAGGAGATGTGCACTCTTTGTTTTGGGTCCAATATGTGCTGAGGTGGCCGGGCATGTGGCGATGAGGTCACTGCCATGTCACATGGGATCTTCCTACTCAGCTAGGCTGACCAGGAATTGAAACCAGGACCTCTCAAAAAGAGGTGCGCAGCCCCCTAGGGTGCATACCACTAGGATAGCTAAGAATTCATGGAAAAACATAGATAAATTCATAGGCTCTGCCTTGGATATGTCAGTTCTCAGTCAACTTAGGAAAAGATGATTTGCCTCACTTTGAAAGGGGATTAAGGGGTCCACTCCATATCCTGATTGGGTGTTTGGTTCCATAGGTCAAAATGTGTTATCACCAGTTTTGGTGGGACCAATACTAAGATAGAAATGCATGGATGCTCAGTGCATCTCTAATACAACTAGAGTATGCCTCAAAGCAATGGAAAAGCACTTTTTCTTACTGCTATCGACCCCCGACAGCCGTATCACCTGTACACAGACGCTTCGAAAGACTGCGAGGGTGCTACGCTGGTGCAACGATGTGCGCATGGGAAGTACAAGGGACATCTTCGACCTATTGCCTTCATGTCGCGGAAAATGCAGCCTGCCGAAACACGATACCCGATTAGAGAACAGGAGTTGTTGGCCATCGTATTAGCCTTGAAACAATGGTTTCACCTACTTCGAGGACCGCATCAGGTGCACGTGCACACTGACCACGAAAGTCTTCGATATCTCAAGACCTGTCCCCGACCGCTGACACCACGGCAAGCACGATGGTCCCAATTCCTCGAGGAATACAACCTGACGTTGT
Organism: Eutreptiella sp. 'Long Island Sound 2002'; assembly: GCA_964036045.1. Taxonomy (NCBI): domain Eukaryota; phylum Euglenozoa; class Euglenophyceae; order Eutreptiales; family Eutreptiaceae; genus Eutreptiella; species Eutreptiella sp. 'Long Island Sound 2002'. The sequence goes on along the minus strand of OZ038392.1, from coordinate 20,921,712 downwards.
GGTACGTGCCGGGCCTCGAGAACCCTGCGGCAGACACCTGCTCCCGTCTAACTTTGCGGCAGTTGATGGATATCGAAAATGCAACACGTACACGAGCTTTCGCAATTCCCCTGGTCGAAGATTGGGCTTCACCGGAAGGAGAACCCGTCGATGAGTTCCTACATGTACTGGAAGACCCATTCTCTCATGACGAGGTGTGGCCCCAGCCGTACGACCATCTGTACGTTTCACTACGAAGCGGACGCTCCGTGGGGAAGGATCTTGACGCAGACGAGCTTGCGGAACCAGCCCCCCAATCCGACACCTCCGTTGTCGAACCGGAGGACCTGGAGCCGCTACCGTCGAGCGCGACAACTGCTGAGCCGGAGGACCTGGGACTGGAACCAGCACCATCGGACAAGATCATGGCTGAGAATTCATACCAACCAGACATGCATCTCGATGAGGCTGGCAATGAGCAAGACACGTCTACCGACACCGACGACCTCCCCGATGTAAGCATTGATCGCCCTCTTCGAGTCACCTTTGGCAATGAACTTCAATACGCTCCGACCATGGCAGAACTGATTCGCTGTCGACGTCACCGTGACGGCACGTTGCAATCAGTCCCCTTGCCGAAGGTTGGGTCGAACACGCCATACCCTTCGGATCTTAAGGGTACACACCGCCGAGTACATCGACATTATCAGTGCAAGGACTTGACTTCGACAGCTGTGTGGGCGGCAGCCTATCGAGAGGACCCACGGACGCAGCACATCTACGAAGTCGCGATTCGAAGCCCTGCGGCACGACACCAGCTTCGAGATGCCAAGTTGTCCTTCGATGATGGCAAACTCTTCCATCTGTCGACAATGGGCAAACGTGTGCTTGTTCCCCGAACGCTGGTTACGTCGATTGTGGCTATGTATCACGAGTCGGAGTTCTATGGCCACTCAGGAGTCCTTCGAACCATGGCCCTGATTAAGCGCGACTACGTATGTTCACACCTTCAACACTACGTCGAGCGATACAGACTAAGTTGTGATGTCTGTCAAGCGGCGAAATCAAGACGAGTCGACACCGCTAGAGTGCCAAGGCCATTGCCGGTGCCCGACACCAAATGGCACAGAGTGTCCATCGATTAGGTTTCAGGATTGCCGCCGACCACAAGGGGCCATGACGCCATCATGACTGTACTCGACCGATTCTCCAAGCGCGGAATGTTCATCCCTTGCCGCAAGGAGATGACAGCCGACGATCTTATCTATGTGTTCCTACGTGAGGTGATTCGATTGAAAGGATGCCCTCGACAAATTGTTTCTGACCGAGACAAGCTGTTCGAGTCTCAGGCGTGGAAGGAGTTGGCTCAGCGCTTCAAGATTGAGATGCATCAAACGGTGGCCAACCGCCCTCGAGGCAATGGCCTGGTGGAGCGCAGCAATCAGTCCATCCTCCAGCGCCTGCGTACACACGGCATCTTCGGTAACAACGAGTTGGATGTCGTCCTCCTGTTCGCCGAAATCCAGTTCAACAACCTGACATCCAATAGTCTTCGACTATCCCCGTTCGAGATAGATGAAGGATGAACACCCCATTTTCCATTGGATTTTCCCCGAATGACTTGCCATGCACATGAACCATCGACCGTGAATGATTACATGCAACGAGCGGAACGTACCTTCGATTCTGTGCCTGCAATGCTTGCCGAGGAACGTCGACGCCAGATGCATGTGGTCCTGCAAATGGACCGACACGTTCGAGTGCCTGAAGTTGGTGAACGATGGTGGGTGTTGGTGCCGGAATATCGACATAAAGGGAAACTCGATGTTGTCTGGTGCGGCCCTTACAAAATACTCGACGTACTGAACAAGGGCGAGAATGTCAAACTGGACATCCCTGCCCCCTTCGATGGGTTGCGAGTTTTCAATTGAGACAGCATAAAAACCTACGTCCATCGAGAGGGACAGCCGGTGTGGGAGTTTCCGATGGCCCCTGTCAAAACTGGAGTATCTCCTCGACTTGTCAAGATTGTGGCTAGACGTCGAGTGGGATCTAAAAAGCGCCGCACATTCCTGTACTGTTGTCAACCGGATGACGATACATGGTCTTGGGAGTCGAGGAAGGCTCTAGAGGAGGATCCTGTGTACCTTGAGTTCCTTCGACTCCACCCTGAGTAACTGAGTAACACCCTTACTCTTCTCTGCAGCGTGGTTTTTCGAAAAACTCATGCGAGGTTCCGGGTCGATCACCGGAGCCTCGGCCTATGGTACTCCATGCCGGACGCCCCGAACTTCCTCTCGACCTCCGCCTTCTCGAGCAACACCGTCGAACGTCATCGATGTTGACGCGATCGAACCCCCGGAGAGGACGACTTCAACTGGCCGCTGTTTGTCGGTAGCATCAGCGCCAACTCGTCCGAGTCGACCTCTCGATCCATTGGAACCGCCGAACTACAGCCAGTCGGCATATGCTGCGAGCTCGAAAGGAAAAGGAGGCCCGTCGAAAGGAGGCAAGGGAGGTGTGTTCCCTCGCGGGGAATTTGCAGGAATAGCGCCGAGTGGACGGCCCGTCATATCAGGAGGCGCCACAGGCTTGGGAGTGCTCGAGATAGCCCTGGCCAACTGGCCTGTTCTGGAACCGACGAAGGGAGGGACCCCACCCGACATGCAGCCAGAACTCCGCAAGCTGTACGGGCCCCCTCCCCCGGTCGATGCAGAATACTTTCGAGAGCGGTGCTCAAGCCCTGACTGGTTCGATTCTGATGAAGATCTTGCTTGCTACACGGGGTACGACAACTGATCTTCCTTCCTATGTTCAGCGCCCGGATGGGTCGACAGTTCTTGGACATCGAGGCCAAACACCTGGACATCAAGGTCATCCAGGGACGACCCGGGTACCGGAGAGCTGAAAGTCGAAGACGACTGGGTAGACCAATCCTGGCATTCGAATGTCCTGAAAACACAAGCTTCTACTCGAACGAACCAATCCGACTTCTATTACCACGACGACGACCACCACGAGGACAATGAACCCTGGCCACTCGAGTCCGACGACGAAGAAGAATATCCTTACGAGCCCGTATGGTCGACAGCACCACCAAGCTACGGTTCTGTGCCGGTGCGAGAGTCGAAGTGGCAGCCCTATAACATGCCGCAGTACAATCATGAAATCGAGACCATCGACGAACTCCGACACTTGGGCACGTTCGGATTGAAGCCACCCTATCGATTTGGGACACATGAGGATGATCCGATGAAGACGGAATACACTAAGCTCGAACCATCGGTACTCACTATTGCGTCGAGTACCATGGCTGGTTTTCGAGGACCGCACACGTTCCTGAACGAGAAACATGCTGCAGCCGTGTCGAAGGCAAATGCCACCATTTCCGAGTTAGGCAAGACCATCTGCATCGACAGTTGGGGACGAACCGCGCCATTCCCTTACGAACTGGCTCGAAGCGCCCCTGACACGTCCTTCGATGAGCGTGGAAATCTTGGTGGTAAGCCGGGATACCAGTGGTATACAAGAATCGAAGTGGCTTGTCAGAACTTTCGAGCGGCCCTCGTCGCATGGCGACGTTATGATGAAGAGCTCGATTGGTGATTCCAACAAGGCCTCACCGAATATACCCTGCCGAGTCAAATTGCTCGACTCAACTGCATGCATCGAGAGATCTCGGGAATCGACGACCTGATAAACGTTGCCGATGGAATCGACCTGATCTTCAAATATCGACGCTTCTGGACCTACGAAAGGATGAGACGAGAAGCTCCTGTTGCCGTTTCGATCATTGGAGTTATCCGTGATCTTCAAAAGGTTTGCCAGGCGAGCGACTGGCTCTTCGAAGATCGAGCCCCCTTCCTTGCGTACAAATTCGATTTGCTTCTTCGCCGACACCAACCGCGCGGCCTTCGAGGCACCTCTCGACTTGGGTATAAGCGGTATGTGTGCGCTCCACATCGAACACAGGACCTTGCGGTCCAGCTCCAGGAGTACTTTTGACTCGGAGAACAGATCGAACCCTATGCGTAGAACGCCGTCGCACCAAGCGCCCCCATCGACCTTGTCCTTGCGACGATCTACCAGACCGGACCCGGACGGCTCGGGTACCACGACTTCGATAAGGCGATCCGACGAGTTGCTGCCCTTCACTCATCAAATGAAGAGTATGCCAACCTTTCCCCTTTCGTGGATGCCCCCCAATTTGGTTCGACGCCTGGGTACCTCGACATACCTCATGTCCCCCTTCGAGGCCGGATACGAAGATGAACAACATTGGCGTCGAGCGGTCAAGTTTCGAAGGGATGTCTATACTGATGAACAGGAGGAGATCGAGAAAACCGACTCGCCTGCGAGCGACCCGTTCCACCCGGACCCCCTCGATCACCGGTTTCTGTCGATGGAGTCGAACGCCTATCAGCACCACTTCGACATCCCGTTCTTCGAGTACCTCACACCGATCCACGATGACTTTAAGGCTGCACATCGACGCAAGGTCAGCTGCCGAGGCCAAGTCCTCGAAGCGGTCATTGTTGACAAGGCTTCGAGCCTTGTGACTGCAGAAGCGGTTCGATTCGCTCTGCAGAGTTCCCTCGCTCATGGTCAGTATGTACATCAACACCTCGGTCGACTCCAAGAAGAAGGTTCTCGAACCGACATGCTTGAGATCGTCGACCGATATGCCCTCGGCCCTGAAGTGGACGACATCAGCGCCGTCATTGTCGTACGACGACTTTCGATTGCCGACACGCCGTGGTGGCGAGTCGATACGCGAACTGGTCAGTTAGACCACAGCATGGCCGCTGGTACTGGATCGAAGGAAACCTATCGATGGACTACTGGTCGACATGACGGATGCTCCTTCGAGGCCACCAATCGGACCGATCTGTGGCGTGAGGACGTTTGGAAACCGTCGAGCCTCTGGGACTTCTATTCGACCAGGGCACAAACACTGGGACCTGGACATTTTCGAGCGCTTGCCCGTGAACATGTCTTCGTATTCCAGTACAAGTGCCCCGTCGACGACCGACCTGGTGATCCCAACCTTCGATTGCTGAACCATCGATCTGGTATCCTGATTCAGAAGCGTGCCCTCGACAGTGATATCCGTCGACACTACACGGGTCATGACACCTTCAAGTTCATGGCTGGCGTCGAGACACTGAAGGAAGTGCATGAAGTATGTCGACTCCCGGTGGATCGTTCATTCACATTTACGTGGGGCACGGACTGCTGATTCGACATGTCTGGATGCCAAGTAATTGCTAATTCGACATGTCTGGATGCCAAGTAATGGCTGATTCGACAGTCTGGATGCCATTATTGGTATCGACTGCCTTCATATGTCCTGTCGAGCTGACAGATGTGTAGGCCTGTTGGTCTGCTGAGCATCCAGCTTCGATAGCTGCGCCCAATGTTATGGTATGTTATGGTTCGACGTGCCCACAGCCTTGCTGCGGGTACAGCGCCCCGTGCAGTGTGCCTGGCGAGGTTGTCTTCTGCAGCTTCCGCCAAGAGCCACAGCTGTGGCAGAGTCGAACACGGCGTATGAATGAGGCGCTGACGACGGATGTACCATGACTGCACCTCAGTGTGTGAGTTTCGACCAGGATTGGTCCACTGTATTGCTTCTGTAGCCGACACATGTCGAGGTCCAAAACATTTTTTTTCTGGGCCTGCTCTGTATTCGACAGTGTGACGCCCGCCCAGGTGAGTGAGACCTCTTCGAGGTCTCAACGGGGGGGTAGTGTTATGGCTTCGAACAGCAGCAGCGCAGCAGCAGCGCGCAAGCTGCAAGTCGCAGTCGCAATCGCGCTGACAGTTCGTGAATAATAAAGAAGCATCAAATGCCAATTGTGAATGAGCGCTGTAAGATACTTCGATCTTTGAACAGGGTTTATATCTTCGAGATTGTGTTACTATTGGTGCCCCGTCTAAAGATCCTGCGCAGAAGAGGTTTGTCGTATTTCGGGATTATCGAGAAACAAGAGGCTCAGTCGAGTTCCCAAGAAACAAACCACAACAGTTTCAAAGGAATTAGGGTGATAACCCTAGCCCCCCATGAAGTTCACCCCATGCATACCAGCAGGCGAGGGTACGGGACCCCCGGACGGGACGATCTGCCACACGCAGCGCGGGGAACACGGGGCGAGAGAGGGGGAACGGAGAAGACAGATAACCCGGCACCGGCCCCGGCCCCCCAGACCTGCCGCGAGTGCCGCCCACACACGAACAGGGCACTGCACCCGCCAAGGCAGTAGTGGCGCGCAGGGCCACGCACCAGCCCCGCGGCTAGGCAGCCTCCGCGCCAGCCCCAGGGGGTCCCACTGGCGACAAGCCAGAAGTACGGGCCCGCCGGCGCCGGGACCGCGGGCGACCACGCATTAGGGGGGCGACGCGGTGGGTAAGCGCCTGCAGCTACGGTTGCCAAGTGATACACTGACCGGGGAGTGGCGAGAAGGGGACTTCGGGGAGGGACAGGGCTCCGAGCCCCGTGCACCCGGGGGACTCCGCCACCAGGCAGCAGGTGTGTCATGAAGGGTCTTGACCAGATGGCGCCCCGGGGCCGGAAGGCGTCTAGTACCCGAAACCTCAAACCTCAAACCTCAAACCTAGCCCTGCATGAGGTTCACCCCTACCACTCAAGTGAGCGGAGGTATCTTCCTTCATGGAGGTAATACCGAAGTAGAATAGGCATTTCATGCGTTGGGCCTTGTTGGTTAAGCCTAGTGGTCTCCGACACCAGGACCCCTATACTCAATGGTTTTGCCTACTTATTGTGGGCCTACCTTTTTCGGATTCTGAATTCAGTTGCTTGGCCATGTTGGCCAAGCCATATCCTGTATCTGGCCCAACCTACATGCCCCAGATTCCTAACCGACTCCATTGCATGTCAAAATGTGCACATGAAGTGCGTGTAACTATTTCTGAGGCCAGACTAATGTCAGTTTTCCACACAAAAATCATTTGTTTTGTCCTTTTGTGGTTGGATCTTTGTACTTAAGCTTGCATTGTCTATCTGCAGCCCTTATGTGATACAGTGAATTTCAAAACCAATCATTGATTCGATTCATATCCTGTTCATGCTCTACTTGCCGCTGTGGTCCTGTTTTCCAACTCCAAAACCTGCAGGATTTCATCAAAATCTTTAGGGCACTAATTAAGGATATTCTCTCCGGTAGCAAAGGCATCCCTTGAGTTCCTTTAGAACCCACCCTGAACAAACCGAGCAATACAGCAGCCAATACAAGCTGAAGAACATGTCCATCCCATCAGTGGCTATGTCATCAAGAATGTACCCTATCAGGAATGTACAGCTGGGCAGTGCGCTCAACCTCACTGAGCCCAGACTCAAGGTCTAAGGTTCGGAACCCGTTTTACCGATTAATCTGAAAAGCCTTATCGGCAATAATCGGAGATTGTTTTCGAAAGAATTGGTACAACCGTTTTTTTTGAAAACTGATTTAAACCAATTTATCGAAATGGTTCCGAATTTTTCCGGTTCTTTTCCTAGTACATTTTGTCCAATTTTTGCACTAAACGGAGGCCTTGGTAGCAACGAGCGACGGCCGGTGCTGAATTACAATTTCGGCCGTAGTTTTGATCACTATGCTCCAACTTGTACGGGCTCTCTCTTGCCGATTGCAAGATTTCCGTTAGTAAAGGGCAATTAATCGGAATCGGTTATTTCGAAAACTATTAAGCGGACAAACCGGTTATATTTACGAAAATAATCGTTGAAAGTCGGTGATTTCAAAACTAGCAGGTATCAAACCTTATCAGGGTCGCATCTGGGTCTCAAGAAGATCTAGTACATCACAGAAGGGCGGACAAGGGAGCGCCCAGAGAACCTGAAGTTGTGGCACCCAGACCTGAACCCACAGTGCCAGGAATACCATTAACCACAGAGGCCTTAGCGGCTCGTGGTGACAGCCTGGAGCACCTTCTCAGGCGTGTTGCAGCCTCCCTCCTCCGCTCGGCTTGTCCTGCCTCATTGTTTTTAGATTGACCGGCCTGTGAGGGCCGCCCCTTTGGCTCCCCATGGGCACCCTTACGGCGTTCCTGAGGTATTGTCATATGCTTGTACTTGGGTGCATATATAAAACCGATTTTCCTTGTCTTGCACTTAAAAATCAAATTGTTTCCAATGTTCTCCATTACAATTGATCTTGTTGGCAAGTACAGGGCACAGGCAACAGCAAGAAGACACAGAACTTGACAGAGATCAAGCTGGACCAACTGGCTGGTCCAGTAATACGGGTTCACATGCCTAAATAACAGAGAAATTAATGTAGCATTAAAATCTCATTAAAAAGGCTATAAACCGTATATTTTAACAACTTTCTGAGTAGTCTATTTTGTCAAAGGCCTCTTCAACATTACGTAAATCACTGTCGGCGACAGCAGGCGCCAACAGTCGCAACGGGCTTTCTGAAGCTTCTGAATAGCTTCAAAATAGCTACTAATACATTAGAACCTTCTCAAATAGCAAAAGAAATGATCAAATCACATTACCAGCATATTGAATGTGATTATTCATGTATGGCTACTAATGTATCCTAGAACTCTGCTCTCTGTAGTGTACGTAAGAGCAGTAGAGTCTAGCAGTAAGCTATGGGCTTCAAATATGAGCCCAATATGAGCAAATATCCTAGTGCCTTAGGAACTTGAAGCTCTGAGAGGTCTTGTAGAGGTCCTCCAGAAAGCTTCTGAGAGGCCCAAAGGCCCCAACTGATTACAGGTATCTCCTTTGCTCCGCTGAGAAACCTATGTTTTAACAACCCACCAGCGGAGAAAGCGAAACTAAAACGCCGGTGGACTTACCTGAGCCAGCTCAGGCTGACAGTCCATCATATCTCTGGTATAGAAAATGAACTGTCTGGGTACATATCGCGCAACAACTTCGATGCGCTTATTTGTGAGAGCTCTGAGGCACTCGCCAAAGAGGCGTTCCAGCGTATGGATGTCCAGCTTGACCTGTCTATGCGGACTGCTGGAATCCTCGAGGGTTGGAGCCTAACTGACTATCAGTCAGAGTATAAAGAAATTCTCCGGACCCTCAGCACTGGTCTCGAACCGGCTGTCATTGACTGGCATCAGTGGTATAAAAACAACCAGTACCTGTTCGACGAGGACCGTATAGTCATGCCTGAAGCACGACTTGATGGGTGCCTACAGTGGTCCCATCTGAGTCCAGGTCAAACTGGCGCTAATCGCTCAGTGGACTTCTTCCGTGAGGGTTTCTACTCTGGTCTAACCCTGACTGAACTGAGGTCCCGTATGCAGACCATTGTTGATGCTTGTGGCTGTCATGCCAGCAAGCAGAGCGACAGTAGGGATAGGGGACTGATTTCCAGCTTACCCATACCCTATTCTACTAACTCTCTTCTCTACGTGGATTTCATCCACGGCCTACCTCGCTTCGGCGGCTATGATAGTTGCCTAGTGGTCACCTGTCGCCTGTCCCGCTTCACCCGTGTGTTCCCTTGCAATAAGAAAATCACAGGTGAGCAGACTCTGAAAATGTTGGTTGAACAATGGTTCGAACCATGTGGAGTACCTAAGCAGGTGCACTCTGATGAGGATGTACGCATCCGCAGTGACACAGGATGGTACAAACGAGTGCTGAATGCCCTCAACGTTGAGGTAACCACAGGCGTGCCCTATACGCACACGTCTTGCCCTCTTTGTGAGAGATAAAACCGTGTGGTGGAACAGAACCTGAGAATCCTGATGAAACAGGAACGTACCAAAGATTGGGTACGCTTAGTGCCCTGGGTAGTGCTGACCATGAACTCTCAGAGGAGCTCTTCTACGGGCTTCACCCCCTACGAGCTGTTTCATGGAGGACGACCTGCTTGGTTCTTCAAAACCCCCTTTTCTGAGGACTTCAAGAGCCCTGTTGGGGATTGGCTGGAACACAAGCAGTCTATGGCTAACCAGGCTGGCACTAACCTGAGGCATATCCGTGAACGTGAGCTGAGACGACGAAATCGGCTACGGCCACCCAAAAGTTTCAAGGTTGGTGACCTTGTTTTGGTTCACCATTCACGCCTACACTCTCGGCCCCGCAACTGCCTACAGGACCCTTATTTTGGGCCCTATTGTATCATCAGGATAGATGGATCCACAATCCATGTCATGCAGTCCACATCTAGGTGGTGAGCTGCTTTCTGCACCTAAGCAGTTGAGACACTATCACTCCCCTGACGATTTGTCCTGGGATGAGTGGTGCCTCAGCGACAGTGAGGTTGAGTGTATCGACCTAGAGAACGCTGCCAGCCCTGAGGAGGCAGACGAACTCGAAGAGATGACTGCCTACGAGATGGCAGTCGATGGCTACTACGTGGTTGCAGGTATTGCCCGCCACGAGTATAAACAGGGCTGGAAATTCCTACCCCTCTGGGATGGCTATGGGTTATCTGAGGCGACCTGGGCCAGATGGGAGTATCAACCCCATCTTTCGCTCCTACCCCGTTGAGAACAACGAGGGACAGCTACTAACCCGTGCTGAGACTCTGTCCCAGCGGAAGAAGAAAAAATAATCTCCTTGTGCCTACTTATTTACGGTTTTCTAACCTCCCAGGGGCGGTGAGCACTCTTGTGCTGAATAGCTAGGCCTACTCAGTGTGTACCAGGACAGGTTCAGAACTCCTGTAGAGCTCCAGTTACGGTGAATGTACTAACTCCCACCATCCAAACACCTACAAACACCTACACATCCGCTGCTTGCGGAGCACTGTTCCTGCCATGGTTGTGCCCTGCAGTCCCATGCTTATGGTTACCAGCGTGAACCAGGTGGCCGCTTATCAGGTTTGCAGCCACCCGGCAAGTGTGTGCCTTGTTGACCATGTGTTGCATGGGAACTGCCCTGATGTAATGACCTTGGGGAGCCATCGAAGGGCGGTGGCTTACTACTCCAGGGAGGAATGACAAGCAAGGTGTTATGAAGCAAGGTGTGTCAACCCTCCTTGGGTACAAGCGTGCCCACAGCTAGGACCCCCGACTGGTCCAGACCCATTGGGTTCTACCCTTCCTCACAGGGATTACCATACCCCTAACTGTGCTACGTATGTCTGTATGTGTCTCACTTCACTCTCAGGCGTGGCTCTCGGAGACCGGGCTTCGCTGACGTCGGACCGAAGTTCCTAATCAGGTACTATTACCACTCCTATGGCGCCCAGTTTCTGTGCTGGCGCCCATCCTTGGGGGAAGACGGCAAGAGCCCTACCTACTAGAGGGGAGGGCTGGTCAAGTGTGCTAAGGGCATACGAAACGCCCATTTTTCTAAAGGCCAACAGCTAACGCACTCCCCTGGCCACGTGGAAAAGCACGCGGGACAGGAGACACCATTACACTACACTCACTAACGCCAGCACCAGCCTTCGAGGGCAGGGTGAGCACTCAGCACCCGCACTCATCACCTGCCAGGCTTGCTGACCCTAACACCTACACACGCTACTCGGTGGCCATGACAAAGAGGTCACGGGCCCTACTGGCCCCCCTGTCAAATTACAAGAGAACACAGCGCTGCTAAGCAACTGTGGCCTAACAGGGACGCTACTACGCGTTTTCCTGTCAGGGCTTGGAGGGAAGGAGTGCTCTTTTTGCGTGCACAGCGTGTATGATGATGTGGTCGGACTGTCCTCGCCACTCACGGCTGAGGTACAGTTTTTGTTGTCATCTGTGCCGCATGGTTTAGCATGGCAGGGAACTGCACCAATCACCCTTACCTGCCCACCTGTGAAACAAAGGCAAATGAACTGGGTAAGCGGCTGAGGAACCAAGCCAGCCTCCACGTCTTATACGCTTCTTAGGGTGACCTATAATACGCTGTCCTCTTACCCACTTACAAGCAAGCAAGCTTAAGGAACTCCACCCGTTCTCTTAAAGAACGTAGGGTGGTGACGCTGGGTAACCTAAACAAAGGTTGTGCCGTGCGCACCACGCGTGGCCTACCCTTAAATGCGCCATGCACATGCACAGGTATGCACGAGTTTTTCGATCTCCCATTGTTACACCTAATCTAACCCACAACAACAAACCGTAGCGCGACTCAACCAGGAGGTGTCCTCCTCCCCGGCTTACCTACCTTACTCACCACGCATCATGTGAATGCCGAAGGTAACACGAACGCAAAGCAACCCTAAGCGTTTGAACAACCCTACGGCGAATTTTAAACAACCCTGATCGATTGATACATTGTCTTTCATGCATGCCCATCCTACCTTGTTTCCTGCAGAAAAAGGAGAAGGGATGGCGCACTGCACAGCGCAAAACAAGCCTACGCGTTTTAAGCAACCCTATTCTACCGCTACGGCAACACAAGCACGAGCAAGCACTTTCTTTTTCTGACCGATCAAGATAAGAAAAGAGTGGATTGGGGCACAGAGAAAGCGACGCAACGTGTGAATGCCTGAATTGGGCACATGCATCGCGAGCACAGCGCATACACTAACCCTACGTGCGCGCTGTGTGCTCCATTCGCTACCTTTGATTTGATTTTGATACCTTTCATTTCAGTTTTGACCTGTGCAGAGCAAAGGAAGTGAACACCAGAACCCCCAACGAACACAACGGTGACAAGCCTAGCGGTTTAACGAAGAAACCAACACGAACGCAATGCATGCGCGTGACATGACAGTAACATACCTGAGAGGTGGGTTGTCCACCTGCTCTGTGGTGTGGGATTCTGTTCAATACCTTTTCCTAAAGTTTATAAAACTTTTGATGCAACCGTGCAAAAAATCGTTTTAAAACTTTCAAAACTACCGCTCATACCTTCTTTTTCTGGAGCGGTTTACGCTTGCACAACTCTTTTTTTTTGGAGTCCGCTTCTGTTGTGCTTGTCTGCGAATTTAGGTTTTGGTCTAAAAATGACAATTTCTAACGTCATTTCGTCAATTTTTAGCGATTTGACTTCTTAAATCGCTACTTCTTTCGCTAAACTACAGGATTCACTCCCTGTTGGTTCCATTTTCTTTTTTTTTCAGGTCCTGAAGATTTGTGCCCTCCATTGGGAGTGTTTCTCCGCCCTGGCCCTTGGTCAGGACGCTTACGAAAACGCTGTTTGTACAGCGATAGCCGTCTGCATTAGAGCATTCGACTGTACCCTAGTGGGCAAGCATGTGTGCTCTAGGGAGGGGGTCCTGGGTTCAAACCCCACTACCCCCAAATTTTTGCAAAACGTTTTCGCCGCACGCTGGCGACTTTTGACGAATGCCACATCGAAGGGACATCATTCACGATACATTACACTGTTTTTCGAAGGTACCTATAGTGTGATAGGCTTCTCTGAACTGATGGGAATTTTTTTAGTTGGTTTCATGCATTTTCTGAAGTAATTTTGGGGGCATTTGAGCCTTGCTCCTTGGTCCTACTAACTTGATCAACTAGTACTGCAGGGGGGAGTAAGAAAAAGTCACTGCCATGTTTTTCTTGGAGGTGTAGATCCAGGCCAAGCCCCCCTTAAGACCCTTTTGTTGATGCTAAGACTTCGTTAAGCATTTTTATCTCTCTTTTAGAGCTTAAAGTACACTTTCTCAAAGTAACTAGGGTTATAACCCTAGCCCCCCATTAAGTTCACCCCTACCACTCAACTGAGCGGAGGTATCTTCCTTCATGGAGGTTATACCAAAATAGAGTAGGCATTTCATGCCTAAGGCCTCGGAGGTTAAGCCTAGTGGTCCCCCACCCCAAGACCCTTATACTCAACTGGTTCTACCACTTATTGTGGTTCTACCTTTTAACTGTTTCTGAATTCAGTTGCTTGGCCAAGTCATATTCTGTGTCTGGCCTAACTCTTTTGCTCCACAATCCTAACCAACTCCATTTGATCTCAAAAAGTGCACATGAAGTGCTTGATGCTAATTGGGAGGCAAGAGTCATGCCAGTTCTCACATAAAAATCATTTGTTTTATCCAATTGTGACTGAATCTATGAACTTAAGCCTGCTTTGCCTATCTGCAGCCCTTGTGTGATACACTGTATTTCAAAACTATTCATTGTTTCAATCCACATCCTGTTCTTGCTCTACTTGCTGCTTTGGTTCCGTTTCCCAACACCAAAACCTGCAGGATTTCATCAAAACTATGAGGGCACTAATCAAGGACATATTGGTGGTACCTACAGGCTGTACCCGTCCATGTTCTTATGGCGAGGGGCTGGCGTTCGGAATTCTTTGCCCCTTAATGAGGTCTTGGGATTCTGGACAGTCGTCAGTAAAAAAAAGTCACCACCATGCCTTTCTTGGGGTACTTGATCCAGGCCAACCCCCCCCCTAAACCATGGGAAGTTATGAAGACTAACACTTAATCATTTTGAATCACTCCTTTTGAGGTTTTTACATGTTTCAAAGGAATTAGGGTGATAACCCTAGCCCCCCATGAAGTTCACCCAATGCATACCAGCAGGCGAGGGTACGGGACCCCCGGACGGGACGATCCGCCACACGCAGCGCGGGGAACACGGGGCGGGAGAGGGGGAACGGAGAAGACACATAACCCGGCGCCGGCCCCGGCCCCCCAGACCTGCCGCGAGTGCCGCGCACACACGAACAGGGCACTGCACCCGCCAAAGCAGTAGAGGCGCGCCGAGCCACGCACCAGCCCCGCGGCTAGGCAGCCTCCGCGCCAGTGGCAGTGGCGACAAGCCAGTAGTACGGGCCTGGCGGCGCCGGGACCGCGGGCGACCACGCATTAGGGGGGCGACGCGGTGGGTAAGCGCCTGCAGCTACGGTTGCTAAGTGATACACTGACCGGGGAGTGGCGAGAAGGGGACTTCGGGGAGTGACAGGGCTCCGAGCCCCGTGCACCCGGGGGACTCCGCCACCAGGCAGCAGGTGTGTCATGATGGGTCTTCCACTAGGTCCCGGTGGGGAGGATATCCCCTGGCTTGAGCAGATGGCGCCCCGGGGCCGAAAGGCGTCTAGTACCCGAAACCTCAAACCTCAAACCTCAAACCTAGCCCCCCATGAGGTTCACCCCTACCACTCAAGTGAGCGGAGGTATCTTCCTTCATGGAGGTAATATCAAAGTAAAATAGGCATTTCATGCCTTGGGCCTTGTTGGTTAAGCCTAGTGGTCTCCCACCCCAGGACCCCTATACTCAATGGTTTTGCCTACTTATTGTGGGCCTACCTTTTCCGGATTCTAAATTCAGTTGCTTGGCCATGTTGGCCAAGCCATATCCTGCATCTGGCCCAACCTACATGCCCCAGATTCCTAACCGACTCCATTGCATGTCAAAACGTGCACATGAAGTGCTTGAGACTATTTCTGAGGCCACACTAATGTCAGTTTTCCACACAAAAATCATTTGTTTTGTCCTTTTTTGGTTGGATCTTTGTAAATAAGCTTGCATTGTCTATCTGCAGACCTTATGTGATACAGTGGATTTCAAAACTAATCATTGATTCGATCCATATCCTGTTCATGCTCTACTTGCCGCTGTGGTCCTGTTTTCCAACTCCAAAACCTGCAGGATTTCATCAAAGTCCTTAGGGCACTAATTAGGGATATTCTTTCCGGTAGCAAAGGCTTCCCTTGAGTTCCTTTAGAACCGACCCTGAACAAACTGAGCAATACACAAGCCAATACAAGCAGAAGAACATGCCCATCCCATCAGTGGCTATGTCATCAAGAACGTACCCTATCAGGAATGTACAGCTGGGCAGTGGGCTCAACCTCACTGAGCCCAGACTCAAGGTCTAAGGTTCGGAACCCGTTTTACCGATTAATCTGAAAAACCCTTATCGGCAATAATCGGAGATTGTTTTCAAAACAATTGGTACAACCATTGATTTTGAAAACTGATTTAAACCAATTTATCGAAATGGTTCCGAATTTTTTCGGTTCTTTTCCTAGTACATTTTGTTACATTTTTGCACTAAACGGAGGCTTTGGTAGCAATGAGCGACGGCCGGTGCTGAATTACAATTTCGGCCGTAGTTTTGATCACTATGCTCCAACTTGTACGGGCTCTCTCTTGCCGATTGCAAGATTTCCGTTAGTAAAGGGCAATTAATCGGAATCGGTTATTTCGAAAACTATTAAGCGGCCAAACCGGTTATATTTACGAAAAAAATCGTTTAAAGCCAGTTATTTTCCCAACTAACAGGTTCCAAACCTTATCAGGGTCGCATCTGGGTCTCAAGAAGATCTAGTACATCACAGAAGGGCGGACAAGGAAGCGCCCAGAGAACCTGAAGTTGTGGCACCCAGACCTGAACCCAGAGTGCCAGGAATACCATTAACCACAGAGGCCTTAGCGGCCCATGGTGACAGCCTCGAGCACCTTCGCAGGCGTGTTACAGCCTCCCTCCCCCGCTCGGCTTGTCCTGCCTCATTGTTTTTAGATTGACCGGCCTGTGAGGGCCGCCCCTTTGGCTCCCCATGGGCACCCTTACGACGTCCCTGAGATATTGTCATATGCTTGTACTTTGGTGCATATATAAAACCGATTTTCCTTGTCTTGCACTTAAAAATCAAATTGTTTCCAATGTTCTCCATTACAATTGATCTTGTTGGCAAGTACAGGGCACAGGCAACAGCAAGAAGACAAAGAACTTGACAAATATCAAGCTGGACCAACTGGCTGGTCCAGTAATACGGGTTCACATGCCTAAATAACAGGAAAATTAATGTAGCATTAAAATCTCATTAAAAAGGCAATAAAACCTATATTTTAACAACTTTCTGAGTAGTCTATCTTGTCAGAGGCCTCTTCAACATTACGTAAATCACTGTCGGCGACAGTAGGCGCCGACAATCGCGACAGGCCTTCTGAAGCTTCTGAATAGCTTCAAAACAGCTACTAATACATTAGAACCTTCTAAAATTGCATAAAACATGATTAAATCACATTACAAGCATATTGAATGTGATTCTTCATGTATGGCTACTAATGTATCCTAGAACTCTGCTCTCTGTAGTGTACGTAAGAGCAGTAGAGTCTAGCAGTAAGCTATGGGCTTCAAATATGAGCCCAATATGAGCAAATATCCTAGTGCCTTAGGAACTTGAAGCTCTGAGAGGTCTTGTAGAGGTCCTCCAGAAAGCTTCTGAGAGGCCCAAAGGCCCCGACATATTACAGGTATCTCCTTTGCTCCGCTGAGAAACCTATGTTCTAACAACCCAACAGCGGAGAAAGCGAAACTAAAACGCAGGTGGACTTACCTGAGCCAGTTCAGGCTGACAGTCCATCATATCCCTGGTATAGAAACGTATCTCCTTTCCTCCGCTGAGATACCAAGCCTTCCCTTGTTTGCAGTTGTTGTAGAATGACGGCAAGAGGATTGGATTCCCGACGTTGTCGTTAATTGCCGGGAGTGGTATCAGTCAATCAAGAATTACAACAGTTATATGTAGATGATTGAATTTCATCAACTTTCGTTCATTTTCGAACAATTCCTGAGGTCTGGCAAAATGCCGCCTGTCGTCGCCTGCACGCGGGGTTGGCCAGATTTACCATTGGGAGTTTTGTTTGGGGAATTTCTCCTGTACCTGTGAGGTTATAAAAACCCTGAGTAGCTGGATCTGAAGGTATTTTACTATACTTTCATCTGGTATGACAACCAGAATTTTTCAGCGATCCAGTTTGAAGAAAATCGCTGAGCAAGGTTTTTTCAGCGCGTGGCCCGATAATTCAAAGTGGGGGGACCACGACGCCGTTGTTCCCCCCCCCCCAACCTTCCTATTGCACGGCAATTTGCACTCATGCATCATGCATATAGAGTTTGTAGCGTGTTTCCCTTGATATACAAAGTATATCTAGAAATCGGGTGCTACACAGCATGTGTTTTGTATAAATTTGTTGTGTGCGCAAACAGTAGTTCTGTGGCAACGTGACTATGAACAATCATACGCGTGTATGTTGTTCCTAAGACCAAACGCCCGAGATGTTTTGCGAATTTCGTCTCAACTCAAGGTTGTATCCAAGCATTAATTTTCTTATTCAAAGTGCCTTGTAAATTCATTACGACTTTGGCACTTTTCTTTGGCAATTTAGGGTCAAAATGGCTCGACTATTTCGCTTTGTTCTCCAAGCTCGTGGCGAGTTACACCCAATATCAAGGTAATCTGATACGTAGAGACCTTCTGCTTGAATGTGAGTGGGTTAGTCTATTTTTCCAACCTCACTCTCCCTTTTTCATAGGCCTCCAAGGTGAACACGCGTTGTGTTTTGCAATCATTCGCACGTGTTCATTTGACTGCCCTTTTGACCTTGGTACCCAAGTACGACTTAATGTGTCATAATAAATTTGTAAAGGCCTCCTATGGTACCTTTGATTGGGCTATAAGCCAAACCCTAGTGATTGGTCGGTTAAGGTACCTTAGTTATAACTCTCAACTTTTGGCCGATATTGCTATTTTCACTTGTTTTGTATACGTCACGAACCGAGGTTGGAAAATTCGTTTTCTCACCTCTTCTAATGAGCTAACTAGCTCATTCGCGAGGTGATGTGTTGGGAAGTATTGTGTTAAAGCCCTAGGCTTCGCCTCTACTTGGGTTCCTTGGACCGAAGACGGGGGGAACCACTTTTTAGGCCGGTTTCACCTTTTTGGCCAGAAAGAGGTACAACCCAATCTCCCCCTTAATGTTCGTCCCGGGGTTGTGTGAGCCCGATATCTAAGAGTAAGGGCGATTTGGAAAGGGGACATAAACCCGCATCGAATAGGCTATGTGCCCCATTCTCCTCACTCGGGGATGGGAGAACCATGGGTTACCCCATGTGCGGTATGTTTCCATTTCGCCCTGTTCGCGTGCGATTTTTCTGTATGTTCGAAAAATACCTAGAGGCTTCAATTAAATCTCATACGTTGCAACGATTGAGACCTAAGTCTTGTGTACTCATATTCTTTTTAGAGTCGTTCCAACTCTCCGAGCACATGAGCTTCTACCTTTGGGGGTACATGTCATTTTGGCCCAAATTCCCTTTTTTGCACTATTTGGACCATGTTTTAATTTTAGTTTCTCTATGGGGCACGAGAGTTGGACAAAGGTAATTGGCCATTATCAAAGCACATGACCATGGGGCCAACATTGTTAAAAGTCCATGAATGCGCAACAATTTCTCAAAATATTGGTTTCAAATGGAGCAATGGTATTATTCTTTATTGGAGTTTGGTTGGGACATTGGGGGAAATCTTATCAATGGAGCTTGATCACTTCCAATATGGGTGAGAGACACTTAATGGCTTATCTTCAATTCAAAAGAGGGTTTATCTATTGTATTATAGGCCATGAGTTATTGTTCGTTATTCCATTGTTTCTTCTTTGAACACTATTTGTGACATAGCACAACATGAGTGTTGGCCTTTGCTTTATCTATTTTCTTTGGCTAGTCTCATTGAGATTGAGCCGTTCATGAATCTGCATTTTTCTCCAACATTTGGTCGTTTCATTGAAAAACAATATGCTTTTCAGACTCAGCATAAAATTCGGCATCTATATAGTGGTCATAAGACTATTTCATTTTTTTGACCATTTTTGCCGTGTGAGCGTGCCGCGTCCACTATGGGCGATTCCTACTGAGATCTGAGGTCATCAGGGAAGTTCCTACTGAGATCTGCACACATGAATTTATTATTTCCTCAGCTACAGAAAATTCCTGGAACACATTTAAAGTGATTTTCTATCATTTTTTATCATGGAGAAACCATTTTTCTTTTGTCTGTTTGACTATCTTTGCAGGAAGCCTGATTTCTGAGATATACCGTTTTTGCCCTGATCTGAAGTCACTATTCACGGTTGCAGAATGCAGACTGAGGTCGTTTTAGAAATCCTGAGTGGTTCTGAGGCATACATGCATGCATACAAGCAAACACAAGGCCCAACATCACCCATCGTTTGTCTGTTCATTGTGCAGCCCCATCAAGTTCTTTATTGGTTTTATTGATCCCATATCGGCTCGTCTTGGAGTCTTGGTCTGGTCTTATTTCCCATCGAAATCTTTGAGTACCTGAAATGGAGCAGGAACAAACACCAAGGCAAGTGCAACCAGAGAATACTGTGACTATTGAACTAGAGGAACAAGATGCAAAGCGGAAATTTAACAAACATATGTGAACTTCGTATTTGGTCCTCTACGTGAGCCGGAGATATTGCACATATGGTGAGTCCCATGATCGCGTCATGTTGCAGAATTAGGGATTTGGGCCCCATCCATGGGAGCACCCCCTTGGCTTACAGCAGTTAGTCAATGAGCTGGTTTACCAAAATCCCTTGCATGTGTTTTGATGTGAGTTTGGGTTGTAAGTATATGTGCTCGGTCTTGAATCCCTTGCCTGATTTCCTACTCTTGTCGGACTGACTTGGTGGACCAATTTGCCCAAATTTGCAGTTTTGAGTCGGTAATTTCTGTGCGTCGCGCCTTGCCTACAGCGCATCAAGGCCCCCAAACCTGTGTGAGGCAGGGAGACAGTGAGGACAGTGGGCCACCAATAGGGCAGCCATGGAGTTTCCAGAGACGTGGAGTTGGAGAGCCGCCATGACCCCTCCTTTCTATCGAGGTCTGGGTATGAGTCACGGGGAACCCCCCCATTGGGTATGTTGTGAAGTCTTTGATGCACCCTCATGGACGCCCGCATGGGTGCACTATGGGTGGATGCTTGAGGCCTAAGTCCTGAGTGCCCATTGCTCCCTTGCCTTTGCTGTGGGACCTTGTGTGTAATCCATTGGGACATGTTATTGTAAAATAGAATTGCTGATTTTGTGTGTTTTGAGGGCACTTCCCGACTCTATATCCCCATACCCAATGGAGAGCAGAAACTGCCCATTTGCATGTGGGTCAGGTATGCTGCCAACCACTAGCAGGAACCCTGACGTGTGTCCAGCTTATTTGGAGGATTCCCATCTCCCAGGGCCACCTATGGCGCCCTGGACCCTACGGCCGAACTACTGGCCATACTACTGTCTGGGTCCGAAGATCGAGATGTGACAGCCCTGTCTGAGGGTGTCAAAGCAAAATTGGGTATCACTGAGCCCTTACCCAAGCCAGCGCTGGCCTCACCCTCTCCCGGATTGAGCACGCTTGCTGAAGATCTCAAACGATCAAGGGTTTCCAGGGTGCTACCCAAGGTCACATGCCCCAGCCCGTTTCATCCCCGTCCCAGAACAGTCCCCATCGCTGAGCTACAGGACGTGCCCGTGACAGAGACTGAGAAAAAGGGGCTAACTGCTCTGGCACCTCTCGCTGGCGTACCATCCCCCCCTTCAGGCCTGATCCCAGGGGGTGGGAAGAGTAGCAAACCCATTGCCCAGGCGAGCATCCAGCTGGAGTTGCCGGAGCTCGACCCGAAAAGCCTGCCCGAATGGGCAGAGAAATTTGCCGAGTTTCTTTTGTTTACCGGCCAGTCCAATGTACATGTGGCCACTAAATGTTGTCTTTCCAAACGCTCATGCAAAAGGAAATTTTTGCAAAAAGAGGTGAAGCAGATTCTAAAAACCAGTAAGAAAAAGTGCTTTTCCATTGCTTTGAGGCATACTCTAGTTGTATTAGAGATGCACTGAGCATCCAGAAATTTTTATCTTAGTATTGGTCCCACCAAAAGTGGTGATAACACATTTTGACCTATGGAACCAAACACCCAATCAGGATATGGAGTGGACCCCTTAATCCCCTTTCAATCTGAGGCAGATCATATTTTCCTGAGTTAACTGAGAACTGACATATCCCAGGCAGAGCCTATGAATTTATCTATGTTTTTCCATGAATTCTTAGCTATCCTAGTGGTATGCACCCTAGGGGGCTGGGCACCTCTTTTTGAGAGGTCCTGGGTTCAATTCCTGGTCAGCCTAGCTAAGTAGGAAGATCCCATGTGACATGGCAGTGACCTCATCGCCACATCCCCTGCCACCTCAGCACATATGGGACCCAAAACAAAGAGTGCACATCTCCTGAGATGGCACTATGGAGAGAGAGTGACCATGGGGCAGTTTTCTAACTCTTTTCCAAAACATTTCAGCTATCTTTGTGAATATGCATTCATTTGTGACCTGGGTCGCAGTTTCTGTGAATATCCAATCATCTTTCACTGTTTACACTGCAGCCCTTCATGCTTTGATCCTGAATTCTCTTCTCCTTGCATACTTCTGGCTTGGGTTATCCTGGATTGACACTATTGACTCTATTTCTGCAAACAAAAGGTTTTCATCATCCAAAACAAGCAGCAGGAAACCCTACAGCAACAGCAAGCAGTAGGAGAAGCAAAAAAACAGTGCTGAAACCACTAGAAACTTTTCTGGTAGCAGAGGCAGCCTGTCTCTGCGCACCGGCAGCAACCCCGTGCCGTACATCCAGTGCGCCGAGTACGGGCAAATATAAGCAGAAGGGTGAAGGAAGATGGATCCAAGAAAGGAGGACGCCGACGCGGAGACAGCGCCAGCGCCTGAGGCGCCGGCAAGGCCAGCACCTGGCGCTGTACCTTCGGCGGAGCCCTTACATGGGCCAGTGGATGCGGCTGAGGACTCCCTGGATGGACTCCAGACAGCCCTCGGGGCCCTGTCTGTCGAGGAGGTGGTCACCACTCAGCCTGTGACGAGGAAGAGAGAGAGCGAGAAGGATGCTGGAGAAGGAGCAGACGAAGGAGAGGAGCAAGGGCAAGACCTGACGAATGTCCCTACCTTCGAAGGCGCACCAAGCGCTTCTGGCCTCCACGCATCACCCTCTCCTTTAACCACCACACTCCCAGCCGCTGCAACATCAACTTCCACAACCAACCCGCCTATGGCAGAGGGCACAGGCTTTACTGGCATGCCTCCCTACCCCGCCTATGGTATGGGCCCACCTACCACTGCGCTCCTTGAGGCAACTACTGCCAGTGAGCCGGTGGCTTCCAGCTCTGCGCCGCGATGGTATGCGGCTGAATATCCCCATCCACTACCCGCTACTGGAACCTATATGGATGTTCCTGGGTATGCACCTGGGTATGCACCCTTGAGTGGGTTGACAAGAGGACCTGAGTCCCTTGGAGGCAGGAGTAGAGGATCGGGGAGATCCTCCAACAGGTCCCTGACGCGGTCGGAGATCAACGAGGTGCTCCGAGGAGCCACTTCAAAAATCGTGGGCGACCTCACACAAGAGATCCGTGAGAAGCTGGAGCCCCTGATGATCCCGCCCCAAGCGTCACCAATCTCGGTGGGAATGTCACCCCACCGAGTACAGGCTAACCACCTGGCGTCAGGGTTGACAAATACCCTGGGGAGCCTGAGGAGCAGACCGATGCCGACGCCTGCAGCAATACTGAGAAGTCCCTTCGTGCCGAGAACGGCCCAGCCGCCCTACAGCCGTGTGACAAACTCGACGAGGGCCGAGCTGGACCAGCTGGGGCTGACGGCCTTAAGGGCTATGGTTGACGTAGAGCCTTATGGCTCTAGTGATCTTGGCGGAGACCCCTCCGATGACGAGCCGCCGTCGATGGATTCTTCTTCGCCCTCAGATGACGAGGACCCTGAGGACCCCGAGGACCCCAAGGGTAAGAAGAAGAAGAAGAAGAAGAAGAAGACCCGACGCCCTGAAGGACGCAGGACTCAGGAGGCGAAGGCTATTGCCACCTCCAAGATCGTTGTCACTCTGACTGAGTTCACAGGCAAGGACCTCAGCGAGTTCGCTGAGAACTTTGGGCGGTTCCTACGACTGACCGGCCAGACCCACGCTAGTGGGCGAGTGAAGTGCGATCTGCTCCTGCAGTGCTGCAAGACCAAGTACCTGGAGAAGCAGGTCAGGCAGATCGTGACTAACTCCGCCACCTTTGCCGATGTGTTCGTTGCCCTGGAGAGGCAGTACCCGACCTACGAAACCGACCTCTCCATCAGGGCCGAGATCCAGAACCTGCCCGTGCTGCCCAACAACCCCAAACCTGGCAGGGTCTCTGAGCTGTTGGCCGACCTGGATCACTGGGCTGGACGACTGACGCCCGGTTCCTACAGCAGCGACGACCTGCTGTTCTGGTTGGTGGCCAAGCTCCCCCGAGAGCTATGGGACGAGTGCCGTTTGACGGCTGAGCGCAAGGCTAGATCCCTCCGCTACGAGGATCTATGCATGCTGCTCCTGGAGATGGCGCTGGAGAAGGAGAGCGACCAGCACTTGAACAACTACCGTCCTGGTGGTGGAGGTTCTGGAGGCCATGGCAAAGGGTACCAAGGGTCCCGACCTGGGCAGGGGACTACCCCCAAACACGCCGACGCCCGTACCATGGAGAACGTGAAGGAGCTATTCTGGTGTGATGCCAGAGACGAGCAGGGCCACCTGCAGCACGCCTCTGACTGCGAGCAGCGAGACTGCTTCGTAGTTCAGGGGAAGCAGCAGGAGAAGAACACCGGCGCTAAAGCGAAGCTGCCGGATCATTACCGGTGCACCATCACGTGTGCATTCTGCGGTAAGCGGAAGCACTACGAGGATGAGTGTTACCATAAGCAACGCCTATCGGCGAAGCTTAAAGGGGAAGATCCTGGCAAAGGCTCAGGCAAAGGTGGAGGCAAAGGCAAAGGCAACGACTCCAGCAAGGGCAAGTCGAAAGGACGTGGTCAAGGGCAAGACAAGGGTCAAGGTGGACGAGGAGGAGGCGCTAACCACCAGCCCGACAACAAGAACAAGGACAACTACGGAGGCAACCCCAACCCTAATCCAGGGGGGAACTCCGAGCCCTCTGGAGGGCAGTCTGGACCTACCACACGCTCACAAACGCAGGCCGAGCAAGAACAAGGAGCCAAGCGTGAGCATGAAGGTGGTGATGACGGCAACGCTAAGAAGAGGAGCTGTTTCATGAGGATGTCCCACAAATTGCGGAACAAGGGGTTCGAGGTGACCTGTCCCGCGGAGTTCTGACGGGGACGCTCTGGTGGCACCCAAGACCTGGTGTTCTGGGTACGTATCCGACTAGGGGGACGCGAATACCTGGGGGTATTGGACACTGGCGCCACCATATCAATCGTGGCCAAGAAAATTTTACCTTGTGGGAGCCTGAAGAACACCATGACCACCGCCGCTATACGCATGGGGGATGGACATGTGGTGCACAGCTGCGGGGACAGTGAAGTCGAGCTACCTATGGGCTCCCGGACTATCGCCCATCGGTTCTATGTGATGGACACGGAGGCCTTCGACTTTGTACTGGGTACTGACTTCTTCGTACAGCACTCCCAGATACAATCCCTGACGCTGCAAGCGCCCTACCTCCTCTACGTGGACCACGGCAGTGGCAGAGAGTCTGTGCCACTGGAGCAGTCGGAACATACCTCGAGTTACCTGAGGCTATCGAAGGAGGAGCCCTCGAACATGATGGCGGCCTCCAAAACTGAGGACTATCAACTATTGGGGGAAGTCCTAGACCAAGGTCTGAAGGACTTGGGTTACTCTCGAGAAGACCTGAGTGTGGAGTTGTTCCCCAGCGACAAGCAACATGTATTGGACCTTTACTGCAGCAAGGGGAAGAACTGCAGCTACAAATTTTACTGGCCCTCTTTCGGGATGGCCTACGGGAACCCCAGGTTCAGTGAACTGGGGAACGTGCTGACCAAGGTGGCCTTGGAACGTTCCCGTATGGTCCTGTGTTCCCCCGATTGGGGAGCCCATGGGGGCAACGAATACTGGCGAAACCCCCCAGACAGGCTGACTATCAGCTCTGTTCGGTTACCTGACGAGGCCATCTACGTGCCTCTGGGGCGTAAGACGCCTATTGGGAAACCCGGATGGGGGAGTATGCTGAGCGTGGTGGACGGAGGTCTTACCTTCATCCCCTGGGAGGATCTGGACCGGACTCTGGTCCAGGCTATACAGCGAGAAAGCGATGGACTCGCCTTGGGTGACTTGAAGGATCGCCTACGACCTCAAGATGCTGTTGAGACTACACCCGGAGGAGATGAGTACGCCGTGACCAACACCAACGCCCCCAACTCCTCCTGCCATGTACCTGTTCCTGATGGAGTCTCTGAGCGTGGACTATCTGAGCTACCTAGCTCTTTCCACTCAGAAGACGAAACTGAGCACGACGCCTTCTTCGTGCAGACCTGTGTGGAGGAAGTGGAGAACGCCGAGTACGTCGCCCCACTGAAACCCCTACTCTCCATGAGGGTGGAAGACCCCGTGGACGAGGAGCTGGACCCTCGATCCAGGCTCAGGGAGTATGTGGATTCCAAGAGGAAGTTGGTGGCGAAAAAGCTATGCTACGCGCAGCCTACCCGCAGCTCATGGCCACTGAAGCAAGGACGTATGGGAGACCTATCCAAATTGAAGGAGGACCTCGAACAGAAGATCACCACCTGGCAAAGGGAGGTAGATCTTAAGCTCATGAAGAGCGTGTGGGGTGCCCATGTGAGGACCCCAGAGGAGGACGACCTCTCGGAGGAATGTGTATGTGAACCCCCTCGAGCGTGCCTATGTTGCCATCGTCCACCGGAGATGGTTGAACAAGACCTTCCATATGCCTACCAAGGGCTGAAGGATACTACCGCGGGCGAAGAGTCGGTGGAGGACCACCTCCCGACGTCTATTCAAGGGGCAAGCAACTTACACTCCGACGAGGACATGGAGGACAAGATCAAGGTATTGGACCCGCGGGTACGGAAGCTTATAAGGACCTATCTAGAGGTGTTCGGAGAACTACCCCCTCCAGCCTCATGTGACAAACTGGTACAGATGGACCCCAAGCTGAAACCCGAGTTCGTGGGTCACAAGATCCGGAGGAGACCCTATCCAGCTCCTAAAGAGCAGGCCGACGAGATTGAGCGACAGATACAAGAATGTATCGACGCTGGCCTAGTCCTCGAGTACAAGGATGGGGACTACCCCCTACACTGCAGCCCCTGTTTCCTGGTGGCTAAACCTGGGTCTACAGCCAAACGGCTGGTAGTGGACTATGGAGAGCTGAACAAGAAGACGTTGAACCACTCAGGGTCCATTCCCAATATGGAGTCTACCCTGGAGAAGATAGCCTCCTGCCGCTACAAGACCAAGATGGACAAGCGAAGCGGATTCTGGCAAGTGGACCTGACGCCCAACGCACAGGAACTACTGGCCTTCATCACCCCTCAGGGGAGGGTCTTCAAGTGGAAGGTCATGCCGTTTGGCGTGGCTAACGCACCCGCTCTATTCCAAGAGCTGATGAACAAGATCTTGTCCATCCTACGAAGGAGACCTAAGGTGCAGGAGCTCATATCCCGTGGTGCCCAGATGGAGGCTCAAATCGACGATGTATGCCTCGGGACCAATACCCAGGAGGACCACCTAATCCTCTTGGGTGAGTTCTTTGCGGTCTGCCAGGAGAACCACACACGACTCAAGCTGGAGAAGTGTGAGTTCATGCAGGAGACCATGCAGTACCTGGGGTTTGACGTTGGCTATGGGTGGTGGACCCCAGCGGCCTCTAAGGCCAAACCCCTGATGGATGCCAAGGTACGACACGAAGACCCCAAGAAAGGACTTCATGATGTACGCAGTTTCATTGGGGCGTGCAACTTCTATCGCCGCCACATCAAGAACTTCACCTATACCAGCGCCGTTCTGACGGACTTGATCAAGAAGAGTACTACTTGGCGCTGGGGCCCACAACAGCAACAAGCGTTTGACGAGCTCAAAGACAAGGTAGCCAACGCTAAGTGCCTGGGCGTGCCTAGGGCACCAGGGGAGATTATCCTGGTGACCGACGCCAGCAATGTGGGCGGTGGTGGAACGTTGTTCCAATGGCAAGCACTAGAGAAGGAGGAGTTCCACTCGGCCATTTCCCAATGGGGGACGGAAGGTCTCAGCCGAGATGGAACCCTCAAGCACAGCTACCCTGACGACAAGTGGTTCCTAGTACCTCTGGGCCATTGGAACTGGAAGTGGAACCAGGCCAGGGGGAACTACTCCACCTATGAGCAGGAACTGCTCGCGGGTATGCTGGTGCTATCCTCACAAGCACCACTGTTGAGGAGTAACCCTGTGGTCTGGCTGTGCGACCAAGAACCGGTCCGCAGTTTGCAGAAGGGTCCCCCACCTGAGAAGGCCAAGCTACGGCGCTGGTGGACCTACCTCAGTCAACTACGGCTGACGGTACACCATATCCAGGGAGTGAAGAACGAGTGTGCCGACTACATCAGCCGCAACAACTTCGACGCCCTGATTGGTGCCCGGTCTGAAGCGCTGGCTAAGGAGGCGTTCAGCCGTATGGACGTCCACTTGGACCTCAACATGACGATGATACGCCCCCTGGATGGACTCCAACAATCAGAGTACCTGAAGGAGTTCGGGGATATCTACAAGCGCCTGGAGAAACGCCTTGAACCCCTCCTGGTCAACCAAGGCGAGTGGAAGAGGGACAAGAGCTACCCATGGCACGAGGACCGTATTGTGGTGCCTAGTGACCGAGTTCCAGCGCTGCTGAAGTGGACCCATGAGTCCGGTGGTCATGTTGGTGCTGACCGTACCCTGAGGTTGTTCAAGCAGTGGTTCCACACTACGTGGACTGACGACCAACTGCGGAAGACCCTGCAGCCTATCGTGGACAAGTGCCCGTGCAGGTCCTGTAAACCAGGGGATATCAGGGACAGAGGTCCCTACTCGACCCTGCCCATCCCTCACTGTGCTAACAGTGTTCTATACGTGGACTACACGGAGATGCCAAAGTTCGGGGGCTATGACTTGGCCCTCGTGGTAACCTGTGGGTTGACCAGGTTTACCAGGGTGTTCCCATGTGCCAAGCACATTACCGGGGAGGGGACTATCAAGATACTCCTGGAGGAGTGGTTTTGTGTCTATGGGGCGCCCAAGGAGATCAACTCTGATGAGGACGTACGAGTACGCTCAGATACTGGCTGGTACAAGAGGGTCCTGAGATCCCTCAATGTCCAGGTGTCTACGGGGATTCCCTACTCTCACACGAGCAACCCCCTATGTGCGCGACAGATCTGTGTCCTGAAGGAGAACGTACGGATATGGTGCAAGACTGAACGCACCAGGGAGCGGGTGAGACTACTCCCCGTCATATCCTTGATGATGAACTCCCAAGAGAGTTCAGCTACTGGCTACTCGCCCCACGAGCTATTCCTCGGGCGCCCGGCATGGTTCCTACATGCCCCCTATCCAGAGGACACCCATTCTTCTGTGGGTGAATGGGTCCAAGAGCAACAAGCGAAGGTGGACAAGGCCAAGGCAATGCTCCAGAGAGTGAGGGAGCGTCAGTGGACCAAGAAGAACAAGCACCGAGTACCGGCCACCTACCAAGAGGGGGACTGGGTGCTGGTGCACCACAGTCGACTACCCGCCTGGCCACGCTCTACCAGCGATGACCCATACTTCGGGCCGTACAAGATTCTATCAGTGGATGGACACCGTATCACCGTGCGGTGTTCTCTCCGTCTAGGGGGGACCCTGGTGTGCGCTGCTCAACACCTGAAGCGCTACTATGATCCTGAAGACCTCTGTGGGGAGGAGTGGGAGCTGAACGACGAGGAAATTGCCGCTCTGGACCTACAAGGGGCTGCCAGCCCTATGGAAGTTGAAGGTGAACTCCCCGACATGAACGCCGAGGAGATGGCTAAGGAGGGCTTCTACCTGGTGAAGTCTGTCCTAAGCCACCGCTATCGCCAGGGTTGGCGCTTCCTCACCCTCTGGGAGGGGTTTGGAGTCGAAGAGGCCACCTGGGAGCCTTTCTCTGCATTTGTTCTACCTGAGGGACGCCTAAACTCGGTTCTGGTTGACTACTTGTCCCAGAACAACCTTGGTGAGTTGCTGAGGCTCGCTGAGACGCTTGCCTCCAAGACTAAAGCTAGGGACTGAACCTTACCCTTACCTGCCAAAGCGTATGTGTGAGTGTGCTATTCCTAAGGTCCTGAGAGCAAGCCGCAGAAGTGGTGTCCTAATTATACCCAAGTCTGCGCCCTTGCTAAACCTGGAGGGTTGGCTTATTGATGCCACGGGGTACGCCCAGGGTCTCCCCTCCCCTAAGCGCCGAATTTCTGTGCTGGCGCAAAACCTTTGGGGAATACACAGCGTACCAATCCAGGTATTGTTTTCCCTACCTATCTGTCTACTACAGGGAGGGGTGGCCAAAAGCTATGAAGGCTCGAAAAAGCCGTTTTGCTAAATGGCCAAAACACTGACCTAACCACTGCCACAGCCCACCAACCCTGCTAAAATTGCAGGAAACGGGTGGAACGGTGACACACGCACTACAGGTGCTACACACCCTACAGTGGCACCATCCTGGTGGGCGAGCACTGGGGCAACTGGCTCAAGCCCCCACTCAGGACTACCACTCCTACACGCACACTCTACTGGGCGTTGCGAAGGCAAAAGTTTCGTGGGTCCTAGCGACCCTCCTGTGAAATGACAAGAGAACACAGCGCTGCTAAGCAACAGAGGCCTAACAGGGGACGCCACAACGCGTTTCCCCTGCTAGGGCTTGGAGGGAAGAGGTGCTCTTGCGTGCACGGCGCAGATGTCGATGAAGTCGGACTCCCTGCTCTGCCACAGGCAGAGGCAGAGTTACTGGTTTGTGTGATCTGCGCCCTTGTTTAGCAGGGCATAAAAGAAAATGCTGCTGCAGCAATCACCCTACCTGCCCACCTGTAAAACAAAGGCAAATGAAAGGGCGTTTGCGGCGGAGGAACCAAGCCACACTCCAGGTATTATACCCTTCTCAGTGTGACCTAGAATACACTGTCCGCAAACACGCTGGAGGACCAGCTACCCTTGTCAAGCAAGCAACCTTTAAGGGACTCCTCAGGTTCCCTTAAAGAACGTACCGAGGAGCCCCTGGGTAGCCTAAACAAGGTTTACCGTGCGCACCTCGCGTGGCCTACCCTTTAATGCGTGTGTGCATGCGCGAGTATGCACGAAGATCGTGGCCAAACCTGCCCATCTGAGCGCCAATCACGAACTCCACCAGGGGGTGGCCCCGCCTGGGCTTACTCACCTTACCTACCGCTGGAGAGAGAGAGCAAGTGAGGGGCGCACGCGAAGAACGTTGCTATGCACTTGTGTGTATGTCTAATCAACCTGATCTGACCGCTAATCATCTGCAATCTTTCTAATCAATCCCTCTATCGCGTTCTATCTTTGTTAGCGCTGCTACAAGGCTCGTTAACGGAGACACGCGACGAGCAATGTGTATGCGGCATACGAGACGAGCATACCTGTAGTTTATACCTGATTCATTGAAGTCTTTTCGTTCATTTTCGAATTCTTGAATTTTTGAAGCTTCTATTATTGTGGGTGGAATCTGTATGTTTATTTATTAATGTGTGTCTCGTCATTTTCAAGACTACGTGAGACATACGTTAATAATTCCATTATTTCTCCATTTTCCGGCGCTTCGCTAGGAGCCGCTCCTGCGCGCCGCCATTTTATGCGTATGAATTTCTGGATTTAAAAAATCCAGAGATGACTATAATTTCTATAAAAATGTGCTTCTGATGCACAATTGGATTCTGCTCAGGTGTGTCGTTTCAGAAAAATTCTATACCGTCATTTGACGGATTTTGGTGTCGTCGCTTCGTTTTTGCGTGGATTCGTCCAGAATTCTCCCATTCCTGCCTCTGCAGATACCCACGCGCACCCTCGCTGAGTAGGCCGTGTTCGGGCCGAAACGCAGGTGACTGGAGAGACTGAGCAGAACCAAGACCCCACCAAGGGGCAATTTAATTTTTTTGAGACTCCTTTCGCCCTAAGACAGGTCACAGGTCGCCAGCAGGTTTACAAGAACCCATGCGAGTGTGTATATTGTGTCTTGCGTTGGGTTTGTGTCGACGCTGCGTCTCGGAGGGAGGGATGCATATGCACATGTCTTGGCATGCTCCCATACTAACCCAACCAAGCCACAGGAGCCCCGGCAGCGCCATGAGAGATGAGTCTTCTGTAGGAAATGTTACATACAGAGCAGCAAAAGAGCGCCAGCCATGGTGAGCCCTCATTTTCCAGTGTGAGGGAAACTGTAGGTATTTTAAAGTAGATGTGGAAACCAAGGAAAGGCCAAGAAAAATTCCCTTTTTCCTAAAATGCGACAGTGGTGGCCACCACAGCACAAGGGGGGAGTAAGAAAAAGTGCTTTTCCATTGCTTTGAGGCATACTCTAGTTGTATTAGAGATGCACTGAGCATCCAGGCATTTTTATCTTAGTATTGGTCCCACCAAAAGTGGTGATAACACATTTTGACCTATGGAACCAAACAACCAATCAGGATATGGAGTGGACCCCTTAATCCCCTTTCAATCTGAGGCAGATCATTTTGTTTTGAGTTAACTGAGAACTGACATATCCAAGGCAGAGCCTATGAATTTATCTATGTTTTTCCATGAATTCTTAGCTATCCTAGTGGTATGCACCCTAGGGGGCTGCGCACCTCTTTTTGAGAGGTCCTGGGTTCAATTCCTGGTCAGCCTAGCTAAGTAGGAGGATCCCATGTGACATTGCAGTGACCTCATCGCCACATGCCCTGCCACATCAGCACATATGGGACCCAAAACAAAGAGTGCACATCTCCTGAGATGGCACTATGGAGAGAGAGTGACCATGGGGCAGTTTTCTAACTCTTTTCCAAGACATTTCAGCTATCTTTGTGAATATGCATTCATTTGTGACCTGAGTTGCAGTTTCTGTGAATATCCAATCCTCTTTCACTGTTTACACTGCAGCCCTTCATGCTTTGATCCTGAATTCTCTTCTCCTTGCATACTTCTGGCTTGGGTTATCCTGCATTGACTCTATTGACTCTATTTCTGCAAACAAAAGGTTTTCATCATCCAAAACAAGCAGCAGGAAACCCTACAGCAACAGCAAGCAGTAGGAGAAGCAAAAAAACAGTGCTGAAACCACTATAAACCTTTCTAAACCTGTTCTACATGGGCCGAGGTTCTCCAAAGACTGGAGAAAACTTTCCCGGTCTATGAAACAGACATCAGTGTACGCACACAGATTGAGGAGCTCCGTATGCTCCCTGAATTTCCTTTCGCTGCGTGAGTCTCTGAATATGTGTGCGACCTGGAGTATCTTTTCTCGGGGATGAGCGTGGGTTCCTATGGACCCACAGAGCCCCACCCGTGCCTCGTGAGTAAAATCCCTACACGTACGTGGGACGATAGCCGCACCACCTCAGAGAGGAAGAGTGGGACCCACACGTACGATGACCTTGTGGACCTGCTCATCGAGCTGGCCCTTGAGAGGGAGAATGACTCCCATATGGAGAAATTCCTCAAGAGACACCTAGGTCGAGGGGGCACCCCTACCCCTGAATGTGGCGAAGGGAAAGGGCCCAAAAATCACACTAACGCCAACAAGCGTGGTGGTAAAGGGGGGGGGAACCTGCGTGCCATCAATGAGGTTAGACCTGAAACGGGTACACCCCCAGTCTTCTACTGTAGCTCTCACAATGAGGAGGGAGGACCCTGTCATGCCTCTGACTGCGACCATCGCAGTGGTTGTGTGCTGCAACTGAAAAGACAGCAACACACTAAAGATGGGAAAACAGTGACCCATCCGGATCATTTCAGGTGCACAATCACCTGTGGGTACTGTGGCAAACATCGTCAGTACGACGACGAATTTCACATAAAAAAATGTGAGAGTGACAAACACAAGCGGCAGGAGGCTGAACGCCAGAAAGCCCAAACACCCTCCAAAAACTCCCAGAATGGGGGCAAGGGTGGTAAAGGAGGAGGCAAGGGTGGTGGCAAGGGTGGAAACCCCAACCCCCAGAGGCGCTCATCAGCGCCCGCTATTTCTCCCTCTCCTGCCGATGCTGACCCCAAGAAGCGCCCACAGGGGGATAACGCATCCCCTGAGGGGTCTAACTCCAAGAAGAGGCGACTGCCCTGGATGGCCAGGTCCCTCATGGCTGCAGGGGTTGATGTGAAATTCCCTGCTGAGGAGTAGGGGGGCGGCTCTGAAGAGGACGACTTAGTTTTCTGGATCCTCGTGAAATCGGGGGATCAAGTTTTTCGTGCAGTGCTCGACACCGGCGCAACACTGTCTATAGTGGCCTGGCGCCTGCTTTCAAGACTTTCAAGGAAACTAAGACAGTGGCCATAAGAATAGGGGATGGGCGTACCATTCATCCCTTGAGGGGTGTCGATGTGACTACATATGTCTTGGCGACGAAACTGTGACCCACTATCGCAGAGTGTTGGACACTGACGCCTTTGAAATCTTCATTGGCACCGACTTGCTACGAAGAAACCCTCAGGTAAAAATGTTGTCTCTCCAACAACCCTATTCTTTACACTGCCACTTTGGCAGTGGGCTCTTCTCCGTACCTTTGGAGCTGTCAGGACGAAAAGAGTCCGGGCTGCGCTACGCAGCAAAGACTAGTTATCGTACTGAAAACTACCAACTGGCCCGTCACGTTCTTGAAAATGGACTGGCGGCCCTGCAGGTATCCCTGGATGAGATCCAGGTGGAATTATTCGCGAGCCAACAACAGCACATCATGCAGTTGTATTGCTCGAAACATTTGAATAACGCTTTCCGTTTCTTCCGGAAAGCAATGGGCCTCGCGTATGCTAACCCTCCCTTCTCCCTGCTCGCGAAGGTTCTAACCAAAATCGCTTTTGAGGGAGGAAGGGTTGTCATGTGCACACCTGACTGGGGTTATTCAGGTGATCACGCTTATTGGCGCCGACTGCTGGACCGAATGACTGCGGGAAGAGTGCAACTCCCCGACGGTCTCATCTATGTGCCTGAGGACTCAAACACAGCTATGCAGGCCCTTGAATTCGAGCAGTTTCTTATCCATTGTCGATGGATCCCTCAACCCTGTACCCCTGTGTGATCTGGACCAGGTGCTACCGAAAGAGGTCATGGCCGAAAACCGTGGCTTGACCCT
Organism: Eutreptiella sp. 'Long Island Sound 2002'; assembly: GCA_964036045.1. Lineage (NCBI taxonomy): Eukaryota > Euglenozoa > Euglenophyceae > Eutreptiales > Eutreptiaceae > Eutreptiella > Eutreptiella sp. 'Long Island Sound 2002'. The sequence continues at coordinate 20,886,933 of OZ038392.1, read as the reverse complement.
TTCTGATCTCAGAAACGATTACCTGAGCACCTTTCTGCCACACTTACAGGGTGTAAAACCCCTGATGGCGATCTGGAAACCTGCTGCTCTGAAGGAGGATGCTGACGACCAACTGTCTGAAATCGCCAGCTCCATCCCTCCTGTTGATCCCAGCTGTGTTGAACTCAAACACAGTGCCTTCCTGGCCCAGCTGTTGCTGGAGGAGGTGGACCTAGAGTCAACCTCAGAACGAACTTCCCCTGTTGGGAAGCCTGTGCTGCACATGCAGCATACTTGCTCACGTGAACCCTTGGCTCAGAGTCCAGATGCTCTAGCGCGGCCTGCTTCTAAAAACATGCCCCTGTCGGAGCATGACACTCAGGAACTCCGACGGCTGTTGTACCTGAGGGCCGAAGGTATTGAGTGCCAGGAACGGCTGCAATACCTCAGAGACACCTGGAAATCTTCTATCTGGTCTGAGGAGGACGATGATTCCTACACGCTACCAGACCCTGAGATACCCCTAGTGTATTCCCTGCACTATGGGCAACAATGTCCCCCTGAGTGGGATGACAGCTCAGTGCCTGCCGAAACGGCGGATCGGCAGAAAAAGACAGAGCATGGTAAGAGCAACCTCCATTCTGAGGAGGGTTTCCTGCAGAAAATAGAGAGTCTGAACCTTGACCCACGACTGAAGAAACTGCTCCTAACCTATGAGGAGGTGTTTGGCGCCCTGCCGCCTCCCCTGTCCTGTAACACCTATGATTTTATGAAGTCGCCAGATCCCAAAATTATTGTCGCAGCGGATGCCAAAAAACCAACAGAAACTGTCGCCGCGCGCGCATTTTCACTCGCCGAGAGCAATTTTTGGCTCAGAAATCTGAAAATACGCGATTACGAAGCGCTTTTTGCGCGTACAATCGAAGATACCAACCACCCGCACCTTTTCAATCACGATACCCCGCTCGGAACTGCTCCCAAGTCTCGTAAACGGTCAATTACCTCCCAAAAAGCCACAATTTGGCCTTTTTTTGCCATTTTTTCGTCGGAAAACACATTCTATCTTGTTCCGAGAGGCTGCGGATCAATCAAAGGTGTTCCGTGGAACCACTTGACGATTTCCGAAACATAGCAACATCCACCAAGCCATCAAGCTCTCGTAACGTGCCAATCTACCCCCATTTTTGGCCCAAAATGCCACAGTTTGGCCTTTTTTCACCACTCTTTCATCATAAAACACATTCTATCTCTTTCTAAGAGGTTGCGGATCAATCAAAGGTGTCTAATGGAACCACTTGACGATTTCCAAAACATAGCAACATCCACCAAGCCATCAAGCTCTCGTAACGTGCGAATCTACCCCCATTTTTGGCCCAAAATGCCACATTTTGGCCTTTTTTCACCACTCTTTCATCATAAAACACATTCTATCTCTTTCTAAGAGGCTGCGGATCAATCAAAGGTGTTCCATGGAACCACTCGACGATTTCCAAAACATACGAACATCCACCAAGCCATCTACCTCTCGTGACATGCGAGTATACCCCCATTTTTCGCCAAAACTGCCATATTTCAGCCTTTTTTTGCATGGTTACGGTCATAATATTTGGTCAATGTTGTTGCGAGAGTCCGCGAATCTTTCTATTGTGTTCCATGGAACCACTTGATGACGAGGATGTGGGTTAGGCAAATATTGGTACAATTTCCTCTCCTATATTGAAGATTATGACGCGGACGGTGCCAAAAACAGCCATGTTTGGGGGTAGTGATGTGTCCCATGCCCAGCTGCTATGTCTTGTCACGTGCCAACTTGTTGTGTCGCAGGGAGGGTTTCCATACGATGTGTTGCATGTCACACTAGGTAGGTACTCAATCCTTTAAAGTGCCATTGTTATGATATGACGAAGAGCAAGCCCCGCGTGGGCCGTCCCCGATTGGCCAATCCGTCGCTGAAGACCTTGAGGAACAGAGCTAGTGCCGCAAATGCAAACCTTAAAAGGGCACTTCCCCAGTTGGTGACTAATGCCAAAGCTCGGAATCAAAAACGTGTCAAAAATCGACAACGTGCGGAGGAAAACCCTCCCCCAGAGGTTATTGTACGCTCCTTATTGGCAAAGCATGCGGGCAAATCGACATGGAAGCAGTTTATCGATACCAAGCGGGATATCAGCGACGATCAACATCTAGGCATTTACCGCAACAAGGTTACTCGCTTGGCCAAAAGCTTAAGGGCCAATGTTGGTGGCGTGGTGTTCACGCGGCGATCGAGCCGACTCGACCCATGGAAGGCCATCCCTCTCTACTTGCAAATAGCGAACCGCGACCACTTGCACCATGAAGGTACATACAAACGCAGCATAAACATCTTCATTGATGGTTGCGAGGTGGCGTGTTACAAACCCGCTGGTGTGGTTACTCTATCTCTTACTCTACCAACGTTACGGGTTCCACATCAAGTTAGTGCTGTGCTTCGCCTGTGTCATTGGATGGGCACCGAAGAACCTAACGAGTTGAAGCTGCGGCTACGTAATCTGAAGCTAAAGGAAGTATTGACTGACGCTCAAAAGGGTGCATTTGATGGGCATAGGTATCGAATCACCATGAACTTGGATTGGAGCCTTCTAACAAAAATCTTGTGTTGGGAGCAGAGTGGTCACGAGAAAGCATGCTGGGCCTGTGTTGCGCTCCGGCGGCATTGGATGTATTGTGACTACATGAAACAACCACAAAGGCCATTGGAATCCTTCTTTGGTGGCGTATTGGGCTTTTTCTTGTCCCTCTTTGAGACAATTGACGATATCATCTATGACGTCGTCCATTGTCTTGCATTGGTACTCCGCAACATGTTGTTGCACGCTTTGAAGGATGCGGCCAAGGAGCGCGCCGAGAAGGAGGCTTGCAAGAAGGAATTGGCTTCGCAAAAAAGTTTGCTGGCGGCAAGGGCCAACCGCCTGAGTGAGATGGAGAAGGAATTGGACGACCTAAGGCGTAGTAAGAGTTCGGACAAGAATTCGGGTGCAAGCACGGCACAGGGCATGGGCAATGAGCCCCGCCATGGCGTGGTGCAGGGCACGAACATGGGAACGGGCACCGGGCAGGGTCATGGCATGGTGCAGGGCACGAACATGGGAATGGGCACCGGGCAGGGTCATGGCATGGTGCAGGGCATGGTGCAGGGTGGTGGTGCGGGACAGGCCATGGGAATGGGGATGGGGATGGGGATGGGGCCAAGCATGGGCATGGGCATGGGCATGGGCATGGGCATGGGTATGGGTATGGGGCAAAACTCAAACATGCCTATGGGCCCGAACATGGGCATGGGGATGGGGTCAGGCATGGGCATGGGTGTGGGCATGGGACAAAACCCTAACATGCTGATGGGCACAGGCATGGGCGTTGGCGTGGGGCAGGGCATGGGCATGGGTACGGGTATGAGTATGGGGCAAGGGATGGGTATGGGTACCGGGATGGGGCAAGGGGTGGGTATGGGACAGGGCATGGGTATGGGACCTGGGATGGGTATGGGTGCGGCAATGGGGCAAGGCATGGGTATGGGTATGGGTATGGGCATGGGGCAGGGCATGGGCATGCACCAAAATAGGTGGTGCTGAGCCCAGGCTTAGATTTCGGATTCATAAATTCCCTGCTGTTGTAGTTTCAAAGGCGTCTTTCTCTGTGTATGGTGAATTGTACCAGTGGAGGATGGAAGTCTCCGTCTCAAAAGCATATTCATATGCCACACACAAGCAAAAAGGTGAGGAAGGTGTGAAGACAACAGTGCCTTCTGTGGCTGCACAGCTGCTCCACTTTCTGTGGCAGTGCTTTAGTTTACCATTTATTTTCTGCGTCCAACAATCACTGCATGGTTCATCCTGTATTTGATTGTGACAGGCTCCGAAATCTACCACAATGCAAGATTCCATGGGCAATGACTATGCTGTGCCAAAGAGTGGCCTATTGTTCCACAAGAGTGTCTGGATAGTGTCTGGATCTCATTTACATGCAGGCCTCTCCCACTTGTCTATTGTCTGTTGTCTGTTGTCTGTTGCCTGCCGTCAGTTGAGCGTTGTCGTCCATTGTATGTTGTCTGTTGTCTGTTGTCTGCGGTCTGTTGTCTGTTGCCTGCCGTCAGTTATACGTCGTCGTCCATTGTCTGTTGTCTGTTGTCTGTTGTCTGTTGTCTGTTGTCTGTTGTCTGCGGTCTGTTGTCTGTTGCCTGCCGTCAGTTGTACGTTGTCGTCCATTGTTGTTGTCTGTTGTCTGTTGTCTGTTGTCTGTTGTCTGTTGTCTGCTGTCTGTTGTCTGTTGTCTGCGGTCTGGTCTGTTGCCTGCCTGTTGTCTGTTGTCTGTTGTCTGTTGTCTGTTGCGTGTCGCCTGAGGTAAATTGGACGTCGTCCAGTGTTGTCTGTTGTCTGTTGTCTGTTGTCTGTTGCCTGTCGTCAGTTGAACGTCGTCGTCCAGTCGTGACTAGCTCTATTCCTGCGATTCATTCAGAGTTCCTTCAGACGTGGAATCTTGGGGGTGTCCGAGTGCATGTTCCAATTTGCTGATGTGTTGCACGTCTCAGGAGTAAGAAAGTTCATACAGACCAATTTCTGGATCGAATTCAATCAGCATTCTGCATCCTGCGATTCATTCAGAGTTCCTTGAGACATGGAATCTTGGGGGTGTCCGAGTTGATCAGCTTTGCCTTCGCCAATGTCAGCTTTGACTCCATTTGTCCATTGGCGGCATGTTCCAATTTGCTGATGTGTTGCACGTCTCAGGAGTAAGAAAGTTCATACAGACCAATTTCTGGATCGAATTCAATCAGCATTCTGCATCCTGCGATTCATTCAGAGTTCCTTGAGACATGGAATCTTGGGGGTGTCCGAGTTGATCAGCTTTGCCTTCGCCAATGTCAGCTTTGACTCCATTTGTCCATTGGCGGCATGTTCCAATTTGATGATGTGTTGCACGTCTCCGATGAGTTTGTTTGTGCGCCTGTTGTATCTGTGTCAAATGGGAAGGATACAAGTTGCAATTTGCTGATGTGTTGCACGTCTCAAGAGTAAGAAATTTCTGGAGCCCGTCTTCGCCAAAATTTGACATTTTTCGTCAAAAATGGGCCAAAAAAGGCCATTTTTTTGCCAAAAATAGGTTTTTTGCCCTGTTGTGGACTGGCAACGACCCCCCCCCCCATTTTGAGGGTGCCCAATACAAAAAAACACGTCTGAGGAACAAACAAGTTCATACTGACCAATTTCTGGAGCCCGTCTTCGCCAAAATTTGACATTTTTCGTCAAAAATGGGCCAAAAAAGGCCATTTTTTTGCCAAAAATAGGTTTTTTGCCCTGTCGTGGACTGGCAACGACCCCCCCCCCTATTTTGAGGGTGCCCAATACAAAAAAACACGTCTCAGGAACGAACAAGTTCATACTGACCAATTTCTGGAGCCCGTCTTCGCCAAAATTTGACATTTTTCGTCAAAAATGGGCCAAAAAAGGCCATTTTTTTTGCCAAAAATAGGTTTTTTGCCCTGTCGTGGACTGGCAACGACCCCCCCCCCCTATTTTGAGGGTGCCCAATACAAAACAACACGTCTCAGGAACGAAAAAGTTCATACTGACCAATTTCTGGAGCCCGTCTTCGCCAAAATTTGACATTTTTCGTCAAAAATGGGCCAAAAAAGGCCATTTTTTTGGCCAAAAATAGGTTTTTTTTGCCCTGTGATGGACTGGCAACGACCCCCCCCCCCTATTTTGAGGGTGCCCGATACAAGAAAAAACGTCCCAGGAGCAAACAACCCCATAAAGACCAACTTCTGCAGCCCGTCTTCGCCAAAATTTGACATTTTTCGTCAAAAATGGGCCAAAAAAAGGCCATTTTTTGGCCGAAAATAGGTTTTTTTGCTCCGTGGGGGACTGGCAACGACCTCCCCCCCCTATTTTGAGGGTGCCCAATACAAAAAAACACTTCTTAGCATCAAGAAAAGTCATACAGACCAATTTCTGCAGCCTGTCTTCGCCAAAATCTGCCATTTTTTGTCAAAAATGTGCCAAAATTTGCCATTTTTTGGCCCGAAACAGGTTTTTTCGCCCTGGCGGGGACTTCCAAGACCCCCCCCCCTATTTCAAGGGTGCCCGATGCAACAAAAACGCGTCACAGGAGCAAAGGAATGCACATGGACCAGTTTTGGCAGCCTCTCTCCGCCAAAATGTCACATTTTTCGTCAAAAATCAGCCAAAATTAATTTTGGGATGAGCCTGCTTCATAAAATCATAGGTGAAACACTGGTCCAGATGGACCTGAAACTGAAACCTGAGTTTGGGAAGGCGCGAGTGAGACGTCACCCCTATCCCGCTCCTCAGGAACAGGTTGAAGAAATCGAGCGCCAGATCCAGCAAAGTGTTGATGCTGGCCTCGTTGAAGAATATAAGAAGGGAGACTACCCCCACCACTGCAGTCCCTGCTTCCTGGTTGCTAAACCTGGATCGACTGCCCTGCGACTGGTTGTTGACTATGGTGAGGTCAACAAGAAAACCCAAAACCACGCGGGGAGTATTTCCAACATGGAAAACACCCTGGAACGTATTGCCAAATGCCGGTACAAAACCAAAATGGACAAACGCAGTGGTTTCAGGCAAGTTGACTTAACAGCCGCAGCCCAAGAACTGCTGGCCTTTATAACCGCTAAGGGTCGTGTATTTAAATGGAAGGTCATGCCTTTTGGGGTGGCTAATGCCCCGGCACTCTTCCAAGAACTGATGAACAAAATTTTGGACATACTGAGGCGTAGACCTCTAGTACAGGAGTTGATTTCCCGAGGGGCAGAAATGGAGGCCACCATCAATGACGTGAGTTTGGGTACCAATACCCAAAAGGACCATGTCCTTCTCCTCCGTGAGTTTTTCATTGTTTGTCAGGAAACCCATCTCCGAATCAAACTCGAAAGATGCGAGTTCATGAGAGAAGAGATGGAGTGTGGGGGTTTCGACGTGGGGTATGGCTGGTTGAAACCAGCTGCGTCTATGATGCAGCCCCTACAGGACATGCAGATTCGCGATGACCCTAAGAAGGGTCTACACGACGTGAGGAGTTTTGTGGGCGCCTGTAACTTCTATAGGCGACACATCCACAATTTTCTCTACTCTGCTGCCCCTCTCACTGACCTAATCAAGGAACCTACTCCTTGGAGGTGGACCGTCAGAGAGCAGGAGTGTTTTCAGGACTTTTTGAAGAAGAATATTGCCTCCTCCAACTGCCTGGGCGTACCCCGCCCTAAGGGTGAGATACTCCTGATCACTGATGCCACTGATGTAGGGCGGGGTGGAACTATATACCAATGGCAAGAGCTTAACCCAGCTGAACTAACTCACTGCCATTATCGCACCACAGGACTGAACCGTGAACCTGAAGCACGACTATCCTTGCAGTGAGTGGCTACTTGTACCACTGGGACACTGGAACTGGAAAAGGAACCAGGCGCGTTCCAATTACAGCACGTACGACCCGGAGCTCCTGGCCGGTATGCTGGTGCTCTCATCCCAGTCCCAACTATTGGGATCTAACCCTATTGTCTGGCTCTGTGACCAGCAACTGGTGAAGTCCTTTCAGAAGAACCCAGCACCAGAGAAAGCGAAACTAAAACAGTGGTGGACTTCCCTGAGCCAGTTCAGGCTGACAGTCCATCATATCGCTGGTATACAAAATGAACTGTCTGACTACATATCGCGCAACAACTTCGATGCGCTTATTGGTGAGAGCTCTGAGGCACTCGCAAAAGAGGCTTTCCAGCGTATGGATTTTTTGCACTATGCATCCCCTCAACCCCGGGGTGCTTGGGGCTGTGTAAGCTTTCACAGCAGGCTGTCATCTCTCACACCGGTTGAATTCTGTAAGCTACAGGGCCATGAGACTCAGAAAACTAAGCCTTTCAGGATGATGTTATGGTAGATCAATACACATAGTCAGTGAAATATCAAATAGGCATCAGTTACCAGTTTCACCTACTTCTGCTGGGCAGTTTCAGCTACTACTGATATGTCTCGTGGGATCTCAGTAAAAAGAAAAGTCCAAAAAAGAATGGCTGAGAGTGAAAACAGAAGAGGATATGGTCTTGGGCACCTACTGGGTTTTGGGTGCTGGTGACACGTACTCCTGCTTTGCAGTTTCGGTTTCCCCTGCTCCTTCCACCTTTCGGCTGTCATTCATTCATGAAGTATGATGTGTGCTTCAGCAACAAAAACTGGCCACTGGTGATGTGTTTGCAGGCTGCCGTACATCTGTTGCATCTCTGAGAAAACTGGTGCTGCCTTGAATTTGGTGACTAAGTGTACAGTGAGGTGTGGCACGCTTGAGGACTTCAGGTACTGGATAAGCATGGGGCCAGACAACGATGGATCATAGCAAATATCAATCAAAGTATTGGTTGACAGTTCCGGGCCTTTGTTCAGCCACTCAGCCTCTTGCGAGAATTTATACAGGCCGTGCATGGTTTGTATGCCGAAGTTGGCACACAATGTGGCCAGGACAGAGTATATATTATTGTCTTTTTCCGCTGGAGGTGGTGTGTCCTTTGCATGAATGAACTGGTCTGAGGAATCTGAGGAGGAGGACTGCAGTGAAGGCAGGTCCTCTGAGGAGGCATCAGTTTGCTGTACTTCTTCAGTGTGTACAATATCAAAATCAGCAAGCTCAAAGGCGGGAAACTGTAACGAATCACCTTGTCTGGCGGAGTCTTCACTGCTAGATTGGAGATCTGGCATGTCGACGGACGTCTCGCTGTTAGTAAAGGGGTCTGGCAGGTCATTGATGTCCGCCCATTTCAGCATGTGGGTCTGACGTGACACGTGTCTGATGGGTGAAAGTCCGAAAACGTTGTAGGTGCTCGCAATGAGCAGGACCAAGACACAGGGTCTGGAGGGAAGTAAAAAGTATCTAGGAGGGGAATTAGATTATTTATCTTCCAGTCTTCATGGGACCCTGAGGGACGTGTTGGCGCAGATGAAAACATTTCTTCTTGTTGAGAAGGGGTGTCATATACGGCATGGTTGGCTGTTGTCCAGTAGTTCCTTGCTGCTGGCTTTGTTGTCGATTGGCATGAGCTTTCAGAAGAGCTGCATTGACAGTCCCAGAATTTACCCAGAGGAATAGACGAACCAGCGCTCGATGCGTTTGAAGAAGGAGTGGGCGGGTATAGCTTCGGCCATGGCTTTGCACTTGCATGCGGGTATTCAAGTATTCGTGCGGGTTTCGCTGTTTTTTCAAAGGAGGCCCGTTGTTTAATGCGTTGTCGTTCTCGGCATAGTTCACAGCGCTTGGGCACTTGTAGGTTTTTTTCCAAGAACCAGTGTACATTTGACACTGTGAGGACGAAAGATTTGCGACAGGCTTTGCACGAGTATTCAAGTAAGGAGGCTGATGTTACCTCCGGTTCTTTCTTGGGTGTCTTGCGGCGTGTGGTGGATTGCCATGCAGGTAGGTCGTCGTCTCCAAAAATGGCCTCAGAACTTGCTGCTGGCTTTTTGTCGTCATATTCTGGTTTGAGGATGCTCCAGGGGTTCTTGTGCTCGAAACGAACAGTGCTGTGAACGGACAGGGCATATGGATTGTGACTGAATCTGCTTTGGATGCTTTTGGAGATGTGAGTGGTTTGCGAGTCATAGATCAGGGCTTGTCTTCGAAATACTGTCGGCTCATTTGTCTGCGACAGGGCATGGCGAACAGAAAGTGGTCGAGCACGTTCAGAATTTGTTGAAGGCAAACCGTAGGTCCAAGCAACATGCAGGTCTGTAATCAACGCACGGCAGGAGAAGATATTGTCTGTGGATGGATATTCTCGTGCACGGTCAGGAGTGAATGGCGGTGCGGGCGCTGGACGCGTCTGAGTGGCTACGCTCTCTAGGTGAGTAGAAGGACGTAGTAGCGGCTTCGTGGAAGGCTCTGTTTGGATACCGGTATTGATTGAAGTACTTGACACGGTTGGAGTCTCATAGTTAACGGTGATCGTTGCTGTTTGAGATTCATTAAAAACAGCCGAGGCGGAGAAGTGACATGAGCATTGCACTATTACGGTCTGAACAGCAGAGGTCTTGTATTCTCGTGCACGGTCTTGGGTGAATGGCGATGCGGGAATCGAGCCCGTCTGTATGGCTACGCTCTCAACACGAGTAGAAGGACATAATGGCGGCTTTGTGGAACACGGCTTCGTTGAGATATCGGCATTGATGGAAGTACAGAGAGTGGTTGGAACCTCGCAGTTAGCTGCCGGCTTGATGGAGGACTGGATCTGAGCTTCATGGAAGTTGTTGTCGTTCTTGTTGGCGGCGTCGGTTTTTGATATTTACCTGTCGCTCACATGTGCAAACCAGCACCTCTGATGGCGATGGTAGACACAGTGGGGTCCATTTGTGCAGGCTGTCGTGGACGGCAGCGATGCTCTGTGGATTTTTTGTAGAAAAAGTCGAATTTGGTGAGTTTCGGATTGTGTTAGCGCAGGAACCATTGAATTTAAGGGAAACGTTGAAATCAAATGTTTTTGAAATCTTTAGGACAGTAATCCGCTGCAACAGAGCATTTTGTGTTTTGTATTATGTATGCGATCCCCGCGACGCACGCGTGCACACCCTTCCTTTCCAGCGTATGGATGTCCAGCTTGACCTGTCTATGCTGACTGCTGGAATCCTCGAGGGTTGGAGCCTAACTGACTATCAGTCTGAATATAAAGAAATTCTCCAGACCCTCAGCACTGGTCTCGAACCCCGTGTCATTGACGGGCACCAGTGGTATAAAAAGAACCAATACCTCTTCTATGAGGACCCTATAGTCGTGCCTGAAGCACGACTCTATGGGTGTCTACAGTGGTCCCATCTCAGGTCAGGTCACACTGGCGCTAATCGCTCAGTGGACTTCTTTCGTGAGTGTTTCTACTCTGGTCTAACCCTGACTGAACTGAGGTCCCGAATGCAGACCATTGTTGATGCTTGTGGCTGTCATGCCAGCAAGAAGAGCGATCGTAGGGATAGGGGACAGATTTCCAGCCTACCCATACCCTGTTGTACTAACTCTTTTCTCTTCATTTCATCCACGGCCTACCTCGCTTCGGCGGCTATGATAGTTGCCTAGTGGTCACCTGTGGCGTGTCACGCTTCACCCGTGTGTTCCCTTGCAATAAGAAAATCACAGGTGAGCAGACTGTGAATATGTTGGTCGAACAATTGTTCGAACCATATGGAGTACCTAAGCAGGTGCGGTCTGATGAGGATGTACGCAGCCGCAGTGACACAGGATGGTACAAACGAGTGCTGAATGCCCTCGACGTTGAGGTAACCGCAGAAGTGCGCTATACCCACACGTCTAAACCTCTTTGCGAGAGACAAAACCGTGTGGTGGAACAGAACCTGAGAATCCTGATGAAACAGGAACGTACCAAAGATTGAGTACGCCTACTGCCCTGGGCAGTGCTAACCATGAACTCTCAGAGGAGCTCTTTTACAGGTTTCACCCCCCATGAGCTGTTTCATGGAGGACGACCTGCTTGGTTCTTCAAAACCCCCTATCCTGAGGACTTCAGGAGCCCCGTGGGGGGGGGTTGCTGGAACACAAGCAGTCTATCGCTAACCAGGCTGGGACTAACCTGAGACATATCCGTGAACGTGAACTGAGCCGACGAAATCGCCTACGGCGACCAGCCGGTTTCAAGGTTGGTGACCTTGATTTGGTACACCATTCACGCCTACCCTCCTGGCCCCGCAGCTGCCTATAGGACCCTTTTTTTGGGCCCTATCGTATCATCAGGATAGATGGATCTAGAATCCACGTCAGGTGCAGTCCACGTCTAGGTGGTGAACTGCTTTGTGGTCCTAAGCAGTTGAGGCACTATCACTCCCCTAAAGAATTGTCCTGGGATGAGTGGCGCCTCAGCGACAGTGAGGTCGAGCGTATCGACGTAGAGAACGCTGCCAGCCCTGAGGAGGCAGACGAACTCGAAGAGATGACTGCCGATGAGATGGCAGTCAATGGCTACTACGTGGTTGCAGGTATTGCACGCCACGATTATAAACAGGGCTGCAAATTCCTTACTCTGTGGGACGGCTATGGGCTATCTGAGGCGACCTGAGAACCCATGTCCGCCTTTATACAACCAGATGGGACTATCAACCCCATCTTTCGCTCCTACCTCGTTGAGAACAACGAGGGACAGCTACTAACCCGTGTTGAGAGTCTGTCCCAGCGAAAAAAGAAGAACTAATTTCCTGGTGCCTATCTGTTAACTGTTTTATAACCTCCCAGGGGCGGTGGGCACTCTTGTGCAGATGGGTCTGCGTAGGTGTGTGAGAGCAGTTGTCACAGTCGCCCCGCCTTGCATCGCAGGACAGGACCGGTAGCCCCCCGTGAGAGCCGCTCCCTGGCCGAAGGCCATCGGTTTTGCCCAGACCACTGCCTTTGGAGCGCTGCACCTGCCGTGGCTGTGCCCTGCAGTCCCATGGCTATGGTTAACAGCGTGGCCGCTTATCAGGTTTGCAACTACCGAGCGAGTGTGTGCCTTGTTGACCATGTGTTGCATGGGAACTGCCCTGATGTAATGACCTTGGGGAGCCAACGAAGAGCAGTGGCTTTCTACTCCAGGGGGGAATGACAAGCAAGGTGTTATGAAGCAAGGTGTGTCCACCCTCCTTGGGGACAAGCTTGTCCACAGTTAGGACCCCTGACTGGTCCAGACCCATGGGGTTCTACCTTTCCTTACCGGGTTACCATACCCTAAGTGTGCGACGTATATCTGTATGTGTCTCACTTCACTCCCCGGCGTGGCTCCCGGAGACCGGGCTTCGCTGACGTCGGTACGAAGGTCCTAATCACGTACTACTACCACTCCTATGGCGCCCAGCTTCTGTGCTGGCGCCTATCCTTTGGGGAAACGGCAAAAGCCCTACCTACTAGAGGGGAGGGGTGGTCATGTGTGCTAAGGGCATGCAAAACGCCCATTTTTCTAAAGGCCAAAACCTAACACACTCAACTGCCCACGAGGAAAAGCACGCGGGACAGGAGACAGCACTACACTACACTCACTAACGCCAGCACCAGCCTTCGAAGGCAGGGTGAGCACAACCGCACTCAGTCCCTACCAGGCTTGCTGACCCTAACCCCTACACACGCTACTGGGTGGCCAAGGCGAAGAAATCTCGAGCCCTACTGGCTCTCCTGTGATATTAAAAGAGAACACAGCGCCGCTAGGCAACTGTGGCGCACCAGGGACGCCCTCGCACGTTTCCCTGATAGGGCTTGGAGGGAAGGAGTGCCGTGTGCACAGCGTGTAGTAAGGGTTGTCCATGAAGAAGTCGTTCTCTGACCCAACTTGTTTGTGTGATCTGCGCCCGTTTTAGCTTGGGCAGAAAAATCCAAAGTCGCCGAAGGCAACTGCTGCTGCGCCAATCACCCTGACCTTGCCCACCTGTAGACAGAGGCGGATGAGACCTGGTTAGCGGCTGAGGAACAAAGCCAGCCTCCGCGTATTATACGCTTCTCAGGCTGACCTATAATACGCTGTCCTCTAACCAGGCCGCAAGCAAGCAAGCTTAAGGACTCCGCTCGTTATCTTATAGAACACAGGGCGGAGCCCTGGGTTGCCTAAACAACAGTTATACCGTGTGCACAGCGCGTGGCCTACATCCCTTTAATGCATTGTGGGTATGCAGGGAAGGAAGACGCGGGACAACGTTCTTTTCCTACCATTAACCCACAACAACCAAGCAGCGCGTGACTCAACCTGGAGGTGAGCTCATCCTTGGGCTTACCTACCTTATTCACCACGCACCATGTGAATGCCAAAGGGAACACAAACGCAAGGACAACCATAAGAGTTTAAACAACCCTACGGCGAGTTGTAAACAGCCCTAATTGATTAATGCATAATGTGTCATGCATGCCCTTCTTACCTTGTTTCCTGCAGAAGAGGGAGGGGAATGGCGAGCAACTGCACAGCGCAAAACAAGCCTAAGCGTTTTAAGAAACCCTTTTTTAGCGCTACGGCAACACGAGCACGAGCAAGCACTTTCCTTTCTGACCTGTGAAGAGAAGGAAAGGGTGAATAAGGGCACAGGGAAAGCGCCACAACTTGTGAATGCCTAGATTAGGCACATGCATTGCGAGCACAGCGCATACACCAACCCTACGTGCGCGTTGCGTGCTCCCTTTGTTTTGCATACCTTTCATTTCAGTTTTCACCTGTGCAGAGCAAAGGAAGTGAACGCCCAAACCCCCAACGAACGCAACGGTGACAACCCTAGCGTTTTAACGAAGCAACCCCCACCAACGCGGTGCATGCATGTGACATGACACTAACATACCTGAGAGGTGGGTTGTCCACCTGCTCTGTTGTGTGGGGTTCTGTTCAATCATCTTTCCTAAAGTTTCTAAATTTTTGATGCAACTGTGCAAAAATTTGTTTTAAAGGCTTTAAAAACCTCGTGTAACCGCTGCATAGTGGTTGATCTTTGTTGGAACTGCGAAGCCTGTAGCCTTGATGACCCAGGGGTCGTAACGCCCGACACTGCCCCTGATATCTCCGAACCCACATAACCCTCTTCAGACCCATATCCAGCCTCTGGGAGCGACATATGCGAAGCACTTGTAAGTCCTTTGAACTCCATGGTGGAATATGAAGAGTACCAAAACCCGGTCTAAAAAAACGGAGCAGACATAGAATCTCAATGCGCATTCATCGCACATAATGACACAACGTGAATTCATTCGAAATAATTTAAATAAATCCGATTGGGAAATCACGAAAGACAAATGCCACTCGACGCGCGCTCACAGGCGACATCTGGCGGCGAACGGAGAACATGAAAACAAGCGGAAAATTTACTGCACTAATGTACATCTGAGAATCATTGGAATTCTGATCACATCAGTGTATAATTGAGTGCTGTCACTGCTGCCGTTACACTCCCCATCTGAAAACATACGCCAGTATGTCAGGCTGGGTCAAGTGAAGTGAACGAAACGGCGAAAGTGACCAAAAACCGACTAATCTAAGGAAAATGTGCGAAAATGAGCTGAATTGAGCAAAATTGTGCTGAGATCTGTGATTCGCGATGGCCATCGATTTGAATGAAACGGATAGGTACCTCAGGGCACACAGAAAAAGCTTCGTTCAAGCTAGAAAATTCGAAAATTGAAAGTCCGAGTGAAGAATGTACATGATGATCCATGATCCATGATTCATGATGAAATCAGGATCTGACATCCCACTGCCAGAAAACAGAAAACGAGCGTCGCCATGTCGTCGAGCGTCAAAAAAATAGGATACCCCTTCATGGAGTCCAAGATAAGTGAAACTGGCTGGTGTCATTTGCAGTCATGAGACCAGATGCCAGATTATGGTACAAAATGTGCCTGAATTGAGACCAAATCCAGTGAATTGCACACGGATTGAGGGTGGCAAAGTTTGCAGTAGGCCAATATAGGTCTAATTCCTTGTCGATAGACTCTGTGTGTTGTGGTGAACGGAAATCCAGTTCTCATTCATAGCCAATCCAGGTCAAATCCTCATGATGATGATGATCCCATGATGGAAATCCAATCATTTAAGGTAATGATAGCCAAGAAAACCCAGTGGGGTATCCCCACACTGTCAGTATTGTTCCCAGGGCTTCATGTTTAATCCAGTATGAGCCAGAAGGGGAAATTGACTCGTTATAGCCCCAGAAGGTATAAGCATCCAACGCTTGGTACTCGGAATTTGCCAAAATTGAGCTGATTCTGAGGGGGATTCCAACACAATCCACAGATGAACAGCGAGTCGACACAAGTAAGAACTCCATCGTCGTCACTTGGTCTATATAAGCCCTTTGTCAGTGATCGATTGGAAGACAAACCAACTGTCTCAATGTAAGAGCTGATGGAAATCACAATTTCAGCAGATCCGTCAAACACATGAAATGAATCAGACTCAGTCATGTGCCAGAATCTCTGTAATAAGCACGAACTCGAACGAGTCCTTCCCAAGGCGAGTAGAGGGGTCCAGTCGACAGCTAAACACGAGAGTGTCGTCGTGGTTGAGGATAATGGCCTTTCGGATCTTCGAATTGGAATCATCTGAGATGAAGCACATGATTCACATGATGACCATGATGGGAATGATGGATGGAATGACCAGGATGACCCCAGAATGTCCCATCATCTGTTCATCGAACCACATAGACGATGCGTCAGGACTGTATTGTCCTAATGCCAAGGGTATATGTCGTCCGTAAACCTCTTCGAAAGTTTCGGCGACTCAAATTCTGATCAGATCTTGTCTCGAATAGATTCTGCCACAATTGGAGCTTCTTCTTGCGCTTGTAAGTCTTCCTTGGTGACACAACCTTTGATCAGCGAGAGCTCTTTGTCAATCTCAAGGTGTTTCTTCAGGAACTTGATGAAAGTATCCGTATACCCATGGATAAAACTTGAAGCTGGCTCCCATTTGTCCTCTTCTGGACCGAATCCTTTCCATCTGCACAGAAAGTACCACTTGTTTCGAGCATTCTTCTTGTAATCAAGGATCTTCTCCAACTCGAAACTGCTTGTGACCATCTTCCTGTCGCTCAGGTACTTCGAAGTCCAATAGAGAGGCTTGAACCTTCCTTTGGGGCAGGATACTTCGGCCTTCAAACGATCTCGATGTACTTCTTGATGCCTGCCTGGCTCAATTTCAATGTTGAATGTAGTCTCACTTAGTTGACCACTGACTCGGAATGGGCCATCCCACAAAGGTAACAATTTGTTGTCGTCCTTCAGGGTCTTGTCTGACTTACGAAGCCAAACTTGCTGGCCTTTCTCGAAGGGTTTTCCTTGCGTTCTTGACTTATTTTTGAAATTCAACCAATCTGCTTGACTTTCCACTTTGGCTTGAATCCACTTGGCTTCTAAATCCTTGATCCTCTCAAACCATTGCGAGGCGTCGTAGCACTGCCTTGGATGATACATCACTGGTCCCGGACCCATCTTCTCACGACCAAGAAACAAGCTCATTCGGAACTTAATCCAGTGTAATTCTTGGTACGATGGTATCTCCTCAAGACACAGTAAATTGTCTCCAACCAATTGTAGTCTTTTTCAGTCGCCGGGATTTTTCTCAGAAGGGAGATAAGAATCCTTCCAGCGCGTTCAGCAGGGAGGGCTCGATGGTCGTAGACTCAGGCACGAAGATGATGCACTCCCAATAGAGCACACATGTTCTCCCACCAAGTCCCAATGAACTCCTTCCCACTGTCCGTCAGAATTTCACTGGGTACATCCCAGTTACTCATCCACTGACTTGCAGTCCACTTGGCAGCCATTTCAGAGGTGAGATGCTTCGTGTTGCAAGGGAGGACCTGGATGTAGCCACTGTGGCAGTCTTGAATTAACAAAACCCCATCGATAGGCTTCCTCGTGTAGAGACATTTCTTCTGGATTTGTCCCAACTCGAAGACATCCGCCGTCACCTTGTCGAACAACCTCTCAGGAATTGGTAATCCCTTCAGTAATCCTGCTGCCTTTTGATTCTTGGGGATGGTCGCCTGACATTGCTTGCATCCTTTGGCAACTCGTTCACAGGCACTCTTGAGGTCCCTTGTGTACACTCTGTGGCGTAGCTCCTGCTCCAGCACACGGGAATGTGTGTGGGCTGTCTCATTCCGATGCCAATGTTTGAGATATTGGTCAATCAGACAATCAGGAACACAAATCTGTCCTTGCCAAAATAACTTGTCGCCTTGGATTTTGAAATCAGACGTCTCCTCAGAGTCGTAAGGCTTGTCTCCTTTCAACTTGTGGTATACAGACCCAAAGAACCTGTCCTCCTTGTACATCTTCGTCCAATCCACATAGAGAAAGGAAGTTTCCTTGCCCTTTTGTTGTGGAGGGAGCGTGGATTTTGACTTGGATCTCGTCAGAGGAAACACATTCAGGAGTGGCAGCGACGACTCAGAGTCAGAGTTAACTCCTGCAGTCTGATCTGCCTTGGTAATCTCCTTGCATCTGACCAAATCCACCTTCATCCGATTTTGGATCGAACATTGGAGACAATGTTTCTTGATCAGTGCTTGTTCCTCCTTGTCGAACTCGATCACTTCAGCTTTATCCGTCGCTGTCCCATGGAAACTCACTTCAGAGTAAGCCTCTGAGGCTGGGTAGGCCCAGCGACTCTGGGCGTCCGCCACTGTATTGTAGCGACCCGGAATGTAAGTCACATGGAGCTCAAATCTGCTGAGATTTTGATGCCAACGGCCTCTTCTCCCAGCTGGTCCACCAGGGGTATCCACATGTTCTGTCCTCCAGCTCTCCAGTGACTTGTGGTCAGTCAGTACCTCAACGCGGTGGCCCAAGATCCAACCTTCATAGCGCCGTAAGGCACAAAGGATTGCGTAGGCTTCTTGTTCCCTTGGACTCCAATTTCGCTGTCTTGTTGTAAGCTTGCAAGACCAGAAAGCCAGAGGATGATGGTGACCTTCGTCATCGACTTGTTCGATCGTAGCACCAATGGCGTAACCACTGGCGTCTGTACGAATATAAAAAGGTCTTCCATCCAACCACGGAGTCTTTAATGTAACCACATTTGCCAGTGCTTCCTTGAGACCAGTAAAGGCTTCTTCACATTCTGGCGTCCACCCGAGCTTGACTTGAGATCCCTTCTTTCCTTCTATTTTGCCAACCTTGAGTAACTCTGTCAATGGACCAGAGAAATTGGCGTAGAGAGGAAGGAACTCGTGGTAGTAATTGCAGCAGCCTAAAAAGGCACGAAGCTGCGTGATGGTTTTAGGCCTTTCCCAGAGCTGCAGGGCAGCCATTTCTCCTGGGGCTGGTCTTCTTGTCCCATCTTCCAAGACAGAGCCACAAAATTCCACACTCTGGAGGAACATCTTGCCCTTCTTGGGTCCACACACGAGCTTCTCTTGTCGAAGGACTTCGAGAACTTTTCGAACTTGTTCTTCGTGCAACTTCAGGCACTCAACAAAGTTGTTTCCCAACGGCTTGGCAATCAGAAGGTCGTCAATGTAGATGCTGCAGAATTCTTGTAAATCCAGAGACTTGTGCTTCCGAAATAAAATAGTCTCCATCATCTTCTGGAACATCGACGGCGCATTCTTCAGACCCATCGGCAGTACAGTCCACTGGACAGTGCCACAGGGTGTGCACATTGCCGTCAAATGCCTATCCTCCTTTCGAAGGGGCATCTGATGAAAGCCATGGCGCAAATCCAACACAGTAAAGAGCTTGCCTTTGGCTCTCGCGGCGATCTCCTTCTCGATTAGAGGAAGAGGATGCGCGTCTGGTACTGTGGCGGCATTCAGGGCTCTGGGATCCACCACTAGACGCCAAGCATCTATGCTGGATTGGTCAGCAGGTGGGGGTTTTGGCACAGTAAATGGTGCTGAACACCACTCAGAACTCATGCAGCTCTCCAACCAACCGAACTCATAGAGATTGCGCTCAATAATCTTTCGCAGGGCATCTGCTTTGGTGCCGTGTAGATAGAATGGACGTTGTCTGTGCACCTTCGAGCCTTCGATTATGTCAATCTTGGCTTCCCCATTTTCACATAGAATTGGGGGGTTTTTCCACAACTTCCCACTCAGCACGTCATCTTGATAATCTTCGAACACTGCGTCCCTTCTTGCAGATATCTTGTCTCCGTCGACCTGATTCCCACATTTAATCACCGACATTATGTCCAGCAATTTGCGAATTGTTGGTCTTGGTCTCATGTTCTTGGCCACTTCATTCCAAACTTCTTCGTCGCATTGCTGGCGGATGAAGCTCACCTGAACTCGCTCCTCCGTGGGATCCAACCAATGAAAGGGGTCCACGAATGTCTTGAAGGGATGGTCGGACGAATTCAGCTTCATTCTTGTCTATTCAGGCGAGATTCTTGGAGATTTGTCATCATTCTTGCTTGAAATCTTGACATTTTTGGCTTGATTTTTGTCTGCTGGCGACGAATTGGAATGGATGGAGGCGTTCTCTTGAGGGACGCCGATTGTCCTTCCCTCCTTCCGCGACGATACGTCGGGATTCCGCTCTCGATCGTCTTCATCCACCTCAATTTCGTCAATTCTTGAGGAATTTGAAATGACCTCTTCTGTTCCCATTTCACTGCCATCTTGCCAATAATATCCCAGATTCCCGTCAACTAAGCACGCCAACGTGCTCCACGAACGCTGTGGCAAAGGCTTGCCATTGTCTTCGCAATACAGCTTCACTCCCTTGTGAGGTAGCTCGACAATGTCGATTGAAATGTCCATAATGTCCTTGAACCACTCTTGTCTTGGCCAATTGGGGACAATTAAAATCGCCTTCGCGCCAGATTGCTTCAGCTCCTGCACCACACGAGGGAAAACGTCGAAGGGCGGATTGATCGACAAAGGTTCAGACCAGTCCTCACTCCAGGCATCGTCGTAGAACTTCCGAAATCTTTTATTCTTTTTGTTTGCAAAGGCATCAACTTCAGGACGAAAATTGTGGTTCTTTTCGAAATAATCCACCAGAATGTCCCGCGATTTGTCGACTACTCGATAGCAAACTGACTTCCACTTCTTGCAGTTCAAAGATTCCACCTTTCCTTCGTCGAATTCTTCTTGATTCCTTGTCCATTCCTGCCCATCTTGCTGAAAATGCAGCTTATTTCGCTCCTTGAATTGGTGGATACTCATGGTATTTGGGTGCAGATAATACAGGTCAGACGGGTCGCTGGTCGACGGATCTTGGAGGAAGCATGTCCTGTGTCCCATGGGCGACACACGGTGAGCGTGAAGCCAAGGTTGACCCAAGAATAAATCATACTTTATACTGGCTTCATAGAATTTTCCAGGAAACCATTCCTCCGTGACCGTCTCTTCCACGCTCCAGACAGATTGTTTCACCAATCTGACCGCCAATTCTGCTTCTCTGTCGCCACCGTCAAGGCGATGTCCGCTGACTCCCTCCAGCTGGACTGGTGTCGAGGACATCTTCGTCTCATCCTCCTGCAGAAAGCCTTTCCTCACCAGATTGACCTCTGAACCATTGTCAATCAGACATCTGGCAAGTTTAACCTTACCATCCGTCGATCTGACCTGGATCCAGCAGACAAACTGGCGCTGCTTGCCTCGCCGGACAGCGCTGAGGACCCAGGCAGGGTAAAGGAGGCCGGGGGAGCGCGCCAGCCGGTCCCAGCAGCGTCCATCCACCGCCCCAACTACCCTGATGGGTTTTGTCTCCTGCCACTCAACCCCAGTGTTGGGATTTGGGTCAAGTTGGCTTTCCTATTGCGATTCTTCTTCTTCGTTCGGCTGTACGTCCTGTACTTGTCCTTCGTCAACCCATTCTTCTCCTGCTTCGACAGCATTCACTCCTTTTCCACGTCCACGACCACCAAATGATTTTCCACCACCACCTTTCTTACCACCTTGACCTTTGTTGTTGGTGGTGTTGGAATTGGGGTTGGATTCGTTGGATCTGCCCTTGCCTCGACCTCCAGTATCCTTGTTGTTGCCGAAGGTCTTGTTCGCTGGCGTCTCCGCGTACAGGGGGTTGCCATTCACCTTGGAATCATCTTGATTCCCGGACTTTCCTTTGCCATTTCCACCTTTTTGGCCAGATTTTCCACCAGATTTTCCACCAGCATCGGTCCATCTTGAGTCGCTTGGATCTCCGCCTTGCTGCGAGTAATCTTTTGGTGTCCAGTCTCTGTTCTTTCCTTTGGACTGCCCTTTACCCTTTCCCCTTCCATGCTGGTCAGCATCTCGTGCTCCATCCTGCTGGGGAGTTTTGGGAGAATTTCCCTTTCCATCCATTTTGGACTGAATTGTCTTGAGATCTGAGGGCGTCCACCTGTGATCTGCGGTCGTGTGAGTCGCCGCTCGACCTTCCTTTCCAAGGGCAATGCACACAGAGCATCCCTTCTCACCAACGGCGTTGACCTTGCCTCCAAAGCCATGTGCATCCTGGGACTTCTGACGTTCTAAGTTTGCATACTTTTCAAGTTGGTCCCAGATCTGCTCGACTCCATACGAGAGGATCCACGGTCGTACCCTCAAAACTGTTCCCTTATACTTCACTTTTCCATCCACTGAAGCGGTACCCAGAACCCCATGGCCAGGTTACGGCATACAACCGGTCTCCGGTCCACTAACCCCATGCACGGCGTGTTCCGTGCCGTGAAGCCCCGCATCGGCAACCGATGCACCGCCAGCGGAGATTTGTGTATCAGAATATCAGGAATCAACAGGGTTTTATTTTCATATTGTTTCCGTCAATCTTTATCCTTCCGTTCCGATACTCACTGTTTTGACTGCTGGCGGTTGGTTCGCGACTTTACCGTAACCGCCAGTTTAACTGTTTATAATGGAAATTTTAACGCTATCCGTCACGAAGGCTCCAAAGTCGCCAAGAACTGCATGGATGCTTCCGCAATTTTCATAATTAATACTCGCAACCTTAATCCGAATTTTTCAGGATGTCGAAATCGGATTTTCGACTTCGACATCCCCGCACTTGATTTGACCTCTTTCGAGTGGACCTACGTGCTTCCGTATGCACGAATCAACTTCCCTTTTATCCTGCCCTCCATTTGTCTTAAAGATATGGGCAAAACAAAGTTGATTCGTGAGGCCACTTGTGAAGGTCATATCTCGTGTTGCTTGCGAGTATTGACGATAAGGAAACGTGGGATGTATTCACAATACTCCCGACGTAATTTAGGAAGCATTATATGCCTTGCGTCTCCACACGTGCGCGCTAGTGTAATGGATCATGGTCAAGAGGGTAGAGTTTGCGTTATAACTCTATGACCATGATATTGCGTGCGTTAGGATAACTTTCGAGTGTAGCGCGCAAGTGTTGGTGTGGCATAGGAACTCTCCTTGAGTTCCTATGAGCGATTGACACAAAGTTATGCCCTTGGAGGGGCATGACATATCGTGGTGGGAGCTACCTTTTTGGGCAATATGTGGTATGTGCCATGTGTTGTGTTGTGTGCCCATTTGGTGGGTCCATTACTCCAAGCCAAGCCCGCCAATGGCCCTCATATTGTGCAAGCCCCTTCTCCATACTCCCTACGGTCAATTGCAAGCCTAACCCTCGTGAAGGGAAGCTTGTGTGGTGATCCCGAAGCGATGCGTTGGGAGCAAGGTGTGTGTTTTACAATTTTCCATATTTTATTTTCATATTGTTTCCGTCAATCTTTATGCTTCCGTTCCGATACTCACTGTTTTGACTGCTGGCGGTTGGTTCGCGACTTTACCGTAACCGCCAGTTTAACTGTTTATAATGGAAATTTTAACGCTATCCGTCACGAAGGCTCCAAAGTCGCCAGGAACTGCATGGATGCTTCCGCAATTTTCATAATTAATACTCGCAACCTTAATCCGAATTTTTCAGGATGTCGAAATCGGATTTTCGACTTCGACATCCCCGCACTTGATTTGACCTCTTTTGAGTGGACCTACGTGCTTCCGTATGCACGAATCAACTTCCCTTTTATCCTGCCCTCCATTTGTCTTAAAGATATGGGCAAAACAAAGTTGATTCGTGAGGCCACTTGTGAAGGTCATATCTCGTGTTGCTTGCGAGTATTGACGATAAGGAAACGTGGGATGTATTCACAATACTCCCGACGTAATTTAGGAAGCATTATATGCCTTGCGTCTCCACACGTGCGCGCTAGTGTAATGGATCATGGTCAAGAGGGTAGAGTTTGCGTTATAACTCTATGACCATGATATTGCGTGCGTTAAGATAACTTTCGAGTGTAGCGCGCAAGTGTTGGTGTGGCATAGGAACTCTCCTTGAGTTCCTATGAGCGATTGACACAAAGTTATGCCCTTGGAGGGGCATGACATATCGTGGTGGGAGCTACCTTTTTGGGCAATATGTGGTATGTGCCATGTGTTGTGTTGTGTGCCCATTTGCCGGGTCCATTACTCCAAGCCAAGCCCGCCAATGGACCTCATATTGTGCAAGCCCCTTCTCCATACTCCCTACGATCAATTGCAAGCCTAACCTTCGTGAAGGGAAGCTTGTGTGGTGATCCCGAAGCGATGCGTTGGGAGCAAGGTGTGTGTTTTACAATTTTCCATATTTTCATGTGCCCACTTGGGAAGTAGCGCTCGTAACCTTTCAAGGCGCCCCAAGTGGAGCACATATGTGGGATCGAAGGTCAATGGTGTCAAGTCATTGTGTTTAGAAAAATTAAGTGATTGCACGATCCAAGCCGGAGATATTATAATATAATTGTAGACCTTTCAAGGCACTTTTGTGTGTCCTTGTGCCAATTTTGCCATTTTTGGCTCGTCATGATGTCAAGTGGCGACCGTGTATCTCAACGTTGCGCTCAATTGACATCATGACCCAAGTATGTTCTGAGGGTACATACTTCGGTAGCCAACATATCTTGGACCCGGCGAATAACTCCTCTTAGGCTTGGCATACAGTGGCCGCCATGTTGGCGATCTGGGACTATCCCAAATCATGGGCTCACTTGGCGACCCTGCCATTCCCAATACCGGAGGAGTTGGGCGATGCCCAAAAGATATGTTGGACCAACATGACTTGATACCCATCCTATGGCACACTCCGGTCCGAGTCGGGCATGTGCCTCATTTGCCTCAACCATGAGTGTGCGCATTTTTGGCCATTTTGAGCATTTTTCCACTTTTGCTGCCCGCCGTGCCCCATGTTCTAACCTTCGTGCACGCCGGACGCATGGACCAATGGACCATATATGACATGGGTGTTATGGGTAATGGTCCCCATGGTCCACACACCACGTGGGCGAAGCGGAACCGCCTTCGTCAAGGCGCTAGGCCAAATTGAGTATGGGCAATTTTGCCATTTTTGCATGTGTGGACCCAATTGGGATTGTCACCACGCCAAGCAGCATGGAGATCTTTGAGAGCCAAGGGCATGGTAGTCTCTGTTGCACTCCTGGTGGATCGCGTATGGGATGGCGGATCCGATCTCCAAGCCGGCGTGGAGATATACTATTGGGAGCACACCGAATTTTGGCTCATTTCAAGCAGCCAAAATGACCCCATTTTGGGACCCCAATTTCCCCCTTCCGTGTGGTCAATTGGCGGCCCCATTTCTCTAAGCCCATAGGGAGCCCAGACCCAAATTCAAGTTGTACACTCAGATATGAGTCCCAGGTCCTGCCTCCTACCCTGTGAGTTATTGGCCTTACCTTGGCCGGGCGAGCCACGCGTGGGAATGACGCCAATTTTGGTGATTTTGGCATCATGACCCCACATGACTCGTCCGTGTTGCCCTGATGCCGGGACCTCAGAGGGAACCAGGTTGGGTGAGGGCTCCAGGGGAATCGTACTCGAAGGGCACAGGGTCAGTTGCCTCGTCCCTACCTCTGGCGGGTCCGGACGAGGGGTCAATTTTGGGGATTTTTGAGTTAATTCCAGTTTGGGCTGAGACAGCCCATTTTAAGCTACCAACTCCTGGGTGATAATGGCGGGGCCATATCTCTCGCTCAGAGTGGAGTTGGGACCTGCCATTGAGGGAGCATTGGGAGCTACTGTCGGTTGGCCTTGGAGTTCATTGGTTCCTGGGAACTCGCCTGTGGCTGTGCGGGACACCTCCCCCATTGGCAGGGTTTCAGGGTCCGGACTGAGCAGGGCATGGGTTGTGTTTGAGCCCCCGCCCCCATCAGCCACTGAGAGGGTCGGACCTGGGATTGGGATATGAGTTGGGACTGAGTGTCTATGGTCCTGTGATGCCCTTACCCCAGTCCAGTCTTAACCCCATGTGTACATATCCTGATGTGTTGCTGTACATACTTTCGTTCCCTCTTTGCAGAGTGGCAAGGATTCTGAAACGCTTTGTCACATGACACGAGCGTATTGATGCCCTTGTGAGCGTAGTGCCTTGCCTGCCTGCTCACCTGTGCGTGTCACCGCAGCGTCCCGTGGCCGGCCCCCCACGGGAACGCATCACCACCATGCTGCAGAAAAACTCCGACTGTTCAGAATCGTGGAAACCAACTCTCCATCTGCCCTCACGAATAGTGATGTCCTTCTATCCAGTAGCACTGATAGAGTGTAGCAACTCACGAACTGCCATTTTTCCCATAGTTTCCGGCAATCCTCGGACTTCAACCCAGTTGCCCAGGACTTTTTGGTCCGCCTCAGAGTCCCTGATCTTCTGCTTGGTCTCCGGCGTGAGCTTGCTCAGGAGGATCTTCTTCATTTCGCCTTCGGAAAGTCCTTCTCCAGAGTTCTCCGCCTCTTGCACCAAAAACTCCCAATCTTGCCTTGCTATTTGGATCTCTTCCAGAAATAATTTCTTGATCGCCCTGAAGTTCTCCAGACGGTTCCTATAATGATCTTCAGGAAGTCGAGAGCCTTTCTTCTTGAGACTTCGATACAGCTCTTCGTACGTCAGGGGATCTCCTTGATTTTGTCTTTCCACATAGAGATTGTATGTACTCTCTCTAAGTTTGCCAGTCAGACAATCCATCAACCCAAGGATCCAGAGTTCCTTGTCCAGTTTCTCCGTCTGCAGCCACACCATGAACTGCCTATCGAAGGACGCCCAGTAATTGGGGTGCCCTGAGAACTTCAGCTGCTTCATTACTGACCCTCGAAGCCTCATGTGCAAAGAGTTCAGCAAGTGGTTCAGGTTGAAATTTGTGGCTGTGCCAACCGGATTGACGAACACTGGATTGACTGCAGCGCCTCCCATTGCCTGTGCTTGCGCAATTGCGGCTGCCAGCAACGCCTGGTCCACAGTAGGCTGCACGAACGGCGTTGGTTGTGCTTGATGCAGCCTCATCTCCTTCAATTTCTTCTGCTTTTCTTTGATTTTTGCCTCGTTTTCTTTCTGCTGCCGGTCCTTCTTCTTCAAAGCCATTGATCGCTCCTTCACGGTGGTCCTTGCTTCTCCATCAATATCTCCGACAGTACCAACAGACAGTACAGACCTCTCCGACGAAGATTCTCCTCCTTCGGTACCCAGATTGAACCCAACAGGACTTGTAAATCCAGTAGGGGGGATACCAGAATATCCAGTAAAAGCTGGATGGTCGCCAGTAAAAGCTGGGGTTGCTGGAGAATGTGGAACGCCGTAAGGCGTGGATGTAGGTGCAGCTGAGGAGGTAGGTGCTGGGTGGCTTGCCATTGTAGGCGCTGGTCCAGTGAGCCCAGTAGTGCTCAGATTTCGTACCAGATCTGTAAGCTTCTCCAGCTTCTGCTCCATCTCCTTCCACTTGCTGTCATCATCCCTCTTTTTCTCCTTGGCGGCCTTCTTCAGCTCCTTCACCCTGTTCTCCAGCGACGAAATATGCCTTCGACAGGAGCAGTCCTTGGCGCATTCACCACAGGAGGCGCATCTTGTCCCTTTTCCTTTGCTTCTGACCTCGTCGACCCAAGTGTCAACACTGGAGGCAGAGCTGGGGAGTTTGGACAGTTGCTCCCTGGAGAGGTGCGAATGTGTCGAATCACACCTCATTTCGTCGACCTCGTCGTCGTTCTGACCCCAGGCGCCCGACGGACCAGCGTGCGGATGCACATTCTGGCGTCTCTCCTCGGCGATGATGGCCATCTGCACCATCACGGCGGCCTGGTGGTCGAACTGGTCCAGCAGTTCTTCCCAATCTTCTTGCTCCTGCAACTGGGCGTCGAATCTCGACCGGCCGCTGTCCCTGAGGAACTGGCACGACGCCCGGAACCAGTCCCTCAGGCGGCCACGATAGCCCGCCTCCGCCAGCAGCCAATTCTGCCTGTGCAGGAGATCCTCATTCCAGATCTGCTGGAAGTGGTTTTCCCAGTAATCACCACTAATTCCAGTACCAGACTGCTCTCCTTCGCTGCTGCTTTCTTCCAAATCAGGCAAAGCGTGAGGGGGGGAACCAGATTCACTCGAGGAGGGAGATTCTCGACCGGGTTTAAGTTTGGTTGGAGGGTTCACACAACAATCAGCACAAGTATGAACTCCAGGCCAATGCCTATGGCCACAGTAAGGGCACTCTGATGGTTGATCTTCAGTTCGCTGGGGAGATGCTACGAATGTAACCTCAGGGGGAACACGCAGTGCCTCTCTACGAGTGATAGCCCCGCTAAGGTTCGAAGATCTCAGAGTATCCCTATTCCAGAAGCAGAGTCATGATTACCTCTGCTACCATGTAACGGCTGCATAGCGGTTGATCTTTGTTGTAACTGCGAAGCCTGTAGCCTTGATGCCCCAGGGGTCGTAACGCCCGACACTGCCCCTGATATCTCCGAACCAACATAACCCTCTTCAGACCCATATCCAGCCTCTGGGAGCGACATATGCGAAGCACTTGTAGGTCCTTTGAACTCAATGGTGGAATATGAAGAGTACGAAAACCCGGTCTACAAAAATGGAGCAGACATAGAATCTCAATGCGCATTCATCGCACATAATGACACAACGTGAATTCATTCGAAATAATTTATATAAATCCGATTGGGAAATCACGAAAGACAAATGCGACTCGATGCGCGCTCACAGGCGACATCTGGCGGCGGACGGTAAACATGAAAACAAGCAGAAAATTTACTGCACTAATGTACATCTGAGAATCATTGGAATTCTGATCACATCAGTGTATAATTGAGTGCTGTCACTGCTGCCGTTACACCTCGGCTCATACCTTCATTTCTCAGAGCCGTTGACGCTTGCGCAACTCTTTTTGGGAGTGCGCTCCTGTTGTGCTTGCCTTCGACTTTCAGTTTTAGCCAGAGAATGACGATTTCTAACGTCGTTCCGTCAATTGTTAGCGATTTGACTTCTTAAATTGCTAACCCTTTCGCTAAACCACAGCATTCACTCCCTGTTGGTTCCATTTTCTTTTTTTTTCAGCTCCTGGAGTTTTGTGCCCTCCATTGGGAGTATTGCTCCGCCCTGGCCCTTGGTCAGGACGTTTACTAAAACGCTGTTTATACAGCGATCGCCGTCCGCATTGGAGTGTTCGACTGTACCCTAGTGGGCAAGCATGTGTGCTCTAGGGAGGGGGTCCCGGGTTCAAACACCACTACCCCAAAGGTTTTACCGAAAGTTTACCCCGCACGCTGGCGCCTTTTGAGGAATGTCCCATCGAAGGGACATCATTCACGGCACATTACACTGTTTTTCAAGGGTACCTACAGTGTGATAGGCTTCTATGAACTGATGGGAATCTCTTTGGCTGGTTTAATGCATTTTCTGAGGTAATTTCGGAGAAATTTGAGCCTTGCTCCTTGGTCCTACTAGCCTGATCAACTAGTACTCCAGGGGGGAGTAAGAAAAAGTCACTGCCATGTCTTTCTTGGAGATCTTGATCCAGGCCAAGCCCCACCTGAATGCCTTTTGTTGATGCTGAGACTACCTTAATCATCTTTATCTTTCTTTTGAAGTTTAAGGTACACTTTCTCAAAGTAACTGGGGTTATAACCCTAGCCCCTCCCATGAAGTTCACCCCTAGCACTCAACTGACCGGAGGTATCTTCCTTCATGAAGGATATACCAAAATAAAGTAGGCACTTCATGCCTAAGGCCCTGTAGGCTACGCCTAGTGCTCCCTCACCTCAAGACCTCTATACTCAATTGATTCTACCACTTATTGTGGTTCTACGTTTTAGCTGTACCTCAATTCAGTTGCTTGGCCAAGTCATAATCTGTGTCTGGCTTAACTCTTATGCCCCAGACTCCTAACCTACTCCATTTCATCCAAAAGAGTCCACATGAAGTGCTTGATGCTAACTTGGAGGCAAGGTCATCCCCATTGCGGGTCTGGCTCCTTGAGCAGCACGGCTGTGGAATCCTTCTTGAAAAACTGCTGTCTGAGGCCAGTAAAGGGTGCCGAGAGTGCACGCAAGCTGTTGGTTGAGAGGGATATGCATCGGCGAAGCTGAGCGGTGTGTACAAATGTCACAGCCCTAGCAGAGCTAATTCACCAGCGTGGGAAACACACCAGCTGATGCTCCTTGTCTATCAGGCCTTGAAGAGTTGCGTGAGATAGTCGGATCCCTCCGCTCCGTACCATCTTGTTGCCAGCCTAGCAGAGAGGCAATCATAGAAGGGGGTGTTTGGGGGGGGGGGGGGGCACCTTGCCCTCCTCTCCAAACCACACCACCCTGAGAAACCCATATATGTGCAAAGGTGACTAATCTATCCAAATGTCAGGGCAACAAAGATACCACGGTCCCCAGGTAGGTTTGGCGTTCTGCCATAGATTGACTGTGAAGAGGAGCGTCGTGAGGACGACCGTGATGAATGCCCACTTCTTTTCTCTGACAATTCTGTCCTCCGGCGTGACGAAGAGTGCCGTGATGGCGATCGTTGTGATTGCCTTGATTCCGACGAGTTTCCCCCCCGCCGAGGGATAGGGCCTAAGGACAAAGCAGTTAACAACTGCTCATAGACTACTGCAGAGATCTTCAGATGCATACTCATGTCCGGCGAGAAGAGGCATCAGCAAGCTACAATTTTGGATGGTTCAGGCCTACGGCTTGGCCACCCCTCTCCCCTGTCGGCGACCACACGGGTGGGCATTGGCAAGGTTGTCCAAGTCCGAAGCTCATTAATGTGTACCAATGTCAGCACGCATACCACGATCCGCAGGCAGGGTCGGTCTTCTGTCATGGCGGCTGCTTGAGGGGTATCTGTCTGTCATTGCCCGCGACGGGGAGTGCCGTGATGGTGATCGTTGTGATCAACTGCTTTGTGTTTCTGACGAGTCCCTCCCGCTCCTGGAAATAGGGCGTAAGGACAAAGCAGTTAACAACTACTCACAGACTACAGCAGAGTTCTTGAGATGCATACTCATGTCCAGCGAGAAGAGGCATCAGCAAGCTACAATTTTGGATGGTTCAGGCCTACGGCTTGGCCACCCCTCTTCCCTGTCGGCGACCAGACGGGTGGGCATTGGCAAGGTTGTCCAAGTCCGAAGCTCATTACTGTGTACCAATGTCAGCACACATACCACAGTCCCCAGGCAGGGCCGGTCTTCTGTCAGGGCGTCTGCTTGATAGGGTATCTGTCTGTCATTGACCACGACGAAGAGTGCCATGATGCTGATCGTTTTGATCGACTGCTTCGTGCTTCTGAGGAGTCCCTTCCCCGCCGAGCAATAGGGCCTGAGGACAAAGCGTTTAACAACTACTCACAGACCACTGCAAAGACATTCAGGTTCAAACCGATGTCACATTGTTCCCCCTTCTGTACTTGTCGCTTCTTCTTATGCAGGCGCTGACCCAAAATCCTCCACAATGGCCTACCCTACCCGGAAGCCCACCCTGCCTAAAATTCTCACAGACCCACCCTAGGGTAGGACACACACTACAAAAGCTCTGGCCCCGTGGCAGCAGACATACTGGGCACGCTCATCCTTTTGCCATGGTCTCGTTGGTGGCTGCATGAGGGCGATCTGGAGCGGCGTTGAGATTTCCTGCTTCTTGTCTCTTATGAGTCTGTTCTCTGGCGTCCTGCGTGATACTCCCCGGCCGGGACACCATTGCGGCCTGAGGACAAAGCACTTGACCGCTACTCACAGATTACCACGATGCACATGGATGCACATGAACCAGTCCATTCTCCAACGATGCACATAAGTTTGTCCCTCTCTGCTCCAAAGAGCAGGGAGGGGGGGGGAAATGCGGTCGCCGGGATTGGCAAGAAATGCGGAAGAATGCGGAAAAAATGCGGAAATTGCGGCAAAAAATGCGATAGAAAATGCGGTTTGGTTAGAATGGTGTTTGCCCCTCAAAACCCCTATGTTTCGTCTCGTCCTGCACAATTGGGCGCTCAAAGCATGGACGGTCTGATGGAACAACTTAGTGCAGTAGTTCAACTCAAGAATATCACGGACTAGGCTCAAAACAGCTAGGGGCAGAAGCTGCAGCTGCGTGGTCAGGCCAGACTGCTGAATATCCGCGCCGCATCAGGTGCTCCCCCATAGACCCAAACCGCCGGGCTCCCTGGGGGGGAGGGGGGGATACCCCAACATACATACCTCAAAATGATCCCCATGACACGCTGTTCATTTTGAATATACACAACTAGGGGAAAAAGCTGTTCAAAAAAAAGTTGCCCATCAACTCAGGCTCCCATCAGCGAAGGTCCGACCCGGAGGTCGGGTCGGGGTCAATGTTCTTTTCTTTGGTTTTCATCCATTTTTGAATTTCCCACAAAATTCTGAATGTTTTGAGCATAGACACATAGGGTCAAACAAAAAAATTTCCCCCTGCCATCTGCCCAAAAAGAAACCTCCAGCAACAACTGACTACATAACATTCCCACTAGAATGTTTCCTCTTGAACATTACACTAAGAGACCTGCCCAAAAAATGCGAAAAAAAATGCGGAAAATGCGGAAAAATGTGAATCACATATCCCCCCCCCCCTAAGAGAGCCTCACCATGCAGACCCTGTGTTGTTGCTCGCCTAGCTCCGAAGCTGAACAAAACATACAAATATCAGAGCCCTGCAACCAAACATACCATTGTCCGAAGGAGATGATGGCCTTCTATCACGTTCCGGTTGACGGCTGCTTCCGGGGTAGCGTTCTGATCGCTGGCTTACTCTACCGGATGAATTCGTTTTTTGAATGGGCTGCTGGCTTTGTGCTGCTGCCGCAGGGGATAGTGATCTGCTCCCCGTAGACCAACTCTCGATAGATGGTGACCTGTGCCTACTGTTGCGCTGTTTGTCTTCTGGTCGAAGCTTCCGGGGAGGGCTCCCGTCTTGGCTGGTTTCGCTGCTTTCAACGCTGTGGTGTCTTCTTAGATTCAGCCTTGGGCTTTCCTCGCTGCTTGTTCTGCTGCTGACACTTCGACTACGCTGTCTTCGCTTCCGTGCTCCCTGTGGTCACGCCTTCTTTGGTTTTGGTTTTCCTGCCAGCTTTGCTGGTGGCTTGGCGTTCTTTGGTTGTGGTGTAGGTGCCCCCTTTCGAACCGCACTGGATGGCGCTGACGTTGTGGATGCCCTGGAGGGTTCTGAGGTCGTGGATTTTGTGGATGGGGTAGATGGCGCTGGTACTTTGACAGGCCGACATGCCTCGACGCTCTGGTCACACGAGGTGTGGCTGAACAGCATTGTGACTGCAAATAGACCCGTGGATTTAGAGTATTGGCAAATGTACGGCACTGACAACTGACTCAAGAGGATATCTCCAAACGAAAATGAAGTCTGCACGTGGTCCTCGCCGGCGAACCAGAAGCTGCGGCTGATTGGCATCACAGCAATCACTTTTTCATCCTGCATGACATCAACGGTGAACTCAAAACTGTCTTCTTCAGAGATGTTGACGTCTTTGCGCTGGCAACGTGGGAATTGCAGTGGGAGAAGCATACGGTGCTGAAAGCTGCCCAGTTGGGGACACTGGGCAGGAATGCAGGCTTCCACAGCCTGTGATACGCGGAGAAGGCACAGGGCAATGCCCACCACTTCCAAAATCCAAATGTGCCGGCAGCAATGCCAGAAGAATGCACAAACCTGGAATGTCTCTGGGTCACTCCACTCCTTGGCGATGAACACCAAAAAATTTACCCCGTTGTGTGCTGCTGCGTTCCATGGGGAATCGCCTGGAAGGGTGGTGAAAATTCGCCGTAACATGTTGCCAAGCTCCCGAGGGGTAGCACCAGTACACTTTTTGAAGCCCCCTCGCCAGGAAGTATGGTAGGATCGAAGTTCCTTGAAACTTGGGACTTGTTCACCGTCTGAGGCAGCAATCTGCACACAGATGATGGGTACTAGTACACTTGAGCATAACAGACCACAGACGCACGGGGGGGGGGGGCGTAGCAACGGGCCATACGCCGACTCCCTCCCACCTTCCAGCCAATTTCAGGGTGGGGGGAGGAGGGGGGGGGGGGGGCTGGGTCTGGGGGGGGTCTGGGGCCGGCTGAAGGGGAGGGGGGCACCCGGACCCCAACATATACGGCTTAAAATGACCCCCTCATCGCGGTAGACATTTTTGCAGTATGTATGTTGGCAACAAAAATTGCAACAGGGCGGGGAGGCATGGTAGGTCAATTCCCGGCTGGGGTCAAAATGAGAATTGGCTGCCTCAACCTTGCCTTATCGGGGGCCCAAAAGTGGGCGGAGATGCTACATCACCCCAGCATCCATTATTGGGTTCTCCTCAAAAAACTGAGTATTTTGAGTATAGACACATGGGGTGAAAACTCATTTTTTCAACCTCTACTTATTCAAGAAAAATTTGCTTCGGGCGCCTTCGGCACCCATTGTCCGGCACTTTCCGGACAATTTCCAGGGAGGGGGGGTGGGGGGGGGGGAGTCGGCGTAAAGGATCCCCTGCCGGCGAGCCCCCCGTGAAGAGACGGCTCTTGCGTGCGTAAGCTGAGGCGATCTCCATCTAAGAGTTTGTATCCCAACTGCACCCCAAAGCAAGAGGCACAAATTACCTGTGCCAAGTGCATGGTTGTCTCATCCCAAACGGACCCATGAGCGTTCGGATCATCTTTGGGGTCCCGTACATAGGGATGTTTACGTTGGTACCCTGGTCCATAATTTACCAGGAGCTCCGACCCTTTTATGATTGCCTTTGTAGTTACCAAACCAGAAAGGTGCACAAGACCCCCGAGCAACTGGATGTGCTGGAGACTAGCGTTTGCAAATTTTCCACCATGGTTTGCAAAGCTGGCCCCTCCATAGCCTGGAATAGGCTTACGAATTCCTTCCAGGAGAAGAGACTGCGGGACAAGGGTATAGTGGAACGTAGCATCAGACTCCTTCGATGCCTGTGCAAAAGTCTTCAACGTTCCATACATAAGGGTCAATAGATGCTTCTCAGGATAATCAGAGGTTGAAAACAACCCATAGCCCGCTCCTGGTATGTTGGATTTCATGACTTCAATCCCATCGCAAAGTGTACTCAGAGCATGCTCAGTTTGGTAATCTTTCAGCCACTTTTGGTAAAGACGCTGCAATGGATGCCTCCCCTATGAGAAAGCATGGGTACATGAATTCCATGTGCGGGCATTGCTGTGGATGGGTACGAGCAGATTTTTCCTTCACTGCTGACAACCGCTGGCCATTGGGTGGAGAGGCAGTCTATTATCCCTCATCGAGGAACCAGGAACAGTGGCGAGGCCTCAAAAAACAGAGACGTCAAGAGCGTGCTTGGATGGTTGGCAAACCCCTGGATGGGTGAAGCAAAGCAGCAAAACTTCGCATCGCAGCACTCAACACACACCTCTTCCAAAGGTCTCACCCATTGACTGTCCTCTGCTGCTTCGGCGTTCTCGCTGAGACTTTCCTTCTCACGGCCGTGTGCTTCCGACTCCACATCCTTAGGATCCACATCCTTAGGATCATGTGCTCTTCTCTGTGCTTGGGCCTTTTCATCTGCCTGTAAGCAGATGTTTGGACGAAGTAAATGCAGGAAGCTGACTTTAACGACAGTGGTGCCATCATTCTATCATTTCATCATGGTGGTTCCATCAATGCACAAGAATGATCCAAACAGACAAACGAACCTGCCTCTCGGCATTGGTTGTTTCGGCTTCCTCAGCCGCTCTCTTCTGCTTGTCGAGCTCTTCTGCTCTCCTCTGTGCTCGGACCTGTCCCTCTCTCTGCAAGCAAATTTTGGGCTGAAGCACATGCAAGAAAACCACTTTCACCACACCAGAAGACAATGGGGCCATCATTCCATCATGGCTGTTCGAATCGGTGCACAAGAGCGTATCCCGACGCTCAGCGCACACCTGTTCCAACGGTCTCACCCACTGACCAGTTCTCGCGTCCATTAGGGCGGAACTGCTGAGACTTTCCTTCTCCGGGCTGTGTGCTCTCGACTCCACTTCCTTAGGATCCACATCCTCAGGATCATCTGCTCTTCTCTGTGCTTGGACCTTTTCATCTGCCTGTAAGCAGATGTTCGGATGAAGTAAATGCTGGAAAATGACTTTAACGACAGTGGTGCCATCATTCTATCATTGCATCATGGTGGTTCCATCAATGCACAAGAATGAGCCAAACAGACAAACGAACCTGCTTCTTGGCATTGGTTGTTTCGGCTTCCTCAGCCGCTCTCTTCTGCTTGTCGAGCTCTTCTGCTCTCCTCTGTGCTCGGACCTGTTCCTCTCTCTGCAAGCAATTTTTGGGCTGAAGCACGTGCAAGAAAACCACTTTCACCACGCCAGAAGACAATGGGGCCATCATTCCATCATCGCTGGTTCAATCGGTGCACAAGAGCGTATCCCGACACTCAGCGCACACCTGTTCCAACAGTCCCACCCACTGACCAGTTCTGGCGTCCATTAGGGCGGAACCGCTGAGACTTTCCTTCTCCGGGCCGTGTGCTTCCGACTCCACATCCTTAGGATCTACATCCTTAGGATCATCTGCTCTTCTCTGTGCTTGGACCTTTTCATCTGCCTGTAAGCAGATGTTCGGATGAAGTAAATGCAGGAAAATGACTCTAACGACAGTGGTGCCATCATTCTATCATTGCATCATGGTGGTTCCATCAATGCACAAGAATGATCCAAACAGACAAACGAACTTGCTTCTCGGCGTCGGCTGTTTCGGCTTCCTCAGCCGGTCTCTTCTGCTCTTTCCTTTGTGCTAGAGCCGTTTCATCCGTCTGCAAATAGATGTTGGGACGAAGAACATGCTAGAAAATGATTTTCACGACACCAATGCAATGGTGCCTCGCTGCACAATCATTGCAGGTTCCATTGATGCACAAGAATTTTTCATACGCAAAAAAGATCTTGCCTCCTGGCGCTGGCTACTTCCTCGGGCGCTCTGTTTTGCTCGTCGAGCTCATCCGCTTTCCTCTGTGCTTGGGCTTGTTCCTCTGCCTACAAGCACATGTTGGGATGAGGCACACGCAAGAAAATGACTTTATCAAGGCCTGGTGCCACCATTCTGTCATTGCTGGTTCCATCGATGCACAACAAGTTGTCAAATAGACAAAAGAACCTGCTTCCCAGCGTTGGCTGTTTCGGCTTCCTCAGCCGCTCTCGTCTGCTCTTTCCTCTGTGCTTGGACCTTTTCCTCTGCCTGTCAGCAGATGTTGGGATGAATCACATGCAGGAAAATGAATTTAACGACAGTGGTGCCATCATTCTATCATTTCATCATGGTGGTTCCATCAATGCACAAGAATGTTTCAAACAGACAAACGAACCTGCATCCTGGCATTGGCTGTTTCGGCTTCCTCGGCCGCTCTCTTCTGCTCCTCGCGTTCATCTACTTTACTTTGTGGTTGGGCGTTTTCCTCTGCCTGCAAACAGATGTTGGGATGAAGCACATGTAAGAAAATGACTTTCACGGCACCAAAATACAATGGTGCCATCATTCTATCATCGTTGGTTCCATCGATACACAAGAATTTTCCCTCCGAAAAATAGAACCTGCTTCCTACCATCAGCTGCTTCAGCTTTCTCGGCTGCCTCGGCCTTCTTGGCAGCTTTGGCTTTCTCGGCTGCTTCGGCGTTCCTGATGAGAGTTTCCTTCTCCGGGCCGTGTGCTTCCAACTCCGTATCCTTAGGATCCACATGCTTGGCATCATCTGCTCTTCTCTGTGCTTGGGCCTTTTCATCTGCCTGTAAGCAGATGTTCGGATGAAGTAAATGCAGGAAAATGACTTTAATAACGGTGGTGCCATCATTTTATCATTGCATCATGGTGGTTCCATCAATGCACAAGAATGATCCAAACAGACAAACGAACCTGCTTCTCGGCGTCGGCTGTTTTGGCTTCCTCAGCCGGTCTCTTCTGCTCTTTCCTTTGTGCTAGGGCCGTTTCATCCGTCTGCAAATAGATGTTGGGATGAAGAACATGCTAGAAAATGATTTTCACGACACCAATGCAATGGTGCCTCGCTGCACAATCATTGCAGGTTCCATTGATGCACAAGAATTTTTCATACGCAAAAAGGATCTTGCCTCCTGGCGCTGGCTACTTCCTCGGCCGCTCTGTTTTGCTCGTCGAGCTCTTCCGCTTTCCTCTGTGCTTGGGGTTGTTCCTCTGCCTACAAGCACATGTTGGGATGAGGCACACGCAAGAAAATGACTTTATCAAGGCCTGGTGCCACCATTCTGTCATTGCTGGTTCCATCGATGCACAACAAGTTGTCAAATAGACAAAAGAACCTGCTTCCCAGCGTTGGCTGTTTCGGCTTCCTCAGCCGCTCTCGTCTGCTCTTTCCTCTGTGCTTGGACCTTTCCCTCTGCCTGTCAGCAGATGTTGGGATGAATCACATGCAGGAAAATGAATTTAACGACAGTGGTGCCATCATTCTATCATTTCATCATGGTGGTTCCATCAATGCACAAGAATGTTTCAAACAGACAAACGAACCTGCATCCTGGCATTGGCTGTTTCGGCTTCCTCGGCCGCTCTCTTCTGCTCCTCGCGTTCATCTACTGTACTTTGTGGTTGGGCGTTTTCCTCTGCCTGCAAACAGATGTTGGGATGAAGCACATGTAAGAAAATGACTTTCACGGCACCAAAATACAATGGTGCCATCATTCTATCATCGTTGGTTCCATCGATACACAAGAATTTTCCCTCCGAAAAAAAGAACCTGCTTCCTACCATCAGCTGCTTCAGCTTTCTCGGCTGCCTCGGCCTTCTTGGCAGCTTTGGCTTTCTCGGCTGCTTCGGCGTTCCTGATGAGAGTTTCCTTCTCCGGGCCGTGTGCTTCCAACTCCGTATCCTTAGGATCCACATGCTTGGCATCATCTGCTCTTCTCTGTGCTTGGGCCTTTTCATCTGCCTGTAAGCAGATGTTCGGATGAAGTAAATGCAGGAAAATGACTTGAATAACGGTGGTGCCATCATTCTAT
The DNA here is from genome assembly GCA_964036045.1 of Eutreptiella sp. 'Long Island Sound 2002'. Lineage (NCBI taxonomy): Eukaryota > Euglenozoa > Euglenophyceae > Eutreptiales > Eutreptiaceae > Eutreptiella > Eutreptiella sp. 'Long Island Sound 2002'. The sequence goes on along the minus strand of OZ038392.1, from coordinate 20,848,202 downwards.
CATTCCATCATGGTGGTTCCATCAATGCACAAGAATGATCCAAACAGACAAACGAACCTGCTTCTCGGCGTCGGCTGTTTTGGCTTCCTCAGCCGGTCTCTTCTGCTCTTTCCTTTGTGCTAGGGCCGTTTCATCCGTCTGCAAATAGATGTTGGGATGAAGAACATGCTAGAAAATGATTTTCACGACACCAATGCAATGGTGCCTCGCTGCACAATCATTGCAGGTTCCATTGATGCACAAGAATTTTTCATACGCAAAAAGGATCTTGCCTCCTGGCGCTGGCTGTTTCCTCGGCTGCTCTGTTTTGCTCGTCGAGCTCATCTGCTTTCCTCTGTGCTTGGGCTTGTTCCTCTGCCTACAAGCACATGTTGGGATGAAGCACATGCAAGAAAATGACTTTATCAAGGCCTGGTGCAACCATTCTATCATTGCTGGTTCCATCGATGGACAACAAGTTTTCAAATAGACAAAAGAACCTGCTTCCCAGCATTGGCTGTTTCGGCTTCCTCAGCCGCTCTCGTCTGCTCTTTCCTCTGTGCTTGGGCCTTTTCCTCTGCCTGGAAACAGATGTTGGGATGAATCACATGCAGGAGAATGACTTTCACGGTGCCAAAATACAATGGTGCCATCATTTCATCCTCGTTGATTCCATCGCTGCACAAGAATTGACCATACGAACAATAGAACCTGCTTCCTAGCGGTGGCTCCATCGGCTTCCTCTGAATGGGCGGCGCTCTTCTGCTCATCCACCTCTTCCACTTTCCTCTCTGCTTCGGTCTGTTCCTCTGCCTGCAAAGACATGTTCGGATGTAGCACATGCAGGAAAATCACTTTTTCTAGGCCAATATACAATGGTGCCACCATTCTCTCACTGCTTGTTCTGTCGATGCACAACAAGTTTCCAAACAGACAAACAAACTTGCTTCCCGGCGTTGGCTGTTTCGGCCTTCTCGGAGGCTCTCTTCTGCTCGTCGAACCCTTCCACTTTGCTGTGTGCTTGGGCCTTTTCTTGTGCCTACAAGCACATATTGGGATGATGCTTTGTCTGCAAACTGTTTCAAGTCATACATCGCCCTCTCTGATACCTCGGCTTGGGCTCGTGCACAAAACCAACTAACATTAGCGGTGGAGACTATCGTTCACACGAAGTTGGCATGACAAATCTGCTGACTCTTGGACATTGTCCATATTCCCCCATCATGTGTGGATCCGTTCTTGTTGACATCCTGCAACAAAACAGAGCAGTACAGACTACCTCCAAATAGCTGACAGTGCGTGTTGCAAGCCGAGACGTGGGCAAGCCCGCCTTCAGTATTGTAGCAGGTCGTAGGGATTACTTCTTCGGACATGCCTTTGAGTTACCTAACTTGGTTCCAAGTTCAACACATCAAACCTTGGTGTAAAGGAACGTCGGGGGTTCAAATCTCGGTGAACACAGTTGCCCAGGTTGCAGTTTCTTCTTCAATAGGTCAAGAAGTTGCTCCCGACCCCTATATGAGAAGGAGATGCAAAGTCGCTTCTTGATGTCGAGTAGTGTCGTGGAGTTTGCGGCCTCCAGCTCCTCGCAGAATTTTCTCACGTCTGCACCCGGCTGTTCGGCTTCTTGTGAGTAGCGAATCAGCCATGACTCGAGCTGGCTGGATGGCCATGAAGGAATTCGGGGGGCACCTACAATGAGTCACGGACTGGTCACTGAAACTTCAGCATCTGCCAATCTACACACCGTCGCCCCGTCTCACAGACATGCCGAGCCGTGCGTGCCCCCCCCACCCCCTGCGGCATAGCACAGACACCTATGATTTTGAATTGTTAAAGAAGGCGCGCGGCAAACAAAGCAAAACAAGAGCTGATCAATGGATCATAGCGGCAGTACAAGGTGCAAGCAAATGGGCGTCCAAACACCAATATATTGTGCATCTACCTATCGCTTTTGCTCAAGTTTACGCACCTTGCATGTAATCAAAACATTCTGCACTAACACTATGCACATGCACTACATGGTACCACACCAAACCTCCCAAAAATCAAAACATAACGGCACAGCACAGACCAGACGGCACAGAGCAGAGAAAATATTTACCTTTTACTTTCTCCTTTTCCTTGTCCTTCTCGCTGTCCTTTTCTTCATCGGATCTAATGGGCGCATCATATCCCACAAGCACCACGCCGCCCCACGGGGCTGGCAATACCCACATCTTTGGATACCAACCCTCATGTTCATCATGGCCAAACCCAGCGGAAAATATGACTATCGCACCGTTGCGGTTGCAGCTCTTTAGTGTGCCGTAATATGCACGTGGTACGAGCTGACCTTCTAGGTTGGTTTCCCTTGCACCCGTCCATCCTTCGCGACCAAGAATGTGTTTGATGTACTGTAAGATCTATCCGAGAGTATCGGAGGATCACCAGGACCGCAGCTGGATGCTGCAGATGGGCAGCCTGAGCCCATTGTCCACAACCTGCACCAGTCGCTTGTTGAGCTTCTGGAACGGCTGGAGATCCTGAGCTTGCACGCCGTGCGCCGGGTGGGGCGTGAGCGGCAGTTGCACCTTAAGGTCCGTGCCTTATGCGGGGAAGTGGAAGAGGTCTTCGACGTGTTGGTCGACACGGGAGCACAGGTCAGCTTGGTCAAGGCTGGCCTACTTCCACAAGAGTGTTTGACCGACAGTCGGAAACCTGTCAGGCTGAAGGTGGCGAACGGCCAGTACATGGTGGGAGGCACGAAGGAAGCGGCCATTGGGCTGCAGTTCGTGAACCATCGTGAGCTGAGCCGCCCAGACCTCGGCAAGGAAATCCTCCTGCACGGTCGCTTCTACGAGACCGAGATGGACTGGGACATGATCGTTGGCTACGACTTCATGATGGAGACGGACTCCGGCGTTCTCCCGGCCCAGGCCTCGATGACCCTGTATCAGGACGACCAGCTCTCGTGGCTTTCGTCACCTGAGCACCATGTGGAATGCCAATGGATCCACCCGGAACGCAATCAGCTCGAAGTGGCCGCGCTGGACACTGAGCCAACTGGGCCAGCAAACCAGGAGTACGGCGTAATGCCGGAAGTGGCGAGCCGAGTGGTTGCGGACCTGGGAGCTTCGGATCTGGCCTTGGATGCGTTCTCTTCAGGAACCTCTGCCCATCTGCGGGTTTGTGAGAAGTACTGGAGCGCCCAGGACTCCGCGTGGAAGAAGCACTGGGGTCCGCATCAGGGTTTGATGTGGATCCATTGCCCTCGATGGGACATTCCAAGAGCGATAGCGAAGATTCGCAAGGACCGCTCCAAGGCAGTGCTGGTTGTTCCTATGGGATGCACCGAGGAGGAAAGTACCCGACATTGGGTAGTCTCATTGACCAACATGACCTTAAACAAGGTCGTCCTACCGGCTGGAGAGAGTGTCTATCAGGACGCTAAGGGACAGCCCATGCCACCCCAGAGATGGCCAACGGAATTCCACTATGTGGATAGGGACCTTGATCAGGCCGACGCCACGGATTTCGTGTGTGTCAATCGCATCATAGCAGAGCCCTGGCGGCAATGCTTTGCGGTTCCCCCTGTTGACATCGGAGAATCAGAAGACCCCCTCACAGAAGAGGAGTTGGATCTGGTTCAGGGGTATATGGCTCAGCCGGTTCACGACTGGGGAAGCCAGCGTGAGGGCAAGGGCCAGGATAAAGCCTGGTGGGAAGATGACTCGATCGTCTCTGGTTCCTATGATGGGAACACCTTCGTTCAGAGGGTGCTGGACCACCTGTCCAGCCAGGACGAGCCAATCAGGGGTTAACCCACCCACCTACGGCGATCTATTCCGAGGCAAGACCAGAGATGGCCCTTTGGGCCACCTGGGAAGACCACCTGAGCCGAAGCCGAGCGGGGTCGCTACCCCTCAAGTAAGCTCAGTGGTCCAGGTGCCCGGAAAAGCCAAGGCGGAGTCCGATGATTACCCCAAGATCCAGGCATTCAGGGCCAGGCTGAAGCAGAAGTATGGTGATACCTCCTTCAGCGGTAAGCCTGTGTTTCCCCCACCGGTGCGTGGACCGTATGGCGAGGCCAAGATACGACTGAAGCAGGACCCCCGTGTGTATCGTCACCGGGAGTTTGCCCTGAGGGGCGAGAGGAAGGAGGCCATGGAGAAGATCCTCCGTTAGTTCATCGAGAGAGGCTGGCTCGAGCCGTGCCACTCCGAATGGGCCTCTCCGTGCTTCGTGGTCCCCAAGAAGGTGGCCTGTGAATGGCGGCTCGTGGTCGGCTACCGCGGCCCGAACGCCCAAGCGCAGCATGACAGCTATACGCTGCCCCTCATTGAGGACATGCTGCAAAAACAACACCGGCGGAGGATCTTCACGGTGATTGACCTGAAACATGGTTATCATCAGATGCCTCTCGCTGAGGAGTCCCGTGCCTGCACAGCGATGAGCACCCCACTTGGACCTCTCCAGTGGAAGGTGATGCCCATGGGCGTTACCAACGGCAATGCGACTTTTCAGCGGATGCTGGAGAACCTACTTGAGCCAGTGCGTGATCGTGCGGACCCCTTCGTGGACGATGTGATCATCGCGTCCGGGGACCCCAGTATGAGCTACGAGGAGCTCCTGGAGGCACATGAGAGGGACGTCACTCGAGTGCTGGACCTTCTGGTTCGGCACAAACTTACGGGCAGCAGTGACAAGGCCACCATTGCCGTAAGCGAGGTGGTCTTTGCTGGCCACGTAGTCGGGAACGGGCAGGGAAAGCCCATACCTGGCAAGGTGGCTGCGATCGAGCAGTGGGAAAAGCCCAAAACAGTCTCTGAGCTACGGGCGTACTTGGGGTTCTGCAACTACTACTCGGGGTATATCAAGATGTATGCCGAGTATGCAGCCCCCATGACGACCATGCTCAAGAGCAACCGAGAGGACACCAAGAAGGGGTCCAAGAAGGCTCTGGTCTGGACAGCTGAGTCCGACCGTGCCTTTGAGGGGATGAAGCAGGCGCTGCTATCCGCAGTGGGTCTGCACCTCGTGGATCCCGACCGAGGGTTCGTCCTGCGCACCGACGCTTCCGACTACGCCGTTGGCGCTGTGTTGGAGCAAGTGCTTGACGACGGGAGGCACGTGCCTGTGGCCTTCTGGAGCCGAGTCCTGGCGGAAGGCCAGAGACGGACATGGACGCCCCGAGAACAGGAGGCGTATGCCATCGTCATGGCCCTCAGGAAATGGGCTGGGTACATAGCCCTCCATCCCGTCACCGTCTGCACCGACCATCAGAGTCTGCAGTCGTGGCACAAGGAGCACGTGGACACCCCCTCTGGTCCCGCCTCCCGACGGGAAAGATGGCATGAGACCTTGGCCAAGTTCGACCTCACGGTTGTGTATATTCCTGGAAAGGAAAACACCTTGGCGGACTGTCTCAGCAGGTGGGCCTATCCCGCCAGCAAGGGCATGACGGATATCTCTGCCCATGGCGATGAGGCTGAGACCGCTGAAGCCAAGAAGATCATTGAAATGGAGCGCCTGATGGAGGAGGAGGGTGTTAAATGCTTCGTCGTCATGGCTGCGGATGCCCCCCTCGGAACGAGGATGGGCAGAGCGGTCAGAGTACTCGCCCCTGATGAAGCTGAGTCCGACAAGCACCTCTTCCCGGAGTCTTGCCTCCAGGACGACTGGACCGACGACTACGCCAAGTCTGAGGCGTTTGCGGCCGAGTATAGGGCTGTGACTGACCCTGACGACGGGCAGAAGTGGCCAAAGGGGCTCACTGAGGAAGATGGCAAGCTCTACCTGAATGGTAAGCTGCTAGTACCAGAGTCCCGAGTGCTCGAGCTATGTGAAGCTTGGCACCACCACGTGGCGGTGCAAAGCTTCACATGCATGCTGCACCCAGGGGTCAAGAAGCAAGCCCTTGACATGCAGCGTCGGTTCGAGATCGACCATATCGTTCTCTACACCGCCATCAAGAAGGTCAGGAAGGGTTGCTCGGTCTGTCAGGCCTGCAATCCGATAACCAGAACGTCAAGGGGGAAGCCCAATGGACCCCGGTTCCTGACCAGCCCATGGAGAGCGTGGCCATGGACGTCTTCTCCATGCCCGAAGTGCACATTGGCAAGGAGACCTTTGACGGTGTTGTTCTTTGTGTGGATCGCCACAGTGGCTACGTAGTAGCCGTTCCGGCACGCAAAAAGGGGTTGCATGCCAAGGAAGTGGCAGTCATGATGATTCGTCATTGGCTGACCGTCTTTGACATCCCCCGCACCATTTGCAGTGACCGAGGGCCCCAGTTCACTGGTGGCTGGTTCAAGGCCACGTGTTCCCTCATGGGAATACGTCACGCCAAGAGCGTCGCCTATGTCAGCCGGTCTAACGGCCGGGCTGAAGTGGCCGGACGGCAGGTGTTTGAGAAGCTGCGCAAGATTCACATCACCAATCCACGTCTGAACTGGTTTGAGGAGATGTGGCCTGCTCTGAAGGCCCATCATGACACCCCCAGCCCGGGTGGTTTGTCCCCTCACCAGATTTTGTTCGGCAGGGACCCCCTGGGTCGGGGACTTCCCTTGTCTGTTGATGGTATGGCCATGGATGCCAAGGAATTCTTCGCGCGGCAAGAGGCAACGGCGCGTGACATCCACCAGCAGCTCGAGAAGGAGCATGCTGAGCGTCAGAAGTCCGCCCCAAGCTCGACAGCGCAGAAGTTCAGGGTGGGAGACCCGGTGTGGGTGATCAGACACCGCCCTATGGGCACCCACCGCACCAAAACCTGGTTCACACCCGGAGAGGTGGTCCGCAGGATTGGTGAGGACACCTACCGCATCAAGGTAGGTCACGGACAGTTCCAGGAGCGCTACGAGAGTCAACTCCGTGTGCGGGAACCCGACCTCCGTGGCCAACATGTGTCCCTGAGCTACGCCGCACATAAGGCTGATTCGGACGGCGACTATGCTGAGCAGGACGACTATACAGTCAAGAAGATCCTGGCTCAGCGTCCGAAAGCCTCGGCACCAGGAGGTCTGGAGTTCAAGGTTTGTTGGCGAAGCTATGGGCCATCCCACGACACCTGGGAACCCGTCTGCTCGTTCGTGTCGCGGGTCAATACTCCCTTCATGGAGTACATCCGCAAGCACAAGACCAAGATCCATGTCTCGGACTTGGCAGCACTCACCCCGGCGATTGCAGCCAGGGGTGCCTGATCAGCGCCCTGAGCTCTCCCCTGATGCATTTTAAGCGCCTGTGAGGTCGACGGATCGTCCCTTACTTGCTTGCTCTCTTCCATCTTTCGGTGACCTGCCATCAGAGTGGCCATATACCCCCCCCCTGCTGAATCCAGAGGAGGATGGCCCCTCTCATCCTCTATTCGTCACTCCCCCCCCTGCTGAATCCTTAGAAAACCAGGTAGGGCGAGTGACCTTCATATTTCTGAGCTCTTGGGGCCTTGAAGCCCATACGTCGTTGCGCAACGGATGCCGCTGTCATCGGCATTGCGATTTTTGAGTGTGTGGTCTGGTCCCATGGCACTTGTGGGGTCCAGACCAGTCGACGTGTGTCTGCAGACTATATATGGCCTGAACTCAGGCGTTTTCCTTTCCACCCTCCTGCATATGCCTTATCCTAACCGGGGCGTGGTTTGGGACTCTGTTTTGAGTTTGTTTACACGCCTTTTACCCCGTTCATTGCTTGTTTTTCTGCTCCCCAGGATATGTGCATCTGTATGTCAGCCCATCACTGAAGTGTGGACTGTTCTTCCCCCCGACGGGATGCGAATCGACTACGAAGGCGCCCTGAGTCGCCGTTTACATGTTCTTACATAGGGTCCAGCATGGACCAGTACCTAAGTACAGATTCTTCTGTTTGAGTGCCCGTGATACCGTGTGCCCTAGTGGCTGTGACGTGGAGATGCTGATGGCGCCAGGCGGGAAGCCCAGTTGCCTGACTACACTCCCAGCGGTCCGCCACTGTCAGTCCCGGTGTGAGCCTGCCGACTCGCAGACGCACTTGCAGTCGGATGGGGAAGGTTTGCCTGGGAAACTGGTGGTTTGAGGAGTCGACGCCTCCGCCAAAACTGCATGAGGACTCCCTCATGTATGGCCTTCGTGGTAATAGGGCGAGGGAAGAGACGGCCTTGACGCACGATCCCTTAAGGAGGAGCTCGTTCGGCTGTGCCGGTCTCGCGTCGTGGATATGGACATGGTGCGCCCGAGGAAGGACCCGTGGGGACTCTCCCCAAGCCGGTGGGCCTTGGGAAGCTGGGGGTAGCCTGATGGATCTTTGTGGTCGCTTCCGACCTGTGGGACCACCTCGGTCGTCGTGTGACGCCTATGTTGGCCGTGTATGCCACTGCCAATGTGGTGGTGACGTAGCAGCCGGCACCCGGTGCGCCTGGTATGGGTTAACGGGTCCTTTGGATGCCGAACAATCGCCGCCAGGACCCGGGACTTGATACTTGATACTATACTTGCAGTTACTAACAGCTACAGCACCGTACCTGTCTTACTGTGGGATTTGGGCAGCCTAACCTGCGAATCAGCCTGAAGTGAGGATGTGACACCCCGCCCCTTCAGGAAATGGTCCTGGGTACCCGCTGCCATGCGTGGGTGTTATCGAGCCCCCCCCAGGGTTTGCTCTAAGGAGGGGGGTGAAGCGGTACCCAGAACCCCATGGCTAGGGTAGGGCATACAATCGGTCTCCGGTCCACTAACCCCATGTACGGAAGGGAAGACGCCCGTTGACGCCCGGTGCGAGCCCGGCGAGAGCGTGTTCCGTGCCGTCAAGCCCCGCATCGGCAACCGATGCGCCGCCAGCGGAGATTTACATATCAGAATATCAGGAATCAACAGGGTTTTATTTTCATATTGTTTCCGTCAATTTTTACGCTTCTGTTCTGATATTCACTGTTTTGACAGCTGGCGGTTAGTTCGCGACTTTAGCGTAACCGCCTGTTTAACTGTTATATACAGATACTTTAGCGCAATCCGTGACGAAGACTCTAAAGTCTTCAGAAATTGCATTGATGCATCCGCAATTTTCAAATTGTACACTCGCAACCTTAATCCGAATTTTTCGAGATGTCGAAATCGGATTTTCGACTTCGACATGCCCGCACTTGATTTGACCTCTTTCGAGTGGACCTACGTGCTTCCCTATGCACGAATCAACTTTCCTTTTGTCTTGCCCTCCATTTGTCTTGGAGATATGGGCAAAACAAAGTTGATTCGTGAGGCCACTTGTGAGGGTCATATCTCGTGCCGCTTGCGAGGAATGACAGTAGGGAAACGTGGGATGTATCCACAATACTCCCGACGTAATTTAGGAAGCTTTATACGCCTTGCGTCTCCACACGTGCGCGCTAGAGTAATGGATCATGGTCAAGAGGGTAGAGTTTGCGTACTAACTCTTTGGCCATGATATTGCGTGCGTTAAGATAACTTTCGAGTATAGCGCGCGAGTGTTGGTGTTGCATAGGAACTTTCCTTGAGTTCCTATGAGGGATTGACACAAAGTTATGCCCTTGGAGGGGCATGACATATCGTGGGGGGAGCTACCTTTTTGGGCAATATGTGGTATGTGCCATATGTCGTATTGCGTGCCCATTTGGCGGGTTTGGCTAAGAGCGATACACCCACCAATGGACCTCAAATGGCAGGAGGCCCTCCCTTATACTCCCCACGATCAAATGCGAGCCTAACCTTCGTGGAGGGAAGCTTGTGTGGCGATCCCAAAGCGATGCGTTGGGAGCAAGGTGTGTGTTTTGCAATTTTTGCATATTTTCATGTGCCCACTTAGGAAGTAGCGCTCGTGACCTTTCAAAGAGCGCCAAGTGGAGCACATATGTGGAATCGAAGGTCATTGGTGTCAGGTCATTGTGTTTAGAAGGATTGGTCGATTACTCAATCCAAGCCGAAGATATTCTAATATATTTGTGCGCCTTTGAAGGCACTTTTGGGTGTTTTTTTCGCCAATATTGATGTTTCTTGCCCGTCATGATGTCAAGTGGCGACCGTGTATCTCAACGTTGCGCTCAATTGACATCATGACTCAAGTATGTGATGAGGGTACATACTTCGGTGCCCAACATATCTTCGACCCGGCGAATAACTCCTCTTGGGCTTGGCATACCGTGGCCGCCATGTTGGCAATTCGGGACTATCCCAAATCATGGGCTCACTTGGCGACCCTGCCATTCCCAATACTGGAGGAGTTGGGCGACGCCCGAAAGATATGTTTGACGCATATAACTTGATACCAATCCTATGGCACACTCAGGTCCAGGTCGGGCATGTGCCTCATTTGCCCCAACCATGAGTGTGCGCATTTTCGACCATTTCGAGCAATTTTCCACATTTTCTGCCCGCCGTGCACTATGTTCAGCCGACCCGTGCACGCCGGACGCATGGACCAATGGACCATATATGACATGGGTGTTATGTATATTGGTCCCCATGGTTCACACACCACGTGGGCAAAGCGGAGCAACCTTCGTTAAGGTGCTAGCCCAAAGTGAGTGTGGACAATTTTGCCATTTTGGCCTTTGTGGACCCAATCGGGATTGTCACCACGCCAAGTGGCATGCAGATCTTTGAGAACCAAGTGCATGGGAGTCTCAGTTGGACTCCCGGTGATTCACGTACGGAATGGCAGGTCCAATCTCCTAGCCGGCCCCGAGATATACTATTGGGAGTACCCCCAAATTTTGGCTCATTTCGAGCAGCCAAAATGACCCCCTTTTGGGACCCCAATTTCACCCCCCTGTGTGGTCAATTGGCGGCCCCATATCTCTATGCCCACGGGGAGCCCAGACCTAATTTCAAGTTGTACACTCAGATGTATCTCCTAGATCCTGCCTCCTATCCTGTGAGCCATTGGCCTTGCCCTGGCCGTGCGAGCCACACGTGCGAATGATGCCAATTTTGGTGAATTTGGCATCATGACCCCACTTGACGAACCCGTGGTGCCCTGATGCCGGGACCTCAGAGCGAACCAGGTTGGGTCAGGACTCCGTAGAATTGGTACTCGGAGGGCATAGGGTCATTTGTCTCGTCCCTACCTCTGGCAGGTCGGGACGAGGGGTCAATTGTAGAGATTTTTGAGCTAATTTCAGTTTGGGCTGAAACAGCCCATTTTCAGCTACCAACTCCTAGGGGATAACGGCGGGGCCATATCTCTGGCTCAGAAGAGAGTTGAGACCTGTCGTTAGGGGAGGCGGGGGAGACACTGTTGGTTGGCCTTGGAGCCACTTGGTTCCCAGGAACTCGCCTGTGGCTTGGCGAGACACCTCCCCTATTGGCAGGGTTTCAGGGTCCGGACTGAGCAGGGCATGGGTTGTGCTTGAGCCCCCGCCCCTATCAGCCACTGGGAGGGTCGACCTGGGATTGGGATATGAGTTGGGACTGAGTGTCTATTGTCCTGTGATGCCCTTACCCAAATCCAGTCCTAACCCCATGTGTACATATCCTGATGTGTTGCTGTACATACTTTGTTCCCTTGTTTCAGAGTGGCAAGGATCCTGAAACGCTTTGTCACATGACATGAGCGCAATGATGCCCCTGTGAGCGTAGTGCTTTGCCTGCCTGCTCACTTGCGCGTGTCCACCGCAGCGTCCCGTGGCCAGGCCCCCCCACGGGAACGCATCAATAGCCCTCCATCCCGTCACCGTCTGCACCGACCATCAGAGTCTGCAGTCGTGGCACAAAGAGCACGTGGACACCCCCTCTGGTCCCGCCTCCCAACTGGCAAGATGACATGAGACCTTGGCCAAGTTCGACCTCACGGTTGTGTATGTTCCTGGCAAGGACAACACCGTTTCGGACTGTCTCAGTAGGTGGGCCTATCCCGCCAGCAAGGGCATGACGGATGTCTCCGCCCATGGCGATGAGGCTGAGACCGCTGAAGCCAAGAGGATCATAGAAATCGAGCGCCTGATGGAGGAGGAGGGTGTTATATGCTTCGTCGTCATGGCTGCGGATGCCCTCCTCGGAGGGAGGATGGGCAGAGCGGTCAGAGTACTCGCCCCCGAGGGAGCTGAGTCCAACAAGCACCTCCTTCCTGAATCTTGCCTCCAGGACGACTGGACCGACGACTACGCCAAGTCCGAGGCCTTTGCGGCCGAATATAGGGCTGTGACCGACCCTGATGACGGGCAGAAGTGGCCAAAGGGGCTGACCGAGGAAAATTGCAAGCTCTACCGGAATGGTAAGCTGCTGGTCCCAGAGTCCTGAGTGCTCGAGCTGTGTGAGGCTTGGCACCACCACCTGATGCACCCAGGGGTCAGGAAGCAAGCTCTGGATATGCAGCGCCGGTTCGAGATCGACCAGATCAATCTCTACAACGCTATCAAGAAGGTCAGAAAGGGTTGCTGGGTCTGTCAGGCCTGCAATCCCGACAACTGGAACGTCAAGGGGGAAGCCCAATGAACTCCGGTGCCTGACCAGCCCATGGAGAGCGTGGCCATGGACGTCTTCTCCATGCCCGAAGTTGACATAGGCAAGGAGACCTTTGACTGTGTGGTCCTTTGTATGGACCGCCACAGCGGCTACGTAGTAGCCGTTCCGGCACGCAAAAAGGGGTTGCTTGCCAAGGAAGTGGCAGTCATGATGATTCGTCATTGGCTGACCGTCTTTGACATCCCCCGCACCATTTGCAGTGACCGAGGGCCCCAGTTTACTGGTGGCTGGTTCAAGGCCATGTGTTCCCTCATGGGAATACGCCATGCCAAGAGCGTCGCCCATCTCAGCCGGTCCAACAGCCGGGCTGAAGTGGCTGGACGAAAGCTGTTCGAGAAGCTACGCAAGATTCACATCACCAACCCACGTCGGAACTGGTTTAAGGAGATGTGGCCCGCTCTGAAGGCCCATCATGACACCCCCACTCCGGGTGGTCTGTCCCCTCACCAGATTTTGTTCGGCAGGGAACCCCTGGGTCGAGGACTTCCCTTGTCGGGTGATGGTATGGCCATGGATGCCAAGGAATTCTTCGCGCGGCAAGAGGCAACGGCGCGGGACATCCGCCAGCAGCTCGAGAAGGAGCATGCCGAGCGTCAGAAGTCCGCCCCGAGCTCGACAGCGCAAAGGTTCAGGGTGGGAGACCCGGTGTGGGTAATCAGACCCCGCCCCATGGGCACCCACCGCACCAAAACCTGGTTCACACCCGGAGAGGTGGTCCGCCGGATTGGTGAGGACACCTACCGCAACAAAGTGGGTCACGGACAGTTCCGGGAGCGCCACGAGAGTCAACTCCGTGTGCGGGAACCCGACCTCCGTGGCCAACATGTGTCCCTGGACTACGCCGCACATGAGACTGATTCGGACGACGACTACGCTGAGCAGGACGACTATACCGTCAAGAAGATCCTGGCCCAGCGTCCTAACGCCTCGGCACCCGGAGGCCTGGAGTTCAAGGTTCGTTGGCAAGGCTATGGGCCGTCCCACAACACCTGGGAACCCGTCTCCTCGTTCGTGCCGCGGATTAACACCCCCTTCATGGACTACATCCGCAAGCACAAGACCAAGATCCATGTCTCGGACTTGGCAGCACTCACCCGGGCGATTGCAGCCAAAGGCGCCTGATCACCGCCCTGGTCTCTCCCCTGTGAGCACCGCTGGATTGTGCATGCTGGGACGGCCATACCCCCCTGCTGAATTCCTTTGAAACCAGGGCGGATGGCTCCCCCTCATCAACCCAGATTGAGGCTCCAAGGCCCATACGACGTTGCGCAACGGATGCCGCTGTCATTGGCATTGCAGTTTTTGAGTGTGTGGTCTGGTCTCATGGCACCTGCGGGAGACAGACCAGTCCATGTGTGTCTGCAGACTATATATGGCCTGAACTCAGTCGTTTCTCTGTCCATCCTCCTGCATATGCCTTATCCTAACCGGGGCGTGGTTTGGCACTCTGTCCAGAGTGTGTTTACACGCCTATTTGCCCATTTATGGCTTCATTTTCTGTTCTCCAGGATATGTGCATTTGTATGTTGCGTGTTAAAGGCCCATCACTGAAGTATGGACCGTTTTTCCCCAGGACGAACACGAATCGGAATACAAAGGCGCCCTGAGTCGCCGTGTACATGTTTTTACATAAGGTCCAGCCTGGACCAGTACCTAAGTACAGATTGTCACGTGTGTGTGCCCGTCATACCGTGTGCCCTTGTGGCTGTGATGTGCTGAGATCCTGATGGCGCCAGCCGGGAAGCCCAGTTGCCTGACTACACTCCCAGCAGTCCGCCACTGTCAGTCCCAGTGTGAGCCTACCAACTCGCAGACGCACTTGCAGTCGGGTGGCGACCTCCGATGTCCTGACCTCGGTCAGTCTGCCTGGGAAACTGGTGGTTTGAGGAGTCGACGCCTCCGCCCAGACTGCATGGGGACTCCCTCATGCATGGCCTTCGTGGTAATGGGGCGAGGGAAAAGACGCCCTTGATGCCCGATCCCTTATGGAGGACCTCGCTCGGCTTTACCACTCTGGACTCGCGTCGTGGATATGGACATGGTGCGCCCAAGGAAGGACCCGTGGGGACTCTCCCCCAGCCTGCGGCCTTGGGAAGCCTGGGGTAGCCTAATGGATCTTTGTGGTCGCTTTCGACCTGTGGGACCACCTCGGTCGTCGTGTGCCGCCTATGTTGGCCGTGTATGCCACTACCACTGTGGTGGTGGCCGTCGCAGCCGGCACCCGGTGCGCCTGGTATGGGTTAACGGGTCCTTTGAATGCCGAACAATCGCCGCCAGGACCCGGGAATTGATACTTGATACTATACTTGTAATGACTAACAACTACAGCGCCATACCTGTTTTACCATGAGTTGTCATGGGCAACCTCATCCGGAACCAGCCTGCAGTGTGAGGTGTGACCACCCCCCTCTTCAGGGGATGGTCCTGGGTACCCGCTGCCATGCTTGGGTGTTATCGAGCCCCCCCCAGTGTTTGCTCTAAGGAGGGGGGTGAAGCGGTACCCAGAACCCATGGCCCATGGCCTGGCCATGGCCCGGAGGCCTGTGAGCCGTCACACCCGTGCGGAAGCCGTTGACACCGGCTGTCAGCCGGATATCCCTGTTCCCTAATCCGCGAGATGCGGAAACCGATCCTTAACCATTAAATCGATGTAGAATTACTATAATTTTACTTTCTTGGTCGATTTTCAGTTAGAAATCGGTGAAATATCCGATTTCTACCGCGATTTCCAATTGTCGTGAAATCGCCGCCTGTTGTCGCCTGCGCGCGCGCCTTTGTCGCTTCGCCGTGGCGAGTTTTGTGATCAATTTTTCTCGAGTACCTTCGAGGTTCTAAGAGAACTTAAGGGCTGGATCTAGAGGATTTTTCTTGTACTTTAATCTGGTGTGTTCAACAGAATCTTTCACCGTCGCGTCTGGGAGAAAATCAGCGCGCAAGCTTTTTCGTCGATCGCCGGAACTCATGGTTCTCAAGGACCATGAGTTCGGACGGAACCCTACATTCTCCCCCTATGCCTTTCATCCATGCCCCTTTCACGTGGGCATATCACTTTGTGTAGGGAAGCGGGCAATAGGAATGTTTTAGGCAGCGTGTGGGTGTTGTGAACCCAAGTCGTTTGCGTGCGCAAACGCTAACTTTGTGGCCTTGTGTGCATGCACGTTAATAACCTAACACAATGCTCACAACACCAAAAGCCTCAGGCCATTTTCGTTTTCCGAGCCTACTCAACGATGGCCCCACGCAATTCAATGCGTACCAAACCTCGTTTTTTTGAGAAAGGGCAAATTTCGGTCGAAAATTAGGCCACAATGGCCAAACCCCCGAGGCCCCTGCTCGAAGCCTATGGGGAGTTGAGCCTGGAACCAAGGCAATATGTAAAGTGGAGACCACGAATGAAATTGTGGATGGCTTGGTTGATTTTGACAACCTTGTCTTCTATTTTATATAATTTCGCCTTGTGAGCACGCGTGCCATACTGCCTCTTTGCCCACGCAAGCACTATGCAAGCACTAATGACAAGAGTGGGCGGAGACAATCTAACCATAGTGGGCATATTTGAATGCACCTACTATGGGCCTACTCCGAAAATGTTTACTCATATTTTTGCTCCGCAAGGTCCCAAAGTTATATATATGCCAATATCGCCGATATATGCACTTTTTCCCATAAATAGTGTGCTTCAAGGATTGAGGTGTTAGAAATGTTTCCATTATGCTTTGAACCTCAAACCTTGTTGCAAAAGGGAAGCAAAGCTTCGGTTTGCATCCATGCAAAAGCCCGAGGCTCGTATCTATTGTGATACGGAGATACGATTTTTCGAGTGACCACTTTTGGGTGAATTTTGGCCGTTTTGCCCAGAATGGCCACAAACCCCTTCTCCCCCTGATTTCACTCCCGAGGTTGCGTGAGCCACTTGACCAAGGGTAAGGGCGACTCGGAGAGGGCACATAAACCCGCATCGAATGAGGTGTTTCCCCATGTGGCCTCTCCTCATGAAGGGAGAGTTGTGACTCACCCAATTTGGGGTATGTTGCCATTCTGCCCCGTTTGTGTGTCACTTTCTCTCCAATGGGGAAAAAAGGTAGAGGCGACCATGAGGGTTGGCAAGTGGCATATATTGGGACCTAAGTCAGATGTGTCTATAGCAACCTTGGTTGGAAGGATCCTCGCCGTGGCCATGGAGATATGGAATCATGGGTGCGGGCCATTTTGGCCAAATTTCGCTGTTTTTGCCATTGTAAGCCATATTGGCACGACCATATCTCCATGGGGCAAGGGACCTAGCCAGTAGCGGAGGGGCATAAATAATTCACGGAAGGCCCAAATAATTCACGGAGGGGCATAAATAATTCACAGAGGAGCCAAATAATTCACGGAGGGGCATAAACAATTCAAGGAGGGCCCAAAAAATTCACGGAGGGGCATAAACAATTCACGGAGGGCCCAAAAAATTCACGGAGGGGCATAAACAATTCAAGGAGGGCCCAAAAAATTCACAGAGGGGCATAAACAATTCACAGAGGGCCCAAATAAATCACGGAGGGGCATAAACAATTCACGGAGGGCCCAAAAGATTCACGGAGGGGCATAAACAATTCACGGAGGGCCCAAAAAATTCACGGAGGGGCAGAAACAATTCACGGAGGGCCCAAATAATTCACGGAGGGGCAGAAATAATTCACGGAGGGCCCAAAGAATTCACATGGGGCATAAAGAATTCACGGGGGGGTGAAGCAATTCACGAAGGGGCATAAACAATTCACGGAGGGCCCAAATAGTTCATGGAGGGGCATAGAAAATTCACGGAGGGCCCAAATAATTCACGGAGGGGCATAAACAATTCACGGAGGGCCCAAATAATTCACGGAGGGGCATAAAAAATTCACGGAGGGCCCAAATAATTCACGGAGGGGCATAAACAATTCACGGAGGGGCCAGAAAAATCACGGAGGGCATAAATAATTCACGGAGGGGCCAAATAATTCACGGAGGGGCATAAAGAATTCAAAAAGGGCCCAAATAATTCAAAAAAGGCGCATAAACAATTCACGGAGGGCCCAAAAAATTCACCGAGGGGGCATAAAGAATTCACAGAGGGCCCAAATAATTCACGGGGGGGCATAAAGGATTCACGGAGGGCCCAAATAATTCACGGAGGGGCACACAGAATTCACGGAGGGCCCAAAAAATTCACGGAGGGGCATAAACAATTCACGGAGGGCCCAAAGAATTCATGGAGGGGCAGAAAAAATTCACGAAGGCATCAAATACTTCACGGAGGGGCATAAATAATTCACCGAGGGGCCAAACAATTCACGGGGGGGAATAAATAATTCACGGAGGGGCCAAAAAATTCGCGGAGGGGCATAAATAATTCACGGAGGGCCCAAATGATTCACAGAGGGGCATAAATAATTCACGGAGGGGTGAAACAATTCACGGAGGGGCATACATAATTCACGGAGGGGTGAAATAATTCACGGAGGGGCATAAGTAATTCACGGAGGGGTGAAAAAATTCACGGAGGGGCAACAACAATTAACGGAGGGCCCAAATAATTCACAGAGGGTCATAAATAATTCACGGAGGGCCCAAAAAATTCACAGAGGGGCATAAACAATTCACGGAGGGCCCAAATAATTCACGGAGGGGCATAAATAATTCACGGAGGGCCCAAATGATTCACAGAGGGGCATAAACAATTCACGGAGGGCCCAAATAATTCACGGAGGGGCATAAACAATTCACGGAGGGCCCAAATAATTCACTAAGGGGCATAAACAATTCACGGAGGGCCCAAAAAATTCACGGAGAGGCATAAACAATTCACGGAGGGCCCAAATAATTCATGGAGGGGCATAAACAATTCACGGAGGGCCCAGATAATTCACAGAGGGGCATAAATAATTCACGCAGGGGTGAAATAATTCACGGAGGGGCATAAACAATTCACGGAGGGGTGAAAAAATTCATGGAGGGGCATAAACAATTCACGGAGGGCCCAAATAATTCACGGAGGGGCATAAATAAACCACAGAGGGCCCAAATAATTCACGGAGGGGCATAAATAATTCACGGAAAATATTCATGGAGTGATCAAATAACGTTCATGGAGGTGCAAATTATTCCATGACGACACCTTGCTGTTCCCTGCACTGCCAAAATGTCCCACACAGTTTGTCATACGTTCTAGGGGTGCAAGTCGTTGCGCCAAGGCAAGGACATCACACAAACTTGGGTCACCTCATGGGGACCCTGGGTACGTCAAGAATCGGGGGGGGGGTTTCTGTAGAGCCACTGACTTGGTTCATGACGCCCTGAAGCAGGGAAGCAAAAACTGCACATAGACGAGAGGCGGACAACAGAGACCCTCAGATTGTGGCCGGCAACCCATGACGTTCCATGTACCATCCATTCTCAACGTCCGATGTCCCACGCACACCTCCACATGCGCCACACTTGGTTAGGGTTAGGGTCACCGAGCTGGTGGAACCAGTCTTGGTTTTATAACCCTTTTTAGTGTCTAGGGTGGACCTACCAGGTTTAGCAGCAAGCAAGCAAGCAGCAAGCAGCACGCGCGAAATGGCTAAAAGTCACAACTCCGTCATGGTGCTTCGGATTCGGGTGAAATTTGAATGCATGATACCTATGGGTGTGAGGTACGATCACACAAAGTTTGGGCAAGAAACTCAACAGTGGCGGCCTGGAACGGAATTCGCAAGTGGCGGACCTCGGTTTCAAAAACTGCAGTTTAGGGCCAAAATCAGCCATTTTTGGGCCAAAAAAGCCCTGGATCCCATTCAAAACGGCCAAATGAAGGGGAACGGTGGGTACATTCCACACACAGCTCGACTTCCTCATGTCAACGAGCCCTTTGCGGCCCTCTAACTCCATGATATGTCCCGGAAACGGCCCAAGAAGGCCCCCAGAAGCTCCAAATGCCGACAGCCACAAACCAAGAATAGGCCATAACTTTGGCTACATGGCTCAAAATGCGATTCCGAGGGCACCTACTCCACCCGCGACCCCCCACGTTTTGTGGTGTCCACCCCTCAGAATTGCCCAAACGGACGCCTAGACCCCAATACATAGACCCAGTAGGCTGTGGCAAGCTGCAAGCTCAACCCCAAACATGTAGGTGGGTGCCCAAATGGGTCAACAGGGTCCAGTAGGGGCAAAAAAATTACTTTTCTCAAAAATGATCCTAGACCATGTGCGACGCTAAAACAACTGTTTTTGGGCCGTTTTGAGCTTGTGGTGGCCCATTTTGGTCCTCCGAAAATCCCAAAATGCCTTGGAAATGGGCTATTTTGGGACCAAAAATGGGTTTAAATTGGTCAAAAACACATTTTTCCAAACCTCATCCTAGACCATTTGGGGTGCACAAACGGGTGAAATGAGCCCATTTTGAGCCCATATTGGGGCATTTTGGCCTCTCAGAAGTCCAAAAAACCTTGAAAGTGGGCCTCGAGGTGATGGGGTTCACTTGCAAGGTGATTTCCCTTTGTCAAGAGCCATCAATGTGTGAATCATTCTTGATGTCCCTCACGAGTCATAGCTGGTGTTCCCTCCCCCACCAGCTCGGTCCCAATATTCAGTCTTGATTAGGGTTAGGGTTAGGGTTAGGCTGTCCAATGTTCAACAGAGCCATGGTCATGTCATGATTTTTGCGGTCCGAACCGAAGACCAATTGATCCTGTAGGCCTCTCTGCCGGTGCGACCATGCCAAGAACATACCGCTTCACACGATCCGGCAATGGCTTCCAACCACAGTGCTGGGCATGTCCGAGGTGAACAGCATGTGGGGCACACACATCGCGCCCCCCCTCACACTCTCTCACCCCATGGAGCAAAGACGCCACATACACCCCCAAGGGTGTGCAGAAGTCATCGCCCAGGAAGCCTACCGTGTCCACGTGCTTGTAGGCATCCTGCCACACAGGCAGAGACACAGTGCGGTAGCCAGATGACCGGGGGGGGTTGGGATAGGTTTGGGCGTCGCGGAAGGGCTTGGTCACCAGAAACTGCACCGGCCTTTGCTCGTGGTCCGCCAAATCTTGTGTGTGGCACGCTCTCTCCAACCCGTCAATGTCATGCCACCCTGCCCAGTCTGTGTCCTCATCCCTGATGAGGATGTAGGGCAATGCCCACTCCGTGAAATCAGGGAGGGTCACCCCGAGGTGCTTTGGTTCTACGTCCCCCGCTTCGAGGCGCAACCGCATCTCCAGTGTCCCAACCCTCTTGTTGGCCATGATCCGCTCCCAGTCCAACAATTGGTCACTCTGGGGGGGGGAGAATCCCCAGGGGTCAAGGGCTTTGGCATGCTTCCTCAACGGTTTCCAAAGCCACTGCCCCACCACCCCCAACCCCCCCCCCCCCTTGAACTTGTAGATGACGCCCACCTCTTTTTGGGCAAGGGTGGGCTGTTGGTAGATAACCCCCGGGAGCCGCACCTTCTGTACGTCGTCTGGGGAAGGAAAATTCTGCAGTTCGGCAGCATTCACCCTCAGCCCACTCAACCAACCCGCAGTGAGGGGGGACTCCTCCCAACCGAGAAAGGCGCCGAAATAATGCAGCTCGGATTGGGCCCTGCTGGTTAGTGTATTTGCCCGCACCACGTCCCTCATGATCCCCGGCTCCGAGGAGACCAGGGAGGCAAGGACAACCGGAGCCTGCAGACCTTGGTACCGGTCCGGGGTGGCGATTATCTGCACACACTCATATGCCTGGTCCCCATGCAGCCGGCGCCCTTCCTCCCACACACACTGCTGCAGCCATAGCATCTGCGCATAGTGTGTGGTGACGATTGCCACTGACTTGGGGGGGTACGCATTTGCATTCTGTGCATGCTCCAGAAAGTGCAGCACCAGCCAGGCCTCCTCCTTGCTCGTGTTCCCCTGATTGCGCATGGCCTCGTCCATGACAAGGCTCTCCCATGCTCTGCCAACCTCCCTTCTCAGTAACCCCACCCGGGGGTCCGACATCCCGTACCGTGTCAGCTCCGATCTCCACTCAGGATCGTCTGTGCTGACTATGCAGATGCGTTGCCCTCCCAACACTGGGGGGGGTAATGCTGGGGCCGAGGCGGGGTACCAGCCCAAGGACCCCCCCGTGAACAGCCCACGCACCACCGTTGCCAAAAGCACGTCCATGCGGAATTGCTGGGTTAGGACACACGCAGTACACCTTGTACGGTACGAGACAAACTGCAACACACTACTTGTGGCGAAGCGCTGCGAGTCACCATACTGCATCCCTGGTCCCTGGTCAAGGTGCACATTGAGGTTAGCAAAATGCTCGGACTGCGGCCATGCAATATGTTGAGCCGTCACCTTGCCCCCTTTCCCCTTTTTATCCCCTTTCGCTTTCGCTGCAGCTGCAAGAAGAGTGATGGCACTGTATGGGCGCAGTTGACCGGCATCCCCACAAAACATGCACTGTGCCCCAAAAGCTGCCAGGTCCAGACCCACTGGGATGCTATGCCTCGAGGACTCATCCACGAAGCTGAATGCGAACCGAGTTTGTGGGTCACCCTGTAGCAACAACTTCCGCCGTGTGGTGACCATACCAGCTGTTGCAAAGAGAACCCGGCGGCTGTTGAGGGCACACTGCAATGTGCCATTGCAGTCCGGATGATTGGCCAACGTCTCTTGGACTGTTGTTTGGTTGTACGGCTCCAAACCTGGGGGGGTCCGGCCTCTTGCAGCTCGGAACCGCATCCAGGGCACGGGATGGTCCTTCAGGACCGCCTTTGAGAAGACAAGATCCTGATCTGCCGATTGGAACACCCGCAGCATCAGGTTGTCGACCTGTGCGTTTGTTGGGGCGGTGACCAAGATGCATACCTGAGGGGGGTTGTCGGTTGGTGCCCCCCCCCCCTTTCCTGCCAGTGTGTATCGAATCTGGCGCCTTTAGATTCGGGATGCATGGGTCGAAGTACCCCTGCTGCCACATCACTGCCTTGATGCAGGCCACCAGGGTCTCCGACTTCCCCGTGCCGGCCCCCCCAGTCATGGAGGAGACAACAGCACCCTCATGCAGACATTGCCGGACAGCCAAGGCTCGGGAGGGGTTCAGGTTATGATGCTCCACAAGGTGACGCAGGATCTGCTGGTCGTCGGCAGGGAGGCTGTTAGACAGCCGTGGTTCTTGCCGGGTGGCATTGAGCAACGCGTTCCAGGCCTCCCTCATCCGTATCTCCTCACGCAACGACCGGAACGCTGCCTCGTCAGGCAGGACACAGCACCACCACCTGCGGATTTGCAAGATGGGCGGTTTGTTCGCACAAACAATGGTCACCACGTCACCGGAGGTGCCATCACCTTGCACCTTGCCAATCCAGTCCGGGTTTGGTGCCACGTCAAGGGTGGCGACATCTGGCCGCTTCATGTCCCATCTATGGATGAGATCCCCATCGGTCAGCTCGTAGTTGCCCCAAACTTCGAGCTCAGCAGACCATTCTGTTACCTTGACCATGTTGCCATGCTTGTCCTCCTTCAGCGTCTCAACCCTCTGAAACCACAGCTCCCTCTGGGCACCTTGCTCCCATGCCCACCTCCGGGCAGCGGCGATCTCATGCACGGTGTGCACCAAGGATGCCTTGTGGACATACGCATCGCGATCAGCCCAACGGATGGTGAATCCATCGGTTGGGTTCGTGTCGATGTCATAGTCCACGTGGGCAAGGGTTTCCGCAAAGGTCCGGGCCTTGTCCTTGGCTTGCGGCAGGCCTTGGCCTGTGCCTTGTGGTGGGGCCTGACCTTTGCCTTGCGGCTGGCGTTGGCCTGTGCCTTGTGGGGGCGCCTGACCTTGGCCTCGTGGGGGGCCATGGCCTTTGCCTTGTGGATGGGCTTGGCCTTTGACTGTGCCTTGCTGGGGGCCTTTGCCTTGCGCAGGGCCATGCCCTTTGCCTTGCTGTGTGCCTTTGCCTTGTGCAGGGCCATGCCCTTTGCCTTGCTGAGGGCCATGGCCTTTGCCTTGCTGAGGGCCTTTGCATTCGGCAAGGCCATACCCTTTGCCATGCTGTGGGCCTTTGCCTTGCTGTGGGCCTTTGTCTTTGCCGTGCTGAGGGCCTTTGCCTTGCCAATGGCCATGGGGCTGTGTTTGCCCTCCGTTTGGCATGTTGTCTGGGTCGGGGCGCTGTGGCCGGGGACCGAGAGCGAACTCCTGCGGCTCAGAGGGAGTTGGGAGTTGCAAGACGACCCTGGTCGGGGCGCTGTGGCCGGGGACCGAGGGCGAACTCCTGCTGCTCGGCGGCCTGCAGTGGGTGGGTACGGAGAGGAACGACGACCCTGGTCGGGGCGCTGTGGCCGGGGACCGAGGGCGAACTCCTGCGGCTCAGCGGCCCGCAGTGGGTGGGTACGGAGGGGAACGACGACCCTGGTCGGGGCGCTGTGGCCGGGGACGGAGGGCAAACTCCTGCGGCTCAGCGGTCCGCAGTGGATGAGAGATGGGGTGGGGCACGGCTGCTTCGGGGCGGGCAGGCCCAACTCAGATGTCTGGGTCAGAGACGCGACGGTCTAGACCCAAGACGCACTTCCTCGCCTCAAGGGGGAGGTTGGAAATAAAAGAGTGCCCTATGTGTAAGAGACGCCCGGTGCACACTTGCCGAAGAGCTGGAAATTGGAACGTTTCGCCGAAGTCTGTGGACGTTGCGGGGGGGGGCTGCGCAGGCAGCAATGACCCAAACTGCGGCCTCTCTGGCGGGGGGGCGGACTGAGACGCACGGCGCTGGAGCAATGAACCGTACTGCGGGGTGGGGCACGGCCGCTTAGGGGCGGGAGCCAATGGGAGGAGTGAGGAGCGACGGTGCCTGCTATACTGGGTCAGTGTCACCTGATCAGTTGCTGGAGGGGGCACTGGCCGACGAGGCACAGGTTGTGGGGCTGGCTTGGGGATACGGGGGGGTTTTGGGGTAGCACGCAGGATTTCAAGCACTACTGCTGCATGCTCCTGGTCCCTCGAAAGGAAATGCGAACGGCTAATTCGCATGCTCTCCTGCCACACCCGGAAGCGGTTTTTCTTGGGCTGCTGAAACGCAAACCGGTACATCGCACGGCGGTTCAGCATCCCGTCCACGAAATACTGAACCCCACCCCCGTGATTCTCCCGGATGAGCTGCAATGTTTTGGCACTGTAGGGCCCCTGAACAGTGGGTTTGGGCGGGGTGGGGGGGTCCTTGTGTACGTACTTGGGGGGTTGTGGGGGGGATGGCCTTGGAACGGCAGTGCACATCAGGGCCTCCTCCACGGTTCCCAGGGCTACCAGGTATTGGGTTGAGGTAACGTGGGGTCTCGGTGGAGGACTTACTGGCGTTGGAGAGGTTGCTGGTGAAGGGGGAGAGGGGGGCGGTGTTGGCAATGGAGGCTGGGGCGAGGCCAGTTCGCTGAGACACTTCTCAGCGTCAGAGTCCCACGGTGGCGAGGGGGGTTGGTCTCCAAACCGCAATAGCTCCAGCAGATCCCCCCAACCACATTCCGGAAACGAAGGGCTGGAGGGGACGGAAGGGGCCACGCTAAGGGTGCTAGACGACATGGCAAACTGCGGCGCGCAGCGGGTGGTGGGGCACGCCCAACTCCAATGTCTGGGTCAGAGACGCAGTGGTCTAGACCCAAGACAGACTTCCTCGCCTCAAGGGGGAGGTAGGTAACAAAAGAGTGCCCTATGTGTAGAAGAGGCTCAGTGCACACGCGTCTCCAATGCAATACACGCATTTCCCTTTGTCTCAGTAACAGGCACAACATGCAACAATTACATATACCAGGAGATCAGGACCAAGTGAAATCAAACTGAATTACCTCCAAGTTGCCAACCACCAATACACACATAGGAGAGCCCCTTCTCAGGTTTCTTTTTGGATGACAGTGGGACTTCTGCATGCTGTCAGCACATTCTTCATCGAAGGGGTCTGTGGTCGTAGGCGCCAGGGCCTAGACCACACACAGCTAGAACACCTCAAGGATGTTCTGCATAATGAGCACATTCTGATCGGATGCAGCAACAAAAATGTCAAAACCCCTTCTCAGCTGTTGGCAGCATCATCACTGAAGGGGTAAATGGTCGTAGGCGCCAAGGCCTAGACCACACACAACCTGAACACCTCCAGGGTGTTCTACACAATCACATTGAAAGAACAGCAAACTGTCTGTGTGAGTGTGCTAGCCTGAGGTCCTGGAGCAAGCTGCAGAAATGGTGTCCTAATTATACCCACTTCTGCACCCTTGCTGAACCCGGCGGATGTCTTTACACGGTGCGATGGGGTACGCCCCACGTCTCTCCGCCCCTAAGTGCCCAATTTCTGTGCTGGCACCAGAAAACCTTGGGGAATACCCAGCGCTAACGCCAAGGTATTGGTTTTGTCTAACTACCTACCTACTGCAGGGGAGGGGTGGCCAAAAGCTATGAGGCATGAAAACGCCTGTTTGCTATGTGGCAAAAACCTAGGCTACCACTGCCACTGCCCACCGAAAACCCTGTTAAAATTCCAGGAAACTGGCAGGACAGTGACACACACACTGTAGGTCCTACACACCCTACTGTGGACCCAGCCTTCGAAGGATGACGTCATCCAGGCCTTCCACTCCTACACGCACACGCTACTTGGTGCTGCTGTCAACGAGGTCGTAGGCCCTACTGGCCTTCCTGTAAGAGAAGCAAGCAACACACAGCGCTGCCAAGCTGCTGTGGCCTGACAGGGACGCCATTACGCGTACCCCTGCCAGGGCTTGGAGGGAAGAAGTGCACTGCGGCGCAGCGTGAGTACGTGTCGTTCATGGCGGAGTCGTTCAGCATCTTCTTCGGTGGTTCCCCGTTTCTTTGGTGTGATCCGCGCCCTTTTTGCTGGGCAAAACATTGTGCTGTCGAAGACAGCAAAGTGCACCAATCACCCTGACCTACACCACCTGAGAGGTTCACATGCAGGCACCGTTTTGGGCTGAGGAACCTAACCACCCTCGCCGTATTATACGGGTCCTCGAGTGGAAAATAATACGCTGTCCCAAAACAGGTCCTTCCAAGAAAGCAAGCTTAAGGAACTCCGCCCGTTCTCTCATAGAACGTAGGGCGGAGCCCCTGGGTAACCTAAACAAGGGTTTACCGAGCGCACCACGCGTGGCCTACCCTTTAATGCGTCATGTGAATGCACAGGGGACACAGCCACAATGACTCTACCAGGGGGTGGCCCCTCCTGGGCTTACTCACCTTACCTACCACAATGTCAATCTGAAACATGATGACTCTACCAGGGGGTGGCCCCTCCTGGGCTTACTCACCTTACCTACCGCTGCAAGCGAAAGGAGAGCAAACAACATGACATGCACACATGCAGGCATATTTTCCCCAACCCACCATTTTCCTGAAGTGAAGTTCCCGTGTCTCTGTGGGGGTGGGGGGGGGGGGTACTGCCCGTTTATCCCCATTTTCCTGAAGTGAAGTTCCTATGTGTCTGGTGGGGGGGGGGGTGCACTTTTATGATTCGAAACAGGGGGGGGGGGTACTATGCTTTCCCCCATGTTGAACGTTTTCCGAGGTTCCATATTTTCCCATTTTCCACTTGTCCACTAGTCTGATATTTGGGGGGGGGGGAGGTCTATCATGGGGGGCTCGGGTGTTGGGGGTTGGGGGGGGTGGTCCATAAAAGTCTGAAGTCTGAAGTCTGATAGCCCATTGGGTTACTATACCCATAGCTGATCACTTCCTTATGCACGGGCAGCAGTTTTTTGCGCACGCGCAGCGCTTTTTTGCACACGGGCACCACCTCCTTGTGCACGGGCAGCACCTCTTTGTGCATGGGCAGCACTTCCTTGTGCACGGGCAGCACTTCTTTATGCACGGGCAGCACTTCTTTTTGCACCGACAACACTTCCTTGTGCACGGGTAGCAACTCTATGCGCACGGGCAGCAGTTCTTTGGGCACCGGCAGCACTTCTTTATTCATCGACAGGACTTGCTTGTGCACGGGCAGCACTTCTTTTCGCACGGACAGAACTTCTTTGTGCACGAGCAGCCCTTCTTTGCGCACGGGCAGCACTTCTCTATGCACGGGGAGCAGCTCTTTGCTCACGGGCAGCAGTTCTTTGCACACGGGCAGCACTTCTTCGCACACGGGCAGCACTTCCTTGTGCACGGGCAGCACTTCTTTGCGCACGGGCAGCACTTCTTTGCGCACGGGGAACACTTCTTTGTGCACCGGCAGCACTTCTTTGCACACGGGCAGCACTTCCTTGTGCACCGGCAGCACTTCTTTGCGCACGGGCTGCACTTCTCTATGCACGGGCAGCACTTCTTTGTGCACGGGCAGGGAAGTGCAAAGAAGTGCAAAGAAGTGCTGCCCGTGCGCAAAGAAGTGCTGCCCGTGCATAAAGAAGTGCTGCCAGTGCGCAAAGAAGTGCTGCCCGTGCGCAAAGAAGGGCTGCCCGTGCGCAAGGACATTGTGGCAAACCACAAAAGAAGAGTGAAGTAGAATCAGACTAGGGCCGGCATATTGTAGGTGACCACCATCCCACCGAACCAGAAGTTCGAAAATTGCGTACAAGCCCACTTAGTTTGCGTTGCTTTTGACAACGTTTATGGGCTTGTACCGGTTCAAAAGTGAGAAATGTATAACCCTAAAATGGAAAACAACTCTACAAGTGCTGCCGGTGCCTAAACAAGTGCTGCCCGTGCATAAAGCAGTGCTGCCCATGCACAAGGAAGTGCTGCCTGTCTGCAAGGAAGTGCTGCCCGTGCGCAAAGAAGTGCTGCTGGTGCGCAAAGAAGTGCTGCCGGGGCACAAAGAAGTGCTGCTGGTGCATAAGGAAGTGCTGCCGGGGCGCAAAGAAGTAGTGCCCATGCGCAAAGAAGTGCTGGTCGTGCATAAAGAAATGCGGCCCGTGCACAAGGAAGTGCTGCCCGTACACAAGGACGTGCAGCCTGTGCGCAAAGAAGTGTTCTCCGTGCGAAAAGAAGTGCTGCCGGTGCGCAAAGAAGGGCTGCCGGTGCACAACGAAGGGCTGCCCGTGTGCGAAGAAGTACTGCCCGTGCGCAAAGAAGTGCTGCCCATGTGCAAAGAAGTGCTGCCCGTGCAAAAAGAAGTGCTGCTCGTGCGCAAGGAAGTCCTGCCGGTGCGCAACGAAGTGCTGCCGGTGCGCAACGAAGTGCTGCCCTTGCGCAAAGAACTGCTGCCCGTGCACAAGGAAGTGCTGCCTGTGCGCAAAGAAGTGCTGCCGGTGCGCAAAGAAGTGCTGCCGGTGGGCAAAGAAGTGCTGCCCGCGCGCAAAGAAGGGCTGCCCGTGCGCAAGGACATTGTGGCAAACCACAAAAGGAGAGTGAAGTAGAATCAGACCAGGGCCGGCATATTGTAGATGATCACCATCCCACCGAAACAGAAGTTCGAAAATTGCATACAAGATCAGTTAGTTGGCGTTGCTTTTCACAATGTTTATGGGCTTGTACCGGTTCAAAAGTGAGAAAAGTATAACCCTAAAATGGAAAACAACTCTACAAGTGCTGCCGGTGCGCACAGAAGTGCTGCCCGTGCATAAAGCAGTGCTGCCCATGCACAAGGAAGTTCTGCACGTGCGCAAAGAAGTGCTGCCCCTGCACAAGGAAGTGCTGCCTGTGCACAACGAAGTGCCGCCCATGCGCAACGAAGTGCTGCCCGTGCACAAAGAAGTGCTGCCCTTGCGCCAAGAAGTGCTGCCCGTGCACAAGGAAGTGCTGCCCGTGCACAAGGAAGTGCTGCCCGTGCATACGGAAGTGCTGCCCGTGCAGAGAGAAGTGCTGCTGGTGCGCAAAGATGTGCTGTCCGTGCGCAAAGAAGTGCTGCCCATGCGCAAAGAAGTAATGCCCGTGCATGAAGAAGTGCTGCCCGGGCGCCAAAAAGTGCTGCCCGTGCACAAGGAAGTGCTGTCGGTGCGCAGGGAAGTGCTGCCCGTGCATAAAGAAGTGTTTCCCGTCCACAACGAAGTGCTGCCCATGCGCAACGAAGTGCTGCCGGTGCGCAAAGAAGTGCTGACCGTGCGCAAAGAAGTGCTGCCCGTGCACAAGGGAGTGCTGCCCGTGCACAAGGAATTGCTGCCCGTGCACAAAGAAGTGCTGCCCATGCACAAGGAAGTGCTGCCCGTGCGCAAAGAAGTGCTGCCGGTGCGCAAAGAAGGGCTGCGGGTACGCAAAGAAGTGCTGCCGGTGGGCAAAGAAGTGCTGCACGTGTGCAAAGAAGTGCTGACCGTGCGTAAGGACATTGTGGCAAACCACAAAAGGAGAGTGAAGTGGAATCAGACCAGGGCCGGCATATTGTAGATGACCACCATCCGACCGAAACAGAAGTTCGAAAATTGCGTACAAGATCAGTTAGTTTGCGTTGCTCTTCACAGCGTTTATGAGCTTGTACCGGTTCAAAAGTGAGAAAAGTATAACCCTGAAATGGAAAAAAACTCTACAAGTGCTTCCCGTGCGCAGAGAAGTGCTGCCCGTGCGTAAAGCAGTGCTGCCCATGCACAAGGGAGTTCTGCACGTGCGCAAACAAGTGCTGCCCCTGCTAAAGGAAGTGCTGCCCGTGCACAAGGAAGTGCTGCCCGTGCGCAAGGAAGTGCTGCCCGTGCGCAAGGAAGTGCTGCTGGTGCATAAAGAAGTGCTGCCGGTGCGCAAGAAAGTGCTGCCCATGCGCAACGGAGTGCTGCCCATGCACAAAGAAGTGCTGCCCGTGCACAAGGAAGTGCTGCCCGTGCGCAACGAAGTCCTGCATGTGCACAAAGAAGGATTGCCCGTGCGCAAAGAAGTGCTGCCCGTGCGCAAAGAAGTCCTGTCGGTGCGCAAAGAAGGGCTGCCCGTGCGCAAAGAAGGGCTGCCCGTGCACAAAGAAGTGCTGCCCGTGCACAAGGAAGTGCTGCCTGTGTGCCAAGAAGTGCTGCCCGTGCACAAAGAAGTGCTGCCCGTGCACAAGGAAGTGCTGCCCGTGTGCAACGAAGTCCTGCCGGTGCGCAAAGAAGGGCTGCCCGTGCGCAAACAAGTGCTGCCCGTGTGCAACGAAGTCCTGCCGGTGCGCAAAGAAGTGCTGCCTGTGCGCAAGGACATTGTGGCAAACCACAAAAGGAGAGTGAAGTGGAATCAGACCAGGGCCGGCATATTCTAGATGACCACCATCCTACCGAAACAAGCCCAGTTAGTTTGCGTTCCTTTTCACAAAGTTTATGGGCTTGTACCGGTTCAAAAGTGAGAAACGTATAACCCTAAAATGGAGAACAACTCTACAAGTGCTGCCGGTGCCTAAAGAAGTGCTGCCCGTGCATAAAGCAGTGCTACCCATGCACAAGGAAGTTCTGCACGTGCGAAAACAAGTGCTGCCCCTGCGAAAGGAAGCGCTGCCCGTGCACAAGGAATTGCTGCCCGTGTGCAAGAAAGTGCTGCCAGTGCGCAAAGACGTGCTGCTGGTGCATAAAGAAGTGCTGCCAGTGCGCAAAGAAGTGCTGCCCATGTGCAAAGAAGTGCTGCCCGTGCATAAAGAAGTGCGGCCCGTGCACATAGAAGTGCTGCCCGTGCACAAGGAAGTGCTGCCTGTGCGCAAGGAAGTGCTGCCCGTGCGCAAAGAAGTGCTGCCCGTGCGCAAGGAAGTGCTGCCCGTGCATAAAGAAGTGCTGCCCGTGCACAAGGAAGTGCTGCCCATGCGCAAAGAAGTGCTGCGCGTGCACAAGGAAGTGCTGCCCGTGCGCAAAGAAGTGCTGCCCGTGCACAAGGAAGTGCTGCTCATGTGGAAGGAAGTGCTGCCCGTGCGCAAGAAAGGGCTGCCTGCGTGCAAAGAAGTGCTGCCGGTGCGCAAAGAAGTGCTGCCCTTGCGCAAAGAAGTGCTGCCCGTGCGCAAAGAAGTGCTGCCCGTGCGCAAGGACATTGTGGCAAACCACAAAAAGAGGGTGAAGTAGAATCAGACCAGGGCCGGCATATTGTAGATGACCACCATCCCACCGAAACAGAAGTTCGAAAATTGCGTACAAGCCCACTTAGTTTGCGTTGCTTTTGACAGCGTTTATGGGCTTGTACCGGTTCAAAAGTGAGAAAAGTATAACCCTAAAATGGAAAACAACTCTACAAGTGCTGCCGGTGCCTAAAGAAGTGCTGCCCGTGCATATAGCAGTGCTACCCATGCACAAGGAAGTTCTGCACGTGCGCAAAGAAATGCTGCCCCTGCACAAGGAAGCGCCCCCCGTGCACAAGGAATTGCTGCCCGTGCGCACAGAAGTGCTGCCAGTGCGCAAAGACGTGCTGCTGGTGCATAAAGAAGTGCTGCCAGTGCGCAAAGAAGTGCTGCCCATGCGCAAAGAAGTAATGCCCGTGCATGAAGAAGTGCAGCCCGTTCACATAGAAGTGCTGCCCGTGCACAAGGAAATGCTGCCCGTGCGCAAGGAAGTGCTGCCCGTGCATAAAAAAGTGTTGCCCGTGCACAAGGAAGTGCTGCCCATGCGCAAAGAGGTGTTGCCCGTGCACAAGGAAGTGCTGCCCGTGCGCAAAGAAGTGCTGCCCGTGCACAAGGAAGTGCTGCTCATGCGCAAAGAGGTGCTGCCCGTGCCCAAAGAAGTGCTGCCCGTGCGCAAAGAAGTGCTGCCCGTGCACAAAGAAGTGCTGCCGGTGCGCATAGAAGGGCTACCCGTGCACAAGGGAGTGTTGCCGGTGCGCAAAGAAGTGCTGCCCGTGCACAAGGAAGTGCTGCCCCTGCGCAACGAAGTCCTGCCGGTGCGCAAGGAAGTCCTGCCAGTGCGCAAAGAAGTGCTGCCGGTGCGCAAAGAAGGGCTGCCTGTGCGCAAAGAAGTGCTGCCGGTGCGCAAAGAAGTGCTGCCCGTGCACAAGGAAGTGCTGCCCGTGCGCAACGAAGTCCTGTCGGTGCGCAAAGAAGGGCTGCGGGTGCACAAAGAAGTGCTGCCCGTGCGCAAAGAAGGGCTGCCCGTCTGCAAAGAAGTGCTGCCGGTGCGCAAAGAAGTGCTGCCGGTGCGCAAAGAAGTGCTGCCGGTGCGCAAAGAAGTGCTGCATGTGCGCAAGGACGTTGTGGCAAACCACAAAAGGGGAGTGAGGTGGAATCAGACCAGGGCCGGCATATTGTAGATGACCACCATCTCACCGAAACAGAAGTTCGAAAATTGCGTACAAGCCCAGTTGGTTTGCGCTGCTTTTCACAAAGTTTAGGGGCTTGTACCGGTTCAAAAGTGAGAAACGTATAACCCTAAAATGGAAAACAACTCTACAAGTGCTGCCGGTGCATAAAGAAGTGCTGCCCGTGAATAAAGCAGTGCTACCCATGCACAAGGAAGTTCTGCACGTGCGCAAAGAAGTGCTGCGCCTGCGCAAGGAAGTGCTGCCCGTGCACAGGGAAGTGCTGCCCCTGCGCAAAGAAGTGCTGCCCGTGCGCAAAGAAGTGCTGCCAGTGCGCAAAGAAGTGCTGCCCATGCGCAAAGAAGTGCTGCCCGTGCATAAGGAAGTGCGGCCCGTGCACAAGGAAGTGCTGGCTGCACCCAAGGAAGTCCTGCCCGTGCGCAAAGAAGTGCTGCCCGTGCGCAAGGAAGTGCTGCCCGTGCATAAAGAAGTGTTTCCCGTGCACAACGAAGTGCTGCCCATGCGCAAAGAGGTGCTGCCAGTGCACAAAGAAGTGCTGCCTGTGCGCAAAGAAGTGCTGCAGGTGCGCAAAGAAGTGCTGCCGGTGCGCAAAGAAGTGCTGCCCGCGCGCCAAGAAGTGCTGCCCGTGCGCAAAGAAGTGCTGCCCGTGCACAAGGAAGTGCTGCCCATGTGCAAAGAAGTGCTGCCCGTGTGCAAAGAAGTGCTGCCGGTGCGCAAAAAGTGCTGCCAGTGCGCAAAGAAGTGCTGCAGGAGCGCAAAGAAGTACTGCCGGTGGTCAGAGAAGTGCTGCCGGTGCGAAAAGTACTGCTGCCCGTGCACAAGTAAGTGCTGCTTGTGCACAAAGAAGTGCTGCCGGTGCACAAAGAAGTGCTGCCCGTGCACAAAGAAGTGCTGCCCGTGTGCAAAGAAGTGCTGCCTGTGCGCAGAGAAGTGCTGCCCGTGCACAAAGATATGCTGCCCGTGTGCAAAGAAGCGCTGCCGGTGCGCAAGGAAGGGCTACCCGTGCGCAGAGAAGTGCTGCCCGTGCGCAACGAAGTGCTGCCGGTGCGCAAAGAAGTGCTGCCGGTGCGCAAAGAAGGGCTGTCCGTGTGAAAAGAAGTGCTGCCCGTGCGCAAAGAAGTGCTGCCGGTGCGCAAAGAAGTGCTGCCGGTGCGCAAAGAAGTGCTGCCCGTGTGCAAAGAAGGGCTGCCCGTGCGCAAGGACATTGTGGCAAACGACAAAAGGAGAGTATAGTAGAATCAGACCAGGGCCGGCATATTGTAGATGACCACCATCCTACCGAAACAGAAGTTCGAAAATTGCATACAAGCCCAGTTAGTTTGCGTTGCTTTTCACAACGTTTATGGGCTTGTACCGGTTCAAAAGTGAGAAAAGTATAACCCTAAAATGGAAAACAACTCTACAAGTGCCTGAAGAAGTGCTGCCCGTGCATAAAGCAGTGCTGCCCATGCTCAAGGAGGTGCTGCCCATGCGCAAAGAATTGCTGCTCGTGCGCAAGGAGGTCCTGCCCGTGTAAAAAGAGGTGTTGGCTGTGCACAAGGAAGTGCTGACCATGCGCAAAGAGGTGCTGCCCGTGCACAAGGAAGTGCTGCCCGTGCGCAAAGAGGTGCCGCCCGTGCACAAGGAAGTGCTGCCCATGTGCAAAGAAGTGCTGCCCATGCGCGACGAAGTGCTGCCGGTGTGCAAAGAAGTGCTGCCGGTGCGCAAAGAAGTGCTGCCGGTGCGCAAAGAAGTGCTGCCTGTGCACAAGGAAGTGCTGCCCGTGCACAAGGAAGTGCTGCCCGTGCGCGAAGAAGTGCTGCCCGTGCGCAACAAAGTGCTTCCGGTGCGCAAGGAAGTGCTGCCCGTGTGCAAAGAAGTGTTGCCCGTGCACAAGGAAGTGCTGGCCGTGTGCAGAGAAGTGCTGCCCGTGCGCAAAGAAGTGCTGCCTGTGCACAAGGAAGTGCTGCCGGTGCGCAAAGAAGTGCTGCCGGTGCGCAAAGAAGGGCTGCCCGTGCGCAAAGAAGTGCTGCCCGTGCGCAAAGAAGTGCTGCCCGTGCCCAAGGAGGTGCTGCCCATGTGCAAAGAAGTGCTGCCCGCCTGCAAAGAAGTGCTGCCGGTGCGCAAAACGTGCTGCCTGTGCGCAAAGAAGTGCTGCCCATGTGCAAGGAAGTGCTGCCCGTGCGCAACGAAGTGCTGCCCGTGCGCAAAGAAGTGCTGTTCCTGCGCAACGAAGTCCTGCCGGTGCGCAACGAAGTCCTGCTGGTCCACAAGGAAGTGCTGCCCGTGCGCAAAGAAGTGCTGCCCATGTGCAAAGAAGTGCTGCCCGTGCGCAAAGAAGTGCTGCCGGTGCACAAGGAAGTGCTGCCCGTGCGCAAACAAGTGCTGCCCGTGCGCAAAGAAGTGCTGCTGGTGTGCAAAGAAGTGCAGCCCGTGCGCAAAGAAGTGCTGCCCGTGCACAAGGAAGTGCTGCCCGTGTGCAACGAAGTCCTGCCGGTTCGCAAGGAAGTGCTGCCGATGCGCAAAGAAGGGCTGTCTGTGCGCAAGGAAGTGCTGCCCCACACTGGGGGGAACCGTCGTGATAACCAGGGGTTCTACCCCATCCACCATCCGTTAATAGTTGGATGCCTGAAGTCCCCCGTCGACCCCACACACGTTCCTTTGTTGCGCTTGCAAGCGGCTGCCAATTGACTGGATTTTTGCCACATTCCCAATTCTTCATCGCCTACTCCCTCTGATCTTCTTGTCCTCCAACCGCCATTTCAAGTAAAATGGCTGTATTGGATCCTTCAGTCTGGAGTGCTGCGTTTGGCAGCCCTTGCAGCCCTGTCTGGGATGGTTCTTAACCGGAGGGGGAAGATCATTCAGAACAATTAGGAGACTCAAATAGCACTCAATTGATATAGGAGACTCAAATACCACCCAAACAATAGAGATCAAAGAGACTGCAACCCGCAAAGGTGGCATCTTCTATCTCACAAAACTTCATTAAAGGTTTTCCTCCTTCCAATAGAAAAACCTGGCGACACCATGGCATTCCTTGTTTGTGATTCCACTAGGCGTACCACAAGCCTACAGACTTGGCACATCAATTTTGCATTGCCAAAAGACCCCTATATATGCGCATGGCGACACTTTGCACTGCCAAAAAAGTAAAGCACCCTATACATGGGCATGGCGACACTCTGCATTGCCAAAGAGGCCCCCTATATGGGCATGGCGACACTTTGCACTGCCAAAAAGACACTTAGAGGGGCGCAAAAAAAAAGTGGAAATCATCCGCATCTAACACATACCATGCGCATTGGGGACTACCACTCCAAAAAGGCATCCCAAAAGGGATCAGAAAGGCTTCTTTCCTCGGTGCCTTCCACTATTGAATATGCACAAGGGCTGGGTCCATCGGGGACAATGGATACCTTATCATGTCCTTTGTATGCACCCACCTAGTTGTTCCCACAATGTGTGGGTTTCCCTTCTTGGTCCTATGCTTGACATGCACAAGCGGGCCACCACAATAAGATGGCGAGGTCGGCCTTTGCGACCCACATTGCACCAAACACAACTTTGCAATGCACATGACTTACCTCACCTTGTCCCTTGTGTACTATGATCTTACATGTAAGCGTGTTTCGGCACTACTCTCATTGGAAGTGATCATGATTCACAGTGCAAAGTTTGTGAGTTCTTGGTGTGCCATGTACAGCTTGGCGTAATGTAAGGCAACCATTGGTGTAGGCATGAAGCCAATATGGGGGTCGATGGTCGGTTCTCATTGACTGAATGCCCCCACCACCATAGGCAATTTTAGCCCTTAGTCCAAAGGTTCGATGATCCCGTAATTAGGGCTTACCGAAGGCGCCTGGCAAACGTTGTACATAATTCGTGGTTGTGTCCTGCTCGTTGGCTGCCGTCCTTTCCTCTCTAGGGTAGGGAAACACCCTCCTTTTGTGTGACATGCCATGCACTACTTCCGTGTCCTCCCTATGTAACCTTAGTTTTTGTTCTCTCTATGTGCTTAAATAGGGAAAGAGAGAAAAACAAGGGCTAAAACAACACTCAATCACCACAGCAGATCCATCACTCTGCCGGAAAAAAGGAATCACCAAAGACACAAGGCCTGCTAACATAATTGCTCGTAGTGGACTATGAACGGGGCTACCGTAGCGGCCGCCGCAAATGTTATTGTGAGGGAGACCCCATCAGAGTGTGGGACAAAGGTGACGATGGATTGCACGTCCTCAGGAAAGTGGTATGTGTGGATGTTGACCGACTGGTACGGGACGTACCGGATTGCTATCGATGGGGTGGTGGCGAGTGCACATGGCATCGAGGTGAAATAGTAGAAGAAAGATGTGGTCCTGTGTGTTGATGCGTGCACTAAGATGAAGGGTGCTGAGCGTTTGGCCTGTCCGTAGGGGGTGTCAACTACTCATAGCGACAGAGTGCCTTCTTTTTCTGACTGACTCCAGAAGTTCCAAGAGTACTCAAGACTGTGCTTTGGAAAGTGGGTGTCTCCAGCATATGATACAGTGGATCCCCGGAACGCGGGGCAAATGGCAAAGACCCAGAGTTCACATGCGTATACCAGAGGGGTCTCTGATGTGGTAGGCAAAACCGCAACGCCATATGGCAAGCCTATAAGGCGTAAGATTTAGCGACAGAGTGCCTTTTTCCGGTCAGTAAGTGGTGTGTGCTTCACGCGCTTGCGTGCTAGCCTACTCTGATGGAAGTTGATACTCGCTTCAATGGAACAGGTCTAGGTTGAGCATAGAGTGTCTTAGGGTGCTGTGTGACGTGGGAGGGGAGGAACCCAGGTCAACAGAGGATGTAGGTGTGATGCACTGCAAAGGATTGTCCACAATGACGAGGCTAACGGTCGCTGCTCCTAGGGCCAGAGGGTGGGGTTCCAGATCCCAATTCAATCTGAACATAGGAGAGTGTTCCACTGTTGCCCATTTCAGAACGGCCTAGCGCGCCAAGGGGTGAATCTTTTTTTTGTGACGAAGCTGCAATAGTCCTGCAACAGTCCGAGTCAATCTCGGGATGTAAGAACACTCTCAGAACATACCATAGCTTCTTCCCCTGTCCAGGACACGAGTCGAATCAGACAATGAAGGAGCTACTTACATTCCTACCTTGAGTGAAAATGGAAATTCAGGTTCATACCCATGTATTTTTCACAAGCAATGAAGCATGAGAAGCCTACAAATGTTCGGCTTGGAAACCCGTATTGCGATCATACACCATGCGGAACAATTGCACATGCTCACCACTTGAGGATGCCTTTGCCTGAGGTTCAGGGGCATGTTTGGGCTGAGGCAATTTCAAGTTCTTGGGAATGAAATTGCGTTGCATGTGGTTTCTTGTAAAATACAACTTCCCATCAAGGACATGGCCATTCCCCACATACCTTGGGCAGCCTTAGCCCAAACAAAAGCAGTGGGAGCATCATGGGAGGAACTAGAATCATTACTCAGAAATACGGTGGGTTGAAGTGGGCAAACACTCACAACAAATGTGTCCATGCATGGGGGGGCCGTCTCCCCGATTTTCTACCCCCCCCCCCGTTAGAAGTGGGCGAAAGGCCCAGGGGGGGGCATTGAAGGAGGGGGTTCAGCAAGGGGCGATGGGAGGGAAGATCGGGAGGGGGGGGTCCAGCTGAGGCGATTTGGGGTGGTGGTGGTGGTTGGGGGGGGGGGGGGCGTAGGCTCCCCTTACCGCAACCTTGCCCTCATTCTAACCATACCATAACCTTAACCAGGATTGAAAATGGGACCGGGCTGGTGGGGGAAGGAACAACGTCTAGGAGACTTCGACGACAAATGAAGCACGCAATGGAAAGTGCAGAATGGAGAGAGCGGCTCAAAAGGGGCTCAAAATGACCTGTGTTCATCCGTTTGGGCACCACAACTGGACTAGGATCATGTTCGGAAAACCATGGTTTTGACCCGTTCGTGAGCCATTTGTGGTCCCAAAGGGGCCCATTTTCAAGGCCCTTTCGGCCTTGAGAGGGGCCAACATTGCTGAACATGGGCTCAAAATGGGCTCATTCCACTTGTTTGTGCACCCACAATAGTCCGAAAGTGTTTTCGAAAAAACACATTTTAAATCCAATTTTGACTGATGTTTGGTCCCAAAACAGCCCATTTTCAAGGCATTCTGTGACTTTCGAGGGGCCGAAACGGCTTGTAATGGGCTCAAAGTGTTCTCATTTCATTGTTTAGGAACCCCAAATGGTCTAGGATCATTTTTGGAAAAAACACATTTTTGACCCGTTTTTGACCCATTTTTGTCGCAAAACAGCCCATTTCCAAGGCATTTTGGGATTCTGGGAGGGACAAAACGGGCCACCACAAGGTCAAAACGCGCCAAAAACACTTGTTTTGGCATTCCATGTGGTCCAGGACGATTTTTGAAAAAACAAAAAGGTGATTTTTTCGCACCCGGTGGACCTTGTTGACCCATTTTGCCACCCACCTCATGCAGGTTGACGCAGCCCACTAGGCCTAGATATGGGGGTCTAGGCGTCGGTTAGGACAATTTTGAGGGGTGGAAACCACCTAAAGTGGGTGGTTGCGGGTGGACTAGGTGGGGTCGAAATCACGTTTTGAGCCAGGTAGCACGAGATATGGCCTGTTTTTGGTTTGGGGCTGTCGGCGGCGAATGTGCACAAATGCTAGGGCTTTTGGGGGCCTTTTGGGCACGGGTCGCGAACATATTGTGGGAGTTAGACGGCCCTAGAGGGCCCTTCGGCACGGGGAAGTCTAGTTGCATGTGTAGAGCAGCCACTATTTCCCTTCATTTGGCCGTTTTCAGCAGGTCCTAGGCCGGCTTTGGGCAAAAAAAGGATGCTTTTGGCCCTAAATTGCAGATTTTGAAATGGAGGTCCGGCACTTGCAACGCCCATTCCCGGCCGCCACCGTTGAGTTTTTGGCTCATACTTTGTGTGGTTGTCCCTCACACCCATAGGTAGCATCCACCAAATTTTTCCGAATTCGAGGAACCACAAGGTGTCATTTTTCCCCATTTCGCGTGTGCTTGCTGCTTGCTACTTACTTGCCAAACCTGTTAGGTCCACCCTAGACACTAAAGAGGGTTATAAAACCAAGACTCTTTCCACCAACTCGGTGAACCTAACCCTAACCTTTGCAGTAAGCCAGTTTTGCCAAGCCAGCCATGTTGATTGGGCTAAACGAGATCCCGCACATTTTGTTCATGGCCCCTTTTGCCACATCATTGCTCTGCATTTTGGACCCCAACAGTCACTCTAACCCTAGCCTAGGGTGAGAGCTGAGGGCTAGGGTCACCAAGCTGGTGGAACCAGTCTTGGTGTTATAATCCCCTTTAGTGTCTAGGGTGGACCCAACAGGTTTGGCAAGCAAGCAAGCAAGCAGCAAGCACGCACGAAATGGAGAAAAATCAGAGCTCCGTTGTGGTGTTCCAGATTCGACCAAATTTTTGGTAGATGCTACCCATGGGTGTGAGGGACAACCGCACTAAGTATGAGCTAGAAACTCAACGGTGGCGGCCAGGAACGGGTGCCGCAAGTACCGGACCGCCATTTCAAAATCTGCAATTTAGGGCCAAAAGCATCCTTTTTTTGCCCAAAACCACCCGAGAACCTGCTGAAAACCAAAAAATGAAGGGAAATAGTGGCTACTCCACACATGCAGCTAGACTTCCCTGTGCCGAAGGGCCCTCTAGGGCCGTCTAACTCCACAATATGTCCGCGAACTGCCCCCAAACGGCTCCCGAAAGTCCTCACAATTTGTGCACATTGGCCGCCGGTAGCCCGAAACCCAAACCGGGATTGAATATTGGGACCGGGCTGGTGGGGGAAGGAACATCGTCTAGGAGACTTCGACGACAAATGAGGTACACAATGGAAAGTGCGGAATGGAGACAGCGGCTCAAAAGGGGCGCAAAATGACCCGTGTTCATCTGTTTGGGCACCACAATTGGACTAGGATCATTTTTGGAAAACCATTGTTTTGACCCGTTCTTGGGCCATTTGTGGTCCCAAAGTAGCCCATTTTCAAGGCCCATTCGGCCTTGAGAGGGGACAACATTGCTGAATATGGGCTCAAAATTGGCTCGTTCCACTTGTTTGTGCACCCCCAATAGTCCGAAAGTATTTTTGGGGGCGTTTTCGCACAGCGCGCGCACAGCGCGTGCACAGCGCCAGTTATTACGGTGTCCCATATATTAACATCGGCACTATTGCCGGGTAGGACAGGGCATATCCACAATCACCATATACCGGCCCCAGGGTGCCCGTTTGCAAGGACACGCAAGAAGGGGGAGGGTTGATGCTACAAGGATACACAATGGCAATAGTACCCTGCGGCAATCCTACACCCAAAAAACTGCCTATCAGTGGTGGAGAATGGCCTACTTTACGCACAGCGCGCGCATAGCGGTACGCCCCCTTTGAAAAAACATATTTTTCTTCCAATTTTGACTGATGTTTGGTCCCAAAACAACCCATTTTCATGGCTGTTTGTGACTCTGCAGTGGCCAAAATTGCGTGCAATGGGCTCAAAAAGTGCTCCTGGACGATGTTTCTTCTCCCACCATCTCAGTCCCAATATTCAATCCTGGTCAGGGCTAGGGTTAGGGCCAGGGTCATTGAGCTGGTGGAACCAGTATTGGTTTTATTCCCCTCCTAACAGTCTCAGGTTGGACCCACGAGGTTGAGCAAGCAGAAAGCAGCAAGAGGCAAGCAAGCAAGCAGCAAGCACGCGCGAAATGGGCGGAAATCACAGCTCCGTTGTAGTGCTTCAGATTCTGCTCGAATTATGGTGGATGCTACCTATGGGTGTGAGCAACAACCACACGAAGTATGGGCTGGAAACTCAACGGTGGCGGCCAGGAACGGGCGTCGCAAGTGCCGGACCTCCATTTCAAATGCAATTTAGGGCCAAAAGCATCCTTTTTTTGCCCAAAACCACCCTAGATTCTGCCAAAAACGGCGAAATGAAGGGAGATAGTGGCTACTCTACACATGTAGCTAGACTTCCCCGTGCCAAAGGGCCCCTTCACGGCCCTCTAACTCCACAATAGGTCTGCGAACCGCCCCCAAAAGGCCCCTAAAAGCCCCAAAATACGTGCACATTGGCCGCCGATAGCCCCAAACCAAAGAACGACCATATCTTGGGTTGTGTGGCTCAAAACATGAGTTCGAGCACACCTAATCCACCCGCAACCACCCACCTTTGGTGACCTCCATCCCTCAAAATTGCCCTAATCGACACCGACATGCCCGTACCCAGGCCCAATGCGCTGCGGCAAGCTACAATAGGTAGCCCAAAGAGGTGGGGGTCAAAATGGGTCAACAAGGTGCACCGGGTCCGAAAAAAATCACTTCTTTTCAAAAATGATTCTGGACCACATGGAATGCCAAAACGATTTTTTTTGTTGCGCGTTTTGAGCCCGTGGTGGCCCATTTTGGCCCTCCTAAAATCCCAAAATGCCTTGAAAATGGGCTGTTTTGGGACAGAAAATGGGTCAAAAATGGGTCAAAGATGTGTTTTTCCAAAAATGACCCCAGACCATTTCGGGTACCTAAGCAAGTGAAATAAGCCCTTTTTGAGCCCATTGCAAGCCATTTTGGCCACTCCAAAGTCACAAAATGCCTTGAAAATGGGTGCGCAAACAAGTAGAATGAGCCCATTTTGCGACCATGTGGATGTTGGCCCCTCTCAAGGCCGAAGGGGCCTTGAAAATGGGCCCCTTTGGGACAACAAACGGCTCACCGAAGGGTCAAAACGATGGTTTTCTCAAAACGATCCTAGTCCAGTTGTGGTGCCCAAACCGATGAATACGGCTCATTTTGAGCCCCTTTTGAGCCGCAAGCCGCAACCACCCACTTTTGGTGACCCCCACCCCTCAAAATTGCCCTACCGACGCCTAGACCCACGTACCTAGGCCCAGTGGGCTGCGGCAAGCTGCAAGAGGTAGCCCAAAGATGTGGATGTCAAAATGGGTGCGAAGAAAAGACTTTTTTTTTCCAAAAAATGATCCTCGACCACATGGAATGGCAAAACAAGTGTTTTTGGCGCGTTTTGAGGGGGATCAATGGTCGGTTCCGATAGACTGAATGTCCCCGCCATAGACAATTCCAGCCATTAGTCCAGCAGTACTGCGTTGCTCAATCAATGCACGTGTCCCCTTCTTGGTTGGGGTGCTCCACTATGTAAGGTACAGTGAGGCGTTTCTTGCGGTTAGCTCTGTGGGTCACTTCTGTGCTTGTCCTGTCTGCCGACTCTAGTGAACAACCAGGATCAATAAATAGCAGTCGTCCTTAAGGTGTGAACTGCATTCACTGTTTACGTGCGAACTGACTGGGCTGCAAAGCATGGCACTCACTCGGCCTTTCCCCGTCAGTTGCTGTTTAGTTTCAAGAAGTGCAGGGAGTAACATACAGATTCAGCAGGGGGGGGGGGGTACATACAGAAGAAAAGTACAAGAACAAATGTAACATGTGGGCCGAGTGCATTCTGAACTGTAAGAAGGGTGTGGCGTTA
The DNA here is from genome assembly GCA_964036045.1 of Eutreptiella sp. 'Long Island Sound 2002'. NCBI lineage: Eukaryota > Euglenozoa > Euglenophyceae > Eutreptiales > Eutreptiaceae > Eutreptiella > Eutreptiella sp. 'Long Island Sound 2002'. The sequence continues at coordinate 20,805,211 of OZ038392.1, read as the reverse complement.
TGTGTTAGGGTCCTCGTCCTGGAAAGGCCTGCACCACATGCTGGTAAGCTAAGACCAGACGGGGCAGCCCCATGCACCATAGCCGCATTGTACCCTTGGGAACACCAGCAATGTGTTGTGTTGTGATGCCAGTTTTCAGCGACCTGTTGGTGTCGACATCCGTGATGACAACCGTTCGTTCCATGGAGTGTACTCCGGGGTGTCTTTTCGACTCTGGCTGGCTACTCACAGGGTGCGGGACGTGCCGTTCGAGCCTGTGAGCCAAAGCGGCAAGGAGACTGAATTGCTTTTGATCTGGTATAGGTGGGACCAGCGTCCATGTTTGGTAACTGCTGGATGCTGCTGCCAGATGCTCCGTGACAGTCACATCGTGGATCAGATTGTGGTCCTGCCTTCTCCGCTTTTGTTCTGTCCATCCAGGATCAGACGACCTGCGTTCCCGCTTCCTCTTGCGGGAGGAATCGCCGGTTTCCATTGTGGCCGCAGCAATGCAGAGGTAGGCTAATCAGAAAAAAAGGGGGGAGGGTTCGGGGGGGTAGGACGGGGGAGCGCTTGTCTACCTCGAGGGCTGGGTGACGCCCACGCGTTGCCCTTGCGGCCGCTGTGGGGGTCTCCCGGCGTTTTGCAGGGGTGGCACCCGGTGGATCCAGCCGGGCTTAGCGGCTGACCTCCGTGGAGCACGACCGCACGCTTGGCTGGCTCGACGCCTCCCAAGAGGTGTTCCACGTGTCCGTATCACTGTCACTGTTGGAAGGGGTGCTCACACCCCCGTCAGACAGAAGTGTGAGGTTAAGAGCTGTGAGTAGGTGATGCCCTTCCGCAGAGGTTGCCCAAAGAGGTGACTCGTGCAGGGGAAAATCCAGTCGTTTAACAACAGACGAGGTTGCTTCCAGTGAGGAGAGTTTGACTCTTTTGGGCGCCGCCGGGGTGCCCGTGTGGCAGAGCTGTAGCTGTGGCGTGCGGGAGTGTGGGTAGCGGGGGTGGAGCTGCCTGCCTTGATCGGCCAGGCGGTCCGCCTCATTGTTGCCCTCGATGGTCACATGCGAGGGGACCTTGATCCAGTGTACGGTGCGTGAAGTGTTGTCAAGGTCCATTAGCAGTTGTTCCCACAAGGGGACATTGGAAACTGGTCCCGACGAGCCGACCCACCCCCGCAGTCGCCAGCGGCGGGCGGCCCCGGATGCACCCAAAATGACGTATTGAGAATCCGTGCATAGTGCAATGTCACCTGTGTGAAAGATTTTAAGTGCTCTAATGCCCGCCAGTAGCTCCGCGGAATTGTTGGTTTGCCGGTACTCATCCTGGACATATGCAGCGATGCTGGTGTGATGCTTACAGAAAATGCCATACCCTGCTAGCCTGCCTGCCGGCCCCTCAACGGCGGAGGAACCGTCGATATAGACTTGCGGGATGCTTTGGTCCTGTACGTCCTGCAGGACTTCCTGCAGCTCCTCTGCTTTTTCAACATTGCGCATTTGTCGTGCCGTGGCGCGCGCCTTTGCTCTGGTGGGTGGGGGAGTAGGGGGGTTATTGGGGAATGAGGGAACCGGGTCTGGTTGCTCTGCCGTGGGCTGTGCGGTGGTGCACGAGCGGGACGATCGTCGCATCTTGCTGAGGAACCGGGTGTGGATCGTACCCGGGATGGGTAGGTAGCGTGGGCACGAGGACCAGAGGTTTAGGACATGATACCAGTGGTCACAGAATTTGTCCCACGTGACCCTGAAAAATGACTCGTGTTTTTTGGTGCATCGTAGCGACCAGTTGGTGATAACGGCGGACCAGCCCACAATGCCTGCTGGGGTGCTTCGGGAGGCCGCAGGCTCCTCTTGCAGAAGTTGGGAAACGTTAAAAGGTTGGAAGCCCTCTGGCCAGATAACCTGATTAATGAATGCAAAAGATTTTTGAACAAATTGGCAGTGATACAGTGTATGTGCGACGTTTTCAAGTTCCTGGTCAACAGGGCACCACACCTCTAGCGGTTTCCAGCTCTGCTGTCGTTGGCCTACTGGGAGCCTGGACCATAATGCCTTATGAATAAAATCCTTGTGCCGCGGTGGAAGGTTGCAACGGTGGAAGGCTTCCCAGACCGAGTCTGGCTGGCGTGGTTTCAGGGAGTATGGTTGTGAAAGAAGCTCTGCCACTGGTGCTCGTGTCCATGCATACCAAAAGGTAAGGTCCGGAGGGGGTTGGGGGGGCAGTGCAAAAGAGGGCAGGAGAGAGGCAGGGAGCAGTGGTTGATCCACCTGGAGGCGGTGCGGATAGATGGGTTCCCAGGTGGGAGCAAGCATGGAAAAAAAAGTGGGTTGTTCAAGCAATTGTCCAATTGTTAAAACTCCGGGGCGGATGAGGCGGGGCGAGAAGTAGGTGTGGCATTGTTCATTCAAGAAGAAGGTCGAGTGCCACCCTGGGGCATCGCCGGGCAACTGTGCCGGGTGTTCGAAGTGCACATCTTTTTTAACCAGTGAGAAAGCGCGTGCACACCACCCTAGGAAAGGCATAGTCTGTTTAACAACATTTGGTCCTAGCTGAAAGAAAGGCAGTGATGTCGGGCTTAGGATAATACCCAGGTCGGCAGCAAATGGCTGGAATGACGTGTGTAAAATACTGGGAACGCTCAGTGGGTCTTTAACGTAAGCCACAAGTGCTGATGCATGCTGCCAATACAGGAAGGTTTCCGGTGCGGCCAGATTGTATCCTCCCTTGTGCAGAGGGTGGGAGAGAATGTCCAACGTGATGGACGAGAAGTTGAGCTTTAATGCAACCTGGTAGACCGTGCGCAGTGCGCTCATCACAGGGTCCGAGGGGAAGACCACTCTCGCTGGATAAATCAGGAGAGGGAGAATCCAGAGTTTCAGCAGGAGGACCCTTTCAGCTAGCGACAGGTCCCATGACTGCATTGCAAAGGCCCGACCCATGGCCTTTTGCAGCGCATGGGAGTATGCCACTTCTGGCGTGACATGGCCAAACTCAATCCCCAGGTATTTGTAGCTGTCTTGGAACTGCAGACCGGTCGAGAGTAGCTGGACTTTCAAACTCTCAGTCAAGTGTCCCTTCAGGAGGATGGCTGACTTTTGGTGGTTAACCATCAGTCCTGAGTATTTAGAGAAGGGTTTGAGTGAGCCCCAGACTTTTAGGAAAACAAACACAACTTGCGCTGGTTCCCCGGTCACGATGATGAGCAGATCATCCGCATAGAGCAGAATTTGTACCGTGTCAGAAACAGAGGTCAGCTTCTGAGCCAGTGGGATTTCAGCATAGCGAATATAGAAGGAGAAAGGGGGCAGCCCTGCCGCACACCCGAGGCAGGGGAGAATCTGTGCTGGGGCATTACTCCTCCTCTGACCAATAAACAAATTGGGGCAGCAAAGAGTTTCCTGAGCAAATTAACTATCGGTAGCGGAATACACATGTCGACAAAAAAGGTTCTGGCAAAAACGTGAGAAAACGAGTCAAAGGCTTTGCTGAAATCCACTGGGCAGAAAATACCCTGCGGCGTTTCCGCAAACGTACCAAAGGCCTGCCAGAGATTATCGAAGATATAGCGGCCTTTAATGAAACCTTTTTGTTCAATCGGGGTGATGGCCGCAATGAAGTCCTGCAGCTGCAGCGCCACAATGTTCGCTACCCATTCGTTGCAAAAGTTTTGGAGCACCAGGGGTCTGAGGTCCTGCACACCGGGCAGACCTGCCGTTTTTGGAATAGGATTAAGCATGGCCATGGACCAAGTTTCGAGCAGGGTAGGATTATCCAACAGTGATTGATAAATTTGGTGCATCAAAGGAACAAAGTGTCCCGAGAAACACTTATAAATAACTCCTGTAAAACCGTCAATGCCCGGAGAGGAGGTCGCACTTAGGGCGTCAAGCGCCGCGTGCACCAGGTCAGCTGATGCTGGGCGAATGAGTAACTTGGCCATGTCAGCGAGGGGTATACCCTTAAAGAAAGAGCGTAAGTACTCCGTAATTATGTGCAGGGGTACAGAGGGGCACATGCAGGAGATGTGCAGGGGTACAGAGGGGCACATGCAGGAGATGTGCAGGGGTACAGAGGGGCACATGCAGGAGATGTGCAGGGGTACAGAGGGGCGCATGCAGGAGATGTGCAGGGGTACAGAGGGGCACATGCAGGAGATGTGCAGGGGTACAGAGGGGCACATGCAGGAGATGTGCAGGGGTACGGAGGGGCACATGCAGGAGATGTGCAGGGGTACAGAGGGGCGCATGCAGGAGATGTGCAGGGGTACAGAGGGGCACATGCAGGAGATGTGTAGGGGTACGGAGGTGCACCTGCAGGAGATGTGCAGGGGTACAGAGGGGCACATGCAGGAGATGTGCAGGGGTACAGAGGGGCGCATGCAGGAGATGTGCAGGGGTACATAGAGGCACATGCAGGAGATGTGCAGGGGTACAGAGGGGCACATGCAGGAGATGTGCAGGGCTACGGAGGGGCGCATGCAGGAGATGTGCAGGGGTACAGAGGGGTACATGAAGGAGATGTGCAGGAGTACAGAGGGGCACATGCAGGAGATGTGCAGGGGTATTGAGGGGCACATGCAGGAGATGTGCAGGGGTACAGAGGGGTACATGCAGGAGATGTGCAGGGGTACAGAGGGGCACATGCAGGAGATGTGCAGGGGTACAGAGGGGCACATGCAGGAGATGTGCAGGGGTACGGGGGGGCACATGCAGGAGATGTGCAGGTATACAGAGGGGTACATGCAGGAGATGTGCAGGGGTATTGAGGGGCACATGCAGGAGATGTGCAGGGGTACAGAGGGGCGCATGCAAGAGATGTGCAGGGGTACAGAGGGGCACATGCAGGAGATGTGTAGGGGTACGGAGGTGCACCTGCAGGAGATGTGCAGGGGTACAGAGGGGCACATGCAGGAGATGTGCAGGGGTACAGAGGGGCACATGCAGGAGATGTGCAGGGGTACAGAGGGGCGCATGCAGGAGATGTGCAGGGGTACATAGAGGCACATGCAGGAGATGTGCAGGGGTACAGAGGGGCACATGCAGGAGATGTGCAGGGGTACGGAGGGGCACATGCAGGAGATGTGCAGGGGTACAGAGGGGCGCATGCAGGACATGTGCAGGGGTACAGAGGGGCACATGCAGGAGATGTGCAGGGGTACAGCGGGGTACATGAAGGAGATGTGCAGGAGTACAGAGGGGCGCATGCAGGAGATGTGCAGGGTTACAGAGGGGCACATGCAGGAGATGTGCAGGGGTACAGAGGGGCACATGCTGGAGATGTGCAGGGGTACAGAGGGGCAAACGCAGGAGATGTGCAGGGGTATTGAGGGGCACACGCAGGAGATGTGCAGCGGTACAGAGGGGTACATGCAGGAGATGTGCAGGGGTACAAAGGGGCACATGCAGGAGATGTGCAGGGGTATTGAGGGGCACATGCAGGAGAGGTGCAGGGGTACAGAGGGGTACATGCAGGAGATGTGCAGGGGTACAGAGGGGCACATGCAGGAGATGTGCAGGGGTACAGAGGGGCACATGCAGGAGATGTGCAGGGGTACGGAGGGGCACATGCAGGAGATGTGCAGGGGTACAGAGGGGTACATGCAGGAGATGTGCAGGGGTACAGAGGGGCGCATGCAGAAGATGTGCAGGGGTACACAGGGGCACATGCAGGAGATGTGCAGGGGTACAGAGGGGCCCATGCAGGAGATGTGCAGGGGTACAGAGGGGCACATGCAGGAGATGTGCAGGAGTACGGAGGGGCACATGCAGGAGATGTGCAGGGGTACAGAGGGGCGCATGCAGGAGATGTGCAGGGGTACAGAGGGGCGCATGCAGGAGATGTGCAGGGGTACAGAGGGGCACATGCAGGAGATGTGCAGGTGTACGGAGGGGCACATGCAGGAGATGTGCAGGGGTACGGAGGGGCACATGCAGGAGATGTGCAGGGGTACAGAGGGGCGCATGCAGGAGATGTGCAGGGGTACAGAGGGGCACATGCAGGAGATGTGCAGGGGTACAGAGGGGCGCATGCAGGAGATGTGCAGGGGTACAGAGGGGCACATGCAGGAGATGTGCAGGGGTACAGAGGGGCACATGCAGGAGATGTGCAGGGGTATTGAGGGGCACATGCAGGAGATGTGCAGGGGTACAGAGGGGCACACGCAGGAGCTGTGCAGGGGTATTGAGGGGCACATGCAGGAGATGTGCAGCGGTACGGAGGGGTACATGCAGGAGATGTGCAGGGGTACAGAGGGGCAGATGCAGGAGATGTGCAGGGGTACAGAGGGGCACATGCAGGAGATGTGCAGGGGTACAGAGGGGCACATGCAGGAGATGTGCAGGGGTACGGAGGGGCACATGCAGGACATGTACAGGGGTACAGAGGGGCGCATGAATGAGATGTGCAGGGGTACAGAGGGGCACATGCAGGAGATGTGCAGGGGTACAGAGGGGTACACGCAGGAGATGTGCAGGGTTACAGAGGGGCACATGCAGGAGATGTGCAGGGGTACAGAGGGGCACATGCAGGAGATGTGCAGGGGTACAGAGGGGCACATGCAGGAGATGTGCAGGGGTATTGAGGGGCACATGAAGGAGATGTGCAGGGGTACAGAGGGGCACATGCAGGAGATGTGCAGGGGTACGGAGGGGCACATGCAGGAGATGTGCAGGGGTACAGAGGGGTACATGCAGGAGATGTGCAGGGGTACAGAGGGGCGCATGCAGGAGATGTGCAGAGGTACACAGGGGCACATGCAGGAGATGTGCAGGGGTAGAGAGGGGCACATGCAGGAGATCTGCAGGGGTACAGAGGGGTACATGCAGGAGATGTGCAGGGGTACAGAGGGGCGCATGCAGGAGATGTGCAGGGTTACAGAGGGGCACATGCAGGAGATGTGCAGGGGTACAGAGGGGGACATGCAGGAGATGTGCAGGGGTACAGAGGGGCACATGCAGGAGATGTGCAGGTTTGAGGTTTGAGGTTTGATTTTGCGGGTACTAGACGCCTTTCGGCCCCGGGGGGCCACTTGGTCGGGCCAGGTGATATCCTCCCCACTGGGTCCTAGTGGGGGGCCCTCCAAGACGCACCTCCTGCCTGGTGGCGGAGTCCCCTGGGTGCACAGAGCTCGGAGCCCCGTCCTTCCCCGGCGTCCCCGTTTTGCCACTCCCCGGTCAGTGCATCAATTCGCAGCCGTGGCTGCGGGCCCTTACCCACTGCGTCGCCCCCCTAATGCGTGGTCGCCCGGGGCGCCGGCGCCGCCGGGCCCGTGCTACTGGCTTGTCGCCAGTGGGACCCCCTTGGGCTGGCGCGGAGGCCGCCTAGCCTAGGGGTTGGGGCGTGGCGCTGTGCGCCACTACTGCCTTGGCAGGTGAAGTGCCCCGTCTGTGTGTGCGCGGCGCTCGCGGCTGGTTCGGGGGGGTTCGGGCCGGTACCTGGCGTCCTGTCTCTTTCGTTTCCCCCTCCCCGCCCCGCGTGTTCCGCGCTGCGTGTGGCGGGCGGTCCCGTCCGGGTGTCCCTTACCCTCGCTCGCTGGTACGCCATTCCACGCGGTCTGTGCATTCCGCGCGCTCGGTCCGGTTGCCCTTCCGGTAGTCCCCGCGTGTCCCTTTCGTGTGTGTGCGCTCGCGCTCTCGCGGTGTCCGCTCCCCCCCCCCGCTCGGTGGTGTGGCGTGCGCATCTCGCGTGGTCCCGGCACTGGGCGCTGGTAGGGCCGTTCCACGTGGTCCGTGCCCCTCCGCGTGTCCTGCCCCGGTCACTTGCTCCGTCTGGCGTGCTTTGGGGGGGGGCGGTCCGGTCCTGGTTCCCCCCTACTTGGCTTGGGGTTGTGGGGGCGGTGGCAGGGCGTCCCCGGGGGGGGTGCCTTCTACCGTTGCGTGGGGCGTCTGGAGTCTTGCGCTCCTCCTCCCCCGACTGCCCGTCCACTGGGTGGGCTGTCGGGGTCCGTGTTGTGGGCGCGGGCGTGCGGGTGTGGGGGCTCTGCTCTGTCCCTGTGGGGGCTGCGCGCCGCGGGGCGGGTCCATGGCGTTCTTATGCTGGGGGGCGGGCTGAAGGGGGGGGGGGGGGCGTGCGCCGTATCCCCCGGCTGTGCGGCCGGGGCGGGGCCTGTAGGGCGGGGGGTCGCTCTGCCTCTTTGCGTCCCTCTGCCTTCCCTGGGCAGGCAACAAAGCGGGCGTCACTGGCGTTGTGCTGTCCATGGGGGGCGTGGCCCCCCATACCACTCCGGTTCGTGCTCACCCGGCTTCTCTGGGTACGATCTGTGCGGCGTCCTGTTGCGCAGGCGTGGGCTCGCTTGTTCTTCGCGACCCCCATGTGAGCCGGCGGCTGGGGCGGGGGGGCGGGTCGCACTCCGGCTCCCCTCTCGGGCGGGGGGGGACCATCCCCCCTGCCTCGGGGGTCGGGGGCCGGGGCCCCCGCGGCTGGCGGGCCGGTGGGGGGGCGGGGGGGGGGGGGGGTGGTGTCGCGCCGCGGCCTCCCTGCTCTCGTTCCGGGCGGCGGCCTGCGGTACTCCATCCTGGCCCTCTCCGTGTTGCCGGCGCGTTCCCTTCCGGCGTGCGCGTGCGGTGTGGGCTGAAGTGCCGCCCCGGGGTGGGGGGGGGCGAGGGGCGGCCCGTGGACCGCTCCCCCGGGGGCCCCAGCTGACCCGAACCCCCCCTCTGTCATCTCAGAGTGAGCTGTGGTTACGGGAGGGTCATGTGGGGCGCGGCCTCCTTCCTGTTCCGTTGTGCGCGTTGCTCCGGCACGCCGGTGTGGGATCGCGGGAGCGGGTCCAGCCGCCGTTGCCCTTACCGCGTCGCCCTTACTTCTGGGGGGGGGGGCGCCCCCCCGGCCCTGGGGGGGCGGAGGGCCGCGCCTGTGGCTCCCCAGCTGGGGTGGGTGCGGGGGGGGGGGGTGGGGGGGCCGCCCCCCCGCCCGCTCTCAGGCCTGTGTGGGAGGGGGGGGGGTGGGAGTGGGGGGGGCCCTTTGGTTCCCTGGCGATGCCTCCTGACGGCCGGGGGGGGGGGCGGCATGGCAGTCCTGGCCCCGGGGGCCAGCCATCGGCTGGGGGGTCGCGCCCTTCCCCCGCCCCCCTCTACCGAGAGCCGGATCCTCGCGCAGGCCCTCGCTGGGGCCCCTCATCCCCCGGCCGTTGTCGCGCGGCGCTGGCCGGCCGGGGGTGGCAGTGAGGGTTAGCGGTCAGTGGTTAGCGGGCTGCGGGGCAGCAGGTTCCCCCCCGCGCTCGTTGTCTCCGCACTCCCTCCCGCGGGAGGTGGCACGCCCTCTTGCGTCGTGCCGAACCGTGGGGGGGGCGTGGGTCGGGGGGCCCAGCCCCCCCCCCCAACTCTCTCGTACCCGCCGTCTGGGCATTCACCTGCGCCGCCGCTTGTGTGGGGGCTGGGGCTGTGGCGGCGGCGGATTGTGCCGGCGGTAGCGCCAGTGGGCGAGGGCGCTGCGCAAAGCCCGGGGGAGCCAGTTGTTGGCGTCCGCATCCGTGATGCGGAGCACCGCTCCCCCTTCCAGGAAGGCCGGCGACGTCGGCTCCCTGTCGGGCCACGCCGCCCGGATCACTGACCTGAGGACCCTCTGTTGGTCCTCTGGGGCTGCCCACCCCCCCGGGGGTACCTCTCGGTTTCCTCCGTCTCTCCGGAGGAGCACGGCATCGAAGGGCCGGTTCCTCGACCTCCTGGAGGTCCCATGGTTGGCCCAGCACAACCACCCGTACACCTCCCCCACCAGGGGGAGGGTCTCCTCCCCCAAGGGGTCCGGGACCGCGCCCCAGTCCCGGTCCCATGGCCGGCCCTCCTCTGCCCCCCGTGCCGGCCCCCCTCGCTGCCCCTGCGCCTGCGGCGCCGATGCCGCGCCCCGTCCCCCCTCCGCCGAGGCCATCCGCGCCGGCTCCGCCCTCGGCGCGGGGGGAGCTTGATGGTGCTGGTGTCGTGGGGGTTGGGGGGGGACGAGCTCGCCGGCGTCAGGGTCGATGTTGTAGAGGTGGTGGTGGTGGTGGTGGTGGTGGCGGTGGGTGTGGTGTGCCAGCATCTGTTGGATGCCGGGGGGGATGCACCTCACCGGCTGCACGTCCGGCTGCGGGGGCGCCCCGCCCTCTGCCCCCCTCCCTTCGTCCCATCCTCCCCCCTTGGGCTCCCATGCCCCGTCCCGCCTGTCCCTTGGGGCCCGCGGCGCCCTTGCCCTTGCCCTTGGGCCCCTTTCCAGCCCCCTGCCCGTGTCGCCGGTCCCACCTCCCGTCCCCCACGCCCTGGCCCGCTCGCTCTCCCACCTCCCCTCGCCCTGCCCCCTGCACCTGGGCTCCCTGGCCGTGCCCCTGCGCGCCCTTCCCGTGCCCTGGCCCCTTCCCGGCCCCCGGCCCCGAGTCGCGCCGTCCGCTGCCTGCGCTCTGCTCCCCCCCGCTGCTGCGCCCTTCCTGGACCAATCGCCGGGCGTCCCGCTGCCTTTGCAGCTGCGGCAGCGTGACGCCCGGCGGCGAGCGCTCGCGCGTCGGGGGGCGGACGTGCCGCTCCCGCCCCGGGGGGAAGGGCTTGGGGGGGAACGGCTTGGGGGGGCTGGTGTGGGTGTGGGTGGGGTTGGCGTGGGCGCGGTACTTCGCGCCCTCCCTGCCCACTGCTGCTGCTGCGGCGGCCGCCGGCGAGGCGTCCGTGGCCCGTGCGGGGTTCTTCCCTCGCTTGCGCGGCGTGCTGGGGGTCGCGGCGTGGCCGGCCGAGGCGGTATCGCGGCCCGCTGGGGTTGCGGCCGCAGCCCCTCGCGCGCCCTCCTCGCTCTCCTTCGCTGCTGTCGCGGCTTCCGACGAGGCCCCCGTGGCTCGTGCGGGGTCCGCCCCCCGCTTTCGCGGTGTGTTGGGGGCCGCGGCGTGGTCGGCCGAGGCGGTGGTGCGGCCCGCCGGGGCCGCGGTCGCAACCCCTCGCGCGCCCTCCTCGTTCTCCTCTGCTGCCGCGGCGGCCGCCGGCGAGGCGCCCGTGGCCCGTGCGGGGTTCTTCCCTCGCTTGCGCGGCGTGCTGGGGGTCGCGGCGTAGCCGGCCGAGGAGGTATCGCGGCCCGCCGGGGTTGCGGCCGCAGCCCCTCGCGCGCCCTCCTCGCTCTCCTTCGCTGCTGTGGCGGCTGCCGACGAGGCCCCCGTGGCCCGTGCGGGGTCCGCCCCCCGCTTCCGCGGCGTGCTGGGGGCCGCGGCGTGGTCGGCCGAGGCGGTGGTGCGGCCCGCCGGGGCCGCGGTCGCAACCCCTCGCGCGCCCTTCTTGCTCTCCTCTGCAGCTGCGGCAGCCCTCCACGATGCGCCCGGTTCCTGCGCCGGGGCTGCCCCCCGTGTCGGCGGCGTGCCGGGGGCCGCGGTCGGGGCCGCGGCGTGGCTCGCTGGGGCTGCGGTCTCCGCTTCCTGCGCGTCAGGGGCCCCCTCTCGGGGCGGGGCGGCGGGGCTGGCTGCTTGGGCGGCGGGGGCGGTCATCTCGGCTGGCTCAGGCTCCCCGGCCGGCGGTGGCGGCCCGACCAGCACCGCCGCCTCCGCCAGCCTCCGCTCCTCGCGCTCCGCGAGGGTCTCCCCCGTCCACTCCGGGGAGGAGACGGGGGAGCGGGAGCGGGACCGGCGGTGGTGGCGGTCGTCCCGCCGAGGGGACCCATCGGAGTCTGCCATCACTGTTACCCTGGTAGGCATGCGTGGTGGCGGGCGCGCCCTTCCCACTACCTCCTGGTGCATCAGTGCCGTGCCGTGGGCGGTGCCGTGTGATGCCCTGCGGGGGGGAGGGGGGGAGGGGGTGGGGGGCCGGCTGTGGCGTCAGCCCCGCACGGCCGGGGGCCTGCAGCCATCCACCGGCATGGGGACGGGAGGCGGGGGAGCCACGCGGCCGACGCACCGCGCCATAGCTCCCAGTCTGGGGCGGGGCCCAGGGCCCTGGGCCCCCGGGGGTCGTCGAGCGGTGTCGGGGGCAGCCGCACCAGGTGGACCCCCGTAACGGCGGTGACCTCCTGTGTTCGCAAAAAGGTGTGTACCCCGTCCCGCGCCGCGGGCGCCGGGAGGGGGGGGCGGGGTACGGGTGTTGCCCCATAGAGCTGGATGGGGGTGATCCCCAGGATCCGCCCCGGGTCCCCGCGGGTCGCGACGACGAGGAGGAGCAGGGGGGTGCCAGGGCACTCCTGCCAGAGGACCTGCCCCCTGTGGTGGGCACCCCTGGTTCTGGAGAGGGGGGGGGACAGGTCTTTGTTAGCCCAGCCGCGGGGCGCGTGCGTCGCCGGCGGGAGGGCGGGGCACCAAGTGGGCTCCCTGGGGAACGCCTCGTAGACGACGGCGTACGGGGGGGTAGGCCTGGTGCCGTCGTACACCGGGTTGGTCGGCCGGGGGCGGGCGGACGCCTCGTCCGCGCCTTCCACGGACCCCGTGACCTCGCCCACCTCCAGGTCCTCATCCGGCGGGTCTAGAAGGAGGAGCGCCGCATCCAGCTCGGACACCCCTCCCGGGTACGTGGCTTGCGCCTGGTTCAGGTACGGGGCCGCGTCCCCGGGGTAGCGCGTCTTTAGGGCGTGCAGCAGGGCTGCGGCGCTACTGCGGAGGGACATGGCAGACCCTGCTCCCGTCAGCCGCAGGGTGTCTCCATGGATAGGGGCCGGCCCGACCGATTGGACTCGCGCCACTCCATCCAGTGCCCGTAGAGGGGCGCCTCCGGGCTGATGAGCCCCGGCCGGACGGCGTTCACGATCCGGTGCATTGCCTGGAGCAGCGTAGGGGCCCCCGCTCCGTTCAGGGCGCTGACGGCCGGGAGGGCGGTCTCGTTGAGGAAAGCCCTCGCACTGCCCTCCAGGTCACACCGTGCGGCAGCGTGTGCTTCGTGTGCCTCCGCCACCGCGTCCGCCACCAGGCCCCGGACGGCCGCCTCCTGCGCTCTGCGGCGGGCCCTGGTGTGCCCCGGCCCATCCCCCCGTCGGCGTGGCATGGTGCTGCGGGCTGTGCAAAGGGCGGCGGCGGGTGGGGGTTAAGGGGCGAACACGTGCGACAGGTGCGCAACGGATGTGGGGTCCCGCAGGTGCACGTGGATCCACAGAAGGGCAGCGCCCGCGGGGCCCGCTTGTTCGTGCGAGGGGGTGTGTGCCCCCTCGATGCGCCGGCGCAAGGCCTCCTCCTCTGTGCGCCTGCGCGGGCCTGCGGGAGGTTCGGGCCAGGGGCACGCGGCTACCTGGGCGCACCGCGCGCACCTGTTGGCGCCTGTCGACGCTGCGGAGGACACCGTGTCACATTCTCCGCAGAGTCGGCAGGTGTGTGGGAGGTGGCAGGGCGGCGACCAAGGGTCGAGATGGCGGAGCCAGAGGTCGTCCCACCTCTGTCGGAGGGGGTCCCGGATCTCCAGCAGGCGGGCGCGGACGCGGCGCCGGTAGTCCTTGCCAGGCGTCTTCCGCTGGACCTCCTGCCACGTGTCGTCGGGGAGGATCCCGTGGTAGTGGAAGGCGGCGATGAGGTCGTCCCATGCCGGGCGGGGGTGCCCCTGGGGGGGGCTCGCCATGTACACGTGGCGCCCGGTGAGGTGGGGCGTCAGCGCATCCCATCGGCACCCGTTCGCGGTGTCTCTGTGGAGGAGGGCCAGCAGGGTGCCGTCCGCGACTGCCTCCCACCCCACTCGCAGCCCTTCGCAGCCGTCTAGCTCCTGGCGCAGCGCGGCTGCAATGCCGGTGGGGAGCATGAGGAGCAAGGGCCCCTGGGTGTCGCCCAGCTGGGACAGGGCGTCGTCGTATACCGGCCCCCCAGCTTTGAAGTGCGCCACGGTGAGTTGGGTGGCCTTGTCCTCTGGGGGGTGCCACCGGACGGTGGCTGCAGCGTGTCCCCACGTGCGTATCCCCGTAGCCCGGAGCACGTTGGCGGCGTGAAGGACGATGCGGGGCGGGACGGGTGTCCTGACGAGTGAGGACACGTCCCCAGTCCATCCTGCTTGCGGCCTCGGGGCCGCCTGCAGCCATTCCCCCGTCGCCGCGTCCCACGGGTGGTCAGGCCCCGCCCCGCGGATTATGGTGGGTCTCGGCCGGGTGTCCGGTCCCCACCCCTGGAGCGGGATGGCGGCGCATCGTTGCGCAGGGGTCTCCGGGGCGCGCGTGGCGGCGCACCACCGGCTCCACTCACGCGCCCACTCCTCACCCACGATGCGCGCCTCCCATGCGGTCATGGAGCCGCGCCCGATGATCCACGGTGGGAAGAGGGCGTCTTGTAGGTGCCTCGAGAACCCCCCCGGCAGGTCCTGGTACGGGTGGGGGCTCTCTTGGGGCGGGCACTCCAGAGTGCCATTCACAACACGGAGGGAGGCTACGAAGTCCTTGTCAGGGCGCGGGGGAGGGGGAGGGTGGTCGCCCTCCGCCGCAGTGAGCCACCGGTGCGCCCGGGCCGCCGCGCTCTGGGGCTCGCGGAGGAGTTGCTCGAGCCGGTGGTTGCGAAGCTCCCACGCGAAGTCCCCCAGTCGGAGCATGTGGTGGAGGAAATCGTCCACCGAGGTCCCTCCCGGCGGGTCGTATCGGGTTATGGCGCGGAGCTGCGCCTCCGCGTCCTCGGGCACCAGTCCGGAGCAGAACACCTCCGTCCACGTGGCGCCTGCGGAGCGCCACGAGGCCACCCACAGGGCTTCGTCCCCAGCTGGGAGGTGGCGGGCCGCCTCGTGTACCGCCTGGCGGTAGTGGGGCCAGAGGAGCCGTGAGTGGGCGCATCCCACGTGCATGTGCACCGGGGTCTCCTCCGGGTCGCCGCAGAAAAGGCACGGTTGTGGGACGATGGCGACGCCGGAGAGCCGCTCCTTCCGGACGCGGAGCCTGCGCTGCACCGGCGTGTGGCCGTCTCGGGCCCGCAGCGCCTGGCGGTTGGTGGCTGCCGCGGTGAGCTCCCGGGCGTGGACGTAGGCCGTGGCGTGGGCCGCGCCCAAAGGTGTGTGTCCCCGGTGCGTCAGCGCATGGTCCGTCTGCGCCCGTTGCGCAACCACGCCGAGCACCCGCATCGTGGGGGGCCGTAGATCGAGATGGCCGTCACGGCCGGCGACAATGAGTTGGGCGTGGTCAGGGTCCGGGGGGGTGTTCTGCAGGACGGTGTCCTGGGACGCCGCCCAGTCCGCCTTGTGCAGTAGGGCGTCACTGTGGTGCGAGGTGTCTCGGACGTACCAGAACGGGTGCCCGGCGTGTTGCCCTCGCGCGCACAGGCTGTCCCGGAGCCACCTCAGGGGCATCTGGTTGACCACCTTCGCTGCGCCCGCGGGGACCCCCGTGGTTCGTTCGCGATCTGCGTGCCGCAGGAGGTGGAGGATGACTTCGGCGTCCACCGTGTGGACCCTTGGTCGGTGGGTACCGTATTGTAGGGGGAGGGAGGCGGCCACCCCCTCCCCGTCGGGCACCGTGCCCGAGATGGCCACCGCCCACGTGCGGGTGAGGTCGGCGGCGAGAGCGACGCTGGTGGCGTGTTTGCAGGGTCCGCCCCCGGACGCGTCAGAGGAGGTGTGTCCCCAGGCCTCCGGGATCCAGTAGTATCCGGTGGGGCCGAGCCACCCCGCGTTGAGGTCGGCAGAGTGCCGCCGGACGTCCGGGTGGCTGGGGGTCAGTTGGTCCACGCTCAGCGCCCTGGTGTGGCCTGGGCTCATCGCCGGGTGGTCGTGCAGCCGGATCTCCGCTCCGGCGACCGTGCCTGCCCAGGACCGTAGCGCCCTCACATGTTCCTTGAGCCACGCCGGGCCCCCGCGCTGGTGCACCACCAGGTGTCCCGTGTCCTCCGGCTCGTCCTCCAACGCGTGTACCGCCATGTGTGGGTCGTGCGGCACCCCCGTAGCCACCAGTAGGGCGGTGCCACGGGGGAGCCCGCGGGGTTCGGGCTGGCCTGCCCCCACCTGCACTATTACCCACTCGGCCCGGAGCTGCGCTTGCCCCGTCGCTTGGGTGCATTGGTCGTCCGTGGTCACCCACCACAACGGCGTCGGCGCGTGGGGCCGGGGGCGCAAGGGCTCTGGCCACGCCACGTCCGCGTTAGGCTCTTGGTGCTCGCTGTCCGCGAGTACGTCGCGGAGGATGTACATGAGGGCTGCTGGCGGGTGGTACACCGCCCCCCGCGTGGGAGGGGATAGGCTGTCCCGGCGGCGGTAGCCCCCGACGTGGAGGTGCAGGCCGTCCGGGGTCACCTGTGGGCCGGTGTGGGCGTCCTGCTTAGCCCTCGTGGGGTGGACGAGTCTCAGGCGGGGGTCCCGTGTGCCGGTGGTGTGGAAGAGGTGGGCCAGGGCGTCGCGCCACCCGGGCTGGTTGGTGGGCTCCTGCTCACGGCGGCAATAGTGGAGGTGTTCATCGGCGCATTGGTTGAGGCACTCCCGCACCGCCGTTGACCACGGATCGTCGTTGTCGGGGAAGGGGTGGCGTGGACCGTGGTGCCCATGCCACGGCGTTGTGTGTGGCACCGTCAGGCGGCACGTGTCGCGGTGTCGCAGCTCAGCGGTGCGCAGCGTGACAATTTTGCCCGGCGGGGACTGTAGTTGGACATGGGCCGCCCTGGGGCACGCGATGGGGTTGTATAGCCCCACTCCTAGGGCGGCCAGGGCCCGGGGTATGCGGTGGACCCAGTCGCCTCCCGCCAGAGTTGCGAACTCCGGGACGGGGTAGTGCACCTCGGGACATATTCCGTGCGCGCCGGCTATCTCGCAGAACATCTTGGTGACCTCGGCGCGCACGGAGGTTGCGCGGTGGTCGACGAGTGTACCAACGAGGGCCACCGCTGCTTGCTGGCACCACGTGGGCACCCGCGTGAGCCCCAGGGTCCGGTCATCCTGCAGGCTGTCCCGCGAGGCGTCGAAGGCGTACCGCGCCCTGTCCTTCGCGACCTGGACCGTGATGTGGTCCAGGTGGCGTGCAGTTTCGGAGTCGTCGGCGATGAAAGGGGCGACGTACTGCGTCGCCCCCCCGAGGATCGCCAGGATGACGTCCTGCACCACTTTCGGTGGCGCGAGGATGTTAAGGCACCAGTGGTGCACCGCCGCCAGGCGTAGCCGGTGCTTGCGCTGCAGGGAGAACTCCCCGTCCGGCTGCAGCTGGAGTCCCAGGTAGGGGACGGAGTCCGCCGCTGGTACCCAGTGCCACGGGTTTTCCAGGTTGGGGCAGAGGCGCAGCTGCAGGCCCGGGACCCCCTCCGTGGTGGCCATGGCGCACTTGCGGGGGTTGAGCTCCATGCCCATCATCCCCAGGTACGCGGCCACCGCCTCCACGCCCTCGACGAAGTGCTGCAGCGTGTGGGCCACCACCAGCAGGTCGTCGATACAGGCCTGGATGAGGCCGTGCTCGGCCCCTCCCGGCGGGCGCAGGCGGTGCCCCTGTGCCCTGAGCAGGGGCCCCAGGAGGAGCGCGTACAGCAGGGGGCTCTCGGGGTTGCCCTGCCGGACGCCGCGTAGCATGTAGACGGGCTGCGTTAGCCCGTGTGCTGTGACGATGCGCAGCCTGGCGCACGTGTGGAGGAAGAGCAGGAGGTCGATGACGTCCGGCGGCACGGAGAGGTGGCGCAGGATGAGGGGGAGGGCGCCGTGTGGGGCGGTGTCGAAGGCCTTGCGGGCGTCAAAGGAGAAGACGTAGTTGGGCCTTCCCCGCTGGAGCTGCCGCTGCACCATGAACAGCGGGGGGCCTGTGTTGGAGCCAGGGAGGGCCCCCTGCTGCCAGTCGCTGACCTCTCTGTGCCGTGTGAGCACTTCCGTGATGCGCTGGGTGAGGGGGCCCGTGAGCAGCTTCATGTCCAGCTGGCCCAGGGCTATGGGCCTGTAGTCGTCCAGTCTGGCAGAGCCCGGTACCTTGGGGCTGAGCCAGATGTGCGCGTCCCTCCAGTGCATCGGCGGCGGGGCGCCGCGGAGGATGGCCCGGTAGGAATGGACCAGGAGCCACTGTACGGGTGCTGGGAGGGCCTTGATGAAGAGGGCCTCCACGTGGTTGGGACCTGGGGCCTTGCCATCGGCCTTGTCCAGGGCGGACTTCAGGTCCTGCATGGAGTACTGCTGGACCTGTGTCCAGGCCCCCTCAGGGACCCGGGGGACGTGGCGGCCGAGGACTGCCTGGAAGCCCGGGAGGTCCACCGGGCGTTTGTCATACAGTTCTCGCCAGAAGGCGCGAACTGCGAAAATCACGTCGTGGGCCTCCGTGAGGAGCGTTTGGGTGTTGGGAACCCGCACGTTCCAGAGGCCTGACGGGCCCGGAGCCTCTACCTCTATGGCTCCCCGTACGGCTTTCAATCGCTGGGCGATGTCGGGGGCGTGGCGGCGCCAGAAGTCCTTGATGGCGCGCTTGCGGTCTGCCGCCAGGAGGGCGCGGAGCTGGCGAATGTCCTCCTCGAGGGCGGCTGCTTGCCTCTTTAGCTCCTCCTGTAGCTGGCCCTGCGTGGCCGGGCGGAACCCGGGCAACACACCCTGCAGCTCCTCCGTGAGCCGGAGCGCCGCCTCGGACCGGATGCCATGCCTGGCCGCGTCCGCCTGGTACGCTGCCGGCGCGCGCGCTGCCAGGGTGTCATAGCGGAGGACCGCTGCCTGGAGCTGCATTCCGCTCTCCGCGAGGTCCCCCTCCGCCGGGTCCGTCCCCGCCGGGGACGGCTGCCACGCGCGCCAGGGCGTCATGCGTCGCGTGGAGGTGTTCGAACACCTTGTCCACCGCGGCCGCGGGCATGGACCCGTAGTCGTGCTGCTCTGCGGGACCCAGCCAGGGCGCCAGGGAGGGTTCGTCCTGCGCGGCGGTGACCGCCGCCCACAGGCAGTGTTGGACGGGTGCGGCCTCGGCGTCGTACGGGAGGAGGCGGCCCTGCGTGTGGCTGTAGGGGGTGGGCATCGCCGCGCGCCCCGCTGCGCTGAGGAGACCCGGCAGGGCCAGGCGGACCGGGAGGTGGTCCGAGCCGACCACCTGGGGGTGTGCCATGCCGCGAGCCCAGACGCTTTCCCGCAGGGACCACGGCAGGAGGGGCCCGTTGACCAGGAAGCCGTCCACCCTGTGCCGGGACGGGTGGAGCGTGGGGGTCATGTCCTCCTCGCCGCCTGCTGCGGCCCTTCGGAAACCGCAGGCCTCCCAGCCTGCTCGGAAATGCTCCGTGGCCGGGTTGGCGGGGACATCCATGTAGATGTTGGTGTCGCCAGCGATGACCACCGGGTGCCTCCCGCTGAGGCTGCGTGCCGTGGCATACATTTGTATGTCGGCCCAGAACGCCGCCCGTCCCGCCCTAGGGGAGCAGCCTGCTTGCGGCCCGTGGACGTTGATGAGGGTGAGACCTCCTCCGTCCGTGGGGACCTCCAGGGCCGCGGCCTTCCCGGGGACAATTTCCGTGGGACTAAGCACCTCGTGCTCCGCCACGTACTTGCTGCTGACCGCGGTGAGGAGGCCCCCCCCTCTCTAGGTGGAGGTGGCTCCCGTCTCCGCCAGCCGGCTGCTGAAGAAGGCGGTGTACCCCTTGTCCCGGAGCGCCGCGGCCACGTGCATCTCCTGCGCCCTGGTGGCGATCCCCGTTTCCTGGAGCATGATGGCAAAGCCCCCCTCCTGGGGCAGCATGCCGGTGATGAGGTGCTCCTTGTCGGTGCAGGCCGCCGGCCCCCGGCGCCGCCGGAGTGTGTCCCGGAGGGACCAGTCTGGCGGCACGAGGCCGTTGCGCAGGTTCCACGAGAGGATCCACAGGGCGTCGCCCGTCATGTCCTCCTGGAGTCAGCTATCTCGCATCAGGCATCGCCGCCGGGTTCGCCGGCGCAGCCAGGGCATCTGGGTGCGCCGCATCCGCTGAGCCCGTTCCGAGCGGGGCCCACAGGGGGGCCCGGGGGACCGGGGGAAACAGGGGTTACAGGGGGGCTAGCCCCGCGGGGATGGACATGGACCCTGGTGGGGCCGCACCGCCGGCCCCCGGGGCCGCTCCGGGTGCCTCCTCATCTCCGTCTGCGTGGTCGGCTGCCTGGGGCGGGGGGCGCCGGGTGTACGGGGTGTGCCATGGGGACCTCCGTGCTCTCCCCTGCAGGATGTTGGTGGGCGCCTCCTTGTCGTCCGCCGGGGCCGCAGCGTGCACCGCGTGCCACGCCAGGTGTTCCAGCATTGCCCCGCTGGTGTAGTACTTGTCCGCACACAGGGGGCATTTCGTCGGCTCCGTGGCCCCTCGCGCCGGGGGGAGCGGCACCGACTTCCGAATGGCGCCCTCCGCCGCTGGTTCGAAGGGCAGGTTGGCCAGTGGCACCGTGTGTGGCGCCAGTGTGCGGCCCGGGGCCGCCGCATCGAGGGCTCGTGTCGCGGGCGCGGGTCCGAGACCCCGGAGGGCATCACGCTACGCGTCTGCTTGCAGCCACGTTTGCCAGTGCGTGGAGCTGATTTGGCGGTCGGGCTTGCCCCTCCATCGCAGGTCGTGGAAGGCCTGTAGCCAGTGGTACACCGCGGTCGGGACCGCCAGCTGGAGCTCCAGGTCGGCGGGGTGCGCCGCTGCCGGCCACACCCCCGGCCTTGCTGCCCGGGCGTTGTCCTTCAGCCTGACCTGGAGCAGGAGGGCGTGGTGTTCGACCTCCCGCAGCGCCTTGATGATCATGCGGGTGCAGTCTGCCACGCGGATCACGGCTTCGGGCCCCGGCAGGCGTTCGGGGTCGCAGACGACGATGTGCGCGTCCCCCGGGCTGCACATGCAGACCACCCACTGCGGGTTCTGCTGTCCCCGTTGGGCCACCGCCAGGGTAGCTGCTGCGCGGGCGTGCGTGATTGGCCCCGCGTGGAGGTCCGGGACGTCCGTGGCCCTGATGGCGTCTCCCTGCCACGCGGCCCGTAGATGCTCCTCCTGGTCGGGGCTCCACACCAGTGTGGGGGGGTTGACCCACCCCGGTTCCTGCCTCTCGTTGGGGGCGCTGACGGTGTGTAGCAGGACCGCCAGCGGCCAGGGGTCCGCCAACATATAGTAGGCCTGGGTGGGCCCCTGTCGCCAGTCGATGTGGGGCAGGGGTGGGAAAGCCCCTTGCCTGGCGGTGCTGTGCCAGACAGTCCATCGGCCTCCGGCCAGGACGTGCGACCGGTACCCTCTGGCGTGGCCGTGTATGATGGCCTGGTAGCCTGCCGTCTGCAGTACCAGTGCCTCCCCCTGCTTAGGCCCGGGCGGGGGTGTGCCATCGCCCGCATCCCAGACGCTGGTGCGCCCGCGGAGTGTGGCATGCCACGGGTCTGGTGCATCGCGCTGAGGCCCTTGTATGCATCCCGCAATCTGCGCCGGGCCGTGGTGGTGGACGAAGCTCTCCCCGCCGTCTGCTAGCAACGCCGCCGCGACGACGTATAGCTGCTCCGCCGTGAGGGGTGCCGTCGGCGCGTGCGTCGCGGCCGGCCGACACGGCCGCGGGTCGCGGCAGGGGACGTGGGGCAGCAGTTGCGCCGGCCACGCCGCCACGGGACCCATGGTGACGGCCGCGACCGCGGACGCCAGTGCCGTGCGGTCCGTGGGTCTGTACTGCTTGAGCCCCGTGGTATCTCGGGCGAGGTGCCTGCAGGCTGCCATCCAGGCCACCGCTCCGCAGTTCGTGCAGTCCGGTTCGGCACCACCCGCGCCGTCGCTTCCCCTTTGCTGTACCGTGGTGGCGGTGTCGAGCGGGGGGCCCTGCTGTAGGGCCTCCCGGTCCCGCCCCGGCGGGAGGGCGGGACGGACTGGCTGCGGGTAGTTTTGCGCGCCTCGGCGCTCCGGGTGCGTGTGGTACGGGTTTTGCCGACGGTGTTCCGGGGCTGCCCGTGGTTGGAAGAGGAGTTGGTGCAGGTACCAGTGGCCCTCCGCGGTGGACGGGTTGCGGAGCGTTAGCCACTGTTCCAACACGCCTCCTGGGTGCGCGGCCTCGACGCGGCGCTGCAACCCCAGGCGGCCTAGGCGGTTGGACGTGCCCGCGGCTGGGATGTGAGTTTGCGGGTAGAGCACCCGCAGCGGCTCCAGCGCCAGGTCCAGCACTTCGTCGTTGAGCTGCTTCGTGAGAGCCGACGCCCTGTGTAGGGCGTGGAGGACCCCGGGTGTGGGGGCAGTGAGCTGTTGGAGCACCGGTCCCGGCGGGTACCGCGCACCCGGGTTCGTTAGCCACTCCCTGGTGTGGCTCAGTACGGCCTTCCACACGTCCCTTGTAAAGGCGTGCTGGGGGGCCAAAGAGGGGACCATCCGTAGGAGGCGGTGGCTCGCTGGCGGCGATCGCATGGGCTGTGGGGCGGCCGCCGTGATCCACCTGCACGCCGTGCCGGGCATGATCGCCCCCCATTCCACGGTCCCCGTGCCCTCAGCGTGGAGTTCGAACCCCTAATCAAGACTGAATATTGGGACCGAGCTGGTGGGGTAGTGCGTATGCTTTTTTACGTACTAGGGTGGAGGAAAGTCAATTGGGGGTTGCAATTGGGGGTTGGGGGATGGCGATTGAGGGTTGGATGCATGTGGTTGTGTGTTCTGTATTCCCCTCTCCTCTTTTTGCATTGGCGACTGGCTTTCGCTTCATCGCGATCCCATTGTTGCATGAATGTCACCGTATGTTTTGTCTTCCCCTCCCCTTTTTGAGTTTGCAAATGGCTTCCGCTTCACCGCGATCCCATTATCGCACGAATGTCACTGCCTGTTTTGTATTCCCCACCCCCTTCATGCGTTTGCAAATGGCTTTCGCTTCACCGCGATCCCATTATTGCATGGCTGTCACTGTCTTTTTTGTATTCCCCTCCCCCTTCACGTTTTTGCAAATGGCTTTCGCTTCACCGCGATCCCATTATCGCAGGAATGTCACTGTCTGTTTTGCATTCCCCACCCCCTTTATGTGTTTGCAAATGGCTTTCGCTTCACCGCGATCCCATTATCGCAGGAATGTCATTGTCTATTTTGTATTCCCCTCCCTCTTTTTGTGTTTGCAAATGGCTTTCGCTTCACCGCGATCCCGTTTCATATGCATTAGGCACGTGACGGTTCATTGATGCCTTGCTTGAGTGCGATGGCCCCCGCCACCACAATGGCCGGTAGCAGGTAAGAGGGGCTTTGCGGGCAGATGCTACAGGACTCAAGCCATGCACATTTGGGTATGGCGAGGCTGGGGGGTTAGGCGAGGGTTGTCGGAGTTCAGGCGGCGAAGAAATAACTGGAGGGTGGTTGGGAACTCATAGGGGCTAAAATGTGTCGAAAATGGGCCCAAAAAGAGGTCATCGGGCCCACTACTTGGGTGTGAACCCCACTAGACAATGACCAAAGGTGTTCATTCAACATCTACATTGGTTTCCATGCCAATTCCCCCCTACAAGGACATGCTAGGCACCTATAACTACCCAAAAATGGCATTTTCTGGTCATTTTTGGCAGATTTTGAAACCTGGGTGCGCTACCCGCGAAGCCCGTTGCCGGTCGTCACCGTCGAGTTTCTCGCTCAAACTTTGTGTGATTGTACTTCACACCCACAGGTATCATGCATCAAAATTTCAACCAAATCCAAAGCACCACGACGGAGTTCTGATTTTTACCCATTTCGCGCGTGCTGCTTGCTTGCTGCTGCTGCTGCTGCTGCTGCTAAACCTGGTAGGTCCACCCTAGACACTAAAAAGGGTTATAAAACCAAGACTGGTTCCACCAGCTCGGTGACCCTAACCCTAACCTCGGTTCGAACCCCGGTGGGGGCGGAACGCAGTGTCCTAGGCGCTAGGGTGTCGGTGACCCCGCGAGCCGGAAGGGATGCTGCGAGGGACAGGTAGGGATCACTGATACGCTGGAGTTCGGAGATCGCCCGAGCAACTTACCTTTACCTTTACCCTCGGCGTGGATCAGCGCCTGGCCCTGGACCATGGGGAAATAGGGGCTCGAGCGCCCCTTTCCTTCCTTCCACCGTACCCAGGCGGCCCCCGCCTGCAGGCTGCGGAGCAGGGCCACGCCGGGGAGGAGCGGCTGCAGGAAAGCCCCCTTGACGGCCTGGGTGGCGTGGGCCAAGGTGCCCATGGGCAAGTACCACAACGGGAGGGTCCAGGGGCCGGGCAGCGGTTGCGCCACCCCTGCGTCCCATCGCCACTCGGTGTCTGGCGGGGTGGCCGGGACCGTGCCCGTCTGCAGGAAGTGGCATGCCTGCTTGTTGGGGTGCCGTTGGAGGGTTGCCGCGAGGCTGAGCCCCTCTGCCGCGGGTGCCACCGGGAGGCCCCCCCTGGGGCCTGCGCCAGGGGTAATCCTGGTCGGCCGGCCAGGTGTGGAGGTCCCGGGCAATGTCCTCTGCGGTCCCTGTGGGGGCGTCCTCTGGTGCCAGGTGCCACATGACGGCGAGCACCGCCCACGTGGAAAAGGGCCACGCCCGCGGGGGGGTGTACACCTGGATGGTCCACTGTGGGCACGCCCGCCGCACGCGGGACGCGTGGAGCACCCCTCGGACCCTGTCCGCCGCCAGGACCAGCACCATTCCCGAGGGTTCCACAATGATCCCCTCTGCGGGCCCACCGTGGCGGCCCCCGGTGTGCAAGGCCACTGCCGCCTGTCCCGCGTGGGTGACTCGGTCGACGGCCTCCTGGATGTTCACGCTGCCGCGCGCGGTCTCATCGTGGATCCAGCCCTGCGCCACCCCGTAGCGTAGGGCGGCGCGTGCGGCCGCGGGTTTCACCTCGGGCAACGCTCCGTCATCGGGGCCGGGCTGGGGGTGCTGTATGGGGCACCAGCCTTCGCCGGTGCAGTGGCCCCGTTTCCACGAGGGGCAGATCGCGGCTACGCTGCCCGCCGGCGGCGCAGGTTCCGCGGGCGCGCCTCCCGTGGGGGGCTCCGGCAATGCCTCCAGGTCTGAGTCCGTGCCCGCGTCCCCTTGTGGGGGGTCTCCTTCGCCGTCTCTGAGTCCCAGCGCCCTGATGACCTCGTGTGCTTCGTCCAGCGTCAGAGATCGGGGGCGTGTCTTGCGTGGTGCCGCGGGTTCGGTCATTGCTGTGTCGCTGTGTCTAAGAGCAGGGGGTGGGGTGCGGATGTCCCGTGGCTTGTGCGTTGGTGCGCTGGTGCGTTGTTCGGTGTGGGGTTGGTGGATGGGCATCCCCGGGGGGGCGCTTTCCAGCGTTGCGAGGGGCGCCTGGTGTCAGGCGCTGTCCCTCTCCCGGTCGCCCGTCCTCTGGAGCGGGCAGCCAGGGTTCCGCGTCCCGCGTGTCCCGGGTGCGGCCGGTGCGGGCGTGGGGACCCAGCACCAGCGCCACAGCGTGCGCCCTTGCGGGCTGGCGTCGCTAGCCGTGGGGGTGGCAGAAGGGCGTCCCCGGGGGGGTGCCTTCCACCGTTGTGAGGGGCGCCTGGTGTCAGGCGCTGTCCCTGCCCCGGCCGCCCGTCCTCTGGAGCGGGCAGCCGGGGTACCGCGTCCCGTGTGTCCCGGGTGCGGTCGGTTCGGGCGTGGGGACCCAGCACCGGCCCCACAGCGTGCGCCCTTGCGGGCCAGCGTTGCTCGCTGCGGGAATGGCGGAAGGGCGTCCCCAGGGGGGGTGCTTTCCACCGTTGTGAGGGGCGCCCGGTGTCATGCGGTGTCCCTCCCTCGGCCGCCCGCTCTCTGGAGCGGGCAGCCAGGGTTCCGCGACCCGTGTGTCCCGGGTGCGGTCGATGCGGGCGTGGGGACCCAGCACCGGCCCCACAGCGTGCGCCCTTGCGGGCCGGCGTTGCTCGCTGTGCGTGTGGCGGAAGGGCGTCCCCGGGGGGGGTGCCTCCCACCATTGTGAGGGGCGCCAGGTGTCAGGCGCTGTCCCTCCCCCGGCCGCCCGTCCTCTGGAGCGGGCGGTCAGGGTTCCGCGTCCCGTGTGTCCCGGGTGCGGTCGGTGCAGGCGTGGGGACCCAGCACTGGTTCACAGCGTGCGCCCTTGCGGGCCGGCGTTGCTCGCTGTGGGAATGGCAGAAGGGCGTCCCCGGGGGGGGTGCTTTCCACCGTTGTGAGGGGCGCCCGGTGTCAGGCGCTGTCCCTCCCCTGGCGGCCCGTCCTCTGGAGCGGGCAGCCAGGGTTCCGCGTCCCGTGTGTCCCGGGTGCGGTCGGTGCGGGCGTGGGGACTCGGCACCGGCCCGGCGTTGCCCGCTGTGGGGGTGGCGGAAGAACGTCCCCGGGGGGGTCGCCTTCCACCATTGTGAGGGGCGCCTGGTGTCAGGCGCTGTCCCTCCCCCGGCCGCACGTCCTCTGGAGTCGGCAGCCAGGGTTCCGCGTCCCGTGTGTCCCGGGTGCGGTCGGTGCGGGCGTGGGGACCCAGCACCGGTCCCACAGCGTGCGCCCTTGCGGGCCGGCGTTGCTCGCTGTGCGGGTGGCGGAAGGGCGTCCCCGGAGGGGGTGCTTTCCAACGTTGTGAGGGGCGCCCGGTGTCAGGCGCTGTCCCTCCCCTCGCCGCCCGTCCTCTGGAGCGGGCAGCCAGGGTTCCGCGTCCCGTGTGTCCCGGGTGCGGTCGGTGCGGGCGTGGGGACCCAGCACCGGCCCCACAACGTGCGCCCTTGCGGGCCGGCTTTGCTCGCTGTGGGGGTGGCGGAGGGGCGTCCCCGGGGGGGGGGTGCCTTCCACCATTGTGAGGGGCGCCTGGTGTCAAGCACTGTCCCCCCCCCGGCCGCCCGTTCTCTGGAGCGGGCAGCCAGGGTTCCGCGTCCCGTGTGTCCCGGGTGCGGTCGGTGCGGGCGTGGGGACCCAGCACCGGCCCCACAACGTGCGCCCTTGCGGGCCGGCTTTGCTCGCTGTGGGGGTGGCGGAGGGGCGTCCCCGGGGGGGGGGGGTGCCTTCCACCATTGTGAGGGGCGCCTGGTGTCAGGCACTGTCCCTCCCCCGGCCGCCCGTCCTCTGGAGCGGGCAGCCAGGGTTCCGCGTCCCGTGTGTCCCGGGTGCGGTCGGTGCGGGTGTGGGGATCCAGCACCGGCCCCGCAGCGTGCGCCTTTGCGGGCCGGCGTTGCTCGCTGCAGGAGAGGCGGAGGGGCGTCCCCGGGGGGGGTGCTTTCCACCGTTGTGAGGCACGCCTGGTGTCAGGCGCTGTCCCTCCCCTGGCTGCCCGTCCTCTGGAGCGGGCAGCCAGGGTTCCGCGTCCCGCGTGTCCCGGGGGCGGTCGGTGCGGGCCTGGGGACTCAGCAGCGGCCCCACAGCGTGCGCCCTTGCGGGCCGGCGTTGCTCGCTGTGCGTGTGGCGGAAGGGCGTCCCCGGGGGGGGTGCCTTCCACCGTTGTGAGGGGCGCCTGGTGTCAGGCGCTGTCCCTCTCCCGGCCGCCCGTTCTCTGGAGCGGGCAGCCAGGATTTCGCGTCCCGTGTGTCCCGGGTGTGGTAGGTGCGGGCGTAGGGACCCATCACCGGCCCCGCAGCGTGCGTCCTTGCGGGCTGGCGTTGCTCGCTGTGGGGGTGGCGGAAGGGCATCCCCGGGGGGGGTGCTTTCCACCGTTGCGAGGGGCGCCTGGTGTATGGCGCTATCCCTCCCCTGGCAGCCCGTCCTCTGGAGCGGGCAGCCAGGGTTCCGCGTCCCGTGTGTCCCGGGTGCGGTCGATGCGGGCGTGTGGACCCAGCACCGGCCCCACAGCGTGCGCCCTTGCGGGCCGGCGTTGCTCGCTGTGGGGGTGGCGGAAGGGCGTCCCCGGGGGGGCCGCCTTCCACCGTTGTGAGGGGCGCCTGGTGTCAGGCGCTGTTCCTCCCCCGGCCGCCCGTCCTCTGGAGCGGGCAGCCAGGATTCCGCGACTCGCGTGTCCCGGGCGCGGTGGGTGCGGGTGTGGGGACCCAGCACCGGCCCCACAGCGTGCGCCCTTGCGGGCCGGCGTTGCTCGCTGTGGGGGTGGTGGAAGGGCGTCCCCGGGGGGGGTGCCTTCCACCATTGTGAGGGGCGCCTGGTGTCAGGCGCTGTCCCTCTCCCGACTGCCCGCCCACTGCTGGGCGGGTTGCCGGGGTTCGTACGGTGTGTGCGGTGTGTGTGGTGTCTGTGCCGTGCGTGTCGTGGTGCGTGGTGCCGCTCTTCCCTTGGTCCTCCGGTGCTCCCCTTTCCGGTGTCTCGGTGCGGTGTTGTGCTCGCCATGTGCCCGCCGTGTCCCCTCCCCTGTACGCGCCCCTTGCTCGTCCGCTGGCTACCCCTTGTTCCTTTCGCGGCTTCGTTGCTCTTTACCCTTTCCTCTACCCTTCTCCCTGACATGCACTTTTTCCCTGCCTCCGCTTTGTTGTGTGTCTCGGTCTTTTTCCTTGTCGGCCCGGGCTTCCTCCTTTGAACCTGCGTAGAGAGAGGAGAGGGCGTAAACGGGCGTGCGGCGGCGGCGGTTTTGTCGCGACACGGCACCTCGAGCTGGCTGGTACGTCATGCGACATGCGTGTGCGACCGGCGTGTGCGTAGGTTTATTTCCCACTTGCTCTCGTCTTGACTCCACACCCCTTTGGCCGCTACCTTTGCTCGTTGCCCGTTCCGCGCGCGCGGCGTGACATGCAACATACCTGTTTCTTTCCCCACTACCTTAGTGTGTCCTAGTCCTCCCGCCTTGCCGGGCGTTCGATAATGTGAGACGACGGCACGACGCAATACTTGCCTAAGCGTCTAAGACAACCCTACTTTAACGCCCGGACGACGCAAACACGAGCATACGCTTCTCCTTGGGACCAGGAGATGTGCAGGGGTATTGAGTGGCACATGCAGGAGAAGTGCAGGGGTACAGAGGGGTACATGCAGGAGATGTGCAGGGGTACAGAGGGGCACATGCAGGAGATGTGCAGGGGTATTGAGGGGCACATGCAGGAGATGTGCAGGGGTGCAGAGGGGCACACGCAGGAGATGTGCAGGGGTATTGGGGGGCACATGCAGGAGATGTGCAGCGGTACGGAGGGGTACATGCAGGAGATGTGCAGGGGTACAGAGGGGAACATGCAGGAGATGTGCAGGGGTACAGAGGGGCACATGCAGGAGATGTGCAGGGGTACAGAGGGGCACATGCAGGAGATGTGCAGGGGTACGGAGGGGCACATGCAGGAGATGTGCAGGGGTACAGAGGGGTACATGCAGGAGATGTGCAGGGGTACAGAGGGGCGCATGCAGGAGATGTGCAGGGTTACAGAGGGGCACATGCAGGAGATGTGCAGGGGTACAGAGGGGCACACGCAGGAGATGTGCAGGGGTACAGAGGGGCACATGCAGGAGATGTGCAGGGGTATTGAGGGGCACATGCAGGAGATGTGCAGGGGTACAGAGGGGTACATGCAGGAGATGTGCAGGGGTACAGAGGGGCACATGCAAGAGATGTGCAGGGGTACAGAGGGGCACATGCAGGAGATGTGCAGGGGTACAGAGGGGCACATGCAGGAGATGTGCAGGGGTACGGAGGGGCACATGCAGGACATGTGCAGGGGTACGGAGGGGCACATGCAGGACATGTGAAGGGGTACAGAGGGGCGCATGAATGAGATGTGCAGGGGTACAGAGGGGCACATGCAGGAGATGTGCAGGGGTACAGAGGGGTACATGCAGGAGATGTGCAGGGGTACAGAGGGGCGCATGCAGGAGATGTGCAGGGTTACAGAGGGGCACATGCAGGAGATGTGCAGGGGTACGGAGGGGCACATGCAGGAGATGTGCAGGGGTACAGAGGGGCACATGCAGGAGATGTGCAGGGGTATTGAGGGGCACATGCAGGAGATGTGCAGGGGTACAGAGGGGTACATGCAGGAGATTTGCAGGGGTACAGAGGGGCACATGCAGGAGATGTGCAGGGGTATTGAGGGGCACATGCAGGAGATGTGCAGGGGTACAGGGGGGTACATGCAGGAGATGTGCAGGGGTACAGAGGGGCACATGCAGGAGATGTGCAGGGGTTCAGAGGGGCACATGCAGGACATGTGCAGGGGTACGGAGGGGCACATGCAGGAGATGTGCAGGGGTACAGAGGGGCACATGCGGGAGATGTGCAGGGGTACGGCGGGGCACATGCAGGAGATGTGCAGGGGTACAGAGGGGTACATGCAGGAGATGTGCAGGGGTACAGAGGGGCGCATGCAGGAGATGTGCAGGGGTACACAGGGGCACATGCAGGAGATGTGCAGGGGTACAGAGGGGCACATGCAGGAGATGTGCAGGGGTACAGAGGGGTACATGCAGGAGATGTGCAGGGGTACAGAGGGGCGCATGCAGGAGATGTGCAGGGTTACAGAGGGGCACATGCAGGAGATGTGCAGGGGTACAGAGGGGCACATGCAGGAGATGTGCAGGGGTACAGAGGGGCACATGCAGGAGATGTGCAGGGGTATTGAGGGGCACATGCAGGAGATGTGCAGGGGTACAGAGGGGTACATGCAGGAGATGTGCAGGGGTACAGAGGGGCACATGCAGGAGATGTGAAGGGGTATTGAGGGGCACATGCAGGAGATGTGCAGGGGTACAGAGGGGCACATGCAGGAGATGTGCAGGGGTACAGAGGGGCACATGCAGCAGATGTGCAGGGGTACGGAGGGGCACATGCAGGAGATGTGCAGGGGTACGGAGGGGCACATGCAGGAGATGTGCAGGGGTACAGAGGGGCACATGCAGGAGATGTGCAGGGGTACAGGGGGGTACATGCAGGAGATGTGCAGGGGTACAGAGGGGCACATGCAGGAGATGTGCAGGGGTACGGAGGGGCACATGCAGGAGATGTGCAGGGGTACAGAGGGGCACATGCAGGAGATGTGCAGGGGTACAGGGGGGTACATGCAGGAGATGTGCAGGGGTACAGAGGGGCACATGCAGGAGATGTGCAGGGGTATTGAGGGGCACATGCAGGAGATGTGCAGGGGTTCAGAGGGGCACATGCAGGAGATGTGCAGGGGTACGGA
This sequence comes from Eutreptiella sp. 'Long Island Sound 2002', assembly GCA_964036045.1. NCBI lineage: Eukaryota > Euglenozoa > Euglenophyceae > Eutreptiales > Eutreptiaceae > Eutreptiella > Eutreptiella sp. 'Long Island Sound 2002'. The sequence continues at coordinate 20,774,572 of OZ038392.1, read as the reverse complement.
GGGGCATATGCAGGAGATGTGCAGGGGTACAGAGGGGCACATGCAGGAGATGTGCAGGGGTACGGAGGGGCACATGCAGGAGATGTGCAGGGGTATAGAGGGGTACATGCAGGAGATGTGCAGGGGTACAGAGGGGCGCATGCAGGAGATGTGCAGGGGTACACAGGGGCACATGCAGGAGATGTGCAGGGGTACAGAGGGGCACATGCAGGAGATGTGCAGGGTTACAGAGGGGCACATGCAGGAGATGTGCAGGGGTACAGAGGGGCACATGCAGGAGATGTGCAGGGGTACAGAGGGGCACATGCAGGAGATGTGCAGGGGTATTGAGGAGCACATGCAGGAGATGTGCAGGGGTACAGAGGGGCACATGCAGGAGATGTGCAGGGGTACAGAGGGGCACATGCAGGAGATGTGCAGGGGTATTGAGGGGCACATGCAGGAGATGTGCAGGGGTACAGGGGGGTACATGCAGGAGATGTGCAGGGGTACAGAGGGGCACATGCAGGAGATGTGCAGGGATTCAGAGGGGTACATGCAGGAGATGTGCAGGGGTACAGAGGGGCACATGCAGGAGATGTGCAGGGGTATGGAGGGGCACATGCAGGAGATGTGCAGGGGTATTGAGGGGCACATGCAGGAGATGTGCAGGGTTACAGAGGGGCACATGCAGGAGAAGTGCAGCGGTACAGAGGGGTACATGCAGGAGATGTGCAGGGGTACAGAGGGGCGCATGCAGGAGATGTGCAGGGTTACAGAGGGGCACATGCAGGAGAAGTGCAGGGGTACAGAGGGGCACATGCAGGAGATGTGCAGGGGTACAGAGGGGCACATGCAGGAGATGTGCAGGGGTATTGAGGGGCACATGCAGGAGATGTGCAGGGGTACAGAGGGGCACATGCAGGAGATGTGCAGGGGTACAGAGGGGCACATGCAGCAGATGTGCAGGGGTCTTGAGGGGCACATGCAGGAGATGTCCAGGGGTACAGAGGGGTACATGCAGGAGATGTGCAGGGGTACAGAGGGGCACATGCAGGAGATGTGCAGGGGTATTGAGGGGCACATGCAGGAGATGTGCAGGGGTACAGAGGGGCACATGCAGGAGATGTGCAGGGGTACAGAGGGGCACATGCAGGAGATGTGCAGGGGTTCAGAGGGGCACATGCAGGAGATGTGCAGGGGTACGGAGGGGCATATGCAGGAGATGTGCAGGAGTACAGAGGGGCACATGCAGGAGATGTGCAGGGGTACGGAGGGGCACATGCAGGAGATGTGCAGGGGTACAGAGGGGTACATGCAGGAGATGTGCAGGGGTACAGAGGGGCGCATGCAGGAGATGTGCAGGGGTACACAGGGGCACATGCAGGAGACGTGCAGGGGTACAGAGGGGCGCATGCAGGAGATGTGCAGGGGTATTGAGGGGCACATGCAGGAGATGTGCAGGGGTACAGAGGGGTACATGCAGGAGATGTGCAGGGGTACAGAGGGGCACATGCAGGAGATGTGCAGGGGTATTGAGGGGCACATGCAGGAGATGTGCAGGGGTACAGAGGGGCACACGCAGGAGATGTGCAGGGGTATTGAGGGGCACATGCAGGAGATGTGCAGCGGTACGGAGGGGTACATGCAGGAGATGTGCAGGGGTACAGATGGGCACATGCAGGAGATGTGCAGGGGTACAGAGGGGCACATGCAGGAGATGTGCAGGGGTACAGAGGGGCACATGCAGGAGATGTGCAGGGGTATGGAGGGGCACATGCAGGAGATGTGCAGGGGTATTGAGGGGCACATGCAGGAGATGTGCAGGGTTACAGAGGGGCACATGCAGGAGAAGTGCAGCGGTACAGAGGGGTACATGCAGGAGATGTGCAGGGGTACAGAGGGGCGCATGCAGGAGATGTGCAGGGTTACAGAGGGGCACATGCAGGAGAAGTGCAGGGGTACAGAGGGGCACATGCAGGAGATGTGCAGGGGTACAGAGGGGCACATGCAGGAGATGTGCAGGGGTATTGAGGGGCACATGCAGGAGATGTGCAGGGGTACAGAGGGGTACATGCAGGAGATGTGCAGGGGTACAGAGGGGCACATGCAGGAGATGTGCAGGGGTACAGAGGGGCACATGCAGGAGATGTGCAGGGGTACAGAGGGGCACATGCAGGAGATGTGCAGGGGTACGGAGGGGCACATGCAGGACATGTGCAGGGGTACAGAGGGGCGCATGAATGAGATGTGCAGGGGTACAGAGGGGCACATCCAGGAGATGTGCAGGGGTACAGAGGGGTACATGAAGGAGATGTGCAGGGGTACAGAGGGGCACATGCAGGAGATGTGCAGGGGTACAGAGGGGCACATGCAGGAGATGCGCAGGGGTACAGAGGGGCACATGCAGGAGATGTGCAGGGGTATTGAGGGGCACATGCAGGAGATGTGCAGGGGTACAGAGGGGTACATGCAGGAGATGTGCAGGGGTACAGAGGGGCACATGCAGGAGATGTGCAGGGGTATTGAGGGGCACATGCAGGAGATGTGCAGGGGTACAGGGGGGTACATGCAGGAGATGTGCAGGGGTACAGAGGGGCACATGCAGGAGATGTGCAGGGGTACAGAGGGGCACATGCAGGAGATGTGCAGGGGTACGGAGGGGCACATGCAGGAGATGTGCAGGGGTACGGAGGGGCACATGTAGGAGATGTGCAGGGGTACAGAGGGGCACATGCAGGAGATGTGCAGGGGTATTGAGGGGCAGATGCAGGAGATGTGCAGGGGTACAGAGGGGTACATGCAGGAGATGTGCAGGGGTACAGAGGGGCACATGCAAAAGATGTGCAGGGGTACAGAGGGGCACATGCAGGAGATGTGCAGGGGTACAGAGGGGCACATGCAGGAGATGTGCAGGGGTACGGAGGGGCACATGCAGGACATGTGCAGGGGTACAGAGGGCCACATCCAGGAGATGTGCAGGGGTACAGAGGGGTACATGAAGGAGATGTGCAGGGGTACAGAGGGGCACATGCAGGAGATGTGCAGGGGTACAGAGGGGCACATGCAGGAGATGTGCAGGGGTACAGAGGGGCACATGCAGGAGATGTGCAGGGGTATTGAGGGGCACATGCAGGAGATGTGCAGGGGTACAGAGGGGTACATGCAGGAGATGTGCAGGGGTACAGAGGGGCACATGCAGGAGATGTGCAGGGGTATTGAGGGGCACATGCAGGAGATGTGCAGGGGTACAGGGGGGTACATGCAGGAGATGTGCAGGGGTACAGAGGGGCACATGCAGGCGATGTGCAGGGGTACAGAGGGGCACATGCAGGAGATGTGCAGGGGTACGGAGGGGCACATGCAGGAGATGTGCAGGGGTACGGAGGGGCACATGTAGGAGATGTGCAGGGGTACAGAGGGGTACATGCAGGAGATGTGCAGGGGTATAGAGGGGCGCATGCAGGATATGTGCAGGGGTACAGAGGGGCACATGCAGGAGATGTGCAGGGGTACAGAGGGGCACATGCAGGAGATGTGCAGGGGTACAGAGGGGCACATGCAGGAGATGTGCAGGGGTATTGAGGGGCACATGCAGGAGATGTGCAGGGGTACAGAGGCATACATGCAGGAAATGTGCAGGGGTACAGAGGGGCGCATGCAGGAGATGTGCAGGGGTACGGAGGGGCACATGCAGGAGATGTGCAGGGGTACAGAGGGGCACATGCTGGAGATGTGCAGGGGTACAGAGGGGCACATGCAGGAGATGTGCAGGGGTACAGAGGGGCACATGCAGGAGATGTGCAGGGGTACAGAGGGGCGCATGCAGAAGATGTGCAGGGGTACGGAGGGGCACATGCAGGAGATGTGCAGGGGTACAGAGGGGCAAATACAGGAGATGTGCAGGGGTACAGAGGGGCGCATGCACGAGATGTGCAGGGTACAGAGGGGCACATGCAGGAGATGTGCAGGGGTACAGAGGGGCACATGCAGGAGATGTGCAGGGGTACAGAGGGGCACATGCAGGAGACGTGCAGGGGTACAGAGGGGTACATGTAGGAGATGTGCAGGGGTACAGAGCGGCACATGCAGGAGATGTGCAGGGGTACAGAGGGGCACATGCAGCAGATGTGCAGGGGTACAGAGAGGTACATGCAGGAGATGTGCAGGGGTACAGAGGGGCAAATGCAGGAGATGTGCAGGGGTACAGAGGGGCACATGCATGAGATGTGCAGGGTTACAGAGGGGTATATGCAGGAGATGCGCAGGGGTACAGACGGGCACATGCAAGAGATGTGCAGGGGTACAGAGGGGCACATGCAGGAGATGTGCAGGGGTACAGAGGGGCACATGCAGGAGATGTGCAGGGGTACAGAGGGGCACATGCAGGAGATGTGCAGGGGTACAGAGGGGCACATGCAGGAGATGTGCAGGGGTACAGAGGGGCGCATGCAGGAGATGTGCAGGGGTACATAGGGGCACATGCAGGAGATGTGCAGGGGTACAGAGGGGCGCATGCAGGAGATGTGCAGGGGTACAGAGGGGCACATGCAGGAGATGTGCAGGGGTACAGAGGGGCACATGCAGGAGATGTGCAGGGGTACAGAGGGGCACATGCAGGAGATGTGCAGGGGTACAGAGGGGCGCATGCAGGAGATGTGCAGGGGTACAGAGGGGCACATGCAGGAGATGTGCAGGGGTATTGAGGGGCACATGCAGGAGATGTGCAGGGGTACAGAGGGGTACATGCAGGAGATGTGCAGGGGTACAGAGGGGCACATGCAGGAGATGTGCAGGGGTATTGAGGGGCACATGCAGGAGATGTGCAGGGGTACAGGGGGGTACATGCAGGAGATGTGCAGGGGTACAGAGGGGCACATGCAGGCGATGTGCAGGGGTACAGAGGGGCACATGCAGGAGATGTGCAGGGGTACGGAGGGGCACATGCAGGAGATGTGCAGGGGTACGGAGGGGCACATGTAGGAGATGTGCAGGGGTACAGAGGGGTACATGCAGGAGATGTGCAGGGGTATAGAGGGGCGCATGCAGGATATGTGCAGGGGTACAGAGGGGCACATGCAGGAGATGTGCAGGGGTACAGAGGGGCACATGCAGGAGATGTGCAGGGGTACAGAGGGGCACATGCAGGAGATGTGCAGGGGTATTGAGGGGCACATGCAGGAGATGTGCAGGGGTACAGAGGCATACATGCAGGAAATGTGCAGGGGTACAGAGGGGCGCATGCAGGAGATGTGCAGGGGTACGGAGGGGCACATGCAGGAGATGTGCAGGGGTACAGAGGGGCACATGCTGGAGATGTGCAGGGGTACAGAGGGGCACATGCAGGAGATGTGCAGGGGTACAGAGGGGCACATGCAGGAGATGTGCAGGGGTACAGAGGGGCGCATGCAGAAGATGTGCAGGGGTACGGAGGGGCACATGCAGGAGATGTGCAGGGGTACAGAGGGGCAAATACAGGAGATGTGCAGGGGTACAGAGGGGCGCAGGCAGGAGATGTGCAGGGTACAGAGGGGCACATGCAGAAGATGTGCAGGGGTACAGAGGGGCACATGCAGGAGATGTGCAGGGGTACAGAGGGGCACATGCAGGAGACGTGCAGGGGTACAGAGGGGTACATGTAGGAGATGTGCAGGGGTACAGAGCGGCACATGCAGGAGATGTGCAGGGGTACAGAGGGGCACATGCAGCAGATGTGCAGGGGTACAGAGAGGTACATGCAGGAGATGTGCAGGGGTACAGAGGGGCAAATGCAGGAGATGTGCAGGGGTACAGAGGGGCACATGCATGAGATGTGCAGGGTTACAGAGGGGTATATGCAGGAGATGTGCAGGGGTACAGACGGGCACATGCAAGAGATGTGCAGGGGTACAGAGGGGCACATGCAGGAGATGTGCAGGGGTACAGAGGGGCACATGCAGGAGATGGGCAGGGGTACAGAGGGGCACATGCAGGAGATGTGCAGGGGTACAGAGGGGCACATGCAGGAGATGTGCAGGGGTACAGAGGGGCGCATGCAGGAGATGTGCAGGGGTACATAGGGGCACATGCGGGAGATATGCAGGGGTACAGAGGGGCACATGCAGAGGGGGGGGGGGGCTCCATCATGGTTTGTCACAGATACTGGATGCCCCCGCCCAGGCAATTCCAGCTCCTTTTCCAGGGGCTGTCCAAATTCAACTGCTATGCTACATCCAGTCGTTAAGACACTGCCTGATATGTACACGAGCATCCGACATGCCGCTTCCTGGAAGCGGGTGAACACTGGGAGCAGGCGGCAGCTGCCAAGCCTGATAGCATAACCTATAACCTTCGTGTGCCAGCGCCAAACACATAGGGCACCTGTCGTGTCGAAACAAATAGGGGAGGGAACGCATGTGGATGACGGGAGGGAGATATCTATGGACCATGTCGCCATCCCAACCAGCTACGAGCCCCAGGATTCGGACCCACCCGCAGAAGCTCGGGCCGGGGTGACTGTCCACTATAGTGCCACGACGATATCAGAGTGTCCCACTGCCTGCTGTATTACTGTACTGTCGGCGCAATCTGAGAGGAGGCGGGCCGACGGCGTCGACCCTCCACGATGGGAATTGAACCTACGCCCTCCGGGACGAAGCCCCCGTGCACTACCAGTATGCTATGCTGCCGATGTGGCTCATATACCCGTAAACAAGTCCACCAGCTGAAAGTAATATGAAAGCTAGGGGGGGGGAAACCATCTCTTCGCCCCGGTATCAAGAACAACAACTGTTCATGAGGCGGCGTGCCTGCGCCGTCGCCTCCACGGTTCGCGACGGGCCGCGATGACGGAGCGCACTGCGGGGCCGGGCCCCCGTGCACTTTCAGGTATGCTCCTCCCTCAATCCGCAACAGCAAAGAATCCCCCTAGATGGAATCCAAGTATTTATTACCACAACACAAGAACTACCCATTGCGAGCCGCCACAAGCCACGCTCCGGGAATCGAACCCCCGCCGTCCGGCGTCAGGGCCACTGATTATACCATTGTACTACACCGAAGATACCTGATACCAGCCACTCAAAATACAGGGCATAACAACTCAGTTCACGTGATAAGAATCGGCTCGGGACTGGTTGGCCGTTCGGTGCATCTATATCCCCGTCGGGGTTCGGACCGTGTGGTGCATCTATATCCCCGTCGGGGTTCGAACCACCGCCTGGGGGATGGAGGACAAGTGTGTTACCAACTATGCCAGGTGCGGTGTGTCCTCTCTTCTTTGAGTGGGAGGGAAGACTTTGTTATTGTTTACAAGATGCTGTAGGCCACAGGGCATCACAATGAAACAAAACCAAGTATGGTGCCCTGCGGCACAACGTCTTCATGCTCAGACATCGTGGGGGACGCCGCAGCGAACTCGCCACTGGCATTCGGGCCATCAAGGTGTCCGGCAAAGAGAGCGCGGTCGCGCGGTCGTGGTGAGTCCTCCAGAATGGAGACCGCCTCTAAAAATTGGCAGGGCCTAAAGAGATCGAAACCTGTCCCAAGCTGCCACACCTGCTCAGCCGCAACAACCCAAAAGCAAAGTGCCCTAGGAAAAGTCCCGCGCACTACATGAAGTCGAGGGGCTCCGATTCCTGCCCCCGTCGTACGCGGTGTCAGGCGCCGGTGGGGGGGTTTGGGTCTCTGTGGATCCGTGCTTGCTGCAGGACGTTGAAGGGCTGCGCCTCACCCCCCTTGTATGCGTGATCCAGTCCCAAGATGGGGTTGTGGGGGTCCCAGGCCCTTCTGATTGATTGGTGACTATGGGAACACTCGACAGGTGGCTGTGTGTGGACTCCTCGCTCCTCGGGCTGTCTGGCATCTCAACTAAACCCAATTGCAGCCACACATCACTCTCATGCCCCTGATCCGAAGGGACATCCGGGGTTTCCTCTCTTGGTCCTGGTGGAGCAATACAGTGCTCAAAATTGAGTACGATTGGACGCGGGGGGGACACACCCCGGGCGGGGGGGCTCCGAGCTGCTACCTGGCGTGTCCGTTTGGCGCGTTGCCCTGCCGCTTGGACCCTGGGGGTCTTCCGAGCTGGGTACAGGGGGTTGCTGAGTCTACCATTGTTAGCAAGGGTGTCGGCCTGCTCGTTACCTTCCACATTCACGTGGGAGGGAACTTTCACCCACAGTATACCTTGAAAAGTGGAATCCAGAAGCTGCAGCAGCTCTTTCCAGAGGGGGATATTTGACACAGGTCCCGCCGATCCCACCCAACCTCTCGCCTGCCACCGGCGCGCCGCTCCCTGCGCCCCTTTAAGGACATACTCAGAGTCCGTACAGATGGCAATCTTAGGCTCAACGGCATGCAGCTGTAGGGCCTGCAGTGCCGCCAGGAGTTCTGCCGCGCTAATAGTTTGTTTCATGTGCAGCGGCACCGGGGCCGACAGCGAAACTGGGAGGGATGAGAAGAACCCATAGCCCCCCACATAACCAAGCCCCTCGAAGCGCTCTGATGAGCCATCTGTAAAGACCAACATATATCCCTGGTCTTCAAGGCTGTCAAGGTGAGCAATCAGTTTGTGTAGTGAGCGCATCTTGCGTTCGAGTCTGCGTTTGGCACGCAGCTGTGCTTTGGTGGGGGGCGGTCGGGGGGGGGTGGGCTCCAGCTGCGGTCTGTCCGCTGAATCCCCCCGCTGGAGAGACATGAGCAGATCCAGGAAGGCGGAAAATTTTTCTGGGCGGATTCCATGTGCTTTGGATTGCTGCCACCTGTGCAGCAACTGTCCGTAGACTTTTAAGAAGTAGGATGTCGAGCGAAAAGAATTGTGCTCTTTTGCGGCTTTACAGCGGATGGCCCAGTTGGCCTCTATTGCTGCCCAGCCCCATTGTCCAGGAAGGAGATGCAGGGACTCTGCAGGGTGGTGTTCAATCAGTTCCGCCACCGATGATATGTGCTTCCCCCGAACAACATAAGGGGGGAAGCATTGGTCGATGATGGGAAAAACGAAAGGTAGAAGTTTGCAGTGCAGCATCATATGGGCCATAGTTTCAGGCACGTGGCACAAGGGGCAAAGCAGGCGGTCAGGCTTCCAAGACTTAAGCCTGTCTCCCACCGGTTGTTTACGCCACAGCGCTTTCGAATAAAATCTATGTCAGATGTCGGCAGTCTGCAAGACATCAGAGCTTGCCAGACTTCATCCGGTTGGCGCCGTTCCCTGTTCCTAGGGTAGGACATCACGGCGAGGGCTGGGCCTCTCTGCCAATCAGAGATCAGTGATGACAGATCACGAGGCGTCTGTCGTGAGTGTTCCGAAAATACGAAAGTCTGATTGGCAAGCTGGCCAATGGTTTCTCTGTATATCGGGCGCCACGTCGGGGCGATTTGATTCAGGTAGGAGTCGTCTTCCAGTAGCTGTCCCACTGTAAGTATACCCTCCCTGATGAGCGATGGTGACGAATACGTATGGAAATGGGCGTTCTTGAACAAAACATTGTGCCACAGGGGCATATCGTAGCTCAGAGCGTCTGGGGGGTTAACATTCAAACCTTGTCGTAGGAGCGAGAAAGACTTTGCACTAAAGGCTAAATAGGGAAGGGGGATCCAAGGCAAATTGACGTCCATTTGAAACCAACCCAGTTGGGCCGGCGTGATGGTAATAGCTCTGGGCCCCGCCCAGGCCTCAAACTGTGCAGCCACAGTCGGGGGGGATTCCGCAGGACGTAGAATATAGTTCACGAAAAGGGCTGAGTGATGCCACCACAGAAAATAATGCGGCTGAGCCAAGCTAAGCCCCCCTTGGGACTCGGAGAGAGCTAGGATATCCTGGGTCAACCCCCATGAGTTCAGTCCCAATGCTATGTTGTAGATTGTTTTCAAAGAGTCCACCACCTTCTTAACTGGAAGAATCACACGTGCTGGGTACACAAGCACCGGGAGGATCCACATTCTTAACAAGAACACTCGCTCTTTCAGAGTTAAGTTCCAGTGTTGCATTGAGTGTGCCCTCCCAAGGGCCTTTTGTAAAGCTGGTGCGAAGGCCTCTTCGGGTGCCACGTAACCCAATTGTACCCCTAGGTACGTGTAGGCTGTTTGGACATTGATGCCAGTGGCGTCCAGGAGTTCCTGTTCCGAGGTTTCCCATGGGCTAACAATCAGGATTGCTGATTTATCGTGGTTTATCTCGAGCCCACAAAATTGAGAAAAAATTTTCATAACTTCAATGCAGCAGCGTAGGACAAGGGCCGCTTGCAGGGGGGCATCACGGATGATGATTAGCAAATCATCTGCATACAACAATACCGTTACAGTAGGGGACAGTTCCATCAAATACGTAGAGATCGGAGAAATCAATACCGCAAAGACTGAGGGGGATAATGGGGCAACCCTGTCTGATGCCTGACGTGGGAGTAATTTTTTCATGTAGCATCACTGTGCCGTGCACAATCAGTGCCATGGGCGCCTTGAACAGTAGCATTAGTAGCTGGATCATTTCCGTGGGGAGGCACATATGGGTGAAAAATGCTTGTGCGTATGAGTGTGCTACCGAGTCATAAGCTTTTTGAAAATCAATCGGGCAGAAGTGCCCTTCCTGCATAGCACTCAAGGAGCCAAACGCATTCCATAGATGGTTGAATATACACCTGCCTTTAATGAAGCCCTTTTGGTGCACCAGGGTGAGGGCCGCAATGAAATCCTGTAGCTGTAGGGAGACACACGATGCAATCCACTTGTGACAAGTGTTTTGCAGAACCAGTGGCCTAAGGTCTTTAACTGTCACTGTCCCACAAGTTTTCGGGATCACGTTAAGAAGGGCCAGCGCCCAGTCCTCATTCAGTGTGCCCGAACGGTAGTATCCCTGGATCAAGTTATGCATCACCGGGCAAAATTGTCCAGCAAATGAAGCATATATAGAGCAGGGAACGCCATCCAGGCCTGGTGCCGAGGTTCTGTTCAAAGCAAGAAGAGCTGCGTGCACTAGCGGGGCCGAAAGCGGCTTAATGAGCATTTCTGCCATCAGGGGTGTGTTTTTGGACTTAAAAAAGGAGGCCAGGTAGGAATGGCATTCTGTCAGTGGCTGCCCCCCAACCGACATTGTTTGTTGCCAGAAGGATGCGATCTCAGAGGCAATCGCATGTGGATCAAACAAGACCTGTCCTGTTTTATGCCTGAGAGACATCAGTTTTCTTTTCGACTGTAGCTGCTTCACCAGTCGCCACACCTCCTGGCGTGTCCTGCGCGCTGGGGCGTCGTAGGGTTCGTGCATAAGAGTCTTTAACTTATCCATTACCATGGTACATGACCGATCCCTCTGCTGGGATTCCGCCATGTGTACCAGCAGTGAATAGGCCGAGGCTGGGTCACGGATTGACGTGTAGCCATTAGCCCAGAGGTAGTGCCATGCTTGGGGGCACAGCCTAAGTCTGGTGGACTCCATAACCAGGACCTGTAACTCTGTGAAACCTGTCGGGGTATGTTTGGTTTCGTACTGTACCGCTCTCCGCCGGATGAGCGACAGTGCTTTATCCCACCAGATTTCCCCCTCTCCTGGAATTGTTTGTAGTTGGCTCTTGATTTCTGCAACCTCCTTCTCATCGCACAAAAACCCAATGGGGCAGCGTTTTCTACGAGTAGCTGCCGGGGCTGACGGGCAGTGTAAGCCCAATAGAACTAATTTGTGATCAGAATCGGCCAGAAAGGTGGGGTAGCATTCAGAAATAAAAGATTCCATACTGTAGGGGATGTGGATTGTGTCGCTTCTGCGGCGTCTGTCGCAGGACTGAGCCTGGTTATCTTCATCAGGGGCTTGTGCCTTCTGCCGTTTCGAATTCTGTTGTGGCGTGTTCGTGTGGGACTTTGGCCTTGATGATGGGAAACCCCAGGTCCATCTGTACGGGTCATGGTCTCTGCCTGAATGCGCACATGCATATGCATCCACTAGCCCCATACTCATGAGAGTCGAAGCTTCCTCCTCCATTGCATCAAGTGTTGCTGGCTGGTCTGTTGCCGCTTTGGAATTTGCGACGTCTCTGGTGGGCAGCAGTACGGAGTTATGATCACATAGCCAGATGGTGTTGGGTTCAATTAGGGAACGGGGTAACATGGCGATATCAGACCATTGTTTTTTCCGAAGGGAGGCTTCGTTGTGGAAATGGGACACCATAAGACTATGCAAAAACCCTTGCTCATCCTCTAACATCACATTCAGGGAGCGGGGTCCCAGAGCCCAGCTCTGCCTCACTTTCCATGTTTTCGGAAAAATGAGAGCTGCTCCTCCTCTGCCGTGTGGAGAGAAATTACTGACACATTTCAAATTTTTTCGGGATAATGCTTCTTTGACTTGGAGGAACATCGACTCATCTTTTAGGTGAGGCTCCTGTAGCCCAAGGATTGTGACCCCTGCTCGGCGTATGAAACGCATGATGGTATGGATGCGTTGTTCTGTACCTGTACTGTTTGCAGGGACAGTCAGTAGTCCATTGCAATTGAAAGTGGCAACCTTCATATCTGAATTAAGGAAAGAGGAAATCTGTGGCGCTTGCACTGGAGCATATGCATTCAAGGGGGGTATGGGACCCTGCTGGGCTGGATCGGACGACAGTCTGGCAGCCTTACGGGGCTGGGTGGCGTAGGGCAAGGTCATGGTGACTCAGTGTCCCTTTTTCGCTTAAATACAAACGAAAGTGCTGTCTCTTCCTTTCTTTGCCCATTCCCTGGGCTTATTAGAAACCAGCAGGTTAGACTGGGACCTGGGGTGGCGCCTCTGTTTGTACTCCTCTTTGCTGATGACAACCATTTGCTTTTCTTTGACCTGTGTGCGGAAAACTTTTCCAATCAGCGGCTGGACCGTTGGAGCCTGTATTTTCGGTCTGGCAAATCGCATCTCCGCGACCGACCACCGCAGTTTTGTCAGCAGGAAGTCCTTTTGGTCTGACAGGGACAGGACTTGCTTTATCGCCGGTGCTTTCCAATAGGGAGGGGCCCCAATCAAATAGCAGACATCAATTGAGCCCCACTCAGACATGACACTGGAAACATCCGAGTCATCGCCATCAAAGGCCGTGACATAGTCCATTGTTTCTTCATCTTTCAATATATATCCCATGGGGGCCATCTGGTCTATCTTCGAAATGAGGAGCTTTTTGGTATCTGGCGTGAGGCCGATTCGCAGTTTGTTGCAGGAAATTTGCTGGATGGCTGCAGAGTCATTTCGCAAGACATCTCCGTCCTGCCACAAGGCAGAAAGCACAAAACCAAACATATGTGGGGCATACTGCGACCTATGCTCCTTTTGCGTGAACATTTCAAACACTGTGGTCTTTTTTTCGATGGCAGTGCCCTCATACCACTCAATAGGCATCAATGCAAATCTGGGTTTTCCCCCGAACGTGGTAACCACAGTGTTAATGACCTCTTCAGACAGCTCTGAGAAAATGTATTTGGTCGCATTGGGGTCCGAACCCGGGACCTCGTCCAACTTGTCCTTGGTGGAGTCCAACAACATTTAGAGGTCGGCAGACCAGGCCACGTGGCTCTGTATCGCATATAGATTCTTCGGCATCTCCGGTTCTTCAAATACTAGTTCTTTGGGGGAACGTCCTTTCTCCAACAGCTTCAGAATGCGCAGTTTTGGCTGTTTGTGGCCCGAATTGCTGGTTGACGTGATGCGGAATACCCATGGGAAGAACTCAATCCCCAGACCCAGGCTACACACCGATCGCTCTGCCTTGATAGCCCTGTCCGGCGTAAAGGGTAGGTCTTTCAGTAACACTTTGCTTCCATCTCCCAGAGCTGAATCTGCGGAGTCCAACAGGACCACGTCTGAAATTCTCCATGTGGGTAGGTGATTAAGCAGTGTCTTGACGCATTTCATGTCATCTGCAAAGCTCCTTTTCACTGTGACGCATAGCAACTCCGGCTCGTGTCCACGGAAAACGACGCGTGCTTTTTGGGGTGTGTTTAGTTCTTTGAGTCCGTCGAAGCGCATACTGAATCCCATAGACAGATCTAATCCAGAGGACAAATACCCCTCATTCTGTACGACGAAGTCATGGTCATCCAGGCCTGCAAGCACCAGCAGTTGTTCACTGTCAGTCTTGCTGAGAGTTTCCATGTCTGGGGTGCTGTATTTCTTGAGGAAGTCCTTTGCATTCATTTAGCCAGACTCCGACAATTGGACAGCAGGAGGTAGGAGATTAATTCGCTGGCTGCAATGTGCAGCTCTAGTGTGATCGCAAGGATAGGCAGGCAGCGCTGCTCTAGATGTAATGTAGTTGCCGGTGCGGATCCGACCCACACTGGGTAATCAGGAACAAGAGGTCTCGGGGCAGAAAGTAGGGGTACAGGGCCAACTTCAGCAGGTGGGCGACAGCCTGTGATAGTCTGGGACGCAGGAACTCAACGACGGTGTGAAGAGGTTGGAACCAGAAAACGATCTCAGGATTGATGTTGGGGATGTACTGTGAGGGTTTCCCTTGTTCGTGGCGCGGCTGGTGTACGATGGCGAACCGGGCCACTTGCCCGTTGTCGAGGATCGGCTGTGCTCGGGGCGTCTCAGGCGGCTGCTCGCCGCGCGGGGAGGGCGAAACCGACTCCGCAGGCCCAAACGGCTCCTCACGTGTGGTGCTCAGGGTGGTAGAGGGGTTGGCGGATCTGGCGTTTGCCGCCGATGCCGCTGTCCATTTCCCCTGGCTTTGGGTGGGGGCTATAGGTGCTTCGACACCCCCAGTGGTGCTCGGCTTTGCGGACATGCTCAGTAGGCCACACAGGCCCTGGACATGGCAGAAAAGATGCCACCGAAAAAAAATAGACACTCAGAAATGCAGGAGATGTGCAGGGGTACAGAGGGGCACATGCAGGAAATGTGCAGGGGTACAGAGGGGCACATGCAGGAGATGTGCATGGGTCTTGAGGGGCACATGCAGGAGATGTGCAGGGGTACAGAGGGGTACATGGAGGAGATGTGCAGGGGTACAGAGGGGCACATGCAGGAGATGTGCAGGGGTACGGAGGGGCACATGCAGGAGATGTGCAGGGGTACAGAGGGGCACATGCAGGAGATGTGCCGGGGTACAGAGGGGCACATGCAGGAGATGTGGAGGGGTACAGAGGGGCACATGCAGGAGATGTGCAGGGGTACGGAGGGGCACATGCAGGAGATGTGCAGGGGTACAGAGGGGCACATGCAGGAGATGTGCAGGGGTACAGAGGGGCGCATGCAGGAGATGTGCAGGGGTACAGAGGGGCACATGCAGGAGATGTGGAGGGGTACAGAGAGGCACATGCAGGAGATGTGCAGGGGTACAGAGGGGCACATGTAGGAGATTTGCAGGGGTACGGAGGGGCACATGCAGGAGATGTGCAGGGGTACAGAGGCGCACATGCAGGAGATGTGCAGGGGTACAGAGGGGCACATGCGGGAGATGTGCAGGGGTACAGAGGGGCACATGCAGGAGATGTGCAGGGTTACAGAGGGGCACATGCAGGAGATGTGCAGGGGTACAGAGGGGCACATGCAGGAGATGTGCAGGGGTACAGAGGGGCACATGCAGGACATGTGCAGGGGTACAGAGGGGCACATGCAGGAGATGTGCAGGGGTACAGAGGGGCACATGCAGGAGATGTGCAGGGGTACAGAGGGGCACATGCAGGAAATGTGCAGGGCTACAGAGGGGCACATGCAGGAGATGTGCAGGGTTACGGAGGGGCACATGCAGGAGATGTGCAGGGGTACAGAGGGGCACATGCAGGAGATGTGCAGGGGTACAGAGGGGCACATGCAGGAGATGTGCAGGGGTACAGAGGGGTGCATGCAGGAGATGTGCAGGGGTACAGAGGGGCGCATGCAGGAGATGTGCAGGGGTACAGAGGGGCACATGCAGGAGATGTGCAGGGGTACAGAGGGGCACATGCAGGAGATGTGCAGGGGTACAGAGGGGCACATGCAGGAGATGTGCAGGGAGAGCCCTGAGACGGACATTTAGTCAGACCAGAAACCCAGCAGCTCTTGTGCTATTGACTCGGGGTCGGGGAGAACCTGGCCCGTTTTCCTGCGGAGCGTGTGCAGTTGCCGTTTCACCTGTAGTTGGCGGGTGAGGCGCCAGATTTCTTGCTTCCGTTGTGGTTGTGAGGCCCATGGGTCGGATATCGTGGTCTTCAACTTGTCCAGCACCAGCTGGCCTATCCGGTCCTCGTCAGCCTTTTCAGCCAGGGCGGCAAGGACGCGATAGGCCACATGAGGGTCGGGGATATCATATCCTTTAGACAAAAAAAAAATCGTGGCCTCCGGGGGCTAGCTTATGTGATGTGGATTCCCTCAATAGTATTTGTACTTCGGTATAGCCCGTGCAGTAATGAGTCCTCTCATAGGCGAGGGCTTGTCGGCGGATCAGATCCTGCGAGTCCGCCCATTGGGCGAAACCTGTAGTTTGCAAATTGAAGAGTTGTGCCTGTATGTCGTCTACTGTCTCTTGGGACTGCAGAAAGGAGACAGGACATCTTTTGCGACGCTACTGGTCGCAGGAGGCAGATAAGTGCGAAAAAAGTACAGCCTTGTGGTGAGAGGAAGCCAAAAAACATGGATAGCATTCACGTAAAACAGAGACAAAGTTGTGCGGTACCAGGACGCGGTCAATCCGGCGTCTTCTGTCTGTGCTGATGTCCGTCATGTCCGCTTCGTGCTGACTGACGTCCGGTGGTGGGGCGTCCTTGGGGCATAAAGATGGGAAACCCCATGTCCACCCTTCCAGGGGGAAATCTTCAGTGCGGCAGGAGTGTAGCGTAGCAAAGGCGTCCACTAAATCGTGCTGGGCAATGAATGATATCTCGCACTCTCTCGCCTCAAGGACATCCTTCTGTTCAGGGGAGGTTCTCAAGGAGGAGACATCTCGGGAGGGCAGGATAACAGAATTGTGGTCAGACAGAAAAATGGTATCAGAAGGAATCAGATGACGGAGCGATGCTACCTTTTTCCACTGGTGAGTTCTGATGGTGGCATGATGATGGAAATGACAGACAGCGAAGGAAAGTTCGATGCCGTCTGGAAAATTGTTCATGCAAGTAGAGCAGGGTTTGCTCATCCGGAATGTGAGCTTCCTGGAGCTCCATGACATGGAGTTTTGAGCGATGGAAAAATTTCATAATTTGTGTGTACCTGTGCTCGTGGCCTGTGCCGTTCGGGACCAGGGTGGACAAGCCGTTGGCGTTGAAGGTGCACGCCTTGAGGGAGGCTGCCACAAAATTGGGGGGGGACAGACGTGGATTCTGGTGACCCCCATGGGTGGGTAGTATCTTAGTAGCGCAAGTCTTATTCATTTGTCATTGCGGGTTCTTCTGGCATACGTGGCTTTGCCAGCTGGCTGCTGGCGTTTCCGGGCCTCCATAGAGTCTCTCTTTAGGACGTTAAATCCGTTCAGCGGTATGATGGTGATTGATGTATTTTTCTGAGCATCATGCAGGATGACACTGGTCTGAGGCAGGTGCGGCCCTTGCAGCTTCCATGCCGCGGTGCTCATGCGCCCTGGGTTCCAAGTGGATCTGGTTAACTTGTCAACAGCAAAGCCATTCGAAGACAGGAAATCGCGCAATGCGGCGTCGGGTAGCCAGATAGGTTCATTATACGCTACCAGGGCCTGGAGGGGGCTGGTGCCTTCTCCCTGTCCTGACGCGAACGACCTGGTCGAGCAGACGGAGCTGGCGTCAGACTGGGAGTCAGGATTGAACCAGTCTCGTTGTTTCTCGTCTTTAAAAAGGAGCCCGTTGGCTTGGAGTTGGACGTACGGTCCTTGTACAAAAGAGTAGAGATCCTCCCGAGCCTTGAGCCCCAGGCGAACTTTATTGGGTCCTGCGATTTGCAAGGACCACGAGGCCGGATCGGGCAGTGCGTCTGTCAGAATGGCGTGCAGGGTGAGCCATAGGTTCTTACTATACTGCTCTTTGTGGGTTTTTTTGTAGAAAACCTCCTCTTGATCATGGAAAGCGGAGCCATCGAACTCTCCCAGTGACATAACTGAAAAGTGATCCTTCTTTTTGTGTGCGTCAATAAACTTGGACCTCTCCTGAGCGTTGAGGTCGAGCAAGAATATCTTAGTGTGTAATGGTTTGTTGGGAGGGCGGATAGTTATGGGTCCGGCGACATTAAAACACTGGGCTCCAGATAGGCCCATGTGTAGCATGGTCTAGGACATGTCGTTCTCGGTCATGTGAATCGCAAAAGTGGAGGTGGGGGGAGGTGGTAAGGTGGCATCCTTACTCTCTAGAGTCGAGCCCTGCGAGAGAAGCCTCACCGTGTTGTAGACTGGTTTGAGTCTCTGTGAGATGGACTGTGGGGTAAAACTGATTACCCAGAAATCCATTGTGCCTCCCGTCGCCAGGTGGACACGGCGTGTTAATCTCGAGAAAGACTCTGGCGTGGCGGACATCTTCTGTAGTGTCTGATCGCACCACTGGCTGAAAGGAACCTGTGTGGTGACGGCAATCAACATATCGAGACGATTAGGGGGCAGGTCTCTGTTGAGCCTGTGTTGTAATTCAATACATTGTGAAATTTTAGTGTCCTTGAGCACCAGGACCACGTTTGAGGACTCTTTTGGAAAGACGGTTGACAGCTCATCAATACCTAGTTTGTCCAGGCGTTGCCAGTTTCGGGCATGGCCGTCCGTGTCGAAAAACTGACAGGACTGGAGACAAGTGAAATCCTTGTCCCAACGGAACTGTAACATCAGTTGTTGCTGCTCCACGGTGTGTAGGGGGGTAGATGCTTTCGGAGTGGGTAGTTTCGCCATGCACTCACGCATGGCGGTGACAGCAGCGACATTGTCCTAGGAGAACCCACAGTAAACAGTGCCCATTGCGGGGGGTGCGGTTCCTTGGGGGGGGGGGGGGATTATGTTGGGGGGTGTATCGGGGACTCTGTCTCGGTAGAACCCTTTAGCCTTCTTTTTGGCGGGCGAGACCCCTATGGCCACGGCCAGGCGCCGATCCATAGATGCTCGTTGGTGGACTAGCACTTGCTGTTGTCGGAGAACCTCTTCTTGCTGTGCTTTGATGGTGCCGTCAAGATTGCTGTCTGGGCTCTGTAGCAAGTTGTAGATGTTCGTCTCCGTTTGCGCCATTTGCTGGTTAACGTGCGTCCATTGGTCGTGTAACTTCTTGCGGGCGGGCTCATCGTTGCCTTCGATTGTTTGGAGCTGCTCCTCACATTCTTTGCTTTCTGCAATTAGGAGGAAAAAAATTTTCCTCGCCTCATACAGTGGTGAGCCGTCCTCGAGCTTGTACTGCTGTAACGAGAGCCTGATCGCGGCGGCCAGGTCCTCCAACGCGGCTGTGAGCATCGCTCTGTGTTTGATTGCTTGTTGATCCTGTGGTGGGCCAGCCGCCGTTAGGATGTCCAGATGCGCACTGATGGCGGATCGTTTGTGCGTAAGATCAATGATATTTTGCGCTGCCGAGAGGGTCAGGGCCCTCATTATTTGGTCTGGTCCATTGGAGTGCTGGGCCAATTGTTCCATCACAGTGTCTGTGTTGGCTTCGGAGGCTCGTTCCATGACCTTTGTGAAGTAGGCTTGTAGGGTCTGTTGACTCTGTTGCGATAGTATTTCTTTGAAGTGCTGCTTGTCTGGATCCCATTGATGCAGCCCCAGAGCCGGGTTTAGGAGGGTTCCCAGAACCACATTGGCTTGGAGTTGTTTTTGGAGGAGGATGGTCATATCTTCCAGATCTTCCTTCCTGGAGATGTCAAGCAGTTGCTGTGCGACCAGCAGGTCCACAAGCGGGATAGGGATCATGTTCAAGTCCCCCGAGAAGATGGTGTTCGTAGATGTTGCTCCACTGGGGCTCGCCATACTCAGGAAGGGGTGTCCGCCCTTTCACCAGTAAGCGGTTGCGACTGGGGGGGAGCTCAGTCACACCACCAGGACCGGGAGATGACCACGCGTTGCCCTTGCAGCCGCGGTGGAGGTCCCTAGGCGCCTGGGGATGCAGGAGAGGACC
Organism: Eutreptiella sp. 'Long Island Sound 2002'; assembly: GCA_964036045.1. Lineage (NCBI taxonomy): Eukaryota > Euglenozoa > Euglenophyceae > Eutreptiales > Eutreptiaceae > Eutreptiella > Eutreptiella sp. 'Long Island Sound 2002'. Next base: position 20,754,634 of record OZ038392.1, on the reverse strand, counting down.
CGGGCCCAGAGGCTCAGTGTGCAAAGAGGCGACCGGTGTTCGGCAGACCTTCAGAAGCGCTGAGTACAGCAGGTCGTTTGTCCACTGTTGCGTACTTGTGGAGCAGTGGTGCGTCCGTTGCGGCTGGAAAGCGCTTGGGACGGCTGAGAGTTCGTCTCCGTGGTACTCCTCGTAGTAGCCGATGTTTTAGTTGTGCCTAGGGGCATGATCCCCGGTAGGCAGTCCATGAAAAGACATCGAAAAAAAAAGACACTCAGAAACCCAGCGTAGGGCCTTGGTAGGACAAACACCGAAAAAAAATAGACACTCGTTTTGAGCTTGTGGTGGCCCGTTTTGGCCCTCCTAAAATCCCAAAATGCCTTGAAAATGGGCTGCATAGAGACAAAAAAATGGGTCAAAAATGGGTCAAAAATGTGTTTTTTCCACAAATGATCCTAGACCATTTGGGGTGCCTTAACAAGTGAAATGAGCCCATTGAGCCCGTTGCAAGCCATTTTGGCCACTCCGGAGTCACAAAATGCCTTGAAAATGGGTTGTTTGGGACAAAAAACCAGTCAAAAAAGGTTCAAAAATGTGTTTTTCCAAGGATACTATTGGACCGTTTTGGGGTGCACAAACCAGTCCAATGAGCCCATTTTGAGCCTATGTTCAGCAATGTTGGCCCCTCTCAGGGCCGAAAGGGCATTGAAAACAGGCCAATTTGGGACCACAAATGGCTCAAGAACGGGTCAAAACCATGGTTTTCCAAAAATGATCCTAGTCCAGTTGTGGTGCCCAAACGGATGAACACGGGTCATTTTGAGCCCCTTTTGAGCCGATCTCATCCATTTTCCAGTGCGTACCTCATTTGTCGTCGAAGTATCCTATACGATGTTCCTTTCCCCACCAGCTCGGTCCCAATATTTGATCCTGGTTAGGTTTAGGGCCGGTAGCTGTTGACACTTTGTAACTAAGTGGGCCCGGAGGGTGGGGACATGGGGGGGGGGGGGGGTCGCGTACCTGAACTGAGGAGATGGCCCACCCGTGTGTCCATGACTCTATGTGACTGGCAAATTCGTCAAACCCATGTCTTATGTGGCTGCACTACGTTTGGTACCGAATTAAAATTAGGTGCCAAATTAATACGGTCCCTACGCCCACTGTAGCTTGGACAAGGGCGTAGCTTGTACAAGGGCGTAGCTTGTACAAGGGGGGGCGGGGGTAATATCCTAATGTGAGCATGATACCATTCAAGGATGCTAGTGTGGCGATCAATTGGTTGCAAAAGTGCCCTTCAAAGCCGGAATATGCGACTAGGCTAGTCCTAGAAATCCGGCCTCGTGCGCGTCATTTTTGGGCCAGCCGTGTGGCCCCATTGAAGACCCACTCACTGTCTATGATGATGGCAATATTATCATGTGTGTACAGCCGTGTTTACTGCCAGTAGCCTAGCCGCCTGGTTGGTTTGACCCAATTAGGGTGGGTCGTAAAGAGCCCACTCAAGCTCATGTTCAAAAAAGCTGCTGCAGGCGCCAATATAGCCTTTAGTGTCATGCCATTTGGACAAGCCGTCAGTGTAGATGAGTTTGATGTCCTTGGACTCCAATTTGTGCGGTGTTTGCCGGACAACGGTTTTAGCTGCGTCTTTGCTTGCTTTCGGCGGCCAACATTCGGTGCAAAAGAGCAGCATCAATGACTTTATTCAAGTGAAGCCTTTTTCCAGCTATGTGGGAGACAATGGCATGTAGCATTGAAGCCTGTAGCTGGAGCGGGATGTGTTTGAATAGGGCTTGTTGTCATTGCAACAGTGTGCAATGCCAAGCATGTAAAAAATGCAACCAGCTGCCGGTCACTGTTGAGGCCCATGCTGTGGGGGGTTAGCCAGTTAGAAATGATGGCAGACCATGCTATCTGACCTGAGACATGTTCGCGTGTTTTGTGTAGGCTTGTGCTAAGGAGGGGATCCTCCGTCCCTCATGGGTAAAGGGGAACATTGCTAGGCCCAAGAGGCCCCAATCCTTTTGCAAGTTACTGCAAGAAAAGAGCACATGGTCCGTAGTTAGTGGGGCACCGTTGTTGGGGCCGTGTAACAAGTGCAGTTGCCAATGTCGTAGGCGGTGGCCTATTTTGAGCTTGTTCCACGGCAGTTCAGAAATGAAAGACTGGTGTTGCTGAGGGAAGGAATGCAATCTTCTCCATATTTGGAGGGGGGGGGGGCCAATATGCCAATATGTAACGGCACAGCCCACGAAGTCTATGCAGAGTGATCATGGCAAAGCGACAGCTGATGCATGTACTGACTATCTTAATGTCATTATATGTGTATTCTTTTGCACAGGCGGGTAACCCAACACTCATTCGGCCATACCTGCTGCCGGCTTCCTAATTCTCTGTCAAGTTGCGGGGTGTTCGTAGACGATGGGGCTCACACAAAAACTCAAAGGCCAGGCTGGCCATTGGCAGTACCTTGGTAGCCGGGTGTGTGTGTGAAAAAATCTACTGCCTTCGGCAAGGCACCTCAAAAAGAGGCTGGCGTCAGTCAATTAGGCTGACTATCAGCCAATCAAGCAGGCAGTCAGGCAAGCAGGCAGGCAGACAGTTTGGCTTTTTTTTGGTCGCATCCTACAGCTACAAGGGGAACAGCATTTCAGCACGAACAATCAGTGGTGGAATGGTACAACATTCGCCCGATGACTCGCCAAGCACCGGTTCGAATCCTGTCCGGCAATTGCCGGCGCGGGTTGGTCAGCTCATCAGCTGTCTTACCCGACCCTGGTTCAAACCCTTCAAGACAGAAACTTTTGACCCCCCCCCACCCTCACAACCCCCCCCCCCCAAAAAAAATGCGGCATCCGGTTTTGGGGGGATGGAGGGCTCAGAATCAAAAAATCCATTGGAGGATTGTTTTTTGGGGGCAAAATAATGAATTCACAAGGGGTTAGATGTCAAATAGCATGCCTTGGGGTATGCTATGCGAACAACCGAAAAAAGGGGGGGGGTATGGCGTCCACACGTGGGACTGGTCTAACAACCTTTCTTCAAGGTGATTTGTGACTGGTGTAGAAAGTTTAGCAATACAACTTGCTACCGGGTTGGGCGTAGCTACTGCTCATAGATGGGCACCAGATCTACATTGACCACATCACCATGCAAACGCGCCCGAGCCGGGACTCGAACCCGCCTGACGAGGCCTCACGCTGGGGCATTTAGCCACTGTACTATTACAATGCTAGACGGAATATGTTGAAAAGTAAATGAACAAGAAAACTTGTCGACAAAAGCCACTTGCAAAGCCGACACTTCAACCCACACCAAGCGAACACAAGATGGCATCAGCTAGCATGGCTAGAAGCGCAAAATTGTCGAGGGGTGGGAGATCAATGGGGGAATGTTTGCCCGGCGCGCGCCCGGCGCGCTACCTTTCTATTAAGTATCCCGACTTCAGCCCGAGATTTACCCTCTGATGGAGAAGGCCCCCCAAATAGACCATTATGGACTGCAGACCTTCCCTACAAAGCACGTTGCATAATTAGACAATAGCTGTGAATTCAACAACTCCAAATGTCATTTGTATTGTACTTAACAAACGGTACTTTGCCTTTACCTTTCCCATAGATTTCGCTATGGTAATGAGTCCCCAAGCCGCAAGCGGTTTGGACGGCGTTTCTGCCTCACGTCATAAGAACGAAGCGCAAACTCAGTATTCGCAACATCACCCCTGCCTTCTCGGGGTCCCCATGGTGAAGAGAAATCAATATGGCTACATGACCCCTGCTTTCTTGGGGTCCCCATGGTGGGGAGAAGTCAACCTAGTAAGGAGTGGATGTGGTGGAAACGAGCAAAAAATGGAAGAAAACTGGTGAAACTGGGTGAGAATCCAAATATACCATATCCCGAATGTGAAAGAAGCATCAAAATACCCGTTGTCAAACAACAACAATGCCCATAGAACCCCAACGCTCCCCCAATGCCGTCCGCCAAATCAAGCGCTGCCTTCTGGGGTTCGAACTTGTGTCCCCCTTGCGGGGGCCGAGGATTGTTGTGTTATGCCAAAATAATCTGAGACTTTCAATATGCTGGCTGCCATCACGGGTAGTGGAGCTGAGGTGGCTTGTGGGTGACACTGAGAGGAGTGGCTTTTTTTTTTGCGGTTTTGGGGGGTAATGGTGAGGACCGTCTCTCAAAGTCAACTCAAAATGAAGATCTCCAGCTGCATACAATGTGTCAAACGTGTCAAAGATCCTAACAACTCTACAAAAAAACTTCGGATTTCATGGGCTTCCTTTCAAAAAGCACCGACTTCAATCATGCACAGAATCAATCAGGTCCTTTAGACTATTTTGGCTGGGACAAGGGCGGGCTTGGACAGGGGAGGGTAGCATCTGTCCCATAACAGCGAACGCGGCAAAGTGGTCATACCCCTGTGAGAGCAGAGGATCGGGCAAGGGAACGAAGACAGGGCAGGGTACATGCACCATTCCAAATCCAAAGGGCTCAATCTAGGCAGCAATTGTGCATCATAAGACATGTGACATGTAACTTGAATCGAAGTATCTTTTCTGTGCATCAAACACGTCGCCCTCTGCGCCACATTGCATTGACGCAATTTCTACAGGCTGCATCTGTACCGGCTCTTTGGTGCAGCACAGCATCAACTCCATTCTCGCGGGGGTGTATACTTCACCCGTCGACGTAAGTTTCATCAGCATTTCTCTGGGACGTTGCGAATGCTAAACTCTTGGCCTGTTTTCACTTTTGCACACTCACATACACCCATACACACACACACACACACACACACTCACACACACTCATACACCAAACATGCACACATATCCGCCATGAACCTTCCAATTTCGATGTTTCTGACATTGCGACGCACACGCCTACAAGCATGCTGCGCTGAGCCTCACACCGTGAGCTTTACCGTCAGCTTCAACCCACCCATGAGCCTCTTTCACACTCAACCCAACCATACCCAACCAACAAAATGCCGACCTCACGCCCACCCCCATGCTCAGCCTTGATTCATATCGCTCTGGTCGTCGCCTTTCAGTTGCTTAGAGAGCCGCATCTGCTGTAAGAAGCTAAACCGGACTGAAAATCCACGAATAGTTGTGTCAAGTCAGGCCTTCCAGCCAGGGCACCAATAACCACTCCTTCATTGACTGTCTGCTGGCCCATAGCTGTCAGAACACACTGGGCTGGGCTTTTCTGGGCTGGCAAAACCATTCAACACAAACCGCACTGCAAGATCAAAGAAGGTTTGTGGACGTATATGTTGTCCGGCCCATGTGCACATCAGCATTGGTCACAATGGCTTGTACACATCCAATTATGGTTGTCCGATTTCCTGTCGTCCGAATGATCCTGTGCAGTGGCGGGTGCTTGCGCCAGGGCTGAGGTGCAGGAGGTGAGGTTGCAAGATACCCATTTCTGCCTGCTCCATTCCAACAACCCCTTTCCAGCAACAAGTCTGTGGCCAAGTTCTTGCACTGCGTGCGCACTGCGTGTGCACTGCGTGGGCACTGCGTGCGCACTGCGTGCATACTGCGCACGCAGAGGCCGGGATACTCACCCAAGAATACCTGTCACCTGACTGGTTGCACAGCGAAGCAACAAAGCCCACATGAGAACAACGGAACTGCCTTCAACTTGGTACTCCACTGTCCCTATGAACAAACCACTCAGCCTTGTAAAGTCCGCTTGCTTCGAGTGTTTCGGTGCCCGTGGCTTGGCTCTTGGAGGCGGCGATGAGGTGTCCCTTGACTCGGAGTGCGGGGAATGCGTTGTCCGTGGTCTCTTGGGTGATGGGGACCGCGGATAGGGTGAAGGGGAGGGCGGTGGTGATTCTCAGCGTGGACGCGACACACTTGTTGATGGCCAGCGAGATCAGTGATGTGGTGGGGATGAAGGCCGTACCACAAACTCCTCAAAGTCCGCGGGCTATGTATGGCTACATCACCCCTGCCTTCTCGGGGTCCCCATAGTAAGGAGAGTTCAATATGGGGGATGGAAAATGGGTAAAAATGGTTGACATTGGGGTACAAAGGGTGACAATTCAAATGTGCCACATTCCAAATGCATAGGAAGCTAAAAAAAAACCCAGTATGGAACCAAAAACTTGTCAAAAGGGGCCAAAAGTAGGGTCCGAGTATTGGCTAACATCCAAAACTTCGCACTGCGTGCGCACTGCGTGTGCACTGCGTGCGCACTGCGTGCATGGCATTCCCTGTGGCCTTACGTTGTGGTGTGGTGAAGGTGTTGGCCAGTCCATCATTTCTTTGCCCGCCACCATTCTACATCACATCGAACTCCCCAGTTGATTTGAATGCGAAGACTGACACAGATGCTCGCACATGTTGAATCGGTAAAAGGGGGAAAAAACAAATCACCCAGCGTTGTTGCAAGTAAAATTCTGTGGATGCAATTATCGCATTTGGAGCAGGCCTTTGCTTAGTGGGCGCGGGGGCTGGGGGTTACCCCCTGCCCTGGTGAGGGCATGTCAGTTGGATCCAGCCCCACATGCCAGTCAGCTCAGTAGGAAGGAGCCCCACCCTATGGGCAACTGAGTAGGACCCAGCGCCATCCACAAGGAACCCGCCCTGACCCCCCTCCCCACTAAGCAAAGGCTTGATTGGGAGAGAATCATCCATGGGCGCTTTAGAATGCCGGAGGCGGGGGGGGGGGGGGGGGGTGACGCTCGGGCTTGGAAACGGCACTTGCAGTGCTGGGTAAAGACGGGTCGGTTTCCTGAATAGCAGAGGAGGGTTTGACGATACCAAGCAACGGCAACCTACAACGACCACACTACATGGCACCCATGTACCCATACACCGATGTCGTAACCCCAACACATGCCGTCGCATGGTACGCACACATGGGCGCCCAACGCGGCTACCACTTTCAAGTTTCGACTGCTGTGGAGGGGGCCATAAAGCAACGGATACAGAGCTCACATATGCCCCCGTGTCACAGGCATATGGTCATCGCCACAAACTTCAGTTCATTGTTTGACCTGCTGCTCTGCAGCACACCTCAATCGAGGGCCGAATGTTGCCTTGAGCTCACCGCAGTCGGCGGTTATCGAATGTTTCTTGGCCCGTTTGGATACAGCCTACAAGCCTACATCCCCCACTGGGCCGGTTAGACTTGCATCCCAGAAGTGCAAAAGCAACGGAGGGGGGGGGGGGGGCTTCGGACCCGGGGGCCTTTCCCTCCAGAATTTTGTCCTAAAGCGTATCTGGAACAATGACAGCAATGCTACATCTATACGTGCTTCTCCTGCATCCATGAGGTGTGTGTGTAGCTCTGTTCTAGGAAACGGACGCACATCAAGCCAACCCGGAAGGTTCGACAATTATAACAAACCTATATTCGACCCCCCCCCCTTCCTTGTGAACAAGTGCGTACCTGCCTGCCTGCCTGCCTGCCTGCCTGCCTGCCTGCCTGCTGAGCACAGCTGGACCCGCATTTGCAACCAATATCGTGTTGCTGTGGCTTGTTAGAATGCACTCACAGGCATGGACTGCATGCATAAACATTGCCACAGCACCATTGCTGGTGGCGAACCTGTCATCACGCATGCCCGCACACCCGCTGTGTGCAAACGTCACATGCTGGGGAGCGGGTTTCGAGAGCAGTTGCATCAGCGGTTACTGGCGGCGGGAAGCGCTTTCAGGAGCCGTGCTGGCGAATGCAAAACGGGTGGAGGGCCGGGGGGGCGTGCAGAAGCGGTTGGGGCAGAACTAACATGCATCCCTGATTGGGGGGAGGAGGGGGTTACAACAACCCCTGCAAGCGCAGGCGATCCCTGCAAGGGCCTGGTAACCTGACTGAACAAATGGAGCGTGCTCTGCAGCACCAATGCAGGCAGCAGAACATCGGGAGAAGGGGTTCCAAACACCAACTGTGACCATTTGGTGGTGGGCTACGTGACAGATCAGGGGCGGCAGGGCATTGGCGGGGCATTTGCCGCGGTGGTAACCCCCGGACAAAAAGATAATGGGATAGAGGGAGGCACGGAGGGCGCTGGCAGAGGGGGTGCGCTGTGGCCTGGGGGGCCATGATGAGGTCAGGAGGGTACGTTTGCCCGGCGCATGCCCGGCGTGCGCAGCATCCAAATGAATGTTCGGGCCATCTATCACAATGCTTTACCCCCAAACATCACTCCCTCCTCTAGCCGAGGAACCCTAAGCACAAGCACAGTGTATGACTGTTGGCAATCAAATAACTTCCCATTTTTTCGCCCAACAAATGGGACGATCACATGCACCCTGCCCTTGTAGGCCCCATCATGGCCACCCACCTCAAAATCAAAGAATCCCCCTCTTGTGCGCGAGGGACCACTCAAGTGGCCACACCGAAGAGTGGGAGTCCTTAACCCCAACTGGAGGGGCCACACCAAAGCATCGGAAAACTCTGCCCGGCGCGTGCCCAGCGCTAATGTACTCTCCAGGTGTGGATCGCCACTTCGCTTCCGTGGCAACCAAGCACCAACGGTCCCCAAGACAATTTTGGCTCGCTGCGGCATGCTGCGGCACGCTGCGGCATGCTGCGGCATGCTGCGGCATGCTTCAAGCTGTTGGTCAAGGGTACCTCCTGTGATCCCTCGGTTGTTTGAGTATCCTCAGGACTTGACATGTCAAAACAACACCAAAAAAGCGAAGATCTGTGCAACAATAGAGAGGAACTGACAGGCAAAAAATTGCCCTTTCCGGGAATGGAACCGACAACCCTCCAAACTGGGGCCTGGTACATAGACCACTGAGCTACCACTCAGTTCTGAGGTGCTTGTGCAACAAAGGGTTCAGAGGTTTGACATGTTATGAAAAAAAAGTCCGCCATGTGAAAATTTTGGCTCGCTGAGGCATGCTGCGGCATGCTGCGGCATGCTGCGGCATGCTTCAAAACCCCCACCAACAGCTCCCAGAATCTGGCGCTGCGGCATGCTGCGGCATGCTGCGGCATGCTGCGGCATGCTGCGGCATGCTGCTGCCGTTGGTGCTTGGTGGCAACTGCCTTCCGCAGAGTTCAGGGCTCTCATGTCCAGCCACTTGTACAGGCCGTGGTGCTCCACGTCCGGGCCTCAGAGGGCTCTTGGGGCCTGCCAGTGGGGGATCCATGGTCGGGTCTGATAGACTGAATGCCTCCGCCATAGAAACTTCCAGCCATTCGTTTGAATTGTTCCACATGGTCATCAACAGCGTGCCCCCTTCTTGCCTGCTGGTGGGGCCAGGGGGGCGGGGGTTGGCACAAGGCCTCGGTATTAGGTTGTTTGCCTTTGGCGGCGCCTATTGGCCTCTCGCCACTGCTCATTCTGACCCTCTGTGGGTCCGAACGTGTTTTGGTCCTGTCAACGGAGCCCCTGGATGGCTTGTCCTGTTTGACTACTCCGGGGTCGGCCGTCCCGGAGACGGGCTGCTGCCCGTGCCGTTGACCAGGTGCATCCAGATGCACACTGCGAGTCCATGCTGGGTTTGCTGACTCCAGCACTGACTTGTGCGCGCTGGGGTGTGCATCTGCGGGATAATTTTCCTGACAGGGGCTTCTAACAACCACAATGATTCTTTCCCTTTTGGGGGAGGGGAGGGGGCACAACGGACACAGGCGGTGGCCAAGATATCCAGCACAAGATCGTGGGCTGCTCGCATGTCAGAGTCACGGGCCCTGATGGCTTCGTGGTCTGTGACCCCAGGGGTTTGCCCCCTCCCCCCCCCCAAAAAAGAGCGAGACTCCAGCTCCAGCTCCAGCACCAGATCGTCTGTTTGTATGTGAGGCACTGAGATCTCCCGAAAGCGGTGCGCCTGGTTGTGGGGTAGCGGCAACCCACGGAGCCCGTTAGTGTGGACAAAAAAAAAGGCAGGGAGTGCCCCCTAAAGGCTGGTTGGGGACCGTGTTGTGTATCCAGTGTCAGGTCTGATGTGTTACGACATCGACGGGACGGGTGTCTGTCGAGGGGGCAGGGCTTTGCTTCAGGCGGGGGGGGGGGTCTGAAGGTGCAGAGTTTAGGGACCCAAAAAGGGGCTGAAAAATGGTCCGTGTTAGAAAATTCCATTTTCCCCCGCCTCTGTCTATGCCTCTAGGGGGTCTGTAAACGGGAGGGGGAAGCTGCAGGATACGAGGTGGTCTTTCACGGAGCCATGGAGGAAGCACGTGTCCTGAACAACCCCCCCGCTGGCTGTCGTGGGCCCCGGACGATCAGGACCCGGGCCCGCAATCCTGCGCTGCGGGTTTCCAGGCGGCCACGAAGGACCCAGACACCAACACCACCCGCCCCTGGGCCGCATTGCGGGGGCAAAACGACCCGCCCTCCGGCGTTCTCAATGCCGCTCACCGGCGCCCGTTCCGGGATCGCGATCGGCTGCGCGATCGGCTGCGTCCGTAGCCGTACCCCCTTCGCGGTGGGCTGCGCTCGCCGTACCCCCTTCGCGGTGGGCTGCGCTCTCGCCAGAAGTTGGTCCGTTCCGGCGGCGCCACGGGACAACGCACGTCCTCGACCGCGTCGCCGTGACGGTACTTGCAGGTGTCGCCGAAGCTGCACTTGCCGCGCTGCCAGTCGCGGCACAACTCGATGCTGTTGGTGGGACGCTGGTGACTGAAGCGGCAGCCGCGGCCGAATCGGCAGTCCCCACGGAGGAAGTCGCGGCACAGCTGTGCCCCGGGGGGGCCACCGCCACCGCGATCCATCGGCCGCGGCGGCGACCGGGAATAGCGCGGGCGGCGCCGGGGGGGCGAACGGCTCGGGGTCCAGTCGCGTTGTCGGCGCGGGGGCGAGCGGGAGCGGGAGCGGGAGCGGGAGCGCTCTTTAGCCGGAACAAGACTCATCGTTGTGGGTCAGTGGGGTCTGGTAGGGTGATGTGGAGGGGGCGATACCTAGAGAGACAGTCCACGTGTCTGCAGCTTGCAAGGTACGCAAAGAGCTCCCCCAAAGAAGAATGCGCACTGCACCGAGGGTGTACCACCAAATTCCCTTCCCACAGGCAAACAGATTGACACAGCAACATGAGGAAGCAAAATTTCAGCAAATGGGTCTGAAGTGTGCCTGCCAACATGCTTTGAATGCAAAATACTATTAAGGTCCTGGACGCTGTGCGCACAGGGGGTTGGCGTGGCACATGGGCAGGCAAAGCCTGCGGCCTACGCCCTGGGCCTAGCCCCTGTCAGGGATGCATTGGAAGGGGGCCGTGAAGCAACGGATGCTCAGCTACCAATATGGCCCCCATGACACAGGCCAGAAGGTCATCGCTCTTGCAAGTTCAATCACCAAACCAGTGCTGAATGTTTTCTTGAGCCCGCCCATGGGCTATCGAATGTTTCGTACGCCAGTTTGGGTCAGCTCTGTCCCCTCCCTGAGAACCCGGTGAGTCGCCTTTTACACTCTGGCACCCCCTCGGGCTCATCACTGGATGCACTACTCACCTCCTCATCAGTACTTTCAGACAACACTTCTTCGGAGTCGGTTCCATCCTGCGATCCTTCTTTCAGATTGTCTAACGACGCAGACTCTGATTCTGGGCCACACTGTGACCCGTCACTCATTTTCTTCAAGCCCTAATTCATTTTTTTTTGTAACAGGCCTGCGCTGAGTAGCGATAAGGCTCTCGGGTTCACAACCCGGTCTCTGCATCAGTGCTGCAGGGCGCAGTACACTCACCCTATATATCGTGTGGCCTTAAAGGTAAACATGGAGCTGTGCCTGCAGAGGATACCAATGCATGGTAGTGCAGCGGGTACTGCCACGCCGAAGCAACCCAAAAAGTTCAGTCACGCAAGTTTACAAGGATTCATTGAGGTTGCTATCTGTACGGTTTCGTGGCAAAGTCAAGACTAGGCAAAGCAGCATTCCACGCACAGGGTTAGGGGTCTCCCCAATGCAAACGGGGGTATGGGCGGTGGGGGGACAGGTGGACTAGTCTGTCAGTCACCCCGCATCTGTATGACAAACATACGGTCGTGTGCTCATCGACCTCACCTGACGGGAGTGGTATCTGCACCTACACGCCCTGCATACCTGCTGGTGTGACGAGGTAGTCGCCCTGTGGGGGAGCGGGTGTACCTCGGTTGGTACTAATTTGGCCTATGTGCTTCAAAGTGAGATGGCTGTGAGGGGGCCGGAGGCCCAGCCTCTACTTAACTTGTGACCGGACGAAGACAGTGGCTTGCTGAGAGCCAGCAGCTCATAAAATGGGTTTTTGGCCTCGCACTGCAGCGGCTGTGCGGCCGGCTGCTGCCCTGAAGACGCCAGTTCGAATCCCCCAAGGGGAAGACGAGGAGGAGATGCGGCTCCCGTCGGCCAGCGGTGCCGGTGGCGGAGGGCACTGCTGCAGGTGTGCTGTGCTTGGTGCCTTGTTTTTTCTGCGTGCTATGATCTCTCGACTGGACATAACAACTACGAGGACGAGACACGCCACCCATCCACCGGCGGTACCGATGGTGGAGGGGGATGCTGAAGGGGGCGGTGGCGGGGACCTTGCCAACGGGCCCTTGGACGGACGGACGAACCGGGGTTCGAACCCCCGACGACGACGAGCGCCACCCATGGCGCATACCACGAGACCGTCCATGCCTCTTATGCTATTTGGTGCAAAAGTGGTTCAAACCTGACATGAAATTACCTGAAGGGGGGGGTGCAGAACTCACTAGTCCGAATCTGCCACCGGTGTAGCGGTTGACTGTAAGTCTGAGACCGACTTCGCTATTGTGGGGGTTCAGTGTTAGTCCGCTCAAAACGGGTCGGTATCGAGTGGTCTCTGTCCCGTGCGGGGGCACGGTGTGGTGTGTGAGGGGGCCGTAGGCCCAGCCCCTGTGTTGCACAAGACTTCACAAGCATTGAGTCTAGCGCTTTACCCTATGGCACTCGTCAAAGATTGGTTGCCACTACTAGCAGAGACGTGACATAGCTGCGAATGGCTCCCATGCACGCATGCCTATAGGTGCGCAACATCCCGGCATGATAGACGGAGTGTGCGGTGTGGTATGTGAGGGGGCCGTAGGCCGAGGCCCTGCGTTGTACAAGAATTCATATGCGTTGAATCCGGCGCTTTTCCCTTTGGTATTCGTTAAAGATTTGTTGCCAATGCCGGCCTAGTAGAAAAGCGGCATGGCTAAAAATGGCTCCCATACTCGCATGTCTGTAGGTACGCAACATCCGGGCATGATGGGCTGAGTGTAGCGTGTGTGTGATGTGATGATGCGCAGCAGTTGCCTGCCCCATAAAAAGTTGTTCCTTGACTGTGAACATTGTGTGTGCATGGCACTGTTGCCACCCCTGGTACACTGTCCGGGCTGCCGCCAGGTATATTTGGGTGGCTCGTGCAATCGCCCGGTTGTGCTGCCTCAACACATAACGCAGGTACGTGCTCCGTCGCACCCCCCCAATGAGTGATGAAATGACGCTGCTCCAGTAAGCATGCCGCTGCCAGCTGGTAATTTCGCATCATAGTTGCCATCCCCGTGCAATGTTCCAGTAGAAGGATAGGTCGAGGGGGTTCCATGGAGAGTGGTTGGTCGGCTTCGCATAGACGGTCCAGTAGCTGTAGTTTGATCCCGGGGTCGCACCTTTGGGCCAGACAGAGGATGCGTGCCTTGGTCGTTGTGGTCAGGGGTACCGTGAGCAGTTCTGTCACCTGCTTGGTTGGGTCCTCGGTCTGTGGTGTGCGTGCGGGCTGCAGTTTTTGCTTTGCCTGACGATATCGGACTTGTTCACCTAAGTTCTTTTCAGTAGGAGTAGGTTGGGTGACCCGACCGCGGAGTTTTCCATACCACGGGCTAACAGACGTGGAAGCGGGAGGTGGGTTGTCCTGGAATACGTCGCGGCATGGGCAGTGCGCTGTGTAGCGTTGTGACCCCCACTGACATGTGGTACTGGAACCACGCCACTCGATAGCGGATGTTTACCTTGGCCTTGGACGGGACTGTGTCGATGAAGGTACTGGGAATCCGGAGGCAAGATACCTGTTTGAGGTCGTTGGCAGTTGCAGTAAGGAGCCATTCATGGGCCTGCTGGTGCCACTCTCGCCAAGGATGGGTTCCAGAGGTTGATGAAAGAAGGCCGCCATTTGGGGCAAGAGATAAGACGTTGATGGGCGGTGGTGCCGTGATGTTGCCCACATAGCTGGCATTCTGGAGTGTGCTGTTCCCATGGTGCGCCGCAAGCTTCCCATCGCACGGTGCCCCAGAGCCAGGTGTGCCAGAGGCGCCGGCGTGTGCCTTGTAACGGCAACCAGGTCATCCAATGTGCCCCGCGGAACCCAAGGATATTTCGGCAGTCCAGAATCCATTTTCGTGCTGGGGTAGGTGCATGGCCTCCCCCAATGACAATGTGACCGACGTCAGTGGGGTAAGGCTCGGAAAGACGTCCGGAAGTGGCAGGCCAGCCGCTTTTTTGGCCCACCTGTCAACTTTGTTGTTGCGCCGTGTGTCCTCTCGGTCCTGTTTGGTGCAGGCTTGGACGTGTTCCCGGTGCCCTGGTATCCGCCGCATGGGATTGCCTTGCGTGTTGCTATAGATGAAGTCTCGTAGGTCGCGACCAGCACATTCCCGGTGTGGCGGCGTTTGGCACCACCGTACCACTACCTGGTTGTCGAGCATGAGTGTGTCCTCTGGACCGCACAACTGGGTGAGCATGGCCAGTGGTTGGAGCTCAGCTCTGTAGGATGTATGTGGTCCTGTAATTCGAGCAATGACAATGAGCAGGCCACAGGTCATTTTCTTCAAGCCCTAATTCATGTGAAATATCCCTCACCTCCCTGTCACGGAATACATTGCATTGGAAATGGGGTGGGGTACCCTCCATCCCCCTCGGGGTGCCCAACCTATGCCCAGCCACTGCCCCCCTGGCGCCAAGTGCCAACTTCAATGGCACTTGTAACCGACCCAACTGCTTTGGCAACCTCTTCCAACCACCTACCTTACTGCTTCTGGGGCCACCTCTAAGGTCCCTTTCCTTCTAATGCACCCGTGGCCCCTGTGCCTGAGCGGTGTGTCAGAAGGACCAACACACAGGGGTCAAGTTTTTGCTCACTAGTGGCCCCGTGGAGCCTTCTACACTGAGTCGTCTGAGCCTGACTCAGGGGCTGCCACCCCCCCCCCTAAAAAAAGCAAACATGCACAGAACAAAGTGGAAACAAACAACAAGGCTACAACAAGAGTGCTATCAAAGCGTTGGTACAAAAACAACTTCACCAGCAGTGAGCATGGGATGTCTATGATACTTTTTTTTTGGCTCAGACTCACAAGTTCTTTGTAAGTGCTCGGCTAGACGGGCCGGATCAGCAACGACCGTGTAAGTACAACATATGTTGTCCCGTGCGGTACCTGGGCCGCATACCACGCATGGTGGCGGGACGTATACTTGAGGCTCACCTAGCCTGACACCTGCTCATGCAGTATCAGAAACCGCCACGCCACTGAGGCAACGAAATGAAATCAGTTGATGTGAAAAATTCTGTTGTGAGAGAACAGAGAAAAACTTGCCTGGCGTCCCTTGTGGAAGTGTGTCCCTCACGTAAGTGGGCGTTTGACTGTCCATTGTGCCCTCTGGTCTTTGGGTCTGCTGCGTTTACCAAGGCACACAAGCACCAAGACTCTGGGCAGGCAGACCGCTCTGGGCCGCGAAACACAGGACGACGGTGCTTCCGCAGTTCAGAGTAATGCCCATACAGGCAATAGAAACATATGCTGGCACTACTCAGGCAAACTTGGACACTCTACAACACTTGCTGAACCCTCCACTCACGCATGGGCGGCCCTGGGGCTGCCCTGACTCCGGACTCTTAGTGCCGTCATACTCGCAGGCGTCGGGAATTAAAGCTAGATCATGATGATGCACACACACTAAACCTAACTGACGCAAGCAATAAGGGGTCTTCTACACAGTGACGAACTCCTGGGTGGGCGGGCGGGCAGCATTAATTTTTCAAAAGCCTGTAGAAGAGTGCAGTGGTGGGGTCGAGGTGGCAAACCCGGTTTGGGGGACAAACTGGTGTTTACCAAGGCACACAAGCACCAAGACTCTGGGCAGGCAGACCGCTCTGGTTTACCTTTCTACCCTCCCCCACTCCCACTCACTAGGCCCTGTGATTGCTAAGCAGGGGGGGGGGGGGGGTGGAAAGAGAGGGGGAATGGTGCGGGGCGGGGGAGGAAGGTCGGGCGGACACGACTCAGCGCAAGACTGGTCCCGTTGCGCGGCAGGCATCTGGTGAGGGGGGACCCCGGAGCCTGCTGCCACAGCCCACGGCCACGGCGCTAGCTCCTCACTGACATTACCTCGGGTCGGCGTGCGTTAGTGCGGCAGGCAGGACTGCGGGTCACTGCGGGTTAGACCCTCAACAACAAAGCCAACACTGCATGCCCCTCGGCGCGCCCTTCGGCTCTGAAAAATCCGGCCACTCGCCAGACCAAAGCCGGCGTCCTCTGCACCCAAATATAAGGGAGGCCCACGCCCCCTTCCGTGTGGTGACTTGACAAGGACAGGTAAATCACCCCCCCCCCCGCCCCCTCCACAAGGATCCGCCAGCGATGGCGGCAGTGGTGGCGCCGGTCCGGGACCTTGACGTCCGGATTGCCATTCTTCTGTACCGCCTGCTCGGGGCTGGACTGGAGGCGGGTGGCCAAGTCGACCGCCGCCGCCTGGAGGAGGGCCGGTGCCTTCTACTCCGCGCATGGTTGCGCGAAAATCGTCCGGGCCTGGTGGCCCACGATCACCCTGCGCACAGGACGTCTCGCAAGACGCCGAGACTGCACTTCGCGCAGATGTTGGTGCGCACGCGTCCTGCGACGGGCCACTGCCTGCGCCGATCAGCGGTGTGGGCGGCCACCACGGTGCCCCCGCGCGCGGCTACGTGCCCGCACGCGACGCACCATGCAGGTTAAGACTTCTGCACACGGGGGCACGGACATTCTCCGCTTAGCTGATAGAACCCCCCCACACACCGGCTGCGACACACGGGGGATCCACAGGGCGCTCCCCGTGTCAGACAAGCACCACCCCAAAGACAAAGCACGCTTCTTGGACAAAAACAAGACGTTCATAGATGCACCACGCTTCGACTTCCGCCGTGCCCTTATTCCCGTTGTGGTCTGAAAACAACCGACTCAGGGGGTCCGCTGGCTGCAATGCGGATGGGACCCATACAAACCGCACGACCATACCTGACACTGCCAACCGCCAAACCAGTGCCCGGAGCACCAGCATGTGGCGCTTGAGCCACGTCTTAGCCCTCAGGCCCACCGCCTGGTAACCGGCCGCCGTGCTGTCGGTAAAGATAGTAACCGCGCGCCACCCAAATCAGCACGCCAGGCGTATCACCCACGCCACACCCTGGAGCTCTGCCTCCTGTTGATTGAGGACCCGACTCTGGATTGCCCAGCACCGTACACCTCGCCTCGGTACCCCCCCCCCCCCCAACCGATATCCAAACCTGTCCCACGCCGCATCGACAAAAATGGACGGCCCAAAAAAGTCCGGGCCGGTTATTTCTGCTACGAACATTTCACGCGCCAGGCTGAACTTATTATGGGAGGGGGGTCTCCATGGCTCTGCACAGCGCGTCATAACCGTGATCAAAGAGTGTAAGACCTTTACTGGGGTGGGCAGCTTCGAATTACCCCATCTGTCATGACAGTAGGCACCGGCAAGGAACGGTCCGGAGCCAACACAGGGACGGATATGCCACTATAGGAAACCAAGAACCTTGGGCAGCAGCCTGCTATTGGGTCGTGGCTTGCACGCAACCCATACCCACGCATGGAACATCTGCGGGAAGGCTCTAGGGTGCAACCTAATCTCCCTAGCCTCAAGGTCCAACCACTTACCCAAAAACAAGATTTTCTTGACAAGGTGCAGTGTTGACTTCTGGCTGAAAATAAAGGATGCCGCCTGCATGGCTGCTACCACCCAGTTTGTCACCACCTGCACCTCCTCGGGATCGCTCCCCACCAAAAAAAAAATCGTCAAGGTAATGTAACAACTCCATATGGGGGGGCACCAGGGGTCTCACCAAATCACCCAAAATATGCTGGCAAAAAAATGGTGAAAATTCCATCTAAACGGCAGCCTATCCAGAGCAAAGACCTAGCCACCCGGTCGGCCCCGAAAACGGAACGCCGCGTGCATCTCTAGGGGGAGGCGAAAACTGCAAAACGTGTTGGTGAGATCCACGTGTGTGCAAAATAGCCGTTCGGACCGCGACGTGGCCGCCAGCAGCTGTGCTATCCCCTCCCAAGAAGGCAATTGGAATGTAGGTGGGTCGCCGATCCGCTCGTTCATTCCCAAGCAGGATAGGATGAGACTGACCTTCTCGCTACTTTTGGGTATGATGAACGGAAAGCAAGAGGGCGGCAATGGGGTCTCGCTAATCACTCCGGAACTCATCAGTGTGGACACCATCCCCGCCACCCCCGGTCCCACCGAACCCGAACCTCCATTGGGGTCAGCCTCAAGGTTGTAACCGAGGGCGTCCCGCAAAAAGGACTCGGAGACCAATTCCCTCAAAAGGTCCTGGGGAATAACGTAGGAGCCCATCTTACCCAAACCCTTTGCAGCAAGGGTCGGGTCAGAGCACGTCCACTGGGGAATGGGGGAAGTGGCCAGGTGCGCCAACACCTAGCACGCATCCTCCCTCAGCTCAGCAAAGCTCTGTGTGAGTACAGGCAATGCCTCCTCCAACCTGAAATCCTCCGCCGTGCTAAAAATCCGCTCCAGAAACATATGGGATCTCTTAAACATGAGCCCCAAAGGGCAGGACAACTTAGGGGCGATCCACGGCAAAGATGGTGCCAGGATCTCCATGAACTGGACAAACAAAGGCAGCTCTCTCTTCCCAACCCCATAGTGCAAGGACGAGGGTGGGGGGGGGATCCGGGGGGGGGGGCTGGGGGCAATCCCGGCGAAGGTGGAAAGGGTGGGGGGGAGCCTGGATGTCTATGTGCAGAAGAGGAAGAACACGAAAAGGGGGAAGACAAGGGGTCAGGCTGTGCCTTTGGCGTCCCTAGAACTTTGCCGAAAGGCCCGTGGTCTGCTGGACCGTACCGTGGCTCGGCCTCTCATCGCCAGGGGCAAGTCGTTTAGGCGGTGGTCCCGTCCCAAGCGCAACTTGCGCGCTGCGAAGCCTAAGAATACAACGCTGGGGTGTGGGGGGGACTCCGGAGGAGACAGCCTCCACTCCCACCTGCGGGCCAGCCTACCCCCCCCCCTTCAGGATCACTGGGGACGCCCAGAGCCCTAACTCTGCGCCTGCCTGGTCTGTCCCGGGTGGTTGGCGGGGGTGCTTGTCGCTTGCGCTTGCGCCGCCCGCCCCCCCAACCCTGGCTCGGCCCTGCTGGTCGCTCCTCCGTGCCTATCCCGAAGGCTGGGTCCACGGGAACCCCCCTCCCCACCGGTGGCTCGATGATCCTGACATGCAAGTCGGATGACTCGCAGGAGCTGGAACCCTCGGAGCTTGTTGAAGAACTGTCCGATTCATGGCCATGAGAGCCGCCTTGGCTGCCCCCCACCACCGTCGCAGGCGGCTCAGCAGCCACGGCACCAGGGTGTGGGAGAGCAGGACCAAGGACGGCCCCCACGTAACCCAGGGACTCTTCCACCGCGTCCGCCCCGAACATAGCAGAACCCCAAAGAGATAGGCAATTGACCACCGGAGGCTCCTCGACTCCCGATCCAGGGCATGGCAAGGCCAATGACGTCAACACTCCATGATCAAGGAAAGCTGTCACGCAGGACATGGCAACCCCAGCAGAAGCCCAGACTCCCCACCATTGAAAGTAGGGCAGCCTGGCTTTTGGTTCCAACAGGAGGCTGTGCCTCCTTTCCTGAGGCTGTGCCATGCGTAATCGCTCCACCGCGATCCGCGGAGGAGAGTGGTGAGGCCGTCCTCAAGGACCGCCTCCCCCCCGCTGAAGATGGGCTGGTCGGCGGGGAGGCCTTGCCACTTGCAGTACTCCGACAATTAGTCAGCCCAGGACATGCCAAACTTGAGGAGCGGTCTCCGATGCCATCCTCTGGGGCCTCCCGACTTCGTGCGGTAAAAAGATACCCCACCCGCCTCAAGTAGGCCGAAGGGGCGGACTGAGCGACGCAGGGCCCCTCCAAAAGCAGATCCGGGACGGGACGACAAGGGCCACGAAGGCGCGGTCCCTCTCCGAGGCCGCTCGCCGCCACAGGTGGCGGAGCATCTCCGGGGTCGCATAATCCTGCGCCCCTGGCTTGGCACCCCCCCCCCCCCCCGCGATGCGCCTGTGGATGGCACCGACAAGGGGTGGGACGATGCGCATGTCTTCCAGGGCACGGACCGCGGAGGAGATTCCCCGCATCCCCGACGCTGGCTGGCCTTCGTCTGACTTTTCGGAGAGGCACACTGCCAGAACTTCGGCGATCCCCGGATCCGGGCTCTCCCGCGCCTCGACAGCCGCCAGTTGACCGATGGCTGATTGAGACCACTGACGGGTGCTGGGGCGCCATGCTTGCACCGCTCTCGCTGGGACGCTGCCTTCTCCGTCTCCTTTGGCCGCGTCATCCCACATATGCCTGGCATGGCGAAAGGAAGTCGCCTCCATGCCCCACACCATGGCCCCCGACTCATCTGGGGACCCCCTTCTGAATGTCGGCAGGTCACCCCGCCACAGAAGGCGCCCCAACTGAGGCGCCTCTGTCGAACTCGAAGAGTCATGACCAGCGGGGACACTGGAAGTGCCAGTGCCCGTGCTTGCCCTCCTCGACTCTCAGCGATGTGCACTTGCGACAATCCCCACTCGGTGCGGCGTTGACCGGGATGTGGTTGCCGTTTGCCGCCACCAATCGCGGGATCCCCTCTTCGGTAAGGAAGCTAGCCCCACGGTACACGAAGGCGGCACCCCCTTATGCAGGGAAGGGTCCCATGGCAACTTGTCCGGGGTCTCCTTGGCCTTGGCGCTCATCTCCTGGGCGTGGTACCTCTGCTAGTATGCTCCCTGGGATCGAAGCATGGTCGCCGAGATGCGATAGGACAGGGCGTCGCCTGGTGGCAGTTGGGCCTACACCTCTCCGCCGACCCCAGGAGGTCGTGTAGGTGACTGGTTCGCTGCTAGGAGCATCTTGAGTGCTGCTGATGATTCCCGCATCCACTGCGGAATCCGGTCCCTGCCCAAGAACTCCTCGATGCCACTGAGCGTCAGATCCGGCACCACGCTTTTATCGGAGAGCTTTTGGGCCTCGAGTCGGGCCCTCAGGCCCTCCAGTTCCATCTGCTGCTTCTCGGCCTGGGAAGCATCCTCGGGTACCAAAGAGGAGGCAGCAGGGGGGGGGGGGGGGGACTGCTGGAGCCGCTTCCCCATTTCCACCCTGGTTAGGTGCCTGCTGTGGTCAAGAGGGTGAACGAAACATCATGATCTAGCAATAATTTTTCATAAGCCTGTAGAAGAGTGCAGTGGGGGGTTTGAGGTGATAAACCCAGTTTCGGGGACAAACTGGTGTTTCTGCCCCTGGGGATATTCATCTGCTTGACCTAACTTTCATACCAGCCGCTTTTGTGCTGCCAGCACCATTTGAGGGCATGTCTGATGTGGTGCTGCCAGTCACTCCAGCACTTTGCTGTGTACGCCTGCATGGTATACACTACTGTAGCCTTGAACAGGGTTTCCGTGTTTCCTGTGTACTCTTCGAGCAACGATTGGCGCTGGTGCAAAATCTGTAGGCCTTTGGCTTTCCACCGTGACATCTGGCGGGGTAAAGGGGCCGCACACCGTTGTGAGGCACAGCCTTTTTACCTGATGTTTATATGTCGTGTACTCGTGGATGCGACGTTGCATGAGCCTTAACGTGTTTCGATGTATGCCCCCTATGTAGTGTCTGTTCTGGAGGAGCACGTTCGCCAAAGTCCAGTGTTCTTCCAGTGTCTGTGAGAGGGCCTACCCCATCTCCTGTGGAAGTGGCAGGTCTTCCGGTCTGTGACCGAGGTGCCTCTCCAGTTGGACGCGCAAATCAAATGAAGTTGGTGGTAGGCTGGTGAGCACCTTTATGGCTTCCACTTTCGTGCTGTGTGTGAGTGGTTTGGCCAGCAGAGCGTGTGCTTTCTTCTGGTGTGTATGGGTAGCAGCTGCCGTTGTTGCTTTGCGCTTTGTCTTTGGAACTTTGTACTCGCAGTGACCTGCAGCTTTTTCTTTGTGGGGTTCGGAGTAACTCTGCGCGTTTTCAATTTAGAGAACCACGGTGTCTCCGGGACCTGGGAGTGGAGGGGGTCATCCGTCTCGACACGTGGCGGCATTGATAGCTCGTGGTGCAGGTGCGTCACCCCCAGGAGCATGTGGTATTGATGCACGCCACTTGCCACCTCATGTGGTGTTTTTCTTCTGCCGGGATAGGTTCAACTAGTGACGATGGGATGTGTAGTCTCCCCAGGTGGTGCAAGTATGTTTCCTCTACGTTACCCAGCCATGTGGAGATGTGGGGCCTCCAGTCTTCCCACGTTGACAGTCACGGGTCCATGAATTTTGAGTTCCATGCGGGGCACTGGACCAGTCGGTGATGTACTGTTGTGCGATGGGTTGTTCCACATAGCACACACAGGGCTGTGTCTTTGCTCCAAGAGTGCCCACATCCCTCCCATCTCACATTTCCCCATAGCCACTGAAGCCAGTATGAACATCGTTTGCCTTTGAGCAGCAGCCAGGATGTCCAGTGGGTCCGTGTGAAAATGGGCCAGAGTCGCCTGTTGAGTATCCCTAGGATATCTATGATACACAAAAAAGGACACAGGACATGGTGGACAAGGACATCAGTCGTTGCAGTTTCCTCGAATTCCAGTGCCTTCGGCAAAACACTTCAAAGAGGAGTGGAGCACCTAGTGACATGGAACATTGTGGGGGCTCAATTGTGTGCCTCATTTTCTTACGAAAATCAAAATCAAAAAAAATTTACCAAAATGTGCATTCGTAAAAAGGTAAAAGAAAAAAAGGAGGGCTACAAAATGTTGTACATGTGATTTTTGCTCATTCTCCGCGGTCGAAATATCAAAAAAATCGGTTTGGAATTCGTTGAATTTTGAGATGTTTGAGGTCAAAAACTGCATGAGCAGTTGCGTACCAGTCCCCTGGGAGGGGTAATTTCGCACCGAGGGGCAAATTGGTACAGAGGGTTAAATTCGTACCGAGGGGCAAATTGGTGCCAACCAGCCAAAATGATCAAATATCCCATGTGAAGCATGTTTTAGCCCCTCTTTATGCGCTTTTCACACTATTTGGGCGTTGGGGGTGGGGTGGCTCCCAAGGGGTCTAGGGCACAACCTGCTTATGCAGTTTTCCCGGTCAAAGTATCAAAATTAGGTTGGGAAAATTTCCATTTTGGAGCTGCTGAGGCGGGAAAACTGCATAAGCACGTTGCGCCCTAGACCCCTTGGGAGCCCCCCCCCCAACACCCAAATAGGGTGAAAAACACATAAGAGGGGGCTAAATCATGCTTTGGGGGCGTTGTCGCACGGTGCGTGCACGGTGCGCACACAGTGCGCGCACGGTTCAATGTTTTTGGGATGGTTGCCCAACTTGTACCCCGTTGAATGGCCCCCATAGAAACACACCCAAGGTCCTAATTTATGCACCTTGCAGTCCATACTGGCATACCAAGATTCTTCAATTTTTAGTCTGATGCTTGTCACAGGTTCCATGCGCCCAATTTCTGCACCTTGCACGCACCTCCGTAACAAACCATGTACAGGCGACAACACAGGCGACAACACTGGTTGGGTTACGGGACTTTCAATTTCTTCCGCCACAAAATCAGGGAAATCAAAACCAATATATGCTGTGTATGTTTCAAGTGGCATTGCACCACGATTGACGTGTCCGGGATGATTTTCTTGTGGCCTGAGCGGGTGCATGCTCGTACAAGACCTCTTCACCACCCAATTCGTACCGAATAGAGATGCGACGCCCACCTCTTGGAGAAGGGCCAACGACAGTGGCCGACACCCTTTCCCCGTTGGAGCCGTGGTAGTACACAGGCAGTCCGGCGACAAGCCAGGGCAGCTCAGATTCAGGCATTGTGGATGTGGTGGACACAGAATAGGCAAAAGGACGCACGGTGCGCGCACGGTTCAGGCAACACCCCCTTTACATAGGATATTTGATCATTTTGGATGGTCAAAATATCAAAAAAATCAGTTCCGGAAATTTCCATTTTTGAGCTGCTGGGGCGGGGAAACTGCATAAGCAGGTTGCGCCCTAGACCCCCTGGGAGCCCCCCCGCCCCCCCCCCGCTATGGGATACAGATGCGTGTGCACGACCGGCGCTGTTCAGCACAAAGCAGAAGTGCAAAGCAAAAGTCAAAGAGGAAAGCTCTTCAGTGACATGTCATAGGCGCCTTTCGCTGCAGTGAACAAAGTACGTGGAGTACAAGCATTCTCTGCACCTAGTGTCCTACGACTATCAAGCTGGCATCGACAAAGATTCAACGTGTCTCAGCAGTAGCCCCCCTCCCCCGGTGGACTCCCCAGTCCACCCGTGGTTCAGAAGATAAGGAGGAATACAAACCCTGCAGAGCAGGCAGGTCGGTAGACCAGTCTGCACAAAATGGTGTGCAGGCACCAGAGTGGGTTAGGTGCCAGGAGGCGTAAGCAGACCGGTTCCAGAAGGCGGATCGGGACAGCCACGAGAGCAGGTCACCCACTGTGTCGAAGAACGGCTGAGGCAGGCGGGGAGACAGGAAAACGACCCATCGAAGGGAGCTCAGCACATCCCACTCAGTTTTAGCCAAAATCCGGTGTATTGCTGAGGACATAGACGCGCGCACTGCCACTGGCGGGTACCCAGATAGCACAGCAAGTTGCATCCAAGCCGCACACGACAACGGGAACGCGCCCCAGGACCGCATAAAAGGGAGGGTGTTGGAGAGCGCTGAGAGGAAGACATTGGTGGTGCGAGGTATGGACACGGCCCAGTAACTTTGCAAGGGCGCACCGAATTTGAAAGACCACTTATCATCGAGGGCATTGGGGTGGGCGTGGCTAAGCGTTCCCTCCGGTGACACAAAGATGGTGACACCCATGCAGCGGACGCGGTTAGTCATGCAGGAGCCCTGGCACAACGCGTCTGGGTTTTTATCCCTACAGGGACACAGCACACGCAGGTTCCATATGTCCTCCATAGCCATGCAGACAGGGTACATTGTGCTCTGGGGGGATGGGCCTTTGGCAGCAACCATGAGGTTGTCTCTGAATTGGCGTAAGGCTACCACATTCTTGTCTGGGAGGGTCCACTGTAGTATACCTGAGTCGGTCACAGACAGATCACCCAGTTGGCGGAGTCTCGCTACTAATTTCTTACACATCCAAACGCAATGGAGGTCGGCAGACTGAGCAGAGAAGGACCCTCCCATTGGGATCGCACCTCCCCTACGCCATGGTTCACCGGACGCAAGGACCACGTTATCATGCAGCAGTGAAAATTCAACAAGGTCAAGCAAATCCTCCATGGACACAAAATGGAATGTGCCGTTTTTCGCTGGGCCGGCTCTATCTAAGCGGCTGTTGTCCTTGTGAATTGACCAACCCAGCGTGGTGGCCCGCCATCGTTGGCGCGCCTTCAACCAAGCGGAGGCTTCACGGAGATGCTGAACAACAAGGGCAGGGGGTACATGGTTGAATTGATCTTTGCAGTCTGCCTCACCTATGCAGGCAGGTTCCCAGGTTGCCAGCTGTCTAACCCAGGCACCCATATCATTGAGATTCAACACTAGGAAGGCAGCAGGGAGTTCATCGACAAGCGTGCGAATGAAGCAGGTGAAGGCTCGTGCAGCGATGCGGAGGCGGGACCGTGCAACAATCGGGGAGGATACAGCAGCTATGGGGCGCCACAAGATTTCAATGCGGGCCCTAGACTTGGCTTTCCCTATGAGGTATAACAGCGCCAGGCGAGCCTTAGCATTGACAGGCCATTTCTTGACCCACGCCTGTGACTGGAGGCACTTCAGGATGTTAAGGTGAGCATCGGATTCCCGCGTGTAACCTTGTTTTACCATAAACTCCTGGAGAGCATCCCAGGCCCAAGCCCGACAGAAACCCCACAACAGCCCTGGGCCTTTATCGACAATGCGGACCACTGCGTGTTGGGAGACTTGTTTCGCAAGCTGTTGGACACGGCAGCGCAACGAGCCATCATTTGGGAAGATGGAAGGAGGGAGAAGGGAGGAGAGGAAAGAGTCTTGGAGGGGGGGAACATTCAAGGCAGAAGCCAAAGCGGACAGGCTTCGTATAGTTGCCCTACGTGATTTCTGGCCTGTGCATGGAAGCGGATCAGAGCTACGCAGGATGGAGCCCTCATACTCAATAGACACAGGCAAAAGGCAAAAATGGCCGTCAACACGTGACACAGGGCCAGCCTGTTCCCATATGGAAAGCGTGTGCTCACCACAGGTACAGGGAGGGCGACCAAGCAGCGCAGAGTGTCTGTTACTGTGGGTCTCGAAAGCTCGACGTACATTCAGGGGAACAGTCCTAACGATAACAATACGTGCACGCACCGCTTGTCGTTGAGCCCTGGAAATGTGCATGGAGCTCAGTAGGCGTGTAATTGCGCATGTGATTGCGGGTGTCTGCGCTCCAGATAAGTACGGGACTCGTACCGCTGTGGTTTTGATCAGGGGGATCTGGAACTGTGCAGCCAGAGCCTACAGCTCTTTAGTAATGGCTGCCTTACGTGCATAGTCTCGATCTTGTGTGGCCGTGTGCAACTGGCGTGTGAGCGTGTGCATGCTTTTACCGTGTTGTGCAGGGGGCGCAGGGGAAGTCGTATCAGCAGGCACCGCAGGCGCACAGTCATTGATAGCCCACCTCTTGAGGCGGAACCACCAGTCACGTTCCAGGAAACAGGCCCTGTTTTCGTCAGGCTCAAACTGGAGGGGAATTGGTGTCCACTCAGAAAGCCCCGTTATGCGCAGCATATCATGGAAGGAGGAATCTTCCGCACAGGCACGGGCTGTTGTGTCATGCTTGCGTAGCCGCTGCAACAGGGGGAGGGTCGTCTTACCTACGTAAATGCACAGCATGTACACATGCACCATTGCATAAATCAATGTGCCAGGCGGCGGGGTGGACAGCAACCAGTCATGGATATGCGAGGCACCTCGTAGTATTTGTAAGACAGGATGGGACGTGTAGGGAAGGTAAGGGACCCGCGCTTCCACCATGGTAGCCCAGACACCGAGGTTTCCCGAGGCGAGTGCTGTTTTCACGCCCTGTGTGTAAAGTCGCAACAACTGATTATCGTGAGCGTCTGGTTGCCAGAGCGTTGAAAAACCGCGCTGGTGTGAGCGGAAGAAACAGTGAATGCGAAGTGTTTGCGTGGGGGAGAGACTGTTTACTGCATGTGCTGTTCCATAAAGTCCCCACCGCGTGCTGTGAAAGTCGGCAGCAGTCAAGAGCGTCATGTTGGCAGGGGCAGGACCTTGTGACACAGGATGCAAAAACCAAGTGTGTGAACCCGGGGGAGCACGATAGGAAGGGCTGTCCGTGGTGATGGCCAAGAAATGCAGGGCATCTGCAGGGACATTCCGCAAGTCGTGCCAAGTTGCTTGCAGGGGCTCGTTCACAAGATCAAACAGAGCTACAGCATGGTACCATACATTAACCGCACGCAGTGCACACAGTATAAAACGGGCCACGAATGCAGGAGGAAACGGGGCCACAGGGGGAGGTGGTTCTGACGAGGCCAACATCCACAGAGGGGTTTGCTGCTGCATGGCGCGTTGTGCGGTGCAGGTTCCTGTATGGGCACAGTGCAGGGGAGAATCATCATTCAGGGAGGAAGCAAAAAGGAACAGGCGCAATTGGGCAGATGACAAACCAAAAGACTGCTGCATGCTGGCAGGGGGGCGGTTTGGCAGCAGCAACGGCCTATACATCTGATGACAAAGGCGGGGGGCTTGAGAGGCAGCCTCCAGCAGATGTGTGGCAAAGGCCAGTTTGACTTTCAGCTTGGCCAGTACCCGTTGCGTGTCCAACAAGGCATCATCAACCGCATCACCCTCATCAGGTTCAGGGGACACTGGTTCTTCAAGCGCTGACCCGATGGCGGGAACACGGGAAACAGGAATTAGGTCATTGCAAGGTGAACCGGTGGCTGAGCTGATGTGTGATGCTGACTGAGTTACTTTGGGGCCCTGGAGCCTAGAACAGTGGGAGGCATAGCAGCACCGCGGAGGACAGAAGTGAGCCCTGATTTCAGGGTCCGAGATGTGGTACCAGAAGAGCGCAGGGAACGGACAGTGTCATTCATTTCTGATCCACACCATTCACCAACCCACGCCGTTAACCGGTCCCATTTTCCACCAACCCCCCCCCCCCAACACCCAAATAGGGTGAAAAACACATAAAAGAGGGCTAAAACATGCTTTGCATAGCATATTTCATCATTGTAAGTGGTCACATTATCAAAAAATGTTTTGCAAAAATTTTCCATTGTTGACTTGTAGAGGCTTGAAAACTGCTCGAGCAGTTTGTGCTCACACCAAATGCCATTGAACCACCTACGAACAACAATTTTGAAGCTGTTGGGGGGCCGCATTGGCTACATAGGCCTAGCGGCCACAACGTGGGTCCCCCTAGGTGATCAAGTACCCGTATTGTCACTAAATCATTACCCAAACCAATCCCAGGGGCGACAGAAGGGTTTCGGAAAAAGTCGATTTTTTGGAAATCTTGCGGGTGTCACTAAACAGCCTTATCCAGGGTGAAAACGGCTAGGTCCTCACTAGCAAGGGCCCATAGGGGGACCGGGTACCTGGAGTTCGGACCCGGGACCGCCGCCATGGGTTAGGGGGTCCATGTACAAGAAAAAAGTTACCCGGCACCTGGGTCCAAATCCACACACAGCACCCAGAATACGCAAAGAAGTTTTGACCCCCCCCCCCCCCCGACACCCCCACTCCCCCCACCCCAAAAAGAGGTACCCGGGTACCGGGGGGCTAAAGGGGGCAAAAACGAAAAATTCATTGGGTGATCATTTTCTCTCCTAAAATGATGACTTTACAAGGAGTTGGACATCCGGTACCATACCTTGGGGTACCGTACGCGAATGACCCCCAAAAGGGGGGGTATATGGCGTACGCACTTGCGCTTGATCTAACAACCCTCTTCGAGGTGATTTCCTACCGAGGAGCAAATTGGTACATAACGGTGAATTTGTACCAAGATGCAAATTGGTACCGCGGGGTAAATTCATACCCAGGGGCAAATTGGTACGGAGGGGTAAATAGGCACCAACAGGCAACTTGGTACGGAGGGGTAAGTTCGTACCGAGGGGTAAATTGATACGGAGGTAAACTTGTACAGTGGAGTAATTTGGTTTTCAGAGGTAAATTGGTACCGAGGGGCACATTGTTACGGAGGGGTAAATTGTTACGGAGATGCATTGCTTCGACAAGGCTGCCCAACAGTGGTTGGACTGGATTTTTTTCAACAAAATGCATCCACAAAAACAACGCCCTGACTTGTGCACTGGGAAGAGGGCTCGCGCTTGGGGTCTTCTCAGGGTTCTATTGACTACAAGCCTTGGGCTCGGCCTGCAGCCAAACGCATCCAACAAACCCTCCGAAAGGGCTGTGGTTTTCATCCACATGGGGCAGACCGTGACTGCACATTCCACTACACACACTATGTGCACTGAGCGGCCATGACACAATTCAATCCACTGCTCAAACTGCAAGGTTCAACTGGATTGCAGCAAACAATGAAGTTCGTGTCCAAGCTCTGTTGAAGCACAAATCACTCACTTGAACAACAGGGCATCAGTACCACTGTCTGGGTTTGAGTCAGAGGGTGTGGCATCCCCTATTACAGACCCAGCAGGGAAAAAAGAGACGGACAACGGGAACTCCACAAAGAAAACCAACGAAGGCAACCACTACTTTACCCAGTCAGGGCGCTCCTCAATAAAAATTCAAAGAAGAATTCCGGTGACCCTACACTTGACTACAAAAACATAGCACCAGGCAGCAGGCAACCAACACCACAGGGCCGGCCGCCAACGGCAGATAGCCAGTCAAATTCAATAGTTGGCGATCAACTAAAAGCAGTTGGCAGTTGACCATTGGCTGTCGGCAAACAAAGAAGTTGGCTTGTACCTAGCAGGAATCAGCAGTTGGTGGTTAACCAACGGCAGTTGACTGGGTAGCTGCTGGTAGTTGGCCAGTAGCCAACCACTCGAAGGTGCTCCTTAAGGGCACTTCTTAATTGCTTACCAAAAAAACCCCACATCCTTACCAACAATCCTGCAATCCTTGCGAAAACCACCCCGATTGCTTACCAAACAAACCCCTGATTGCTTCCTGAAAAATACCCTGTTTATTACCAAAAAACCTCTCAGATTCCCCAAACATTTGGACAGCCACACACACACACACACACACACACACACACACAGCAAGATCCCTTCCATCCTCACTTGTTTGGACAACAAAAGCAGGGCACCAAAACATGTAAAAGACGATGATGTAGTGTTGCTAACAGTGCAAGCAAATAGGCTGCCGTGCAGGAAAATCAATAAGAAGATGATACCATATACACAACAGCAAAAGAAACTGGCAAGGGTGTGGGGTGTTGGCAAACTTGTAAAACGAACCGAAAGCTGTCCCCTGGTGCTGGATGGGGGTAAAGAAAGGGGTATAGCAGGGCATTGGGCCAATGGCCGGAATGTAAAATGTACCTAGGGCTCTCCTTTGATGCCAAATGCAGGTGCGAGAGGGTTATGGCAAACATTTAAAACGAATCCAAGGCTGTCCCCTTGCAGAGGCATTCGTGCACCACATAACATACAAAGCAGATATCAAAGATTGAAGCATCGTTGCACAAAATCACTACTGTTGCAACCAATGCACACACACACACACAGAAAAACACCGCACATTCCTTGGTCATGTCTAGTGTATGCTTTGCCATGGACTTCAACTGAGCAGACAAACAAATCAAGAAGTCCAAACAGTGTGCCTCTGAGCAACTTGCCAAATAGCATCACAATGCTCTTGGTCACTCTTTTCCCACCGTTGACAAACGCGGGATGGGGTGTGTGTGCTCACTACTCGACACCCAGACGGTTCCCTCTTTCGAAGAATCTTCATCGGCAAAGACAGGGTGTGGTGGTTTCTTAGAAGGTCCTGTCTTTCTTCATTACAGTAGCTAGAGCACCCAACTTTGATGCGTGTAAATCACCGCACGCATAGGTCTTGACCTCGCGGTTAGCCTCCTAATGGACATTCACTCGGTTGCATGCCTTTCATAGCCACAATATGACCACGATACAAGTAAACCCCACCCTCGTATCCACCGGACCATTCGGTATAACTTTTGCGTTGCCATTTCTTGTGGGATGGTTCGTTATAGTGGGGGGGTTTGTTATATTTGGGTACCACAGTGAACTGCAGTGAACAGCGCGGTTTACCGCAAGAGCACAAAGGAGATGTGGCTACGTGACCCCTGTTGTCGTATCGTCCCCAAAGCGGGAGGGAGATGTGGCTACGCAACCCCTGCCGCATTGGGGTCCCTAAAGAAGGGAGGATATCCCTTTCGATAGCGCCAGTCCACAGCCATTTAGGCATGAAAGTTCACTCGCCATGCGCCCTGGGATGAAATCTGGGATGCCCGAACGTACCCAGACAGGGGGCTGGCGTGCATCACAGGGCCAGTGTGACACGATTGGAATCATCGCAAGCAATTCTGAAGAATTGTCTGGGATACACAGGGTTCAACATGCACCCGTGCACTGCAACTGCACCTGTAGACATGCACATACCAGCGCTGAATGCGGCGCGGTAATGGCCCTTCCCTGCCGCAGGAGAGCTGTGCTGCCGTCACACGATCAATGGGTATCTGCGATGTGTTTTTGGCGTTTGGGCGACGGCATCATAAATTGCACATTCCGTGCGCCCGCCAGTACCAGTACCACTGTCTAGGTTTGAGTCAGAGGGTTGGCATCCCCTATTACAGATGCAGTTGGGAAAAATGAAGACGGACAACAGGAAATCCGCAAAGAAAACCAACAAAAGCAAGCACTGCTTCACCTGCACTGCTGCTTTAGGAAGTACAGTCGCACAGTGAGTAGCGCAGTCAGGGCGCTCTGCATGCCCTGCCCCAGCCCGGTGCATGCCCTGTGCGCACCCTCTGCGTGCCCTGTCCATGCCCTGTCCATGCCCTGTGCCTGCCCAGTGCATGCCCTGTGCATGCCCTGAGCGTCCCCTGCCAATGGGGGCATCAATGGAGTGGAACGACTGTGGTGAGTCAGCACCCCTCAGAACCCCGTACTGCGGGTGCACCTGCGCGTGGGCGCGCAATGCTGTCGCGTAGCGTAGTGTGCATCAGCGTCCGGTACATGTCGGGGGATGTAGAAGGCCATCCATGTGGCACGCGCGGCGGCTCTGCCAGGAGCCTGGGCTTTGCTGCTTGTCCATGTCTCATGCCATGCGGAAAGACTCGGCTGCGGGCACCGCCCAGGGCACAGCGCCCTGCTGAGGCGTGCGTGCCGTGACGCCACGTGCGCCGCAACGGAGGCGGACCTTTGGTGGTGACAGTGGCTCTGTCCATAGCGGCCACACTCCTGGCAGACCTGGCCCACCTCCCCAGGCAGCAGTCCTGCCTGGGCTGCGCATGTGCCGAGCACATGCGACAGGCGCTGAGCCTGCGGCGAGGCAGTGGCGCCAAGCGTAGGGTGCCAGGGAAGCCCCTCCTGTGCCCATGACGTCTGATTGTGCAGGGAGGCGTCGGGCGCCCATGGGCAGGGCGGGGCCATGTGCCCTTGACCACCACAATCCTCGTTGTTGCCTCACGGTGCTCAAAACTGGATGTGTGTGTGGGACATCACCTTCGTGCAGCACAGCCACGAAGAGGGGGGCAACACAGACGACAGCCACAACAGCGCAATGCGTAGCAGTCAATGCTCTGGTCTCGGCACTGCAGACAATCGTTAAGACGGGCTGTGGGGCAGTGCTGGTGGAGGCAGTCAATGTTCTCGTGCCGGCGACATCGCGCTTCGCTAACCCGCTTCAAATGACTGCTTACCCGTTCCGTTTGCGGAAATCCGTGGCGATGCTTTGGAGCACATTCGGTGTCACATTGGCGCACTGGCCGCCGTCTATCATCCACAGCCCAAGCCTTTTGAAGCGCCGCGCCTTGGGGGCCCCCTGCTTGCTGTTCATGTGCACCAGCACAGGGTTGGTGCGCTGCAGGGCCTGCAGGGCAATTTGCAGGGCCGGGCGGTAGTACTGGATGACGTAGTTGTTGGGAAACAAACCCGCCCCCAAGTGCCGGTAGCACAGGGCGTCCGAGGTGCATGGCTCGCACTGGGCGTCTTTGGCCGTGCCACGCGAAAGATACCACACCACTATGTCTTGGTCATTCTTGTGCTTCACCATCCGTTTCGAGACCTGCATCAGCTCCGCCAGTGCCTTCAGCATCCGAGTGGTGGGGCGGGCGAAGAAGATACCAGTATTCGGTGCCACATTGCAGGAGTTCTCTGGGAACGTGGAGGTGTTGGGGCAGCCGTGCTTGCAGCCGTAGAGAACCTCCCGCTGGAAGAGCATGTCGACCTGGGGGTGCTGCTGCACGTGCAGAAAGGGGTCATCGATCAGCACCACGTCGCAGTCCATGAAGAGCACGCTGTGGCCGAGCCGTAACAGCTTCTGCATGATGTAAAATTTGGAGACCGTCAACTTTTTGAAAGCGACGGAGGAGTGATGGTTCGCTCGGTCGTTGGTTAAATTGCGGTACTCGTCCATCACGAATGCCGAGACTTGAAAGTGATCGATCAGGTGCGCAGCGAGGTCGTCCGTGAAGCAGAAGAAGTGAACACGGTTGTCCAACGCGAGTCTCCGGATCGAGCAAATGAAGTTTTCCAGCAACGCGGCGTAGTGCCAGTCTGCGTACACGACGATGAAGCTGGATTTGTTGTGGTACTTTGCAAACACCATATCGATGGTTGGCGGCTCCGGGGACATCCTGGCAAGGGGCCCCACGTCACCTATGCAGCACAGCACAGGTTTGGCAAGGCCCAAGGCTCTGCAGCCCTTTGACACGCATCCTGATGGGCTGCCGACGCATTGGAGGAGGTGGAATCGTTGGGGCAGGGGGCACTGCAACTGCCTGCTCAGGGGCAGGGGCATCCATCTGGCGTCATCGTTGATGGACAGCCCCGTGCACCCCCCCCCTCTGGGTGGTCAGCCTAGTGCAAACCCCACCCTCCCCGCAGGCCACCGGGCCCATCAGAGGGGCTGGGTGGTAGGGTAAGGGATCCCACAGCCCAAAGCTGTGCCCGTCCACGGCCAAACTGTCATGGAACCTGTTTCCTATGGCACTGTACCTCCTTTCCAATTTTGAGCGGAAATGCAATTGTGCTCTCTGCCAACTTGTTGCCACCGGCAAACACATCTCGCGTGTAGCAGCGCTGTGCCTTGCTCAAACATGTGTCTGAGGTGGCTGTTCCTCTGCCGCGTCGCACCCAAGTGGCCTGTCGGTGCTAGTGGTCCCACTCCTGCGGTCGCGCAGCGCTCCGTGTAGGGAGAAAGGGCAGGAAGGCAGCAGGCCACCGACCAGCCACGCACAACACGTCAGTGGTTTATCTGGTTGACTGTGATGGACGTTCAGAGTTTTGCTTAAGCGGGGGGGGGGGGGGTCCAAGGGCTGGGGGGGCTGTGGGGGGACCCCCCCCCCCCCCGGGGAGACCCTGAGTTGTTAGAGGCGCCGAAGGCGCCAAAGAAAGTTTGAGGCCTAAACTGACTTGCGCCGAGGGCGCCAGAGAAAGTTTTTCATCGGCCGAAGACCCGGACAAAAATTTGCCCAATCACTCAAGGGGGGAGGGTGGGGGGGGCGCGAATCATTAAACCAAATCTCAGTGCGTGGAGTATGTTCGACAGTTCATGATGGAGGACTCCACCCTGCACCATGTCTACAATACACCGTGGGCACTGCCATGCACCGTGCTCATGGTCAATCCTACGTGACCTTGGCAGTGCAGGTTCAGATCTGGGGTCAGTCTCCCACAACTCCACACTTATGGCCGACCCTTGCTCACTCATGCAGTCTATGAGGGGCCACAGCATGTGCAGTCTGTGCTGCACCCACGACTGCGTCGTCCTTCTGAAAAAAGCCCTTCACTGGTCTCCACACTGTCGCTCACTTCTGAGTCTAACTCCTGCAGGCCCAACGCCGGGTGGGGGGGGGGGTCCGAGGGGAGGGGGTGGGTGGTGTCAGACCCCCCCCCTCCACCCCCAGGAGATGATGAGTTGTTAAGCAAAACTCTGGGGACGTCGCTTGCGGTACAGTCTCGGACCTGCCTCACCTGTTTAAGAGGAGGCGGCCTTGTCTCATTCGAGGTTTTCAAACGCTCCCCTCAGCCCCTCAAAGCTGGGATCGTAGCCACTGCAGCGTTCCGAAAGTTCTTGGTGTTCAGTATGTACAGTCAAAGGTGCATAATTACTGGCTCAGTGGTGGCCTGCTCTGCCTGTGACCTGATCCGTGTTGCTGCTTCCCCCTACTTGACCCCTGTACCCTTGCTAAGCCTAAGGTCAAACATCAGGTAGGGCCCTGGCGGCCTGGCAGGGCCCTTGGGTCCAGTGAGGGGGGGGCAACGTGGGACCAATTTGCATGTTGAGGGCGTCGGGCAGGCGGCTGTCGAGGGGAGGTGTGGTGGTGCAAGCCGGGGGTGGGATGCCTTGCCATTCTGACGATGAGATGCGTTGCAACTGCAGGCGGCACCAAGCGGGGCAACTGCAGGCAACGATGCGGTTGATGGATACCGGGTCCGCGAGGTGCCTTACACGACTTACAGCAAAAAAAAATTTACACGACGTGACGGTTTTTTTGTTACGCGCATTTACAGCGAAAAAGAAAAAATTACACGACTTACCGCGAAAATAAAAAAAATTACACGACTGGACGATTTTTTCGTACACGCGTTTACGGCAAAAATAAAAAAATTACACGACCTTACCACAAAGAAGCAATTACCAATTTTACTGAAAATGCATGCATGTAGGCTATATGCCCACCTGTGGCCACGTAGTGGCCGCTAGGCCTATGTAGCCCGTGCCATGGGCCCCCCAAAAGCTTCGAAATTGCTGTTTGTAGGTGGTTCATAGGCATTTGGTGTGTGCACAAACTGCAGTTTTCCACCCTCTACAGGTCAAAAATGGAAATTTTTGCAAAAAAAAATTTATTATTGTGACCACTCACAATGATGAAATATGCTATGTAAAGCATGTTTTAGCCCCTCTTTATGTGTTTTTCACCCTATTTGGGTGTTGGGGGGGGGGGGGGCTCCCAAGGGGGCCGGGGCACAACCTGCTTATGTAGTTTACCAGCCTCGGCAGCTCAAAAATGGAAATTTCCGAAACTGATCTTTTTGATACTCTGACAATCCAAAATGATCAAATATCCTACGTGAAGCATGTTTTGGCCCCTCTTTATGTGTTTTTCACCCTATTTGGGTGTTGGGGGGGGGGGGGGGGTCCCAAGGGGGCCGGGGCACAACCCGCTTATGTAGTTTACCAGCCTCGGCAGCTCAAAAATGGAAATTTCCAAAACTGATTTTTTGTATATTCTTACCATCCAAAATGATCAAATATCCTATATAAAGCATGTTTTAGCCCCTCTTTATGTGGTTTTCACCCTATTTGGGTGTCGGGGGGGGGGGGGCTCCCCAAGGGCCAGGGGCACAACCTGCTTATGTAGTTTTCCAGCCTCGGCACCTCAAAAATGGTCGTTCCTCTCCCCTCTTCGAGGTGCTGATCGTGCTGTGCGGGCCGTTGAAGCGCCCTATGGACCTATGGGGGCCTGTGGGGACCTATGGGGGCCTATGGGGACCTATGGGGACCTATGGGGGCCTATGGGGACCTATGGGGGCCTGTGGGGACCTATGGGGGCCTGTGGGGACCTATGGGGATCTATGGGGACCTATGGGGGCCTATGGGGACCTATGGGGACCTATGGGGGCCTATGGGGACCTATCGGGGCCTGTGGGGACCTATGGGGACCTATGGGGACCTATGGGGGCCTTTGGGGACCTCCGGGAATCTATGGGGACCTATGGGGGCCTATGGGGACCTATGGGGACCTGTGGGGACCTATGGGGGCCTTTGGGGACCTATGGGGACCTGTGGGGACCTATGGGGGCCTTTGGGGACCTATGGGGACATACGGAGACCTATGGGGGCCTTTGGGGACCACTGGGAACCTATGGGGACCTATGGGATCCTATGGGATCCTATGGGGACCTATGGGGACCTATGGGGGCCTATGGGGGCCTATGGGGGCCTTTGGGGACCTATGGGGACCTCTGGGAACCTATGGGGACCTATGGGAACCTATGAGGACCTATGGGATCCTATGGGGACCTATGGGGACCTATGGGGACCTATGGGGGCCTATGGGGACCTATGGGGGCCTGTGGGGAACTATGGGGGCCTATGGGGACCTATGGGGACCTATGGGGACCTATGGGGACCTGTGGGGACCTGTGGGGGCCTATGAGGACCTATGGGGACCTATGGGGACCTATGGGGGCTCGTGGGGACCTATGGGGACCTATGGGGGCCTATGGGGACCTATGGGGACCTATGGGGACCTATGGGGGCCTTTGGGGACCTATGGGGACATACGGAGACCTATGGGGGCCTTTGGGGACCACTGGGAACCTATGGGGACCTATGGGATCCTATGGGATCCTATGGGGACCTATGGGGACCTATGGGGGCCTATGGGGGCCTATGGGGGCCTTTGGGGACCTATGGGGACCTATGGGGACCTCTGGGAACCTATGGGGACCTATGGGAACCTATGAGGACCTATGGGATCCTATGGGGACCTATGGGGACCTATGGGGGCCTATGGGGGCCTATGGGGGCCTGTGGGGAACTATGGGGGCCTATGGGGACCTATCGGGGCCTGTGGGGACCTATGGGGACCTATGGGGACCTATGGGGACCTGTGGGGACCTGTGGGGGCCTATGAGGACCTATGGGGACCTATGGGGACCTATGGGGACCTATGGGGGCCTATGGGGGCCTGTGGGGACCTATGGGGACCTATGGGGACCTATCGGGGCCAATGGGGACTTGCGGGGGCCTATGGGGACCTGTGGGGACCTATGGGGGCCTATGGGGGCCTATGGGGACCTATGGGGACCTATGGGGGCCTATGGGGACCTATCGGGGCCTGTGGGGACCTATGGGGACCTATGGGGACCTGTGGGGGCCTATGGGGACCTATGGGCACCTGTTGCCACCTATGGGGACCTATGGGGGCATATGGGGGCCTATGGGGACTCATTGGCATCTATGGGGACATTTGGGGACCCATTGGCACCTATGGGGGCCTCTAGGGGCCTGTGGGCACCTATGGGGGCCTACGGGGACCTATCGGCCCCTATGGGGACCTATGGGGGCCTATGGGGACCTTTGGGGACCCATTGGCACCTATGGGGACCTATGGGGACCTACCGGGGCCTATGGGGACCTATGGGGTGGGGGGCATCAACTTTTTGCACATCCATTTGGACACCAACCCCCCCCCCCCTTCCTCCAAGCATCGGATCTATATCAGACATATCACACATCTTGTTGTATACACTGCAAAAACAACATGCCACACCAGACATCAGACTTTATACATAATCCTCTCCCCCTCTTCGAGGTGCTGATCGTGCTGTGCGGGCCGTTGAAGCGCCCTATGGACCTATGGGGGCCTGTGGGGACCTATGGGGGCCTATGGGGACCTATGGGGGCCTATGGGGACCTATGGGGGCCTATGGGGACCTATGGGGGCCTGTGGGGACCTATGGGGGCCTGTGGGGACCTATGGGGATCTATGGGGACCTATGGGGGCCTATGGGGACCTATGGGGACCTATGGGGGCCTATGGGGACCTATCGGGGCCTGTGGGGACCTATGGGGACCTATGGGGACCTATGGGGGCCTTTGGGGACCTCCGGGAATCTATGGGGACCTATGGGGGCCTATGGGGACCTATGGGGACCTGTGGGGACCTATGGGGGCCTTTGGGGACCTATGGGGACCTGTGGGGACCTATGGGGGCCTTTGGGGACCTATGGGGACATACGGAGACCTATGGGGGCCTTTGGGGACCACTGGGAACCTATGGGGACCTATGGGATCCTATGGGATCCTATGGGGACCTATGGGGACCTATGGGGGCCTATG
The DNA here is from genome assembly GCA_964036045.1 of Eutreptiella sp. 'Long Island Sound 2002'. Classification (NCBI taxonomy): domain Eukaryota; phylum Euglenozoa; class Euglenophyceae; order Eutreptiales; family Eutreptiaceae; genus Eutreptiella; species Eutreptiella sp. 'Long Island Sound 2002'. The sequence goes on along the minus strand of OZ038392.1, from coordinate 20,715,488 downwards.
GGGACCTATGGGGGCCTTTGGGGACCTATGGGGACCTATGGGGACCTCTGGGAACCTATGGGGACCTATGGGAACCTATGAGGACCTATGGGATCCTATGGGGACCTATGGGGACCTATGGGTACCTATGGGGGCCTATGGGGACCTATGGGGGCCTGTGGGGAACTATGGGGGCCTATGGGGACCTATCGGGGCCTGTGGGGACCTATGGGGACCTATGGGGACCTATGGGGACCTGTGGGGACCTGTGGGGGCCTATGAGGACCTATGGGGACCTATGGGGACCTATGGGGACCTATGGGGGCCTATGGGGGCTCGTGGGGACCTATGGGGACCTATGGGGGCCTATGGGGACCTATGGGGACCTGTGGGGACCTATGGGGGCCTTTGGGGACCTATGGGGACATACGGAGACCTATGGGGGCCTTTGGGGACCACTGGGAACCTATGGGGACCTATGGGATCCTATGGGATCCTATGGGGACCTATGGGGACCTATGGGGGCCTATGGGGGCCTATGGGGGCCTTTGGGGACCTATGGGGACCTATGGGGACCTCTGGGAACCTATGGGGACCTATGGGAACCTATGAGGACCTATGGGATCCTATGGGGACCTATGGGGACCTATGGGGACCTATGGGGGCCTATGGGGACCTATGGGGGCCTGTGGGGAACTATGGGGGCCTATGGGGACCTATCGGGGCCTGTGGGGACCTATGGGGACCTATGGGGACCTGTGGGGACCTGTGGGGGCCTATGAGGACCTATGGGGACCTATGGGGACCTATGGGGACCTATGGGGACCTATGGGGGCCTATGGGGGCCTGTGGGGACCTATGGGGACCTATCGGGGCCAATGGGGACTTGCGGGGGCCTATGGGGACCTGTGGGGACCTATGGGGGCCTATGGGGGCCTATGGGGACCTATGGGGACCTATGGGGGCCTATGGGGACCTATTGGGGCCTGTGGGGACCTATGGGGACCTATGGGGACCTATGGGGGCCTATGGGGACCTATGGGCACCTGTTGCCACCTATGGGGGCCTATGGGGGCCTATGGGGACTCATTGGCATCTATGGGGACATTTGGGGACCCATTGGCACCTATGGGGACCTCTAGGGGCCTGTGGGCACCTATGGGGGCCTACGGGGACCTATCGGCCCCTATTGGGACCTATGGGGGCCTATGGGGACCTTTGGGGACCCATTGGCACCTATGGGGACCTATGGGGACCTACCGGGGCCTATGGGGACCTATGGGGTGGGGGGCATCAACTTTTTGCACATCCATTTGGACACCAACCCCCCCCCCCTTCCTCCAAGCATCAGATCTATATCAGACATATCACACATCTTGTTGTATACACTGCAAAAACAACATGCCACACCAGACATCAGACTTTATACATAATCCTGCCATGGCCCTATCAGGACTCTTTTCTTTGGCCTTGTTTTGTGTCTAGTGCCAATGACTCCATGTGAAACTATGTTATATTGGCCGAGTCCCAACTAATTGGTGGCCACGCAGAGTACTATGTGCTTTGTGGACCCGGCGTCCCATCGTTAAGGTCGCTATGGGGTGCCATACGGAACCGGCAGCTGTACATATTGCGCATGTATTGCAACGGTTGCATGTCTTTCAATTTTTCAATTTTTTTTATAATTTACACGAATTACCGCCAAAATAAAAAAAATACACTCCCTTACCGCAAAAATAAAAAAATTCAATTTTTTTTTATCATGCACACAACTTGCAGCAAAAAAAAATTACACGCATTTACAGCAAAAATAAAAAAAATTACACGACTAGACGGTTTTTTTGTACACGACTTACATTTTTCACGTAAGAGAAGGGCCCCGGGGTGATCATAACACAAAGAAAGCAACAACTGATCAGCGCTTCATGAAATTGATGGCCCCCCCACTTGTGGTGTTGTTGTCCAGAATGCAGGGCTCGATAGGTTCCATACCAAAGAAATTTGAGTTGCCAAACCGGAGGGAAAACGGGGGGAAACGGCGCAAAATGGGGCGAAACGGGGAGAAAACGGGGGGAAACAGGGGGAAACGGGGGGAAACGGCAAGGGGGGTGGGTTGGGGGGGTAAACTGCATGGGGGGGGGGAGGTAAACTGCATGGGGGGGGGGGGGGGGGCAGGTGGTAATCACGGTCGAGCGCTCGCAGGAACTTCCGCTAAGGCCCTGCCCGTGCCGGCAGGGAGTTGGGAGGCAGTTCCAGCACTTGATAAATGGTGATTCAGCAAGAGAGCAGTAGACATGCAAGACAAAGCAGGGCAGTTACTTCTTTGAAACCAGAGGTACTATTCCATTCATCCTAAAACTCAAATCTCCCAATGTGATGTTCCCAACTCTCCCACCAATTTGGCCCGTATCAATACCAATATCCCAGGCATTCTTGGAGGAACCCTTGGTCGGGGGGGGGGGGGGGGCAAGTGACACTGCAAAAAAAATGCGAAGGGAAAAAATGCAAATAAATGAAAATAAATGCAAGTAAATGCAAACCCACAAACAATGTAGACATGGAGCAACGCCAGAAGATTTTGTCCACAACAAATGATGCTGAAGATCCTTCATATCGGTATCACACTGGATTGAACCTGCCTTCAATATCTCCATTAAACATGAGCATATTTGTTATGCGCCCAGTTGCATTGGGCAACCCATGGCGGTATTTTGTATCCATGTTACCTGCCAAATCAGGTTCACTTTCCCCCTCACCATCAGTCAGCTCAGGGGTATCGTCAACATCAGCAGCAGCATCATTTGCAACACCACATGGTACACATCTGTCCATGGTTTGCCAGAAAACAAGAAAACCGAAGGCAACACAGATGCAAAAAAAAATGCAAAAAAGGACCGCATCCTTGAGATGCAAAAAAAAAAAAAAAATTGCATTTGCATCCCCTCCCCCCCTGGTTTGGTCGCCTGGTGCTTGGCAAGAGCTTGACCGGTGATCCAAGGCTTGTTGTCACCTTGGTAAGGACAAAAGAAATTTTGACATACCCAACGTTTCCATAATCGAAAAATCAGCCATTGCCTACACAAGGTGACACGGGGATCAAGGAGCAGGCAACAACAGGCCAACAAGGAGTCATGCATGCAATTTCCCCCGTTTCCCCCCGTTTTTCCATGCAAATGCCAAAAATTTTCCACCTGCCTTAGGTTTCCAAGGATTTGGAACCTACCGCCTCCTGAAAATGTGTTTCCACACAGTTCACGTGCTTGCTCTCTCCGACAAACCCTGGTAAAGCAGCCAAAATGAAAACGAGAAGCAAATATCTCTCATACTTGCAAAGCGGACCACATACCTTTAGAGTCAGTTGCGGAGCAGACCAGGAACAGAAGAGCGAAAACAATCAGCGAACCACAGGCCATGGATTCTGCAACAAATATGGTAGAGCAATCATGGGGTTGCACGCCTTCAGTAGCTCTTGTCCAACACAATAGCTTTTGGCAGCCACCATTAACTTGATCCCAGAAGGGGCAACATTGGGCAGCCTGGAACATTTTGTGTCGTTGCATGAAACAAAGTCATTTAATGTTGGCTGGTGCCAAATTTTGTTTGTGTTGGGAGATATGCGTCAACATGTGGCAAAAGAATGTAATGCTCCGTGCTCCCGCCCAGTTTCGGGGATGCGTGAGTGGCTTTGCTTTTGGATGAAATGGCTCGCCTTGCTTTGTCCTCCGGTGCCCTCAAAATTGTTGAGATTGATATTGACGTCAAGATGGCAAGCGATGAGACCAAAGCTGCCATCAATAGCCCAGAAGGACTTGCACGTCCTTGTGAGACCTGTCACGACGTCATGAGACATAGCTACTTATGGATGAGTAAATCGTGCATCTGGCTATTTGGCATGACTCAGTGAGCCTGCCTGCACCTCAGTGTCGACGGGGATGTTGTAGTGGTGGCTGACCGCAGCGTAGCACAGGATCTGCAGTTTACTGAATCTGACCTACTGAGGTCCTTCATGTTGATGTCTGCTCCAATTTGGGTTGATTGTTCACCACATTCGACACAAATCGATTCTGGCACATGTTGGTGATATGGTCCAAAAGTTGCACACCGATCTGGACAAGTCCAATCGTTTTGACACATATGCATTCACACATGCATGCACATGCAATCTCGCAATGTCCAAATGGAAATTTGTGCAAACATAGGCAAATGTGTGGACTCAGGCTACAAGTGAAGTTGGAATCCAAGACCCAAGACCCAAAGACAAAGGTGTTCCAGGCATGCTTTTACATGCGGTTGACGGAGAGTTTACTTGGCACTGACGCAAATTCTAAAGACACATCAAGTGAGCAAAAAATTGCATTTTTGCAATTCGGCCTGCACCAGCGCCATTTGGACAATACGTTGCAACCTCAAATGAAGTTGGTACCCATTTGCAGTTGCATCTTTTGGGCATACTTGATTTGAAGATGGTGTGCCGGCCTATCGGTGCAAAAGAAGCCCCAGAAGTGCAAAAGTACAAAAAGTTTGTCCATTGATGTGCCAAACTTCCATGTTTAATGCCTGCAAATACGTACATTCAAGAGGACGGGGATGTAGAAGCCAGCAGTGGTGTCCGTAATGCGACCCATTTGTGGCGAAGTTTCAGCATGGCATGTTTCCGTAACAATCTACTGATTCACCCTAGGAATGGTCCTTTGGGGCACCCAGAATTGCATGCAATTACAAGCCATGAGGACCAAACCCCACTTTTTTGTTGTATTAGCAGCACTTTGAATTCTATCGTCCATCAGTCCAAAGGTGGAAAAAAAACCTCATTCCCCAGAAGATTCTCCCACTTTGAGTTTATCAACTCAAACCATCCCAGTATCTGGCTTTGGTGGGGACAGAGATGAAGCACAGACAAGAACAAAGGTGCAGGACGCCACGTTCATGCGGGAGGAGGACAACCACACAACCTGAACATGACCTGCATGTTGGGTACCTTCAACAGAGTGCCACTCCCTAGTATTGCTTGGAATTAAAGTCTTACAGCCCAAATGCATATCATCCACCATGGAGCACTTCACTCCAAACATCTGGACACCCTAGCACTAACACGCTGTGATGACATTTCTCCGTAGCTGGAAAAGCTAAATGGTCATGTTCATGAATGGTCAAATTGTACATGAACATTTTCCCCCCTCCCTCAAACATGCCCCATCATTGCACACAAAAGAGATATTTCATGCTGCAAAGCCAAGAAAATAAGTGTTCCCTCTTTTCGTAGATTGACTCAAGAGGACCATGTGTCTACCTACATTTTTTCGCAAAAAAAAACGCCATGTGTGCAGAGCCCAGGGATTTATGCGCAACGTGCATGCTCATTGAAGGCCACATTGCCCCGCCGCCCACTTGCCGCATTGCCCTGCCACCCGCGCACCGCATTGCCCCACCGCCCGCGCACCGGTTTGCCCCGCCGCTCATTGCCCCGCCGTCCGCGCACCGCATTGCTCCGCCGCCCGCGCGCCGGTTTGCCCTGCCGCATGCGCGCCGCATTGCCCCTCCGCTCGCGTGCTGCATTGCCCTGTCTCCCACGTGCCGCATTGCCCCGCCGCCCGTGCGCCACGCCGCGCTGTACCTCTTTTTCCTGCTCTTTCGGACTGTTATGCATCGTACTCATCGTGTTTCCAGTTGGTCCCCACATGGTTGGCAGCCAAATAGAAGCCATTGTTGTACAACCCGTATTTCGAAAACTTTATTCACTGTCCGGGGGAGTCCTGATGGCACTTCACTGTTGCCCAACGCTGTGCTGCCGCAGAACGTCTGTGTTGAAAGCCGGGCCGCTGTCAAAGTCACATACAAACTGCTTGCAAATGGGCATTGAAATAACCTGTGGGAGACCGAACAAACTGTAAAATGTCGAAAAAATTGGAGGAAATGGTGTAAATTATGTGCAACTTTCTTTTGTAAATTCCATGTTTCAGAGCCATGTGAGGCGCACACAATCTGCATCCCAAACAAAGGCAAACCCTGCACGGAACGATGATTGAACGACTGCCAAACTGCGTGCCGTTTAGCAACCATGGACAAGTGGTGAGGGATGCTGATGGGATGGGGGCCGAGCAGACACCACATCATCCCCCACCCCTCCAATGCTCTGTGCATGCATCAATTTTGGTCCTGAGAAAAATGCTCTTACTGATCCAACAGGACACGCAGATGTAGTCTCTCGCACACAGAGGCTGTTTGACGAGAGATTGTGCATACATCAAAAGGGCCAGGGTTCAGCCCTGGCTTCTGCCTCATACTTCGGCGGATCGGATGCATGGTGCGCGTGGTGCACAGCTGACAGTGACCATCACTACCCCCCCCCCTTGCGCAAGCACGGCTGCGGTCCCAGAAGTCAGGCCAAAACGGCGGTTCAACGCCCACCCCGTGCTTAGACAAGGCCGTGCATTCGCATGACACATGTGACAGCCAGACCAGGAATAACATTGTTAGCCATGGCTGAAAATCACATCAGAACAAGCAGCATGGGGTTCCATTGTGTAGTACAATATTGTTATGAACAGAACGCACCATCACAGACATGAATGAGCCCCTCTTTCCCTGTACAAACACTCTACAGACACCCAATCCTCCATTCTGGACCACAAAAACAGCGGTCCCTGAATTTCCTCAAAACGGCGGTTCAACGCCCACCCCGTGCTTAGACAAGGCCGTGCATGCGCAAGGGGGGGGGGGGGGTACTCACTCACTGAGCACGAGGGTCTGGCCACACAAACCTTCACTGATTAGGCTCGTTTCAGGCCCCCTTCTCCCCATGACAACTCGTCTCACATGAATTACGCCGGGGTTACGTCTCCTCGAAGGGCGAGCCCATCAGCGTGCAATGTAGCTGCATGGTAAAGGTTGAGGTGAAGGTACATTCCCACATTTGTACTGGACCCAAAATGATTAGTGCTGTGGTTTGTCGATGAGGTGTGGCGGCCACAAAAGCATGGAAAGCTCACCTGCATGTGCGTCCACGTACATGCGTTGCATGCATGTGCATGCACATGCGTTGGCAGCACACTTGCACGAAGAGAGCACCCAATTTTGCCGAACTTTTGGGTTTCATGTTGTCACCTTGCAACTCGGAAAGGGATTTCGCGATTTTCGACACAATGCAGCTATGGAGCCGAGAAGGGTCAAAGACCACCAGAAATACGGAGAGCGGTGAGCGGAGAGCGGGGGTCGTTTTGGAGTAGTAACACATCGAGGTGCTTTGAGCTTGAATCGGCAGGGTTAACGAGGTTGAGCCACAAAAACAGCCCTCTCTCAAATATCATTACCTTCTTAAGATTTCAATGACACCAAATCACTACATCGAGCATTGGTCGGATGTCATCAATTTTGGTTGGATGTCATCAATTTTCCCGGAGTTCTGGAAACAATCACGGATTTCCTCCATCTCCCTGGAGCTCTAGCACGCCATGCAGCTACTCCGGAGGGCACAATGGCACCATGAGCGGAAGCCAAGGAAGGCCCAGTGGTATACAACTGTGTGCGTGTGCATTTACCGGGCGTGTTTACCAGGGCAGCGACCAAACAGGGTCCTGGACGCGGTGCGAAGGGTTGGTAAGGGGTTTAGCGGGTTAGGGTTGGCCAGGCGCCTGCGCCATCCCTCCCCTGCCCACCTGGTGCATCGCGGCGCGGCGGAAGGACCTACCATTTACAAGGCGAGCGGCCTGTTAAGGTCCTGGACGCTCTGGCAAAGGGACGGTCTGGGGGGTTAGCGGTCACTATTTGCGGGGGAGATCCACGTGCAGCCATGATGTGGCAGCCATACTTAATCTGACTTGAGCGTCAGGCCACTTCATGGTGGTTGCCCATCCCTTCTGCTGAATCAGAACCTCTGCAAGCTGTGTGTGTGTGTGTGTGTAGTAGGGGGGGAAGAAGAATATTAAAGAGGGAAAACCCACATGGGTCCAGGGCCCCCAGCGGGCGCCAGCTGAAATAGACAAATCATACAGCCCCGGCGGACTGCGGTTCTGTCTCCGGTGCCTGCTCGGTCTGCGCTAGGGGGTCTCGCCTGAGCCAGAACCTCTGGGGATTGGGGGTTATGTCACCTCTGTCCCTGCTCTGCGATGCTTTGCGGCGCCCGGCGGCTGACAGCGCATCCTCTTGGCAGGGGGGGGGGGGGGTTGCTTCCACCCTCCCTCGCTTGTGGGGCCGCACTGGGTCCGGACCCAGGGCCAGTGCCCGCTGTCGTCTGCGCCTCTTCGCTGATGGTGTACCCCCCGCCCCAGGGGGGTGCGCCCCCGCTCTCCGTGCACCCCGCTGCTGGCCCCGCAGGGCCACCGATGACCGCGGATGCACGGCATGTCCTCTGGCACAACTGTGCCTCACCCCCCTGCCCACGGCTGCGCATGACGCACATTGTCTGTGTTGGTGTGCCGCGCAAACCCAGAGGCGGGGTAGTCGTGGCCCCTGCTCAGGGCGTCTCGCCACTGCGCACTTCTTTGGTGGAGTAAAAGGCGCCGCTCTGCCGTTGCATGCCGGCTCCGCTGAGTCCTCCTCCTCGGCGACACGGTACTGTGGGCCTCGCCGGGCCCCCGGCGGGATCAGGGGGCATTCCTCCTCTTCTCGCTGCCTCCTGGCACGCAGCACCGCCAGGAACATGCCGTGCAGCTGGCGTACAAACTGTTCCAGCGGATTCTGGTCGTCGTGTGCCCACTGATGCCCTGCCAAGGCCAGCTCCTCTCGCTGTCGGAACGCCTCCAAGGAGTCTTCCCCCGGCTCCGGTACCCAGTGTCTCAAGACCGTGTTCAGCTCCTTACAGCGCTTCTTCCAGCCCGGCCCTTGCGCCATGACACCGCGTCTCACCACCGCCTCTGACAGCAGCCCACAAAGGCGGAGGCACGGCGGCCAATCTGATAGCGCCCCTAGCTTGAGGGCTCGTGCCAGCAGCATGAGCTCCGGCAGGAAGGGATCCCGCGCTCATTTCCAGGCCGTACACCACCACAGGAGGTGGTCCTCATCTTCCCGTGATCCTTTATTGCAGTAGGGGCACTTGTCACCCTGGCGTAGGCCTCTCCGATGCGCTCTGTCTGCGGTCCACAGCGCCGCTGCCATCACGCCACGCAGCAGCGACCTGTCCAACTCTGTGGCGCAGCGCGCCAGCTCGCTCAGTGTGAGCTCTCTGTCCATCGGAGTGCCCATGCCGCCAAAGAGCCTCGGTCTCCTTTTCTCTAGCGCCTCCAGGTGATGCTCTCTCAGGGACTCTCTAAACAAGTGCTCTACATACTCCTTGGATGTGTGTACTAAGTGCACCGAGATCCCGCTCCGCGGCATTGACCAGCTCCACCACCCCCCCAGGGTGCGCCAGCCGAGTCGTCGGGATTCTTGCAGTGCGCGACCCAGCGGGCCCGTGCCTTTGGGTTTTTCTGTTTGCTCCCAAATGGCTTGTGACCAAGGGGTTGCCACCTGTGCCTGTGGATGGTTCTACATGCGGACATTAATACTGATGGCGGCCAAACGACGATGTTGGTCTGCCTTCCCAATTGCCTTCTTGGTGGGATTGACTGCTGGACCAGCTGGCATGGCTTGTGACAGGGGAACATGCTCCTCAGGCTCTTCGTTCTCAGCAGCTTCATCGGATGGCTTCTTGTGACTGTTTGGGCAGTGCCCGGGGTGCGTGCAATGTGTGCAAGCCAGCACATCCTCTTGTACGGAACCACCATGGATGGAGCTACTCTGTGCCCCGGCAGCAACAGGACAAACACCACCTCCTTCGCCCTGCATGGCCTGCTGGGCCCCCAGATCGCTGTCATGATCGCCGACTCCAAGCTGTTCACGTCCCTTGGGGCCACATCCGCCACCTCGACTCCGAATAGCGTTGCTGCCACGATCATTACTGCCGCTACCGTGGCCTTCCTGTCAAAGCCTCCTAGGATCGTTCTGGTTTTCCGGAGCGCTGCCTTCCCGTCCGCTATGTGCTTGCGCAGCAGCGGGCCCGTGCCTCGTTGTGGCACCGTGCGCACCCCCACCCCCAGCTGCCTGAACTCCTGCTGGGTGGGTATTCGCACCCCGTCCAGGGTCGCTTCCAGCTTGGACGCTTACGCGCTGAATGTGCCGCTGTAAAGGCCACCGACTTTGAGGCGTTTACCTCTTGTCCGGTCAGCTTCAACCACTTGCTGGTCGCCGCCAGCATCGCCAGCAGGGACAGGAGGTATACGGTAAGCATATATGTATCGTCTGCATATCCTTCCGCTGAGATTGCGGCCTGTGACCCTGGTGCCACGTCCTCTGCATCTACTGATCCTTCCTCCAACGCACGCGCATCATCACTTGCTCCGTCCTCCGAGTCTGCGCCGAAAAGGTTCCTCGGTACGATCGGGGAGCTCGGTTCCTCACTGGGCACCTCGGACTCGTCCTCCTGCGAAAATGGACTCCGCAGCGACGCTCTGGAATGCTCCGTGCTAGCCGGGGTGGGCATCGCCTGCAAGCCCAGCCGCCCCCAGACTTTCTCGGCCGGCGTGGGCAGCCTCGGTTGGCAGCCTTCCGGTCGTCTCGGCGGTTGCACGTCTCCCCCATTGTCCGGGTTCGGCGGCGGGACGTGCTCGCCATCCACCACCCAGCCCTGCTCCCAGCAGCAGCAAGGCTGCACACACCTCCATACCCATATCTGGTCTAGCCCGGCTCCATAGCTGGTCCAGCAGCACAAGGGGAGCTCCTCCTCCTTCAGCGCGGGCAGCATCTCCTTCGTGGTGACTACCACCGGTTTTCCGACTTCGTCGATTATACGTTTCCATGTGGTCGTAGGGGCATTGATGACTATCACGCTGAGCGGGCACCCTTGTAGTACCCTTGTAGTGTGTGTAGTAGGGGGGGGGGGGGTTCCAGTCAGGCTCGCCGGTCACTGTGCAGCGCAACCGGTCTCCAGTGCCATGTCTTTTGTGCACATATGTGTGATGGTGGGTCTGTGGCGGGGTGTTTCAAAGTGTACGGACCGCCAAGGCTGAAAATGCAATCTTGAAAGCCAGCCGGATTGTGGCTGAACGCCAATGTACAGGACGTCGTTTGGTCGAAACCGCCGTGACCAGGTTCCAAGTCCGTGGAAACGGCAGCCTCCCAGGAAACGGAGGGATCGTACCAAGGGCAGTTAGTCGGAAACACAGTTCATCGCTTCAATTCTACTTGAGCGGGGCTTCGAGGACTGTAGGAATGTGGTGAGGCCTGTTGAAAGTTAGTGGCAGAACGTTGCAAACGGCTGCACTTGAAGAGGGCTGGGCCCGTTTGGCCCGCGGGGCACGGCGTCGCTGAATCAGCAGCTGCAGAACCGGGACTCCGAGTGCATCGCAGCCACTTTACCCGACACGGGGCGCCCCCGGCAGGTCCACCAATTTAAGAACGCCTGCTGGTCCATGCGCCCCGTGGCGGCGAAGTACTGCCGGCGGGTCATCTCCATGACCGAGACCGGGGGGTCGTAGCGCAGCATGCGGCAGATCAACTGCAGCCTGCGACAGGGAGAATCATGGTAGTGGCGACATTGGGGGTGCTAATCCTGCGGCGCCTGCGGCGCACAATTTGGGTCCTTATCGTGGAACGTGGGGAATTGTACCCTTTGTGAACCGTATTTGTGGTTATCGCAACATTTTACTCCATACTGAGCATTGCACCTTGCCATAGTGGCCGTTTGACCAACTTCCTTGACTCAAAATTGAGAAAAGTTAATGCGGTGCTAATTGCCCTAAAACTAATGACCCCAGGGGCGCATTCGAAGGGAAGGGACCTCAGAGGCGGCCCCAGAAGCGGTTAGACAAGCGGTTGGAGGAGGTTGCCAAAGCGGTTGGGGGCGGTTACTGTCGGTTGCAAATGCCATTGAAGCTGGGACTTGCAGTCGGGGGAATAGTATAGGATGGGCGCCCTGGAGGTGTTGGGGGGGGGGGGCTCCCCCCCTTGCAATGCATCCCTGAAGTACCCTTACCTGCGGCGCCTGCGCCGCGCTCCCATTGTCCGGTTACTTGCGGGCGCTGGACCGTCCAGCCCCGTCCAGACCTCGCGAGTGGGGGACGGGCAGGCGATGGCGTGCTGGCACCAGCGCAAGGCAACCATCTGCGATGCCAGCGATCCTCCGTGCAATCGGGGGATAGCTTGCCAATCCCAAGGGGTTGGGCGCTGGCCTCCCCGCCCACTGACAGCACTTTGTGGGCAACAATCGAACGAAGTGAGGATTGGTGCAAATTTGAGTGCTCTTTCAAGTACAAAACGTTGATTGCGGCCTCAAAATCACCCAACCTTCGGGCTATCAGCCCCAGCAAAGTTGTCACCTAAGTTACAATTTCAGCCGCGGGCAGGAGACAACACTGTCAAACATCTGTGCACCCCATGAACACCTCCGTCATGTGCCCCTCTGTACCCCTGCACATCTCCTGCATGCGCCCCTCCGTACCCCTGCACATCTCCTGCATGTGCCCCTCTGTACCCCTGCACATCTCCTGCATGCGCCCCTCTGTACCCCTGCACATCTCCTGCATGTGCCCCTCTGTACCCCTGCACATCTCCTGCATGTGCCCCTCTGTACCCCTGCACATCTCCTGCATGTGCCCCTCTGTACCCCTGCACATCTCCTGCATGTGCCCCTCTGTACCCCTGCACATCTCCTGCATGTGCCCCTCTGTACCCCTGCACATCTCCCGCATGCGCCCCTCCGTACCCCTGCACATCTCCTGCATGCGCCCCTCCGTACCCCTGCACATCTCCTGCATGCGCCCCTCCGTACCCCTGCACATCTCCTGCATGTGCCCCTCCGTACCCCTGCACATCTCCTGCATGTGCCCCTCTGTACCCCTGCACATCTCGTGCATGTGCCCCTCTGTACCCCTGCACATCTCCTGCATGTGCCCCTCTGTACCCCTGCACATCTCCTGCATGTGCCCCTCTGTACCCCTGCACATCTCCTGCATGTGCCCCTCTGTACCCCTGCACATCTCCTGCATGTGCCCCTCTGTACCCCTGCACATCTCCTGCATGTGCCCCTCTGTACCCCTGCACATCTCCTGCATGCGCCCCTCCGTACCCCTGCACATCTCCTGCATGTGCCCCTCCGTACCCCTGCACATCTCCTGCATGTGCCCCTCTGTACCCCTGCACATCTCCTGCATGTGCCCCTCCGTACCCCTGCACATCTCCTGCATGTGCCCCTCTGTACCCCTGCACATCTCCTGCATGCGCCCCTCCGTACCCCTGCACATCTCCTGCATGTGCCCCTCTGTACCCCTGCACATCTCCTGCATGTGCCCCTCTGTACCCCTGCACATCTCCTGCATGTGCCCCTCTGTACCCCTGCACATCTCCTGCATGTGCCCCTCTGTACCCCTGCACATCTCCTGCATGCGCCCCTCCGTACCCCTGCACATCTCCTGCATGTACCCATCTGTACCCCTGCACATCTCCTGCATGTGCCCCTCTGTACCCCTGCACATCTCCTGCATGTGCCCCTCCGTACCCCTGCACATCTCCTGCATGTGCCCCTCTGTACCCCTGCACATCTCCTGCATGTGCCCCTCCGTACCCCTGCACATCTCCTGCATGTGCCCCTCCGTACCCCTGCACATCTCCTGCATGTGCCCCTCTGTACCCCTGCACATCTCCTGCATGTGCCCCTCTGTACCCCTGCACATCTCCTGCATGCGCCCCTCCGTACCCCTGCACATCTCCTGCATGTGCCCCTCTGTACCCCTGCACATCTCCTGCATGTGCCCCTCCGTACCCCTGCACATCTCCTGCATGCGCCCCTCTGTACCCCTGCACATCTCCTGCATGTGCCCCTCTGTACCCCTGCACATCTCCTGCATGCGCCCCTCTGTACCCCTGCACATCTCCTGCATGCGCCCCTCTGTACCCCTGCACATCTCCTGCATGTGCCCCTCTGTACCCCTGCACATCTCCTGCATGTGCCCCTCTGTACCCCTGCACATCTCCTGCATGCGCCCCTCCGTACCCCTGCACATCTCCTGCATGTGCCCCTCCGTACCCCTGTACATCTCCTGCATGTGCCCCTCTGTACCCCTGCACATCTCCTGCATGCGCCCCTCTGTACCCCTGCACATCTCCTGCATGCGCCCCTCCGTACCCCTGCACATCTTCTGCATGTGCCCCTCTGTACCCCTGCACATCTCCTGCATGCGCCCCTCCGTATCCCTGCACATCTCCTGCATGTGCCCCTCTGTACCCCTGCACATCTCCTGCATGTGCCCCTCTGTACCCCTGCACATCTCCTGCATGTGCCCCTCTGTACCCCTGCACATCTCCTGCATGTGCCCCTCCGTACCCCTGCACATCTCCTGCATGTGCCCCTCTGTACCCCTGCACATCTCCTGCATGTGCCCCCCCGTACCCCTGCACATCTCCTGCATGTGCCCCTCTGTACCCCTGCACATCTCCTGCATGTGCCCCTCTGTACCCCTGCACATCTCCTGCATGTGCCCCTCCGTACCCCTGCACATCTCCTGCATGTGCCCCTCTGTACCCCTGCACATCTCCTGCATGTGCCCCTCCGTACCCCTGCACATCTCCTGCATGTGCCCCTCTGTACCCCTGCACATCTCCTGCATGTGCCCCTCCGTACCCCTGCACATCTCCTGCATGTGCCCCTCTGTACCCCTCTGGTGACCTGGCACCAGTCTAAAAACCCTCAGGATGGTAGCTGTAGGACGGATTGCCTACACGCACTGCCACGCTCGACACCAATCGTGAATCGTCGTGATAGTCGTGCCACCACGTGACTCAGCTCTGCCATCGTGGCCCCCTCTCCGCTCAACTCCACCCGTATGGTGCACTCTCTCTCTCCCTCTTCATCCCGTGTCTCCAAGGGCTGAGTGCCGCACCTCAAGTGCGTCCCTCCCCCTTGCAAGCCGTTTCCTGCTCACAGTGGGCACGTCGTTATACGTTCGTCTCTGGCAAGACGTCGACCTCGCCGTGGCAATCTTCCAGGCCGCTACGCGGGGAGCCGCGACGGGGACTGCATTCGACGTATCCGCCGCTCAAGCGTGACGCCTTGTGCAGGGGTATCATCAGTCGTCCGATTCGTCGTCCCAACGTGGGGCCCCTCGCTCCCGTGCGCCACTAGGGTTGCAGCACCACGCGCCAGCGCGGTGCTCCCCTCGCACCCCCGCCCTGTGTGTCCTGGGACCCCCGCACACCGACCCGGTCCGCCAGGCGGCCCCATGTTACTCCGCGCCATCGCGCCATGCTCTTTGTTTTGTCACACTATGGCCACGCTCGTGGTACCCCTTGTTTCTCTCCTGCGCGCCCCATCCGACTGGGGCTGCCTATGATGTCAGTGCACCTCCGTTTGCCGACACCTCGATCTGCTCCCCCCCCCAACATATTGCGGCCACAGGCCACCCGCTCTTTTCTCGCCACAGCTACCATGTCAGACCGCTCAACACCGTCCCAGGACACCCCCTCTCCCGCCCCCGACACCGGTCGAGGCGGCGCCATTCGTCAGGGGCCGTTCCCCATGTTTCTGATGGACATCGCCCAGTCCGACGATGCTGACCGTCTGCTGCGAGAACTGGACATGCTGAAGGATGACGCACTGGAAGCGGCAGATACGGCTATCCAGGCCACCGACCCCGCCCTGGCTGACTTGTGTGATGCCCTGCGATGGACGGCTGCCAACGGCGACATCCAGGCTATTACAGCGGTGACGGGGGTGTGGACGCCGCGGGGGCTCCTGCTCACAGCCACCGTAACGGTCGCCGCAGGCCCGTCTGACACGAAGGTCATCGAACACGTCCCCCTGTCGCTGGTACAAGGAGGCCCACTGCTGGAGTATATCTCCAAGGACCCTGAGGCCCTCACAGCGGCTCTCGTCACGCGGTGGAGCCCAAGCCATGCCCCAATTTCGGCGTCACGCCTCCGCAACCAAGTCTTCAAGGGCCTGTACACAGCCCGCGAACAGCCACCGCCCGTCGACACTGCCGGCCCTCCGGACATCCAAAGCCAGAAGGTCTCCCACAAGATCCACAAGCCCATCAGCCAGTTCCTTGCCCCCCACCTCAGACCGTCATGGGACCGCCTCCGCACCCGAGAGGTAGTTGCGGCCTTTTGGGCGCTACCCAACGACGTGCATGCGGTCCTGCAGGCAGCCCACATCCCGACAGCAGACCTCGTCCCGCTGAAGTTCGGGCTCCTAGCGTGGGCCTCCTCCGTCTGCCTCACAGGACAGTACACGCCAGCCCCCGTTCCCACACCCCCCGCCCTCGCCAACAAGGGCATGTGGACCCCCGAGCAGCTGCGGCCGCTGCTCGAGTGCTCGATCTTGCCGATCCGCAGCGTGGAGCTGCTGCATCAGATCGAGCAGGCTGGCGAGCACTCCTGGGCCACAGCCCCCACTTTCGCCCTGCTGCAGGCCGGCATCGCCGACACCGCCAACCCGCCCCCGCTCACGCCGCCCAGCCACGCACCTTACCTCACCAAAGGGCAAGCGGCGCCCAGCCCCGCCGGCACTCTGTTCGCCACGGCGGCGTTCACCCCAGCGTCAGCCCTGTACAAGGCCCAGGGCAAGCCCACCCCCTCAGGGTCCGAACCATCGCCTTCATCACTGTTGCCCGAACAGACAAGGCTTTCTTTCAATCTCCCAGAGCCTGCCTCCCAGGTACCACCGGCTGCCGCAGACCCCACGCCTCCGGAGTCACCGGCCCCGGCCGTCGGGTCGGCCCCCCCCAGCCCCTCCCGGGTGGGGGAGCCTTTTGTCCCGGACCTGGATGTCACGGCCTACTCCACCGACTACGCTCAATTGCATGACGAGTATGAGGCCCAACGACGGGAGCTGGCCGTGGCACGGGGCGACCTGGAGTCCCTCACGCGGGATCTGGACGCGGTGCGCACCGAACGGGATAATGCCCAGCAGCAGGCCCAGCGTTGCGCCGCGGCACAGCGGCAGACCGAAGCCGTTAGGCTCAATAACTTCATCAGGTCGGTACCCCCCCTCCTGTCCATCGCCACCAGACTCCACGGCCTCCAGTCCACGCCGCCGGCATTCGCCAACGCCGTGCGCAGTACCGTTCCGGCTTCATTCGAGCTGCCCCCCCCCGGCTCTCAGCAGTTCCTGGTCCTCGTGCCGGTCATCCTCGCCGCAGCAGTTCTCACCTCGCCCCAGGCACCCAACCTCGAGGAGTTGGCCGACGTCCTCCGTAGGGCTATGGCCGCGCCAGGCGCCGTGCCGGTCCCGGAGGCCCCTGCGCGTGCGCCCGAACTGTCGTTCGCAGTCCCGGAACCGATCCCTAAGCCGAGGGCGGTCTCTGCCTTTCGGGCACCGGGCGCGACCGCCCAGCCGCCGCCGTCTCTGCCGTCGCCTGCCGATGCCGCCCTGACCGACCTGCTGGAGTGGATCCCGGAGATCCCCAAGGGCTGTGAGGACGAGGTTGCGCACGCGCTCCACCTCCAGCTCTTCCGCCAGTACGGCGCGAAGGTCAACACCCTCCCGCAGTCGCCGATCCGGGAGCAGTGGGCCTGGGTCCACAGCCACGCGCCCAGCCTGCCCGGCATCGCGGAAGTCCTGCGCTCCTTCCTCTCCAACCCCCCTGCAGTCCAGCAGGTTTCCGCCAGCCCAGCCACCTCCCCATCAGAAGCTGCAGCCGCCAACCAGGCACAGGGCGCAGCGAAAAAGAAGGGGTATACACCCCAAAAAATCGATCCGCAAGTCTACTCGAAAGCCCTGTGGGTCGGCTGGCAAGAAGTCGACGATCCGCCGTCCGGTGAAGTTGATGCAGGACTCCTCGGTGGTATCCTTCGGGATAAATTTGGTGCAGGCCTTTCCTCCATTACTGAAGAACAATTGAACCATACATCCAAGTTCACAATCGTCGGAATCCGACCAGCAGAGTACGAGCGCGGCATGCGACTGACGAGGCAACACACGGCTCGTGGCTGGCGAGTGACGTGGGCCGAATCGAAGAAACAACCGTTTACGCCCTGGGTGCCTGACCCTGACCGAGACCGAGACCGTCCGCCCCGGAAGACTCATCGGGGAAGCCGCGGGAAGCAGCGCCGTCCACGGGACCCTGACGATCAGGTGGACCTTACGGCAACGTCGGGATCGGACGGAGAACCAGACTCCAAATATCCGCGCAGGTACAGCCCCCGCCGCTCGGACCGGTCCCCGTCCCGCCGCCGCAGCCCAGGCCATCGCCGCGACAGCCCGCCGCCGAGGCGTCGCAGCGCGTACCGCGATGAGCCACAAGCGCTTTCCAGCCGCCACGACCACCATGCAGCAGCCCCCCTCCTGCCCTACCCGTACTCGGGGGACCCCCACGACCCCCGAGTGGCCATGGCCCACAACCCCTACGCTCCCCCGCCCTGGAGCCCCCCAGCCGACCCCCACCGCTACCAGCCGTACTTCGGTCGGCGTCCGCGGGACCGGTAACCCGGGACATGGCGGGGCGCAACGAGGACATCCCTGCCGCCGTGTCTCAGCTCCGCCACTCCCACCTCGACGGCGTCCCCCATGTCCGGGACCTGCACCTGGGCGCATACACTCCCAGCTCCCCCCCCAGAGAGTGGGGCCTGGTACCGGTACCGGCCTCGGGCACTGCCCAGTTCATCACGCCCCCCTATGCCCTCGAAATGTGCCTGCACCTGCCGGTGGGTGTGCACTACTACCGGACGTGCAGCGGGGCGGACCCCTGGCCCCGTAACGTTCTGTCGTTAGTGGGCGCCGTGCACTGTGTGCAGGTGACGGGCTCCCATCAGTTGCAGCTCTGCCGCAAGGGCCTGCCACCCACCTCCTTCATCTTGCCCGAGCATCACCACGTGGTCCTCCCACAATCCCTACACAGCCGCGTCTCCATCACAGCCACAGGCCTCACCCGGGCCAGTGTCTTGGCGATGGCGGCCACGTACCACCACCGGCACCTCCGCAAGTGGGTGCGAGGCCTACCTTGCGCCCTCCCCGCAGCCGTGGACCGCAAGCTAACCCAGCACTCCACCGCCGCCAGCTCCTGCCCTGGTCCCCCCCCCACCGGCCACGTGTCGCCCCGCCCAGACGTGATGACCCTCAACGTGCAGATGTCCCTGCGACCCAAGCTCCGCGCCCTGGACGTCCTGGTGCGCGAGTGCCAGTACCCGCTAACCCTGCATGTTCAAGAAGCGGGGCCCCTGATCATCCAACGGGTGCACCCCCTGTACCACACCATCCAGGCACCTGCAAGAATAGCTGGGGGATGTGCCACCCTCCTCTACAGGACCCCGGACCTGGTCGTGACCGGCCACAGCGCCCACCCGTCGGGACGAGCCCTCGTCACGCACTTCACCATGGCTGGCGTGACCCACTGCCACGCCAACGTGTATCTCCCCGCCGACGGGAACCTCGACACCCTCCAAGAAATCCTGGATTGGGTGTACCCGTACCTCCTCCTCACCCCGGCTAGAGTGGTTGTCCTGACAGGGGACCTGAACGCCAACTGCCGCTGGGTCTCGCACCTCCCTGTCTCCCCTGCCTCCCTCTGTGACCTCGTCCTCCCCACGCTCACGCGCCTTGGGATGCGCCGTCTACGCCCCCTTGCGGAGGCCCCCACGTGGGTGAGCCCGCAAGGTTTCGCCGGTGCCCTGGACCACATCTTCCTCCGCGCCCCTTCGGAAGCAGCCCACACCACGGAGGTGCGCTCCGATTCCAGTTTCCCATCTGACCACCTACCCGTGACTGCCACCCTCCATGACCTCCCGCCAGCGCCCCAATTGGTATGCCCTTCGAAAAAGGGCCGCTTCCCCATCCCGCGGGAGCCCCTCGCCAGCCAGCTCCGCACCCTCAACGACACCTTTCGGGCCGAACTCGCTACGCCGCCCCCAGGCGCGCCCGAAGCGCGGCCACGCTATACCGAGGTGACCTCAGCGCTATACACCGCGGCTACGGCTGCCTACGGGCCCCCCGTCCCCAGCCAGCCGGTACCGTCGACGGTACGTGTCCACGTCACCAACCTTCAACGCTACACGCTCGCCTACCCGGATTGGGCGTCCCAATCGTCACACCTCGTGGAGGTCGCCCGCCTCAAAGAACGCATCCGAGCGGCCTGGGACGTTCTCCTTCTGGAGAAGGATGTAGGGCTGGCGCCCCTACCCGCTGCCCCTGGCCAACCCACCAAAGTGGACTACCGCCGCACGTTGGGGGCGCGCTACGTACCCCCAGCGGATCCGGTCTACGTGGTGGGCGTCCCGGTACCTCTTCATCAACAAGCCGCAGTTGCGTTGGACCAGCTGCGCCAAAGGCACCTTGCCCCTCTTGAGGCGCTCTCACTCGCGCGCGTCCGGACCATCACGGGATGGGAGGAAAGGCCGCTCGGCCCACCACCCAACGCCACCACCGCAAACCTGCGGGCCATCATCCGCCGGGCGGCGGCCACTGTGCCGTACCACGACTTACTGGAGTACCGGCTGTTCGGACAATTGGAGGATGCCCAGTTTGCGGCGATCGTGAGCCTGATCAACAGTATTCTCCGTGGGGTGCCCGTGCCCCAGGCACACTCTGCAGACTTCATCAACCTTCCGAAAAAGACGCCGCACGGCCCCATTGCGAACGGCAGACCGCTGACCAACCTGGCCACGATATGGAAACTCACGGCTGCCCTCATCAAAGACCACTACCAGCCCCGCCTGGTTCAGAACGGCATCCTGCCACCCTACCAGTTCGGGATGTCCCCGCACTGCTCCTCCGTGGAGCTACTCCGCGTCCTACACGATGTATGGTGGGACCGCTGGCGCAGACGCCTTGAAGCGTGGGTCCTGTCGGACGATGTCCGCCACGCGTATGGCTCCATCAACCACACCACCGAGTACGCCGTCCTCACCGCCGCAGGGATCTCCCCAGCCGACGCCGCGACCCTTCAGCACCATGACCGCGCCCTTGAGGTGCACATGGGGGGAGCTGACGGACGCTCTCCGTCCTCCACCCGATGTGCCACGAGCCAGGACTACGTCCGCGTCCTTGGCCGCCATGCCCTTCCCCACCTCTTCCTCTTCCATCGGTGGCTGGCGGCCCGACTCTCTCAGAGGTGCCATGCCTGGCGCCACTGTACGCCCACTGCTTGGGGCACCCTCGTCCTTTGGGGGGACGAGCCGTTCATACTGGCTGTGGATGGCTCCCCGGCCCACCACACCATCGCAACCTACACTGTTGGTCGTCTCGGAGCCATCTCCACGCCACACAGGGATGCCCTGCTGCACAGAGGTCTGCGTCCTGCGCGTCTCCGTCGCCTACTCTGCGATGTCGTTCTCACTACCGTTCTCCTACATAAGCGGCACGCGGTGCCCGTTCTACCTCTTGCCGACCACCTCTCTCCCCTACCGCGGGCCCCCGTTAACCAGTCCCTCGCCAACGACCCACCGCCAGAGTGGTATCACGCAGCCAACTGGGCCCCAACGCCCGGCTCGGGCAGGTGGCCGGCCTGGGACATCCTCCTAGGACTCTGGCTATCAGGGGACCTCCTCCTGGCCCCTAAGGTGAAGTCCGTCATCTCCACCCGGAGCAAGCACAGTCCGTA
Organism: Eutreptiella sp. 'Long Island Sound 2002'; assembly: GCA_964036045.1. Taxonomy (NCBI): domain Eukaryota; phylum Euglenozoa; class Euglenophyceae; order Eutreptiales; family Eutreptiaceae; genus Eutreptiella; species Eutreptiella sp. 'Long Island Sound 2002'. The sequence continues at coordinate 20,694,006 of OZ038392.1, read as the reverse complement.
CCGTGTCCTGTATGTGTACAACGGGTCGAACCAGATTCCGCCGACCATGTGGCAGGAGATTGAGCAGAATCCCCATGACGTGATCATCTTGGACAGTCTCAGACGGCACGGGCTTGCCCCTCATCTCCCAGGTCGACGCCGCCTCTGGGCCATCCATTACGGTGGCAATGGACGGAGCCTGGAAGCCGGCCTCTGTGGAGATGTGATCCCCTCGTGGTGTGCCGCACTACATTCTGCGTTCTCGGCCATCCTCACTGCGGCTTCCCAAGGACCCCGCACGGTCTTTAAGGACATGCAGGTGGCCATGGGTCGGCCCGCCCCGTGGCCCTGTCCCCGCCCGTGACCCGTCCTCGACCTCCCGCGCCCGGACCGCTCCGGTGCTGCGCGCAGTCGTGCCGGACCGCGCTCCTTGTCTGGCGGCGTTCTAAGTCGGAGGTGATGCCCCGGGAGACCCACATCTTCCGTGCACGTTGATCTTGGAACGCTTACTCGGGTGGATCCAGGACAGTTCGGAGCGGTTGGTGGCCGGGACCGGAGAGCAGATCGAGCCGTAGCGTTGTCGTACACTGACGTTGTGACCCAGACGGCCTGCTGGGAGGAGCGTTCTCAGGTGTGCGACGAGATTCGTCTTGCTCTAGCGGAGGTAAGACGGAGGACTCCCTCGGCAGAGCCTGCGTTTGGCCCCCGAGGGACGACGCCAAGGCTCACCGTACGTGGGACCGCGGCAGGCGCTCCTCCTCCTCCTCCTGTACCCCTGCACATCTCCTGCATGCGCCCCTCTGTACCCCTGCACATCTCCTGCATGCGCCCCTCTGTACCCCTGCACATCTCCTGCATGCGCCCCTCTGTACCCCTGCACATCTCCTGCATGTGCCCCTCTGTACCCCTGCACATCTCCTGCATGTGCCCCTCCGTACCCCTGCACATCTCCTGCATGTGCCCCTCTGTACCCCTGCACATCTCCTGCATGTGCCCCTCTGTACCCCTGCACATCTCCTGCATGTGCCCCTCTGTACCCCTGCACATCTCCTGCATGTGCCCCTCTGTACCCCTGCACATCTCCTGCATGTGCCCCTCTGTACCCCTGCACATCTCCTGCATGCGCCCCTCCGTACCCCTGCACATCTCCTGCATGTGCCCCTCTGTACCCCTGCACATCTCCTGCATGTGCCCCTCTGTACCCCTGCACATCTCCTGCATGTGCCCCTCCGTACTCCTGCACATCTCCTGCATGTGCCCCTCCGTACCCCTGCACATCTCCTGCATGTGCCCCTCCGTACCCCTGCACGTCTCCTGCATGTGCCCCTCCGTACCCCTGCACATCTCCTGCATGCGCCCCTCTGTACCCCTGCACATCTCCTGCATGTGCCCCTCTGTACCCCTGCACATCTCCTGCATGTGCCCCTCTGTACCCCTGCACATCTCCTGCATGTGCCCCTCCGTACCCCTGCACATCTCCTGCATGTGCCCCTCTGTACCCCTGCACATCTCCTGCATGTGCCCCTCCGTACCCCTGCACGTCTCCTGCATGTGCCCCTCCGTACCCCTGCACATCTCCTGCATGCGCCCCTGTGTACCCCTGCACATCTCCTGCATGTGCCCCTCTGTACCCCTGCACATCTCCTGCATGTGCCCCTCTGTACCCCTGCACATCTCCTGCAAGCGCCCCTCTGTACCCCTGCACATCTCCTGCATGTGCCCCTCTGTACCCCTGCACATCTCCTGCATGTGCCCCTCTGTACCCCTGCACATCTCCTGCATGCGCCCCTCTGTACCCCTGCACATCTCCTGCATGTGCCCCTCTGTACCCCTGCACATCTCCTGCATGTGCCCCTCCGTACCCCTGCACATCTCCTGCATGTACCCCTCTGTACCCCTGCACATCTCCTGCATGTGCCCCTCTGTACCCCTGCACATCTCCTGCATGCGCCCCTCTGTACCCCTGCACATCTCCTGCATGCGCCCCTCTGTACCCCTGCACATCTCCTGCATGTGCCCCTCTGTACCCCTGCACATCTCCTGCATGTGCCCCTCTGTACCCCTGCACATCTCCTGCATGTGCCCCTCCGTACCCCTGCACATCTCCTGCATGCGCCCCTCCGTACCCCTGCACATCTCCTGCATGTGCCCCTCTGTACCCCTGCACATCTCCTGCATGTACCCCTCTGTACCCCTGCACATCTCCTGCATGCGCCCCTCTGTACCCCTGCACATCTCCTGCATGTGCCCCTCTGTACCCCTGCACATCTCCTGCATGCGCCCCTCTGTACCCCTGCACATCTCCTGCATGCGCCCCTCTGTACCCCTGCACATCTCCTGCATGCGCCTCTCCGTACCCCTGCACATCTCCTGCATGTGCCCCTCTGTACCCCTGCACATCTCCTGCATGCGCCCCTCCGTACCCCTGCACATCTCCTGCATGTGCGCCTCCGTACCCCTGCACATCTCCTGCATGTGCCCCTCTGTACCCCTGCACATCTCCTGCATGCGCCCCTCTGTACCCCTGCACATCTCCTGCATGCGCCCCTCTGTACCCCTGCACATCTCCTGCATGTACCCCTCCGTACCCCTGCACATCTCCTGCATGTACCCCTCCGTACCCCTGCACATCTCCTGCATGCGCCCCTCCGTACCCCTGCACATCTCCTGCATGTGCCCCTCTGTACCCCTGCACATCTCCTGCATGTGCCCCTCTGTACCCCTGCACATCTCCTGCATGTGCCCCTCTGTACCCCTGCACATCTCCTGCATGTGCCCCTCTGTACCCCTGCACATCTCCTGCATGTACCCCTCCGTACCCCTGCACATCTCCTGCATGCGCCCCTCTGTACCCCTGCACATCTCCTGCATGCGCCCCTCCGTACCCCTGCACATCTCCTGCATGCGCCCCTCTGTACCCCTGCACATCTCCTGCATGCGCCCCTCTGTACCCCTGCACCTCTCCTGCATGCGCCCCTCTGTACCCCTGCACATCTCCTGCATGCGCCCCTCTGTACCCCTGCACATCTCCTGCATGCGCCCCTCTGTACCCCTGCACATCTCCTGCATGTGCCCCTCTGTACCCCTGCACATCTCCTGCATGTGCCCCTCTGTACCCCTGCACATCTCCTGCATGCGCCCCTCTGTACCCCTGCACATCTCCTGCATGTGCCCCTCTGTACCCCTGCACATCTCCTGCATGTACCCCTCCGTACCCCTGCACATCTCCTGCATGCGCCCCTCTGTACCCCTGCACATCTCCTGCATGTGCCCCTCTGTACCCCTGCACATCTCCTGCATGTGCCCCTCTGTACCCCTGCACATCTCCTGCATGCGCCCCTCTGTACCCCTGCACATCTCCTGCATGCGCCCCTCTGTACCCCTGCACATCTCCTGCATGTGCCCCTCTGTACCCCTGCACATCTCCTGCATGTGCCCCTCTGTACCCCTGCACATCTCCTGCATGTGCCCCTCCGTACCCCTGCACATCTCCTGCATGCGCCCCTCCGTACCCCTGCACATCTCCTGCATGTGCCCCTCTGTACCCCTGCACATCTCCTGCATGTACCCCTCTGTACCCCTGCACATCTCCTGCATGCGCCCCTCTGTACCCCTGCACATCTCCTGCATGTGCCCCTCTGTACCCCTGCACATCTCCTGCATGCGCCCCTCTGTACCCCTGCACATCTCCTGCATGCGCCCCTCTGTACCCCTGCACATCTCCTGCATGCGCCTCTCCGTACCCCTGCACATCTCCTGCATGTGCCCCTCTGTACCCCTGCACATCTCCTGCATGCGCCCCTCCGTACCCCTGCACATCTCCTGCATGTGCGCCTCCGTACCCCTGCACATCTCCTGCATGTGCCCCTCTGTACCCCTGCACATCTCCTGCATGCGCCCCTCTGTACCCCTGCACATCTCCTGCATGCGCCCCTCTGTACCCCTGCACATCTCCTGCATGTACCCCTCCGTACCCCTGCACATCTCCTGCATGTACCCCTCCGTACCCCTGCACATCTCCTGCATGCGCCCCTCCGTACCCCTGCACATCTCCTGCATGTGCCCCTCTGTACCCCTGCACATCTCCTGCATGTGCCCCTCTGTACCCCTGCACATCTCCTGCATGCGCCCCTCTGTACCCCTGCACATCTCCTGCATGTGCCCCTCTGTACCCCTGCACATCTCCTGCATGTACCCCTCCGTACCCCTGCACATCTCCTGCATGCGCCCCTCTGTACCCCTGCACATCTCCTGCATGCGCCCCTCCGTACCCCTGCACATCTCCTGCATGCGCCCCTCTGTACCCCTGCACATCTCCTGCATGCGCCCCTCTGTACCCCTGCACCTCTCCTGCATGCGCCCCTCTGTACCCCTGCACATCTCCTGCATGCGCCCCTCTGTACCCCTGCACATCTCCTGCATGCGCCCCTCTGTACCCCTGCACATCTCCTGCATGTGCCCCTCTGTACCCCTGCACATCTCCTGCATGTGCCCCTCTGTACCCCTGCACATCTCCTGCATGCGCCCCTCTGTACCCCTGCACATCTCCTGCATGTGCCCCTCTGTACCCCTGCACATCTCCTGCATGTACCCCTCCGTACCCCTGCACATCTCCTGCATGCGCCCCTCTGTACCCCTGCACATCTCCTGCATGTGCCCCTCTGTACCCCTGCACATCTCCTGCATGCGCCCCTCTGTACCCCTGCACATCTCCTGCATGCGCCCCTCTGTACCCCTGCACATCTCCTGCATGCGCCTCTCCGTACCCCTGCACATCTCCTGCATGTGCCCCTCTGTACCCCTGCACATCTCCTGCATGCGCCCCTCCGTACCCCTGCACATCTCCTGCATGCGCCCCTCCGTACCCCTGCACATCTCCTGCATGCGCCCCTCTGTACCCCTGCACATCTCCTGCATGTGCCCCTCTGTACCCCTGCACATCTCCTGCATGCGCCCCTCTGTACCCCTGCACATCTCCTGCATGCGCCCCTCTGTACCCCTGCACATCTCCTGCATGTGCCCCTCTGTACCCCTGCACATCTCCTGCATGTGCCCCTCTGTACCCCTGCACATCTCCTGCATGTGCCCCTCCGTACCCCTGCACATCTCCTGCATGCGCCCCTCCGTACCCCTGCACATCTCCTGCATGTGCCCCTCTGTACCCCTGCACATCTCCTGCATGTACCCCTCTGTACCCCTGCACATCTCCTGCATGCGCCCCTCTGTACCCCTGCACATCTCCTGCATGTGCCCCTCTGTACCCCTGCACATCTCCTGCATGCGCCCCTCTGTACCCCTGCACATCTCCTGCATGCGCCCCTCTGTACCCCTGCACATCTCCTGCATGCGCCTCTCCGTACCCCTGCACATCTCCTGCATGTGCCCCTCTGTACCCCTGCACATCTCCTGCATGCGCCCCTCCGTACCCCTGCACATCTCCTGCATGTGCGCCTCCGTACCCCTGCACATCTCCTGCATGTGCCCCTCTGTACCCCTGCACATCTCCTGCATGCGCCCCTCTGTACCCCTGCACATCTCCTGCATGCGCCCCTCTGTACCCCTGCACATCTCCTGCATGTACCCCTCCGTACCCCTGCACATCTCCTGCATGTACCCCTCCGTACCCCTGCACATCTCCTGCATGCGCCCCTCCGTACCCCTGCACATCTCCTGCATGTGCCCCTCTGTACCCCTGCACATCTCCTGCATGTGCCCCTCTGTACCCCTGCACATCTCCTGCATGCGCCCCTCTGTACCCCTGCACATCTCCTGCATGTGCCCCTCTGTACCCCTGCACATCTCCTGCATGTACCCCTCCGTACCCCTGCACATCTCCTGCATGCGCCCCTCTGTACCCCTGCACATCTCCTGCATGCGCCCCTCCGTACCCCTGCACATCTCCTGCATGCGCCCCTCTGTACCCCTGCACATCTCCTGCATGCGCCCCTCTGTACCCCTGCACCTCTCCTGCATGCGCCCCTCTGTACCCCTGCACATCTCCTGCATGCGCCCCTCTGTACCCCTGCACATCTCCTGCATGCGCCCCTCCGTACCCCTGCACATCTCCTGCATGTGCCCCTCTGTACCCCTGCACATCTCCTGCATGTGCCCCTCTGTACCCCTGCACATCTCCTGCATGCGCCCCTCTGTACCCCTGCACATCTCCTGCATGTGCCCCTCTGTACCCCTGCACATCTCCTGCATGTACCCCTCCGTACCCCTGCACATCTCCTGCATGCGCCCCTCTGTACCCCTGCACATCTCCTGCATGCGCCCCTCTGTACCCCTGCACATCTCCTGCATGCGCCCCTCTGTACCCCTGCACATCTCCTGCATGCGCCTCTCCGTACCCCTGCACATCTCCTGCATGTGCCCCTCTGTACCCCTGCACATCTCCTGCATGCGCCCCTCCGTACCCCTGCACATCTCCTGCATGTGCGCCTCCGTACCCCTGCACATCTCCTGCATGTGCCCCTCTGTACCCCTGCACATCTCCTGCATGCGCCCCTCTGTACCCCTGCACATCTCCTGCATGCGCCCCTCTGTACCCCTGCACATCTCCTGCATGTACCCCTCCGTACCCCTGCACATCTCCTGCATGTACCCCTCCGTACCCCTGCACATCTCCTGCATGCGCCCCTCCGTACCCCTGCACATCTCCTGCATGTGCCCCTCTGTACCCCTGCACATCTCCTGCATGTGCCCCTCTGTACCCCTGCACATCTCCTGCATGCGCCCCTCTGTACCCCTGCACATCTCCTGCATGTGCTCCTCTGTACCCCTGCACATCTCCTGCATGTACCCCTCCGTACCCCTGCACATCTCCTGCATGTGCCCCTCTGTACCCCTGCACATCTCCTGCATGCGCCCCTCCGTACCCCTGCACATCTCCTGCATGCGCCCCTCTGTACCCCTGCACATCTCCTGCATGCGCCCCTCTGTACCCCTGCACATCTCCTGCATGCGCCCCTCTGTACCCCTGCACATCTCCTGCATGCGCCCCTCTGTACCCCTGCACATCTCCTGCATGCGCCCCTCTGTACCCCTGCACATCTCCTGCATGCGCCCCTCCGTACCCCTGCACATCTCCTGCATGCGCCCCTCTGTACCCCTGCACATCTCCTGCATGCGCCCCTCTGTACCCCTGCACATCTCCTGCATGCGCCCCTCCGTACCCCTGCACATCTCCTGCATGCGCCCCTCTGTACCCCTGCACATCTCCTGCATGCGCCCCTCTGTACCCCTGCACATCTCCTGCATGCGCCCCTCTGTACCCCTGCACATCTCCTGCATGCGCCCCTCTGTACCCCTGCACATCTCCTGCATGCGCCCCTCTGTACCCCTGCATATCTCCTGCATGCGCCCCTCTGTACCCCTGCACATCTCCTGCATGCGCCCCTCTGTACCCCTGCACATCTCCTGCATGCGCCCCTCCGTACCCCTGCACATCTCCTGCATGTGCCCCTCTGTACCCCTGCACATCTCCTGCAAGTGCCCCTCCGTACCCCTGCACATCTCCTGCATGTGCCCCTCCGTACCCCTGCACGTCTCCTGCATGTGCCCCTCCGTACCCCTGCACGTCTCCTGCATGCGCCCCTCTGTACCCCTGCACATCTCCTGCATGTGCCCCTCTGTACCCCTGCACATCTCCTGCATGTGCCCCTCTGTACCCCTGCACATCTCCTGCATGTGCCCCTCTGTACCCCTGCACATCTCCTGCATGCGCCCCTCTGTACCCCTGCACATCTCCTGCATGCGCCCCTCTGTACCCCTGCACATCTCCTGCATGTGCCCCTCTGTACCCCTGCACATCTCCTGCATGTACCCCTCCGTACCCCTGCACATCTCCTGCATGTACCCCTCCGTACCCCTGCACATCTCCTGCATGCGCCCCTCTGTACCCCTGCACATCTCCTGCATGTGCCCCTCTGTACCCCTGCACATCTCCTGCATGTGCCCCTCTGTACCCCTGCACATCTCCTGCATGTACCCCTCTGTACCCCTGCACATCTCCTGCATGCGCCCCTCTGTACCCCTGCACATCTCCTGCATGTGCCCCTCTGTACCCCTGCACATCTCCTGCATGCGCCCCTCTGTACCCCTGCACATCTCCTGCATGCGCCCCTCCGTACCCCTGCACATCTCCTGCATGCGCCCCTCTGTACCCCTGCACATCTCCTGCATGTGCCCCTCTGTACCCCTGCACATCTCCTGCATGTGCCCCTCTGTACCCCTGCACATCTCCTGCATGCGCCCCTCCGTACCCCTGCACATCTCCTGCATGCGCCCCTCTGTACCCCTGCACATCTCCTGCATGTGCCCCTCCGTACCCCTGCACATCTCCTGCATGTGCCCCTCCGTACCCCTGCACATCTCCTGCATGCGCCCCTCTGTACCCCTGCACATCTCCTGCATGTGCCCCTCTGTACCCCTGCACATCTCCTGCATGCGCCCCCCTGTACCCCTGCACATCTCCTGCATGCGCCCCTCTGTACCCCTGCACATCTCCTGCATGTGCCCCTCTGTACCCCTGCACATCTCCTGCATGTGCCCCTCTGTACCCCTGCACATCTCCTGCATGTGCCCCTCTGTACCCCTGCACATCTCCTGCATGCGCCCCTCCGTACCCCTGCACATCTCCTGCATGCGCCCCTCTGTACCCCTGCACATCTCCTGCATGTGCCCCTCCGTACCCCTGCACATCTCCTGCATGCGCCCCTCTGTACCCCTGCACATCTCCTGCATGCGCCCCTCTGTACCCCTGCACATCTCCTGCATGTGCCCCTCTGTACCCCTGCACATCTCCTGCATGCGCCCCTCTGTACCCCTGCACATCTCCTGCATGTGCCCCTCCGTACCCCTGCACATCTCCTGCATGTGCCCCTCCGTACCCCTGCACATCTCCTGCATGTGCCCCTCCGTACCCCTGCACATCTCCTGCATGTGCCCCTCCGTACCCCTGCACATCTCCTGCATGCGCCCCTCTGTACCCCTGCACATCTCCTGCATGTGCCCCTCTGTACCCCTGCACATCTCCTGCATGTGCCCCTCTGTACCCCTGCACATCTCCTGCATGCGCCCCTCTGTACCCCTGCACATCTCCTGCATGCGCCCCTCTGTACCCCTGCACATCTCCTGCATGCGCCCCTCTGTACCCCTGCACATCTCCTGCATGTACCCCTCCGTACCCCTGCACATCTCCTGCATGTACCCCTCCGTACCCCTGCACATCTCCTGCATGCGCCCCTCTGTACCCCTGCACATCTCCTGCATGTGCCCCTCTGTACCCCTGCACATCTCCTGCATGTGCCCCTCTGTACCCCTGCACATCTCCTGCATGTACCCCTCTGTACCCCTGCACATCTCCTGCATGCGCCCCTCTGTACCCCTGCACATCTCCTGCATGCGCCCCTCTGTACCCCTGCACATCTCCTGCATGTGCCCCTCTGTACCCCTGCACATCTCCTGCATGTGCCCCTCCGTACCCCTGCACATCTCCTGCATGCGCCCCTCCGTACCCCTGCACATCTCCTGCATGCGCCCCTCTGTACCCCTGTACATCTCCTGCATGTGCCCCTCCGTACCCCTGCACATCTCCTGCATGCGCCCCTCTGTACCCCTGCACATCTCCTGCATGCGCCCCTCTGTACCCCTGCACATCTCCTGCATGTGCCCCTCTGTACCCCTGCACATCTCCTGCATGCGCCCCTCTGTACCCCTGCACATCTCCTGCATGTGCCCCTCCGTACCCCTGCACATCTCCTGCATGTGCCCCTCCGTACCCCTGCACATCTCCTGCATGTGCCCCTCCGTACCCCTGCACATCTCCTGCATGTGCCCCTCCGTACCCCTGCACATCTCCTGCATGCGCCCCTCTGTACCCCTGCACATCTCCTGCATGTACCCCTCCGTACCCCTGCACATCTCCTGCATGCGCCCCTCTGTACCCCTGCACATCTCCTGCATGTGCCCCTCTGTACCCCTGCACATCTCCTGCATGTGCCCCTCTGTACCCCTGCACATCTCCTGCATGTACCCCTCTGTACCCCTGCACATCTCCTGCATGTGCCCCTCTGTACCCCTGCACATCTCCTGCATGTGCCCCTCTGTACCCCTGCACATCTCCTGCATGTGCCCCTCTGTACCCCTGCACATCTCCTGCATGCGCCCCTCTGTACCCCTGCACATCTCCTGCATGTGCCCCTCTGTACCCCTGCACATCTCCTGCATGCGCACCTCTGTACCCCTGCACATCTCCTGCATGTGCCCCTCTGTACCCCTGCACATCTCCTGCATGTGCCCCTCTGTACCCCTGCACATCTCCTGCATGCGCCCCTCCGTACCCCTGCACATCTCCTGCATGCGCCCCTCTGTACCCCTGTACATCTCCTGCATGTGCCCCTCCGTACCCCTGCACATCTCCTGCATGCGCCCCTCTGTACCCCTGCACATCTCCTGCATGCGCCCCTCTGTACCCCTGCACATCTCCTGCATGTGCCCCTCTGTACCCCTGCACATCTCCTGCATGCGCCCCTCTGTACCCCTGCACATCTCCTGCATGTGCCCCTCCGTACCCCTGCACATCTCCTGCATGCGCCCCTCTGTACCCCTGCACATCTCCTGCATGTGCCCCTCCGTACCCCTGCACATCTCCTGCATGTGCCCCTCCGTACCCCTGCACATCTCCTGCATGCGCCCCTCTGTACCCCTGCACATCTCCTGCATGTACCCCTCCGTACCCCTGCACATCTCCTGCATGCGCCCCTCTGTACCCCTGCACATCTCCTGCATGTGCCCCTCTGTACCCCTGCACATCTCCTGCATGCGCCCCTCTGTACCCCTGCACATCTCCTGCATGTACCCCTCTGTACCCCTGCACATCTCCTGCATGCGCCCCTCTGTACCCCTGCACATCTCCTGCATGTGCCCCTCTGTACCCCTGCACATCTCCTGCATGTGCCCCTCTGTACCCCTGCACATCTCCTGCATGTGCCCCTCTGTACCCCTGCACATCTCCTGCATGCGCCCCTCTGTACCCCTGCACATCTCCTGCATGTGCCCCTCTGTACCCCTGCACATCTCCTGCATGCGCCCCTCTGTACCCCTGCACATCTCCTGCATGCGCCCCTCTGTACCCCTGCACATCTCCTGCATGCGCCCCTCTGTACCCCTGCACATCTCCTGCATGCGCCCCTCTGTACCCCTGCACATCTCCTGCATGTGCCCCTCTGTAGCCCTGCACATCTCCTGCATGCGCCCCTCTGTACCCCTGCACATCTCCTGCATGCGCCCCTCTGTACCCCTGCACATCTCCTGCATGTGCCCCTCTGTACCCCTGCACATCTCCTGCATGCGCCCCTCTGTACCCCTGCACATCTCCTGCATGCGCCCCTCTGTACCCCTGCACATCTCCTGCATGCGCCCCTCTGTACCCCTGCACATCTCCTGCATGCGCCTCTCTGTACCCCTGCACATCTCCTGCATGCGCCCCTCTGTACCCCTGCACATCTCCTGCATGCGCCCCTCTGTACCCCTGCACATCTCCTGCATGCGCCCCTCCGTACCCCTGCACATCTCCTGCATGCGCCCCTCCGTACCCCTGCACATCTCCTGCATGCGCCCCTCTGTACCCCTGCACATCTCCTGCATGCGCCCCTCTGTACCCCTGCACATCTCCTGCATGCGCCCCTCTGTACCCCTGCACATCTCCTGCATGCGCCCCTCTGTACCCCTGCACATCTCCTGCATGCGCCCCTCTGTACCCCTGCACATCTCCTGCATGCGCCCCTCTGTACCCCTGCACATCTCCTGCATGCGCCCCTCTGTACCCCTGCGCATCTCCTGCATGTGCCCCTCTGTACCCCTGCACATCTCCTGCATGCGCCCCTCTGTACCCCTGCACATCTCCTGCATGCGCCCCTCTGTACCCCTGCACATCTCCTGCATGCGCCCCTCCGTACCCCTGCACATCTCCTGCATGCGCCCCTCTGTACCCCTGCACATCTCCTGCATGCGCCCCTCCGTACCCCTGCACATCTCCTGCATGCGCCCCTCTGTACCCCTGCACATCTCCTGCATGCGCCCCTCCGTACCCCTGCACATCTCCTGCATGTGCGCCTCCGTACCCCTGCACATCTCCTGCATGTGCCCCTCCGTACCCCTGCACATCTCCTGCATGCGCCCCTCCATAACCCTACACATCTCCTGCATGCGCCCCTCTGTACCCCTGCACATCTCCTGCATGCGCCCCTCTGTACCCCTGCAGATCTCCTGCATGCGCCCCTCTGTACCCCTGCACATCTCCTGCATGCGCCCCTCTGTACCCCTGCACATCTCCTGCATGTGCCCCTCTGTAGCCCTGCACATCTCCTGCATGCGCCCCTCTGTACCCCTGCACATCTCCTGCATGTACCCCTCTGTGCCCCTGCACATCTCCTGCATGTGCCCCTCTGTACCCCTGCACATCTCCTGCATGTGCCCCTCCGTACCCCTGCACATCTCCTGCATGTGCCCCTCTGTACCCCTGCACATCTCCTGCATGTGCCCCTCTGTACCCCTGCACATCTCCTGCATGTGCCCCTCTGTACCCCTGCACATCTCCTGCATGTGCCCCTCTGTACCCCTGCACATCTCCTGCATGCGCCCCTCTGTACCCCTGCACATCTCCTGCATGTGCCCCTCTGTACCCCTGCACATCTCCTGCATGCGCCCCTCTGTACCCCTGCACATCTCCTGCATGCGCCCCTCTGTACCCCTGCACATCTCCTGCATGCGCCCCTCTGTACCCCTGCACATCTCCTGCATGCGCCTCTCTGTACCCCTGCACATCTCCTGCATGCGCCCCTCTGTACCCCTGCACATCTCCTGCATGCGCCCCTCCGTACCCCTGCACATCTCCTGCATGCGCCCCTCTGTACCCCTGCACATCTCCTGCATGCGCCCCTCCGTACCCCTGCACATCTCCTGCATGCGCCCCTCTGTACCCCTGCACATCTCCTGCATGCGCCCCTCTGTACCCCTGCACATCTCCTGCATGCGCCCCTCTGTACCCCTGCACATCTCCTGCATGCGCCCCTCTGTACCCCTGCACATCTCCTGCATGCGCCCCTCTGTACCCCTGCGCATCTCCTGCATGTGCCCCTCTGTACCCCTGCACATCTCCTGCATGCGCCCCTCTGTACCCCTGCACATCTCCTGCATGCGCCCCTCTGTACCCCTGCACATCTCCTGCATGCGCCCCTCCGTACCCCTGCACATCTCCTGCATGCGCCCCTCTGTACCCCTGCACATCTCCTGCATGCGCCCCTCCGTACCCCTGCACATCTCCTGCATGCGCCCCTCTGTACCCCTGCACATCTCCTGCATGCGCCCCTCCGTACCCCTGCACATCTCCTGCATGCGCCCCTCTGTACCCCTGCACATCTCCTGCATGTGCCCCTCCGTACCCCTGCACATCTCCTGCATGCGCCCCTCCATAACCCTACACATCTCCTGCATGCGCCCCTCTGTACCCCTGCACATCTCCTGCATGCGCCCCTCTGTACCCCTGCAGATCTCCTGCATGCGCCCCTCTGTACCCCTGCACATCTCCTGCATGCGCCCCTCTGTACCCCTGCACATCTCCTGCATGTGCCCCTCTGTAGCCCTGCACATCTCCTGCATGCGCCCCTCTGTACCCCTGCACATCTCCTGCATGTACCCCTCTGTGCCCCTGCACATCTCCTGCATGTGCCCCTCTGTACCCCTGCACATCTCCTGCATGTGCCCCTCTGTACCCCTGCACATCTCCTGCATGTGCCCCTCTGTACCCCTGCACATCTCCTGCATGTGCCCCTCTGTACCCCTGCACATCTCCTGCATGTGCCCCTCTGTACCCCTGCACATCTCCTGCATGTGCCCCTCTGTACCCCTGCACATCTCCTGCATGCGCCCCTCTGTACCCCTGCACATCTCCTGCATGTGCCCCTCTGTACCCCTGCACATCTCCTGCATGCGCCCCTCTGTACCCCTGCACATCTCCTGCATGCGCCCCTCTGTACCCCTGCACATCTCCTGCATGCGCCCCTCTGTACCCCTGCACATCTCCTGCATGCGCCCCTCCGTATCCCTGCACATCTCCTGCATGTGCCCCTCTGTACCCCTGCACATCTCCTGCATGCGCCCCTCTGTACCCCTGCACATCTCCTGCATGTGCCCCTCTGTACCCCTGCACATCTCCTGCATGCGCCCCTCTGTACCCCTGCACATCTCCTGCATGTGCCCCTCTGTACCCCTGCACATCTCCTGCATGTGCCCCTCTGTACCCCTGCACATCTCCTGCATGCGCCCCTCTGTACCCCTGCACATCTCCTGCATGCGCCCCTCTGTACCCCTGCACATCTCCTGCATGCGCCCCTCTGTACGCCTGCACATCTCCTGCATGCGCCCCTCTGTACCCCTGCACATCTCCTGCATGCGCCCCTCTGTACCCCTGCACATCTCCTGCATGCGCCCCTCTGTACCCCTGCACATCTCCTGCATGTACCCCTCCGTACCCCTGCACATCTCCTGCATGTACCCCTCCGTACCCCTGCACATCTCCTGCATGCGCCCCTCTGTACCCCTGCACATCTCCTGCATGTGCCCCTCTGTACCCCTGCACATCTCCTGCATGCGCCCCTCCGTACCCCTGCACATCTCCTGCATGTGCCCCTCTGTACCCCTGCACATCTCCTGCATGTGCCCCTCTGTACCCCTGCACATCTCCTGCATGTGCCCCTCTGTACCCCTGCACATCTCCTGCATGCGCCCCTCTGTACGCCTGCACATCTCCTGCATGCGCCCCTCTGTACCCCTGCACATCTCCTGCATGCGCCCCTCTGTACCCCTGCACATCTCCTGCATGCGCCCCTCCGTACCCCTGCACATCTCCTGCATGTGCCCCTCTGTACCCCTGCACATCTCCTGCATGTACCCCTCTGTGCCCCTGCACATCTCCTGCATGCGCCCCTCTGTACCCCTGCACATCTCCTGCATGTACCCCTCCGTACGCCTGCACATCTCCTGCATGTGCCCCTCTGTACCCCTGCACATCTCCTGCATGTGCCCCTCCGTACCCCTGCACATCTCCTGCATGTGCCCCTCTGTACCCCTGCACATCTCCTGCATGTGCCCCTCTGTACCCCTGCACATCTCCTGCATGTGCCCCTCTGTACCCCTGCACATCTCCTGCATGTACCCCTCTGTACCCCTGCACATCTCCTGCATGCGCCCCTCTGTACCCCTGCACATCTCCTGCATGCGCCCCTCTGTACCCCTGCACATCTCCTGCATGTGCCCCTCTGTACCCCTGCACATCCCCTGCATGTGCCCCTCTGTACCCCTGCACATCTCCAGCATGTGCCCCTCTGTACCCCTGCACATCTCCTGCATGCGCCCCTCCGTACCCCTGCACATCTCCTGCATGTGCCCCTCTGTACCCCTGCACATCTCCTGCATGTGCCCCTCTGTACCCCTGCACATCTCCTGCATGCGCCCCTCCGTACCCCTGCACATCTCCTGCATGTGCCCCTCTGTACCCCTGCACATCTCCTGCATGTGCCCCTCTGTACCCCTGCACATCTCCTGCATGTGCCCCTCTGTACCCCTGCACATCTCCTGCATGCGCCCCTCTGTACCCCTGCACATCTCCTGCATGTACCCCTCCGTACCCCTGCACATCTCCTGCATGCGCCCCTCTGTACCCCTGCACATCTCCTGCATGTGCCCCTCCGTACCCCTGCACATATCCTGCATGTGCCCCTCCGTACCCCTGCACATCTCCTGCATGTGCCCCTCTCTACCCCTGCACGTCTCCTGCATGTGCCCCTCCGTACCCCTGCACATCTCCTGCATGCGCCCCTCCGTACCCCTGCACGTCTCCTGCATGTGCCCCTCTGTACCCCTGCACATCTCCTGCATGTGCCCCTCTGTACCCCTGCACATCTCCTGCATGCGCCCCTCTGTACCCCTGCACATCTCCTGCATGCGCCCCTCTGTACCCCTGCACATCTCCTGCATGCGCCCCTCTGTACCCCTGCACATCTCCTGCATGTACCCCTCCGTACCCCTGCACATCTCCTGCATGTACCCCTCCGTACCCCTGCACATCTCCTGCATGTGCCCCTCTGTACCCCTGCACATCTCCTGCATGTACCCCTCTGTACCCCTGCACATCTCCTGCATGTGCCCCTCTGTACCCCTGCACATCTCCTGCATGTGCCCCTCTGTACCCCTGCACATCTCCTGCATGTGCCCCTCCGTACCCCTGCACGTCTCCTGCATGTGCCCCTCCGTACCCCTGCACATCTCCTGCATGCGCCCCTCTGTACCCCTGCACATCTCCTGCATGTGCCCCTCTGTACCCCTGCACATCTCCTGCATGCGCCCCTCCGTACCCCTGCACATCTCCTGCATGTGCCCCTCTGTACCCCTGCACATCTCCTGCATGTGCCCCTCCGTACCCCTGCACATCTCCTGCATGTGCCCCTCTGTACCCCTGCACATCTCCTGCATGCGCCCCTCTGTACCCCTGCACATCTCCTGCATGCGCCCCTCTGTACCCCTGCACATCTCCTGCATGCGCCCCTCTGTACCCCTGCACATCTCCTGCATGTGCCCCTCTGTACCCCTGCACATCCCCTGCATGTGCCCCTCTGTACCCCTGCACATCTCCTGCATGTGCCCCTCTGTACCCCTGCACATCTCCTGCATGCGCCCCTCCGTACCCCTGCACATCTCCTGCATGCGCCCCTCTGTACCCCTGCACGTCTCCTGCATGTGCCCCTCCGTACCCCTGCACATCTCCTGCATGTGCCCCTCTGTACCCCTGCACATCTCCTGCATGTGCCCCTCTGTACCCCTGCACATCTCCTGCATGTGCCCCTCTGTACCCCTGCACATCTCCTGCATGCGCCCCTCTGTACGCCTGCACATCTCCTGCATGCGCCCCTCTGTACCCCTGCACATCTCCTGCATGCGCCCCTCTGTACCCCTGCACATCTCCTGCATGCGCCCCTCCGTACCCCTGCACATCTCCTGCATGTGCCCCTCTGTACCCCTGCACATCTCCTGCATGTACCCCTCTGTGCCCCTGCACATCTCCTGCATGCGCCCCTCTGTACCCCTGCACATCTCCTGCATGTACCCCTCCGTACCCCTGCACATCTCCTGCATGTGCCCCTCTGTACCCCTGCACATCTCCTGCATGTGCCCCTCCGTACCCCTGCACATCTCCTGCATGTGCCCCTCTGTACCCCTGCACATCTCCTGCATGTGCCCCTCTGTACCCCTGCACATCTCCTGCATGTGCCCCTCTGTACCCCTGCACATCTCCTGCATGTGCCCCTCTGTACCCCTGCACATCTCCTGCATGCGCCCCTCTGTACCCCTGCACATCTCCTGCATGCGCCCCTCTGTACCCCTGCAAATCTCCTGCATGTGCCCCTCTGTACCCCTGCACATCCCCTGCATGTGCCCCTCTGTACCCCTGCACATCTCCAGCATGTGCCCCTCTGTACCCCTGCACATCTCCTGCATGCGCCCCTCCGTACCCCTGCACATCTCCTGCATGTGCCCCTCTGTACCCCTGCACATCTCCTGCATGTGCCCCTCTGTACCCCTGCACATCTCCTGCATGCGCCCCTCCGTACCCCTGCACATCTCCTGCATGTGCCCCTCTGTACCCCTGCACATCTCCTGCATGTGCCCCTCTGTACCCCTGCACATCTCCTGCATGTGCCCCTCTGTACCCCTGCACATCTCCTGCATGCGCCCCTCTGTACCCCTGCACATCTCCTGCATGTACCCCTCCGTACCCCTGCACATCTCCTGCATGCGCCCCTCTGTACCCCTGCACATCTCCTGCATGTGCCCCTCCGTACCCCTGCACATATCCTGCATGTGCCCCTCCGTACCCCTGCACATCTCCTGCATGTGCCCCTCTGTACCCCTGCACGTCTCCTGCATGTGCCCCTCCGTACCCCTGCACATCTCCTGCATGCGCCCCTCCGTACCCCTGCACGTCTCCTGCATGTGCCCCTCTGTACCCCTGCACATCTCCTGCATGTGCCCCTCTGTACCCCTGCACATCTCCTGCATGCGCCCCTCTGTACCCCTGCACATCTCCTGCATGCGCCCCTCTGTACCCCTGCACATCTCCTGCATGCGCCCCTCTGTACCCCTGCACATCTCCTGCATGTACCCCTCCGTACCCCTGCACATCTCCTGCATGTACCCCTCCGTACCCCTGCACATCTCCTGCATTTGCCCCTCTGTACCCCTGCACATCTCCTGCATGTACCCCTCTGTACCCCTGCACATCTCCTGCATGTGCCCCTCTGTACCCCTGCACATCTCCTGCATGTGCCCCTCTGTACCCCTGCACATCTCCTGCATGTGCCCCTCCGTACCCCTGCACGTCTCCTGCATGTGCCCCTCCGTACCCCTGCACATCTCCTGCATGCGCCCCTCTGTACCCCTGCACATCTCCTGCATGTGCCCCTCTGTACCCCTGCACATCTCCTGCATGTGCCCCTCTGTACGCCTGCACATCTCCTGCATGCGCCCCTCTGTACCCCTGCACATCTCCTGCATGCGCCCCTCTGTACCCCTGCACATCTCCTGCATGCGCCCCTCTGTACCCCTGCACATCTCCTGCATGTGCCCCTCTGTACCCCTGCACATCTCCTGCATGTGCCCCTCTGTACCCCTGCACATCTCCTGCATGCGCCCCTCTGTACCCCTGCACATCTCCTGCATGCGCCCCTCTGTACCCCTGCACATCTCCTGCATGCGCCCCTCTGTACCCCTGCACATCTCCTGCATGTGCCCCTCTGTACCCCTGCACATCTCCTGCATGCGCCCCTCTGTACCCCTGCACATCTCCTGCATGCGCCCCTCTGTACCCCTGCACATCTCCTGCATGCGCCCCTCCGTACCCCTGCACATCTCCTGCATGTGCCCCTCTGTACCCCTGCACATCTCCTGCATGTACCCCTCCGTACCCCTGCACATCTCCTGCATGTACCCCTCCGTACCCCTGCACATCTCCTGCATGTGCCCCTCTGTACCCCTGCACATCTCCTGCATGCGCCCCTCTGTACCCCTGCACATCTCCTGCATGTGCCCCTCTGTACCCCTGCACATCTCCTGCATGTGCCCCTCTGTACCCCTGCACATCTCCTGCATGTACCGCTCTGTACCCCTGCACATCTCCTGCATGCGCCCCTATGTACCCCTGCACATCTCCTGCATGTGCCCCTCTGTACCCCTGCACATCTCCTGCATGTGCCCCTCTGTACCCCTGCACATCTCCTGGATGTGCCCCTCTGTACCCCTGCACATCTCCTGCATGCGCCCCTCTGTACCCCTGCACATCTCCTGCATGTGCCCCTCTGTACCCCTGCACATCTCCTGCATGTGCCCCTCTGTACCCCTGCACATCTCCTGCATGCGCCCCTCTGTACCCCTGCACATCTCCTGCATGTGCCCCTCTGTACCCCTGCACATCTCCTGCATGCGCCCCTCTGTACCCCTGCACATCTCCTGCATGCGCCCCTCTGTACCCCTGCACATCTCCTGCATGCGCCCCTCTGTACCCCTGCACATCTCCTGCATGCGCCCCTCTGTACCCCTGCACATCTCCTGCATGCGCCCCTCTGTACCCCTGCACATCTCCTGCATGCGCCCCTCCGTACCCCTGCACATCTCCTGCATGCGCCCCTCTGTACCCCTGCACATCTCCTGCATGCGCCCCTCTGTACCCCTGCGCATCTCCTGCATGCGCCCCTCTGTACCCCTGCACATCTCCTGCATGCGCCCCTCCGTACCCCTGCACATCTCCTGCATGCGCCCCTCTGTACCCCTGCACATCTCCTGCATGTGCCCCTCTGTACCCCTGCACATCTCCTGCATGTGCCCCTCTGTACCCCTGCACATCTCCTGCATGCGCCCCTCTGTACCCCTGCACATCTCCTGCATGTGCCCCTCTGTACCCCTGCACATCTCCTGCATGCGCCCCTCTGTACCCCTGCACATCTCCTGCATGCGCCCCTCTGTACCCCTGCACATCTCCTGCATGCGCCCCTCTGTACCCCTGCACATCTCCTGCATGCGCCCCTCTGTACCCCTGCACATCTCCTGCATGCGCCCCTCTGTACCCCTGCACATCTCCTGCATGCGCCCCTCCGTACCCCTGCACGTCTCCTGCATGTGCCCCTCTGTACCCCTGCACATCTCCTGCATGTGCCCCTCTGTACCCCTGCACATCTCCTGCATGCGCCCCTCTGTACCCCTGCACATCTCCTGCATGCGCCCCTCTGTACCCCTGCACATCTCCTGCATGCGCCCCTCTGTACCCCTGCACATCTCCTGCATGTACCCCTCCGTACCCCTGCACATCTCCTGCATGTACCCCTCCGTACCCCTGCACATCTCCTGCATTTGCCCCTCTGTACCCCTGCACATCTCCTGCATGTACCCCTCTGTACCCCTGCACATCTCCTGCATGTGCCCCTCTGTACCCCTGCACATCTCCTGCATGTGCCCCTCTGTACCCCTGCACATCTCCTGCATGTGCCCCTCCGTACCCCTGCACGTCTCCTGCATGTGCCCCTCCGTACCCCTGCACATCTCCTGCATGCGCCCCTCTGTACCCCTGCACATCTCCTGCATGTGCCCCTCTGTACCCCTGCACATCTCCTGCATGTGCCCCTCTGTACGCCTGCACATCTCCTGCATGCGCCCCTCTGTACCCCTGCACATCTCCTGCATGCGCCCCTCTGTACCCCTGCACATCTCCTGCATGCGCCCCTCTGTACCCCTGCACATCTCCTGCATGTGCCCCTCTGTACCCCTGCACATCTCCTGCATGTGCCCCTCTGTACCCCTGCACATCTCCTGCATGCGCCCCTCTGTACCCCTGCACATCTCCTGCATGCGCCCCTCTGTACCCCTGCACATCTCCTGCATGCGCCCCTCTGTACCCCTGCACATCTCCTGCATGTGCCCCTCTGTACCCCTGCACATCTCCTGCATGCGCCCCTCTGTACCCCTGCACATCTCCTGCATGCGCCCCTCTGTACCCCTGCACATCTCCTGCATGCGCCCCTCCGTACCCCTGCACATCTCCTGCATGTGCCCCTCTGTACCCCTGCACATCTCCTGCATGTACCCCTCCGTACCCCTGCACATCTCCTGCATGTACCCCTCCGTACCCCTGCACATCTCCTGCATGTGCCCCTCTGTACCCCTGCACATCTCCTGCATGCGCCCCTCTGTACCCCTGCACATCTCCTGCATGTGCCCCTCTGTACCCCTGCACATCTCCTGCATGTGCCCCTCTGTACCCCTGCACATCTCCTGCATGTACCGCTCTGTACCCCTGCACATCTCCTGCATGCGCCCCTATGTACCCCTGCACATCTCCTGCATGTGCCCCTCTGTACCCCTGCACATCTCCTGCATGTGCCCCTCTGTACCCCTGCACATCTCCTGCATGTGCCCCTCTGTACCCCTGCACATCTCCTGCATGCGCCCCTCTGTACCCCTGCACATCTCCTGCATGTGCCCCTCTGTACCCCTGCACATCTCCTGCATGTGCCCCTCTGTACCCCTGCACATCTCCTGCATGCGCCCCTCTGTACCCCTGCACATCTCCTGCATGTGCCCCTCTGTACCCCTGCACATCTCCTGCATGCGCCCCTCTGTACCCCTGCACATCTCCTGCATGCGCCCCTCTGTACCCCTGCACATCTCCTGCATGCGCCCCTCTGTACCCCTGCACATCTCCTGCATGCGCCCCTCTGTACCCCTGCACATCTCCTGCATGCGCCCCTCTGTACCCCTGCACATCTCCTGCATGCGCCCCTCCGTACCCCTGCACATCTCCTGCATGCGCCCCTCTGTACCCCTGCACATCTCCTGCATGCGCCCCTCTGTACCCCTGCGCATCTCCTGCATGCGCCCCTCTGTACCCCTGCACATCTCCTGCATGCGCCCCTCCGTACCCCTGCACATCTCCTGCATGCGCCCCTCTGTACCCCTGCACATCTCCTGCATGCGCCCCTCTGTACCCCTGCACATCTCCTGCATGCGCCCCTCTGTACCCCTGCACATCTCCTGCATGTGCCCCTCTGTACCCCTGCACATCTCCTGCATGCGCCCCTCTGTACCCCTGCACATCTCCTGCATGCGCCCCTCTGTACCCCTGCACATCCCCTGCATGCGCCCCTCTGTACCCCTGCATGTCTCCTGCATGTGCCCCTCTGTACCCCTGCACATCTCCTGCATGTGCCCCTCTGTACGCCTGCACATCTCCTGCATGCGCCCCTCTGTACCCCTGCACATCTCCTGC
The DNA here is from genome assembly GCA_964036045.1 of Eutreptiella sp. 'Long Island Sound 2002'. Lineage (NCBI taxonomy): Eukaryota > Euglenozoa > Euglenophyceae > Eutreptiales > Eutreptiaceae > Eutreptiella > Eutreptiella sp. 'Long Island Sound 2002'. The sequence goes on along the minus strand of OZ038392.1, from coordinate 20,671,655 downwards.
ATGCGCCCCTCTGTACCCCTGCACATCTCCTGCATGCGCCCCTCCGTACCCCTGCACATCTCCTGCATGCGCCCCTCTGTACCCCTGCACATCTCCTGCATGCGCCCCTCTGTACCCCTGCGCATCTCCTGCATGCGCCCCTCTGTACCCCTGCACATCTCCTGCATGCGCCCCTCTGTACCCCTGCACATCTCCTGCATGCGCCCCTCTGTACCCCTGCACATCTCCTGCATGCGCCCCTCTGTACCCCTGCACATCTCCTGCATGTGCCCCTCTGTACCCCTGCACATCTCCTGCATGTGCCCCTCTGTACCCCTGCACATCTCCTGCATGCGCCCCTCTGTACCCCTGCACATCTCCTGCATGTGCCCCTCTGTACCCCTGCACATCTCCTGCATGTGCCCCTCTGTACCCCTGCACATCTCCTGCATGTGCCCCTCCGTACCCCTGCACATCTCCTGCATGTACCCCTCTGTGCCCCTGCACATTTCCTGCATGTGCCCCTCTGTACCCCTGCACATCTCCTGCATGTGCGCCTCCGTACCCCTGCACATCTCCTGCATGTGCCCCTCTGTACCCCTGCATATCTCCTGCATGTGCCCCTCTGTACCCCTGCACATCTCTTGCATGTGCCCCTCTGTACGCCTGCACATCTCCTGCATGTGCCCCTCTGTACCCCTGCACATCTCCTGCATGTGCCCCTCTGTACCCCTGCACATCTCCTGCATGTGCCCCTCTGTACCCCTGCACATCTCGTGCATGTGCCCCTCTGTACCCCTGCACATCTCCTGCATGCGCCCCTCTGTACCCCTGCACATCTCCTGCATGTGCCCCTCTGTACCCCTGCACATCTCCTGCATGTGCCCCTCCGTACCCCTGCACATCTCCTGCATGCGCCCCTCTGTACCCCTGCACATCTCCTGCATGTACCCCTGCACATCTCCTGCATGCGCCCCTCCGTACCCCTGCACATCTCCTGCATGTACCCCTCTGTACCCCTGCACATCTCCTGCATGTGCCCCTCTGTACCCCTGCACATCTCCTGCATGTGCCCCTCTGTACCCCTGCACATCTCCTGCATGTGCCCCTCTGTACCCCTGCACATCTCCTGCATGCGCCCCTCTGTACCCCTGCACATCTCCTGCATGTGCCCCTCTGTACCCCTGCACATCTCCTGCATGAGCCCCTCTGTACCCCTGCACATCTCCTGCATGCGCCCCTCCGTACCCCTGCACATCTCCTGCATGTACCCCTCTGTACCCCTGCACATCTCCTGCATGTGCCCCTCTGTACCCCTGCACGTCTCCTGCATGTGCCCCTCCGTACCCCTGCACATCTCCTGCATGCGCCCCTCTGTACCCCTGCACATCTCCTGCATGTGCCCCTCTGTACCCCTGCACATCTCCTGCATGTGCCCCTCTGTACCCCTGCACATCTCCTGCATGCGCCCCTCTGTACCCCTGCACATCTCCTGCATGCGCCCCTCTGTACCCCTGCACATCTCCTGCATGCGCCCCTCTGTACCCCTGCACATCTCCTGCATGCGCCCCTCTGTACCCCTGCACATCTCCTGCATGTGCCCCTCTGTACCCCTGCACATCTCCTGCATGCGCCCCTCTGTACCCCTGCACATCTCCTGCATGCGCCCCTCTGTACCCCTGCACATCTCCTGCATGCGCCCCTCTGTACCCCTGCACATCTCCTGCATGCGCCCCTCTGTACCCCTGCACATCTCCTGCATGTGCCCCTCCGTACCCCTGCACATCTCCTGCATGTGCCCCTCCGTACCCCTGCACATCTCCTGCATGTGCCCCTCCGTACCCCTGCACGTCTCCTGCATGTCCCCCTCCGTACCCCTGCACATCTCCTGCATGCGCCCCTCTGTACCCCTGCACATCTCCTGCATGTGCCCCTCTGTACCCCTGCACATCTCCTGCATGTGCCCCTCTGTACCCCTGCACATCTCCTGCATGTGCCCCTCTGTACCCCTGCACATCTCCTGCATGTGCCCCTCTGTACCCCTGCACATCTCCTGCATGTGCCCCTCTGTACCCCTGCACATCTCCTGCATGTGCCCCTCCGTACCCCTGCACATCTCCTGCATGCGCCCCTCTGTACCCCTGCACATCTCCTGCATGCGCCCCTCCGTACCCCTGCACATCTCCTGCATGCGCCCCTCTGTACCCCTGCACATCTCCTGCATGCGCCCCTCTGTACCCCTGCACATCTCCTGCATGCGCCCCTCCGTACCCCTGCACATCTCCTGCATGCGCCCCTCTGTACCCCTGCACATCTCCTGCATGCGCCCCTCCGTACCCCTGCACATCTCCTGCATGCGCCCCTCTGTACCCCTGCACATCTCCTGCATGCGCCCCTCCGTACCCCTGCACATCTCCTGCATGCGCCCCTCTGTACCCCTGCACATCTCCTGCATGCGCCCCTCCGTACCCCTGCACATCTCCTGCATGCGCCCCTCTGTACCCCTGCACATCTCCTGCATGCGCCCCTCTGTACCCCTGCACATCTCCTGCATGCGCCCCTCTGTACCCCTGCACATCTCCTGCATGCGCCCCTCTGTACCCCTGCACATCTCCTGCATGCGCCCCTCTGTACCCCTGCATGTCTCCTGCATGTGCCCCTCTGTACCCCTGCACATCTCCTGCATGTGCCCCTCCGTACCCCTGCACATCTCCTGCATGCGCCCCTCCATACCCCTGCACATCTCTTGCATGTGCCCCTCTGTACCCCTGCACATCTCCTGCATGCGCCCCTCTGTACCCCTGCACATCTCCTGCATGCGCCCCTCTGTACCCCTGCACATCTCCTGCATGCGCCCCTCTGTACCCCTGCACATCTCCTGCATGCGCCCCTCTGTACCCCTGCACATCTCCTGCATGTGCCCCTCCGTACCCCTGCACATCTCCTGCATGCGCCCCTCCATACCCCTGCACATCTCCTGCATGTGCCCCTCTGTACCCCTGCAGATCTCCTGCATGTGCCCCTCTGTACCCCTGCACATCTCCTGCATGCGCCCCTCTGTACCCCTGCACATCTCCTGCATGCGCCCCTCTGTACCCCTGCACATCTCCTGCATGCGCCCCTCTGTACCCCTGCACATCTCCTGCATGCGCCCCTCCGTACCCCTGCACATCTCCTGCATGCGCCCCTCTGTACCCCTGCACATCTCCTGCATGCGCCCCTCTGTACCCCTGCACATCTCCTGCATGTGCCCCTCTGTACCCCTGCACATCTCCTGCATGCGCCCCTCTGTACCCCTGCACATCTCCTGCATGCGCCCCTCTGTACCCCTGCACATCTCCTGCATGCGCCCCTCTGTACCCCTGCACATCTCCTGCATGTGCCCCTCCGCACCCCTGCACATCTCCTGCATGTGCCCCTCCGTACCCCTGCACATCTCCTGCATGTGCCCCTCCGTACCCCTGCACGTCTCCTGCATGTCCCCCTCCGTACCCCTGCACATCTCCTGCATGCGCCCCTCTGTACCCCTGCACATCTCCTGCATGTGCCCCTCTGTACCCCTGCACATCTCCTGCATGTGCCCCTCTGTACCCCTGCACATCTCCTGCATGTGCCCCTCTGTACCCCTGCACATCTCCTGCATGTGCCCCTCCGTACCCCTGCACATCTCCTGCATGTGCCCCTCTGTACCCCTGCACATCTCCTGCATGCGCCCCTCCGTACCCCTGCACATCTCCTGCATGTGCCCCTCCGTACCCCTGCACGTCTCCTGCATGTCCCCCTCCGTACCCCTGCACATCTCCTGCATGCGCCCCTCTGTACCCCTGCACATCTCCTGCATGTGCCCCTCTGTACCCCTGCACATCTCCTGCATGTGCCCCTCTGTACCCCTGCACATCTCCTGCATGTGCCCCTCTGTACCCCTGCACATCTCCTGCATGTGCCCCTCCGTACCCCTGCACATCTCCTGCATGCGCCCCTCTGTACCCCTGCACATCTCCTGCATGCGCCCCTCCGTACCCCTGCACATCTCCTGCATGCGCCCCTCTGTACCCCTGCACATCTCCTGCATGCGCCCCTCTGTACCCCTGCACATCTCCTGCATGCGCCCCTCTGTACCCCTGCACATCTCCTGCATGCGCCCCTCTGTACCCCTGCACATCTCCTGCATGCGCCCCTCTGTACCCCTGCACATCTCCTGCATGCGCCCCTCTGTACCCCTGCACATCTCCTGCATGCGCCCCTCTGTACCCCTGCACATCTCCTGCATGCGCCCCTCTGTACCCCTGCACATCTCCTGCATGCGCCCCTCTGTACCCCTGCATGTCTCCTGCATGTGCCCCTCTGTACCCCTGCACATCTCCTGCATGTGCCCCTCCGTACCCCTGCGCATCTCCTGCATGCGCCCCTCCATACCCCTGCACATCTCTTGCATGTGCCCCTCTGTACCCCTGCACATCTCCTGCATGCGCCCCTCTGTACCCCTGCACATCTCCTGCATGCGCCCCTCTGTACCCCTGCACATCTCCTGCATGCGCCCCTCTGTACCCCTGCACATCTCCTGCATGCGCCCCTCTGTACCCCTGCACATCTCCTGCATGTGCCCCTCCGTACCCCTGCACATCTCCTGCATGCGCCCCTCCATACCCCTGCACATCTCCTGCATGTGCCCCTCTGTACCCCTGCAGATCTCCTGCATGTGCCCCTCTGTACCCCTGCACATCTCCTGCATGCGCCCCTCTGTACCCCTGCACATCTCCTGCATGTGCCCCTCTGTACCCCTGCACATCTCCTGCATGCGCCCCTCTGTACCCCTGCACATCTCCTGCATGCGCCCCTCCGTACCCCTGCACATCTCCTGCATGCGCCCCTCTGTACCCCTGCACATCTCCTGCATGCGCCCCTCTGTACCCCTGCACATCTCCTGCATGTGCCCCTCTGTACCCCTGCACATCTCCTGCATGCGCCCCTCTGTACCCCTGCACATCTCCTGCATGCGCCCCTCTGTACCCCTGCACATCTCCTGCATGCGCCCCTCTGTACCCCTGCACATCTCCTGCATGTGCCCCTCCGTACCCCTGCACATCTCCTGCATGTGCCCCTCCGTACCCCTGCACATCTCCTGCATGTGCCCCTCCGTACCCCTGCACGTCTCCTGCATGTCCCCCTCCGTACCCCTGCACATCTCCTGCATGCGCCCCTCTGTACCCCTGCACATCTCCTGCATGTGCCCCTCTGTACCCCTGCACATCTCCTGCATGTGCCCCTCTGTACCCCTGCACATCTCCTGCATGTGCCCCTCTGTACCCCTGCACATCTCCTGCATGTGCCCCTCCGTACCCCTGCACATCTCCTGCATGTGCCCCTCTGTACCCCTGCACATCTCCTGCATGTGCCCCTCCGTACCCCTGCACATCTCCTGCATGCGCCCCTCTGTACCCCTGCACATCTCCTGCATGCGCCCCTCCGTACCCCTGCACATCTCCTGCATGCGCCCCTCTGTACCCCTGCACATCTCCTGCATGCGCCCCTCTGTACCCCTGCACATCTCCTGCATGCGCCCCTCTGTACCCCTGCACATCTCCTGCATGCGCCCCTCTGTACCCCTGCACATCTCCTGCATGCGCCCCTCCGTACCCCTGCACATCTCCTGCATGCGCCCCTCTGTACCCCTGCACATCTCCTGCATGCGCCCCTCCGTACCCCTGCACATCTCCTGCATGCGCCCCTCTGTACCCCTGCACATCTCCTGCATGCGCCCCTCCGTACCCCTGCACATCTCCTGCATGCGCCCCTCCGTACCCCTGCACATCTCCTGCATGCGCCCCTCTGTACCCCTGCACATCTCCTGCATGCGCCCCTCTGTACCCCTGCACATCTCCTGCATGCGCCCCTCTGTACCCCTGCACATCTCCTGCATGCGCCCCTCTGTACCCCTGCACATCTCCTGCATGCGCCCCTCTGTACCCCTGCATGTCTCCTGCATGTGCCCCTCTGTACCCCTGCACATCTCCTGCATGTGCCCCTCCGTACCCCTGCACATCTCCTGCATGCGCCCCTCCATACCCCTGCACATCTCCTGCATGTGCCCCTCTGTACCCCTGCACATCTCCTGCATGCGCCCCTCTGTACCCCTGCACATCTCCTGCATGCGCCCCTCTGTACCCCTGCACATCTCCTGCATGCGCCCCTCTGTACCCCTGCACATCTCCTGCATGCGCCCCTCTGTACCCCTGCACATCTCCTGCATGTGCCCCTCCGTACCCCTGCACATCTCCTGCATGCGCCCCTCTGTACCCCTGCACATCTCCTGCATGCGCCCCTCTGTACCCCTGCACATCTCCTGCATGCGCCCCTCCGTACCCCTGCACATCTCCTGCATGCGCCCCTCTGTACCCCTGCACATCTCCTGCATGCGCCCCTCCGTACCCCTGCACATCTCCTGCATGCGCCCCTCTGTACCCCTGCACATCTCCTGCATGCGGCCCTCCGTACCCCTGCGCATCTCCTGCATGCGCCCCTCTGTACCCCTGCACATCTCCTGCATGCGCCCCTCCGTACCCCTGCACATCTCCTGCATGCGCCCCTCTGTACCCCTGCACATCTCCTGCATGCGCCCCTCTGTACCCCTGCACATCTCCTGCATGCGCCCCTCTGTACCCCTGCACATCTCCTGCATGCGCCCCTCTGTACCCCTGCACATCTCCTGCATGCGCCCCTCTGTACCCCTGCATGTCTCCTGCATGTGCCCCTCTGTACCCCTGCACATCTCCTGCATGTGCCCCTCCGTACCCCTGCACATCTCCTGCATGCGCCCCTCCATACCCCTGCACATCTCCTGCATGTGCCCCTCTGTACCCCTGCACATCTCCTGCATGCGCCCCTCTGTACCCCTGCACATCTCCTGCATGCGCCCCTCTGTACCCCTGCACATCTCCTGCATGCGCCCCTCTGTACCCCTGCACATCTCCTGCATGCGCCCCTCTGTACCCCTGCACATCTCCTGCATGTGCCCCTCTGTACCCCTGCACATCTCCTGCATGTGCCCCTCTGTACCCCTGCACATCTCCTGCATGTGCCCCTCTGTACCCCTGCACATCTCCTGCATGTGCCCCTCCGTACCCCTGCACATCTCCTGCATGTACCCCTCTGTACCCCTGCACATCTCCTGCATGTGCCCCTCTGTACCCCTGCACATCTCCTGCATGTGCCCCTCCGTACCCCTGCACATCTCCTGCATGTGCCCCTCTGTACCCCTGCATATCTCCTGCATGTGCCCCTCTGTACCCCTGCACATCTCTTGCATGTGCCCCTCTGTACCCCTGCACATCTCCTGCATGTGCCCCTCTGTACCCCTGCACATCTCCTGCATGTGCCCCTCTGTACCCCTGCACATCTCCTGCATGTGCCCCTCTGTACCCCTGCACATCTCCTGCATGTGCCCCTCTGTACCCCTGCACATCTCCTGCATGCGCCCCTCTGTACCCCTGAACATCTCCTGCATGTGCCCCTCTGTACCCCTGCACATCTCCTGCATGTGCCCCTCTGTACCCCTGCACATCTCCTGCATGCGCCCCTCTGTACCCCTGCGCATCTCCTGCATGTACCCCTCTGTACCCCTGCACATCTCCTGCATGCGCCCCTCCGTACCCCTGCACATCTCCTGCATGTACCCCTCTGTACCCCTGCACATCTCCTGCATGCGCCCCTCTGTACCCCTGCACATCTCCTGCATGTACCCCTCTGTACCCCTGCACATCTCCTGCATGTGCCCCTCTGTACCCCTGCACATCTCCTGCATGTGCCCCTCTGTACCCCTGCACATCTCCTGCATGTGCCCCTCCGTACCCCTGCACATCTCCTGCATGCGCCCCTCTGTACCCCTGCACATCTCCTGCATGTGCCCCTCTGTACCCCTGCACATCTCCTGCATGTGCCCCTCTGTACCCCTGCACATCTCCTGCATGCGCCCCTCCGTACCCCTGCACATCTCCTGCATGCGCCCCTCCGTACCCCTGCACATCTCCTGCATGTGCCCCTCTGTACCCCTGCACATCTCCTGCATGTGCCCCTCTGTACCCCTGCACATCGCCTGCATGCGCCCCTCTGTACCCCTGCACATCTCCTGCATGCGCCCCTCTGTACCCCTGCACATCTCCTGCATGCGCCCCTCTGTACCCCTGCACATCTCCTGCATGCGCCCCTCTGTACCCCTGCACATCTCCTGCATGCGCCCCTCTGTACCCCTGCACATCTCCTGCATGTGCCCCTCTGTACCCCTGCACATCTCCTGCATGCGCCCCTCTGTACCCCTGCACATCTCCTGCATGCGCCCCTCTGTACCCCTGCACATCTCCTGCATGCGCCCCTCTGTACCCCTGCACATCTCCTGCATGCGCCCCTCTGTACCCCTGCACATCTCCTGCGTGTGCCCCTCCGTACCCCTGCACATCTCCTGCATGTGCCCCTCCGTACCCCTGCACATCTCCTGCATGTGCCCCTCCGTACCCCTGCACGTCTCCTGCATGTCCCCCTCCGTACCCCTGCACATCTCCTGCATGCGCCCCTCTGTACCCCTGCACATCTCCTGCATGTGCCCCTCTGTACCCCTGCACATCTCCTGCATGTGCCCCTCTGTACCCCTGCACATCTCCTGCATGTGCCCCTCTGTACCCCTGCACATCTCCTGCATGTGCCCCTCCGTACCCCTGCACATCTCCTGCATGCGCCCCTCCGTACCCCTGCACATCTCCTGCATGCGCCCCTCTGTACCCCTGCACATCTCCTGCATGCGCCCCTCTGTACCCCTGCACATCTCCTGCATGTGCCCCTCCGTACCCCTGCACGTCTCCTGCATGTGCCCCTCTGTACCCCTGCACATCTCCTGCATGTGCCCCTCTGTACCCCTGCACATCTCCTGCATGTGCCCCTCCGTACCCCTGCACATCTCCTGCATGCGCCCCTCCGTACCCCTGCACATCTCCTGCATGTGCCCCTCTGTACCCCTGCACATCTCCTGCATGTGCCCCTCTGTACCCCTGCACATCTCCTGCATGCGCCCCTCTGTACCCCTGCACATCTCCTGCATGCGCCCCTCTGTACCCCTGCACATCTCCTGCATGCGCCCCTCTGTACCCCTGCACATCTCCTGCATGAGCCCCTCTGTACCCCTGCACATCTCCTGCATGCGCCCCTCCGTACCCCTGCACATCTCCTGCATGCGCCCCTCTGTACCCCTGCACATCTCCTGCATGCGCCCCTCTGTACCCCTGCACATCTCCTGCATGTGCCCCTCTGTACCCCTGCACATCTCCTGCATGTGCCCCTCTGTACCCCTGCACATCTCCTGCATGTGCCCCTGCGTACCCCTGCACATCTCCTGCATGCGCCCCTCCGTACCCCTGCACATCTCCTGCATGCGCCCCTCTGTACCCCTGCACATCTCCTGCATGCGCCCCTCTGTACCCCTGCACATCTCCTGCATGCGCCCCTCTGTACCCCTGCACATCTCCTGCATGCGCCCCTCCGTACCCCTGCACATCTCCTGCATGCGCCCCTCTGTACCCCTGCACATCTCCTGCGTGCGCCCCTCTGTACCCCTGCACATCTCCTGCATGTGCCCCGCTGTACCCCTGCACATCTCCTGCATGCGCCCCTCTGTACCCCTGCACATCTCCTGCATGCGCCGCTCTGTACCCCTGCACATCTCCTGCATGCGCCCCTCTGTACCCCTGCACATCTCCTGCATGTGCCCCTCTGTACCCCTGCACATCTCCTGCATGTGCCCCTCTGTACCCCTGCACATCTCCTGCATGTGCCCCTCCGTACCCCTGCACATCTCCTGCATGTGCCCCTCCGTACCCCTGCACGTCTCCTGCATGTCCCCCTCCGTACCCCTGCACATCTCCTGCATGCGCCCCTCTGTACCCCTGCACATCTCCTGCATGCGCCCCTCTGTACCCCTGCACATCTCCTGCATGTGCCCCTCTGTACCCCTGCACATCTCCTGCATGTGCCCCTCTGTACCCCTGCACATCTCCTGCATGTGCCCCTGCGTACCCCTGCACATCTCCTGCATGCGCCCCTCCGTACCCCTGCACATCTCCTGCATGTGCCCCTCCGTACCCCTGCACATCTCCTGCATGCGCCCCTCTGTACCCCTGCACATCTCCTGCATGTGCCCCTCTGTACCCCTGCACATCTCCTGCATGTGCCCCTCTGTACCCCTGCACATCTCCTGCATGTGCCCCTCTGTACCCCTGCACATCTCCTGCATGTGCCCCTCCGTACCCCTGCACATCTCCTGCATGCGCCCCTCCGTACCCCTGCACATCTCCTGCATGTGCCCCTCTGTACCCCTGCACATCTCCTGCATGTGCCCCTCTGTACCCCTGCACATCTCCTGCATGCGCCCCTCTGTACCCCTGCACATCTCCTGCATGCGCCCCTCTGTACCCCTGCACATCTCCTGCATGCGCCCCTCTGTACCCCTGCACATCTCCTGCATGAGCCCCTCTGTACCCCTGCACATCTCCTGCATGCGCCCCTCCGTACCCCTGCACATCTCCTGCATGCGCCCCTCTGTACCCCTGCACATCTCCTGCATGTGCCCCTCTGTACCCCTGCACATCTCCTGCATGCGCCCCTCTGTACCCCTGCACATCTCCTGCATGCGCCCCTCTGTACCCCTGCACATCTCCTGCATGCGCCCCTCTGTACCCCTGCACATCTCCTGCATGCGCCCCTCTGTACCCCTGCACATCTCCTGCATGTACCCCTCCGTACCCCTGCACATCTCCTGCATGTACCCCTCCGTACCCCTGCACATCTCCTGCATGCGCCCCTCTGTACCCCTGCACATCTCCTGCATGTGCCCCTCTGTACCCCTGCACATCTCCTGCATGTGCCCCTCTGTACCCCTGCACATCTCCTGCATGTGCCCCTCTGTACCCCTGCACATCTCCTGCATGTGCCCCTCTGTACCCCTGCACATCTCCTGCATGCGCCCCTCTGTACCCCTGCACATCTCCTGCATGCGCCCCTCTGTACCCCTGCACATCTCCTGCATGCGCCCCTCTGTACCCCTGCACATCTCCTGCATGCGCCCCTCCGTACCCCTGCACATCTCCTGCATGTGCCCCTCCGTACCCCTGCACATCTCCTGCATGCGCCCCTCCGTACCCCTGCACGTCTCCTGCATGTGCCCCTCCGTACCCCTGCACGTCTCCTGCATGTGCCCCTCGGTACCCCTGCACATCTCCTGCATGCGCCCCTCTGTACCCCTGCACATCTCCTGCATGTGCCCCTCTGTACCCCTGCACATCTCCTGCATGTGCCCCTCTGTACCCCTGCACATCTCCTGCATGCGCCCCTCTGTACCCCTGCACATCTCCTGCATGCGCCCCTCTGTACCCCTGCACATCTCCTGCATGCGCCCCTCTGTACCCCTGCACATCTCCTGCATGAGCCCCTCTGTACCCCTGCACATCTCCTGCATGCGCCCCTCCGTACCCCTGCACATCTCCTGCATGCGCCCCTCTGTACCCCTGCACATCTCCTGCATGTGCCCCTCTGTACCCCTGCACATCTCCTGCATGCGCCCCTCTGTACCCCTGCACATCTCCTGCATGCGCCCCTCTGTACCCCTGCACATCTCCTGCATGCGCCCCTCTGTACCCCTGCACATCTCCTGCATGCGCCCCTCTGTACCCCTGCACATCTCCTGCATGTGCCCCTCCGTACCCCTGCACATCTCCTGCATGTGCCCCTCTGTACCCCTGCACATCTCCTGCATGTGCCCCTCCGTACCCCTGCACATCTCCTGCATGCGCCCCTCTGTACCCCTGCACATCTCCTGCATGTGCCCCTCTGTACCCCTGCACATCTCCTGCATGTGCCCCTCTGTACCCCTGCACATCTCCTGCATGCGCCCCTCTGTACCCCTGCACATCTCCTGCATGCGCCCCTCTGTACCCCTGCACATCTCCTGCATGTGCCCCTCTGTACCCCTGCACATCTCCTGCATGTACCCCTCCGTACCCCTGCACATCTCCTGCATGTACCCCTCCGTACCCCTGCACATCTCCTGCATGTGCCCCTCTGTACCCCTGCACATCTCCTGCATGTGCCCCTCTGTACCCCTGCACATCTCCTGCATGTGCCCCTCTGTACCCCTGCACATCTCCTGCATGTACCCCTCTGTACCCCTGCACATCTCCTGCATGTGCCCCTCTGTACCCCTGCACATCTCCTGCATGTGCCCCTCTGTACCCCTGCACATCTCCTGCATGCGCCCCTCCGTACCCCTGCACATCTCCTGCATGCGCCCCTCTGTACCCCTGCACATCTCCTGCATGTGCCCCTCTGTACCCCTGCACATCTCCTGCATGCGCCCCTCCGTACCCCTGCACATCTCCTGCATGCGCCCCTCTGTACCCCTGCACATCTCCTGCATGTGCCCCTCTGTACCCCTGCACATCTCCTGCATGTGCCCCTCTGTACCCCTGCACATCTCCTGCATGCGCCCCTCTGTACCCCTGCACATCTCCTGCATGCGCCCCTCTGTACCCCTGCACATCTCCTGCATGCGCCCCTCTGTACCCCTGCACATCTCCTGCATGCGCCCCTCCGTACCCCTGCACATCTCCTGCATGTGCGCCTCCGTACCCCTGCACATCTCCTGCATGTGCCCCTCCGTACCCCTGCACATCTCCTGCATGTGCCCCTCCGTACCCCTGCACGTCTCCTGCATGTGCCCCTCTGTACCCCTGCACATCTCCTGCATGCGCCCCTCTGTACCCCTGCACATCTCCTGCATGTGCCCCTCTGTACCCCTGCACATCTCCTGCATGTGCCCCTCTGTACCCCTGCACATCTCCTGCATGCGCCCCTCTGTACCCCTGCACATCTCCTGCATGCGCCCCTCTGTACCCCTGCACATCTCCTGCATGTACCCCTCCGTACCCCTGCACATCTCCTGCATGTACCCCTCCGTACCCCTGCACATCTCCTGCATGTACCCCTCCGTACCCCTGCACATCTCCTGCATGCGCCCCTCTGTACCCCTGCACATCTCCTGCATGTGCCCCTCTGTACCCCTGCACATCTCCTGCATGTACCCCTCTGTACCCCTGCACATCTCCTGCATGTGCCCCTCTGTACCCCTGCACATCTCCTGCATGCGCCCCTCTGTACCCCTGCACATCTCCTGCATGTGCCCCTCTGTACCCCTGCACATCTCCTGCATGTGCCCCTCTGTACCCCTGCACATCTCCTGCATGCGCCCCTCTGTACCCCTGCACATCTCCTGCATGTGCCCCTCTGTACCCCTGCACATCTCCTGCATGTGCCCCTCCGTACCCCTGCACATCTCCTGCATGCGCCCCTCTGTACCCCTGCACATCTCCTGCATGTGCCCCTCTGTACCCCTGCACATCTCCTGCATGCGCCCCTCTGTACCCCTGCACGTCTCCTGCATGCGCCCCTCTGTACCCCTGCACGTCTCCTGCATGTGCCCCTCTGTACCCCAGCACATCTCCTGCATGTGCCCCTCTGTACCCCTGCACATCTCCTGCATGTGCCCCTCTGTACCCCTGCACATCTCCTGCATGTGCCCCTCTGTACCCCTGCACATCTCCTGCATGCGCCCCTCTGTACCCCTGCACATCTCCTGCATGAGCCCCTCTGTACCCCTGCACATCTCCTGCATGTACCCCTCCGTACCCCTGCACATCTCCTGCATGTGCCCCTCCGTACCCCTGTACATCTCCTGCATGCGCCCCTCTGTACCCCTGCACATCTCCTGCATGTGCCCCTCTGTACCCCTGCACATCTCCTGCATGTGCCCCTCTGTACCCCTGCACATCTCCTGCATGTACCCCTCTGTACCCCTGCACATCTCCTGCATGCGCCCCTCTGTACCCCTGCACATCTCCTGCATGTGCCCCTCTGTACCCCTGCACATCTCCTGCATGTGCCCCTCTGTACCCCTGCACATCTCCTGCATGCGCCCCTCCGTACCCCTGCACATCTCCTGCATGCGCCCCTCTGTACCCCTGCACATCTCCTGCATGTGCCCCTCTGTACCCCTGCACATCTCCTGCATGTGCCCCTCTGTACCCCTGCACATCTCCTGCATGCGCCCCTCTGTACCCCTGCACATCTCCTGCATGCGCCCCTCTGTACCCCTGCACATCTCCTGCATGCGCCCCTCTGTACCCCTGCACATCTCCTGCATGCGCCCCTCCGTACCCCTGCACATCTCCTGCATGTGCGCCTCCGTACCCCTGCACATCTCCTGCATGTGCCCCTCCGTACCCCTGCACATCTCCTGCATGTGCCCCTCCGTACCCCTGCACGTCTCCTGCATGTGCCCCTCTGTACCCCTGCACATCTCCTGCATGCGCCCCTCTGTACCCCTGCACATCTCCTGCATGTGCCCCTCTGTACCCCTGCACATCTCCTGCATGTGCCCCTCTGTACCCCTGCACATCTCCTGCATGCGCCCCTCTGTACCCCTGCACATCTCCTGCATGCGCCCCTCTGTACCCCTGCACATCTCCTGCATGTACCCCTCCGTACCCCTGCACATCTCCTGCATGTACCCCTCCGTACCCCTGCACATCTCCTGCATGTACCCCTCCGTACCCCTGCACATCTCCTGCATGCGCCCCTCTGTACCCCTGCACATCTCCTGCATGTGCCCCTCTGTACCCCTGCACATCTCCTGCATGTACCCCTCTGTACCCCTGCACATCTCCTGCATGTGCCCCTCTGTACCCCTGCACATCTCCTGCATGCGCCCCTCTGTACCCCTGCACATCTCCTGCATGTGCCCCTCTGTACCCCTGCACATCTCCTGCATGTGCCCCTCTGTACCCCTGCACATCTCCTGCATGCGCCCCTCTGTACCCCTGCACATCTCCTGCATGTGCCCCTCTGTACCCCTGCACATCTCCTGCATGTGCCCCTCCGTACCCCTGCACATCTCCTGCATGCGCCCCTCTGTACCCCTGCACATCTCCTGCATGTGCCCCTCTGTACCCCTGCACATCTCCTGCATGCGCCCCTCTGTACCCCTGCACGTCTCCTGCATGCGCCCCTCTGTACCCCTGCACGTCTCCTGCATGTGCCCCTCTGTACCCCAGCACATCTCCTGCATGTGCCCCTCTGTACCCCTGCACATCTCCTGCATGTGCCCCTCTGTACCCCTGCACATCTCCTGCATGTGCCCCTCTGTACCCCTGCACATCTCCTGCATGCGCCCCTCTGTACCCCTGCACATCTCCTGCATGAGCCCCTCTGTACCCCTGCACATCTCCTGCATGTACCCCTCCGTACCCCTGCACATCTCCTGCATGTGCCCCTCCGTACCCCTGTACATCTCCTGCATGCGCCCCTCTGTACCCCTGCACATCTCCTGCATGTGCCCCTCTGTACCCCTGCACATCTCCTGCATGTGCCCCTCTGTACCCCTGCACATCTCCTGCATGTACCCCTCTGTACCCCTGCACATCTCCTGCATGCGCCCCTCTGTACCCCTGCACATCTCCTGCATGTGCCCCTCTGTACCCCTGCACATCTCCTGCATGTGCCCCTCTGTACCCCTGCACATCTCCTGCATGCGCCCCTCCGTACCCCTGCACATCTCCTGCATGCGCCCCTCTGTACCCCTGCACATCTCCTGCATGTGCCCCTCTGTACCCCTGCACATCTCCTGCATGTGCCCCTCCGTACCCCTGCACGTCTCCTGCATGCGCCCCTCTGTACCCCTGCACATCTCCTGCATGTGCCCCTCTGTACCCCTGCACATCTCCTGCATGTGCCCCTCTGTACCCCTGCACATCTCCTGCATGTGCCCCTCTGTACCCCTGCACATCTCCTGCATGCGCCCCTCTGTAGCCCTGCACATCTCCTGCATGCGCCCCTCTGTACCCCTGCACATCTCCTGCATGCGCCCCTCTGTACCCCTGCACATCTCCTGCATGCGCCCCTCTGTACCCCTGCACATCTCCTGCATGTGCCCCTCCGTACCCCTGCACATCTCCTGCATGTGCCCCTCCGTACTCCTGCACATCTCCTGCATGTGCCCCTCCGTACCCCTGCACGTCTCCTGCATGCGCCCCTCTGTACCCCTGCACATCTCCTGCATGTGCCCCTCTGTACCCCTGCACATCTCCTGCATGTGCCCCTCTGTACCCCTGCACATCTCCTGCATGCGCCCCTCTGTACACCTGCATATCTCCTGCATGCGCCCCTCTGTACCCCTGCACATCTCCTGCATGTGCCCCTCTGTACCCCTGCACATCTCCTGCATGTGCCCCTCTGTACCCCTGCACATCTCCTGCATGCGCCCCTCTGTACCCCTGCACATCTCCTGCATGCGCCCCTCTGTACCCCTGCACATCTCCTGCATGCGCCCCTCTGTACCCCTGCACATCTCCTGCATGCGCCCCTCTGTACCCCTGCACATCTCCTGCATGTGCCCCTCCGTACCCCTGCACATCTCCTGCATGTGCCCCTCCGTACCCCTGCACATCTCCTGCATGTGCCCCTCCGTACCCCTGCACGTCTCCTGCATGTGCCCCTCCGTACCCCTGCACATCTCCTGCATGCGCCCCTCTGTACCCCTGCACATCTCCTGCATGCGCCCCTCTGTACCCCTGCACATCTCCTGCATGTGCCCCTCTGTACCCCTGCACATCTCCTGCATGCGCCCCTCTGTACCCCTGCACATCTCCTGCATGCGCCCCTCTGTACCCCTGCACATCTCCTGCATGCGCCCCTCTGTACCCCTGCACATCTCCTGCATGTACCCCTCCGTACCCCTGCACATCTCCTGCATGTACCCCTCCGTACCCCTGCACATCTCCTGCATGCGCCCCTCTGTACCCCTGCACATCTCCTGCATGTGCCCCTCCGTACCCCTGCACATCTCCTGCATGCGCCCCTCTGTACCCCTGCACATCTCCTGCATGTGCCCCTCTGTACCCCTGCACATCTCCTGCATGTGCCCCTCTGTACCCCTGCACATCTCCTGCATGCGCCCCTCTGTACCCCTGCACATCTCCTGCATGTGCCCCTCCGTACCCCTGCACATCTCCTGCATGTGCCCCTCTGTACCCCTGCACATCTGCTGCATGTGCCCCTCTGTACCCCTGCACATCTCCTGCATGCGCCCCTCTGTACCCCTGCACATCTCCTGCATGTGCCCCTCTGTACCCCTGCACATCTCCTGCATGCGCCCCTCTGTACCCCTGCACATCTCCTGCATGCGCCCCTCTGTACCCCTGCACATCTCCTGCATGTGCCCCTCTGTACCCCTGCACATCTCCTGCATGCGCCCCTCTGTACCCCTGCACATCTCCTGCATGTGCCCCTCTGTACCCCAGCACATCTCCTGCATGTGCCCCTCTGTACCCCTGCACATCTCCTGCATGCGCCCCTCTGTACCCCTGCACATCTCCTGCATGCGCCCCTCTGTACCCCTGCACATCTCCTGCATGCGCCCCTCTGTACCCCTGCACATCTCCTGCATGCGCCCCTCTGTACCCCTGCACATCTCCTGCATGCGCCCCTCTGTACCCCTGCACATCTCCTGCATGCGCCCCTCTGTACCCCTGCACATCTCCTGCATGTGCCCCTCTGTACCCCTGCACATCTCCTGCATGCGCCCCTCTGTACCCCTGCACATCTCCTGCATGCGCCCCTCTGTACCCCTGCACATCTCCTGCATGTGCCCCTCTGTACCCCTGCACATCTCCTGCATGCGCCCCTCTGTACCCCTGCACATCTCCTGCATGTGCCCCTCTGTACCCCTGCACATCTCCTGCATGCGCCCCTCTGTACCCCTGCACATCTCCTGCATGCGCCCCTCTGTACCCCTGCACATCTCCTGCATGCGCCCCTCTGTACCCCTGCACATCTCCTGCATGTACCCCTCCGTACCCCTGCACATCTCCTGCATGTACCCCTCCGTACCCCTGCACATCTCCTGCATGCGCCCCTCTGTACCCCTGCAACTCTCCTGCATGTGCCCCTCCGTACCCCTGCACATCTCCTGCATGTACCCCTCCGTACCCCTGCACATCTCCTGCATGTACCCCTCCGTACCCCTGCACATCTCCTGCATGCGCCCCTCTGTACCCCTGCACATCTCCTGCATGTGCCCCTCTGTACCCCTGCACATCTCCTGCATGTGCCCCTCTGTACCCCTGCACATCTCCTGCATGTACCCCTCTGTACCCCTGCACATCTCCTGCATGCGCCCCTCTGTACCCCTGCACATCTCCTGCATGCGCCCCTCTGTACCCCTGCACATCTCCTGCATGTGCCCCTCCGTACCCCTGCACATCTCCTGCATGTGCCCCTCTGTACCCCTGCACATCTCCTGCATGTGCCCCTCTGTACCCCTGCACATCTCCTGCATGCGCCCCTCTGTACCCCTGGACATCTCCTGCATGCGCCCCTCTGTACCCCTGCACATCTCCTGCATGTGCCCCTCTGTACCCCTGCACATCTCCTGCATGCGCCCCTCTGTACCCCTGCACATCTCCTGCATGTGCCCCTCTGTACCCCTGCACATCTCCTGCATGTGCCCCTCTGTACCCCTGCACATCTCCTGCATGTACCCCTCTGTACCCCTGCACATCTCCTGCATGTGCCCCTCTGTACCCCTGCACATCTCCTGCATGTGCCCCTCTGTACCCCTGCACATCTCCTGCATGTACCCCTCTGTACCCCTGCACATCTCCTGCATGCGCCCCTCTGTACCCCTGCACATCTCCTGCATGCGCCCCTCTGTACCCCTGCACATCTCCTGCATGTGCCCCTCCGTACCCCTGCACATCTCCTGCATGTGCCCCTCTGTACCCCTGCACATCTCCTGCATGTGCCCCTCTGTACCCCTGCACATCTCCTGCATGCGCCCCTCTGTACCCCTGGACATCTCCTGCATGCGCCCCTCTGTACCCCTGCACATCTCCTGCATGCGCCCCTCTGTACCCCTGCACATCTCCTGCATGTGCCCCTCTGTACCCCAGCACATCTCCTGCATGTGCCCCTCTGTACCCCTGCACATCTCCTGCATGCGCCCCTCTGTACCCCTGCACATCTCCTGCATGCGCCCCTCTGTACCCCTGCACATCTCCTGCATGCGCCCCTCTGTACCCCTGGACATCTCCTGCATGCGCCCCTCTGTACCCCTGCACATCTCCTGCATGCGCCCCTCTGTACCCCTGCACATCTCCTGCATGCGCCCCTCTGTACCCCTGCACATCTCCTGCATGCGCCCCTCTGTACACCTGCACATCTCCTGCATGTGCCCCTCTGTACCCCTGCACATCTCCTGCATGCGCCCCTCTGTACCCCTGCACATCTCCTGCATGCGCCCCTCTGTACCCCTGCACATCTCCTGCATGCGCCCCTCTGTACCCCTGCACATCTCCTGCATGCGCCCCTCTGTACCCCTGCACATCTCCTGCATGCGCCCCTCTGTACCCCTGCACATCTCCTGCATGCGCCCCTCTGTACCCCTGCACATCTCCTGCATGCGCCCCTCTGTACCCCTGCACATCTCCTGCATGTGCCCCTCTGTACCCCTGCACATCTCCTGCATGCGCCCCTCTGTACCCCTGCACATCTCCTGCATGTGCCCCTCCGTACCCCTGCACATCTCCTGCATGTGCCCCTCTGTACCCCTGCACATCTCCTGCATGCGCCCCTCTGTACCCCTGCACATCTCCTGCATGTGCCCCTCTGTACCCCTGCACATCTCCTGCATGTGCCCCTCTGTACCCCTGCACATCTCCTGCATGCGCCCCTCTGTACCCCTGCACATCTCCTGCATGTGCCCCTCTGTACCCCTGCACATCTCCTGCATGCGCCCCTCTGTACCCCTGCACATCTCCTGCATGTGCCCCTCTGTACCCCTGCACATCTCCTGCATGTGCCCCTCTGTACCCCTGCACATCTCCTGCATGAGCCCCTCTGTACCCCTGCACATCTCCTGCATGCGCCCCTCTGTACCCCTGCACATCTCCTGCATGAGCCCCTCTGTACCCCTGCACATCTCCTGCATGCGCCCCTCTGTACCCCTGCACATCTCCTGCATGTGCCCCTCTGTACCCCTGCACATCTCCTGCATGCGCCCCTCTGTACCCCTGCACATCTCCTGCATGAGCCCCTCTGTACCCCTGCACATCTCCTGCATGTGCCCCTCCGTACCCCTGCACATCTCCTGCATGTGCCCCTCCGTACCCCTGCACATCTCCTGCATGCGCCCCTCTGTACCCCTGCACATCTCCTGCATGTGCCCCTCTGTACCCCTGCACATCTCCTGCATGTGCCCCTCTGTACCCCTGCACATCTCCTGCATGCGCCCCTCTGTACCCCTGCACATCTCCTGCATGTGCCCCTCTGTACCCCTGCACATCTCCTGCATGCGCCCCTCTGTACCCCTGCACATCTCCTGCATGTGCCCCTCTGTACCCCTGCACATCTCCTGCATGTGCCCCTCTGTACCCCTGCACATCTCCTGCATGAGCCCCTCTGTACCCCTGCACATCTCCTGCATGCGCCCCTCTGTACCCCTGCACATCTCCTGCATGAGCCCCTCTGTACCCCTGCACATCTCCTGCATGCGCCCCTCTGTACCCCTGCACATCTCCTGCATGTGCCCCTCTGTACCCCTGCACATCTCCTGCATGCGCCCCTCTGTACCCCTGCACATCTCCTGCATGCGCCCCTCTGTACCCCTGCACATCTCCTGCATGTGCCCCTCTGTACCCCTGCACATCTCCTGCATGTGCCCCTCCGTACCCCTGCACATCTCCTGCATGCGCCCCTCTGTACCCCTGCACATCTCCTGCATGTGCCCCTCTGTACCCCTGCACATCTCCTGCATGCGCCCCTCTGTACCCCTGCACATCTCCTGCATGTGCCCCTCTGTACCCCTGCACATCTCCTGCATGTGCCCCTCTGTACCCCTGCACATCTCCTGCATGAGCCCCTCTGTACCCCTGCACATCTCCTGCATGCGCCCCTCTGTACCCCTGCACATCTCCTGCATGAGCCCCTCTGTACCCCTGCACATCTCCTGCATGTGCCCCTCCGTACCCCTACACATCTCCTGCATGTGCCCCTCCGTACCCCTGCACGTCTCCTGCATGTGCCCCTCCGTACCCCTGCACATCTCCTGCATGCGCCCCTCTGTACCCCTGCACATCTCCTGCATGTGCCCCTCTGTACCCCTGCACATCTCCTGCATGTGCCCCTCTGTACCCCTGCACATCTCCTGCATGCGCCCCTCTGTACCCCTGCACATCTCCTGCATGCGCCCCTCTGTACCCCTGCACATCTCCTGCATGCGCCCCTCTGTACCCCTGCACATCTCCTGCATGTGCCCCTCCGTACCCCTGCACATCTCCTGCATGTACCCCTCCGTACCCCTGCACATCTCCTGCATGCGCCCCTCTGTACCCCTGCACATCTCCTGCATGTGCCCCTCCGTACCCCTGCACATCTCCTGCATGTGCCCCTCCGTACCCCTGCACATCTCCTGCATGTACCCCTCTGTACCCCTGCACATCTCCTGCATGCGCCCCTCTGTACCCCTGCACATCTCCTGCATGTGCCCCTCTGTACCCCTGCACATCTCCTGCATGTGCCCCTCTGTACCAGTGCACATCTCCTGCATGTGCCCCTCTGTACCCCTGCACATCTCCTGCATGCGCCCCTCTGTACCCCTGCACATCTCCTGCATGTGCCCCTCTGTACCCCTGCACATCTCCTGCATGTGCCCCTCTGTACCCCTGCACATCTCCTGCATGCGCCCCTCTGTACCCCTGCACATCTCCTGCATGTGCCCCTCTGTACCCCTGCACATCTCCTGCATGTGCCCCTCTGTACCCCTGCACATCTCCTGCATGTGCCCCTCTGTACCCCAGCACATCTCCTGCATGTGCCCCTCTGTACCCCTGCACATCTCCTGCATGCGCCCCTCTGTACCCCTGCACATCTCCTGCATGTGCCCCTCTGTACCCCTGCACATCTCCTGCATGCGCCCCTCTGTACCCCTGCACATCTCCTGCATGCGCCCCTCTGTACCCCTGCACATCTCCTGCATGTGCCCCTCCGTACCCCTGCACATCTCCTGCATGTGCCCCTCTGTACCCCTGCACATCTCCTGCATGCGCCCCTCTGTACCCCTGCACATCTCCTGCATGTGCCCCTCTGTACCCCTGCACATCTCCTGCATGCGCCCCTCTGTACCCCTGCACATCTCCTGCATGTGCCCCTCTGTACCCCTGCACATCTCCTGCATGTGCCCCTCTGTACCCCTGCACATCTCCTGCATGCGCCCCTCTGTACCCCTGCACATCTCCTGCATGCGCCCCTCTGTACCCCTGCACATCTCCTGCATGCGCCCCTCTGTACCCCTGCACATCTCCTGCATGCGCCCCTCTGTACCCCTGCACATCTCCTGCATGCGCCCCTCTGTACCCCTGCACATCTCCTGCATGCGCCCCTCCGTACCCCTGCACATCTCCTGCATGTGCCCCTCTGTACCCCTGCACATCTCCTGCATGTGCCCCTCTGTACCCCTGCACATCTCCTGCATGCGCCCCTCTGTACCCCTGCACATCTCCTGCATGCGCCCCTCTGTACCCCTGCACATCTCCTGCATGCGCCCCTCTGTACCCCTGCACATCTCCTGCATGCGCCCCTCTGTACCCCTGCACATCTCCTGCATGTGCCCCTCCGTACCCCTGCACATCTCCTGCATGTGCCCCTCTGTACCCCTGCACATCTCCTGCATGTGCCCCTCCGTACCCCTGCACGTCTCCTGCATGTGCCCCTCCGTACCCCTGCACATCTCCTGCATGCTCCCCTCTGTACCCCTGCACATCTCCTGCATGTGCCCCTCTGTACCCCTGCACATCTCCTGCATGTGCCCCTCTGTACCCCTGCACATCTCCTGCATGCGCCCCTCTGTACCCCTGCACATCTCCTGCATGTGCCCCTCTGTACCCCTGCACATCTCCTGCATGTGCCCCTCTGTACCCCTGCACATCTCCTGCATGCGCCCCTCTGTACCCCTGCACATCTCCTGCATGTGCCCCCTGTACCCCTGCACATCTCCTGCATGCGCCCCTCTGTACCCCTGCACATCTCCTGCATGTGCCCCTCTGTACCCCTGCACATCTCCTGCATGTGCCCCTCTGTACCCCTGCACATCTCCTGCATGCGCCCCTCTGTACCCCTGCACATCTCCTGCATGCGCCCCTCTGTACCCCTGCACATCTCCTGCATGTGCCCCTCTGTACCCCTGCACATCTCCTGCATGCGCCCCTCTGTACCCCTGCACATCTCCTGCATGTGCCCCTCTGTACCCCTGCACATCTCCTGCATGTGCCCCTCCGTACCCCTGCACATCTCCTGCATGTGCCCCTCCGTACCCCTGCACGTCTCCTGCATGTGCCCCTCCGTACCCCTGCACATCTCCTGCATGCGCCCCTCTGTACCCCTGCACATCTCCTGCATGTGCCCCCTCTGTACCCCTGCACATCTCCTGCATGTGCCCCTCTGTACCCCTGCACATCTCCTGCATGCGCCCCTCTGTACCCCTGCACATCTCCTGCATGCGCCCCTCTGTACCCCTGCACATCTCCTGCATGCGCCCCTCTGTACCCCTGCACATCTCCTGCATGTGCCCCTCCGTACCCCTGCACATCTCCTGCATGTACCCCTCCGTACCCCTGCACATCTCCTGCATGCGCCCCTCTGTACCCCTGCACATCTCCTGCATGTGCCCCTCCGTACCCCTGCACATCTCCTGCATGTGCCCCTCCGTACCCCTGCACATCTCCTGCATGTACCCCTCTGTACCCCTGCACATCTCCTGCATGCGCCCCTCTGTACCCCTGCACATCTCCTGCATGTGCCCCTCTGTACCCCTGCACATCTCCTGCATGTGCCCCTCTGTACCAGTGCACATCTCCTGCATGTGCCCCTCTGTACCCCTGCACATCTCCTGCATGTGCCCCTCTGTACCCCTGCACATCTCCTGCATGTGCCCCTCTGTACCCCTGCACATCTCCTGCATGCGCCCCTCTGTACCCCTGCACATCTCCTGCATGTGCCCCTCTGTACCCCTGCACATCTCCTGCATGCGCCCCTCTGTACCCCTGCACATCTCCTGCATGTGCCCCTCTGTACCCCAGCACATCTCCTGCATGTGCCCCTCTGTACCCCTGCACATCTCCTGCATGCGCCCCTCTGTACCCCTGCACATCTCCTGCATGCGCCCCTCTGTACCCCTGCACATCTCCTGCATGCGCCCCTCTGTACCCCTGCACATCTCCTGCATGCGCCCCTCTGTACCCCTGCACATCTCCTGCATGTGCCCCTCTGTACCCCTGCACATCTCCTGCATGGCCCCTCTGTACCCCTGCACATCTCCTGCATGCGCCCCTCTGTACCCCTGCACATCTCCTGCATGCTGCCCCTCTGTACCCCTGCACATCTCCTGCATGCGCCCCTCTGTACCCCTGCACATCTCCTGCATGTGCCCCTCTGTACCCCTGCACATCTCCTGCATGTGCCCCTCTGTACCCCTGCACATCTCCTGCATGTGCCCCTCTGTACCCCTGCACATCTCCTGCATGTGCCCCTCTGTACCCCTGCACATCTCCTGCATGCGCCCCTCTGTACCCCTGCACATCTCCTGCATGCGCCCCTCTGTACCCCTGCACATCTCCTGCATGCGCCCCTCTGTACCCCTGCACATCTCCTGCATGCGCCCCTCTGTACCCCTGCACATCTCCTGCATGTGCCCCTCTGTACCCCTGCACATCTCCTGCATGTGCCCCTCTGTACCCCTGCACATCTCCTGCATGCGCCCCTCTGTACCCCTGCACATCTCCTGCATGCGGCCCCCCCCCCCTCTGTACCCCTGCACATCTCCTGCATGCGCCCCTCTGTACCCCTGCAC